>CM065296.1:83598028-84892996 GCA_032871835.1 Dipteronia dyeriana | reverse complement strand
CCAGGATTTTGTTGTTCCAAAACGTAACCAAATGATGGAAGCAGTTGGAAGGTTTCCTCATGTGTTCCATATGTCAGTGACAACTCATAATCGAGGGCGGCATGTGCCTTACTGTACATGATTTGGATTCCATACATTGATTTTATGTCGGCGATTATGTACTTCGGACGCATTAGTCGACTATCTTGTTGTTGAAGTCTAGGTGCAATAACTTCTCCAATTGTGACTGCACTAGCTTGTCGGTACCGACGGTGAATTTCTTCTAACGGACAAGTGTGTTCGTTGACAAAACTTCTTACTTGAAAGTATGTGCCTTCATCTCTCCTCACCGCTCTTAACTTCCACGTACAATTTCCCATCAAACAAACTAGATGTAATTTTGTCTTATTGGACCTTTTTACCTTCCACTCGAAGTTCTACCGCATTGCAAAATGGCCTACTAGTCTCTTCAAATCCTTTTTCGTTGGAAAAAACTGGCATTTATATATCATGCTTGTAGGTTTATCTTCAAACAAGTTCCTGCTTCCACCAATACCAAACGAGTATGATCCTGCTCCTGGAATAACCCATGTTCTTGCATTATTTGAATCAGCTGCAGTTACATTAGCCTTCCCTCGGAGGTCCTAACTATATCTGGTGGACTGGAACTAAATCTGTGTACATGTCTTACACGTCTTTCCATTTCGACAGGTTCTGCATCATCCTGATTGTCCTCTACATTTTCTATAGAATTTAAATTGCCCTCATTATCCACCTCATGATTCACCCCAACATTCAGTGTTGTATTCTCCTCATTGTTGATGTCATTGTAGATCTCATTGTATTGGTGGTTGTACTCTCTACCATTCATCTCAATATGACAACCAAATACAACGTCGAATTGAGGTTCCGGTCTATTATCATGGGCGACTACTTTCGATGGGACAACACATATGTTTTCCCGACCATCAATCCCACTTCTTTCTGTGAACTACTGGTTGCTTCCGCCTGACGATCGAAATTAGTGGGTGTTATCAGGATGAGGGATATCTTCATCAATGACACCTCCTGCTGGCCTCTCGATTAGACTAACACATACTTGATGGATCACCCTATCTTCCCCTAGCATAAATTGAACATCGTCATTGTTTTTTTATAAATGTACGACATGTAGTCCTAGGAACAATTGATAGAGACTGTAGGTCAGCAATATATTTGTTCTTATCAAACTTCACAATGGTTTGCACGATCAACACCAGTTCGTCGTAACTCAAATTCTTTGACACATACAAACCTTGGTTATCGGAACCTAAATACCTCTGATATCCGTCTGGTAATTGCTCACATCGACCGTTGTAAGATATGACTATTCTCACCCTATCCATTGTCCTGTCAAAACCAACATAAAAAACCATTAATAAGGAAAAAAATATTTCATATTAAATTTACAATTATAAAGGATTAAACAAAAATCAAAAGTGTAAGATATGAAGCTTTTTTTTTAAAACGGATCGAGATTTTTTTGTACATGATCGAGCCATTTTTGTACATGACCGAGCTATTTCTAACGGGATCGAGCTTTTTTTGTTCAAGACCGAGCTCTTTTTCTATATAATCGAGCTTTTTAATATATGGCTCGATCTTTTTTCCATATGCCTCGAGCCTATTTGAAAGGGATCGAGATTTTTTTTTAGGAATCGAGCTTTTTTGTGAGAGATCGTGCTTTTTTTGTGTGGTATCGAGCCTTTTTCAAAAGGGATCGAGCTATTTGTGTGAGGGATCGACCTATTTGTGTGAGAGATCGAGCTTTTGTTGCCAAGGATCGAGCTTTTGTTGCCAAGGATCGAGCTTTTGTTGCCAAGGATCGAGCCTTTTTTCCAGGGATCGAGCTTTTCTTTTTACGTATCCAGCATCTATTTTTGGAATCGAGCGTTTTTAGAATTTGATCGAGACTTATTTTCACATTTCCGAGCTTTTTGACAAATGTTTCGACCTTTTTTTAAAACATTTTCAGCTTTTATGCCCAAGATTATGAGCCTGTTTGCACCACTACAACTCAACTCGCCCAAATATATATACAAAAAAATCTGCATACATGTTCATTCATTCTTTGTAAAAAGTTTACAACTCCAGGACATCAACATAAAAAATTTGAGACAACATGTTCATAAATGTTCATACATTGTTATACCACACAGAAATATAATAAAAAATGGAAATGAAGATCATAAATATTATTTTACCTTCTTGTGCAAAATCTGGAATATGTGCAATATCTGGAATGGAGCTCGTTTTGTGAAGAAAAAATGGAATAGGTGATTGATTTTCAGACAACTTTATTAGACGACAACCTTTAAAGAATAAAATATAGATTATTTAAGGGCAATTTCGGTAGCTCACCATAATAGGTGCCTTTTAAACTTAACTTATTATAAAGGTGACATCACTGCAAGTGACCAACAAAAAGGTGACATTCCTCACCATTTCCACAATTCTAATACACCTAATTAACAATATGCAACCACAAATTAACATCTAATAAATTACATTCACAATAAGTATTAATCGCCACCCTAATTGTCAAAATATGAGAGTCTTCCGGTGCAACAGAGTGGATTTATGGCAAAGACAGTAAAGCAAAGATTAAGTTTTAAAACGCTAGTAAACATATAAAGCATGTGAAAAAGAATGTCAAAATAATTAATAATATAAGTTATAAACACTCCATCAGAAATTGGCATCTCCACGCATGTTCAAATATTCAATGACCTCTCTTTAAAGAAATCTCAAATATAGCTAGGTTGAGTATCTTTCCATGGGGCTTGAACAAGTTTTCTTAGGTGACGTTTGGTTACCATAATAAAATAGTAATTGGAATGGTAATGGGAATAAGAATTTAAATGGAAAGGAATGAAAAGTTGAATTCTTTGTTTAGTTGGGATTTTAAAATCAGTATCTGAATCAGTATTATCTTGTTTGGTTAACAACCGAATGAAATGGAATTAAGGGTATTTGGATCAAAATACCCCTAATTATAAAACATTTATAATAATAATAAAATATGAAAGTATAGATAATATTATATATATTATTATAACATATAACATATTATATATATATATAATTATATAATTATATAATATATATTTATATCTAATATAATGTATAATATATATTTATATAATATATATATATATATATTATATTAGTAAAATAAATATTATTAATATTATTATATATTATATAATATATATAACATAATAATATATATAATATAAATATTATATTTTATTATATATTATATAATATATATTAAATATATATATGAGGGAATTGCAGGAAATGATCACATTTTTTATTGAGTTATTGTTTTTAGCCAAAACTTTAATTTTTCTTAAAATCATCATCTTTAACCATGAACTTCCAAATATACCCTCATTTTTGTTTTATGTGTCCCAAATTTTACAATTTCTTACGCTCTCTCTCTCTCTCTCTCTCTCTCTCTCTCTCTCTCTCTCTCTCGCTCTATCTGTTTTTCAATTTCTCACGCTCTCTCTCTCTCGCTCTCTATTTGTTCGCTCTATCTCTCTCGCTCTCTCTGTTTGTCTGTTTGATCTGTAATTGTTTTGCTTCTTCTCTTTCAAACTTTGAGTGGAACAAACCGATTTGCTTCTTCTCTCTAAAACCGTGTTCTCTTTTGCTAATTCTCTCTCAAATCGTGTTCTCTCACTCTGAATAATCGAGCTTAATCTCTCTGTAAACCGAGGCTGTAAATCTGGTCTGAAACTCGTGGGTCTTCCTCTCTTCAGGTAGATCTAGATCAGAAACCTAGCATTTAGCTCTTTGTTAAAGTATTTGAAAGTATGTATCCATTTCCTACTTGTTTTTTACAAGAATGAACAAGTTTAATTTGACGAAAAATAGAATGGTTTAGATTTTGAGTGAAACTCATAGACTGTCAATTTTTGTTCTCAGGTTACATGATAGGCCATTTAAAATATAATGTTACATGCCAGTTCAACAACATGTTACATGGCAGTTCAATTTAATGTTACATGACAGTATTTTTTAAAGTTACATGCTAGGTTATTTTTTGTACCCAAGTTACATGCTAGGTTATTTGTGAAGTTACATGATATGTTATTTATGAAGTTACATGCTAGGTTATTTATGAAGTTACATGCTAGGTTATTTTTTGTACCCAAGTTACATGCTAGGTTATTTATGAAGTTACATGCTAAGTTATTTTTGAAGTTACATGTTAAGTTAATTATTAACTTACATGGTAGGTTATTTATGAAGTTACATGCTAGGTTAATTTTGAAGTTACTTGCTAGGTTAATTTTTAAGTTACATGCTAGGTTATTTTTTAAGTCACATGCTTGGTTATTTATGAAGTTATATGGTCTGTTATTTATGAAGTTACATGCCAAGTTGATTTGTGAAGTTACATTTCATCCAAGTCCTATTTTTTACATGTAAATTCATTTTAAAGTTACGTGTCAAATATTTTTAATGTCAATTACTTGACTGGTAGGATTATGGATGAAACGAAATTGGTCATCCTTCATGGTGGAAGTTGGATGGGTAATTGTTACGAGGGTGGTATGACAAAGTGGGTCAATGTTCCTAGATGTGTAAGTTATGATGGGTTGGTGAAGTTGGTAGAAGATGTTGTCAAAGTTGATGTTGCTAGGTACAACTTACAATTATGGTCATTGGTGTTTACAATTAGTGGTACTGTTCGTCCGAGAATTGAGAATGACAATGACGTATCATGTATGATGAATGTAGATAAGCTATTACCTGAGGTTTTTGTCTCTGTTTCTGCGAAGGAAACAACAGATTGTGTGCAAGATGACAACCTATGTAACCTACCTACTTCACAACCTGTGTATGGCGGGTTTCTCCAGCAACTGGCAGGATATGGGTCCATTCCAATTGTAGACCCAAGTGTATATAACGATGAAACCATTGACGATGAAGAGAATAATCAATGGCCAGACTCCGATAACAGTGATGATAGCTCGATACCCAACGTTGGCAGAGGTAGTCACGACGATGAATATTGGCATGATGGTGTGGGTTGTGGTTTTGGAAGTGTTTGGATGTGCTGGTCCATCAGGTTTTGATACATTTAACGGTGTTTCCTTTTGAGAGGATGGTTTGGTTGACGATGTTGATCAAACTTCTGAACATGCTTCCCCACGAGCTTGGCTTATTCCTGGAGCAAAAGGGTATTCTTTTGAACCCATTAGCGCTGAGAAAGGTTGTTCAAATAATGGCCGATTATACAAGGGTAGAATATTTCAATGAAAGAAAGATCTGAAGGGAACGTTGAATATGTATGCATTGAAGGAGGGATTTGAAGTGCGAATTAGAAGGTCTAGCAAGGCACGTTATGAGGCTGGATGTAAGGATGACGAGTGTGATTTCCATTTACGTGGAATTAAGATGCAAAAAGGAGAATATTGGGTGGTTCGAATGTTCGTAAAAGATCATACGTGCAATATCGATGGTTTCCACCCACGTTTTCGACAAGCAAATTCATGGACTATCGGTGAACTATTAGCACCAAAGTTTCAAGTGCACAGACATTCTCTAAAACCCAAAGATATCATGGTCGAAATGCAAGTGGAACATGGACTACATTTGTTGTATTCAAAGGCTTGGAGAGCAAAGGATCATGTAGAGGCATCTGTTTTTGGTCCTCCCGAAGAATCATTCAAGCTGTTGCCTGCTTACTGTCATCGATTGGAAGAAGTAAATCCAGAGACTATTACGGCGTTGAAAACAAATGTTGCAAATCAGTTTGAATATATGTTCATCGCTCATGCCGTATCACTTCATGGATTTCATACCGTGATTCGACCAGTTATTGCAATTGACGGTACTCATTTGAAGGGTAAATTTTTAGGTATTATGTTTGTAGCTATATGTTTGGATGCAAACAACCCTGTTTTTCCTTTGGCATATGGCTTTGGCGACGTTGAAGATGAAATATCATGGACATGGTTTTTAAATGAGCTTAAAAATGCTATTGGTAGCCTTGAGGATTGTATGATCATATCCGACCGCCACCTCGGTTTCAAGGTTGCAATGGAGAAAGTGTACCCTAACGTACCACATGGATATTGTGTGTTTCACATGGCTCAAAACATCAAAAAAGATTACAAAAGGAAAGATGTGAGCCTTCTTTTCAAACAAGCATGAAAGGCATACCGGAAATCTGAATTCAAGGAAATGATGTTGGAGATGATGAAGGTTAATAGGGTATCATTCGAAGAATTAATTAATGTTGGTCCCGAAATGTGGTCTCGTGCTTACTCTCCTATTAGGCATTATAGGTTGATGACCTCTAGCATTGCCGAGTCGGTGAATTCATGTTTGGTACATGCTCTTCAAATGCCAATAACAACCATGATTGAGTTTATTAGAGACATGCTCCAGAAATGGTTTTATAAGCGTCGAACCAAGGCTGAAAAAACTCAGACACGATTGACTCCATGGGCCACTGAATTCATAAAAGAAAGAAACATTGATTTAGAAAAGTACACGGTTTGTCCAATTGATTCTGTTAACTTCAATGTTAAGGATGGAAATAAAGATGGTTTGGTAAACCTTTACGAAAAGACTTGTAGCTGTGCGAATTTTAAAGTTGATAAACTCCCATGTCAACATGCATTAGTTGCAATAAGGTTAATATCATCTTCTTCCATTGTAATTTGTCTTCTTACCAATTTGATTCAATTAATTACTCATAATCTTTTCCTTTGTAGGTATGCAAAGAAACCTTTACCCGATTATTGTGGGGATTGCTACAAAACCACAAGTTGGGTTGAAGCATATGTAGGGACCATTTTCCTTGTTGGGCATCCTAGTGATTGGAATATTCCTAAAGATGTCCGATCAAAGATTGTTCTTCCGTCTCCTTTTCGTGCACAAGCTGGAAGACCAAGAAAGAAGAGATTTAAATCTGTCGGAGAACATGGTAATAGAAAGACTAGAAATTGTACGATTTGTAAAAAATTGGGTCACAACATACAGAATTGCAAGAATCCACAGCCTTGTCAGGCTCCTCCACCATGGCCATCCACATCATCTACAACATCCGCAACATCGAAGCGACCACATAGACCTTACAGATGCAGAAAGTGTGGAGATGAAGGTCACATTTCAAAAAGTGTCCATTGGCACAAGAAGAAGTTGGTACATCTTAGATTTGACTGTATCAGTGATGTAGACTTTATGAAGCTGTTATTGAATTTGATAGTTGATTTACAATGTTTTCATTTCAGAATACTCCAGTAATGTTATATGTTATAAGTTTCATGCCAGTTGAAAATGATGTTACATGCTAGTTCAAAATAAAGTTACATGATAGTTCAGAAATAATTGTATTTCAGAATACTCCAGTAATGTTACATGTTAGAAGTTACATGCCAGTTGAAAATGATGTTACATGCTAGTTCAAAATGAAGTTACATGATAGTTCATAAATAATTGTATTTCAGAATACTCCAGTAATGTTACATGTTCGAAGTTACATGCCAGTATAAAACCAAGTTACATGCTAGTTCAAATGAAGTTACATGATAGGTCATAAATAATTGTATTTCAGAATACTCCAGTAATGTTACATGTTAGAAGTTACATGCAAGTTGAAAATGATGTTACATGCTAGTTCAAAATGAAGTTACATGATAGTTCATAAATATTTTCATTTCAGAATACTCCAGTAATGTTACATGTTAGAAGTTATATGCCGGTTGAAAATAATGTTACATGCTACTTCAAAATGAAGTTATATGATAGTTCATAAATAATTGTTACATTAACAAATTCATTTCAAACTGGGACTCCGGTACAAATTCATTCGTACAGTTCCAGTAATGTACATCGTCAAGTCAAGAAACCTATGAATCTGCCGGTACACTGTTAGCATAAATTTCTAGGGCCATTTCCTCCCTAAAGCTGAGGATGTTTTTGGTTCCCCACCCCCAAAAACATTTACGACGCATCAACATGTCTGCGTATCGGCATGTTAAGACACCACAACTATCACTGTCTAGTTGTGCTGGTAGCTTCTTTGGAATTGATTGTTTAACAACAAACATCATCCCATCAGGTGCTATGCCTCTTTTGTCAAAATATCCGGATGCTTGCAAAATTGCTGGAATTAGATGCAACCGTGGGGTGATCTGCTTCACATGTTTCTGAATATTGGTTGTCTTGTACAGTGGATCATAAATACAGACACTGTGTTTTTCCAAATCAACATCACACAATATCCAATGTCATGCTGGATCACCAACAGCACATGGCACCAACAACTGAATAAAAGTAACAAATTACGATTAGTAACTTCAACAGTATGTTACATGACAGAAAGTTCAAGTTACATGCTGGTAAGAAACAATGTTACATGCTAGTTCAAAACCATATCTGGTTTTCAAAGATGAGTAACCTTACTTACATGTTTAACAGTGGACCAAGCAGTTCCCCACCAAGGTTTGTCTCCAACAACATACAATATCCAATCCGTCAGACATTTATATTTTAGTGCATCAAATTCACAACTCAATGGTGCATCCTCCGACGGTTGGAATTTTTTCCATTCCTCTGATAACTTTGCCTACAAATTATAAGTTTGTTAGGAACATATGCACGTTATTCATCACCCAAACTTTTATAAAAGAAAGAAGGTTTTCTTACAAAGAAGTCCGAACATAGCACCGCAACATCTGATTTGTAATCTTCTGGTTTCAGTTGTCGTTGCTTACATAGTAGACTCATATATGCGTCAATATGCTAGTTCAAAATGAAGTAAAATAAAATTGAGATTTTTTCAATATGCTACATCAATATTTATATAACTTAGCAATTGTAACCAACCTCATTGGATAACCAACAGGTTGTAGATTCCAACTCGATAAAGAATTCCTTAGTTACAAAGTAGTCGGATCCGACGTTCAACCTGTGAAGAAAAGTAGGAATATTTCACTTACAAGTTAGTAATAACAATATATTTTACAAAAATAAGGAACAACGAACATGTTACAAAATCTTACGATATCACTGTGTTGCTTTTCTTAAAACGGGCATACTTTACTTTCAATTTTTTTTTCTCTCTCGCAGCCGCATGGAATGGGTCAATGTATGGTGAAGTCATATAATGAGATTTAATCTTCAATCGTTGCTCCCGCTCATTCTGCACAGCCAGGTACTCTAGCGTAGTTACATCCCCTAGGCCAAAATGTTTTGGACCAAATGCTCAAGGCCCTCACCATCGGTTTCATCATCTCCAACAATCCCCTTATCTCGGCCATGATCAGACCCAAAAACCACCATTACAAGGGATGCTTCCCCCCACCCCCCACCCCCCGAGCATCTCTTTCATCGACCCCCTTACTAGAAGTAACCTCACCCCCACCATGGCTACCTTTACCCTCAGCAGTAGGACTGTCCACGTTTTCCCTTTGCACTTCGTGAGAATTCTCTACTCTACGTGATTCAAAATTTTGATGAACTGACATTGAGTAGTTAGGGTCAAACCGATATGGCTCAGAATGAGGCGTCCAATCAAGGGTAGTCTGTGTTATTTAAAAAAAAATATCAGAAATTGAAGTTGCATGTTAGTAAAACAGAGTTACATGCTAGTTCAAACCAAGTTACATACCAATAGAAAATCAAGTAACATGTTAGTACAAAACCAAGTTACATGCCAATACAAAACCAAGTTACATGCCAGTACAAAACCAAGTTACATGCTACTACAAAACCAAGTTACATGCCAGTACAAAACCAAGTTACATGCTACTACAAAACCAAGTTACATGCCAGTACAAAACCAAGTTACATGCTAGTACAAAACCAAGGAAGGGAATTGAAAACCAAGTTACATGCCAGTAAGTTGAAGTTACCTGGTGATGTGGCTGAACAAGATCATCCAGCATTTTGTCCACCCGATCAAGCCTTTTGTTTAGGTGCCTCTCCATTGCTGAAACCTCATTCTGTATCTCTTTCTTCATAATGTCTTCAGAGCGCTTTGACATTGCATTCATTACTTCCCTTATTGTTCTCGAAGAGTCCGTCGAGTCATCACCCACCTAAAGTGTACAAAGAAAAAGATCTTGAGTATCAGATTCTAGTTTACTTCACGAAATGATTTTATCGCCTTGTAATCAAATTACTGGTGACATGACTCGAGATGTACGCGTCCTTTTTGTCCTTCCTCCCTGTTTTTATTTCTGAGGAGACATCTTTCTCTTCATCTGTTTAGGTCGTGATTGACCTCCATCATTAGCATGATCATCATCAGCAACAACAACATCAACATCATCATCATCATCATTACCATCATCATTAGGTCGTTGCTCACCATCATCATAATTAAGTGAAACAAACTGTGGTCCCTCAGATAAATTCATGTCCACATCAACCAAGTAAGGCTGTATCTTCTCATCGTCAGTTGGAGTTAATACCTCCAACACAACATGCTATATAGTTAACGGAAGTGTCATGATTTTTTTAAGTACTAATAGAAAGAAAACTTAATTTTAGGTTAGGAAAGAAAAAAACATACATTTCCCTCATTCACTTCTTGTTCATACTTTGCAAATTTGGTAAAGAAATTGTGAGGCCTCTTAAAAATCCGCCAGTTCTTCAAACGGGGATGGCTATGATACAAGTTGTTCCCCACCAATTCAACTAATGAGTTGCAGGCTTCCATCGCCCAGAACTGACATTTCACAAATTTTTTATAATTTAACTACACAAGTTCCAGTAATGTTACATGCTACAAGTTACATGTTAGTTCAGAATGAAGTTACATGCTAGTTTAAAACAAAATTACATTGTAGTTCATTTAATTATAAATTTTGGAAGACTAATCTAATGAACAATTCCAGTAATGTTGCATGCTACAAGTTACATGCTAGTTCAGAATGAAAGTACATGCTAGTTGAAAACAATGTTACATGCTAGTTCATTAGTTGACAAAATATGGAAGACTAATCTAAGACACAATTCCAGTAATGTTACATGCTACAAGTTACATGCCAATTCAGAATGAAGTTACATGCTAGTTTAAAACTGAAGTTACATTCATAAATATTGGAAGACTAACCTAATGAATAATTCCAGTAATGTTACATGTTAGAAGTTACATGCTAGTTTAGGATGAAGTTAAATGCTATTTGAAATTGAAGTTACATGCTAGTTCATTTAATCACAACATTTGGAAGACTAATATAATGCACAATTCCAGTAATGTTAAATGCTACAAGTTACACGCCAGTGTAAAATGAAGTTACATGTTAGTTAATAATGAAGTTACATGCGTCAATAACATTTAAAACCTCACCAATAATGCCCAAGGGAAGCCGTATAAGTTATAGTGTGCGACGACCTTCATTGATGCATTTGTAGACCGGAAACCTTGGTGTAGGTAGTGTATTGTCATCATTGATTAACACTGAAAAGTGTATGTTTACTAAGGGATAATATCATCATTTTACACTTCCAATATGATTAATTCCCCAATTTAGACATAATTTCGTTTGTTCGCTTAAATAAATGTGTTGTGTAGTAATCAAAGTATTTTTCTTTGTATTTCAGAGGTAATTCTATCAATTCTGAATCATGGAGAAGTCAGATGGCAAAACAAAACATCGTTTTCAAGTTTAGAACGTCAAAAAACCTTAGGAAGACTACGAAGGGCATTTTCATAAATTTGACTATTCACTGTTCACAGGTGACTTTCACTGTTCACTCACGGATGTGTCACTGTTTACTGTCACTGTTCACTATTCACTTCACGGATGGGTTACTGTTCACTGTCACTGTTACTGTTCAATGATGACGTGGTAAAATCTGGACACTCCATTCTAAATTCATCTGATGATCAATTTTTACCCGTATTTTATATAAATAGGGGGCCTCTCTCCCTTAATTTTCATGTTCTGAATCCAAATATGATGTTAGATTTGTGAAATTCTCTCTCTTTTGTTCTCAAATTCTCAGTTTAAATAAAATAGTTATTTTCTAGTTAAATTATGTCTGGCTAATTTTATAGCTGGGGCCAAAGGTGATACTGTTGGTATGGAAAATATGATCAAATTTGGTAAGTTTATTATTTTTATGCTTTCTCCCCTCTGATCTTTGTGGAGTTTTTGACTCACTGTAGATAGGCAGATATTTTCTAGCACAATGAGTACTTTGACCTATATTTATCAGAGAGTGGTTTCTCCCCTCTGATCTTTGTGGAGTTTTTGACTCACTGTAGACAAACAGATATTGTTTAGCATAGTGAGTACTTTTACCCATATTTATCAGAGAGTGGTTTATCCCCTCTAATCTTTGTGGAGTTTTGACTTACCGTAGACAGACAAATATTGTCTAGCACAATGAGTACTTTTACCCACATCTATTAGAGAGTGGTCAGTAGAGTGAAATACCATCCCATTAATCTGGACTAAATATTAATAATTGGATCATATTCGAATTACTAACAGTAGATCTCTTAGCCCTAGTTTTAATTTTAATTGATTTACATTTTATAACAAACTTATTAATTAATCTAGATAATTAATTTTACAAGGTCTAGTGAACAACCTCCCTGTGGTTCGATCCGGTCTTACCGGTTAATTTATTACTTTGACACTCTTATACTTGAGAGTAGGAACACTTGTTTAGGACATGTTAAGTTTTTGGCGCCGCTGCCGGGGAGGTAAGTCCGCATTTTCTTTGTAGAAGTAATTTCTTTTTAATTTTATTTTAGTTTTGCTATTTTTTTTCTTTCTTCTTTGTTCTTATTTTGTATTCAATTTTGCATCACTCATCTCAATCATAAACTTCATCCACTTGAAAAAAAAACACTTGTTATCTTTAATCACATTTTTGCATTTTAGTCATTGTATTTTTTATTTGCATTTTAGCTTAG
Organism: Dipteronia dyeriana; assembly: GCA_032871835.1. Lineage (NCBI taxonomy): Eukaryota > Viridiplantae > Streptophyta > Magnoliopsida > Sapindales > Sapindaceae > Dipteronia > Dipteronia dyeriana. The sequence goes on along the minus strand of CM065296.1, from coordinate 84,880,074 downwards.
ATCTAGTTTGCATTTGCATATAGGTCATTTTATTTTTCATTTTTGCATATCAGTCCCAATAATTATCATATTTTCACTTTAATCCCTATATTTATAATTATTTGCACTTTTGCCCCAACACTTGTGCATATTTTCATTTACACCCCTATAATTTTGTATCTTGTTATTTTTATCAATTTTTATTTTATTTTCTTTATTTTTGTGTATTTCACCTCCATGAACCCTCATTAAATTTACATGAGATGTTGGTCTCGAACATCTAGTGATAGATTAAACAGGAGATCACAATTACCCACATTCACCAACAACATGATTGAAAACCCACATAGACATCCAGCAGGAAACCAAGCCGAAAACATGCACAATATAGTCTTGAGAATCTGACTTTAAAAGACCATGCTTGCCAATTTATAAGAAACTTGGATGGGAAGCATATCCCCGACCCATAGAGGGTGTTGAAGCCGCTTCTGGACGTAAAACCAGAGGAAGATGTGAGCCACAATCACAACTACCTGTAAATATCCTTTTGTTTTTATTATTTTTTTCCTTCCGCATTTTATGTCTTTTGTAATTATTGTTGTTTACTTTTGATTTTTGAAGAGAACAAGTAATGCAGAATTGATCTGAATCTCAGTTTGTGATTGTCCCATGGTTTTTATGTATTTTATTTTTTTATATTTTGTATTTCTTTTATTGTTTTGCAGGATTTTGTTGCCTTTCAAATTGTTCATGTGATATCTTCTAAACCTTACCTCTTTCTAATAACATTGGGGACAATGTCTCGTTCTGGTTGGGGGAAGGGGATAGTTGATTCAATAACTTTTGTTTTTCAAAAAAAAAAAAAAAACTAACTTCTAACCAATTTTTTTTTGTAAATATGGCCGAGTAAGGAGATCTTTTAGATACTTCTGAGACGCATCTTTGTAGTTATGATACATTTTTTTCCTCTCTCTGACTATTCAAATTTATAAACTCTCCATTGTGACATCATTGACTAATCCTTTTGTTCATTAAGCCATCTTGAGAAATTTTTTGAACTATTCTAGACACACACACACATTGACACGTGATTGTGTGCAGTAAGTTGAGATTTTACGATATTTAGTTCTGAAACATCATTCAAGGGTAACAACCGAAGGTAGTGGTCTTGTTTAAAAAAATATATAGTAATAATAATTATTATAATTTTGTGTGTTATGACCAAAACTCTTACTTAGTAGTCGGACCTCATGCCTTAGTAAACATAGAGTGTTTGCGTAAAACGGTGGAGTCTGGATAAGAATAAAATGTAGTTCCGTAGCCTCTTTAACTCGAGCAACTAAGTCCGAGGGGTGTTTTAACACCTAATGCCCTAAGACCAACTGGTTTGAGAGTCATTGACCCAAAGCTCGTTACGCGGGTTAAAGAGAAAGCTTAAGGGAATTGTACTAAAAAAAACATCTGCAATCTGAGTAATTAAGCCCGTAGGAGTGTTTTAACACTTAATACCCTAAAGCCAACTGGTTTGGGAGTCATTGGCCTAAAGCTCACTACATGGATTAAAGATGGAATGTTTGTTTCCAATTTTGTTAAATTAAAAAAAAAACAAAAACAAAAAAGAAGAAGAAGAGAATAAAACTGTTGCCTAAGTAAAAAACCCTGGTGAGAGTTTGGAATGAAAATGTTGTTTGATTTCAATTGAATCTCATAGTTATCGTGTTGATCTTTATTGAGCACAAGAAAGTTTGATTGATAACTCAATTGATGACTGGTTGTCAAAGGGTGAGAAAAGAGGTATAGGAGAGTTTGTCTATTTAGTAGTTTAGAGATTTGAATTTGAGTTTTTACTATTTTTGCTTTAATTGCTAGGGACTAGCAATAAGCTGGTTGGGGAGGTGTGATAACACTAAAAAGTGTATGTTTACTAAGGGATAATATTATCATTTTACAATTCCAATATGATTAATTCCCCAATTTAGACATAATTTCGTTCGTTTGCTTAAATAAATGTGTTGTGTAGTAATCAGTGTATTTTTCTTTGTATTTCAGAGGTAATTCGATCAATTCAGAATCATGGAGAAGTCAGATGGAAAAACAAACATCGTTTTCAAGTTTAGAACGTCAAAAAACCTTAGGAAGACCATGAAGGGCATTTTCATAATTTTGACTATTCACTGTTCACTGTTCACAGGTGACTTTCACTGTTCACATTTGACTTTCACTGTTCACTCACGGATGCATTACTGTTCACTGTCACTGTTCACTATTCACTTCACGGATGGGTTTCTATTTACTGTCACTGTTCACTGATGACATGGTGAATCTGGACTCTCCATTCTAAATTCATCCGATGGTCAATTTTCATCCGTATTTTGTATAAATAGGGGGTCTCTTTTCCCTAATTTTCATGTTCTGAATCCAAATCTGATGTTAGATTTGTGAAATTCTCTCTCTTTTGTTCTCAAATTCTCAGTTTAAAAAAAATAGTTATTTTCTAGTTAAATTATGTTTGACTAATTTTATAGCTGGGGCCAAAGGTGATACTGTTGTTATAGAAAATATGATCCAATTTGGTAAGTTTATTATTTTTATGCTCTCTCCCCTCTGATCTTTGTGGATTTTTTGACTCACTGTAGATAGACAGATATATTCTAGCACAGTGAGTACTTTTACCCATATTTATCAAACAGTGGCTTCTCCCCTCTGATCTTTGTGGAGTTTTTGACTTACTGTAGACAGACAGATATTGTCTAGCACAGTGAGTACTTTTACCCATATTTATCAGAGAGTTTTATCCCCTCTAATCTTTGTGGAGTTTTGACTCACTGTAGACAGACAGATATTGTCTAGAACAGTGAGTTCTTTTACCCACATCTATTAGAGAGTGGTCAGTGGAGTGGAATATCATCCCATTAATCTGGACTAAATATTAATAATTGGATCAATCATATACACATAACTTCCCCATGGAAAAGAATCGAAGGATTTTAGATCCTCCACTAATGCAAACAACCATAATGACACTTTCCTCCTCAAATCTTGTCCAAACAAAACATTATTGGCAACCAATACCAGGGCCATCTTCAAACCATCATTTGGTTCTTCAAATTGACCACCCATAAACTTTTCCCATACATGTTTCAGTTGTAGATTCTCATCCCCCCGAAATATCTATCGTGGATCCCACCAGAAATGATATGATAAGTTTTCAAAAAAGTGTCAGACATCACCCCAAAATTTAGGCCTGTGACCAAACAAAATTCTCTTTTTGTGAATTTTGCCACTTTACCACCTACCATAAAGTGGAATTCATCCTTACGGGTCACTCCAGGTATACATATCCGCCTCAACATCAAGTTATGCATTACACCAGCCGTAAAAGTCACCTCTTTCGGGATGGCAAGTAGGTGCCTGAAACATGTATTCCGTAACACACCCAATTGTTTTACTTGTTTAAGAACCTTAGCAATCTCCGGCAGCCCATTCAAGTTGACGTACAAATTTGTGGTGGATTTGTTTAACCAAAATTTCCTAGGTTTAATCAGGAAATCTTCAAAATTCATATTCTCCATCTACAAAAGCAAAAAAATAAAAAAATTGCATTATAATAATTATATAATTATGAATTCTTTGGTTTTTGTTTTTGAATTATTCTAATCATAACAGTAATCTATGTATTCTGAAGTTGAACAATATGTATATATATGAAAGCATTGGAAAAAATTGACATACAAAATTGACACACAATTTCGAGTCAAACCACACCAAGCATCGCAATTGACCTAAATATTTTCAAAATTTCTTTGTTCAAAATCAATATCAAAATCACCCCAAACACACATATAAAAATTATAGTTTCAAAACTTTAAGTATCAATCATCATCAACTCTCCATTAATTCATTTTAATTTATAAGTACCAAATTTTCTCAAAAGAACAAATTCCAGACTATTGGAATCGACAAAAACTGAACATAAAAACACACCAAAATTACCTCAGTCGAGAACCTGGCGAGATGAAGAAGAAGATTGCGATGACGAAGAAGAACAAGATTCGCGTTTCGGATTTCAAGAAACTGGTCAGATAAAGAAAAAGCTTGCGACGACGACGCAAGGGAGCCACAACGACGAGGACCAGCATCGACAGTGACACGCGACGACGACTGGGACCGACAGCGACGACAACTGCGACCGGCAACGACGGCGACAGAGAACGACAAGAATAGCGACAGCGACAATACCTTTCTCTCTCTCTCTCTCTTTCTCTCACTTTCGTTTTTTTTACTTCAATTCACCCAAATGTTTTTTACTTGATGTAAAAAAGTTAAAATTTTGGAATTGTATTTTTCACCATCCATTTCAAATATAAGGGTAATAGTGTTCAAAAGTGGTCAATATTTATAAAAACAATTAAAAATATAATAGTGGCTAAAAACAATAACTAAATAAATTTTTAGGTTATGAATTCACGCCTATATATATATATTATAATATATATATATATATATATATATATATAATATTTTGGATAATAATAATAAAATACTTTTGTATACATATATATATTATATTATGCATTTATATTATATATATTATATAACAATATAATAATAATAATAACAACATATTTTTGGAAATTAAGGTATTTATGGAATACCATTTTTAGCTTGGAATTAGAATGAGTATTCCATTTGTTTTTTTGATGAAAAACTCATTCCACCAAAAAGTGGAATCAATAATCCAATGGAATCTCCATTCGATTATATTTTATTAAATCAAATATTAGAAATGACTTCCATTTCATTTTATTTCATTCCATCCAATCAAACGTGACAATATTTCTTATGTGTATCGGTGCATGGTTAAATTCTCTCAATATTTCTACACGAACTGTCCACGTAACAATGCTCCACGTGTACACATCAGCCCATTTCTTTTGTCCTCTTTCTTTATTGGATTAAAAAAAAAACAAAGTTGGCAGCAAAAAATGATGAGGTTTGCGTTACCGGCCGTCAACATTCCTGCTTAACTGTTTCATAACCAAACTTTATTATTATTCATTCCACTTGCATTTTCAATTTTACTATTATGCCCCTTATCTCCAATCATAATTAGTCATCAATAATCATCATGGCCTGATAAAAGTTGAAGCATATATAAGTTATAAAATATTAATCAGATAATAATGCTTACAGCAATAATTATAATTGAAAATGTTAATATATAGTACCTAGCCCCGCATAAAAACAAGGAAGCATATATATTGATGATTAAGGATAGATAATGCACTAAGCGCATGTTTGGTATGTTGTATTCCATAGTATTAGATTGTATTGAATAGTAATACTATTCCAATTTGCTTTGTTTTGCTATGTTTATATGCCATGTTTTATCGTTAATTGCTTTTTGTTTCTAGAAGAAGAACATGTTGTTGCTTTTGTGTTTGGAGTAATATGAGTATCTTTTCTCTTTTGTTACGGTTAGGAATTAAACAGTGTCAGTCCTGACTATTAAGAGACCCGGGTCGTAGATCTAAAATATAGGTCCTTTGTACATATAAAAAGTTTCAAAAAAATCTCAATGATAACTCTTTAATAATATTCCAATTATAATGTAGTACAACAAAACAAAATCACACGTACAACACGGTAGAGAGTGTTAATATATCATTGAAATTGTGTTATTCTAATATTTTGATAAGCAATTTCATTAATAACATTTTCAAATTCAATCTTTTCCAATATTTCCTTTTCAATACATAAGATTGTTAACTAATTTAATCTTCCTTGTGACATTGTTGATCGCAAATAAGATTTCAATATTTTTAATTTAGAAAAAACTTATTTTCAGTGGATGCTACAGTTACATGTATAGTCGATGATATTCTATTAGCAATTAATAAATTCAGATAATAATCTGAACCTTTTACAAACTTAAGTATTTCAATGACAGTATTTTTTTGTTCTCTTGGTAAAACAACTTGTAAAATTCTCAATTCAGAGAAACATTATTAATTCAGAAAACAAATCATTTGAATAAATATCTGAAAATGTATCATAAAGAAGTTTGTCCTTTTTTTTTTGTCTTTATTGGGTGTAGTTGTGGAGAGAAGAACGGAAGAAGTGATGAAATTTTAAAACCTTAAAAGAAATGGGTTTTGTACGAGCAAAAATAATTCAATAAAACGATTTTTTGAAGAAAGAAAAAACACTAAAATGAATTGAGCATCAAATGGGATAATGGGGCCTTTGTATTTTTTTTTTGTAAGTTTGGGTTTTTTTTAAACAACTGTCTATTTTTTTCTTTTTTGAAGCAACATAATGCTACTGGGCTATTTTTATTTCAAAATTCGGCTCATATAAATAAAACTCAGAGCATATAAATGGAGGCCCCTGAAAATGATGGGCCATGGGCTGGTGCCCTTGGTGCCCTGATCCAGGGCCGGCTATGGAGTTCAAACTAGTACTGATTTGGAATACTTTTGTGGAGCAATGAAGAATTTTAAAATTTTCAATTGATGAACTGTTTTATTATGTTGTTTGATCTATACTTTATGTATTGTTTATGAACTCTTATGTTGTGAATTGTTGTTATTTGTGTTATTTTATTAGGTATGATGTATTTGATTTTGGAATTTAATTTAAATGTGTTTTTTATTGTAACAGGCTATCAATACAAAATTTTTTAAATATGATTTGCAGATTTTTAGTGTGTTTTTGTTGTAATGTAGATAAATTCAACCTAATAGGTTCAAAAAATGAAAAAAATTGTATAATAATAAAAGTTCAGAAATTTGGCCCAATAGGCTCCAACTGAAAAAATCGAACCGAACCGGGCCAATTCAGTTGGTTTTTGATCGGTTGACAATTGTAAATTTTTTTGGATCGGTTTGCTTTTTCAAAAACCGAGTTTTTTTTCAGTTTTTTTCGGTTCTCATGAATACCGAATCGATCCATTAAACGCCACCCCTAAGTATTACATTGGACTATATTATTATTCTACAATCATGTGTTTTGTGTATTAAGATATATAATGTTTGGATATGATTTTTGTTTCAAATATTTTGTATACAAATAAATTTAATATATTTTTTGAATAAAAATATAATATTATAAAGTATATATTTGTTGTACTAGATTTTTTAAATAATATTTTTTATTATAAAATTTAATTTTCAAAATTTAATTTTTTAATTTTTTAATTTTTTAATTTTTTGTATAATTTTAATATTTATATAATTATTTTAATCCTTTATATAATTTTATTTGAAAAAAAAAATCATCTACAAGTTTAATACAACATAAACCCACTCTTTCACTATGTATTATCTAATACAAAGAAACAAATAAGACATAAAGTCATATAAATTAAAAGACTTTGTAATGATAACTTCCTAGACTTTGTAATGATAACTTCCCACACGACCTATATATATATATATATATATATATATATATATATATATATATATATATAAAAGTTGTAATTACATTACATACATGATATGAAAATAGTGATTTGCTCAAAGACAAATATATAGTTGATGGGATCAATAACACGATTGGACGAGCTGCAATCATCGAGATCTATTATTGTCATAGTTTTATAGGATGATGACCCTTTTTAATGTAAATTAATGCATAAAATAAAGGGTTTATTTCGCACATTAACCCTAGAAGAAAATGTATACAAAGGGTATGTTGGTCATTTACTTACTATGAATCAAAAGGTGCATTTTGTACTAGTATAGGAAGAATATATGAGCCTCCATATATGATACAGTTGTTTGGCGTAATAAGCTTACAAAATCATTTAAACAATGACGACAAGTTATATAAAAAAGCCAAAAGCTACCAGATATGCAGTTGAGAGGAGCTCTTCACCAAATTAATTTAGCCTTAAAGCTTGCTAACAAATTCAATAAGTAATTCATTCCCTCTCTCTCTCTCTCTCAATCAGATAACGTCAATAATTACAATACTTAAAACTTAAAAGGCTTTATAATTAAAGCAAAAAAAAAAATACCAATCAAACTGCTAAATAAACCTAGGATGTTTGAGCTGGATATATATCTAGCTCATAATTATAATAATAATAGAAGCCTTCACTATTCTTCTTCCTTCTCAGAATATTATTCCTATAAGTTTGGATTCTGAAAGTGATCATTAGAGTTGTTGGTCCTTCTTAATTAGCTTAACCTAAGATCATCATGACCATCATCATCATCAACAAGCACTCATGATCATGTGAGCAAAACTTGAACCTGCAAATTTCGGAAAAGGTATGTTAACTTGTAACAATACAACCTTATATATATATATATATATATATCTTTAGAGTATAGAAACATTTATTTATTATATGTGTTAATAGTGAAATTTGGTCAGGGGTCAAAGAGAAATTTTTTACTTTTCCGCCACAAGTCGAAACCCATAATCAACAATCATGAAGCCCGGATAGACTATAAAGTCACCCCTCAGGAGCAGGGAAGGCCGGCTCGGCTTCAAAACCACTAGAATACTGGAACCCGGACTTCTCCAGGTCATCTATCGGGGAACCTCGGCTCTGAGGTCGAGCTCCTCAACTGCCCCGTGAATGTCAGGAGAAGTCTCCAAGCTCAAGAGACATTCGAGAGAAGCCCGCCAACCTCTCCAGAAGTCCGTTGTCCTTGCTGGGCATAAAGGAAGCATCACGCCTAAATCTACACTACCCCGGCTACCTCACAAGAATGTCTACAAGAGCACCTCAAGCCCCCAAGGGTCAGGGAAAATCCATCTCAAGCTTCTAAGAACAGAGTCGGAGCAGGGATCTACCTCACTCTATGGGGCAACAAGAAGCTAGCTGGACGACCTCCATGAAAAACCATGTCGCGATAACATACAAGATCATATCTAGGAGATAACCATCATTAAATCCCGTATACGTGCGAGCCAAGAGTTTGATTCCAAAGAGGAAACAAACTCATTCACGCTAATTGTTTCTGCTATTTACTCGGGGTCAACAACTTTTGAATAAAGGATCCCGCCCGATAAGGAGGAAACAGATTCAAAGGATCGTAGCGGGATATCAGCAAATTTAAACCAACTTGGACCATGTATAAATAGGGCCAAGCAGGATACAGAGGATACACTGACAAACAGAGAAAAAACATAGACACACATACACAGAAAAAGATAGATAGCAACAGAGAGACGGAAGAAAGAAAAGAAGAGGGGAATGCCTAAATTATGTATCCAGAACACGGCCACCTTCGTTTCCACTATTCGACAGGCACAAAGTTGCCACCACCCTACATCTTACAGAGACTGTGAGCATATAAAAGATTGATTTGTATTTTAAAGTAAGCATCAATAATAAGAGCTCTCATATACTGTTATTACGATTCAGCCTCTCATCTATCTCTTAACAAGTCAGGTACCAACGGTACCGATCCCGGCCACCACTTTTGTGGTAGTAGTCTCGAGAGTGTTAGCATGAATTTCTCATCCCGAGCAAATTTTCCGTCAACACTTTATGGCGCCGTCTGTGGGAAACTCTCACACCACCACTTTTACATTAGAAAAGTTTGTTATTTCATAATAATCATGAGGCTCCGCTCCTCACAGTGGCATCAGGGCACATCGGGACAACCTTCTGCTACATCGACACGAAAGGTCCTAAGGAAAGGGAGAAAATTCGGGCTCCAAAGCCAGGTTCCTACCCAGCCAGCCACTGTGCGGGCTCTGGATCCCCCTCTGGGAAGTCAGGTCGAGCTTGACCAACAAGCGGCAGCCTTCATAGAAAACGTCCGCCTTCGTAGAAAACGTCTGCCATCGAATACTCGCTGAGGGTATCGCTATCCAACAAGCGGGTCTCTGCAATCAAGGGAAGTCAAGCAGGCCTGGGGCTAGGCAACCCGCCTTCGATCGCCTAGGACCTGCCCCTCGGGAATCAGCTCTTAATAGAGAGGGGCTCCCAACCTCGATCCGGGATAGGCTAGGGCCAATGCCCCATGTTCCCCGAAGTGCTGCCACATTACCAACCAAGACAAGTCAAATCTGCGGCAGATGTCCTTCCCCTGGAACTGGGAGAGCTTCTCCACCAATGACTTCAAGAAGAGAAGCCAGGGGTAGAGAAGAAGAAAGTCAGCAAAGCCCCTGAGCGGACCCCCTCTAAAGAAGGAACCGGATGGAGGTCGCCGGTTCGTAAGAAGGATCCGATGGTGAGGAATCCGAGATCAACTCAAGGAAATCCGAAAGCAAGCGTCTAAGAGACCAGTTGGCAGAGCTTCAGAAAGAGGTCCAATTGATGAAGAAGGGAAAGTACAAGGAGGACAAAAAAGATCCTCTAAGTGAAATGAATGCTCCTTTCACCAGGAGGATCCGGGAGGCAGAGCTCCCGCCTAAGTTCAAAATGCCAGCTGACAGATTCTCTGGGACTAAAGATCCCCTGAGCCACTTAGAGAGCTTCGTTCAACAGATAGAGGTCTAGAACACAACCAGAGCCGCTATGTGTCGAATGTTTCGCACTACACTCACGGATTATGCTAAAATCTGGTTTAGGAAACTACCCGCTAGTAGCATGGATTCCTTTACCAAGTTATCAACCGATTTATGCTCACAATTCCAGGGAGTTAAGCCCCTATTGAAGGACCCAATCCATCTACAGTACGTGATCCAGGAGAGAGGGGAAACCCTCTGGGCATATGTCGAGTGTTTCTACAAGGAAGACATCCAGATAGGGGTCTTCACGGAGAAAGAAACACTCGCCAACTTCAGAAGGAACCTGTGGGCGGGAAAGCTTTTCTTGTCATTCGTTAAGAGACCTCCAGAAACGTACCAAGAAGCCTATGATCGGGCTCTGGAGCAGATTGAGGTCGACGAGTAGCTCAAGGTCAAGATGGAACATGACGACATGAGAGCTATAAAGAGATAAAAGAAGGAAACTCCCAAACCCGAGCAAGCTCAGAAAATCCAGAACAAACCCCCTAATAAATCAACATACGGCTTCCCCCTTCCTTAACCTAGATCGGAAAGGTATCCAGATAAACAAGCTCATCCTCAAGCTTTACCACCTCCCAAGACAGTGGCCCATATAGCTCGCGATGAGAGGGGGTACGACCATTACACTCCCTTAAATGCATCCCGAGAAACAGTCTACCTTGTCATTCGAGACAAGGGTTTGTTAAAGAATCCCACTCCTATGAAAGCCCTGGTCGATAAGAGAAATCGTTATAAATATTGTGACTTTGACGAGGACGTAAGGCAAAACACTTTAGAATGCTACAACCTGCGGAACCAGATTGAGGCTTTGATAAGGGGAGGATGCTTGATAGAATTCTTACAACAAGTCAGGGAGAACATTCAGACTGGAAGGGAGGTGTAAGCCTAGATCAGAGAACATGCCGAGAAAAGGAAGAGAGAGCAGGTGAACCTGATGAAACAGATTCAGATAATACATACTATCAGCGGGGGGCCCACTCTGGCTGGCACCTCCAACAGGTCCAGGAAAAACCATGCGAGGAAGGTCCCTTGTACGGACGAGGGGCGGGATATCTTCAAGGTCGATCAGAGACCGACCAACACCTCCCAGCTGTCACAGATCATTTTTACCGAAGCAGATGTCTATAACACCGTGCAGCCTCATGATGACCCTATGGTCATCACGGTACAAATTGCCAACTTCATGGTGCACCGCATGCTCTTCGACACAGGTAGCAGCGTCGACGTCCTGTTCAAAGATACCTTGGAAAAGCTAAACTTGAAGCAGTGGTGTTACAATAGTTTCACTACTCCATTATATGGGTTCACTAGGAACTCAATCACACCAGTAAGATCAAAAATCCTACCAGTGATCATTGGAGCCGTACCTCTCCAGTAAAATATCATAACCGACTTCGTGGTGGTGGATACCCTATCGGCCTACAATGTAATATTAGGGAGGCCATTTCTATCATCCTTGAAGGGGTCCTTTCTATTTACAACAACGTCCTGAAATTCCCGGTAGGAGACAAGGTGGGGGAAGTTCGGGGTGATCAGCAAGCAGTTAGGAAATGCTACGCAGTGTCAGCCAACCCAGCAGCTCTAGCAAAACAACTCGCCCAGGTGACGACGATCCAAGGTAGGATAACCCCTGCACTAAGCCTGAAAGACACGGGTTCCACCGATTGCCCTAAAGACGGCCTCGTGGTGCCCGGCATGGAAGAACAGAGAAGGGAAAGAGCCAGCGGCCATCCAGTGGATAGGTTAGAAGAGATTTTTGTCCAAATAAGTGATCCCTCGAAGGTCGTTAAGATCGAAGATACCCTTGAGCCAGGAATGAAAGAGGGTTTGATTAGGCTCCTCACAAAGTTCAACGACATTTTTGCTTGGAGTCATGCTGAGATGTCGGGGATCCCGATGACATTAGTTGCACATCGACCGGCGGTGGATCCGACCTTCAAACCTATTAAATAGAAAAGACACCACTTCAACACTGAAAGAAACGTGGCGGTTCAGGAAGAGGTGGATAAACTAACCCAAGCAAGCTTCATTCGAGAAGCCTGTTAACCCGAGTGGATCGCCAACGTGGTCATGGTCACAAAGGTAAAAAGGAAGTGGCGCATGTATGTAGACTACACCGACCTCAACCGGGCATGCCTGAAGGACAGTTTCTCTTTGCCAAAAATTGATCAGCTGGTCGATTCCACCTCTGGGAACAAGCTCATGAGCTTCATGGACACGTTTTTTGGCTAAGATCAGATTATGATGCATCCCGTGGACCAAGAAAAAACCAGTTTCATCACCACGCAAGGCCTGTACTGCTACAAGATGATGCCTGTCGGGCTCAAAAACGCTGGAGCTACTTACCAGCGGTTAGTCAATCGGTTGTTCAAGCCCGAAATCGGAAGGTCAATGGAGGTGTACATCGACGACATGATCACTAAATCTTCAACCTCGACAGGCCACCTGAACGACCTTCGTAGGACCTTCATGATCCTAAGGGAAAACCAGTTGAGGTTGAACCCTTCCAAATGCGCCTTTAGGGTAACTACGGGAAAGTTTCTAGGCTTCATGGTCCATGAGAGAGGCATATAGGCTAACCCGGAAAAAAATCATGGCTATCCTGGATCTAGAATCCCCCACATCTCTTAAACAGGTTCAAGCCTTGATCGGATAGGTAGCAGCGCTCAATAGGTTCATCTCTCGGTCTACCGATAAGTGCCTACCGTTCTTTAAAGCTATCAAGCTGAAAAGAAACATGAAATGGGATCAGGAGAGCGAACAAGCTTTCCAAGCTTTGAAAATATACCTAACAAGCCCTCCACTGCTGGTCAAGCCAAATCCTAGAGAAGAGCTCCAAATATACTTGGCCATTTCAGAAACCGCCGTGAGCTGGGCCTTGGTCAAGGAATGCGGGGATAGGATCCAGCGACCTATCTACTATGTGAGTCACACTCTAACCAAGCCCGAAAAGAACTATACTTTATTGGAGAAGCTCGCTTACGCCTTGGTAACCTCGGCAAGGAAACTTCGTCCCTACTTCCATGCTCATTCAATAGCAATTGTGACAGACCAACCCCTCCGTCAATTCTTACAAAGGCCGGATGTTTCTGGAAGGCTGGTTATATGGGCCCTAGAGCTTACCCAGTTTGATTTAAAGTATAAGCCTAGGACCGTGATAAAAGCTCAGGCACTAGCAGACTTTGTAGTCGAGCTCTCAATACCTTCAGATCAGGTAACCCCCACGGTAACAGATGTAACCCTTGAGAGGATTCCAGAATTTGACAACTGGCCGGAGGGCTACGAGTCGTGGACTCTCTACACTAACGGAGATTTCGGGAAATCTGGGGGAGGAGCGGGCATAGTTCTCATCAACCCAAAAGGAATTGAGTGCTGCCATTGTTTCAGGTTTGAATTTAAAGCCACGAACAATGAGGCGGAGTACGAAGCCCTGCTAGCAGGAATAAAGACAGCCATAGAACTCGGGGTTGATTGCCTGAATATCAAGAGCGACTCTTCACTCGTGGTCAACCAAGTCTTAGGGGATTATCAAGCAAATGGGGATAATATGACCGCTTACCTAAAATTGGTTTAACAACTCAAGAACGGATTTAAAGGATTTAAAGGATTTAGAATCGAGCAGATACCTCGACAGCTAAATCATTGGGCTGACGTCCTTGTCAAGATAGCTGCATATGGTGGCCAGACCCTACCTCACGGAGTCCCTCTTTAAGTAATCCCCCTACCTAGCATTATGACAGGTAAGGAAGCTTATACCTTGGACCGACAGCCATGCTGGATGGATCCAATAGTGGTGTATCTACAGGATGGGAAACTCCCCGGGGAGCCCGACCAAGCTAGGGGGGTTAAAAGGCTCTCGGTCATGTATTGTATGGTGGATGGGCATTTATATCGAAGGGGAAAATCCCTTCCCCTGCTCCGATATCTACACCCTAAAGACTCCAAGTGGGCTTTGAGAGAGGTTCATTCTGAGGAATAAGGGAACCATATTGGTGGAGAGGCCTTGGCATATCAGGTTCTCCGTATGGGGTATTATTGGCAGACCATCCATCAAGATGCGAAGAACTTGGTGCAAACCTGCGAGGCATGCCAGAAGGCTGCAAACTTGAGTCACCTCTCTCTTGAGCGCTTGTCGTCCCTTAGCTCGCCATACCCTTTTGTTATAAGGGGAGTCGATTTGATTGGACCGCTTCCTACAGCTCCGGGATAGGCCAATCACTCTATCGTAGCGATTTACTATTTCAAAAGATGGGTTGAAGCCGGACCACTCTCCTAGATATCAGAAGAAAACACAACAAGGTTTATCAAGACCAATGTAGTTTACAGGTTCGGAACCCCCCTTGCCATCATAACCGACCTCAGAAAACAGTTCGATAATGGCCGATTCTGAGATTTCTGTGATGGCTTGGGAATCGACCTTCGGTTTACTTTGGTAGCCCACCCTAAGACCAATGATCTGGTGGAATCCACGAACAAAACCATTAAGAAGTTGTTGAAGAAAAAGCTACAGCAGAAGAAAGGCATATGGGTAGAGGAGCTTCCCGAGGTCCTCTGGGCTTACCGCACTACAAGGAGAACAACTACCGGGGAAATGCCCTACTCGCTGGCCTTCAGGGTTGAATCAGTCTTACCTATAAAGCACAAGTTGACCTCCTTTAGAGTCTAACATTTCAAACCGGGGAGCAATAAAAGTAAGCTCCGAGCTAGCTTGGATCTCATGGAGGAAAAACAAGATCGAATAGCCGAGATGGTAACAATCTACCAAAGCAGGATTTCCAGGTACTTCAACATAAGGGTTAGAGCCCGAAACTTCAAAGAAGGAGACCTAGTTCTCAGGAAAGTAACGTTGAATACCAAGAAGAGGTCAGACGGGGTCATAGGGCCCAACTGGGAAGGACCATACCTAATAAAGATGGTGATCCGTAATGGGGCGTACAAGCTCGAGGATATGAATGGTCGACTCATTGACCATACTTGGAATACGGATTACCTAAGAAAATTCTACCCTTGAACAGGGGACTCAGGAGCAGGCGGCCTCCGACTAGTTTCTTTTTTTTTCCTCTCCGACAATAATGTATTCCATCCTTCATATCAATAATGCATGTTTTTCTTGTTTACTCCTTCTTCAACTATGTCCTACAATAATTTGGGTCTACATGGAAAATTCGACATTATCACCTAAAGACCAGGGGTAAGCCGGGGAAGCCCCCCCGCCACTCCTGATGCCTCGGTCGGGCACTACCTCCAGTCAAGAAGGGTCTGAGTGTAAGAGCATAGTTTTCATCCAGATTTCAAGACCAGGAAATAACTAGATAGCTGTCCTGATGCCTTGGTCGGGCTACCACCCCTAAGAAGGATCTGAGTGTAAGACCATAGTTGCCATCCAGATCTCAAGACCAAGAAATAGCTAGATAGCCCTCCTGATGCCTTGGTCGGGGCTACCACCCCCAAGAAGGATCTGAGTGTAAGAGCATAGTTGACATCCAGATCTCAAGACCATGAAATAGCTAGATAGCCATTCTGATGCCTTGGTCGGGCTACCACCCCCAAGAAGGATCTGAGTGTAAGAGCATAGTTGCCACCAAGATCTCGAGACTAGAAAATAGCTAGATAGCCCTTCTGATGCCTTGGTCGGGCTACCACCCCCAGGAAAGACTCGAATTTAAGAACATGGAAGCCTTCTCGATCCCTAGCTTAAAAAGTGGGACTAGACCATTCTTTACTTAATGCCTCGTTTGGGCTACAACCCCCTAAAAGGGTTCAGGGATAGAGGGCTCGATTTACTCTAAATATACCAGTAGGTTCTGGTTACTAGCCCTCTTTGATACATGGTCACTCACTATAGCAGGCCTACAATCAAACAAGAGGACTATCGACTAAGGAAGTTGAGCTGTGAGATTCGGTGGTCAGGAAGCCTGACGCTAACTGCCCGTTTTCACATTTAAACAATTTTCTTATCCTGTTGTTCCCCTAAGATAGTTCGTTTCGCTATAAATGCTGGACCTAGAAGGAGATCAAGTAAGTACATGCAAGTCAGAGTAAGAGTTAGATCTAAAATTGAAGCTTTATTATTAAGTGGGGGAGCCTATTCCCCAACAAGGCTACAGCAAGCAGGGAGCCCAATCCCTGATTCTGGGCTACAAAAAAGAGAATAAAATGACAAAAGGTCAAACACAGCTAAAGATGGGATGCCCACCCCCTTTTTCGGGCATTCAAAATGAATTACATAGGAGAGAACTCAAACTTCTTCATCTTCATGAGGACCTTCCGCCTCCTCTTCTACATATTGAACCTCACCCCCTGCTCCCATCTCCGGTCGTAGCTCGTCCTTGTCAGCTGCATCTACCGCCTCCTCCATCTCCTTCTAGGGATCCGCCTAAGCTGCTTCGGGGTCAACAGGATCCTTCCCCACGAACTCATTGATCACCGTCATAACTTCAGGCGGTATGGCTGTATCAAGAAGGCTGGCCACTGACTCAGGCATAATCCCGCCTTCGGTTGACTCCACTCATGAGAGCATTGTGGAGGGATCTCAGGCTTCAGCAAGGCCTACTTCTAGCTCCTCGGTTTGGACCCCTTTGAGGATTTGCTTGGGCCAGATGCTGGGAAGGTTGGAACAGGAGGAGGCAGATCTGGCACCTCCAACCGCTTCCCAGCTCCCTCCCCAGAAGGACCAGCTTCATCATTTTTGGGGCGAGACATCTCTACAGCCCATGAGATATCCTTTTCTCTATCCCAACCGGTGATGCTGGAGAGATCAAATGGGTAAGGAAGAGCTACTGCAACCTGATATGAGGCATAGAAGTACCCATCGTTAAAAGAGGCTTCCACCTCGGCCTGGAGCTGGGTAATTTGAGTCTACAAAGCTTGGTTCTCGACATCCAGAGCCTTCGCCTCTCTCTTCCAGTCATTCCGATGGCTAGCTCGTCACTTTGACTGGAGAGTTTCCTGATCAAAAGCCCGCTTCAACCTCTCATGGTCGCACTGGAGCTCAGCTAACTGTGTTTCCATTCCCTGTTGGCTGGAGGTCATCTCCCGGACCAGGGTTTGAGCCAGCACAAGCAACCCCATGGCTCGCTCAGCCTCAGCCTCAACCTCAGCCTTGGCTACCCGATCGCGGAGGAAGGCTACCTGATGTCCCATGGCTACCTGAAACTTGAAAGCCTGTAAAGGAAATTCATGTTAGAAAATGATAAATCAAGCTACTGAATGAAGAAGTAAAAGCGACGATTACCTCGGCTAGAAGGGCAAACCCTTTGGTAATCATGATATCCACGGGCATCGAGGTCATCCTGAAAAGCCCACCGCCTGGACAGGATGCAACGAATTGCTTTAGGACCTCGTCTTGACCCGTCTAGCTCGATTTCTGGTGGGGGCGAGAAGGGGAGACCTCAGGAGTAACTTCGGGATCCCTAGGAACCTGGACTGCCCGGGATACAGTCAGATCAGTAGAAAGGGATAATGTGACTGGGGAAGCATCGTTTGAAGCAAAAACTACTGGTGAGGGGGCAATAGTGGACTTATCAGCGGCTTGGGAAGCGGGCTCTCCTTGGTTTAGAGCCTTTGTCGCCCGAGACGTAAGGATAGCCATCTTAGACTTCACCGGAGAAGGCGTTGGAGCAGGAGTAAGCAAGGTAGCAGCCTTAATGGTTGACCCCCCCTTCTTCGAAGCGGCAGAGAGAGCTCCCGGGGATGATCTGGAAGGAGGAAGAGGGGCTCTTCCTTACCGGGCTTCGCGAGAAGCTAGAGCAATAACAAATACTGTTAAAAAAAAGGGGGTCAAGATCATCAGAACTGAACCATCCAACAATTTAAAAACAGGATAGAGCGAGATACTTACGAGGAGTAGAATCGGAGATCCGCAGGTACTTATTCACCTGCGAGGATCGAGGGGGTTAGCGGTTGGAAACTTCAAATTTAAGTAATTTTAGGCCATTATGGTCTTCAGCACGGCTTCAGACTCAGCGGGTAAGGAATCCCGACCCCATGAGGGTTTGTCACTAAAGGCGGTAGGAACCTCAAGCTCATGCCCGCCGATGAATACAAAGCTCCCTCAGTCTCCCCCCGCCAGTACCCACTCCTCTTTCCAAGCGGGGTCTTTCTTTGAAGCCCCGGGGATGATAAAATTAAACTTGTTCTTGGTCTTGGCGTAGAATTTGCCTCGAGGAACCTCAGCCAGGCTACCTATCTGGAAAAGGAAGGCGAGTTCCTCAGCCCCAGGCTCCCTAGTTACACCGCTCATCTAGCATTGCTCCCTCCATAACATAAGGAAGCCGACTAGATGCCTCTAGAAGTCGAGCGTCAATTGGAGTGGAACCAGTTGAAGAGCATTAAGAGCTCGCCGAATGGTAAGGTGGAGAGGGAGCCTCACCCCGCTCTCAAAAGTTGTGACGTGGATAGGGAGTACGCATTTGGGCGGGCTAAAAATGTCATAATTCCTGTGGGGGACAGTGAGGGAAACAGTGTCAGGAATACCGTATTTGTTCCGAAGAGGGCTAATCAACTGAGGGTCGACGGTGGAATCAGAGATTACCCTGGGTTCGAAAGGAAAGGTCACCACTGAAGGAAGCTCCGCCACTGTGACATGAACCCTCCCGACTGCGTCGACCCTCTCCCCGACATTAGAATCTTTGATAACTAGGTTTGGAGGATCGTCGGGCTGGTTCGAGAAGCCGGAGCCGATAGAGACGCTCCTGCTAGAACAATGGCACTGGCGGGCTGGGGAAGATTCCTCATTGGTAGAAATTCCTCGCACCCGTTTACGAGGAACTAGGTTAGGGTCTCAGGTGCCCTCAACCAAGGCGTCAATACTGTCTGAGGAAATCGACATCAATGGGTAAGAAGAACTTGAAAATAAGCGGAAGATAGAGGGAAATCGGCAGAGAAAGCAGGAAAGAAGAAATCTGAAAATTTGAGATTTGAGAAAGTATGAAGAAAGTGACGGTAAGGCCGGGTTTAAATAGAGGATTATCGGTGATATCCTCGGGAAGATCACCTGGAGCCGTATTGTAGCCGTCTTTCTTCGAATAAAACATTGTTTCAAATTCAAATATTGGGTAATTAATGAGAAGATTTCGCTCTCATTAATTATCTTTATAGAGGAAAACTTTCTCAATTAAACAAGGAATCTGACTCCAACCCTAACTCTACCACCGGTGTTCAAGTCAGAGGGGACTTCTGTTAATAGTGAAATTTGGTCAGGGGTCAAAGAGAAGTTTTTCACTTTCCCGCCAAAAGTTGAAACCCATAATCGACAATCATGAAGCCCGAATAGACCATAAAGTCACCCCTCAGGAGCAGGGAAGGCCTGCTCGGCTTCAAAACCACTAGAATACTGAAACCCGGGCTTCTCCAGGCCATCTATCGGGGAACCTCGGCTCTGAGGTCGAGCTCATCAACCTTTCCGTGAATGCCAGGAGAAGTCTCTAAGCTCAAGAGACATTCGAGAGAAGCCCGCCAACCTCTCCATAAGTCCGTTGTCCTTGCTGGGCATAAAGGAAGAATCAGGCCTAAATCTACACTACCCCGACTACCTCCCATGAATGTCTACAAGAGCACCTCAAGCCCCCAAGGGTCAGGAAAAATCCATCTCAAGCATATAAGAACAGAGTCGGAGCAGGGATCTACCTCGCTCTATGGGGCAACAGACAGCTAGCTGGGCGACCTCTATGATAAACCATGCCGCGATAACATACAGGGTCATATCTAGGAGATAACCATCATTAAATCCCGTATACGTGCGAGCCAAGAGTTTGATTCTAAAGAGGAAACAAACTCATTCACGCTAATTGTGTCCGCTATTTACTTGGGGTCAACAACTTTTGAATAAAGGATCCCGTTAGATAAGGAGGAAACGGATTCAAAGGATCGTAGCGGGATATCAGTAAATTTAAACCAACTTGGACCATGTATAAATAGAGCCAAGCAGGATACAGAGGATACGCTGACATACAAAGAAAAAACATAGACACACATGTACAGAAAAAGATAGATAACAACAGAGAGAAGAAAGAAAGAAAAGAATAGGGGAAGACCTAAATTCTGTATCCAGAACACGGCCACCTTCGTTTCCACTATTCGACAGGCACAAAGTTGCCACCACCCTACATCTTAGAGAGACTGCGAGCATATAAGAGAGTGATTTGTATTTTAAAGCAAGCATCAATAATAAGAGCTCTCATTTACTGTTATTACGATCCAGTCTCTCATCTATCTCTTAACAGGTCATGTACTAACGGTACCGACCCCGACCACCACTTTTGTGGTAGTGGTCTCGAGAGTGTTAGCAGGAATTTCTCATCCCGGACAAATTTCCCGTCAACAATATGGTTTGATACTTTGATATCATATTGTTTCCTAGGTTATATAGTAGTAATTATAAGGACAAAAGGTGATGGATTAATTGTAATAAGTTTGTCTTATTTATGAACAGGAAGAGGGAAGTTGTAACCAAATTTCACTCTTCTTTAATGAAGCAGAGAATTTAAGAAATTTAAATAGAAAATAAAGTAAAACAGTACTTTTAATTTAATTCATTCCAATTCTTGGGTATTTGCAATTCTTCATTCATTTTTCATCTTTGACAAAAGAAGATGATGACAGAAGAAACAATTGAATAGTGCGTTCTCTAAGGGTTCTATTTCCTCTCATGAATAATATGATAAGAATCAAATAATTGGGTGTATTTTGAAAATAAAAAACATCCTTGTTTGTTTTCGTTTTACTTCCTCCAAAGCTAGGTTAATCAAGATTTATATTATTAATTCTGTAAGGACTTACATATAACGTGAGATGTATACAGAACAGTATATAGTATAACAAAGAGAAAACAAATTATAAATAATGCTCCACGTACAATTTCACTTGAAGCCTATGATAATTCATCTTCATATTCATGATTCATTTGTAAGTAGTAACATGTAATATTTACTATGATTTTCAGATGATGAGAAGGAACCGATCGTTAGAGATGATGCACGTAGGAGCTTGATCGTGAATGAGGAGTATATCAATGCATCAAGAACCAAATCTTATGTTGATTTCTTCTCCAAAGCTCATCAGTTACTAATTTTCAACGAGCTCCCATCGTTTTGCCATCAAGAATTCTCCAAAACCCTCCTCGAACCCGATCAAGAAACTATTCCAACCATTCTTGAAACGGCTATTCTTTCCCCCAGAAGTGGAAATACAAGGAAATGACCCTTCTCAAGATTCAAAAACCAAAAATAGCCCATGTTTGAATCAAAGAGAAAAAAGGTGTCTAGGAAAATTAAGATGATTAAGTACCTCCACAAGGCAACTGGCATTTGCATAACAACAGCTTGTAGCTTAATTGCTGTCATAGCTATTGTTGTGGCAGCCCATTTTCTCACTGCAATACTTATGGGACCGCTCTTTTTTAGCAGCTTCCCAATAAAGTGCTTAAAGAAAAAGCAGCTCTTGAGCTTATTCAGATCATGCTTTAGAAGTAGTGGGTTGCTACGAAAACCTAGAGAGCAGCTTGATGAGGCAGCTAAAGGGGCTTACATTTTGAACAGAGATTTTGACACAATCGGAAGGCTTGTTGCTAGGGTTCACGACGAGGTTGAACACAACACGGCTATGATATGGCTGTGTTTGGACAGGTTTTGTTGTTTGTAAATAAAAAACAATCTGGTTCGAATATGTAGAAAGTAACAAACAACAATAAAAGATTATGATTTCTTATATATAACCGAAATAAAAGAGATTGATTTGGAAATTACTTGATAATTACGTTTTAAATGATAAAGAAAATTTAATTTAAAAATAATTTTCTAAAAGATTTATTCATGATTGATCATTGATTCTGATTACTTAGTAATCAAGTAAGTATCAGAATCCAAAATTTGATCACTGATTCTGATTACTTAGTGATCAAGTAAGTATCATAATCCAAAATGGAAATCAACTATTTCCTTAATCAAAGTGGAAATGGCCATTTTTCCTTGTCTTTAATTTAAAACGTTTGACTTAGGAAAAATAATTAATTATTTCCTTATTAATAAACTGATTTAGAAAAAATTAAATTCAAAATAATAGCAAAACTTATGTTGTACTCTAACGGTCCAACTGGATCAGCATTCGTGTACGCAAGACACACTCACACATGTTGATAAGCTACTATTACACAAGTGCTTATATACTACATATAAGTGTTTTACCCAACTAAATGGGATGCATATTTTCTCTACACAATGGGCTCACTTTGAGACTCAATTTCTCATTCACCCATTAATTGATTTGTGAGTTTGAGTATACCACTTCAAAGTTCACACGAATGAGAATTCGAATATACATTGATTTTTCATTTTCATATAATCGATCATACTCAAATAACGCTCTCAAACTGCTTGTTTATCATCAATTTTCCAACAATCTCCCACATGAATGAAATTGACCTAGGAGACACGAGAGATGGCTTTTGGTAATTTCAAATGGTCGAAACCTGTACAGGATAGGTAAGTGTTACCCTTTGAACTTTCCATTGTAAAGGCATGCTTACTTTACTGGCTGATTAGTAGATGTGATATCCTTGAATTATTCTGTTGTTTTATGTAAACGATAGCACACCTCACACAGGCATCTTCGAGACTCAATTTGGTTCCCATTGTTATGTTTGTTTTGGCCATGAACATACGTCTGGTTCTATGAGCGTCACTAGAGAATATAGTCTTTCACCATTCTCTTTTAGAAACGGTCTACTTCTCTCTCACATAGGTGATTTCTTAATTAAGAGTAACCCATATCACTCTACTCAGATTTTCAATGATTGGAATTCTGACACATAAGAATCATTAAAAACATAATTTAACCTTTTCCCTATGGGCATCACTGTTTCATCATATGATTTGGACTGGAGGGTAATCCTCACAGTGATCCCACTAAGTCTTATAACTTAGTTGTCCCATTGAACCTAGATCTTGGTATCTCCATTCAGCTAGACTGAGTTTCCATTGTATCGACTTTTTATTTCATGGGCTTTAGTCTCATTCCCCTTGATGATTTGTCAACTAATTATTGATTTAACCCTTTTGGTTAGCAGATCCATACTGTTATCTTTTGTCTTTACATAGTCAACAGAGATAACTCCAGTTGAGAGTAGTTGTCTAATGGTATTATGTCTTCGACATATATGTCTAGACTTCCCATTATACATGTTGCTCTGTGCTTTTCCTATAGCTGATTGATTATCACAGTGGATGCAAATCGTTGGAACAGGCTTTGGCCATCTTGAAATATCCTTTAAGAATTGGCATAGCCATTCAGCCACCTCACCACATTTATCTAAAGCGATAAACTCATATTCCATGGTGGATCTGTTGTACATGTCTGTTTGGAGGATTTCAAATATTCAGGCGCACCTCCTAGTGTGAATACAGACCTACTAGTGGATTTTGAATCGTTCATATCAGATATCCAGTTTGCATCAGTGTATCCTTTCTAGGACTGTAGGATATCTGGTATAATGCAACCCATAATTACGAGTGTAACGCAAGTACTTCAGTACTTTTACTATTCTTTTCTAGTGATCAGTTCTTGGATTACTCGTATATCTACTTAATTTGTTGACTGCATTAGCTATATCTGGTCTTGTACAACTTGTTAAGTACATCAGACTTCATATCACTATAGAATATTCTAGTTGAGAGACGCTCTCACCTTTATTCTTGGATAAGTGTAGATTTGTATCTACTGGTGTTCTGGATATTCTAGAATCATTTTTGTTGAATTTTTCAAGAATCATGTCAACATAGTGTGACTGACTTGGAATGAGTCTGTTCAATGTCCTTGGGATTTTCATTCCTAACATTACGTCAGCTGGTCCTAGATCTTTCATATCAAATCTTGATTTCAACATATCTTTAGTAGATTTGATCATTTCATCATCACTATCAACAATTAGCATGTCATCAATGTAGAGACACAAAATGATATATCCATTTTCGGTGTCTTTGATATAAACATATTTGTCACATTCGTTGATTTTAAAACCATTTGACATCATAGCATTGTCAAATTTCTCATGCCATTGTTTTGGTGCTTAGTTTAAACCATATAAAGACTTCACCAACTTACAGACTTTCTTCCCTTGCCCTGGAGCGGAAAAACCCTTAGGTTGATCTATGTAGATCTCTTCATCTAGTTCTCCATTCAAGAAAGCTATTTTCACATCTATTTGATGTACTTCAAGATTTCGTAAAGCTGTGATTGTAAGTATCATCCTAATGGAGGTTATTCTCGTTACAAGAGAATACATATCAAAGTAATATAGGCATTCTCGTTGATTGTAACCTTTAATTACAAATCTAGCCTTATACTTATCAATTGATCCATCCGCTTTCATTTTCCTCTTGAAAATCCATTTGGACCCTAGCGGTTTATATCCCGGAGGAAGGTCCATTAATTCTCAAGTATGATTTTGGAGTACGGAATCAATTTTTCTCTTGATAGCCTCTTTCCAGAAGAGTCCTTCTGAAGAGCTCACCGCTTCTTTGAAGGTTCGAGGTTCACCTTCTAACAAATAGGTCAGAAAATCTGGACTAAAAGATGTTTTTGTCCTAGCTCTTTTGATACGTCTAGGTTCATCCTCAACTTCTTATTCATGGTCTTTACAACTTTCAGCATGTGTTCGTTTTGATGAACTTGCTTCATCATTGGATTTACATGGAAATACATGTTCAAAGAACGATGCATTTCTAGATTCCATTATTGTGTTTTTGTGTATATCTGGGATATCAGACTTATACACCAAAATCGATAAGCATTACTGTTATGTGCATTTCCAATGAATATGCAATCAATAGTTTTTCGGATCTATTTTCACCTTCTTAGGTGTATGTACGACCACTTTAACAAGACACCCCCACATTCGTAAGATTTTTTTTTAGAAGGCTTTCTTCCTTTCCATAGTTCATATAGGGTTTTGTCTACTTTCTTACGGGGTACTTTATTTAAAAGGTAATTACTAGATAATATAGCTTCACCACAAATGTTCTGAGATAATCCAGAACTTATCAACATTGCATTCATCATTTCTTTCAATGAATGATCTTTCCGTTCAGAAACTCTGTTTTGCTGATACGGTGTAGTGGTTTAATGTATGATTCAATGTTATGCACATAATTCACCAAATGATGCTTCATACTCACCACTTCAGTTGCTTCTTAGTGATAGCAGCCATCAGAAGGTTTCACTTAAGGTTATCCCTTCGACATGAATCTTATGCGAAACACTTGAAGCTCTTAGCCTTGACTCATAACTGGCTTGGAGTCCCTCATCTTGTAATCAAGAAACTGTCCTACGATAAACCTTTTAGATCTAGTATCCTCAGTCTTGTATTTTCAGTCTAACGACTCCAACAGTTCTTTGGCTGGTTTTCTTTAAAGAATATACCTATACAACAAATTTGACAGCTCGTTCAGTATGTAGTTTGGGTATAGAAAATCCAAATGGTTCCACGTATCAATAGCATTCCATACCTAAACATCTCGCCATTCACCACTATTGGGTTTATGAGCTTCTTCAGTCAAGAACCTAGCTAGGTTCAGTGTGGTCAAATAAAACAACATCTTTTGTTGCCACCACTAAAAGTTCGTGTGACTTACACACTGGCTCATCACTGGTTCTACCATGTTTCTCACGGATGAGTTGATGGTCGGAGTTGATGTTGCCACACTTGGCAACACAATAGGCACTTCGCCTACAAGCAAAGAATTAACACCCGAAGTGTCTAATCCTACACTTGGATTATCATTTTGAGTCTCTAGTGGAACCCTCGAGTTCACATTTGATTTATCCACCATAATATCAAGAGGAGATCAACTGAATTAATATGAAAAATTAATTCTCATTAAAATTGACAACATTAAAGTTAAATCAGTTTTGTTTTGAATTCAAAATTTAATATTTCAATTAATCCGGAATTAAAAATTGAAATAAATCATCATGAAATTGATAATTACAATTTTGAAGTTCAAAACAATTGATTTTGACAATAATCACCATTTTAAACTTACACATCCAACTCGTTACCACTGTTGGCCTTAGGAGCCTCATCAATTAAGAATCTCGCAAGATTCAATGTGGTTAGTCAGAGCAACATCTTTTGTTGCCATCTTTTGAAATTCATACCACTGAATTTCTCTTGTTTCTCCATATGGTTCATCATAATTGAAACCCGAGACATAAACAAATTCACCGCTTGGGTATTCATTTGATCCAAAAAAGGGTTAACCATCAGGTCGGTCAACTGACGCACAATTCGGTTGACCACCATAGTCTCTTGAGCCACGCTCAGGTTCATAGTTGATTCGGCAGTCATCCTATACAAGCCAATTTTTTTTTTCTTTTTTCTTTTTTAGAACCACTAACAATTTATCAAATACTAGTATGTTAATTTATATCAAATGTAATACATAAACATACCAATATAATTTCAGCCTTTGAAATATAAATAACCAGTACATATAATATTATTTATATAACTATAACTAGTATATCATTTAAAGATATATCACACACTTATCAATTATTTGATAATTAATATATCAAACAAAATATAAACCACTGGTAATTTCTATATATCAAATTAGTATACATCATTATGTCAAATACTGATATATAGTGTATAAAACACTAGTTGAGCACTTTAAATATGATACGTATATCTATAACCAAATGCTACTCTTGGTGTAAGATTATGTATAATCAATGTGCCAAAGTAAAACCGATTGTATACACAAGCTTTGTGCTACTTAGTTTCACAATGATACTACACCAAATACTGAATTAACAACCGGAACATAGTGTTGATATATATCAACAATATATCACATACAAATAAAACAAACCAATATATTTAACAATATATCAATCACTGGTTGTAAACCCACCTTAATGAAACTATATTGAACTAATATATCTCTTCTTATATATATATTGGTTTGTAAAAGATTATATAAACATATAATTATTTTTTTTCGATTTTTCCAGATATAGACTACAATTCTATATCTCGAAAATATCAAATATTGACACAACTCGTGTGTACGACAGTACCAGTTGTAGGGAAAATTGCACAATGGAATTATGAAAATAGGGTTAGGGTTTGATATATATTTTAAAAAAAAATCCTTTTATAATAACAAGAACCTTAACCCTAGATTAATTGATGCATATAAAAGTATCGTATCTTTTTTCTCGTGACGATTGAACTAGCGCCGAATTGAATCTGCGAGATCTTCCAATCCAATCACGAACGTGAATCACCTAGGAGTGTCAGCTCCCTTTCTTTAAATTATATACCTGAGAATGGAAGTAAACAAAATCTTTTTCTTTGTTAGTCACAATAATCCTCCAAGAGAAAAATCCAAGAACGTCCGGTCATTTGTGAATTATCAATCAATTTGATTGAAACTCGTGTGAACCTAGATTCGATGTTGTACACAAAACCTTTTAATGTAAAGGCTACTAGTGCACTATCGAATACAAAACGTCCATTCTTCCTTTTCCTCTTTGCCGGATTTTCACACACCAATCTTTAGAGTTGAAAGAATTTATCTAGAGCTAGATCAAAATTCTCTACACTCAAAATTCCCCTTTGGCCGAAATTATCTCTAAGAAAAATACCTTGGCCGAATTCTACTCTTAGAACTCTTGCTTGGCCGAATTTTAGAGCTTAAAATCATCTTTGGCTGAAATTTAGAGCCTATATTTATAGGTTTACAAATCCTCTTCTAAAGAAGATTTACTTTATAGGCAAAAATACTATTCCTAGGTGGATTTACTTAGTGACCAAGAATATTTTTCCAAAAAGAATTCTTTCCTACACCAAGACTCCTAATCTAACTCATTAATGTATTTGTGACCATATTAAAGACTTCATAATTTGACTAGATAAATAATTCATTTTATTTATATACTTATCAAATATAATCTTTAATATTAATTATACTACCAACAATAGTATAATATTAGGATACCTTCTCCTACTAGAATT
This sequence comes from Dipteronia dyeriana, assembly GCA_032871835.1. Taxonomy (NCBI): domain Eukaryota; kingdom Viridiplantae; phylum Streptophyta; class Magnoliopsida; order Sapindales; family Sapindaceae; genus Dipteronia; species Dipteronia dyeriana. Next base: position 84,851,597 of record CM065296.1, on the reverse strand, counting down.
TTTTTTTTTACTTTTAATTAATTACCAAATTAATTAATTTCCAATTAATTAAATAATAATAATAAATAAATAATATATTAGGCTTTTATATATTAGCCTTGCCGCCCATGACATTATATAGACATATATATTATTTTTCTTATTTTATTAAATCCATTGGACCGTAATAAAAAGTCCACATGTGAACTAGACCCATTCTTATAAAAAGAAACAAGTTCACATGCCTTAATACAATTCTAGATGGACCCTTAAATTGGTCCGGTAGATTATATCAAATGATCCATGCAAGTTCGTGTGGATTGTGGATCTTGACGGACTATCTAAATTTAAGCTTCAATAGACATAACCTAATCACAATCAACATATGATTCACTTAGGTCCAATCTATTAATTTTAGTTCATTCCACTAAAGAACTAAAATTGAACTCTTAAATAAAGATAGAATAAGTTAATATTTCTCATTCATTCCCTTGACAATCTTAATGGAGAAAGTGTATCCTCGTGAAGAATACCAGTAATCGCCAAGAGCTCATAGACCACCTATAGCTCTCCAAGTTACCATATTTACTCATATGACCACATTTTGAACTTGGATATTTTGTCTTGTCTAGAAGCCATGTTTCAATAGACACTATTAAAAACTTAACGTTAAGATTTAATATCAAATATCTCAAAATATCCATATGATGGTATTCTACTCACATTTAATAAATGGAGTCACGATGTCCATATCTATAAATGAAGTCCTCTATCGATTAACAAATGAATACCACCAAACTATCGAGGATAGACTATGCTATGTAATCGTACTCATTGATATCTTAAATGATAACATTTGCAACCATAAGTTCGTCATTTATCTCAGGATTGAGATAGACTCTCCGATTGTCTTTAAGTAAAAAACTTTTATCCACTAACGGATGTGGATAAATTAATTCACTGTGATCCTATTCAATGCACCTAGTGCACTAGATTATTTTTCCCAAAGACACCACACTTTGATGATTTTAGACTCATCATAACATATTTGATCCCACTCAAATGCTGACAAAAAAATCTACAACTTTGATAAGATAAATGCGCCCAACCTTTTTCTTAAGTTGTGAATATTAATCAAGACTAACTAAAGAATTGTGTCTACCTCATACATATCTAGATGTATGAACAATTTTTCTTTTCTCATACTCTTTTAACCTTATGATTATTTATTTTTGACAATTATAATAATTAAACAATAAATGCTATAAGATTTGTTAAACTAGAAATTACTTTATTAATATGAAAAGATTGTCAAATACATTATTATACTCTTGCTATCGAGCATAATCCCAACACCGATATCAATTAGTTGATATCAAACCGGTGAATCGATAATTGATTCTAGATTTCACAATTGAAATCACAATCAGTGTTTGGTATTACAGACCCGATTACCCATTTGAAATCGCAATTGATTTTCAAATTATTGTCTGTTAATAGAACCGATTTGTCAAAATATAAATCAGATTATTAAGTGAAATCAGTGTCTTGAACTAGACCCAATTTCCACAGATTAGTGTTTCTTTTTTTTATTCTTTTTTTAATTGAAATAAGTGTCTATAAAACAGACACAATTTCCACAGATCTTTTTAATTTTAAATCGAACCAATGAAGTTTCAAGTTTGTCATGTTCTATACCAGAAACCAAAATCAGAAAGTTTGAGAAAAAAAAACGTTTTTAAAAGTAGAAGAAAATTGTCTTCAGATTGTTGTTTGTAAATAAAAAACAATCTAGTTCGAATCTGTAGAAAGTAACAAATAAAAACAAAAGATTAGGATTTCTTATATTTAACTGAAATCAAAGAGATTGATTTGGAAATTACTTTATAACTACGTTTTAAATGATAAAGGAAATTTAATTTAAGAATAATCTTCTAAAAGATTTATTCCTGATTGATCATTGATTCTGATTACTTAGTGATCAAGTAAGTATCAGAATCCAAAATTGATCACTGATTCTGATTATTTAGAGCATCTCCAATGCAAGTGTGACTTGTGAAAAAAAGAGATGCCACGTAAGATTAATAGACATTCCGTTAAAAAATCTTTCTCCAATGCAACTGTGCATATTCAACCTCAAGCTGACGTGACAAAAAAAATATTAGACATTGTCAACATGACCATCCATTTTCAGACGGCCTGTTGCACGACAATTTTTTAGGTTGACTCAATAAACATTTATGATTGACATTACTTTTTCATCTATTTTTAGTACGGAAATAAAATAAAAAAGAAAATAGAAATAAAACTGGACACGTCATTAAAACAAGATGTGTTTTAAACGGAAACATTGGAGACCAAATTTTAAGTTAATCGTCTATCAAGTCCATATTTATACCATATAGGAAGTAAGTCTCTTGACATTGTTGTCATGTCAACAATAATACATATGCAAGTCATTTTACATTAGAGATGCTCTTAGTGATCAAGTATGTATCAGAATCCAAAATGGAAATAAACTATTTCCTTAATTCAATTAATTTCCTTAATCAAAGTGGAAATTACCTTTTTCCTTGTCTTTCATTTAAAACGGTTGACTTAGGGAAAATAATTAATTATTTCCTTATCAATAAACTGATTTAGAAAAAATTAAATTCAAAATAATAACAAAACTTATGTTGTACTCTAACGGTCCAACTGGAGCAGCATTCGTATACGCAAGATACACCCTCACACATGTTGATAAGCAACGATTACACAACTGCTTATATACTACATATAAGTGTTTTACCCGACCAATGTGAGATGCATATTTTCCCTACACAATAGCTCACTTTGATACTCAATTTCTCATTCACTAATTAATCGATTTGTGAGTTTGAGTATACCACTTCGAAGCTCTTACGAAGGAGAATTCGAATATACATTGATATTTCATTTTCATGAAACCAATCATACTCAAATAACACTTTCAAACTGTTTGTTTATCAAATAGAAGAGCTTGGAGAGCATATGTGTTTGTGCCTTGTCTCCATCGATTGGGCAAGAGCTTTAGTGATCAAGGAAATGACAAAATCCATGCGGTCCTTATACAAGCAGTGTTTGTACAGTATAACATAAGTGAACCTCTGTAAATATTTCTAATACAATATTTCATCTTTATATTAATTTATAGCTTATGATGATCATAATCTATTTCTTACTTTAATTAGTGACATGAATCAACTCATGCTACATGACTATACGACACCAAGTTGAGGATCAGAAATGGCAACTTAATTGGTAACATAGATTCTACTGTCACGGACCAATCAGTGATTGACATAACACGTCAACCCCTATCCTCACAAAATCGTACCGTAAGACTGTACACCCACTTCTTTCGAAACCCGCATGGTCGGATCAATTTGGTATTTTAAATCAACTGTAATAATGTGAGGTTCAAAAGTATAGTACATGCCATTGATCAATTTCACTGTCAAACTATTGTAATGTGCATAATAACAAAAAAAAAACGCAATTCAGAAATTCTTTATATTTATTCATTAAGAATAGGTGAGCTACTGAATATTGAAATTAAAAAAAAAAACAAATTGATTTAATTTGACACCATATATATACCACCCAATCTCAGTGTCATCTATATGTGTAGCAAAATGAGATCTCTAATTTTGAGATGAGTTGGTTTTTAAAAAATAAAAAATTAATAACAATAAAATTCTCCCACAATCAAAAGGTATCTATGAGAAAACTCATTAAAAGCACATTGTGAGTTTGTTGAAGTGTGTGATTAGCATCATACTATGCCTGCATTCTACAACCATACAGACGATATAATTCAATCTAAATCCAATTGAAAACAATACCATGTGATAAAGAGATCGGTTGAGAGAGCTTTTATTTTTGGTATTTGACAATAAAAGATGAGAAGTAAAAGCTTGGGTTTTTCAGAAACTGTTTGGATAATGTATTTTAAAATAACTTTTGTGTTTAGAAGAGCTTTTAAGATTGTTTGATTGAAACATTTTAAAATATGTTATAGTTAGAATATACCCATAATACTCTAATTAGAAAGATTAACAATATTGGTAAATTTTTTTATATTTTTATATTTTTTAATTAAAATAATTGACTAAATCATATAGTTAAAAAATGTTTTTTAAGAAATAAATATAAATAAAAGTAAAACTAATCTAAACCTAAACTCATCCAATTTCCAGGCAAACAGCAGATATCAACACCACCCACGATCCACCACTCCACACTCACACATCTCGGCTGCCAATGAAAATCAAACACCCTCTCTTTGTTTCTCTTTGCAATTTTCACTATTATTATGTAAGATTTTTATAAAAAATTATAAGCAACATATGACATTATATTTTGAGTTTATGAAAAATCGAATTGATTGGAATGTTTAAGTAAATGAGAGTTGACCGGATAAAGCCCGTTATTAATGTGATCAATATTGTTAGGCTCAGTGCACCTTAACTATATTAAATATATGTAGGATATGATATGAGCTATTGTATATGTGTGGGCTTAGTATTCATTTTAAGACTAGTCATCCTATAAGGGTTTTGAGAATCCTTTATGGATTAGGATTCTAGGAAGTTATACTATTTATAGGGGGTCCCTACACTCGCTCATAATAAAGTATTACAGAATTGTCTCCCCATTAGACAATATGAGAAATGTGAGAAGAGAGTAGAAGATTCTCAATTGTTTTCTTTATTTTCTTTTCAGGTATTTGTTCTTTTTAGGTTATTGAGTTATAATGGATTCAGGATTAAGACTCTCTACAATTTGGATGGTTTCCGATACGCTTTCAGGTACGCAACTATTCATACTTATGTATACATACGAGATTTAATTATTTCTATATATTGGTATAAGAGTCGATCGTATTGTTACATATGTTGAATCGTTTTATGATTAAACATATCAGATGGAATTGAATTATTGATGCCATTATTTAAATCCATATTTGAGTTGTGTTGGTTTTACACGTTGGATGATTTTTTATTTTATTAAACCATCTGGATTCGAACTTGAGTTTGTCCATTACATTATGCATAACAACATGTTATATTGTAAGCCAGTCGCACGAACTCACACGTTTACTACAAAATTAAAATCTATGATTGAATTGTGTATTGTTTTGACGCGTGTTGTTACGAATTTGTTTATGAATTATGGATTGGATTATGTGCTATGTGTCACAGCCCGCCCAATTTTGATCCAAGGAGCCCAAACAAAACCCAAAGTTAGGCACAAGCCCTTGGAAGATTCTAGAATCTTCTTCACTCATCTAGCAATGTCATCCTTGGAAGACTCTAGTAACATTCTAGAACTCTCTTATAAATATCTAGGGTTATGAATACTTGTAGAGAAACCTAGATACATGTAGAACATTCTGGAGACTCAATCTCCTAGAGTAGTCTAGAACATTCATTGAGGAGGTGAACCACTATAAATAGGTAGCCTCTCTCATTTGTAAGGCATCCAAGCCAAGAATACTCAAAGCATTGTAAAGCTTTCTCATAGCAATACACTTTGCTTTATTTTTCTACAAAGCTCTTCTAGTCCTTCTCTAGTATCTCTAGCTTTTGAGAGTGATCAAGCAAGGCTTACTTAGCAATCTCGCCCAGAAATTGTCTAAGTGCCGCACGGGTTAGCTACGTAAACTTTAACCCCGTGACATATGGCTTGTGTTCTAGGGTTAATTAAATTTGGTGTTTGATGAATATGGTCTGATCGTATGTGATCAATTCACACCAGATCCGCGGTTTGAAGCGGGTCGGTTCACCAAAAGGGAACGGTTCGGAGGAAAAACCACATGCAGATCGATGGATCTTGCATCAGACCCGCCATATTACGGGTCAATTGGTCCAGACTCGCGCTTTGATGCGGGCAGTCTGCATCAGACCCACCCAGATGGTTCGTTCTTCACAGAACCTTTGCAGACCAACGTGTTGGTGGGCGTTCTGACTTCTTCGGGGACATGGTTGGCCGTCGCTTTTTCGGCGACATCGTGTTTTGCCGTCGGACAAGAGATCCGTGCGATGTAGGTGAATCTTGGGTTTTATTTATCCGCGATTGTTCGCAAATCTGATGATTGGAACAGTTAAAGAGACGGTTTGACGCTGCTATTCAGGCTGGGTTGCCGTCGTTCTGGTGGCCGACCAAGCAAGGTTGGACGGCAGCCATGAAAGCTAGGGTTTTTGTTTTGATTTTGGTTTGGGCCAACTTTTGTGAATTAGACTAAGTTTTAGACTGCTTTGTTATTTTCCTAGGCCCTTTTAGAATTAATTAAAACGTTAAGGTTTCCATATGTCATTGGTTATATGTTGGGGCATATTTATAATTTCAGAAAGTAAGTGGGTCAATTTAGTATTTTGAAAAAATATAGGGCCCATTTGAAATTTACTAAAATCATGAGGCAATTTTAAAAATTTCCAAAATTTTATGAGAATAATTGCAGTTCATAAATAGTTATTATGGTTTCGGATGATTATGTTTCACGTAGTGACTAATCATTTAGATTTCATAATAATTATTAGTTTGTTTAAAAATAATAATTGATAAAATTTTCTCATGAATCAGATGATTATGTTTCACGTAGAGACTAATCATTAAGATTTTGATAATTTTTTCGGTCATCAATTATTAATGATTTTGATTCAATAGTTGATAGAATTTTATCGTGAATCCGATGATTATGTTTCACGTAGTGACTAATCATTAATATTTTGAGATATTTGTCGGTTATCGATTATTGATGCAGTTAATAATAATCTGTTTTTAATATTCTCATGAATCGAGTGATTATGTTTCACGTAGTGACTAGTCATTTCGTTTTTAAGAATTTAGTTGACGAACGATTATTAATTTGGTAGGTTTTAATAATTGAATTGGATGATTATATTTCACGTAGTGACTAATCATTAAGATTTTAAGATGTTCGTTGATTATCAATTATTAAATTTGAACTGTAAAGATGAAAATGCATGTGTTAATCATCTCCGTATGAGGGTTATCACATGTGATAGGTGATGTTCTTAGGGTTATCACATGTGATATGTGATGTTCTTCTATGTAGGAGGTTCATCATCTTGAGATATTCATCTATAGAACTGCAATGATAGAATTATATGCATGTGATGAGTGATGTTCTCCTCCGTAGGAGGTTCATTATCTCGAGGTATTCACTTAAATAATATGTTGTGAATGTTAGACACATGCGATGGGTGATGTTCTTCTCCATAGGAGGTTCATCATCTTGACGTATTCATTTATATAATGTGATATAAATGTTAGAAATTTTGGAAGTTGTCTCTAATGTATTAGTTGAATGAAAGTGTCCAACACTTAATGATGCCTACATATTCTGTATGCTCACGAATAATATCTACTCAATATAAATTTAAGAAGGTTATACATTTCTCATTATTTTGTTTAATTTTGAAATAAAAAATTATGTATGACCGTGTCAGATTGATTAAGAGAAATATATAAATTTATATTGGATGTTATGATATTGGATTTGCAGTTCATGGTTTATAAAATGTATAACCTATAAAATTATTATGAAATTAGATGATTATGTTTTTACGTAGTAGACTAACTATTAATATTTCATTATAATTTGTTTATTTCATTGAGAACATTAATTGATTATATTATAAGTAATTATAAAGTTGGATGGTTGTGTTTCTACGTAGTGGACTGACCACTAAGATTTTATTATGATCTTTTGATAAAATTATATAATCAATTGTGTTTGGAATATTTATGGAGCAGTGTGGCTATGTATTCATGTAGTGAACTAGTTGTCAAGATTCCATAATATTCGTTGGATTATCAATGATTAAAGTTTTGAATTACATTGAAGTAAAACTATACATGTGTTGATCATCTGCCTAAGATAGTAATCACTTGTGTGAGTTTTGTGAGCATTGAAAAATAAAGAGTGATACTCATCTCCCAAAGAAGTTAATCACTTGTAGAAAAGTTTTAACACGTGTGTTGTGGTCTTTGTCCAAAAGACAGATCATGACGTTGTGTTGGTTTTTCATGAAAGTTAAATCATTATTTATAATGATTATGGAAATCGGTGTGAGCATGAATATATTGTGATTTAATTCTTTTTTAAACGTCTCTACTATTTCTTAAGATATTTGTTGATGGACCTTTTTAATGGATTTGATGAGACACTCCAATTGGTTTTTACCTTAGCGAGGATTAAATGATAAATAAAGATTAGTGAACCCACTATCGAAAGTTTGTTAAGGTCTATTGCCTTATAAATGGATGTAGATTAATATTCTATGAAGTTATGTATTTTGTTTGTCATTCTGATAAAGGTGATAGGGTACAAACATCAGGAAGTAGTCTGGAAATTTTGACAATTCAACATAGCAAGTTAAAGAAAATACCGATGAAGTAAAATAATTTGTTATCGCAAGAAAATGTACCCTTGAATTTATGTTTTGAATCATTTGATTAATTATCAATTAAGCTCTCAGTGGGTTATTTCTTGTGATACATTTTATATTGGTCCCTATTGATAATTAGTTTAGAAATTTTATTAGAATTCAATTGAATTCATGATAATATTTAGGTTATCTTTAACCTCTAAACGATTTATTGGATGATATTTCCAATTTTGATCCTATAATGTATAGTATAATTTTCATAATAGAACTGAGAATTAATATCTTGAAGCTTATTTAAGATAATAGATTCTTGCTTAAAATTTCACCTAGTGAGTTATTTGGTGAATTTTTTAAATAATAATCTTTATGGGTCTTCGAACCCTTATCGTATTCTAAATTTTACTTTTGGTTTTAGAATTAGATCGATGATTGTTCTTATCGTTTAGATATAATTATTATAATCACATGACCAAAGATAGAATGAAAATAATTGATCTGTAGGGAATTTTGGTTATTTTTAAATTATCAGTTTTAAGTCTTTTGATTAATTGTATTAAAAGTGATCTCATAAAAGATAAGGAGAGAGCTGCAAAAGTTAGAAACTATTGGTAATATCTCATAAAAAATGTTATATTTTATTTATGAGAATAATTTTATTTATGCATTATACATTCTTAAGGGGGAGAAAGTGAAGTCGTTAAGAATATAAGATTTCTAACACTTGCGTTTAAGGAAGGAATCGTATGCTTGTAATATTTATGTTGAATAAATGCCATGTTTGTTGAATTGTAATTTTGGATGTCATTGGAGTTAAGGTTTTGACTTAGTTGTCAAATAGTTGCACACTTATTGGTTGAAATGATTTTTCAAGGTAATAATATTTTCAGCTTAAATGTTGAAAGTCGTGTGATCAGATTTTTGTCTAGAAGGTTTTATTTGAAAATTAGTATTAAGTTTACATACTTTAAAACTTCATTGACATAGTTAATCAAGTTTCCAGACAATGATGTTTAGTTTAAAAAGCAGTGACATTTAATAACTTTGTTAAAAGTTTTATTTTGCCATTAGACATAACTGAGGTTCAGTGGAAGTAAGTTTATTTTCTATGTGCTCTATGTTGTCATTTATGTGACATTAAGAATTTTACCTCTAGTGTTTCGAGGTGAAAAAAAATATTAAAAAAAATAATTCTGAAACAAGCTTTATTTGATAATGCTATTGAGAAAATATATTAATAGAGCACTTAAAGAATTGATATGATTATAAGTTTACTTGTTTGAGATACCTATTGGTAAAAGTGATAAACTTACATAACTTGTTTGAGGTACCTATTGGTAAAAGTGATAAACTTACATAAGTTTTTAATTCCTCAAGTAAATTGGAACGTTTTCATAAGAAAAATGTCATATATGTATCCGCAAATGATAGTTTGATGTAAGCTTAATATATATGTATTGATTTTATTATTACATTAGTAGACTTTGCAAATTTAAAACCAATTTGGCATGTATCAATAGATAATGATAATAATAATAAGAATAATAAAAAAGGTTTCATCGTATTTATAGAGGCTAATTATTTCATGCTCATATGTATGTATGGATAACGAAATATGTGGCTTATTTTGTGATGCTTTCACGGTATCTATCTTCCCTGAATATGATAAGAGATCTTAGAGTTTTGATCATATGGATATTATGGTGGTTAAGAAGATTTAAGAGTTGCGAGTTTCTAACAGTCATAACTAAAATAACTCTTGATACACTAACCAAGATATTTGACTCCAGAGGTTTTGTGGAGCATGTTGTATCATATATTGGATGATTGATATTTTTGATGTGTTTGGTTAGTGGGAGTTGTCTTTAATTAGATTAACTGCATTTATTCATGCATGTTTGTTTTATATTCTCGAGAATATATTGTATATGCATGTTAAGATATTTGTCATATTGGTTATTATGTGCACACGGATGGTTGGTTATGGTAAGAAATCTCAAGCTTTTAGCTTGAGGGGGCAGTTCACTCATAAGGTATAAAGTTTCCACCGATGAGTGAACATTACTTAAGACAGAAAGATTTGCCCATCTTAAGGGAGTTTTAACTCATGGTCAATTTTTTTGGCAAATGAGTGTAAGATGCTTAAGACATTAGGTTGCTCGTCTTAAGCTGTTTTGCATAATGCGAAGTTGGACCTATATGGAAATAGACATGTTGATCACATTTGCATGTAATTTCCATACCACACATACATACCATTTTACCCGGGTAGGTAGAGCTAAGGGTTTTTTTTATTACATATGGTCTTATGTTGACTAAAGATGTAATGATCTATGTAGTTGGATACTTAAGGTTCTATTGGACTAAGGGGAAGGAAGATGTCAGTCTCGTAAACATTCTTTGTGGCCATATATAATTGTTTGTCAATTCAGAGAGTCGTTTTCTAAAATGAATTTTTAAATCTAAAAATTAATAATGTCTATGTAACTCAAGTGGGAGAATGTAAGATTTTTATAAAAATTGTGAGTAACATATGACATTATATTTTGAGTTTATGAAAAACCGAATTGATTGGAATGTTTAAGTAAGTGAGAGTTGACCAGACAAATCCTGTTATTAATGTGATCAATATTATTGGGATCGGTGCATCTTAGCTAATTTAAATATATGTAGGATATAGTATGTGTTATTGTATATGTGTGGGTCTAATATTCCTTTTAGGACTAATCATCCTATTAGAGTTTTGATAATCCTTTATGGGTTAGGATTCTAAGAAGTTATACTATTTATAGGGGGGTCTCGACTCTCACTCATAATAATATGTTACATAATTGTATCCCCACTAGACAATCTGAGAAATGTGAGAAGAGAGTAGAAGACTCTCTATTGTTTTCTTTGTTTTCTTTTCAGGTATTTGTTCTTTTCAACTTATTGCTCTATAATGGATTCAGGATTAAGACTCTCTGCAACTTGGATGGATTCCTCTGCGCTTTCAGGTACGCTACTATTTATACTTATGTATACAATACGTGATTTAATTATTTCTATACATAAAGGTTATATCCTACTCTCAATTTTCCTATTCATTCTCTTATAATCACAACTCTCTCTCTCTCTCTCTCTATAGCAAACCAATCATTTTTTTCCTTCTCGTCTATTTCTTCTTCATTCAAAGTGCAGATTTGTTATATATACTCATGTTTTTGATTATTTTGTGTGCTTTACAATGGATTCACTTGGATCTTTCAAAAAAAGATCTAAAACGGGGTTGCAGGCAACATTGAAGGAGAGAAAGAGATGGCATCAATGTAATTTTTGTTTTGCTTTTAATGGATTAAAGGGTAAAATGGCATATAAAATTTTTTCATTAAACAAAAATAGCTACGCATGTTTTTGGATGAAAGCTCTTCCAAGAGAAGCTAGAATTTCCGGCTTCTATTGGAAGAACTTCCAAAAACTGAAAGCTCTTTTAATGGGACATCCAAACACTCCCATAAACTATTTTTAGGTCCCAAAAGCCACCCCAAACAGACCTATTAAAGTGCAAGCCGGGACCGGTCCTGAGATTTCGGGGCCCAAGACAAACTACAAAGTTGAGGCCAACGAATCCCGACTTTTCAGAAGAGAGCTGAAGAACTAAAGAACAATTACTTTCCCACCAATTTTCAATTTCGCAAGATGCGTAAGAACATAGCTGTCAAGTGCCAAAGAACTCTTAAAAGATTTCGAATGTCTATGACTTTGATATAATGACTTGCAATTTACAATTTGATAATGATTCCATTCTATAATGGACATTTTTTAACAAAAAAAAAAGAGTTGCATATAAATATTTTTTTGGTAGGTCTTTCAAGTGATAATTGACATATAGGTTGATTTTAAAAAAAGAAAACTATACTCGAACCTAAAGATAGAAATAAACAGTAAACTGAATTTGGAGACCCTTGAAAATCGGGTGCCCTAGAAGGCCGCCCCTTGGACATATGGACCTATGCCCCAGGTAGTGGTGTAAATATGGACCAAATTTAAATAAGTCGGTCCGTTTGGCCCTTGAAGAATCGTGGGCCGTGCCTGACAAGACCCATCAAGGAGGCAGGTCGGACCAAGCCCGGCATGTACGCGAGCCGCGTTCCTGGTCTAGAGGTTAGGTCTGGCGGGCCGGGCGGCCACGGCAGGCCTGACCGGTGTGCCAAACTGACCGTTTAGCACGCATGGCCGCCTGGCCGGTCCGCCTGTTTCGACCATTTGTTTTTTTTTTTTTAATTCACCTCCAATGGTTGAATTCAAAATTCAACCGAACGGCTGGATTTTGAATTATGGCGTTGGAGGGGAAAAAATTACAAAAACCTCCCCTAAAGTCTTTTAATTTATGTTTTGACCCACAATTCAAATTTTTCTATAAAACCTTCCATCCATTTCATTTTTCATTCACTCTCATTCTCTTATTCTCTCAAATCTCAATCTCTACATTCTCCAAATCTCTATACATTTTCATTCAATTGTATTTTTACTCTATCTACAAATTTTTTAATACTAATTTACTATTTTATTCTCTAAATTTTCCACCAACACACCAAAGCCCAAAGGTACATTTTTCTTATTATTTTTATTGAAACATTTTTTGTTAGTAAATTTAAAAGTTTATGTTTAGACTTTAGTTATTAATTGTTATTATTTTTATTTAGTGTTTCAATTTTTCATTTTATATGCATACTCAATTGTTAATTTTAATAATTATTGTTAATAAATTAAGATTGTTAAGTGTAGTAGTTAATATTAGTATTGTTTGTTAGTAAAATAATATTTTAAATCGTAGTATTAATTTTAATATTTATTGTTAGTAAATTAAGATTTTAAGTGTAGTAGTTAATATTAGTATTTTTTGTTAGTAAAATAATATTTTAAAGCGTAGTATTAATTTTAATATTTATTGTTAGTAAATTAATATTGTTAAGTGTAGTAGTTAATATTAGTATTTTTTTTAGTAAAATAATATTTTTAAGCATAGTATTAATTTTATTATTTATTGTTAGTAAATTAAGATTGTTAAGTGTAGTGGTTAATATTAATATTTTTTGTTAGTAAAATAATATTTTAAATCGTGGTATTAATTTAAATATTTATTGTTAGTAAATTAAGATTGTTAAGTGTAGTATGTAATATTAGTATTTTTTGTTAGTAAAATAATATTTTAAAGCTTAGTATTAATTTTAATATTTATTGTTAGTAAATTAAATTTGTTAAGTGTAGTAGTTAATATTAGTATTTTTTTTAGTAAAATAAAATTTTAAAGCATAGTATTAATTTTATTATTTATTGTTATTAAATTAAGATTGTTAAGTGTAGTAGTTAATATTAGTATTTTTTGTTAGTAAAACAATATTTTAAAGCGTGGTATTAATTTTAATATTTATTGTTAGTAAATTAAGATTGTTAAGTATAGTAGGTAATATTAGTATTTTTTGTTAATAAAATAATATTTTAAATCGTAGTATTAATTTTAATATTTATTGTTAGTAAATTAAGATTGTTAAGTGTAGTAGATAATATTAGTATTTTTTGTTAGCAAAATAATATTTTAAAGGATAGTAATAATTTTATATTTATTGTTAGTAAATTAAATTTGTTAAGTGTAGTAGTTAATAATAGTATTTTTTGTTAGTAAAATAATATTTTAAAGCGTAATATTAATTTTAATAATTATTGTTAGTAAATTAAGATTGTTAAGTGTAGTAGGTAATATCAATATTTTTTGGTAGTGAAATATTATTTTAAAGCGTAGTATTAATTTTAATATTTATTGTTATAAAATTATCGATTTAATTTGTATTAATGATTTTTAAATTTTTGTGATAGTAAATTATGAATTTTAAGTGTAGTAGTTAATATTAATATATTTTTTAATAAAATAATATTTTAATTGTCGTATTATTTATAATAATTATTGTTAGTAAATTAAGATTGTTAAGGGTAATAATTAATTTAAAATTATTTTGTTACTAAATTTTGATTTTTAATGTGACTATTAATGACTATAGTATTCATATTTCTACTTCAGGAAATGGATCATAACCAACAGCCTTATTTTTCGGACGGTTTGAACATGCTCAATGATGAATTTGATATCTCGGAGCCGACCCATACTCAAGCGGGAACTTATGGTTCCGCCATTACACCAACATCACATCCCAAACGATTAACATCATATGTCTGACAGTGTTTCAACTTAGTCCAAATAACACTCCTAGACGGAACAACCATGCCTAGAGCTAAATGTAAGTTTTGTTATAAGGATTATGCTACAAGTAGGAGGGGAACCATAATTTGAGAAGACATATGCACAAATGTATGCCTGCACATGGATAGATAGACACTACAACCCATACATAACTACAACGACACCCAGTCGGGTCCGTTACGACGTTGCGGTTCGACGCCATTCACGATATAGAGTGCTTGGTATGATACAGTGCACAAACTGATCAACCGATCAGTGTTGGTGACAGTCCATTTTTTGAAGAATTAATCACATCTGCATACAACCCCCAATTTGAACCTGTTTCTAGAACCACCACTAGAAATGATTTAATAAGGTTATTTGAAACCCAAAGAGATGACTTGATTGCTGATATACAACATCTAAGTGTCTCTGTTGCATTAATTTCTGATATTTGGAACACATGTTCCAAATATGACTATTTATGTGTCACATGACACTATTTAGATTATGAATGGAGGATAAAAAAAAGAATTCTTGGCTTTCGTCATATGGATTTTGCACATACCGAAAAAAATATTTTTAATATCATTCTTTCTGTTTTAGAAACTTATGAAATCACGCATCACATCCTTTCTATCACATTAGATAATGCATCTGTAAATACTAGCTCTATTGTATTGTTTGTTGTAAGAGATATCCCGCAAGATGGAGATTATTTCTTTCATCAACGGTGTGCATGTCATATTATAATTTTAGTTGTACAGGTTGGTTTAAAACAGGTAAGCGACCAAATAGATAGCATCATATATGTCATTTCTTAGAATTGCAGTTCTAATCCTAGATTTAGTGAATTCAAGAGACACTGTAAATTAAACGGTCTTAAACCCCGACGATTCTAAACTGATATACCGGTAAGGTGGAACTCTACTTACTTAATGCTGGAAAATTGTTTAGATTATGATATAACTATTACATGTTTTTATAACATGAAATTGGCTGAAACTGGTCATCCTCAAGCAAAAGAACTTACCATAGACGATTGGTATGTGGCAAGGGTTTTTGTTCAACTTTTAAAGATTTTTTACAATGCCACTGTAACTCTTTCCGGGGTCTATTACCCCACATCTTCTCAAGTAATCCATCAGATAGTGGAAATGTCTGAAGTGTTAAACAATTATAGAGAAAATGAACATCTAGGCACTGGAGTTGTTGCCAATGAGACAAAATTGCAAAAATATTGGGCTAACATTCATTTACTTTATGCCTTAAGTCTTATAGAAGATCCTAGGGTTAAATTATCTGGTTTAGAAGTTTTGCTTGAGTTTATTGGTACTAATTTGTCAATAGATTATTCAGAAAAAATTACTAACATTCGAACCAAGTTGTTCGAGATTTTTCGTATTTATGAGAGCATGTTTGGTAACATTGACACCCCTCCAATCAATATAACCGGAGATAGAGTTGAAGCAAACAAGTTAGAGCCTTCTCAAACGGCGAAAAAAAAAACAAATCAATAAGTACTTCTTCAGGGCAAAAATCTGACTCATCTTCTTGTACCGAACTGATTAGGTACTTTAAAGCACAGTTCGATGCTGTTGAAGACATAAAAGAGTTTGATTTGTTGTTATGGTGGAAGACCTATACGTACAGGTATCCAGTTCTATCACACCTTGCACGTGACGTACTAGTTATCCCCGTGTCAACAATGTCTTCAAAACAAGCTTTCAACACAAGTAGACACATAATTGAACCAAGAATAAGCTATTTGTCTCCGGAGATGGTGGAGGTATTAACATGCCTTCGAGATTGAGAGCATGCTAAAAAAAAAGTTGCAAAATCAAACTGTAGATAAAGAACTTATTCTAAATTTCAATAATTTATATATTAATGAGCCTTCCGGTAGTTGTCAGGGCCAGAACTAGGTTATACTTTTACATATGTATTTACTTATAAGTTGTAATATGATTGCACTCTTTTTCCCTTATCAAGTTTTTATCTCACTGGGTTTTTCTTGGTAAGGTTTTTAATGAGACAATCATGTAAATATGTAATACTGAATTCCATAAGTGAAAATTAATTAATTAAATAAATAATTGTTCATTTCATATTTTCGTAATCACATCTATTTTTTTGTATTACTTTTTCTTTATTCATTTTTAGAATTATTATGAATGTTAAATCTATGATCTACCAAACTAAACTAATATAATTAGAATTGATTATTATTTTTCATGTTAATTATTTCAGAAGATAAACAAATAAATTTAAAAATTACATTAAAATAATTGAATTGTTAAATTGATATTTTGTAATTTTTTGATGTATTACTTTATATTTTCTATAAATCCTAAACCCTAAATCCAAAACCCAAAAAAAGTTAATTTTTAAAAATAGAATTCGAAAAAAAAAAGTGGATCGGCCAGTGAACCATAGACGGACCAGACCTGCGGTCCGGCTCACCTGAGACAGGCCACCGTACCGAACGGTACCCCTGTTTTTGAAAACGGGTCAGGACCAACCTGATCCGTTTTCGAAAACAGGCTACGGCGGGCCGTGCTTAATAGGCCCGGCTGTCCCATTTTTACACCATTATGCCTACTACCACCCTCAATTATTCTGATTTTAATGTCACAGCCACCACAGTATCTAAGGCTCAGTTTGGTATTGCTGTGCTGTGGGGAGAAGTGTTTTTGAAATTGCTGTGGGGGGAATTGCTTTTGGAATTGCTGTGGGAAGAATCAGCTGAGTGTTTGGTTAACTAATTTTTAAAAGTGCTGTGAGAACTAAAAACAATTTCAATGTGTTTGGTAAACTGAAATAAAAAGTGCTGTGAGTGTATAAAATTACTAAAAGGACATAGACATCTAAATGGTACTAATGTGCTATACTTTATATTTTTCTTGTTTATTTGTATTTAGTGTTATATAATTATGGTACTTTATTGAATTAATTAGCCCTATTTTTTATTCTACTTTATTTAATTAATTAACCTTATTTTTTTATTTCTTTATTTCTTTATTTTATTCAACTTTATTTTTTTATTTCATTTTTATTCTACTTTATTGAATTAATTATCCCAATTTTTTTTATACAGTTATGGCAACATTTTTTTTACAGAAATATAAATCCATTTTTTTTTGTTAAATTTCGTTAAAGGCAAGGACAAAGTTGGAAAGTTAGTAAAATTTCATTTAATATCACTGTAGCACGTTTTCTAAAAGCAGAAGCCAAAATCCAAAAACATGTATATGTAGCTTCTCAAAAACTCAGTTGGGAGAAGCTAAAAGTGACCAAAAGCACTTCCCCGTGATTTTACCAAACACCCTGTCTTAGGTTCAGAATCACTTTTGGCCCCAAAAACAGTTGGGAAAGCAATACCAGACTAAGCCTAAGTAACTTTAAGAAATCCCATAAACCGAGTAGATTCATAAGCGCCACGCGCCCTCTCACCCAGTCTCCCTGATCCCAACAGAATAACAAACCCCCCAAATTCCATAATCCAAAACCCTCCCCTCCAAAACAAATTCCCAAAATCCCAAACCCTAACAATCCAGCAAATTATAAACTAATTTTTTTTTAGAAAAAAAAGAAAGAAAAATTCTAGAGAGAGAAAGAGCGAATCTCTGAGGAGGAGCCCTATAATGGCGTCCTCTAAAGTCATGAAATCTTCTACTTCGAGAAATTCGGATCTTTCGCGACTATCTTCCTCTACAAAACCCCATCAACAACAACACTCACTATCTGATCACAACACCAACAAAACCGAACCTTCCAGATTTATTACTTCAGCAATGACGGTGGACGGCATTCTGCGCAACGTCTACAACGCCACGACGGCCTCGTCCGCCCCCGACGCCACCCTCCTCGACGCTCAAATCACTCTCATCGACTCTCAGTCTAACATCCATTATCCGGCTAGCCAGAGCCGGAACACCGCCGTTCTCGGTTCGACGATGGGCGTGCCGAAGACCGTCGACGAGGTTTGGAGGGAGATCGTATCGGGGGAGAGTCAGAAGAAGGAGATGAAGGAGGAGGCGGCCGAAGACGAGATGATGACGCTGGAGGATTTCTTAGCCAAGGCTGGAGCCGTGGACGAGGCGGAGGTAGAGGCGGACGTGAAGGCGGTTCCCATGGCGGTGACGGAGCGGTTGAGTGGAAGCGGGGTGTATGGGTTTGATTCGGTGCCGCCGGGGAGTCCTTTCCAGGTTGACGGAGGGTCAATTATGGGTTTCGGGAATGGAGTGGATCGTGTGAGTGGGAGAGGGAAGAGAGGGAGAGTGCTGTTGGAACCGTTGGACAAGGCCGTGCAGCAGCGCCAGAGGCGGATGATTAAGAATCGAGAGTCAGCTGCCCGCTCTAGGGAAAGGAAGCAGGTCACAAAGTCTTTACCTTTTTCGTTTTTGTAAACATCGAAAAAGAAGTTCTTTTTTGTTTTGATTGATTGACTGATGAATTCAGGATTTGCAGGCCTACCAAGTGGAATTGGAATCGTTGGCAGTGAAGCTGGAGGAGGAGAATGAGTTACTAATGAAGGAGAAGGTAATTAAGATTAATAATTTTAAAATTTAGAATTTGAAGTTGTGTTTCAGCGTTTGCCTCTCTTGAGGTTACAAATTTAGTCTACTGAAGTAATATAGTGAAATAGTTTATTTATTTATTTGTCAATTAGGGAGCTTACAAATGCCTTTTTTTTTTGGTTAAGGAGATGTTAATTTTTTACCATTTAGTATTTTGTGACATTAGAATAGTTAAATTTGAAACTTTTTTTTTTTTGACTTTTTTCATTTTTGTATTCAATTATTTAAACCTTGTAACGAACACTCCAAATCCACTATTGGAAGCTGATAATTATTATGCTTTTCTTTCATTTCATTTCGGTAGTTAGAAATTGTATCCTTATTATCATGAGTTGGGTGTATTTCTTTCATTTCGGTAGTTAGATATTGTATTCTTATTACCGGTGGTTCAGGTTGTATGAGTTATTTGCTATATTTGTTTTTTTATCTTTTCTGTTTTTTTAGACAGGCTAGTCATTGGTTCCTATTATTGCCAGGCCATTGACATTGTTCAAGCCACTTATAGTTTATGTCTGACATATTGCTGTGTGAGACCTAACAATTGGTTTTACATTTGTTTTTTCACATAAATATTTTTATGTTGTTTGTTTTATTATTTAGTTTGACTTTGGGGAGGTATATTTACATGGAATCACAACATTAGTTGAGACTTGAGAGGTTTAGTTGTCAGTAGGCACCGACTATGACCACTATGTATAGTTTGTATTAGATATGAAAAATACAAGACCACTCTAGAATCAGGTATTCAAGTTTTGGTTCTTTCAAGTTTCTCTGTTACATTATCATCTCTTATTATGTGGATGTGGGTCAAAGACACAAAGTATTGACAACAGATGTTTTAAAATTGTTTACATGCCTTTAATTTAAATAAGAATAAGTTGGCCCTCTTCAACTATGATATAACAATGCTTTGCTTGTAATTTGTGTTATGTTGATATTCTAGGTCACATTGATCTAACAGTTTTAAATTTAATTTATGCTTAGGCTTACTCTAATATGTCTTGTCAAATGTGTTTAGTTGCAAATAGCATAAACCAAGAACCTCATTCCGGGTATATGAAGCTTAATCGATTAGTCAATGAGTGATGGTAGTATGGTACTTGGAGAAGTGAACTTTCTCTTTTGAGTGGTTATAAACTGACAGTTACATCATAAACAACAGCAAAGGCTTTGCGTCTCTAAATTATGTTCTGACTTTCAGCTAAGTCTATGAACCCTGACTGAAACTTAGAATTTTAAACTCTTTGACCACCCGAAATTTTGACGGTTGTTTTTTCAACTAGACGACAATTTCCTTATGCTTAGGGGGTCCAAGGAGACGAGTCAATATATATTAAATTTCTATTGCCTTTTTTTATGCACACATGAATATTGAATAATTTATGCTGAGGATGCAAATTCAATGTTCAAAAATTTGCTTGTGTTTATGCATGTTTACATTCTGTCTTCTGGGTGTTGCTTCCTCGTATGCACTTTTTCTGCTCTTGTAGCTCTCACTTAGTCAGACACCTCTCTCGTACATTTTAATGCAACATGTTTCTATGAGTGATGTGACATATATGTGTGAGCCCAAACCCCAACGTATGGTATTTTGATTTGCAACATTTCATTTGCCTTTTTTTTTTTTCCATTTGAAAAATAAAAGAAAGGTATCAAGTAGTAGGTATTAAGCTTGCAATATTGTTTTGTGGCAGCATTACTCAGGTCTCACTTATTTTTCATTCTCCTTGCTGCACCGTGCTAATCTCCCTCCTTTCTAGTTGCAGTTGTTGCATAATGTCTCCATGAGAGTTTATTTACCATGATTCCCGTAAATTTATTGTACCTCGCTTCAGTCACTTGTAGTGCATTTGTGTTCATGATTAAATAGTATTTTTTGCATCTTGTTTTACACCATAAAATAATTGTCTAACTCATGTAATTGGGAAATGAATAATTGTAATTTAAGTAAGTACTTTCTAGTTGGTGCATTGTGTATTTGGAATTCTCGTTTCATCCAGTTTGGTTAATAATTTGTCAATGTATATTATGGGAACAGAAATCCATTTGCTATCTGTTTTTGTTCGTTTTGTATGCCTTTTGTGTTTCCAATTGATGGTTAAGAAGGCATCTTTGGGTTTTGCTATCTTGGTTTTTTCTCTTGGCTAACCAAATGTCTTGCTCTGCAGGCTGAGAGGACTAGGGAAAGGTATAAGCAGGTAATTGTTCTATCTCTCTATCAAAACAGTGGATTACATCACTTTGATCTAGGAATTTGTTCTTCACTACGCTAAATTTAAACATAAGTGGACTTCCACCTGAACTAACATAGTAAAATAGCTTCGAAATTTGATAATTAACATTTTTTTGGCTCACATAACCGAGAGAATTCATCTTCGTTGCTTTTTATTGTAGAAGTAAAATAGCTTACGAAATTTAAAACAATAGTTGCAAACTACAGAAAAATTGATAAAACAAATTGCAAATTAAAAGTTACATTAAGGCCTACTGCTTAGGGTGTGTACTTTTGGTTTGCCTTTTTTTTTTGGTGAGGGAGAGAACTCGAACCCGCAACCTCGTGGTGCAGGTGTGAGGCGTTTATCACCGAACCAACCTTATCTCGTCAATATTGTTGGGTTGCCTTTGGTTTTGATGAAAATTGAAAACGGACCGAAGTGATTGGTTCATTTGGTATAAAACTGATAAATAAAACCAGAATGAACCCCGAAAAGTTGTTTCGTTTCATTTGAGGCATTATTTAGTGGAAAAGAAAACTGATTTTAAAGTTTTAGTATAAATAAAACTACTAGTGTGAATGTAAAACCCTTACAATATTCACTATATCAGTTTTTTAATACAATATATGTGCATTGGTTCAGTAAACTGGACTGAATCAAATTTGATTGGTTATCAAATTACACGAACTAAGACAGAAACAAAGCAAATGCATGTGGTATTTATTCACTCTTTACTTAGAATGACCTTAAAACATTGACTTAGTAGTTAGTACTATTAGACATCAAACTGAGAATATTTGAGAAGAGATGAACATTATAGTTGGGAAATAGTGGAAATGTGTGATCGAGTAAATTAAATCATTCAACAATTATAAAATAACAACACAGGCTTTGCTATAAGATAAAAGAAATTACTTAGTAGTTGATGTTGATTTCTGCTGCAGCTCATGGAGAAAGTGATTCCAGTTGCCGAGAAGCAAAGACCAGCATGTGTTCTTCGGAGAGTTCACTCCATGCAGTGGTAAATATATTCTGTTTTGAGGTGTGATCGAAAACAAACTCCCTTCTTTGACATGGGGAAGAAAATTAGGGTTCAAAATTATTATGGAGAACTATTTTATATCAAGTACATATTTGAATCCAATGACTGTCTAAGAGCAGTAGCTATCTTGATATAACAAGGGAAAAAAGCATTCGACCTAGTAATGAAAGAAACTTATTTATTGAAGGAGTAAATGAAGAAGAGTGATATGAAGCAAGGAAGATAAAGTGCAGATAATTAGAAGGGTTATGTAGTTAGGTTAATGTGGGAATTGCAAAGCTCGGCTTGTTTCTTCCAATTATTGCATTTATGTTGGGGGGGGGGGGGGGGGGGAAACAAAAGGATATGGAGTGGTATACTGTATTTATGGATTGGTGATTAATGATATGATCTATCTATACAAAAAAGCAGGCATCAAGTTGTCAACTCTGGTGGCTTGACTGTCAAGTTTATTTATCTTGTTTCCATATTGGGATGCAATTTGCAGCAATGTCGGAGAATCCACCATTTATTATTGCTTGTTAACGTATTTGAATTGGTCAAGACCTTTAATTAAACACTAAATGATGGATACATTGAACTTTGTGGCACAAGGGCATGTCAGATAGTGGAATGTGCAGGTGTATTGAAGCATTTTCCTTGTTATAGTTATTATCTTGGAAAGCTATTCAAATTGGTTGGATAACATTGTGTATTATTTATTACTAGCTGCTAAAAAATATGACTCGAGAATCAGGTGAAAAAACCTTACAATAAAGGTCTTTTGGTTACAATGAACTTTGGTATAGTTTTTAATGTGGTAAAATTTGTATCTCATGTAAAACATCCAGGTTCAGGTGCGGTATTTCAACTTGCCCTTAGATATATTTTGTTTCCGTTCAGAGATGCACTTTACTTTTTTACGTATGATGAAATTTTGAGACCGAAGAATCCACTGTTTGTTATTGCTTGCTTTGGATTTATAGAGGTTTATAAACGTCGGTATAAGAAAACTGTAATTTTTATTTTTATTTAAAGTTTATGTTGTAAAGTTAATTATATATTTAAGTTTTATTTTCGGCTATGAAACTTATCAAAATGTCTTTGCACAACAAGATAGATGACGAGTTTCTTGAGAATTGTATGGTTTATAATTAAAGAGAACTTGTTTTTACAACAGATTCGGATTTAGTAATAGATGTTTTTGCTTATTTGAAGCATTAGAAATCAAAATTTAAGTAGAACTTATTGTATTTACATTGCATGCGTATTTCTTTTTTATTTTCCAGTTAATAGCCAAATTTGACTAGGGACCAAAGAGAAATTTTTCACTCTCCCAACCCGAATCCAAACCCGAGATTACCTATCCTGGAACCTCGATTCCTGGGGTCTGGCTTCGGAGCCACCCTGTAAAAGCAAGGAAAGGTCGCCTAGCTCAGGAAGCATTTAAGGTGAAGCCCGACACAAACAAATCGAGCTCCTTCCACCAAATCAAGGCTCCTCGATATCGAAACTACCTTGCAGCCTCTCTAGAAGCCAACCATCCTCCCCAACCACAGAGAGAGACCCATTAAGTGCCCATCTTGCACTATAGTGCTGCTTCGTCTCTCCGAAGGAAGATTCGAACCTATCTGGATGAGAAAAAGGAAGCTCGCCTAATCCATGCTACTGTTGGGGTTTATGCCATAAGCATGTAATTTGTAAATGGATTCATGAAGTAAATAAAAGGAAATGTTCAATTCATTCTGTTATGTTATTTTTTTTATAAACTTGTGTACATATTAACATCCTGGATTACCGGATGTAATCTCGAACTGTGTATATGAGTGTCATATACGGATGGATACAGTAAGAGACGTGTAATCTAAAGAGTCTATAGATAGCAAATAAAACTGGGTACTTTATTTGTGGTTAATCTATAGCTGTGGTCCATTCCGCAATGTACAGTGATTCTATCCTGAATCATTCGTATGAGATATGGGAATGGAGGCACCTTGTATGATGTGATCATATAGGACTGGACCATGATCTATATGAATCTCACACAAAGATCTGTTTACCGATGAGATTCATATATATCAACTAATGAGGGCTATATATGGGTGATCTTAATCCTGAGTGTTTTATCGACTTCTTCAGGTTAGATCGTGGTCTTTGATATACCATGGGTGAGGTCAGATGTATTTTCTGATCAATATACTCCGTATGTTAGGGTTGCGGTTTGGCTTGTAACTAGGAAGGTTTGTACACAATAGTGTAATCCACTCCTTCTTGTGAGAAGTGGATGGTAGTTCCCTTAAGGGTTGATTCGGGGCTTGGACAATATGAACGCTCTCCTAATTCCGTGAGGAAGTAGGATTTATTGTTCATTAGAGAATCAATGGTACTTAAATGATATATGTAATTAGAGGGGTATAACGAACATTATGACCCAGCTCTAATTATGAACTATTGTGGAGGATCACACCATATGTAATAGCTATATCGATGGACATCGAGTTGTATCGGTTTGTGTAAAAACGTCTGCAGTTGAGAGAGTGCAGCTTCGGGTTTTTAGTGGAATAACACCGGAGTTAATAATCAAGGAATATTAATTAAAGAGTTTAATTAATGATTCTGAGGATTATTGGAGCTCAAAATATTGTGGGTCTATTAGGTCCCCTTGCTAGCCCGATCGATTTAGGTAACAAAGGTTACAGTTAATTAATTGGATTGTCCAGTTAATTATGTTACAAAAGTGACACGTATTTATTCGGGAATTAATTGAATAATGAGATTATTTAATTAATAGATAATGGTGATTAAATAACTTAAATAATGAGATTATTTAATTATGTTATTAATCACTAAATGGAGGGTGTATGTTGATATTTATTTTTGAATAAAATAAGATAATGTGATTATTTTATTTTATAAAATTAAATATTTAATTTTTGAATTTATATAGTTTGAATTCAAAATTAAAATCAAATAAAAGATATGAGATATTTTTTATTTGAAAGTTTTTTAAAAATCAAATAAAAGATATGAGATATTTTTTATTTGAAAGTTTTTAAAAGTCAAATTAGATTTGATTAGATTAGATTTTTTTTTTAAATTTTATATATGAGATATATATTGTTTTGAAAAAAAAAGAATAATAATTGGTGCTGTGCATTTTCATGCACAGCTCATACATACATACATATATATATATATATATATATATATATATATATATATAAGACAAAAAAAAAGGTGTTTTGTTTTTTGTGTGGTTTTTGAAAACAGTAACGTGAGATATAAAAAACCATACACTTGATATATGCAATAGCTTTGATATATTCAAGTAAGTGTGTGTGAGTTATTGTGAGTTATTGTGTGCAAGTATGTGCATGAAATATACCAAAAAGAGAGAAAAGTGTGCAAGTGTTGTATACTTATATCAAAAGAAATAGTTTCTTTTTCTTCTCTTTTTAACATCCTTCATTCTAGTTCTTGAGTTCGTGACGCTCCCACACGCAGTTACCAGTCCTGGGATATAGCGAGGAAGATCTGTGGTACAGACCAGAAGCAAATCGAAAAGTGAAGGAGCCTATAAAGGTTGGTATGGTTCTATCTTTTAATCTTCATTTTTATTATTGATTACAATTTTCTGTATTTACATATATATTTTATTAATGTAATAATTAGTGTATGTATTTGTTCTGAAAATAAATATGATGAAAAGTTCACCGGTCCCAGATACAGATTACGATCTGTGTAAAAAATTTTAAAACCCGTTTTCGCTGCACGACCGGTGAATTTTGTTCCAACAGCTACCCCCAATGAGTGCCCGCAAGGCCGTCTCAAGCTCTAAGGGGCCAGGAAAGGTCAGGCCAAGCTTCTGGGACAAGGACTAAGGCATGAGCCTACCTCTCTCTACGAAACAACAAACAGTTAACTCTACGACCTCCATAAAGAATCATGCCGTGAATACACACAAGATCGTATCTACGAACATTAAAACTCTACGTACGTGTAAGACAAGAGATTGAGTCAAAAAAGGAAACAAACTTATCTCTACCAAAGATGTTCTCGAATCCATTATTAATGCAAGGTCAATGACTTTCAAATGAGAGATCCCACCCGATAAGGAGGGAATAAATTCAGAAAATAGTGACAAGAGATTCACTGGTAAGTTATCTTTAGTCCCTAACTAAATTTCTCTTTGGTACCTAGCCAGATTTGGCTATTAACAATATTCTACAATAATTTCTCCATATCCAACTAGGGTCTACACGGGTAAGTTCGACATAGTCATCTCAAGACCAAGGATTAGCCCGGGAAGCCCACTCACTGTCTTTGATGCCTTGACCGGGCACCACCCATCGCCAAGAAGGGTCTGAGTGTAAGAGCGTAGTTTCCATCCAGATAACGAGACTAGGAAATAGCTATATAGCCCTCATGATGCCTTGGTCGGGCTACCACCCCCAAGAAGAGTCTGAGTGTAAGAGCATAATTGCCATCTAGATCACGAGACCAGGAAATAGCTAGATAGCCCCCCTGATGTCTCGATTAGGCTACAATCCCTCCCAAGGGGGCGCGGGATTGGAAATCTCTCGTACATAAACTCCAATGTTCCAGTTATTATTGGTTACTAATCTTCCATGTGTATATGATCGCTCACTGTGATAGGTGCAAACTAGCCTACAATCACATAAGGGGACTACTCACTAAAGTCATCGAGCTACAAGCTTCTGTTAAGAGCTGAGAGCTTAACCTAGTTGTACTTTCGCAATTAATCAAATTCAATATCTCGATATTTTTGTCAAATTCAAGTAAGTCAAGTTATTTTAGAGGTTGCATCTAGGTCAGGATCAGGAATAAAGCAAGAGGATGTCAGCCAAGTCAAAATTCATTGAAGTAAGCATGGATGAAATCTAAAGCCAGTTTTCATTAATGAAATGGGAGCCTATCCCTTGGAAAGGCTACAGTTATCAAATACGGAGCCCAACCCTCAGTTCCGGTCTTGGTCCCAAAAGCTTGGCCTGACCTTTCCTGGCCTCTTAAAACTTGAGACGACTTTGCGGGCACTCATTGGGGGTAGCATGGATTAGGCGAGCTTCCTTCTTCTCGTCCAGATAGGTTTGAATCTTCCTTCGGAGAGACAAAGTAGCA
Organism: Dipteronia dyeriana; assembly: GCA_032871835.1. Classification (NCBI taxonomy): domain Eukaryota; kingdom Viridiplantae; phylum Streptophyta; class Magnoliopsida; order Sapindales; family Sapindaceae; genus Dipteronia; species Dipteronia dyeriana. The sequence continues at coordinate 84,824,010 of CM065296.1, read as the reverse complement.
CAGTAGTGCAAGATGGACATTTAATGGGTCTCTCTATGTGCTTGGGGAGGATGGCTGGCTGGCTTCTGGAGAGGCTGCAAGGTAGTTTCGATCATCGAGAGCCTTGATTTGGTGGAAAGAGCTCGATTTGTTTATGTCGGGCTTCACCTTAAATGCTTCCTGAGCTCAACGACCTTTCCTTGCTTTTACGGGGAGGCTCCTAAGCCAGACCCTAGAAACCGGGGTTCCAGGATTCCAGGATAAATGATCTCAGGTTTGGATTCGGGCTGGGAGAGTGAAAAAATTCTCTTTGGTCCCTAGCCAAATTTGGCTATTAACAGAAGTCCCCTCTGACTTGAACACCGGTGATTGAATTGAGGTTGGAGTCAGATTCCTTATTTTAATTGGGAAAATTTCCCTCTTTTGTCGTTGCCAAATCTAGGTAGAACTCTCCTCATTTAATGCAACATGAAGTGGCTTGCGCAGACCAGTACGTTTTCCAAAATAATCTAGCTATGTTACAGCAATCCCCACATTTCGAGGCGATCCTACCGAAGATTTCATCGATGTCACTGCCCACTTTGCTTCTATTTATACCCGATCGCTTCTCGCCTACCTTACGCTTTCTTTCAAACTTCAAGTTTTCAAAAATCCCTCTCTTTCGCTACCTTTGAAAAGCTTTTCGTTGTTTTATTTGTTCTTCATTCCCCACATCCATCAATGTCCAACTTTGCTGATAGTATTGAGGCTATGGTTGAGGGCACTGGTGCCCCTAGCCCGGTTCCTAGGAAGCGGGAGCGAGAAAATTCGAGCGACTAGGAAGCTTCCCCGTTTCGTCACTGCCGCCGCTCTGGTAGGAACGTTTCCATTGGCTCCGACTTCTCTAATCAACCCAACAACCTTCTGAACTTAGTCGATGAAGATTCTGATGAAGAAGAGAGGGCCAACACCATTGGGAAGGTTCAAGTCACGGTTGCTGGACCTCCTTCAACGAGCCCTCTTCCTTAGGGTCATCCCCGATTCTACTGTTGATCTGCAATCGATCGATCGACCGTCTGAGGACTAAGTACGGTATTCCTGACAACATCTCCCTTACAGTTCCCTACAAGAATTATGACGTCTTCAATCTGCACAAAAGTGTGCTCCTCATCCATGTGGCGACATTTGAGAACAGGGTCAGGCTTTCTCTCCATCCTACCCTTCGGCAGGCTGTCAGTGCCCTACAGCTAGCTCCCCTCCAGCTGACACCAGGCTTCTGAAGGTATTTGATTGGCTTTCTCGTTCTGTGGAGGGAACAGTACGAGCTGGGCAAGGTCACCCGAGAGCCCAGAGCAGACGAGCTGGCCTACCTTTTTCAAATCGGAGTTTGTCCAGAGTTCCCCTATGTCAGTTCTATGCGAAGGCTAAGAACTAACTCAACTTCATCATCCTTGGCACCTCGAGGAAGGACCCATCCTGGAAGGAAGAGTGGATCCTGGCGAGGGGTGATGGGGAAGCTCCATAGTTATCGGTGGGCATGAGTTCACGGTTCCCACCGCTTTCAACGGTAAACCCTCGTGGGACCGGGACTTCTTACCTGCCGAGTCTGAGGTTGTTCTAAAGACTATCCTTGCCAGGAACTATCTGAACCTGAAGTACCCAACTGCTGATCCCTTCGATTCTCGCAGGGTGAATCGATACCTGCGAATCTCTGATGCTATCCCTCGTAAGTAACATAAAGTCATTATGCTTCGTTTCGTTAGTTAGCTCATTTCTGACATCTTTATTCTTTTTTTTTTTTTTTTTTTTTAACAGTTTTTGTTGTTGCTCCAGCTTCCCGTGAAGCCCAACAAGCTCGCACTCTTCCCCTTTATGCCAAATCGAATTGGGAAATCCCTCTGGCTTCCTCAAAGAAAGGGGGTCAAATGCTCCGCCTGGGGTTTCGTCTACTCTTGCTCCATCCTTTTCCCAGCATAGGTCCAAGCTGTCTCCTCGCATCTCAGGCTACCAAGGTGTAGGGTAAAGGGGCCTTTGTTTCTTAAGCCGCTGTTGCAACGACGTCAGCTCCTGCTATAATTTCCCATACATCTGCTTCTGCTCATGTCTTCCATCTCTCCATCTACATTCCTTGCCTCTCGAGCTTCAAAGGACCTCGAGGCTAGTGTTGAAGAGGTTTCCCCTACTAGCCCGTCAAATCAGTCCGGCTTTGCCTCTCAAGACGAGGTCATAGGGCAATTCGTTGCTTCCTGCCCTGGGGGCAGTCTTTCTATGATGGCTTCAACGCCCATTGATATTCTGATCACCAAGGGATCTGCTTTATTGGCCAAGGTAACCATCGTTTTTTATCTTCTCATGCAATAGTTTGGTTTGTCATTTCCTAATTTGAACTCTTTTATAGGCCTTCAAATTCCAAGTGGCCATGAGCCACCAATTGGCTTCTCTCCGTGACCGGGCAACCAAGGTTGAAGCTGAAGCTGAGCGGGCCATGGAATTCTTGGCACGACCTCAAGACTTAGTACAAGAGATGACCTCTAGCTAGAGGGGGATGGAGACGGAGCTAGCTGAGCTTCATTGTGACAACGAGAGGTCAAAGCGATCAAGAAGCCCTCCGGTCTCAACGTCGAGCCAGTTAGCGGGATTCTTGGAAGGAAGAAGCAAAGGCGCTGGACATTGAAAACCATGGTCTGCAAACCCAAGTTGCCAAGATTCAGGCTGAGGTGGATGCCTCCTTCAACGACGGATACTTCTATACTTCCTTCCAGGTTGCTGAAGCCCTCCCTTCCCCCTTTGACATATCAGTTATTACCAACAAGGATAGGGAGGAGATTATGACCAAGGCTCTAGAGATGTCCCATCCTAAGGGTGAAAGAGCTGGAGCTGGGAAGCAAGCAGTTATAACAAATCCCCCTCTTCCTCCTCCAGTCTTACCAGTCTCAGGTCCCGGGGAGACCTCTAGCGGGGTTTGGTTAGTGCAAACCGAGAGGGACCTACTAGAAGCTTGGGGAGAGGTCCACAACCATCATGAAGAAACCTTTAAAGAAGGACTGGAGGTCCAACAAAACCAGATAGAGTCTTTGGCAAACCTTCTTGATGCAACCATCCCTCATGAGGCTATGACGGTGGTTAATGAGGTCTTGGAGGAGGACCCCGATGAGCAGCAAGCAATAGAGGATCCCCCGGAGGAGGGGGTAGCGGGCAAAGGTTGCCATGGCGAGCAACTACCTGAGGGAGAGATAGGAGGAGTAGGGGGCGAGATCCACCAGACAGAGGGAGCAACATAAGGGATTCAGGAGGAAGCAAGAGTCTGATATTCACAACTTGCCTTTGCAGCCTTGAAAGGGGGGTGGGCACCCCACTTTATTCATGGCTGACCATCATCATTTTTTTTATAGCCCGAAACTGGAGGTTGGGCTTCCTACTTGATAACTGTAGCCTTTCCAGGGGATAAGCTCCCATTTCATTAATGAAAACTGGCTTTAGATTTCATCCGTGCTTACTTCAATGACTTTTGACTTGTCTGACATCCTCTTGCTTTATTCCTGATCCCGACCTAGATGCGACCTCTGAAATAACTTGACTTACTCGAATTTGACAAAAATATCGAGATATTGAATTTGATTAAGTGCGAAAGCAGACAGCTAGGTTGAGTTCTCAACTCTTAACAAAAGCTTGTAGTTCGATGACTTTAGTGAGTAGTCCCCTTATATGATTGTAGGCTTACATCTGTCACAACGAGCGATCATATACACATGGAAGATTAGTAACCAGTATTAACTAGAACATTGGAGTTTAAGTAGGAGAGCTTTCCAATCCCATGCCCCTTTGGGGGGGGTTGTAGCTCGATTGAGGCATCAGGAGGGATATCTAGCTATTCCTTAGTTTCGTGATCTAGATGGTAACTATGCTCTTACACTCAGACCCTTCTTGGGGGTGGTAGCCTGACCAAGGCATCAGGAGGCCTATCCAGCTATTTCCTGGTCTCGTGATCTGGATGACAACTATGCTCTTACACTTAGACCCTTCTTGGCGGGGGGTGGTGCCCGACCGAGGAATCAAAGACAGCGAGGGGGTTTCCCCGGGTAATCCTTGGTCTTGAGATGACTATGTCGAACTTACCAGTGTAGACCCTAGTTGGATATGGAGAAATTTTTGTAGAATATAATCGAAGATGGAGAAAGCAGACTTTAATGATAAAAATGTAGTACATTTTTGTTGGAAATTTTATTGAAATTAAATAGAGGTAGTCTGCTCACGAGTCCCAAGTCTAAGGGTAATACTTCCTCAGGTGATCTGCATTCCAGGTGTGATCGATGGGTTGGCCGTCCATGTCCTCGAGCCTATATGCCCTGTTGCGAACCATTGCCTTTACCAAATAAGGTCCTACCCAGTTAGGCCCCAGGACCCCGTCTGACCTCTTCCTTGTATTCAAGGTTACTTTCCTAAGAATTAGGTCCGTTTCCTTAAAGTTTTGAGCTTTAACTCTCCTGTTAAAGTGCCTAGCAATTTTCCTATGGTAAATCTCTACTTTCTAAGCTACCCGATCTTGCTTCTCTTCCTCGAAGTTTATCCTCATTCCTTCCAAGCTCAAAATGTTGAACTCTGAAGGAGGTCAGTTTGTGCTCGATGGGAAGGACTGCTTCAACCTCAAAGTTTAAAGAATAAGGTGGTTCTCCGGTGGCAGTTCTCCTTATAGTACGGTAAGTTCAGAGGACCTTGGGAAGCTCCTCGGCAAATCTGCCATTTCTCTGCTTTAACTTCTTTTTCAACAGCTTCTTGATAGTTAATTTATGGATTCCACCAGCCTATTAGTCTGAGGATGGGCTACCGAGGCGAATATAAGGTCGATTCCCAAGCCTTTGCAAAAATCCTTGAATCGACCGTTATCAGACTGCTTTTCGAGGTCAGCTATAATGATAAGAGGGGTCCCGAACTTGCAAACTATACTATTTTTGATGAACCTTCTTGTATTCTCTTCCGATATCAAGGAGAGTGATCCGGCTTTGACCCATCTTGTGAAATAGTCGATTGCAACAATAACATGTTTAGCTTGTCCAGGAGAAGTTGGAAGTGGATCGATCAGGTCGACTTCCCACATAGCAAAGAGGTAAGGTGAGCTGAGAGATGACAGACGCTTTGGTGGGAGGTGTCTCAAGTTGGAGGTCTTCTGGCACGGATCACAGGATCGAACAAAGTTCTTTGCATCTTGATGGATAGTTGGCAAGTAATACCCCAAGCGGAGTACCTGATATGCCAAAGCTTCACCATTAACGTGGTTCCCGTATTCCACAGAATGAACCTCTCTTAATGCCCATTTGGAATTAATAGGACACAAACATCGCACCAGAGGGAGGGACCTGCCCCTTCTATAGAGGTATCTATCTACCAGGCAATATCAGACTGAGAGCCTCTTAATTCTTCTTTCTTGGTCGGGCTCCTCGGGAATCCTTCCTTCTTGGAGATAAACCACTATTGGGTCCATCTAGCATGGCTGTCGATCCAGGGTGTAAGACTCATTGCCCGCTACTGTGCTTGGTAGGGAGATCACTTGGAGAGGGACTCCCTGTGGTAAGGCCTGGCCACCATTCGTAGCTATCTTGGTTAGGACGTCAGCTCGACGATTCTGTTGCCAAGGCACCTGCTCGATCTTTAATCCCTTGAATTTATTCTTAAGCAGCTGAACTAGCTTCAAGTAGGCAACCATGTTATAACCTTTGGCCTGATAGTCTCCAGAAACCTGATTGACTACGAGTAATGAGTCACTCTTGACCTGAAGGTAATCGACCCCGAGCTCGGCGACCACCTTCATCCCAGCTAGGATGGCTTCATACTCTGTTTCATTGTTAGTGGCCATAAATTCGAATATGAAACAATGGCAACACTCAGTCCCCTCTAGGTCTATCAGGACTATGCCCGCTCCTCACTCGGCTTGCTCGGACGCTCCATCAGTGTAGAGGATCCATGACTTGCAGCCTACCGGCCTGCTGTCAGACTCTAGAATCTTCTCAGGAGCTATATTTGTCGCTGCGGAGGTCGCTTGGCCTGAGGGCACTGAAAACTCTACCACAAAGCCCGCCAAAGCCTGGGCTTTAATTACGGTCCTGGGTTTATACCTTAAATCAAACTGGGTGAGTTTCAGGGATCAAAAAACCAGTATTCCGAACACGTCCGACCTTTACAGGAATTGAAGAAGAGGTTGGTTTGTCACTACTGCTATTGAGTAAACTTGAAAATAGGGACGGTGCTTCCTTCCTGAGGTCACCAGGGAATATGCGAGCTTCTCCAGAAGGGTATAATTCTTTTTTGGCTTGGTCAAGGCGTGACTTATGTAGTAGATAGGTCGCTGGACCCTATCTCCACATTTCTTGACCAATGCCCCACTCACTGTAGTTTCCAAAATGGCTAAGTAGATTTACAGCTCCTCTCCTGGACTTGGCTTGACCAGTAACGGAGGGCTTGACAGATACTTCTTCAAAGCTTGAAAAGCTTGCTCGCTCTCCTGGTCCCATTTCATATTCCTTCCCTGCTTGATAGCTTTGAAGAAAGGGAAACATTTATCGGTGGACCGAGAAATGAACTAGTTGAGCACTGCTATCTGTCCGGTCAAGACTTGAACCTGTTTGAGTGACATGGGGGATTCTAGATCTAGGATAACCTTGATCTTTTCTGGGTTAGCCTCTATTCCTCTCTCATGAACCTTGAAGCTCAGAAACTTTCCCCCAGTTATCCCGAAGGCACATTTGGAGGGGTTCAATCTCATCTGGTTTTCCCTTAGGATCATGAAAGTTCTGAGAAGGTTGTTCTGATGTCCTTCTATGGTTGTGACTTGGTAATCATGTTTTCGATGTATACTTCCATTGATCTTCCATTCTCGGGCTTGAACAACTGATTGACCAACCGTTGATATGTAGCTCTCGCATTATTAAGCCCAAACGGCATCACCTTGTAGCAAGACAGACCCTTCCCGGTGATGAAGCTTGTCTTGTCTTGGTCAACGGGGTGCATCATGATCTAGTTGTACCCTGAGAATGCATCCATGAAGCTAAAGAGCTTGTTTCTGGATGTGGAGTCAACCAACTGATCGATCTTTGGTAAAGGGAAACTGTCTTTCGGACATGCCCGGTTGAGGTCGGTGTAATCGATGCACATACTCCACTTCCTATTTGCCTTTGTGAAAAAGATCACATTGGTGATCCATTCGGGGTAACACGCTTACCTGATGAAGCCTGTTCTGATCAACTTGTCAACTTCTTCTTGAACCGCCGCGTTTCTTTTGGCGTTAAAGTGATGTTTTTTTTTGTTTGACTGGCTTGAAGGTCGGATCTACTGCCAAATGGTGAGTTACCAATGATATCGGGATCCCCGGCATCTAGTCGTGACTCCAACCAAAGATGTCATTAAATTCTTTGAGGAGCCCGATCAAACCCTTCTTCACTCCTGGTTCGAGTGTGGCTCCAACCATGACGACCTTCGAGGAGTCATCCATCCGGATGGGTATCTCTTCTAGCTCATCCACTAGATACCCGTTGGCCTGTTCCCTGCTCTGCTCCTCTTCGTTTGGAATCTAGGGATTATCCTCTGGGTGATTTGAGGGCTCTACATCTTCTAAGGTCATCCTCGGGGTTACCCCATCTTGTATTGTCGTAACCTGTGCAAACTGTTTTGCTAAAGCTGTCGAGTTGGCAAGCACTACATATCACTTCCTTGCTGCTTGCTGATTACCACGTATTTCCCCAACCTTGTCTCCTACTGGAAACTTTAAGACGTTGTGGTAAATGGACAAGACCCTTTCACGGATGAGAAAAAAGGTCTTCCTAATATTGCATTATAGGCCGATAAGGTATCCACCACCACGAAGTCCGTCATGATATTTTGCTGGAGAGGGGCTGTTCCAACGATTACTGGAAGGATCTTCAACCCCACATGTATGATCGAGTCCCCAGTAAATCCATACAGCGGGGTTGTGCAGCTATTATAACACCGCTATCTCAAATTTAGCTTTTCCAAGGTATCTATGAAGAGGATGTCGACGCTGCTGACTGTGTCAACAAGCACGCGATAGACCATGCAGCTGGCAATCTGTACCGTGTCCACCATGGGATCATCATAAGGTTGCACGGTGTTGTAGAAATCCACCTCGGTAAAAATAATCTACGCAGACTGAGTGGGGTCAGTTGGGCTTTGGTCGACCTTGAAGATACCTTGCCCTTCATCTATACGAGGGACCTTCCTCGTATGGTTTTTTCTTGAATTATTGGAGGTGCCAGCCAATATGGGCTCTCCGCTGATGGTATGTACCACCTGGATTTGCTATATCAGATCCACCTGCTCCCCTTTTCTCTTTTCGGTGTGCTCGCGGATCTCAGCTTGTAATTCCCTCAGAGTCTGAATGTTGTCCTTAGCTTAATGTAATAATTCTATCAAGCATCCTTCCCTTATTAGAGCCTCGATCCGGTTGCACAAGTTATATCACTTTGAGGTGTTGTGTAGAAAAAAACGGTTCAAAACGCAACGGAAGCGTGAAAAAATTAGAAAATTAGGGTTTGAGTATATAATTTTTTTTCCCTTTTATGCAACGAGAACCTTAACCCTAGATTAATTGATGTATATAAAAAGTATAGTACCTTTTTTTTGTGACGATTGAACTAGCGTCGAATTGAATTCGTAAGATCTTCCAATCCAATCACGAACGTGAATCACCTAGGAGTGTGGGCTCCCTTTCTTTAAATTGTATACCTGAAGATGGAAACAAACAAAATCTTCTTCTTTGTTAGTCACAATAATCCTCCAAGAGAAAAAACCAAGAACGTCCGGTTACTTTTGAATTATCAATCAATTTGATTGAAACTCGCGTGAAGATGTTGTACACAAAACCCTTTTGATGCAAAAAATACTAGTGTACAATCGAAAACAAAAAACGTTCCCTCTTTTCTCTATGCTAGGACGAATTCTTCACACAATGAGTTGGACGAAGTTTTTTTTTATAACATTAAAAAAACAAATAAAAAACAACTTCTCACACCAAAAACTCATACTTGGTCGAAATTCACAAGTATATATATAAGAGACCAAATCCTCTCCTAAAAAGGATTTACTTGGTGGTTAAGAATCCTATCCTTAGGTGGATTTACTTGGTGGTTAAGAATTATTTTCCATAAGGAATTCTTTCCTACACCAAGACTCCTAATCCAACTCAATAGTGTATTTGTAACCATATTAAAGACTCCCTAATTTGATTAGATACACAATTCCTTTTATTTATCTACTTATCAAATATAGTCTTTAATATTAATTATACTACCAATAATAGTATAATATTTAGGAGACCATCTCCTAATAAAAAAAGATTTTGACTTTTAATTAAATAATTAATTAATCAACAAATTAATTAATTTCAATTTAATTAAATAATAAAATAAAAATAATATAATTAAGCTATTCTAAATAGCCTTGCCACCCAACACACACAAACACACAAACACACACACACACACACACACATATATATTTATATATATATATATATATATATGGGCCATATATTATTTTTCTTATTTTATTAAATTCATTGGACCTTAATAAAAAGTCCACATGTGAACTAGACCTATTCTTACAAAAAGAAACAAGTTCACATGCCTTAATACAATTCTAAATGGACCCCTAAGTTGGCCCGGTAGAATATATCAAGTGATCCATACAAGTTCGTGTGGAATGGGGATCTTGGCGGGCTATCTAAATTTAAGCTCCAATAGACACAACCCAATCACAATCAACAAATGATTCACTCTATTTAATTTTAGTTCATTCCAATAAAGAACTAAAATTGAACTCTTAAATAAAGATAGAATAAGTTGATGTTACTCATTCATCCCCTAGACAACCTTATTAGAGAAAGTGTATCCTCGTGAAGAATACCAGTAATCGTCAAGAGCTCATAGACCGCCTATAGTTCTCTAAGTTACCATATTTACTCATATGACCATATTTTTAACTTAGATATTTTGACTTGTCCAGAAGCCATGTTTCAATAGACAATATTGAAAACTTAACGTTAAGATTTAATATCCAATACCTCAAAACATCCATATGATGGTATTCCACTCTCATTCAATAAATGAAGCCATGATATCCATATCTATAAATGAAGTCCTCTATCGATAAATAAATGAATACCACCAAACCATCGAGGATAGACTATGCTATATAATTGTACTCATTGATAGCTCAAATGATAACACTTGCAACCATAAGTCCATCATTTAACTTAGGATTGTGATAGATTCTCCGATTGTTTTCAAATGAAAACTTTTATCCATTGACGATTCTAGATAAAGTATTTCATTACGATCTAATTCAATGCACCCAGTGCACTAGATTCTTTTGCCCAAAGACACCACACTTTGATGATTTTAGACTCATCATAACACAATTGATACCACTCAAATGCTAGCAAAAGAATCTAAAACTTTGAAAAGATAAAGGCCCCCAACCTTTTATCTTAAGTTGTGAATGTTATTCAAGACTAACTAAAGAATTGTGTCTACCTCATAAATATCTTGATGTATGAACAATTCTTCTTTTCTCATAGTCTTTTGACCTTATGATTATTTACTATTGACAATTATAATTATTAAAATATAAATGCTATAAGATTTGTTAAACTAGAAATAACTTTATTAATATGAAAAGATTGTCAATTACACTATTACACTCTTGCTATCGAGCATAATCCTAACAATCTCCCACTTGCTCTATAGCAAATGTGTCATATCTCTCATCCCCATATTCTCTAGTTGCCCATCAAAACTCTTTTGAGGAAGAGCCTTTGTAAAGGGATCCGCTAGATTTTTCGCTGACGCGATCTTGGTAATCGTCACGTCACCCCTATGCACAATTTTCCTTAGAAGGTGATACTTTCTTCAATGTGTTTCCCCCTCTTATGACTTCTTGGTTCTCTCGAATTAATCACTCCTCCACTATTGTCATAATAGATAGTGATCTGCTTATTCGTATCAGGAACCACTTCCAAGTCAATCAAGAAATGGCGGAGCTAGATAACCTTTTTAGCAGCCTCGCATGCGGCTACATACTTGGCTTCCATGGTGGAATCGACAATACAAGATTACTTGATACTCCTCCATATGACTGCCCCTCGTCCAATAGTAAACACAGATCTTGATGTTGATCTCCTGGAGTCATAATCTGACTGAAAATCAGAATATGTATACCACCCAACAGAAATTAAATCCCCTTAAGAGTATACAAGCATATAATCTCTCTTTCTCCTAAGATACTTGAAAATATGCTTGACTGCCGTCAAGTGATCAGGACTAGGCTTCAATTGAAACTTGCTAACTATGCCCACAACAAAACAAATATATGGTCTAGTACAGAGCATTGCATACATGAGACTTCATACTGCCGAAGCATATGGAATCCTACTCATGAATTGCTCTTCATGCTCATTCTTAGGAACTTGTTCCTTAGAAATTTTGATTCCATGTCTGAAAGGTAACATACCTTTCTTGGAATCTTGCATGGAAAACCTAGACAAGATTTTATCTATGTATGAAGCTTGGGATAATGCAATCATTCTATTCTTTCTATCCCTTATGACTTGGATACCAAGAATATAACTTGCTTCTCCGAAGTCTTTCATATCAAATTGTTTTGCTAACCATTCTTTTATTGATGTCAATACACCTACATCGTTTCCGATGAGTAGTATATCATCAACGTAAAGCACTAGGAAAACCAACTTGTCGCCTTTAATCTTTTTGTATACACAAGGTTCATCAAGATTTTGAATAAATCAAAAAATTTTTACGGCTTGATTAAACCTTATGTTCTAGGATCTGGATGCTTGCTTCAATCCATATATGGATCATTGCAACTTGCATACCCTTTCCTCTTGGCCCTTTTCAACGAATCCTTCTAGTTGCATCATATAGATGCTTTCGTCAAGACTTCCATTAAGGAAAGCTGTCTTGACATCCATTTGCCAAATCTCTAAGTCTAGAGATGCCGTAATGGATAAGAGTGTCCTAATGGATTTAAGCATGGCCACATGAGAGAAGGTTTCTTCATAATTGATACCTTCCTTCTGTGTATAACCTTTATCTATCAATCTAGCTTTAAAGGTTTCCACCTTTCCATCCATTCCTCTTTTCCTCTTGTATACCCACTTGCACCCAGTGGGTTTTATCCCTTTAGGCAAGTCTACAAGAGACCAGACTTTGTTTTTGAACATAGATTCAATTTCGGATTGCATTGCCTTTTGCCAATGGCGACAATCAACATCTTCTATTGCTTCCTTGTACGTTTAGGGGTCATCGTCATCCGAAAGATTCTCTACAGATTCTCTTAGACCGATGTATCTCTCGGGTTGTCTAACAACCCTCCAACTATGACGAGGTATGGTAGATTTTTTATTTTGTATTGGTACGGAACTTACAATTGGGCTTGGTTGCGAAATCTTTTGTGGAATTATATCCCCTAAAAGCTCATTCAGGACAATTCTACTTTTAGGCACAAAATTATTCATATAGTCCTTTTCCAGAAATTTAGCATTTGTCGAAACAAATACTTTAAGATCTGAAGGACTATAAAAATAATATCCTTTTGTTCCTTTTAGATACCCTACAAATATGCATGTTTCTGAACGGGACTCCATCTTTTCTGTCTTTCCTTTTAACACGTGCGTAGGACATCCAAATATCCTTAAGTGTTGTAAACTAGGCTTTCGCCTGATCCATAACTCATGCGGTGTTTTAGAAACTGACTTAGATGGTACATCGTTTAGAATGTACATTGCAATTTGTAAAGCATATCCCCAAAAAGAATTAAGGAGCGTTGAATAACTCAACATAGACCTAACCATGTCCAAAAGAGTTATATTTCTCCTTTCTGCCACCCCATTTTGTTGAGGTGCGCCTGGTGCAGAAAACTGAGAAATTATCCCATTATCAATAAGATATTGCTGAAACTCACCAGATAGATATTCTCCACCACGATTAGACCTCAAGATTTTTATGCGTTTCTAAAGGTGATTTTCAACTTCAGCTTTAAATATTTTGAACCTGTCAAAAACATCCGACTTATGTCTCATGAGATACACATAGCCAAATCTTGAGTGATCATCCGTGAAAGTGATGAAGTACTTATATCCACCTCTAGCTTGAATGCTCATAGGTCCACACACATCAGTGTGTATCAAACCTAAACATTCAATGGCTCTTGTGCCTTTGGTCGTAAACGACCTTTTGGTCATTTTACCTTCGAAACAAGATTCACAAGTTGGTAGATCATCAACCTTTAAGTCATTTAGAGGTCCGTCACATACCAATCTTTTAATCCTATTAAGGTTAATATGACCTAGGCGCAAATGCCATAGGTAGGTTTCATCTTTTGATAATTTTACTCTTTTATGATTAGGTTCCGTTGATTCCATGTCTAACAAGTGAGAGATATTTCCATGCAAATAGAATAAACCGTTTTCCAATGTACCTTTACAAACAAATTTGTTATTCTTACTAATAATAAAACTTTTATTAAAAGTAACCGAATATCCAAATTTATTTAGACAAGGGACCGAAATTAAATTCCTCTTGAATTGTGGTACATAATAAATGTTTATTAAAACTAAATGACTATATGAATCAAAATTGATTCTAATATCTCCCACTACACTAGTAGACACCAACGCTCCATTGCCTAAATACAAGTTGAATTCATTCTTATTCAGTCTATTCCTTGACCCTTTTCACCATAAAAGAAACACTTTCCTTTGATCTTGGTTACTTTCTTGATCTCCTTCTAAGAAGGCTCAAGTTGCTTTTTCTTCTGTTGTCTCTTGACCTTCTTACGGGTATTTAATAGTAGCAACTTACCAAGCATATGAATCTTTTTACCCTTGCCTTTCACAAGGATTATCTTGGTGCTTTGAATATCTTGCATCAGGCCTTGCAAGGTGTATTCCTTATTATTCAAGGTGTAGTCCAACTTGAATTGATCAAAGGAATCTGATAGTGAGTTGACAATCATGTCAATTTTGGTCTCACCATCTATCTTAGCACCATTTAGTTCAGCAATGTTGAGATGTGCTATGACTTTTATCATGTGATCTTTCACACCATGTCCAGGTTTCGTCCTAAGATTCATAAAAGCAATCACTACCTCTCTCTCTTAGTCATCCTAGACCTCATAGCAAACATCTCCTCTAGAGACATCATTATATCGGCAGCAATCTCCATTCCTTCATTTTGGTGTTGCAACATGTCGGAGATGATGACCATAATGTAATGTACATTGAGCCATCTCATCTGAAGACTTCCACTACTGATACTCATCTCTTTGCTTCCTGAGTTAGATTCATTAGTTTGGTGGTTAAGGAATATACAGAATGAACTTATACTTTTCAGCTTGCAACAACAACCCAATATTCATTTTCCATGTGACATAATTATCATCAGTTAAAGTATTATCTTTTAAGATATTGATTAGGGATGGTCATGATTTCTTTTGAATAACAAAAAATATATAAGTAAACAATCATGATATGGCACTTTTGAATATTTATCTTGAATTAAATAAAATAATTCAATCGTAAAAATTCAACGGTGATCCAACACTCATAAATGTCACGCCTCCTTTGGGAGTACACACCATTTACTAGTTTGACTAGGTCTCACCTAATTGTTAACATAACAACCAACGTTTTCTATTTTAGCCTTGTAATTTTATTAACAAGAACTCTTCGGAGGATATTAATAAAATTACATTAAGTGTGTTACCAAGTTATCGACCTTCAATATAATCCCTCACGAATATCCCTCCTTTGGGAGTAGATATCGTTTGGGCTAATTGTCTAGTCTATCCTTGTAAGGAAGTATCGTACTAAATTCCATTCATGAATACCTCTTGGGAGGTTATTCATGAAACATAAAACTCAACTAAACTTGGAGGCCGCAGGTATTCCAAAACACCTTCTCCCACTCAATTGTTTAAGGCGTGTGATCGAATTCCAAAGAATGATTTACCAAGTTATCTAGATGCCAATTTAGATACTTAAACCATTCAATGCATGTTCATACCAAAAGAGATATATAAGTGACACTCCTATTCTATATGACATGTTATCAAACAATGACAAACATTGCAATATTTATAAAAATATAAATAGCTACAATTTTGGTCCATCCTAGAAAAACAAGTAAATTACATATATCTTGGAATACAAGAACTCCTTTCTTGGCGAACAAGTCTTCAAGCGACCTTCGTCGTCCAGACTCTCTCGGCTGCCTCCCATGGGCTTGTGCACCCTTGGCCCTTATCCATGGGCGTGCACATGCCACAAACCCATAAAGGGCTGCCATGCACAACCCATGGCTACCAAAGGGCTGCCGTGCGCCCGTGCGCAGCCCATGCCACAACAAACGTGGTTGCACGCTCTTCGCACACACGTTCGTTGCTACAGCTCGTACGGTCCCAAACTTGTTCCGGCTGCTTCCAATTCTTCAAACCTTCGAGTCTTTGATACTTGAATGTATTACAGAAGAATTATAAATAAAAAAATACTGTATTTTTTTAATTACAATAGTGCAGTTTTTTTTTATTATTACAACAACAAAATAAAAAAAAACTTAGCAACTACCAAGAAGGAAATTATGGTAATGATAGACAAACCTTCTTGTTACAATCCCAAAATAAAATACATTGAAATTCTAGGACCAAAATTGACCAATAACAAACCAAATATAAAACATATATACATACATACATACATACATATATATATATATATATATATATATATATATATATATATATATATATATCTATATATATATATATATATATATATATATATATCTATATATATATATATCTATACATTCCAATGTATATATATATGTGAATACCTAGAGTGCCATCTCTTTCTAAAACATGCATATATACAAAAAAAAGAAAAAAGATTCACGAACACATACATCAATTAATCAAGAGTATAACCTGGCTCTGATACCAATTATAGGGAAAAACGGTTCAAAATGCAACGGAAGAGTGAGAAAATTAGAAAATTAGGGTTTGTGTATATAATTTTTTTTTCCCTTTTATGCAACGAGAATCTTAACCCTAGATTGATTGATGTATATAAAAAGTATCGTACCTTTTTTTTGTGACGATTGAACTAACGTCGAATTGAATCTGCAAGATCTTCCAATCCAATCACGAACGTGAATCACCTAGGAGTGTGGGCTCCCTTTCTTTAAATTGTATACCTGAGGATGGAAACAAACAAAATCTTCTTCTTTGTTAGTCACAATAATCCTCCAAGAGAAAAACCAAGAACGTCCGGACACTTTTGAATTATCAATCAATTTGATTGAAACTCGCGTGAACCTTGATTCGATGTTGTACACAAAACCCTTTTGATGCAAAGGATACTAGTGTACTATCGAAAACAAAAAACGTTCCCCATTTTCTCTATGATTGCCGGAATTCTTCACACAATGAGTTGGGCGAAGTTTTTTTTTTAATAACAATAAAAAAACAAATAAAAACAACTTCTCACACCAAAAACTCATACTTGGTCGAAATTTACAAGTATATATATAAGAGACCAAATCCTCTCCTAAGAAGGATTTACTTGGTGGTTAAGAATCCTATCCTTAGGTGGATTTATTTGGTGGTTAAGAATTCTTTTCCAAAAGGAATTCTTTTCCAAAAGGAATTCTTTCCTACACCAAGACTCCTAATCCAACTCAATAGTGTATTTGTAACCATATTAAAGACTTCCTAATCTGATTAGATACATAATTCCTTTTATTTATCTACTTATCAAATATAGTCTTTAATATTAATTATACTACCAACAATAGTATAATATTTAGGAGACCATCTCCTAAAAAAAAAGATTTTGACTTTTAATTAAATAAATAATTAATCAACAAAATTAATTAATTTCCATTTAATTAAATAATAAAATAAAAATAATATAATTAAGCTATTCTAAATAGCCTTGCCGCCCAACACATATATATGGGCCATATTTTTTTTATTTTATTTTATTAAATCCATTGGACCTTAATAAAAAGTCCACATATGAACTAGACCTATTCTTACAAAAAGAAACAAGTTCACATGCATTAATACAATTCTAAATGGACCCCTAAATTGGTCCGGTAGAATATATCAAGTGATCCATATAAGTTCTTGTGGGATGGGGATCTTGGCGGGCTATCTAAATTTAAGCTCCAATAGACACAACCCAATCACAATCAATAGATGATTCACTTAGGTCAAATCTATTTAATTTTAGTTCATTCCACTAAAGAACTAAAATTGAACTCTTAAATAAAGATAGAATAAGTTGATGTTACCCATTCATACCCTAGACAACTTTATTGGAAGAAAGTGTATCCTCGTGAAGAATACCAGTAATCTCCAAGAGCTCATAGACCGCCTATAGCTCTCCAAGTTACCATATTTACTCATATGACCACATTTTGAACTTGGATATTTTGACTTGTCCAGAAGCCATGTTTCAATAGACACTATTGAAAACTTAACGTTAAGATTTAACATCCAATACTTCAAAACATCCATATGATGGTATTCTACTCTCATTCAATAAATGGAGCCACGATGTCCATATCTATAAATGAAGTCCTCTATCGATTAACAAACGAAAACCACCAAACTATCGAGGATAGACTATGCTATATATTCGTACTCATTGATAGCTCAAATGATAACACTTGCAACCATAAGTCCATCATTTATCTCAGAATTGCGATAGACTCTCCGATTGTCTTCAAATGAAAACTTTTATCCATTGACGGTTCTAGATAAAGTTTTTCATATTGATCCTATTCAATACACCCAGTGCACTAGATTATTTTGCCCAAAGACACCACACTTTGATGATTTTAGACTCATCTTAACACATTTGATCCCATTCAAATTCTAGCAAAAGAATCAACAACTTTGACAAGATAAAAACGCCCAACCTTTTATCTTAAGTTGTGAATATTATTCAAAACTAACTAAAGAATTGTGTAGAAGTATGAACAAATCTTATTTTCTCATAGTTTTTTGACCTTGTGATTATTTACTTTTGATAATTATAATTATTAAACTATAAATGCTATAAGATTTGTTAAACTAGAAATCACTTTATTAATATGAAAAGATTGTCAATTACAATATTACACTCTTGCTATCGAGCATAATCCTAACATTGTGACCGACATCTTCATGAAAGTCGCAGTACTTGTACCGATTCCTCCTATCGACGGGGGCTTTCATGGGTGCGGGCTTCTGTAATAGCCCCTTATCCCGGATAGTGTGGTAGATCGTTTCACATGATGCATTTAAGGGGGAGTAACAATTGTATCCTCTCTCATCTCACATTACAGGGGCTACTGTCTTGGGAGGAATTGAAGCTCGCGGAGGGGTTCACCTTACTGGGTGCCTTTCTTGCTTGGGTTGAGAAACAGAAAATATTGGGTTTACCTGTTGAGAGGTTTGTTCTGATTTTTCTTAACTGGTTCAGATCCGGGAGCTTTTTTCTTATGTAGTTTTGCCATTCTCATATCGTCATGCTCCATCTTGACCTTGAGCTGCTCGTCAACTTCAACTTGCTTTAGAGCCCGATCATAGACCTCTTGGTAGGTCTTCGGAAGTCATGACAAAGGATCAAAAAAGTTTACCCGCCCATCCTTTATCCGCGGTTTGATTCCCTAGAATTGTGAGCAGAAATCAGTCGACAGCTTTGTGAATGAATACACACTAAAATTTCCTAGAAAGTGTGTGTCTATAACCTATTTTTTTTGGGGGGGGGGGTGAATAGGTTTTAATTCAATAGATTACAAATTTTGTGAATTAATCAATATTATTAATTCTACCCCATTCTACTAAGTGTTCAAATAAAAGACAACAAACATAAAACAGTAACAACACGCAATATATACGTGGAAACCTTCCAAATGGGAAAAACCACAGGCTGTTCAGTGCGCCACACTTGATCCTCAAAATCCACTATTGAGAGAAAGTTTACAACCTAGGTTGACCTCCTGTCTAACCCTCTAGTTACTAACCCTTTCACTCTACCCTTAATAGTGATTTTGGATCACCAACCTTGTGCACTAATCACATAGCCACAAGCTTAATCAACAATGAAGAGATAATGACAACCTAAGTGAATATGTAAAAATATTATATATGCAAAAATGCTAGGTCAAGACATGCATGCTTATCTAGGATTAATAATGACAATTAAAGCAAATCCTAGATATCAAGGTTCTAAATGCAAAGGCAAGAAAAATTAGCTAGAAGGGTAAAACCGTCCTAAATTCTAGCTATCACAAATCAATACTTCTCAACCAACCATCAATACACAAGCATGTCATAAAAGCAATTAAACATACAAGCAAGCATTTAATATGCAATAAGGACTAAAACCCTAGGTATACATGTCTTAGTAATGAAACTATAAAGTCTAGAGCATGTAGAAGTTACCTAGTCAAGAAGAGGATGATGCTTCATGCTTAGATGATCCTAGAATGAAGCTAGATGATCATGAGATGAATTTGGGTTGGGTAAAAATGAGTGTTTGGGAATCCCTCTCTCTTTAGAAAAGCTAGAACATACAAAGATGGCTTATTGGACTCTTAAAAACCAAAGAGAAGAGAAGAGAACATATATATATGGTGCCCTACATAAAGTGACATTGTTTTGGAAGAAAGGCAGCCAAATCCCGTCAGGACCGCTGGCTGTACAGCGGTACAGGTAAGTGTCCAGATCGTAGCACAGAGAGCGGTGCATTGCCTAGACAACACCGCTCTGTAGGCCGTTGTGCATGCAAGTGCACAGACCGCTGTCTAGACAGCATATAATGCTTGTGAAACTTTGATTGGGAGACAGCGGTGCATGCAACAAGCACAGATCGCAGTAGCCACAACGTGCAGCCTCTGGTAAACACCGATGTGCAGACCGCGATGTAGACATTGCACATAGAGCGGTCTGAACAGCAGACCGGAGGAAAAAATCCTCTTTTTAAGGCACAAAAAATGCATTCAACACTCAAACAAGAATTAAGACAAACAAGGCATACAAGATGGCAAATAAGCATGCATGCAAGATAATTAAAGGAAAATGCATGAGTGTGTGTGTGCACTAATACCTCTTCAATGAAAGTTAAGCAAGTTATTTTACCTTTGATGCTTGAGCTTGAGCTTGGTTATGGACAAAGATGCCATAAACTACCCTAACATATTGATCCCCAAAGGTGGTTGTCAACGAAATAAGCCAATCAAACACCAAGGAACTTACAATCTCCCCCTTTGGCTATTTCGTGACAAAACCACTCACTCACAAAGTATCCTCACAACAAAAAGAAATAACAAGAGGTCAACAAATACATTATATATTACAAGAGATACCTAAAGCTAAATCTTCAAATCTTCCATCTCTTGTAGAATGATCATCCCTACAAAACAAAGAACTACACTTTCCAAGACAAATGTATGAGAGGGATCAAGATAAATAAAAACAAGTGCAATTTGCATGAATTAGAAACAAGTAACATGCAATAAACAATGCACATAAGCTAACAACACAAAGTCAACTCCCCCTAAAAACGACATTCTCCCCTTATTTGCAAAAGCAACACAAACTCCCCCTAAATTCAAATCCAACATTACTCCCCCTTTTTATCACAAGATAGGCAAATGAGTATTCCCCATCCGGGACACTTTAGCAAAAAGAGATATTTGCAATGTAAATGCATAATCATATACAACAACTTTATGCAATTTAATTAAGAGAGAGAGAAAGTCATGGAAGTTTTATTTATTGGAACATGTGTGAAAAGATTACCTTGAATGAAATACATGCAACATTAACTTCCAAAGGCATGGTATTTGGCAAAGGAAAATAACACATGAGGTTCCAAGAGAAGTCAAACCAATTTGCACCAATTTGTTAGTGGAACATAAGATATAGTATAACAAGAGATAAGAGCAACTATCAAGCTTTACAAGTTAAACAAGACATGAGCGACTATTGTGCCCTTTTAGATTTTTTCGGGTGAAATTCCCGTATGATAGTAGCCTTGTTCAACAAGTAAAGAGAGAGAGACTATTGGATTGTGAAATCCTTGAAATGGACATAATATCCTTATTGATTGAAGTCTCAAAAGTCACTCTCACACAAATTTGCAATCATTTTTAAGCATTCAATAAATTCATCATGCACAACAATTTAAGCATGTCAAGATCAAGTTTTCATAAACAAGAAAATAAACTTTGGATCAATCAAATGTACTTCCCAATCAAATTTCCTAGTCCAAAAATACATGTTTGAACACAAATGAGACATGCATTTCAAATAAGGCAAAGACACACTTATTGAATAAAAAGTCATATATTAATATATGCATCCAAGATACTCAAACAATTAATTAAAGAGCATAAAATTGAACAATTATTTGCTTATTAGAATGCAAGTTCGCTCTCTTTGCTTGAGCTCCCCATATGGGTCAAACACCAAAACTCATGAATGCATATGACAAATCCCAATAGACCTACTAAGAGATTTAAACTTAGTTGAATCTAATGGTTTTGTAAACAAGTCCGCTAGTTGATCATTTGTGCCCACATGTTCAAGTACAATGCATTTGTTCTCAACTAGCTCTTTAATGAAATGATATCTGTAAAGTCCTCAATTGTTGATTGGTTTATTTCATGAACAAATCACACGTTTGGGGTATTATGTAAGGGTAGCTTAGGCTCTCAAGACCTCAAGAGGAGAAGCACCAAAGGTAAAATTCTTGTGCTTACTTGCTTTGAAGAGATATAGTTGCACACACTCACAACTCATGCATATTTCTTATTCGTATATGTTGTGTGTTTATTTGAGTGTGCATTCTTGTTTTGATAACTCTTCTTGCATGTTTATATTGATAACATCTTTGCATTTGTATTGACATGCATTATGTGTTGCTCACACACACACACTTACTTGCATTTAATTTGTTATGCATGTGTGCTTCATTGTTGTCTATGTGCATTCATAGTGTGGTTTTGTGTGTTGTTCGCGCTTGCACGATGGTGTATTTGTCTTAGCACATTGAGTGACCATTTGAGAAGGTCGTATTCTTCTCTTGGTTTGGTTATGTGGAGTAAGATGTCTAGTTTCAAAAGAGTGTATTTCAATGATTTAAATGTTTTTCAAAACTGACATTTGTATGGTCTTGTAACCATATATTTTTATAAAATGATTCAAAATGAGTTTTGAAAATTTATGTATAAACTGGACACCCATACCTTTCCAATGGTATATTATTCGTAATATTTTATGATCGTTTGGATTGGTTTTGAAATCTCCAAAATGACTACAAAAACAAGGCATCTTTGTTGTTGTCCGTTTCTGACATTTGGTCACTCAAATGACCATAACTTTTTCTACAGACTTCCAAATCTTGTTTTATAAATTGGAGTAGAAATAATACTTCCATACCTTTCCAACGGTATATTATACAAAAGTTTTGGATGTCGTTTGGTCATGTTTTTGGTCGCTCGAATCTCTAGCTTTTGTGCTGTCGCGGCTGTGCCAGTGCACAAGCGCACCTCACCAGCGCCCCTTGGATAGTAGGTGTGCACTGGTGTGGCACTTGTCGACCAGCGCAGCTCACCAGCGCACTGAGTAAAATTCTGGGTATTTTCAAAACGATGTACTTTTGTTCTAGGGCTCATATTTATGTGTCATCTTCTTCCTCACTCTTTTTTCAGAGCTTAAAAACCATTTCTTAGTGAGAGAAAACATTTCCCTTGAGAGAGAAGCTCCAAGAGTGGTTCCTTAACTCTCCAAACCCAAAACCCATCATCCTTCATGCATTATTGATCATATTTAGACATGGGTCTTCATCATTCATGTCTTGGTAAGTAAGAACAAATTTTTATCTTTGGTTATTGTTCTTAAACTCCAAGAGTTCGTTTTTATTGCATAGGATTTATAAAAACCATTTTTGAATGTAAATTTTTGTTTAATGATGACATGATTGGGTTTGTATTTTGATAGCTTAATTGATTAGGTCATTTTTTCCTAAAAGCTAGGTCATAAACATTCTTGTGTGATTCATTGTTGACTAGGTTGATAGATTGTTCATTAATCAACTTGTTAAGCTATTCAATGTTTATGTGATGTTTTTTGTGACAATTAGTTTGTTAGAAAATCTCTACATAACTAATTGAGTTTGTTATTGATAGACATTGGTCTAAGACTTGCATTTATTGTGTGGCTAAATGCTTTGTCTCAATCACATGAATATATACTAAGTATATGTTGAATACATTGTAAGAATATTTGTTGATTAATTGTGATTGTTTGTGATAGCTAGGAATGTTGTTATTGATAACTTCTAGCTAAATCTCAATGCTTTGCATTTAGATATTGGTTAGGACTCATTGATTGCATTTAGTGATTGCATTATAGTCCTTGCCATGCTTAATGACAACATGTGTTGATTTGGCTTTTATGATAGCTTCATAGGATTACTTTTTCTATGTTTAGCTAAGCTTTATGACATGTTATTTAGCTCTTGATATCTAGGATTGCATTTATTGCCATCTCATAATCCTAGATAAGCATATAAGATACCCTAGCCTTGTTTGTTGTTTGGACATCATCATATGTTCACATAGGGTGTTTATCTCTTCATTTAAGAGAAGTAAGTCTTGCATTGCATCCGGGAGTAGGTTGCTTCAAGCATAAGCAAATCAGACTAGGTCCACTTAATACCGGGATTAGGTAGTGGTAGTGGGTTATATACCGGGAGTAGGTTGTAACGCTTTTATCATCAATGGATTCGTTGTTCAAGTGTGGCGCACTTAACAGCCCGTGGTTTTTCCCATTTGGAGGGTTTCCACGTATATCTCAAGTGTCTTTATTATTTCCGCACTTATTACACTTGTGATATTATTGTGACTAGTTAGGGGTATTTTCGTCTAATTAACCATTAACGAAAATTGGGAAAAATTTGATTAAAATCTATTCACCCCCCTCTAGATTGTTATTAAACACACTATAATATTTGTTTCAATGTCTAATGTCAATATGCTTAGTTCTAGAATGTTGGACAAGATTTTTTGAATATTAATGGCACTCATGTTATCACAATACAGGGTTAGAGTACCTTGCTCAAAGCCATAATCCACAAGCATTTGCTTCATCTAAAGGAGTTGTGTGCACTCCTAGTGGCTATATACTCGGCCTCGACTGTGGATAATGATATGGAATTTTGCTTCTTGCAAAACCATGACACAAGATTGTTCCCTAGGAAGAAGTAACCACCCGATGTACTCTTCCTATCATCATATTTACCTGCCCAATCTGCATCACTAAAGCCAACTAAACTAGCATTAGTGTCAAAAGAGTACCATATCCCAGAGTTGGATGTCCCATTCACATATCGAATGATTCTCTTCACGGAGGAGAGATGGGATTCCTTGGGATTGGCTTGATACCTAGCACACACACCAACACTAAACGCTATATCGGGCCTACTAGCAGTCAAGTATAGCAAGCTCCCTATCATGCCCCGATATAGACTTTGATCCACACTTTTTCCATTAGCATCCTCGCTATGTTTCAATGTGGTACTCATAGGTGTGTCACAATGCTTGGCATTCTCAAGGCCAAATTTCTTCACTAGGTTTTTGGCATAATTAGCTTGGGATATGAAGATCCCATCATGCATTTGCTTGATTTGCAAGCCTAGGAAGTAATTGAGTTCACCAACCATGCTCATTTCAAACTCATGAGTCATGACATCAACAAATTATTTAACTTTCAAGTTGTTTGTGGAACCAAAAACTATGTCATCAACATAAATTTGAGCTATGAATAGCTCATCTTTAGTACACCTGATGAACAAGGTCTTGTCAACACTTCCTCTAGAGTAGCCATTGTTAACAAGATAAAGAGTAAGACACTCATACCAAGCCCTTGGTGCTTGTTTCAACCCATATAGAGCCTTTTTGAGACGATAAACATGATTGGGGTGATATGGATCCACAAACCCTTTGGGTTGCTCAACAAACACTTTCTCTTGTAAGAAGCCATTGAGGAAGTCACTCTTAACATCCATTTAATGCAATTTAAACTTGTGCACACAAGATATGGATAAGAGAAGCCTAATGGACTCTAATTGGGCAACGGGAGCAAAAGTTTCCTCAAAGTCGATACCCTCAATTTCTTAGTACCCTTGTGCTACAAGTCTTGCTTTGTTCCGCACAATGTTTCCATCCTCATCGGATTTATTCCTATAGACTCACTTGGTGCCTATCACATTAGCGTTCTTAGGCCTAGGAACTGGAGTCCAAACCTCATTTCTTTCAAATTGATTTAGCTCTTCTTGCGTAGCAAAAACCTAAAACTCATCACTTAAAACTTCATCAACCTTTTAAGGTTCAATTTTAGAGGTGTAACAAGTATAGCTAATTTGATTTGCTAATTTGATTTGCTAATTTATGCCTAGTCCTAACACTTTCATTCACATCTCCAATGATGTCACTCTTGTTGTGAAGATGTCTGACCCATGGAGCAGGTTCCTTAGAGTCCAAGGTAGAATCTTTATCAAGAAATTGAGAGACCTCTTTCTCAAGATTTGACTTTTCATCACATGAAGTCTCACCAATCTTCTCCAAGGGAGAATCATCAACCACACTAATCTCCTCATCATGGTTACTAACCTTAGGCCTACAATCATCTATAATCACATTGGATGATTCCATAACACTTCGTGTCTTCAAATTAAAGACTCTATAGGCCTTACTATTTAGGGCATAGCCAATGAAAATCTCCTTATCACTTTTAGCATCAAACTTGCCAAGTTGATCACGATCATTTAGAATGTAACACTCGCTTCCAAATGAGTGGAAGTAACTAACATTTGGTTTCCTTCCCTTCCACAATTCATAAGAGATTTGCCTAGTACCGGGCCTTAAAAACACTCTATTTCCTATATAACAAGCTGTATTCACTGCCTCAGCCCAAAGATTCCTAGGAACATTGTTGCTAAGCAACATCACACGAGCCACTCCTCTCTACAACTCCATTTTGTTGAGGAGTTCGAGGAGCCGATAACTCATGGGAGATTCCAAGACTATCACAAAAATTTTCAAAGCAAACATTTTCAAATTCTCTCCCGTGGTCACTCATAATTCTCTTAATGCATTTTATGTGAGAATCCTTTTCATTTTGAATTTTAGTGCAAATCTTTTTAAAAATTTCAAAAGTTTCAGATTTTTCTCTAAGAAAGTAGGTTCATGTAAATCTAGAAAAATCATCAACACACACAAAGATGTACCTCTTACCACAGAGACTCGATTTGTATGGGACCCATAAAGTCCATATGAAGAAGCTCTAGTGGCTCCTTGATGCCAAGATACTTACCCTTTTTATGCACACTCTTAGTTTGCTTTCCTTGTTGACACGGTCCACACACTCCCTCAATCCTATTTCCAAACTTAGGAAGGCCTCTCACAACATTCAACCTCTCAAGAACTTTCAAGTCTTTGAAATTCAGATGACCTAACCTTTGATGCCATAATTCAACTTGATCACAACTAGACAAATTACAAGAGATGCCATTGGAATCAAGACAATAACAATTGTCACTTGATCTCTTGACTTTCAATAGAAATTGTCCATCTTCTCTTAGAATAGAGCAATCAACTTTGCCAAACGTAACCGAAAGCCCTTCATCACTTAAATGTGATATGCTAATAAGATTGGCTTGTAAACCATCTACATAAAGAGCATTAGGCAAGGAGGGCAAACCAAGGATGGATATATTTCCTTTTCCTAAAACCTTCTCACGTGAACCATCACGAAAGGTGACAAATCTACCATCCTCCATCACAAGAGTTTCAAAGAAACTCTTGTTTCCGGTCATGTGCCTAGAACACCCACTATCAAGGTACCAAGTATTGATGGCTTTGGCTTTCAAGGCTACTTAAGCCACATGAAAATAATAATCATCCCTTCTAGTCCACCTAGATGAAATGTTACTATTTCTAGGAGCCATGGGTCCATTTTCTCTAAAATTCCTAAGTGTATGCATTTTGGCTCTTCTAAGAATATTCTTCTCATTCATTCTTTCAAAACGACACAGCTTAATAAATTTAAAACAATTCGATCTTATGTGACCTTCAACACCACAATAATGACAAATAGGAGTAAAGTAAGAATTCATACCATATCCTTGTGCAAGCATGAAAGACTTCACTTTCCTTTGATTTGTCCTTTGGTGTTGAGCCAAATCTCTTCTTTGAAACACCTTTTATGGTTGAGCCAAATTAGCTTCCCTCATTGGTTATGGGTGAAAGATCTTTTGTTGACTTTGAGAGCTACTTGGAAGTTGAGGTCTTGTTTGATTAGCTCTAGCTTTTGGTGGATGAGCTTTAGCTTAAGACTTAGTTTGAGCCTTCATTTGAGCTTGCTTTGATGATTCTCCAACTTCACTTGATCTCATTTGTTGGTGTGAACCTTGAACGTCTTTATCCTCTTGACTCTTGACAAATATGTTATTTTTCAAGGAAGTGGCATCTTTTCCTTCCACATATCCTAAGCCCATTTTATCACTAGGACTCTTCCCATATGATAGAATCTTGTCAAGTTTCTCGGTTCCGGATGTCATCTTGGCAACCAATTATTTTGCTTCCCTAAGCTCACTCCTCAAGTTCTCTTCACTCTTCTTAGTGATCACAAGCTCCAATTTCAAGCTCTCTTCAAACTCTTTTCCACTCTTTACTTTCTCACTCAAGTGAGTTATCTTGAAAGTCAGCTCTAGATTCTCCTTTTTCAACTCTTGAATCTCTTTCTTCTTTTTTAATCTAGACTTTTCAAAAAACTTCATGAAGTCTACATAGTCTATTTCCTCATCAAACTCAAACCTAGAGTTAGAAGAGGTGCTCTCATCACTAGAGTCATCAACTTCTTCCTTATCACTCACAACTTCTTTTCCATTATGAGATGTTGTGAAGGCAATGAAGTTTACAACTCTATCTTTATCATCCAAAGATTTTTCTTCCTCTTCTAAGTCTTCACTATCGCTCCAAGTGGCCTTTATCGCCTTCCCCTTATTCTTTTTCTTTAAGTTTGCACATTCTGGAGCAATGTGACCAAAACCACTACACTTATAGCATTGAATGCCCTTCTTGGAGTCACTTTCTTGAGACTTTTCCATCTTCTTGAAAGGAGTTTTCTTTTTCACTTCCTTTCCCTTTGACCCGAATTCTTTCCTCTCAAACTTTATGAATTTCTTGAATCTTTTAACCATAAGGGCCATTTCTTCATCCTTCTCCTCCTCCTTTTCTTCAACCTTGGTAGTCTTCAAGACAATGCTCTTTTGCTTCTTCAGAGGTGTGGGTGTGGTGTTCCATCTTGACTCATAAGCTAGAAGTCTTCTAATGACTTCACTTGGCTTTATATTCTTATACTCACTATTCTCTTCAAGTGCCGTCACCTTTGATTCGAACCTTGATGGAAGTGACCTCATAATTTTTTGCTTGACTCTTCTATCCGAATAGAGGTCACCAAGTTGATGGCTTTGGTTGACGATATCCATCAACTTCACTTGAAAGTCATTGAAGCATTCATGCTCCTCCATCCTAATCATTTCAAATTGCATTTGGAGGACTTGGAGCTTTGAGTCCTTGACTACCTCGGTTCCCTCATGTGCCGTTTGAAGAATGTCCCAAGCCTCCTTTGCAATTCTAGTGTTTTGGACCAACTTGTATTGATTATCGTCCATGGCGCAAAGGATGGCATTCATGGCCTTGTTGTTCCACTTGGATGCTTCAAACTCTTGAGTACACCAACTAGACTTGGGCTTAAGAGCTTCTACACCATCGTCAGTGGTCATTGTTAGAGGAATATACCCATCTTCAATAGCCATCCAAGCACGGTCATCTACTTGGCAAAGATAGGTTTCCATCTTGCCCTTCTAAGAAGCATAATTCACCCATTGAGCAAATGGGGTCTAGTGCTTGAGGCTCCGTCATGACTATTAATGTTTCCACTCATTGTGTTTGAGGGTAATGGATGTAATGAAAATGCAATGTCACACAAAGAGAAAACAATCAAACTAAATGCACTAAGCAAGACACACACAGAGCAAGGATCACCTAAGTATATCTAGGCACCGACTCTAATACCAATTGAAATTTCCTAGAAAGTGTGTGTCTCTGGGGGGGGGGGGTGAATAGATTTTAATTCGATAGATTACCAATTTTGCGAATTAATCAATATTATCAATTCTACCCCATTATACTAAGTGTTCAAATAAAAGACAACAAACATAAAATAGTAGCAACACGCAATATATACGTGTAAACCCTTCAAATGAGAAAAACCACGGGTTGTTCAGTGCGCCACACTCGATCCTCAAAATCCACTATTGAGAGAAAGTTTACAACCTAGGTTGAACTCCCGTCAACGGGATTTAATAGTGATTTTTGATCACCAACCTCGTGCACTAATCACATAGCCACAAGCTTAATCAACAATGAAGAGATAATGGCAACCTAAGTGAATATGCAAAAATATTCTATATGCAAAAATGCTAGGTTAAGACATTCATACTTATCTAGGATTAATAATGACAATTAAAGCAAATCCTATATATCAAGGTTCTAAATGCAAAGGCAAAAAGAATTAGCTAGAAGGGTAAAACCGTCCTAAATTCTAGCAATCACAAATCAATACTTCTCAACCAACCATCAATACACAAGCATGTCATAAAAGCAATTAAACATACAAGCAAGCATTTAATATGCAATAAGGACTAAAACCCTAGGTATACATGTCTTAGTAATGAAACTATAAAGTCTAGAGCATGTAGAAGTTACCTAGTCAAGAAGAAGATGATGCTCCATGCTTAGATGATCCTAGAATGAAGCTAGATGATCATGACATAAAGTTGGGTTGAGTAAAAATGAGTGTTGGGAGTCCCTCTCTCTCTAGAAAAGCTAGATCACACAAAGATGGCTAATTGGATTCTTAAAAACCAAAGACAATAGAAGAGAACATATATATATGGTGCCCTATATAAAGTGACATTGTTTTGGAAGAAAGGTAGCCAAATCCCGTCAGGACCGCTGGCTGTACCACGGTACAGGTAAGTGTCCAGATCGCGGCACAGAGAGCGGTGTATCGCCTGGACAACACAACACTGTAGGCCGCTGTGCATGCAAGTGCACAGACCGCGGTCTGGATAGCATGCAACCCCTGTGAAACTTCACTTGGGAGACCGTGGTGCATGCAACAAGCACATGCCACGGTAGCCACATCGTGCAGCCTCTGGTAAACACCTCTGTGCAGACCGCAGCGTAGGCATTGCACAGAGAACGGTCTGAACCTCGGACCAGAGGAAAAAAATCCTCTTTTTAAGGAACAAAAAATGCATTCAATACTCAAACAAGAATTTAGACACACAAGGCACACAAGATGACAAATAAGCATGCATGTAAGATAATTAAAGGAAAATGCATGGGTGTGTGTGTGTGCACTAATGCCTCTTTCAGTTAAGGAAGTTATTTTACCTTTGATGCTTGAGCTTGGTTACGAACAAAGATGTCTTAAACTACCCTAACATATTGATCCCCAAATGTGGTTGTCAACGAAATAAGCCAATCAAACACCGAAGAACTTGCACACACTACCAGCGGGTAACTTTCTGAACCAGGTCTTGGCACAATCTTAGTGTAGTAGGGAACACCCAGCACACGGCAGCCTTGGTTGTGTTTTTGACTTCCATTTGTTGGACGAAGCTCTTCAAGTGGCTCAGAGGATCTTTAGTACCGGAGAACTTATCTGATGGCATCATAAACTTCAGTTGGAGCTCCGCCTCCTAGATTCTACTGGCAAATGGGGCGTTTATCTCGCTCAGGGGGTCCTTTTTAACCTCCTTAACCTTCCTTCTTTTCAACTGCTGGATCTCCTTCTACATCTTGTCCAGCTGGTTCCGCAGGCGCTTATTTCATTGCTTCTTAGAGTTGACTTTTAGGTAGTTTGTTGGCTCTCCCTGACTTCAGCTTGAGGTTCCCTTCTGGAGGTCACTGGTCGAGGAGGGCTGTGAGGTAACCTTGGCAGAACGTCGGCTGCTGACTTAACCCGCTTAGGTCGATAGTTGGTCAGCCTGTCCGAGACTGAGGGCATGAGCCCTAGCTTGTCCCGAATGGAAGTTGCATGCCCTGTTCTATGGTAATCAAGGATCAGTGGGGGGGGGGGGGTCCGAACCGATCGAAGGGAGGCTGTCTGGCTGTAGGTCGGCTCGTCTGTCCTCGGATTCCCAGGTCTACCGGCTGAGGGTCAATTTCTTCTACAGCTAAACGGAGGCAGATATTTTCCACAATGGCTGCTGCATGCTGATTGATCATAGCTTGACTCACTGCCAGAGGGGTAGGAGCTCGCTCTGCGCCTGGCTGATACGAGGCTGACTTACGGTGCTTGGATTTCTTTCCCTTTTTCTGCCCTTTCTAGGTTGAAGGGGCAGATGGATGTCTCAGGTTTTTGGGCTGTCCATGAGAGGAGCGAAGCTTCATGATTACTGCAAAACAACAAATTAGTAAGTATAAAAATTACGGCTTGGGTTCATTCCCACAGACGGTGCCAGAAAGTGTTAACGGAAGATTAACTCAAAGTGAGAACTTTCGATTAACATCCTCGAGACCACTACCACATAGGTGGTGACTGGGGTTGGTACCTTAGGTACCTAGCCTGGTTGAATAAAGATGGATGTGTAGATATAAGAACAATAAAGATGGGAATGTAATATCTTTATTATCAACTGTGAATATCATACAAAAAGACTCTTAAACACTCTTAATCTCTCTGGGATACAGTAGGGTGGCAACCTCGTGCCTATTGAATAGTAAGTAATAATGGAGGCTGTGTCCTGATCACATAATATAGGCCAAAAACTTTCTTTGTTTATTTTGCCCCTCACTTCCTCTTCATGTGGGGCATATTTATACACGGTTCCTGTAACTCAAACCAGTGAATCTCCAGCCATGATTTTCTGAATCCGTTCCCTCCTTATCGGGCAAGATCTCTCATTTAAAAGTCATTGACCTTGCATTAATAACGGATTCGAGAACATCTTTGGTGGAGATAAGTTTGTTTCCTTTTAGACTCAATCTCTTGTTTTACATGTACGTAGAGTTTTAATGTTCGCATATACGATCTTGTGTGTATTCACGACATGATTCTTCATAGAGATCGTCGAGTTAGCTGTTCATTGTTTCGTAGAGCGAGGTAGACCCATGCCTTATTCTTGGTCCCAAAAGCTTGGCCCTACCTTTCCTAGTCACTTAGAGCTTGAGACGACCTTATGGGCACTTATTGGGGGTAGCATGGATTAGGTGAGCTTCCTTTTTCTCATCTAGATAGGTTCAAATATTTGTTCGGAGAGACGACGCAGCACTGTAGTGCAAGATGGGCACTTAATGGGTCTCTCTCTGTGCTTGGGGAGGATGGCTGGCTTCTCGAGAGGCTGCAAGGTAGTTTCGATCTCGGGGAGCCTTGATTTAGTGGAAGGAGCTCGATTTGTTTATGTCGGGGCTTCACCTTAAATGCTTCCTAAGCTCGGCAACCTTTTCTTACTTTTACGGGGTGGCTCTGAAGCTAGACCCCAAGAATCGTGGTTCAAGGATAGGTGATCTCGGGTTTGGATTCGTGCTGGGAGAGTGGAAAATTTCTCTTGGTCCCTAGCTAAATTTGGCTATTAACAATATTCTACAATAATTTCTCCACATCAAACTGGGGTCCACACGGGTAAGTTCGACATAGTCATCTCAAGACCAAGGATTAGCCGGGGAAGCCCTCTCGCTGTCTTTGATGCCTCGACCGGGCACCACCCCCCACCAAGAAGGGTCTGAGTGTAAGAGCATAGTTGCCATCCAGATCACGAGACCAGGAAATAGCTAGATAGCCCTTCGATGCCTTGGTCGGGATACCACCCCCAAGAAGGGTCTGAGTGTAAGAGCATAGTTGCCATCTAGATCGCGAGACTAGGAAATAGCTAGATAGCCCTCCTGATGTCTCGATCGGGCTACAACCCCCCCAAGGGGGCGCAGGATTGGAAAGCTCTCCTACTTAAACTCCAATGTTCCAGTTATTAATGGTTACTAATCTTCTATGTGTATATGATCGCTCGTTGTGACAGGTGCAAACTAGCCTACAATCACATAAGGGGACAACTCACTAAAGTCATCGAGCTACAAGCTTCTGTTAAGAGCTGAGAGCTTAACCTAGCTGTCTACTTTTGCACTTAATCAAATTAAATATCTCGATATTTTTGTCAAATTCGATTAAGTCAAACTATTTGAGAGGTTGCATCCAGGTCAGGGTCATGAATAAAGCAAGAGGATGTTAGCCAAGTCAAAAGTCATTGAAGTAAGCATGGATGAAATCTAAAGCCAGTTTTCATTAATGAAATATGAGCCTATCCTCTTGAAAGGCAATAGTTATCAAGCAGGGAACCCAACCACCGGTTCCTGGCTACAAAAAAAATGATGATGGTCAGACATAAATAAAGTGGGGTGTCCACCTTCCTTTCCGGGCTGCAAAGGCAAGTTGTGAATATCAGACTCCTGCTTCCTCTTGATTCCCTTCTGCTGCTCCCCCTGCTTGGTGGACCTCACCCCCTGCTCCTCCTATCTTTATCTCAGGTAGTTGCTCGCCATGGCTACCTTCACTCGCTACCCCCTCCTTCGAGGGATCCTTCACTGCCTGTTGCTCAGTGGGGTCCTCCTCCAAGACCTCATTAACCACTTCCATAACCTTAGGAGGGATGGCTTCATCAACAAGGTTTGCCAAAGACTCTACCCAGTTTTGTTCAACCACCAGTTCTTCTTTAGAGGTTTATTCAGGATGGTTGTAGACCTTTCCCTGGGCTTCTGGTAGGTCCCCCTCTGGTTTTGCTGACCGAACCCGTTAGAGGTCTCCCTGGGACCTGAGACTAGTAAGACTGGAGGAGGAAGATGAAGATTTGTTACAACTGCTTGCTTCCCAGCTCCAGCCCCGTCACTATCAGGACAGGACATCTTTGCAGCCTTTGTCATAATCTCCTCCCTATCCCAGTTGGCAACAACTGATATGTCAAAGAAGGAAGGGAGGTCTTCAGCAACCCGGTAGGAAGCATAGAAGTATCCGTCGTTGAAGAAGGCATCCACCTCACCCTGAAGCTTGGCAACTTGGGCTTGCATACCATGGTTTTCAATGTCCAGTGCTTTTGCTTCTTCTTTCCAAGAATCCTGCTAAATGGTTCGACGTTGAGACCAGAGGGTTTCTTGATCACAAGATCGCTTCAACCTCTCGTTGTCACAATGAAGCTCAGCTAGCTTCGCCTCCATCCCCCTCTGGCTAGAGGCCATCTCTTGTACTAAGTCTTAAGCCCGCACTAACAATTCCATGGCCCGCTCAACTTTAGCTTCAGCCTTGGTTGCCCTGTCACGGAGAGAAGCCACCTGGTGGCCTGTGGCCACTTGGAGTTTGAAGCCCTGCAAAAGAGTTCAAATTAGGAAATGACGAACCAAACTATTGAATGAGAAGATAAAAAGCGATGGTTACCTCGGCCAAAAGGGCAGATCTCTTGGTGATCAGAATATCAATAGGAATTGAAGCCATCATTGAAAGAATGCCTCTGAGGCAAGAAGCAACGAATTGCCCTACGACCTCGTCTTGAGAGGCAGAGTCAGACTGATTTGTTGGGCGAGTAGGGGAAACCCCTTCAACACTAGCCTTGGGGTTCTTTGACCTCATCACGTGTGCATTAAATGAGAAGAGTTCTACCTATACTTGGTAACGATAAAAGAGGGAAAATTTCCCAATTAAAATAAGGAATCTGACTCCAACCCCAACTTAATCACCAGTGTTCAAGTTAGAGGGGACTTCTATTAATAGCCAAATTTGGCTAGGGACCAAAGAGAAATTTTGTTAATTCAATTTGACCTTTATAAAAAGTCTACATGTAAACTAGACCCATTCTTACATAAAGAAACTAGTGCACATGCCTCAATACAATTCTAGATGGACCCTTAAATTGGTCCAGTAGAATATATCAAGTGATCCATGTAAGTTCACATGGATTGGGGATATTGGCGGGCAATCTAAATTTAAGCTCCAATAGACACAACCCAATCATAATCAACAAATGATTCACTTAGGTATGATCTATTAATTTTAGTTCATTCCGCTAAAGAACTAAAATTGAATTCTTAAATAAAGATAGAATAAGTTGATGTTACTCATTCATACCCTAGACAACCTTATTAGAGGAAGTGTATCCTCATGAAGAATACCAGTAATCGCCAAGAGCTCATAGACCGCCTATAGCTCTCCAAGTTACCATATATAATCATATGACCATATTTTGAACTTGGATATTTTGACTTGTCCATAAGCCATGTTTCAATAGACACTATTGAAAACTTAACGTTAAGATTTAATATCCAATACCTCAAAACATCCGTATGATGATATTCTATTCTCATTTAATAAATGGATCCACGATGTCCATATCTATAAATGAAGTCCTCTATCGATTAACAAATGAAAACCACCAAACTATCGAGGATAGACTATGCTATATAATCGTACTCATTATAGCTCAAAATGATAACACTTGCAACCATAATTCCATCATTTATCTCAGGATTGAGATAGGCTCTCCGATTGTCTTCAAATGAAAAAACTTTTATCCGTTGACGGTTCTAGATAAAGTATTTCATTGTGATCCAATTCAATGCACCCAGTGCACTAAATTATTTTGCCCAAAGGCACCACACTTTGATGAATTTAGACTAATCATAACACATTTGACTCCACTCAAATGCTAGCAAAAGAATCTACAACTTTTACAAGATGAAAGCGCCCAACATTTTATCTTAAGTTGTGAATATTATTCAAGACTAACTAAAAATTGTGTCTACCTCATACATATCTAGATGTATGAACAATTCTTCTTTTCTCAGTCTTTTGACCTTATGATTATTTACTTTTGACGATTATAATAATTAAACTATAAATGCTATGAGATTATTTAAACTAGAAATCACTTTATTAATATGAAAACATTGTCAAATACATTATTACATTCTTGCTATCGAGTATAATCCCAACAATCTCCCACTTGCTCTATAGCAAATGTGTCATATCTCTCATCCCTATATTCTCTAGATGCCCATCAAAACTCTTTTGTGGAAGAGCCTCTGTAAAGGGATCCGCTAGATTATCTGCTGACGCGATCTTGGTAATCGTCACGTCACCCCTATGCACAATTTCTCTTAGAAAGTGATACTTTCTATCAATGTGTTTTTCCTCTCTTATGACTTCTTAGTTCTCTCAAATTAGCCACTGCTCCACTATTGTCACAGTAGATAGTGATATGTTTATTCATATCAGGAACCACTTCCAAGTCAATCAAGAATTGGCAAAGCCAGACAGCCTCTTTTGCAGCGTCGCATGCGGTAACATACTCGGCTTCCATGGTGGAATCAGCAATACAAGATTGCTTGATACTCCTCCATATGACTGCCCCTTCCCCAATAGTATACATAGATCTTGATGTTGATCTCTTGGAGTCAGAATTTGACTGAAAATCAAAATCTGTATACCCAATGGGAATTAAATCCCCTTAAGAGTACACAAGCATGTAATCTCTCGTTCTCCTAAGATACTTGAAAATATGCTTGACTGCCGTCCAGTGATCAGGACCAGACTTCGATTGAAACTTGGTAACTATGCCCACAGAAAAACAAATATCTGATCTAGTACAGAGTATTGTATACA
The DNA here is from genome assembly GCA_032871835.1 of Dipteronia dyeriana. Classification (NCBI taxonomy): domain Eukaryota; kingdom Viridiplantae; phylum Streptophyta; class Magnoliopsida; order Sapindales; family Sapindaceae; genus Dipteronia; species Dipteronia dyeriana. Next base: position 84,787,197 of record CM065296.1, on the reverse strand, counting down.
TGAGACTTCCAACTGCCTATGCATATGGAACCCTATTCGTGAATTGATCTTCATGCTCATTCTTCGGAACTTGTTCCTTAGAAAGTTTGATTCCATGTTTGAAGGGTAATATACCTTTTTTGGAATCTTGCATGGAAAACCTAGACAAGATTTTATCTATGTATGAAGTTTGGGATAATGCAATAGTTATATTCTTTCTATCCCTTATGACTTGGATACCAAGGATATAACTTGCTTCTCCTAAGTCCTTCATATCAAATTGTTTTGCTAGCCATTCTTTTATTGATGTCAATACACCTACATCGTTTCCGATGAGTAGTATATCATCAACGTAAAGAACTAAGAAAACCAACTTGTCGACTTTAATCCTTTTGTATACACATGGTTCATCAAGGTTTTGAATAAATCAAAAACTTTTCATGGCTTGATCGAACCATATGTTCCAGGATCTGGATGCTTGCTTCAATCCATATATGGATCTTTGCAACTTGCATACCCTTTCCTCTTGACCTTTTTCAATGAATCCTTCTGGTTGCATCATATAGATGCGTTCGTCAAGACTTCAATTAAGGAAAGCTGTCTTGACATCCATTTGTCAAATCTCTAGGTCTAAAGATGTCGCAATGGATAAAAGTATCCTAATAGATTTAAGCATGGCCACAAGAGAGAAGGTTTCTTCATAATCGATACCATTATTCTGTGTATAACTTTTAGCTACCAATCTAGCTTTAAAGGTTTCCACCTTTCCATCCATTCCTATTTTCCTTTTGTATACCCACTTGCACCCGATGAGTTTTATCCCTTTAGGCAAGTCTACAAGAGACCAGACTTTGGTTTTGAACATAGGTTCAATTTTAGATTGCATTGCCTTTTGCCAATGGCGACAATCAACATCCTCCATTGCTTCATTGTACGTATAGGGGTCATCGTCGTCCGAAAGATTCTCTACAGATTCTCTTAGACCGATGTATATCTCGGACTGTCTACTAACCCTTCTACTTCGATGAGGTATGGTAGATTGTTGATCTTGTGTTGGTACGGAACTTACAATTAGGCTTGGTAGTGAAACCTCTTGTGGAATTATATCTCCTGAAAGCTCATTCATGACAATTCTACTTTAAGGCATAAAAATATTCATATAGTCATCTTCTAGAAATTTAGCATTTGTCAAAATAAATACTTTAAGTGTTGTAAACTAGGCTTTCGCCCGGTCCATAACTCATGTGGTATTTTAGGAACCAACTTAGATGGTACATCGTTTATAATGTACATAGCAGTTTGTAAATTATATCCCCAAAAAGAATTAAGGAGCGTTGAATAACTCAATATAGACCTAACCATGTCCAAAAAAGTTTTATTTCTCCTTTCTGCCACCTTATTTTGTTGAGGTGTACCTGGTGTAGAAAACTGAGAAATTTCCCATTATCAATAAGATATTGCTGAAGCTCACCAGATAGATATTCTCCACCAAGATCAGACCTCTAGATTTTTATGCGTTTCTCAAGCGGATTTTATGCTTTAGCTTTAAATGATTTGAACATGTCAAAAGCATCCGACTTATGTTTCATGAGATACACATAGCCAAATCTTGAGTGATCATCCGTGAAAGTGATGAAATACTCACATCCACCTCTAGCTTGAATGCTCATAGGTCCACACACATCAGTGTGTATCAATCCTAAACATTTGATGGCTCTTGTGCCTTTGGTCGTAAATGACCTTTTGGTCATTTTACCTTCCAGACAAGATTCACAAGTTGGTAGATCATCAACCTTTAAGTCACTTAGAGGTCCGTCACTTACCAATCTTTTAATCCTATTAAAGTTAATATGACCTAGGCACAAATACCATAGGTAGGTTTCATCATTTGATAATTTTACTCTTTTACGATTAGGTTCCATTGATTCCGTGTCTAACATGTGAGAGATATTTCAATGTAAATTGAATAAACCGTTTTTCAATGTACCTTTGCAAATATTTCCATGCAATTTATTTTCCAATGTCCCTTTTCACCACAAAGAAAACACTTTCTTTTGATCTTGGTTACATTCTTTGTCTCCTTCTTAGTAAGTCCTAGTTGCTTTTTCTTCTGTTGTTTCTTGACCTTCTTAAGGGTCTTAACAGTTGCAACTTTACCTACGGTATGAATCTCTTGACCCTTGCCCTTCATAAGGATTTTTTTTGCCCTTTGAACATCTTGCATCAGGCCTTGCAAGGCGTATTCCTTATTATTCAAGGTGTAGTCCAACTTGAATTGATCAAAGGATTCCGACAGTTAGTTGACAATCATGTCAATTTTGGTCTCACCATCTATCTTAGCACCATTCAGTTCAGCATTGTTGAGATGTGCATTGACTTTCATCATATGATCTTTCACACCCTGTTCAGGTTTCATCCTAAGATTCATAAAAGCAGTCATTGTTTCTCTCTTAGTCATCCTAGACCTCATAGCAAACATCTCCTCTATAGACATCATTACATCTCCTTTAGAGACCTCATAGCAAACATCTCTCTCTGTTTGTTAGTTACAATAATCCTCCAAGAAGAAAACAAAGAACGTTAGGTCACATATGAATTATCAATCAATTTGATTGAAACTCGAGTAAACCTTGATTCGATGTTGTACACAAAACCTTTTAATGTAAAGGCTACTAGTGTACTATCGAAAACTAAACGTTCTTTCTTTCTTTTCTTATTTGCCGTATCTTACACTATATCTTAGAGTTGATCTCTAGAGCAAAAATATATTTTTCTCCCATAAAATTCTATTGTGGCCGAATTCTCTCAAAGTAGAATTCTTTTAGATGGCCGAAATCTCTGTTATTTTAAATATAGGTGTTAATAGTGGAATTTGGCCAGGGTCAAAGAGAAATTTTTCACCCATAATCGACAATCATGAAGCCCAGAAAGACCGTAAAGCCACCCCTCAGGAGCAGGGAAGGCCGGTTTGGCTTTAAAGCTACCAGAAGACAAGCCAGACACGATCGAGATGAGCCCCCACAAGAGTACCTGAAGCCAGGCTTCTCCAGGCCATCTATCAGGGAACCTCGACTCTGAGGTCAAGCTTCACAACCGCCCCGTGAATACCAGGGGAAGTCTCCAAGCTCAAGAGACATTCGAAAGAAGCCCCCCAACCTTTCCAGAAGCCGCTATCCTTGTTGAACATAAAGAAAGAGTCACACCCAAATCTATACTACCCCAGCTACCTACCGGGAAGGTCTACAAGAGCACTTCAAGCCCCTACAGGTCAGGGAAAATCCATCTTAAGCTTCTAAGAACGGAGCCAGAGCAGAGGTTTACCTCGCTCTACGGGGCAACGGGCAGCTAGCAGGGTGATCTCCATAAAGATCTATGGCACGAGTGCACACAGGATCATCTCCACATAATATTTACATGCATGTCGAGAGTTTAAATTCAAATAAGGGAACAAACTTATCTTCGTCAATGATATCATCGAATCCGAAAACAATTCAAATTTAAATAACGAATCCCGCCCGATAAGGAGGGAACGGATTCATGAGATTACGGTAGAGTATTCGCGAACTAAAAACCTACTTGGACGATATATATATATATATATATATGTGAAGCCTAGCATGGTAGAAGAGAGAAAAAAAGAGGATGAATAACAGAGACAGAAAATCATAAAAAACAGATATACACGTAAAAGAAAGGCCTAAATTCTGGATTCAGAACATGATCACCTTCATCTCCACTATTCGACAGGCACCGAGTTGCCACCACCCTACACCTCCGAGAGACTATGAGCAAACAAGAGAGTTATTTGTATCTTAAAGCAATATATCAATAAAAAAGCTCCCATTTACTGTTATTACGTTTCAGCCACTCGCCTCTCTCTTAAACAGGTGAAGAACCAACGGTATCGACCCCGGCCACCGCTTTCGCAATAGTGGTCTCGAGGTTGTTTACAAAAATTTCTCATCTCGAGCAAATTTCCTGTCAACAATAGGGTTGGTCGAAAATTCCTTCTTAGAATTGTATGGGCTTGCCGAAATTAAGTGAAGTATATATATAGGATCATAAATCCTCTCATAAGAAGGATTTACTTGCTTGTTAAGAATCCTTTCCTTAGGTGGATTTACTTGGTGGTTAAAAATCCTTTTCTAAAAGGAATTCTATCCTACACCAAGACTCCTAATCCAACTCAATAGTGTATTTGTAACCATATTAAAGACTTCCTTATTTGATTAGATAAATAATTCATTTTATTTATCTACTTATCAAATATAGTCTTTGTTAACGGGAAATTTGCTCGAGATGAGAAATTTTTGTTAACACCCTCGAGACCACTACCACGAAAGCGATGGCCGGGGTCGGTACCGTTGGTTCCTGACCTGTTTAAAAGAGAGACGAGTTGTAATAATAGTAAATGGGAGCTCTATTATTAATATATCGCTTTAAGATACAAATAACTCTCTTTTTTGCTCACAATCTCTGAGGTATAGGGTGGTGGCAACTCGATGCCTGTAAATAATGGAGATGAAGGTGACCGTGTTCTGAAATCAAAATTTAGGCCCTCCTTCTATGTGTATATCTGTTGTTTATGATTTTTTGACTCTGTCATTCGTTCGTTCGTTCATTCGTTGTCCCCTTACCATGCTTGGCTTCACATATATATATCGTCCAAGTAGGTTTTTAGTTTGCGATTACTCTACTGTAATCTCATGAATCCGTTCCCTCCTTATCAGGCGGGATTTGTTATTTAAATTTGAATTATTTATGGATTCGATGATATCGTTGACAAAGATAAGTTTATTCCCTTATTTGACGTGCATGTAGATATCATGTGGAGATGATCCTGTGTGCACTCATGCCATCGATCTTCATGGAGGTCAACCTACCAGCTACCCGTTACCCCGTAGAGCGAGGTGGATCCAGGCTTTGGTTCTGATCTTAGAAGCTTAAGATGGATTTTCCCTTACCTGTGAGGTCTTGAGATGCTCTTGTAGACTTCTCTAGGAGGTAGCTGGAGTAGTGTAAATCCAGATGTGATTCTTCCCTTATGCCCAGCAAGGACAGCTGGCTTCTGAAGAGGTCGGCGGACTTGTTTCGAATGTCTCTTGAGCTTGGAGACTTCCCCTGGCATTTACGGGGCAGTTGTAGAGCTCGACCTTTGAGACGAGGTTCCTCGATAGATGGCCTAGAGAATCCCCAGCTTTAATTTTCCTGTGGGGGCTTGTCCCGGTCGCGTCTGGCTAGTCTTCTGGTAACTCTGAAGCCAAACCGGTCTTACCAGCTCTTACGGGGTGGTTTTACGGTCTTAATGATCTTCATGATTATCGATTGAGGGTGAAAAATTTCTCTTTGATCCCTGGCCAAATTTCCCTATTAACAGAAATCCCCTCTGACTTGAACACAGGTGGTAGAGTTAAGGTTGGAGTCAGATTCCTTATTTAATTTAGAAAGTTTTTCGCCATATAAATAATTAATGAAAGCGAAATTTTCTCATTAATTACCCAACATTTTGAATTTGAAACTGAGTGTTATTCGAAGAAAAATGGCTATAATACGACGGTGATCTTCCCGAGGATATCGCCTATAGACCTCTATTTAAGCCCGGTCTAACCGTCACCTTCTTCATACTTCCTCAAATCTCAAACTTTCAAATTTCTTCTTTCCCGTTTTCTCTGCCGAAATCTTCCACTTGATTTCTCACCTCTCTTTCCCATCAATGTCGACTTCCACAGATAATGTGATGCCTTGGTGGAGGGCTCCGGGGGCTCTAACCTAGCTCCTCTTAAGCGGGTTCGAGGGATTTCAAACGACGAGGGATCTTCCCCCCTTCGCCAACACCGTCGTTCAAACAGGAACGCTTTTATCGGCTCTGGCTTTTCGAACCGGGCCTGATAACCCTCTGAACTTAGTCGACGAAGACTCTGACGTTTGGGAGAGATTAGATACAGTCGGGAGGGCTCAAGTCATGGTGGCAGAGCTTCATCCAGTGATAGCCCTTCCTTTCGAACCCATGGTCATCCTCGACTCTACTGTCGTCCCTCAGTCGATCGGCCGTCTACGGGACAAGTATGGTATTCTTGATACCGTTTTTCTAACCGTCCCCCATTGGAAGTACTATACCTTTAGCCCACCTAAAGACGTGCTTCCTATCCATGTCGCAGATTTTGAGAGTGGGGTGAGGCTCCCTCTTCACCCCACCTACGGCGGTCTCTCAATGCCATTCAGTTGGCTCCGCTTCAACTGACGCCCGGCTTTTGGAGGCATCTAATCGGCTTCCTGGTATTGAAGAGGGAGCAATGCGAGCTAAGTGGTGTCACTAGGTTGCTCGGGGTTGAGGAGCTCGCCTTTCTTTTCCAGATCGGTAGCCTGGCAGGAGTCCTACGAGGCCAATTCTATGGAAAGGCTAATAGTAGGCTCAATTTTATCATCCCTGGGGCTTCAAAGAAAGACCCCGCTTGGAAAGAAGAATGGGTATTGGCGGGGGGAGACTGGGGGAACTCCGTCTTTATCGGTGGGCATGAGCTCGAGGTTCCCACTGCCTTTAGTGACAAACCCACCTCGGGTCGGGATTCCTTGCCCAATAAATCTGAAGCCGTGCTGAAGACCATCCTAGCTCGAAACTATTTGAATCTGAGGTTTCCGACCACTAACCCCTTCTATCCCCGTAAGGTAAATAGGTACCAGCGGATACCCTGTGCTACCTCTCGTGAGTATCTCGATCTATCTTGTTTTCTCTTTTTTTTTTTATTGGAGGGTTCAGTTATGATGATCTTGATTCTTTTCTCTAACATTGTTTGTTGTTGCTCCAGCTTCTCGCAAAGCCCGACAAGCTGGGATGCCTCCTCCTCCTTCTAGATCATCCCTTGAGGCTCTCTCGACTATTCTAAAGAAAGGGGGGTAAACCACTAAGGTAGCTGCCCCGTTCGCTGCTTCTTTCCCCCTCTCCTTCCCAGGTGAAGTCCAGGATGGCATCTCGGGCTACGAAGGCTCTAAACCGAGGAAGGTCTGCTTCTCAAGTCGTCAATAAGTTTGTTCTTGCCCCTCATCCAGAAGTTACTGCTCCAAATGATGACTTGTCATTTTCAAACATGATTTTCCTTTACAGGCTTTCAAGTTTCAGATGGCCATGGGGCATCAGGTAGCCTTCCTCCGTGATCGGGCAGCCAAGGCTGAGGCTGAGGCTGAAGCTGAAGCTGAGTGAGCCATGGGGTTTTCTTGTGCGGGCTTAGACCGTGGTCCAGGAGATGACCTCCAGCCAACAAGGAAAGGAGATGCAGCTAGCTGAGCTTCATTGCGATCATGAGAGACTAAAATCGGCTTTTGATTAAGAGACTTTCCGGTTAAAGCGGCAGGCTAGCCAGCGGGATGACTGGAGGGGAGAGGCAAAGGCCCTAGATGTTGAAAACCAAAACTTACAGGCTCAAATTACCCAGCTCCAAGCCGAAGTGGAAGCCTCTTTTAGCGAGGGGTATTTCTATGCCTCCTATCAGGTTGCAGAGGCTCTCCCTCCTCCATTCGATCTCTCCAGCATTTTCGGCTGGGACAAAGCGGATGTCATGTTACGGGTTGCGGAGATGTCTCAACCCAAAACTGATAGAGCTGGCCCTTCTAGGAAGGGAGCTGGGAAGAAGTTGGAGGTGCCGGATCTGCCTCCTCCTGTTCCAGCCTTTACATTATCTGGTCCCGGTGAATCCTCGAAGGGGGTTCACAATGAAGAGCTAGAAGGAGGCCTTGCTGAAGCCCGAGATCTCCCCACAGTGTTCTCAGGAATAGAGTCAACAGAAGGCGGGAACATGCCTAAGTTGGTAACCAGCCTTCTTGATGCAGCTATACCACCTGAAGTTATGGCGGTGATTGATGAAATCGGGGAGGAGGATCCTGTTGACCCTGAGGCAACCGGGGCTGATCCCTAGGAGGAAGTGGCGGAAGCGGTAGATGCAGCTGATCAGGATGAGCTGAGACTGGAGAGGGGAGAAGGGGGCGAGGTCCATTCTATGATGAAAGAGCTTGAGTTCTCTTCCATGTGATTTATTTTGAATGCCCGGAAAAAGGGGTGGGCATCCCATCTCCAACTGAGTTTGATCTTTATTATTTTTATTTTGTAGCCTGGAACCAAGGATTGGGCCCTCTTTGCTTGTTGTAGACTTGTTGGGGGATAGGCTCCCTTACTTGATAATAAAATTTTAATCTCAGATCTAACTCTGGCTTCCATGCACTTGCTTGATCGTCCAGCTTTATATCGAAGCGAGCTATCTTTGGGAAAGTATAAGATAAGAAAAAAGAATATTGGCATCGAGTCCCCATACTAATGAAACTCCTAGCTCAACTTCTTTAGCTGACAGTCCCCTTGTTGGATTGTGGGTCTGCTATAGTAAGTAACCCTGTATCAAGGAGAGCTAGTGACATAACAGGAGCATTTAAAGTTTAAGTAAATCGAGCCCTCCATCCCCGAGATTCTTTGGGAGGTTGTAAACCGAGTAGAACATTAAGTAGAGAACTGTTTAGTTCCTTCTTAGGCTCGAGATCAGGAGGTCTTTCGGGCTTTTAAGCTAGATTCCTTCTTAGGGGTGGTAGCCCGACCAAGGCATCAGGAGCGCTATCTAGCTATTTCCTGGTCTGGATGACAACTATGCTCTTACACTCAGATCCTTCTTGGGGGTGGTAGCCCGACCAAGGCATCAAGAGCGCTATCTAGCTATTTACTGGTCTCGAGATCTGGATGGCAACTATGCTCTTACACTCAGATTCTTCTTGGGGGTGGTAGCCCGACCAAGGCATCAGGAGCGCTATCTAGCTATTTCCTGATCTCGAGATCTGGACGGCAACTATGCTCTTACACTCAGACCCTTCTTGGCAGGGAGCGGTGCTTGGCCGAGGCATCATGAGTAGCGAGGGGGCTTCCCCGGCTTACCCCTGGTTTTGAGGTGATAATGTCAGAACTTTACATGTATACCCAAATAGTTGAAGAATGAGTAAACAGGAAAAGGCAAGCTTTATTGATATGGAAGATGGATTACAGTACTGTCAGAAGAAAAAATAAAAGAAGCTAGTCGGAGGTTGCCTGCTTCTGAGTCCTCTGTTCAAGGGTAGAATTTCCTTAGGTGATCTGCATTCCAAGTATGGTCGATGAGTCGGCCATTCATATCCTTGAGCTTGTACGCCCCATTACGGATCACCAACTTTATTAGGTAGGGTCCTTCCCAGTTGGGCCCTAGGACCCTGTCTGACCTCTTCTTGGTGTTCAACGTCACTTTCCGGAGGACCAAATCCCCTTCTTTGAAGCTTCGGGTTTTAACCCTATTGTTGAAGTACGTGGTAATCCTGCCTTGGTAGATTGCTACCTTTTCAGCTTTTCGATCTTGCTTTTCCTCTAGGAGGTCTAAACTAGCTCGGAGCTTGCTTTCATTGCTTCCAGGTTCAAACCGTTAGACTCTAAAAGAGGTCAACTTGTGCTCTATAGGTAGGACTGTTTCAACCCTGAAGGCTAGCGAGTAGGGCGTTTCTCCTGTAGCGGTTCTCCTTGTAGTGCGGTAAGCCCAGAGGACCTCGGGAAGCTCCTCTACCCATCTGCCTTTCTTTTGTTGTAGCTTTTTCTTCAACAACTTATTGATGGTTTTGTTCGTGGATTCCACCAGACCATTGGTCTGAGGGTGGGAAACTGAAGCAAACTGAAGGTCGATTCCCAAACCTTGATAGAAATCTCTGAATCGGGCATTATCTAACTGTTTTTCGAGGTAGGTTATGATGACCAGAGGGGTTCCGAACCTGCAAGCTACATTGGTCTTGATGAACCTTGTTGTTTTTTCTTTCGATATCTAGGAGAGTGGTCCGGCTTCAACCCATCTTGTGAAGTAGTCAATTGCTACGATAGCATGCTTGGCCTGTCCCAGAGCTGTAGGAAGTGGTCCAATCAAATCGACCCTCCACAAAGCAAAGGGACGACAAACGCTCTGGAGGGAGGTGACTCAAGTTTGCAGCCTTCTGGCATGCCTCGCAGGTTTGTACCAAGTTATTAGCATCTTGATGGATGGTCAGCCAGTAATACCCCATGCAGAGAACCTGATATGCCAAGGCCTCTCCACCAATATGGTTCCCGTATTCCCCAGAATGAACCTCTCTCAAAGCCCACTTGGCATCTTCTGGGTGTAGACATCAGAGCAGGGGAATGGATTTCCCCCTTCGGTATAAATGTCCATCCACCATGCAATATCGGACCGAGAGCCTTTTAACCCTCCTATCTTGGTCGGGCTACCCAAGGAGTTTTCCATCCTCTAGATATTCTGCTATTGGATCCATCCAGCATGGTTGTTTGTCCAGGGTATAAGATTCTTTACCAGTCATAATGCTAGGTAGGGGGATTACTTGAAGAGGGACTCCGTGTGGTAGGGTCTGGCCACCATAGCCAGCTATCTTGGCTAGGACGTCAGCCTGATGATTTAGCTATCGAGGTATCTTCTTGATTCTGAATCCCTTAAATCTGGACCTGAGTTGTTGCGCCAGTTTCAGGTAAGCGATCATGTTATCCCCTTTAGCCTGATAATTCAAGGAAACTTGGTTGACCACGAGTGAAGAGTCGCTCTTGATATTCAGATAATCAACTCCGAGCTCTATGGCAACTTTAATCCCAGCTAGCAGGGCTTCATATTCTGCTTCATTATTTGTGGCTTTAAATTCGAACATGAAACAATGGCAACACTCAGTTCCTTCTGGGTTGATGAGGACTATGCACGCTCCTCCCACAGAGTATCCGAAAGCTCCGTCAATGTAGAGAGTCCATGACTCGCAGCCCTCCGACCAGTTGTCAGCTTCTGGAATCCTCTCAAGGGTGACATCTGTACCTCGGGGGTTGCTTGATATGAAGGTACTGAAAGTTCGGCTACAAAGTCCGCTAGTGCTTGAGCTTTTATCTTGGTCCTAGGCTTATACTTTAAATCGAATTGGGTAAGCTCTAGGGCCCTTAGAACCAGCCTTCCAGAAACATCTGGCCTTTACAAGAACTGACGGAGGGGTTGGTCCGTCACCACTGCTATTGAATGAGCATGAAAGTAAAGATAGAGTTTCCTTGCCAAGGTTATCAAGGCATAAGCGAGCTTTTCCAGCAGAGTATAGTTATTTTCAGGCTTGGTTAGAGCCGACTCACATAGTAGATAGGTCGCTGGATCCTATCCCCGCATTCCTTGACCAAGGCCCAACTTACTTCGGTTTTCAAAATGGCAACGTATATTTGGAGCTCTTCTCCAGGATTTGGCTTGACCAGTAGTGGATGGCTTGTTAGGTATCTTTTCAAAGCTCGGAATGCCTGTTTACTCTCCTGATCCCACTTCATGTTTCTTCCCTGCTTGATAGCTTTGAAGAATGGTAGACATTTATCGGTAGACCGGGAGATGAACCGTTGAGTGCTGCTACCTGACCGGTCAAGGCTTGAACCTGTTTAAGAGATACAAGGGATTCTAGATCCTGGATAGCCATGATTTTTTCTGGGTTAACCTCTATGCCTCTCTCATGGATCATGAAGCCTAGAACTTCCCTGCAGTTACACCAAAGGCGCATTTGGAAGGGTTCAACCTCATCTGGTTTTCCCTAAGGATCATGATGGTCCTTCGAAGGTCATCCAGGTGGCCTTCCGAGGTTGAAGATTTAGTGATCATATCATTGATATATACCTCATCCGATCTTTTAATTTCGGGCTTGAACAAACGGTTAACTAACAGCTGGTAAGTAGCTCCAGCATATTTGAACCCGAAAGGCATCACCTTGTAGTAGCATAGGCCTTGCGCGGTGATGAAGCTGGTATTTTCTTGGTCTGCGGGATGCATCATAATCTGATTGTAGCTGAAAAATGAGTCCATGAAGCTCTGAAGCTTGTTTCTGGAGGTGGAATCGACCAACTGATCAATTTTTTGTAGAGGAAAATTGTCCATCAGGCATGCCCGGTTGAGGTCGGTGTAGTCCACGCACATGCACTACTTCCCATTTGCCTTCGTGACCATGACCACATTGGCAAGCCATTCGGGATAGCGGGCTTCTCGAATGAAGCCTGCTTAGGTGAGTTTATCCACCTTTTCTTGAACCGCCATATTTCTTTCATTGTTGAAGCGACACCTTTTCTGTTTGACAGGCTTGAAGGTAGGATCCACCGTCAACCGATGTGCAGCTACTGTCATTGTAATCCCTGGCATCTTCGCATGACTCCGGGCGAAACTATCGTTGAACTCCATGAGGAGCCTAATCAAGCCCTCTTTCATTCCTGGCACTAGGGTAGCTCCGATCTCGACGTCCTTCGAGGGATCGGTTAGTCGAACAGGAATCTCCTCTAACTTGTCGACCGGGTGGCTGATGGCCTATTCCCTTCTCTGTTCTTCCATGTCGGGCACCACAAGGCATTTTTCTGGACAATTGGTGGAGCCCGTGTCTTCTAGATGTTTAGCTAGAGCTGCTGGGTTAGCCGACACTGCGTAGCATTTCCTAGCTGCTTGCTGATCACCCCGAACCTCTCCCACCTTGTCTCCTACCAGGAACTTCAGGACATTGTGGTAAATAGATAGGACCCACTTCAATGAGGATAGGAATGGCCTCTCTAATATTGCATTGTAGGCCGACGGGGTACCCACCACCACGAAGTCGGTCATGATGTTTTATTGGAAATGTGTGGCTCAGATGATCACTGGTAGGATTTTTGATCCTACGGGTGTGATGGAGTCCCCAGTGAAACCGTATAATGGAGTAGTACAATTGTTGTAGCACCATTGCTTCAAGTTTAGTTTCTCCAAAGTATCTTTGAACAGAACATCGAAGCTGCTACCTGTGTCGAAGAGCACGCGGTGCACCATGAAGTTGGCAATTTGTACTGTGATGACCATGGGGTCATCTTGTGGCTGCAAGGTGTTATAGACATCTACTTTGGTGAAGATAATCTATGAAAGCTGGGAAGGGTTGGTCGGTCTCTGGTCAACTTTGAATATATCCCGCCCCTCGTCCATACGAAGGACCTTCCTCACATGATTTTTCCTAGAATTGTTAGAGGTGCCGGCCAGAGTTACACCTCCGCTGATAGTGTGTGTTACCTGAATTTGTTGCATCAGGTCCGCCTACTCCCCCTTTCTATTCTCAGTATGTTTTCAGATCTCGGCTTGTACCTCCCTTTCAGTTTGAATGTTTTCCCTTACTTGTTGTAAGAACTCTATCAAGCATCTTCCCCTGATTAAAGCCTCAATCTGGTTCCGCAGGTTGTAGCATTCTGAAGTATTGTGCCCTACGTCCTTGTGCAAGTCACAATCTTTGTAACGATTTCTTTTATCCACCGGGGCTTTCATAGGAGTGGGCTTCTGTAACAAACCATTATCCCGGATGTCGAGGTAGACTGTTTCTCGAGATGCATTCAAGGGAGTGTAACGGTTTTACCCCCTCTCATCTCAGGCTGTAGGGGCCACTGTCCTGAGAGGTGGTAAAGCTTGAGGAGGAGCCCGTTATTTTGGATACCTTTCAGATCTAGGCTGAGGAAGAGGGAAACCTTATGTTGTTATATTAGGAGGTTTGTTCCGGCTCTTTTGATCTTGCTCGGGTCTGTGAGCTTCCTTGTTTTGTCACTTTTCGGCTCTCATGTCGTCATGCTCCATCTTGACCTTGAGCTGTTCGTCAACCTCGATCTGTTCCAGAGCCCGATCATAGACTTCATGGTAGGTTCCGAGGTCTATTGGCAAAAGACAGGAATAGTTTTCCTACCCACAAGTTTCTTCTGAAGTTGGTGAGGGTTTCTCTCTCGGTGAATACCCCCATCTGGATGACTTCCTTGTGGAACCTCTCGATATAAGCCCAGAGAGTTTCCCCTCTCTGCTGGATCACGTATTGTAGATGAATCGGGTCCTTCAGTCGGGGATTAACCCCTTGGAACTGTGAGCAGAAGTCAGTTGATAATTTGGTGAAGGAATCTACTCTCCCGGCGGGTAGTTTCCTAAACTAGGTCTTAGCATAATCCAAGAGTGTTGTGGGGAAAATCTGACACATATCGGCCCTGGTTGTGTTCTGGACCTCCATTTGTTGAACCAAGCTCTCTAACTGGCTCAGCGGATCTTCAGTTCTGGATAACCTATTAGCTGGCATTTTGAACTTAGGGGGGAGATCTGCCTCTCAGATCCTTCTGGTTAAGGGGGCATTCATTTCACTTAGAGAATCTTTCTTGTCCTCCTTGTACTTCCCTTTCTTTATCAATTGGACCTCTTTCTGTAGCTCTGCCAACTGGTCCCTTAGTCGCTTGCTTTCAGACTTTTCCCTCCTTGTAGTCATTGGGTGGAGGAGCTCTTCCTGTCCCCGGGAAAGGACATCCGCCGTAGATCTGACTTATCGTGGTTGGTAGCATGGCAACGCTTTGGGAACATGGGGCATGGGCCCTAGCCTATCCCGGATCGAGGTTGGAGTCCCACTCTGTTACGAGTTGATTCCCGAGGGGCAGGCCCAAAGCGATTTAAGGCAGGTTGCCTAGCCCCAGGCCTGCTTGATTCCCCCTGATTGCAGAGACCCTTTTGTTGGATAGCGATACCCTCAGCGAGTAGTCAAAGGCAGACGTTCTCTACAAAGGCAGCCGCTTGTTGGTTTAGCTCGACCTGGCTTCCCAAAAGGGGATCTAGTGCCCGTACAAAAGCTGGCTGGATGGGAATCTGGCTATGGAGCCTGGACCTTTTCCTTTTCCTCCGAACCTTTCGTGTCAATGTAGCAGAAGGTTGTCCCGAGGTGCCCTGCTGCCCTTGTGAGGAGCGGAGCTTCATGATGACTTTGAAATAAAGAACTTTTTGAATGTAAAAAGATGGTGGTTTGAGAGGTTCCCCACAGACGGAGCTAGAAAGTGTTGACGGGAAATTTGCTCGAGATGAGAAATTTCTATTAACACCCTCGAGACCACTACCACAAAAGCGGTGGCTGGGGTCGGTACCTTTGGTTCTTGACCAGTTTAAAAGAGAGATGAGTGGTAATAACAGTAAATGGGAGCTCTATTATTAATATATCGCTTTAAGATACAAATAACTCTCTTGTTTGCTCTCAATCTCTCGGAGATGTACGATGGTGGCAACTCGATGCCTGTCTAATAGTGAAGATGAAGGTGACCGTGTTCTGAAATCAGAATTAAGGCCATCATTCTATGTGTATATCTGTTGTTTATGATTTTCTTCTCTGTCGTTCGTTCGTTCGTTCGTTCGTTGTCCCCTTACCATGCTTGGCTTCACACACACACACACACACACACATATATATATATATATCCTCCAAGTATGTTTTTAGTTTACGAATACTCTACTGTAATCTCATGAATTTATTCCCTCCTTATCGGGGCGGGATTTGTTATTTAAATTTGAATTGTTCCCGGATTCGATGATATCGTTGACGAAGATAAGTTTGTTCCCTTATTTGAATTTAAACTCTTGACGTGCATGTAGATATCATGTGGAGATGTTCCTGTGTGCACTCGTACCATCGATCTTCATGGAGGTCAACCTGCCAGCTGCCCGTTGCCCCGTACAGCGAGGTGAATCTAGGCTTTGGCTATGTTCTTAGAAGCTTAAGATGGATTTTCCCTGATTTGTGGGGCCTTGAGATGCTCTTGTAGACCTCTCCGGGAGGTAGCTAGGGTAGTGTAGATCCAGGAGTGATTCTTCCTTTATGCTCAGCAAGGACAGCGGGCTTCTGGAGAGGTTGGCGGGCTTCTTTCGAATGTCCCTTGAGCTTGGAGAATTCCCCTGGCATTTACGGGGCGGTTGTGAAGCTCGACCTTTGAGGCGAGGTTCCCCGATAGATGGCTTGGAGAAGCCTGGGCTCCAGTACTTCTGTGGCAGCTCGTCCCGGTCGCGTCTAGTTTGTCTTCTGGTAACTTTGAAGCCGAACTGGCCTTCCTTGCTCTTGCGAGGTGGCTTTACGGTCTTAGAGGGATTCATGATTGTTGATTGAGGGTGGAAAATTTTTCTTTGACCTTGGCCAAATTTCCCTATTAACAGTCTTTGATATTAATTATACTACCAACAGTAGTATAATTTTAGGAGACCATCTCCTACTAGGAAAAAGATTTTAACTTTTAATTAAATAATTAATTAATCAACAAATTAATTAATTTCTATTTAATTAAATAATAAAATAAAAATAATATAATTAAGTTATTTAAAATATCCTTGCCACCCAACATATATATATTGGCCAATATATTATTTTTCTTATATTATTAAATCCATTGGACCTTAATAAAAATCCAAGTGTGAACTAGACCCATTCTTACAAAAAGAAACAAGTTTACATGCCTCAATACAATTCTAGATGGACCCCTAAATTAGTCCGATAGAATATATCAAGTGATCCATGCAAGTTCGTGTGGATTATGGATCTTGACGGGCTATCTAGATTTATGCTCCAATAGACACAACCCAATCACAATCAACAAATGATTCACTTAGGTCCGATCTATTTAATTTTAGTTTATTCCATTGAAGAACTAAAATTGAACTCTTAAATAAAGATAGAATAAGTTGATGTTACTCATTCATACCCTAGACAACCTTATTGGAGAAAGTGTATCCTCGTGAAAAATACCAGTAATCGCCAAGAGCTCATAGACCGCCTATAACTCTTTAAGTTACCATATTTACTCATATGACCACATTTTGAACTTGGATATTTTGACTTGTCTAGAAGCCAAGTTTCAATAGACACTATTGAAAACTTAACGTTAAGATTTAATATCCAATACCTCAAAACATCCATATGATGATATTATACTATTATTTATTAAATGGAGCCACGATGTCCAAATCTATAAATGAAGTCCTCTATCGATTAACAAATGAAAACCACCAAACTATCGAGGATAGACTATGCTATATAATCGTACTCATTGATAGCTCAAATGATAACACTTGCAACTATAAGTCCATCATTTATCTCAGGATTGAGATAGACTCTCCGATTGTCTTCAAATGAAAAAACTTTTATCCATTGACGGTTCTAGATAAAGTATTTCATTATGATCTAATTCAATGCACCCAGTGCACTAGATTCTTTTGCCCAAAGACACCACACTTTGGTGATTTTTGACTCATCATAACACATTTGATCCCACTTAAATGCTAGCAAAAGAATCTACAACTTTGACAAGATAAAGACGTCCAACCTTTTATCTTATGTTGTGAATATTATTCAAGACTAACTAAAGAATTGTGTCTACCTCATACATATCTAGATGTATGAACAATTCTTCTTTTATCATAGTCTTTTGACCTTATGATTATTTACTTTTGATAATTATAATAATTAAACTATAAATGCTATAAGATTATTTAAACTAGAAATCACTTTATTAATATGAAAAGATTGTCAAATACATCATTACACTCTTGCTGTCGAGCATAATCCCAACAGGACCCTACTGAGCAATATGCAATGGAGGATCCTCCGGAGGTGAGGGTAGCAGGTTTGGGTGACCAAGGTGAGTAACCACTTGAGGGATGGACAAAAGGAGAGAACCAGGAGGAAACTGGTGCCTGATACAGTCTATTCGTAACTTGATTTTATTGCCCGGAAAGAGGGGTGGGCAACTCACTTTATGTATGCTAAGTCTAGTTAGCTTTTCCTTCACCATTTTTTTATCTTTTGGTTCCCGGAACTTGGGTTTGGGCTCCCTGCTTGATAACTGTAGCCTTTCTAGGGGATAGGCTCCCGTACCATAAATGAAGACTGGCTTTAGATTTCATTCGTACTTGCTTTAATGATTTTTGACTTGACCGACATCTCCTTGCTTCATTCCTGATCTCAACCTAGATGCGTCCTCTGAAATAACTTGACTTAATCAAATTGGGCAAAAATAACGAGATCTTAAATTTGTTTAAGTGTGAAAGTAGACAGTTAGATCGAGCTCTCGGCTCTCATCTCTCAGTAGAAACTTGTAGCTCGATGAATCAAATGAGTAAACCCCTTATATGATTTTAGGCTAGTTTGCACCTGTCACAGTAAGCAATCATATGATCATGGAGGATTAGTAACCAGTAATAACTTGGACATTGGAGTTGAAGTAGGAGAACTTTCCAAGCCCAGGTCACTCTTGGGGGTTATAGCCCGACCAAAGCATCAGGAAGGCTTGATAGCTATTTTGGTCTCGAGATTTGGATGGCAACCATGCTCTTACACTTAGACCTTTCTTGGGGGTGGAAGCCCGACCAAGGCATCAGGTGGGCTATCTAGCTATCTCTTGGTCTCGAGATCTGGATGGCAACTATGCTCCTACACTCAGACCCTTCTTGGGGGTGGTAACCGGACCAAGTCATCAGGAGAGCTATCTTACTATTTCCTGGTCTCGAGATCTGGATGGAAATTTGCTCTTACACTCAGACCCTTCTTGAAGGTGGTAGCCTGACCATGGCATCAGGAGGGCTATCTAGTTATTTCCTGGTCTTGAGATCTGGATGGTAACTATGCTCTTACACTCAGGCTATACTTGGGGGTGGTCGCCCGACCACGGCATCAAGAGGGCTATCTAGCTATTTTCTAGTCTTGAGATCTGTATGTCAACTATACTCTTACACGCAGACCCTTCTTGGAGGGGGGTGGTACCCTTCCAAGGTGTCAAGGATAGCGAGAGGGCTTCCCCAGCTAATCCTGGTCTTGAGGCAGTTATGTCGAACTTACCCGTGTAGATTCTAAATGGATACGGAGAATTTAATGTAGAATATAATCAAAGATAGAGAAAACAGACTTTATTGATAAAAAATGAAGTACATTATTGTTGGGGATTTTATTGAAACCTAAATGGAGGTAGTCTGCTTCCGAGTCCCTTATTTAAGGGTAGTACTTCCTCAGGTGATCTGCATTCCAGGTATGATTGATGGGTCGACCATCTATGTCCTCGAGCTTGTACCCCCCGTTACAGACCACTACCTTTACCAAGTAAGGCCCTTCCGTCCTATGACCCCATCTGACCTCTTCTTAGTATTCAATGTCACTTTCCTAAGAACTAGATCTCCTTCTTTAATGTTTTGAGTTTAACCTTCCTGTTGAAGTACCTAGCAATCTTGCTCTGATAAATCACTACTTTCTCGGCTACTTGATCTTGTTTCTCTTCTAAGAGATCTAGATTAGCTCAGAGCTTATCCTTATTGCTTCCATGTTCAAAGTGCTGCACCTTGAAGGAGGTTAGTTTGTGCTTGATGGGAAGAACTACTTCAGCCTTAAAGGTTAAGGAATAGGGTGTTTCTCCGATGACTGTTCTCTTTGTAGTCTGGTAAGCCTAGAGGACCACGGGAAGCTTCTCGGCCTATCTGCCCCTTTTCTGCTGTAATTTCTTTTTCAACAGCTTCTTGATAGTCTTTTTGGTGGATTCCATCAGACCATTAGTCTGGGGGTGGGCTACTGAAGTGAACATAACGTTTATTACTAAGCCTTCACAAAAGTCCTTGAATCAGCTGTTATCAAACTGCTTGCCTAGGTCAGCTACAATGATAAGAGGGGTTCCGAATCTACAGACTATATTGTTTTTGATAAACCTTGTCGTATTCTCTTTCGATATCTAGGAGAGAGGTCCTGCTTTGACCCACATCGTAAAATAGTCGATTGCCACAATAACATGTTTGGCTTGTCCAGTTGCGGTGGGAAGCAGTCTGATCTGGTCGAATCCCCACATAGGGAAGGGGTAAGGCGAGCTGAGAGATGACAAACGCTCCAGTGGGAGGTGACTCAAGTTAGAGGCCTTCTGGCATAGTTCATAGGATTGTAAAAAGTTCTTCACGTCTTGATGGATAGTTGGCCAGTAATACCTCATACGGAGTACCTGATATGCTAGAGCTTCCCCACCAACGTGGTTCCCGCATTCCCCAAAGTGAACCTCTTTTTATGCCCATTTGGCATCATCCGGATGCAAACACAGAAGCAGGGGAAGACATCTGCCCCTCCTATAGTACCGTCTACCATGCAATATCAGATAGAGAGCCTCTTAATTCTTTTTGCTTGATAGGGTTCCTCGGAAAGCTTTCCTTCCTGGAGATAAATCACTATTGGATCCATCCAGCATGGCTAACGATCCATGGTACAAATCTCCTTGTTCGCTACTGTGCTTGGTCAGGAGATCACTTGGAGGGGAACTCCCTATGGTAAGGCTTGGCCACCATTCACAACTATCTTGGCTAGGACATCAGCTTGATGATTCTATTGTCGAGACACCTGCTCGATCTTGAATCCCTTAAATTTATTGTTAAGCAGTTGAACTAGCTTCAAGTAGGTGATCATGTTATCCCCTTTTGCCTGATAAACTCTAAAACCCTGATTGACTATGAGTAATGAGTCACTCTTGACCTCCAGGTAATCGACCCCGAGCTGGACGACTGCCTTTAACCCGGCTAGGAGGGCTTTATACTCTATCTCATTATTGGTGGTCTTAAATTTGAATCTAAAATAATGGCAACACTTAGTCCCCTCTAGGTCTATTAGCACTATACAAGCTCCTCCCCCGGCTTGCCGGGATGCCCCATCTGTTTAGAGGATCCAGGGTTTGTAACCTACCGACTAACTGTTGAACTCTAGAATCTTTTCGGGAGCTATATTTGCCGCTATGAAGGTTGTTTAGCCTGGGGGCACTGAGAACTCTACCATAAAGTCCGTTAAAGCATGGGATTTGATTATGGTCCTGGGTTTATAATTTAAATCAAATTGGGTCAGTTCTCGGACCCATAAGACAAGTCTTCTAGATACGTCCGGCCTTTGTAAAAATTGATAGA
Source organism: Dipteronia dyeriana (assembly GCA_032871835.1). NCBI lineage: Eukaryota > Viridiplantae > Streptophyta > Magnoliopsida > Sapindales > Sapindaceae > Dipteronia > Dipteronia dyeriana. Next base: position 84,766,483 of record CM065296.1, on the reverse strand, counting down.
GAGGTTGGTCCGTCACTACTGCTATTGAATGAGCTTGAAAGTAGGGATGAAGCTTCCTTGTCGAAGTCACCAGAGCATAGGCAAGTTTTTCCAGAAGAGTATAATTTTTCTCCGGCTTGGTTAGAGCCTGACTTACGTAGTAGATAGGTTGCTAGACCTTATCTCCATATTCTTTGACCAAGGCCCCACTCACTAGAGTTTCTAAAACAGACAAGTAGATATGCAGCTCCTCTCCAGGACTTGGTTTGACTAGCAATGGAGGGCTCGTCAGATATTTCTTCAAAGCTTGAAAGGCTTGCTCACTCTCTTGGTCCCATTTCATGTTTCTTCCCTACTTGATAGCTTTGAAGAAAGGAAGACATTTATCGGTGGAGCGAGAAATGAACCTGTTGAGCACTGCTACTTGTCCGGTCAATACTTGTACCTGCTTAAATGATGTGGAGGATTATAGGTCCAAGATACCTTAATCTTTTCTGGGTTAGCCTCTAAGCCTTTCTCATGAACCATGAAGCCTAGAAACTTCCTCACAGTTACCCGTAAAGCACATTTAGAGGGGTTCAATCTCATTTGGTTTTCCTTTAGGATCATGAAAGTTCTTTGAAGGTCATCCTAATGTCCCTCTGTGGATTGTGATTTTGTAATTATTTCATCGATGTACACCTCCATCGATTTTCTAATCTCGGGTCTGAACAGTTGGTTAACTAGCCACTGGTATGTAGCCCCAACATTCTTAAGACCAAACGGCATCACTTTATAATAGTAAAGACCTTGTCCGGTAATGAAGCTGGTCTTATCTTTATCGGCTGGATGAATCTTAATCTGGTTGTACCCTGAGAATGAGTCCATGAAGCTTAGGAGCTTGTTTCTGGATATGGAGTCAACCAGCTGATCGATCTTTAGTAAAAGAAAATTGTCTTTTGGACATACCCGGTTAAGGTCGGTGTAGTCAACACACATATGCCATTTCCCACTTGCCTTCGTGACCATCACCACGTTGGCGATCCATTCGGGGTAACGCGCCTCTCTAATGAAGCCTGCTTTGATTAATTTAACTACTTCCTCCTAAACCGCATCATTTCTTTCGGTGTTAAAGTGACGCCTTTTCTGCTTGACAAGCTTAAGGTCGGATCCACTGCTAATCGGTGAGCAGCCAAAGACATTGGGATCCTGGGCATCTCATCGTGACTCCAAGCGAAGTAGTCATTGAATTCTTTAAAGAGCCTGATCAGACCCTTATTCACTCCCAACTTAAAGGTAGTTCCAACCTTGACGACCTTCGACGGATCGTCCATCCGGATGGGTATCTATTCTAGCTTGTCCACAGGATGCCCGCTGACCCATTCCCTGCCCTGAGGATCATAAAAGTTATGTAAAGGTCATCCTAATGTCCCTCTATGGATTGTGATTTTGTGATTATTTCGTCGATGTACACCTCCATCGATTTTCTAATCTCGGGGTCTGAACAGTTGGTTAACTAGCCGCTGGTATGTAGCCCCAACGTTCTTAAGATAAAATGGCATCACTTTATAATAGTAAAGACCTTGTCCGGTAATGAAACTGGTCTTATCTTGGTCGGCTGGATGCATCTTAATCTTGTTGTACCCTGAGAATGCATCCATGAAGCTTAAAATCTTGCTTCTGGATGTGGAGTCAACCAGCTGATTGATCTTTAGTAAAAGAAAACTGTCTTTTGGACATACCCGGTTAAGGTCGGTGTAGTCAACACACATGCGCCACTTCCCATTTACCTTTATGACCATCACCACATTGGCAATCCATTCGGGGTAGCGCGCCTCTCTGATGAAGTCTACTCTGATTAATTTATCTACTTCCTCCTGAACTGCATCACTTCTTTCGGTGTTAAGGTGACACCTTTTTTGCTTGACAAGCTTAAGGTCGGACCACTGCTAATCGGTGAGCAGCCAAAGACATTGGGATCCTAGGCATCTTGTCGTGACTCCAATCGAAGTTGTCATTGAATTCTTTGAAGAGCCAAAGACATTGGATAGGAAGCACGCCTTTGGGTGGGCTACAAGCATCGTAGTTCCGATGAGGGACGGTTAGAGAAACGGTATCAGGAATACCATACTTGTCCCGTAGACGGCCGATCGATAGTAGAGTCAGGGATGACCCTGGGTTCGAAAGGAAGGATTATCACTAGAGGAAGCTCCGCCATCTTGACTTGAGCCCCCTTGACAGCATCTAATCTCTCCCCGACGTCAGAGTCTTCATCGACTAAGTTCAGAGGGTTGTCAGGCTGGTTCGAAAAGCCATAGTCGATAGAAGCGTTTTTGTTTGAAAGACGGCGCTGGCGGAGGGGGAAAGAATCCTCGTCACTTGAAATCCCTCACACCCGCTTAAGAGGAGCTAGGTTAAGGCCCCCGGGGCTCTCCACTAAGGCATCAACAATATCTGTGGAAGTCGACATCGGTGGGAAAGAGAGGTGAGAGAGCAAGTGAAAGATTTTGACAGAAAAAATGGGGAAGAAGAAATTTGAAAGTTTGAGATTTGAGGAAGTATGAAGAAGGTGACGGTCAGACCGGGCTTTAATAGAGGTCTATGGGCGATATCCTCGGGAAGATCACCGCCATATTACAGCCGTTTTTCTTTGAAAAACACTCAGTTTCAAATTCAAAATGTTGGGTAATTAATGAGAAAATTTCGCTCCCACAAATTATCTTTATGGCTAAAAAAATTCTCAATTAAACATGGAATCTGACTCCAACCCTAACTCTACCACCGATGTTCAAGTCAGAGGGGACTTCTGTTAATAGGGAAATTTGGCCAGAGGTCAAAGAGAAATTTTCCACCTTCAATCGACAATCATGAAGCTCGGAAAAGCCACCCCGTAAGAGCAGGGAAGGTCGGTTCGGCTTCAAAGTTACCAAAGATAAGCCATACGCGATCTGGATGAGCCCCCACAGGAGTACTGGAGCCCGGGCTTCTCCAGGCCATTTATCGGGAAACGTCAGCTAAAAGGTCAAGCTCCACAACCCCCCGTAAATTCCAGGGGAAGTCTCTAAGCTCAAGGGACATTCAAAAGAAGCTCGTTGTCCTTCCTAGGCATGAGGGAAGAATCACGCCTGGATCTACACTACCCCAGCTACCTCCCGGAGAGGTCTACAAGAGCACCTCAAGCCCCTACAGGTCAGGGAAAATCCATCTTAAGCTTCTAAGATCAGAGCCAAAGCATGGATCCATCTCGCTCTATGGGCCAACGGGCAGGTGGCAGGGTGACCTCCATGAAGATCGATGGCACGAATGCACACAGGATCATCTCCACATGATATCTACATGCACATCAAGAGTTTAAATTCAAATAAAGGAACCAACTTATCTTCGTCAACGATGCCATAGAATCCAAAAATAATTCAAATTTAAATAACAAATCCTATCTGATAAGGAGGGAATGGATTCATGAGATTACAGTAGAGTATTCATAAACTAAAAACCTACTTGGATGATATATATATGTTAAGCCAAGCGAGGGGAAAGGAGATAGACAAAAAAAAAGAATGAACGACAGAGACAGAAAATTATAAACAACAGACCTACACATAAAAGGAGGTTGTAAATTCTGATTATAGAACACGGTCACCTTTATCTCCACTATTCGACAGGCACCAAGGTGCCACCACCCTACACCTCCGAGAGATTGTGAGCAGATAAGAGAATTATTTGTATCTTAAAGCAATATATCAAATATAGAGCTCCCATTTACTGTTATTACCTCTAATCTCTCTCTTAAACAGGTCGGGAACCAACGATACCGACCTCGACCACCTCTTTTGTGGTAGTGGTCTCGAGGGTGTTAACAGAAATTTCTTATCTCGTGTAAATTTCCCGTCAATAGAGCTTCTCCCTTAAATAAAGACCACAGCTGAGGTGGTTGTTTATATGGCAGGTGAGCCCTGGTTGATCCAGAAGTAGATATTTCAGATGGAGAAAACTACTCTCTTAGGTGACGTCAAACCAAAAGGAGGAGGAGCTGACCACGGTTGTGAGGGGTGCAGCTGTTCTGAATGACCAGAATTGAGGCAACCATGGCTAATAAGTAGGGAACCCGGGAGTTGATCCAACATGCACATGATATGGAGAGACTCAGGTCTATGCATCGTGTCATGCGAGGATTGCTCCGAAGGAGGAGGTAAACTCTTGAGGGAGTGGTTTAAACTCTACATGGCAGCGTGGCTACCTTGGGAGCCAAAGTGGGTGCTTCATTTGCTGAAGGACACTTCTGTGGTTCTTGCTAGGCAACTCAAGCTCTTCTTCCTTTTGACCTGATCATCATTGGAGGATGGATACCTTGAGTAGATCACAGAGAAAGTTGAGAGTTAGCTGGATCCGTTCTGACTGAAGCCGAACCTTATTGAGATGATTGATGCGCAGCTGATAAAGAGGACTTGGTTCCCATTTCTGCTTTCATGTCTAGTCGTGTTGGGGTATGAACTACCTTGAAGTCCTCTGCTGCTGTAGATGTATGAGGGGCTTCAAGTCTGCCTACCTCTCTATCTAAATTCGTCAAAGTAGAGGTCCAGATTGTTGTTACCAAGTTAGGAGAGGTAAGAGAGGTATGAGAGATCTCGATTGATCCAACTGAGGAGATGAAGGTCAAGGCTGATTAAAGTTGATCCAACCAAGGTGGTGGAAGCTGGCTCTGAAGTAGCAGTGTTAAGGGATGATGACCCGTTCTTCAACCAAGCAATGAGACTAAGGAGGAATGAGCTGCTACTGTTGAGGAGACTAACCAAAGAGGTAGATCGAGACAAAGGTAGCTCGCTAGGGCGATGAATGGCCCCATACAAGTGGAGAGGAGATGCCGACCTAGTAACTGTCTAGAGACATGCTCGGGATTTTAGAAATTTCCCTCGACTGAGAGAAGACTTTGGATCCCTCCGGGTTGAGTGGTGACTCACTTGAAAATTGGATAACCCTATATTAATGGAGATGGGCTACCTGTCTGGTACCGGTCAAGAGGCATACTTGGGATTTCAAGGATCCCCCAACAACTGAGTGAAGGATGTGGACCAGGTAAAATGTGGGAAGCATCTAGGCTGTCCTCGATCAGATCGGGCTTCGGTGGCTTGCTAGGACGGTGAATGGCCCGATACCTATGGAGCGAAGCCACCAGTTTGGTACTGGTACAGAAGCATGATTGGGATCCTAGAAGTCCCCAGTAACTGAGAGAAAGCTCTGGACCATCATGGAATGAGCCAAGAATTTAGTGGCTCACTTAGGCGTTTACCGGCCCAGTGTAAGAAGTGAGGAGCCACTTGGCCTTACAGTGAGGCTGCTACTCCAGAGGTTAGCTTAGGAATGTAGAAGGCCTTACCAAGAGTGGGAAACCTCTGGGCTCTCCTCGATCAGATCGGGCTTCGGTGGCTTGCTAGGGCGATGAATGGCCCGGTACATATATAGCGAAGCCACCGGTCTTGTAGCAGTGCTACTGCCCTAGAAGCTTGCTTAGGCACGTATGTGGCCTTACCAAATGTGGGATGCCTCTGAGACCTTATTGATTGGATAGAGCTTCGGTGGCTTGCTGGGGCGGTGAATGGCCCGGTAAACATAGAGCGAAGCCACCGGTCTGGTACTGGTCCAGTAGCATGCTTGGGATCTTTGGAGTCCCCTGCAATTGAAATGAGGCTCTGGACCCTCCTGTAGTGAATCGAGAGTTTAGTGGCTCACTTGGGTGTTTACTGGCCCGGTGCACGAGGCATGGAACCACTAATCTTCTACTGGTCGTGCTGCTCTAGAAGCTACACAGCTGAGTTGACTTTTTAGATTCATGAGTCGACCTGCTACCGCTACCTAGGAGCTTCTGATGGGTGGATACGATGACATGAAGGGTCCCGTATGACCATGTCCAAGTCCAACGGATCTACTGGATAAGTGGTTTACCGGTAGCAGAGTAAATCTTCTGAAAGAAGCAGGAGAGGTGCAGTTCTATTGTATAGGAGTTCTCGATGTATCAAAATGGTTCAGCTATATAGGAGATCTTCAAGCGGGGAGCTACTGTATTGGAGCTCCACGATTATATGATCATGTTTGCTTCATTGGAGTAGCATAATTAACTGGTTCCACTAAGAATCCCATGTACCATATTTCCTCCACAATGAACGAAACTCGTTAAATGATAAAATGAGCACCACATGCGATGCATAAGCGATATATACAAGTATAGAGAAAGGACATCGTATATAATAATTGATATTCCATGAATAATGAATCTATTACCTCAATAGTATAATGATACTCATGTAGAGACATAGAGGCTTTCAAAAGGGGTGTGGAAACTCCCCACAGACGGTGCCAGAAAGTGTTAACGGGAAATCTCTATTAACACCCTCGAGACCACTACCACGGAGGTGGTGGCCTGGGTTGGTATCGTTGATACCTAACCTGATCTTGTATGAATATGAAGAAGGATGAAACAGTAGGTAGGAGACAAGCCATCCCGTCCGTCGGGCTTCATGCTTTTGAAGTAGATCTGGGAAGCTCGAGGTTCCATTGCTGGTGCGAAGGGGGTGATCCTGGACCTTGTTCCTCGGTCGGGGTCGGAGCCCTTCCTGGTACCCAGAGCCTGGTTCTAGAGCCTGATTGCTTCTTGTAATACCTCGACCTCGATTTCAAGTAAGAAGGAGGGCTTATCTGGCTCCAATGTCGGAGAGCTCGATTTTTTCCATCGAGAGGATACGTGAGAGCTCCTCGACTCCCTTCGAACTTGTCTGGGTGGTTTCTCTTTATCTTGATGTGCGACTTTGGTATGTGGATGAGAGGATAAGAGCGTTAGGTCCAACAAGGTAGGAGTCTTCGTTGTTGTTTCCCGATCTCATGTAAGAAAGATTAGAGAGCTAGGACCAATTGGGTCAGTATCTAGCCCGCATACACACATGCGTAATACAGTAGATAATAGGAAAAACACAAGTCTTATGTAGATGGTGGTGGACTTACCAAGGCATCACGAGTGATCACATGCTGAAAAACCCCTAGGCAGTATCCAGAGGAATGAGGAATACCCTTCCTTGTATATATATATATATATATATCATGCGATGCTCCTAGAAGGTTACAAAGATGTCACAGTAGTACAACGTATATGCTCCGAGGAGCTTACAACAATGAGTGTTTACCGATACCGGTATTTTCCTGGTCAGGGTACACATACAATGATGATCTATAGAGAACTTTAGACGAAGCATGTGTCTTCTGTCATCGATCAGAGACCCTTCTCAATATGCCTTTTACAGGCATATTTATACATGGTGACTACCTTGGCGTGCAAGTCCGGGACTCTTTAATTAGTCTTTGTTTCCTTATTGAATACGATTCTTCCTTTAATGTAGTTGATTGTCTTGTAGCTATTATATTGGAGAAGATATGATTGTTTCCTCTTCGGACTCATCCTTCCTTGATAGGCGGGATTTTCTATTATAGTTGACCCCAAAGAATCGGATATGAAGGATATCTTGGAGGTAAAGGTATTTGTTTCTTCTTTGGATTCTGTTAACGGGAAATTTTCTCGAGATGAGAAATTTCTATTAACACCCTCGAGACCATTACCATGAAAGCGGTGGCCAGGGTCGGTACCATTGGTTCCCGACCTATTTAAGAGAGAGACAAGTGGTAATAACAGTAAATGGGAGCTCTATTATTGATATATCGCTTTAAGATACAAATAACTCTGTTGTTTGCTCTCAATCTCTAGGAGGCAACTCGGTGCCTGTCGGAAAGTAGAGATGAAGGTGACCGTGTTTCGTAATCAGAATTTAGGCCCTCATTCTATGTGTATATCTGTTGTTTATGATTTTCTGTCTCTGTCGTTTGTTGTCCTCTTTCACCATGCTTGGCTTTACATATATATATATATATATAAATATATATATATATATATATATATATATATATATATATATATTGTCCAAGTAGGTTTTTAGTTCGCGAATACTTAACCGTAATCTCATGAATCCGTTCCCTCCTTATCGGGCGGGATTCACTATTTAAATTTGAATTGTTTCCGGATTTGATGATATCGTTGACGAAGATAAGTTTGTTCCCTTATTTGAATTTAAACTCTTGACGTGCATGTAAATATTATGTGGAGATGATCATGTGTGCACTCGTGTCATGGATCTTTATAGAGGTCACCCTGCCAGCTGCCTATTGCCTCGTAGAGCAAGGTAGATCCCAGCTCTGGCTGTGTTCTTAGAAGCTTAAGATGGATTTTCCCTGACCTTTGGGGGCTTGAGGTGCTCTTGTAGACCCTCCTGGGAGTTAGCTGGGGTAGTGTAGATTTAGGCATGATTCTTTCTTTATGTCCAGCAAGGACAACGGGCTTCTATAGAGGTTGACGGGCTTCTTTAAAAGCTCTCTTGAGCTTGGAGACTTCCCTTGGCATTTACGAGGCAGTTATGGAGCTCGAACTCGTAGCCGAGGTTCCCCGATAGATGGTCTGAAGAAGCCTGGCTTCCAGTACTCTTGTAGGGGTTCATACCGGTCGTGCCTGACTTGTCTTCTGGTAGCTTTGAAGCCGAACCGACCTTCCCTGTTCCTGCGTGGTGGCTTTACAGTCTTTCAGAGCTTCATGATTGTCGATTATGGGTGGAAAATTTCTCTTTGATCCCTGGCCAAATTTCACTATTAACAGATTCTTTCACTAATGGTGGCCATTAAAGAGTTGAATATTCTCTTATTTATGGCGCTGATCATATCATTAATAGGGTTGACTACCTTTACTAATATGGTTAAACTCATTAATGGTACTTTAAATGTCATGAAAGTCAACCCTCTTTTTCTATGTTGCCGAGAGGAGAGCTCTAGTTCTGCATGTCACTTTGAAGAGGTACTTCATGGAGGTTACCTGAGGTGACATTTGATATTCCTTGAGGGTGAGGTACATTAGGATCCAGTACACTGGTGGGGTCCCCCGGGAACCTCTCGATTGTCACGGAGCTAGATCGATCATGCTGGTCTTCCCATGGAGCTTGTGCTAACCATTTTAGGGGCGAAATATCCCATAGGGTTCCAACCTAGTAGTTGGGAGCTTGGTTTAGCTACGCTGAGCTTTATCATGGAGCTTGACCTAATAATGCAGGCTTCCTAGCGGGGTAGCGGGCTTGGCTGGCAAGCCCTGGTAAAGTGTTCGCCATAAACAAGCGACCTTGGCTTGCATCTGGAAGGGTGGAAAGGTACGCTCGAGTACTGCTCTTGCTACTTGATTTAACCATGCCAGGATCTACAGTGGATCTTGGCGCTTTTGGTGATGATTGGGCTTTACGGGCTTCTTCCTTTTATGCTCGGACAGGTCGAGGTTATACCTCGACGAGGCAGGAGGGCCTTTGCAAGACAAATTCGGCACATTAAAGGTCTCCTAGTGAAAGTAGAGATAGTAGAAAACTCTAGGAGAGTGTCACGAGATACCTTGATGTCGGGGGACCCAGGTCCTTTCACGTCGACCTAGCTTCAGGCTTTATCCTGGTATAAAGAGCTTGACGCGGTCTCGTCAGGCTTTATTTGGTAAGCCTGGACACGTGCGAGATGCTCATATGGTATTGGCGGCCTCGCCTTGCTCTTGTAGGATCGCGTGGTAGCTCGACTTCGGGGACCTTGATACCCTATCATATATGCCCGAATTGAAAATTCTTCTTTGGTCCCTAGCCAAATTTTGCTATTAACACTATCATGCACCAAGACTCCTAATCCAACTCAATAGTGTATTTGTAACCATATTTAAGACTTCCTAATTTGATTAGATAAACAATTCATTTTATTTATCTACTTATCAAATATAGTCTTTAATATTAATTGTACTACCAACAATAGTATAAAATTAGGAGACCTACTCCTATTAGAAAAATATTTTCACTTTTAATTAAATAATTAATTAATTACCAAATTAATAAATTTCCATTTAATTAAATAATAAAATAAAAATAATATAATTAAGCTATTTTAAATAGCCTTGCCGCCCAATATATATATATATATATATATATATATATATATATATATATATATATATATATGGGCCAATATATTATTTTTCTTATATTATTAAATCCATTGGACCTTAATAAAAAGTCCACATGTGAACTAGACCCATTCTTACAAAGAGAAACAAGTCTACATGCCTCAATACAATTCTAGATGGACCCCTAAATTGGTCCGGTAGAATATATCAAGTGATCCATGGAAGTTCGTGTGGATTAGGGATCTTGGCGGGCTATCTAGATTTAAGCTCCAATAAACACAACCCAATAACAATTAATAAATGATTCACTTAGGTCTGATCTATTTAATTTTAGTTCATTCCACTAAAGAACTAAAATTGAACTCTTAAATAAAGATAGAATAAGTTGATGTTACTCATTCATACCCTAGACAACCTTATTGGAGAAAGTGTATCCTCGTGAAGAATGCCAGTAATCGCCAAGAGCTCATAGACCGCCTATAGCTCTCCAAGTTACCATATTTACTCATATGACCACATTTTGAACTTGGATAGTTTGACTTGTCTAGAAGCTATGTTTCAATAGACACTATTGAAAACTTAACATTAAGATTTAATTTCCAATATCTCAAAACATTTATATGATGATATTCTACTCTCATTTAATAAATGAAGCCACGATGTCCATATATATAAATGAAGTCCTCTATCGATTCACAAATGAATACCACCAAACTATCGAGGATAGACTATGCTATATAATCGTACTAATTGATAGCTGAAATGATAACACTTGCAACCATAAGTCCATCATTTATCTCAGGATTAAGATAGACTCTCCGATTGTCTACAAATGAAAACTTTTATCCATTGACGGTTCTAGTTAAATTATTTCATTGTGATCCAATTCAATGCACCCAGTTTTGCCCAAAGACACCACACTTTGATGATTTTAGACTTATCATAACACATTTGATCCCACTCAAATGCTAGCAAAAGAATCTACAACTTTGACAAGATAAAGGTGCCCAACCTTTTATCTTAAGTTGTGAGTATTATTCAAGGCTAACTAAAGAATTGTGTCTACCTCATACATATCTAGATGTATGAACAATTCTTCTTTTCTCATAGTCTTTTGACCTTATGATTATTTACTTTTGACAATTATAATAATTAAACTATAAATGCTATAAGATTATTTAAACTAGAAATCACTTTATTAATATGAAAAGATTGTCAAATACATCATTACACTCTTGCTGTCGAGCATAATCCCAACAGGACCCTACTGAGCAACATGCAATGGAGGATCCTTCGGAGGTGAGGGTAGCATGTGAGGGTGACCAAGGTGAGTATAAACAATTCTTCTTTTCTCATAGTCTTTTGACCTTATGATTATTTACTTTTGACGATTATGATAATTAAACTATAATGCTATAAGATTTGTTAAACTAGAAATCACTTTATTAATATGAAAAGATTGTCAAATACATTATTATATTCTTGCTATCGAGCATAATCCCAATAATCTCCCACTTGCTCTATAGAAAATGTGTCATATCTCTCATCCCCATTTTCTCTTGATGCCCATCAAAACTCTTTTGTAGAAGAGCCTTTGTAAAGGGATCCGCTAGATTATCAGCTGACGCGATCTTGGTAATCGTCACGTCACCCCTATGCATAATTTCTCTAAGAAGGTGATACTTTCTTTCAATGTGTTTCTCTCTCTTACGACTTCTTGGTTCTCTCGAATTAGCCACTACTCCACTATTGTCACAATAGATAGTGATCTGCTTATTCGCATCAGGAACCACTTCTAAGTTAATCAAGAATTGGTAGAGCCAGAGAGCCTCACATACTGCAACATACTCGTATTCCATAGTGGAATCGACAATACAAGATTGCTTGATACTCCTCCATATGATTGCCCCTCCTCTAATAGTAAACACAAATCCTGATGTTGATCTCCTAGAGTAAGAATCTGACTGAAAATCAGAATCTGTATACCCAACAGGAATCAAATCCCCTCTATGGTATACAAGCATATAATCTCTCGTTTTCCTAAGATACTTGAAAATATGCTTGACTGCCGTCCAGTGATCAGGACCAGGTTTCGATTGTAACCTGCTAACTATGCCCACGATAAAACAAATATCTAGTCTAGTACAGAGCATTGCATACATGAGACTTCCAACTGCCGATGCATATGGAACCCTACTCATGAATTGCTCATCATGCTCATTCTTAGGAATTTATTCCTTGGAAAGTTTTATTCCATGTCTGAAAGGTAACATACCCTTCTTGGAATCTTGCATGGAAAACCTAGACAAGATTTTCTCTATGTATGAAGCTTGGGATAATGCAATCGTTCTATTCTTTCTATCCCTTATGACATGGATACCAAGAATATAACTTGCTTCTCCTAGGTCCTTCATATCAAATTGTTTTGCTAACCATTCTTTTCCTGATGTCAATACGACTGCATCGTTTCGGATGAGTAGTATATCATCAACGTAAAGAACTAGGAAAACAAACTTGTCACCTTTAATCCTTTTGTATACACAAGGTTCATCAAGGTTTTGAATAAATCCAAAACTTTTCACGGCTTGATCGAACCTTATGTTCCAGGATCTGGATGCTTGCTTCAATCCATATATTGATCTTTACAACTTGCATACCCTTACCTCTTGGCCTTTTTCAATGAATTCTTCTGGTTGCATCTTGTAGATGCTTTCGAAAAGAATTCCATTAAGGAAAGTTGTCTTGACGTCCATTTGTCAAATCTCTGGGTCTAGAGATGTAGCAATGGATAAGAGTATCCTAATGGATTTAAGCATGGCCACGGGAGAGAAGGTTTCTTCAGAATCGATACCTTTCTTTTGTGTATAACATTTAGCTACCAATCTAGCTTTAAAATTTTCCACCTTTCCATCCATTTCTCTTTTCCTCTTGTATACCCACTTGCACCCAATGGGTTTTATCCCTTTAGGCAAGTCTACAAGAGACGAGACTTTGTTTTTGATCATATATTCAATTCCGGATTGCACTGCCTTTTGCCAATGACGATAATCAACATCTTCCATTGCTTCCTTGTACATATAGGGATCATCGTCGTCCGGAAGATTCTCTATAGATTTTCCTAGACCGATGTATCTCTACTACGACGAGGTATGGTAGATTGTTGATTTTGTGCTGGTACGGAACTTACAATTGGGCTTGGTTATGAAACCTCTTGTGGAATTGTATCACCTAAAAGCTCATTCAGGACAATTCTACTTTTAGGCATAAACATATTCATATAGTCCTCTTCCAGAAATTTAGCATTTGTCGAAACAAATACTTTAAGATCTGAAGGACTATAAAAATAATATCGTTTTGTTCCTTTTGGATACCCTACAAATATGCATGTTTTTGAACGGGGACTCCATCTTTTCTGTCTTTCCTTTTAACACGTGCGTAGGACATCTTAATATCCTTAAGTGTTGTAAACTAGGCTTTCGCCCGGTCCACAACTCATGCAGTGTTTTAGAAACCGACTTAGATGGTTCATCGTTTAGAATGTAAATTGTGGTTTGTAAAGCATTTCCCCAAAACGAATTAGAGAGCGTTGAATAACTCAACATATACCTAATCATGTCCAAAAGAGTTCTGTTTCTCCTTTCTGCCACCTCATTTTGTTGAGGTGTGTCTGGTGCAGAAAACTGAGAAATTATCCAATTATCAATAAGATATTGCTAAAACTCACCAGATAGATATTCTCTACCACGATCAAACCTCTAGATTTTTATGCGTTTCTCAAGCTGATTTTCTACTTCAGCTTTAAATGCTTTGAATATTTCAAAAGCATACGACTTATGTCTCATGAGATATACATAACTAAATATTGAGTGATCATCCGTGAAAGTGATGAAGTACTCATATCCACCTCTAGCTTGAATGCTCATAGGTTCACACACATCAGTGTGTATCAATCCTAAACATTCGATAGCTCTTATGCCTTTGGTCGTAAATGACCTTTTGGTCATTTTACCATCCAAACAAGATTCACAAGTTGGTAGATCATCAACCTTTAAGTCACTTAGAGGTCCGTCACTTACCAATCTTTTAATCCAATTAAGATTAATATGACCTAGGCGCAAATGCCATAGGTAGGTTTCATCTTTTGATAATTTTACTCTTTTATAATTAGGTTTCGTTGATTCCGTGTCTAACAAGTGAGATATATTTCCATGCAAATATAATAAACCGTTTTCCAATGTATCTTTACAAACAAATTTGTTATTCTTACTAATAATAAAACTTTTATTAAAAGTAACCGAATATCCAAATTTATTTAAACAAGAGACCGAAATTAAATTTCTCTTGAATTGTGGTACATAATAAACGTTTATTAAAAAAAATGCCTATAAGAATCAAAATTGATTCTAATATCTCTAACTACACTAGTAGACACCAACTCTCGATTGCCTAAATGCAAGTTGAATTCATTCTTATTTAGTCTATTCCTTTAACCCTTTTCACCATAAAAGAAACACTTTCCTTTGATCTTGGTTACTTTCTTGGTCTCCTTCTAAGAAGGCTCAAGTTGCTTTTTATTCTGTTGTCTCTTGACCTTCTTACGGGTCTTTAACGGTAGCAACTTACCAAGCATATGAATCTCCTGACCCTTGCCTTTCACAAGGATTTTTTCCATGCTTTGAACATCATGCATCAGGCCTTGCAAGGTGTATTCCTTATTATTCAAGGTGTAGTCCAACTTGAATTGATCAAATGAATCCGACAGTGAGTTGACAATCATGTCAATTTTGGTCTCACCATCTATCTCAGCACCATTTTGTTAAGCAATGTTGAGATGTGCTATGACTTTCATCATGTGATCTTTCACACCCTTTCTAGGTTTCGTCCTAAGATTCATAAAAGCAGTCACTGCCTCTCTCTCTCTTAGTCGTACTAGACCTCATAGCAAACATCTCCTCTAGAGACATCCTTATATCGACAGCAGTCTCTATTCCTTCATGTTACTGTTGCAACACGTCGGAGATGATGACCATAATGTAACGTACATTTAGCCATCTCATCTGAAGGCTTCGACTACTGATACTCATCTCTTTGCTTCTGAGTAGATTCATTAGTTTGGTGGTTTAGGAATAGACAAAACGAACTTATGGCTTTTCAACTTACAACAACCCAATTTTCCTTTTTCCATGTGACATAATTATCATCAGTTAATGTATTATCTTTTACGAATTTGATTAGGGATGGGGTCATGATTTCTTTATATTAACAAAAATTATATAAGTAAATATTCATGATATATCACTATTGAATATTTTTCTTAAATTATAAATAAAATAGTTCAATCGTAAAATTTAACGGTGATCCAACACCCATAAATGTCACGCCTCCTTTGGGAGTTTGCACCATTTACTAGTTGGTAGAGGATATTCCTGTTCGACTAAGCGATCCCTTGAAGGTCATCAAGATCGGAGCTACCCTTGAGCCAGGAATGAAAGAGAGCTTGATTATGCTCCTCACGGAATTCAACGATATTTTTCACCTGGAGTCATACGGAGATGCTGGGGATCTTGATGACATTAGCTGCACATCGACTGACCTTTAAGCCCGTCAAACAGAAAAGGCACAACTTCAACACTGAAAGAAATGTGGCAGTTTAAGAAGAGGTGGATAAACTCACCCAGGAAAGCTTCATTCGAGAAGCCCACTACCCCTAATGGCTCTCCAACGTGGTCATGGTCACGAAGGCGAATGGGAAGTGGCACATATGCATGGACTACACAGACCTCAGCCGGGCATGCCCAAAGGACAGTTTCCCTCTGCCAAAAATTGATCAGTTGGTCGATTCCACCTCCAGGAACAAGCTCCTTAGCTTGATGGATGCATTTGTCGGCTACAATCAGATTATGATGCATCCTGCGGACCAAGAAAAGAGAAACTTTTTCACCACGCGAGGCCTGTACTGCTACAAGGTGATGCCCTTCGAGCTCAAAAACGCTGGAGCTACTTACCAGCGGTTAGTTATACGTTTGTTCAAGCCAGAAATTTGAAGGTCGATGGAGGTGTACATCAATGAAATGATCACTAAATCTTTAAACTCAAAAGGCCACCTGTACGACCTTCGTAAGACCTTCATGATCCTAAGGGAAAACCAGATGAGGTTGAACCCTTCCAAATGCGCCTTTAGGGTAACTGTGGGGAAGTTGGCTGGGCTTCATGATCCACGAGAGAGGCATAGAGGCTAACTCAGAAAAAATCATGGCTATCCTGGATCTAGAATCCCCCACTTCTCTTAAACAGGTTCAAGCCTTGAACGGTCAGGTAGCAGCGCTCAATAGGTTCATCTCCTGGTCTACCGATAAGTGCCTACCATTCTTCAAAGCTATCAAGCAGGGAAGAAACATGAAGTGGGATCAGGAGAGCGAACAGTATTTCCAAGCTTTGAAAAGATAACTAATAAGCCCTCCACTGCTGGTCAAGCCAAATCGTGGAGAAGAGCTCCAAATATACTTGGCAGTTTCAGAAACCGCTGTGAGTGGGGCTTTGGTCAAGGAATGTAGGGATAGGATCCAGCGACCTATCTACTATGTGAGTTGCGCTCTAACCAAGCCTGAAAAGAACTATACTTTGTTGGAGAAACTCACTTCAGCCTTGGTGACCTCGGTAAGGAAAATCCGTCCTTACTTCCATGCTCATTCAATAACAGTGGTGACGGACCAACCCTTCTGTCAGTTCTTGCAAATGCCGGATGTTTCGGGAAGGCTTGTTCTATGGGCCCTAGAGCTTACCCAGTTTGATCTAAAGTATAATCCTAGGACCGTGATAAAATCTCAAGCACTAGCGGACTTTGTAGCCGAGCTTTTAGTACATTCAGATCAGGCAACCCCCGCGGTAGCAGATGTCACTTTTGAGAGGATTCCAGAATCTGACAACTGGCTGGAGGATTGTGAGTCATGGACTCTCTACACTGATGGAGCTTCTGGGTAGTCCAGGGGAGGAGCGGGCATAGTCCTTATCTACCTAGAAGGAACAAAGTGCCGCCATTGTTTCAGGTTCGAATTTAAAGCCACGAACAATGAAGCGGAATACAAAGCCCTGCTAGCTAGGATAAAAACTGCGATAGAGCTCAGGGTTGATTACCTGAATATCAAAAGCAACTCTTCACTCGTGGTCAACCAATTTTTTGGGGATTATCTGGCCAAAGGGGATAACATGATCGCTTACCTGAAACTGGTGCAACAGCTCAGAATCAGATTTAGGGGATTCAGAATCGAGCAGATACCTTTACAGCTAAATCATCGGGCTGACGTCCTAGCCAAGATAGCTGCCTATGGTAGCCTGACCCTACCTCACGGAGTCCCTCTTCAAGTAATCCCCCTACCTAGCATTATCATCGGTAAGGAAGCTTATACCCTGGACCGACAACCATTCTGGATGGATCCAATAAAAGAATATCTACAGAACGGGAAACTCCCCGGGGAGCCCAACAAAGCCAGGAGGGTTAAAAGGCTCTCGGTCCGGTATTGTATGGTGGATGGGCATTTATACCGAAGGGGAAAATCCCTTCCCCTGCTCTGATGTTTACACCCTGAAGATGCCAAGTGGGCTTTGAGAGAGGTTCATTCCGGGGAATGTGGGAACCATATTGGTGGAGAGGCCTTGGCATATCAGGTTCTCCGCATGGGGTATTATTGGCCGACCATCCATCAAGATGCTAAGAACTTGGTGCAAACCTGCGAGGCCTACCAGAAGGCTGCCAACTTGAATCACCTTTCTCCAGAGCGCTTGTCATCCATTAGCTTACCATACCTCATTGCTATATGGGGAGTCAATTTGATTGGACCGCTTCTTACAGCTCCGGGATAGGCCAAACATGTTATCGTAGCAATTGACTACTTCACAAGATGGGTTGAAGCCTGACAACTCTCCTAGATATCGGAAGAGAACACAAAAAGGTTCATCAAGACCAATGTAGTTTGCAGGTTCGGAACCCCTCTTGCCATCATAACCGACCTCGAAAAATAGTTTGATAATGGCCGATTCAGAGATTTCTATCAAGGTTTGGGAATCGACCTTCGGTTTGCTTCGGTAGCCCACCCTTAGACCAATGGTTTGGTGGAATCCACGAACAAAACCATCAAGAAATTGTTGAAGAAAAAGCTACAACAAAAGAAATGCAAATGGGTAGAGGAGCTTCCCGAGGTCCTCTGGGATTACCGTACTACAAAAAGAACAGCTACCAGGGAAACGCCCTACTCGCTGGCCTTCGGTGTTGAAGGAGTTCTACCTATGGAGCACAAGTTGACCTCCTTTAGAGTCTAACGATTCAAATCAGGGAGCAATGAAAGCAAGCTTCGAGCTAGCTTGGACCTACTAGAAGAAAAGCAGGATCGAATAGCTTTAAAGGTAGCGATCTACCAAGGTAAGATTGCCAGGTATTTTAACAGGAGGGTTAAAGCCCGAACCTTCAAAGAAGAAGATCTAGTCCTCGGGAAAGTGATGTTGAAAACCAGGAAGAGGTCAGACGAGGTCCTAGGACCAAACTGGGAAGGACCCTACCTAATCAAGATGGTGATCTGTAATGAGGAGTACAAGCTCGAGGATATGGATGGCCGACTCATCGACCATACTTGTAACGCAGATCACCTAAGGAAATTTTACCCTTGAATTAGGGACTCAGGAGCAGGCGACCTCTGACTAGCTTCTTTCATTTTTTCTTCTGACAGTAGTGTACTCCATCTTCCATATCAATAAAGCTTGTTTTTTCTTGTTTTTTCTTGATTACTCATTTTTCAACTTTGTCCTACAATGATTTAGGTCTACATGGAAAGTTTAGACATTATCGCCTCAAGACCAGGGGTAAGCCAGGGAAGCCCCCTCGCTACTCCTGATGCCTCAACCGGGTACTACCCCCCGCCAAGAAGGGTATGAGTATAAGAGTATAGTTGCCATCAAGATCTCAATAGCAGGAAATAGCTAGATAGCCCTCCTGATGCCTTGGTCTGGCTACCACCCCTAAGAAGGATCTGAGTGTAAGAGCATAGTTGCCATCCTGATTTCAAGACCAGGAAATAGCTAGATAGCGCTCCTGATGCCTTAGTCGGGCTACCACCCCTAAGAAGGATCTGAGTGTAAGAGCATAGTTGCCATCCAGATCTTAAGACCAGGAAATAGCTAGATAGCCCTCCTAATGCCTTGGTCGGGCTACCACCCCAAGAAGGATCTGAGTGTAGGAGTATAGTTTCCATCCAGATCTCGAGACTAGGAAATAGCTAGATAGCCCACATGATGCCTTGGTCGGGCTACCACCCCTAAAAAGGATCTGAGTGTAAGAGCATAGTTGCCATCTAGATCTCAAGACCAGGAAATAGCTAGATAACCCTCATGGTGCCTTGGTCGGGCTACCGTTCCCCCAAGAAGGAATCGAGCTTAAAAGCGCGGAAACTCTCCTGATCCCGAGCTTAAGAAGGGGGCTAAACAGGTCTTTACTTAATGTTCTACTCGGGCTACAGCCCCCCAGAGGAGCTTGAGGGCTTGATTTACTTAATCTCTAAATGCTCATGTTATTTCACTATTTTTTTCCTTAATACGTGGTCACTTACTACAGCAAACCTACATCGAAATAAGGGAACTGTCTACTGAAGAAGTTGAGCCAGGAGTTTCATTGGTATGGGGACTGAATGCCAATAGTTTTATTCTTATCTTGTTTTTCCCCCAAAGATAGCTCGTTTCAATATAAAAGCTGGAACTAGAGGAAGACCAAGCAAGTACATGAAAGCCAGAGTTAGACCTGAGATTAAAATTTTATTATCAAGTAAGGGAGCCTATCCCCCAAAAAGGCTATAACAAGCAAGGGGGGCCCAATCCCTGGTTCCGGGCTATAAAAGAAAAATAATAAAAGGTTAAACACAGTTGAAGATGGGATGCCCACCCACTTTTCCGGGCATTCAAAATAGATTACATGAAAGAGAACTCAAGCTTCTTCATCTTCCTGAGGACTTACAACCTCCTCCTCCACAGAATGAACCTCACACTCTGCTTCCCTCTCCGGTCGCTGGTCGTCCTGGTCAGCTGTATCTACCTCCTCTATCACCTCCTACTGGGATCAGCCCCGGCTGCCTCAAAATCAATCGGATCCTCCTCCACGATTTCATTGATCACCGCCATAACTTTAGGAGGTAAAACTGCATCAAGAAGGCTGGTCACCGACTCAGGCACGTTCCTGCCTTCTGTTGACTCCATTCCTAAGAGCTCTGCGGGAGGATCTCGGGCTTCAGCAAGGCCTTCTTCTAGCTCCTCATTGTGAACCACCTTCGAGAATTCATCGGGACCAGATGCTGGAAAGACAGGAATAGAAGAAGGTAGATCTGGCATCTCCAACTGCTTCTCAGCTCCCTCCCTAGAAGAACCAGCTCCATCAGTTTTGGGGTGAGACATCTCCGCAGCCCGTGACATGACCTCTTCTCTATCCCAGCCAGCAATGCTGGAGAGATAGAATGGGGGAGGAAGAGCCTCTGCAACTTGATATGAGGCATAGAAATTCTCCTCGCTAAAAGAGGCTTCCACTTCGGCTTGGAGCTGGGTAATTTGAGCCTGCAAGGTTTGGTTTTCAACATCTAGGGCCTTCGCCTCTCCCCTCCAGTCATCCCGCTGGCTAGCCTGTTGCTTCGACAGGAGATTCTCCTGATCAAAAGCCCGCTTCAGCCTCTCAAGATAGCATTGAAGCTCAGCTAGCTGCGTCTCCGTTCCTTGTTGGCTGGAGGTCATCTCCTGACCAGGGTCTGAGACCGCGCAAGCAACCTTATAGCTCGCTCAGCTTCAGCCTCAGCCTTGGCTGCCCGATCAAGGAGAAAGGCTACCTGATGGCTTATGGCCACCTGAAACTTGAAAGCCTACAAAGGAATATCATGTTAGAAAATGATTAGTCAAGCAGCTGAATAAAGAAGTAAAATCGATAATTACCTCGGCTAGAAGGGCGAACCCTTTGGTGATCATGATTTCCACGGGTATCGCGGTGATCCTAGAAAGCCCGCCGCCTAGACAGGATGCGACAAATTGCTTTAGGACCTTATCCTGACCTGCCAAGCTCAATTGCTGGTGGGGGCGAGAAGGGACGACCTCAGGAATATCGGTATCAGGCTTCTAGGGAACCTCGATTGCCCGGGATACAATCAGATCTGCAGAGAGGGGTAGTGTGACTCAGGGAGCATCGTTTGGAGTAGTAACTACTGGTGAGGGGGCATGAATGGACTTATTGACGACTTTGGAGGTAGACCCTCTTCTGTTTAGAGCCTTCACAGCCCGAGATATAAGAAAAGCCATCTTGGACTTCACATGGAAAAGAGAGGGGGAAGGAATGAACGGGGCAACTACCTTAGATGTTGACCCCCCTTTTTTGGAATAGCTGAGAGAGCACCCAAGGACGATCTGAAAGGAGAAGGAGGTATCCCAGCTTGTCGGGTTTCGCGAGAAGATGGAGCAATAACAAACACTGTTAGAGAAAAGAATCAAGATCATCAGAACTAAACCATCCAATAAAAAAAACAAGATAGATCGAGATACTTACGAGGGGTAGCACCGAATATCCGTAGGTACCTGTTTACCGTGCAGGGATCAAAGGGGTCGGTGGTTGGAAACTTCAGATTCAAGTAGTTTCGAGCCAGGATGGTCTTCAGCACGGCTTCATACTCAGTTGGTAAGGAATCCTGACCCCAAGGTAGGTTTGTCACTAAAGGCGGTAGGAACCTCGAACTCATGCCCGATGACAAAGACGGAGCTCCCCCAGTCTCCTTTCGCCAGTACCCATTCTTCTTTCCAAGCGGGGACTTTCTTTAAAGCCCCGGGGATGATAAAGTTTAGCATATTCTTGGCCTTGGCATAGAATTGACCTCGTGGTACCCCAGCCAGGCTACCGATCTAAAAAAAGAAAGCGAGCTCCTCAGCCCTAGGATCCCTGGTTACGCTGCTCAGCTCTAATTACTCCCTCCATAATACCAGAAAGCCGACTAGATGCCTCCAGAAGCAAAGCCAGCTGAAGGGCACTGAGAGCCCGCATAAGGGTGGGGTGAAGAGGGAGCCTCATCCCTCTCTTAAAAGCAGCGACGTGGATAGGGAGCACGCCTTTGGGAGGACTAAAAACATCATAATTTTGGTGGGGGACAGTTAGGGACACAGTGTCAGGAATACCATACTTGTCCCTAAGACGGCCAATCGACTGAGGGTCGATAGTTGAGTCATGGATGACTCTGGTTTCAAAAGGAAGGGCTACCACTGAAGGAAGCTCCGCCACTGTGACTTGAGCCCTCTGAACCGCATCTAATCTCTTCCAGACATCAGAGTCTTTATCGACTAGGTTCAGAGGATTGTCAGGCTGGTTCAAAAAGCCAGAACCGATAGAAACGTTCCTGTTAGAACGAAGGCGTTGGAGGAGTAGGGAAGATTCCTCATCGCTTGAAATCCCTCGCACCCGCTTAAGAGGAGCTAGGTTAGGGCCCCCGGAGCCCTCCACCAAGGCATCAACACTATCCGTGGAAGTTGACATTGATGGGAAAGAGAGGTCAGAAAGTAAGCAGAAGATTTCGGTAGAGAAAACAGGGAAGAAGAAATTTGAAAGTTTGAAGATTTGAGGAAGTATGAAGAAATTGACGGTCAGACCAGGCTTAAATAGAGGTTTATTGGCGATGACCTTGGGAAGATCACCTGTGCCCGTATTGCAGCCGTTTTTCTTCAAATAACACTCAGTTTCAAATTCAAAATGTTGGGCAATTAATGAGAAAATTTCGCTCTTATTAATTATCTTTATGGCAAAAAACTTTCTCAATTAAACAAGGAATCTAACTCCAACTCCAACTCCACCACTGGTGTTCAAGTCAGAGGGGACTTCTGTTAATAGTGAAATTTGGCTAGAGGTCAAAGAGAAATTTTCCACCCATAATCGACAATCATGATGCCCAGAAAGACTGTAAAGCCACCCTACAGGAGCAAGGAAGGCCGGTTCTGCTTCAAAGCTACCAGAAGACAAGCCAGACGTGACCGGGATGAGCCCTCACAAGAGTACTGGAAGCCGGGCTTATCTGAGGTTGAGCTACATAACCGCCACGTAAATGCCAGAAGAAGTCTCCAAGCTTAATAGAACTTCGAAAGAAGCTCGCCAACCACTCTAGAAGCTCGTTGTCCTTGCTGAAAATGAAGGAAGAATCACGCCTAAATCTACACTACCCTAGCTACCTCCGAGGAAGGTCTACAAGAGCACCTCAAACCCCCAAGGGTCAGGGAAAATCCATCTTAAGCTTCTAAGAACAGAGCCAGAGCAGGGATTTACCTCGCTCTACAGGGCAACAGGCAGCTGGCAGGGTGACCTCCATTAAGATTCATGGCACGAGTGCACACAGGATCGTCTCCACGTAATATTTACATGCACGTCAAGAGTTTGATTCAAATAAGGGATTAAACTTATCTCCATCAACGATATCATCAAATCCCGTAACAATTCAAATTCAAATAACGAATCTCGCCCGATAAGGAGGGAATGGATTCATGGGATCACGGTAACGTATTTGCGGATTAAAAACCTACTTGGACGATATAAATAGGTGAAGCCAAGGAGAGACGAGATATATATACAAAAAGGCAACAACATATAAGATTAAAATAAGAGGGGAAGGCCTAAATTCTGGATTCAGAACACGGTCACCTTCATCTCCACTATTCGACAGGCACCGAGTTCTACCACCCTACACCTGCGAGAGACTGTGAGCAAACAAGAGAGCTATTTGTATCTTAAAGCAATATATCAATAATAAAGCACCCATTTACTGTTACTACATTTTAGCCTCTCGTCTATCTCTTAAATAGGTCGGGAACCAACGGTACCGACCTCGACCACCACTTTTATGGTAGTGGTCTCGAGGGTGTTAACATGAATTTCTCATCTCGAGCAAATTTCCCGTTAACAACAATATTTACAAAAATATAAATAGCTACAATTTTGGTCCACCCTAGAAAAACAAGTAAATTACATATGTCTTGGAATACAATAACTCCTTTCTTAGCGAAAAAGTCTTCACGCGACCTTCATCGTCCGGACTCTCTCGACTGCCTCCATGGGCGTGCGCACCTTTGGCCCTTAACCATGGGCATGCGCATGCCACAAACCCATAAAGGGCTGCCATGCGCAGCCCATGACTTCCATAGGGCTGCCGTGCGCAGCCCATGCCACAACAAATGTGGCTACGTGCTCTTCGCACGCACGTTCGTTGCTACGGCTCGCACGGTCCCAAACTTTTTCCAATTGCTTCCAATTCTTCAAACCTTTGAGTCTTCGATACTTGAATGTATTACAGAAGAATTATAAATAAATAAAAAAATACTGATTTTTTTTTTATTACAATAGTGCAATAGTGCAATGTAAAAACTTAGCAACTACCAAGAAGGAAATTATGGTAATGATAGAACACCCTTCTTGTTGTAATCCCAAAGCAAAATTACATTGAAATTCTAGGACAAAAATGAACAAGAACTAACCACATATAAAACATATATATATATATATATATATCCATACATTCCAATGTAAATATATATGCGAATACCTAGAGTGCCATCTCTTTATAAAACATGCATATATACAATAAAAATAAAAAGATTCACGTACACATACATCAATTAATCAAGGGTACAACCAAGCTCTGATACTAATTGTAGGGAAAAAATGGTTCCAAACGCAACGGAAGCGTGGGAAAAAAAGAAAATTAGGGTTTGCATATAAATAAAAATGTTCCCTTTTTATAACAAGAACCTTAACCCTAGATTAATTGATGTTTATAAAAAGTATCGTACCTTTTTTTTGTGACAATTGAACTAGCGTCGAATTGAATCCGCAAGACCTTCCAATCCAATCACGAAAGTGAATCACCTAGGAGCGTGAGCTCCCTTTCTATATATTGTTTACCTGAGGATGGAAACAAACTGTTAACGGGAAATTTGCTTAGGATGAGAAATTCCTATTAACACCTTCAAGACCGCTACCACGAAAATTGTGGCCGGGGTCGGTACCGTTGGTACCTGACCTGTTAAGAGGTAAACAAGAGGCTGGATCGCAAAAACAATAAACGGGAGCTTTAATTATTGATTACTTGCTTCAAAATATAAATCACTCTCTTATATGCTCACAGTCTCTCTAGGGTCTAGGAAGGTGGCAACTCTATGCTTGTTGAATAGTGGAAACAGTGGCAGCCGTGTTCTGAGTACAGAATTTAGGCATTCCTCTCTTCTTTTCTTCCTTTCTCTCTGTCGTTCTCCTTCTGTTTTTCATCTGATCCCTGGTTCTCTTTTTTTTTTGTATATATTTTGTATGTCATGCTTGACCCTATTTAAATCTAGTCCAAATAGGTTTGAATTCGTTGATATCCCGCCACGATTCTATGAATCTGTTACCTCCTTATCGGGCGAGATCCTTTATTTAAAAGTTGTTGACCTCTAGTAAATAGCGGAAACGATGATATTGTTAACGAAAATGAGTTTGTTTCCTTTTAGGAATCAAACTCTTGGCTCACACGTAAACAAAATTAAAGATATGATCATGTATGTTATCGCGGCATGGCTTTTCATGGAGGTCACCGAGCTAGCTGCCTGTCGTCTCATGGAGTGAGGTAGATCCATGCTTCAACTATATTCTTAGAAGCTCCGGGTGGATTTAACCTGATCTTTGGGAGCTTGAGCTGTCCTTGTAGACATTCCTAAGAGGTAGCCGAGATTTAGGCACGATTCCTCTTCATGCCCAGCAGGGACAGCGGGCTTCTGTCTAAGGTTGGCGGGCTTCTGTCTAAGACTACAATTAAGTTTGTCCTCCGAAAGTCTTAACTTGGAGGAATCCCACTTTGCTTGTCAGGCTTCTCTCAAATGTCTCATGAGCTTGGAGACCCCTGCTGGCTTTCATGGGGTGGTTGAAGAGCTCGTCCTTAGGAACCGAGGTTCCCCAATAGGTGGCGTGGAGAAGCCTAGGTTCTAGTGTTCGTGTAGAGGCTTGTTCTGGTCGTGCCCAGCTTGTTTTCTAATAGTTTTGAAGCCAGGCCGGCCTTTCCTGCTTCTGTGGGGTAGCTTTATGGTCTATCCGGGCTTCATGAATGTCGATTATGGGCTTTGACTTGTGGTGGGTAATTGGAAAATTTCAATTTGATCCCTGGCCAAATTTTTCTATTAACAGAAGTCCCCTCTGACTTGAACACCAAAGGTAGAGTTGGGGTTGGAGTCAGATTCCTTGTTTAATTGGGAAATTTTCTCGTTATAGAAATAATCAATAAGAGCGAAATCTTCTCATTAATTGCCCAATATTGAATTTGAACTAGTGTTTTCTTCGAGGAGAGAACAGCTGCAAAACGGCTTTCTCCGTGACTTTATGTGATCTTTTCAAGGATATTGCCGACATCATTATCCTTAACTTCTATTTAAACCCGGCATTACCATCACTTTCTTTAAAATTTCTCAATTTTAAAAATTTTAAACTACTTCTTTTTTGCTACCCTCTGCTGATTTCCCCTTATCTTTCGCTTACTTTCAGGTTCTCCTCACCCATCAATGTCAAATTCCTCAGATAGCATTGAAGCCTTGGTCGAGGGCACCGGAGGCTCCAACCCAGTTCCTCAAAAATGTGTGCAAGGAATTTCGAGTGATGAGGACTTCTTCCCGGTCCGCCAGCACCGTCGTTCTAGCAGAAACGTCTCTATTTTCTCCGGCTTCTCGAACCAGCGCGACAACCCTCTAAACTTAGTTGACATGGATTCTGATACTGGAGAGGGTCGACGCTGTCGAGAAGACTCTGGTTACAGTGGTAGTGCTTCCTTCAACGATGACCCTTCCCTTCGAACCCAGGGCCATTCCTGATTCCACAGTTGATCCTAAGTCGATTAGTCACCTTCAGGATAAATACAACATCCATGACACCGTTTCTCTCACAGTCCCCCATAAAAATTATGACGTCTTCAGCTCGTCAAAAGGCGTACTTCCCATTCATTTCGCAACCTTCGAGAGCGGGGTGAGGCTCCTTCTTCATCCTACCCTTCGACAGGCTATCTATGCCCTTCAGCTGGCTCCGCTCCAACAAATGCAGGCTTCTGGAGGCACCTAGTAGGCTTCCTTGTTCTATGGAGGGAGCAGTACGAGATGAGCAGTATAACTAGAGAACCCAGGGCAGAGGAGCTTGCTTTCCTTTTCCAGATAGAGAACCTGGCTGGGGTCCCTCGAGGTCAATTTTACTCCAAAGCCAAGAACAAATGTAATTTTAGCATCCTTGTGGCTTCAAGGAAAGACCCTGCTTGGAAAGAAGGGTGGGTACTAGTAGGGGGAGACCGAGGGAGCTTCATTTTCATCGGTGGGCATGAGCTCGTGGTCCCTACTGCTTTTAGTGACAAACCCTCGTGGGATTGAGACTCCTTGTCTGCTGAGTCTGAGGCTGTGTTGAAGACCATCCTAGCCAGAAATTATTTAAATTTAAAGTTTCCAACAACTGACCCTTTTTACCCCCGTAGGGTGAGCAAGTACTTGTGGATCTCTGATGCTACTCCTCGTAGATATCTTGCTCTATCACGCTTTTGGGTTGTTGAATGGTTCAGTTCTGATGCTCTTAACTCTTTTCTTAACAGTGTTTGTTGTTGCTCCAGCTTCTCACGAAGCCTGGCAAGCTCGGATCCAACCTCCTCCTTCCTAATCGTCCCTTTGAGCTTTCTCGGCTGCTTTGAAGAAGAGAGGGTCAACCACTAGGGTTGCTACCTCACTCGTTCCTGCTTCATCAGCTTCCAGGTGAAGTCCAAGATGGTTATTCTTACTTCTCGGGCAGTAAAATCTCTAAACCGAGGAGGGCCTGCTTCCCAAGCCACTGATAAATCCACTTCTGCCCCCTCACCAATGGTTCATGCTTCAATTGATACTTCCCTGGTCGTATCATCTCCTTCCACTGATCCAGCTGCCTTCCGGGTAGTTCAGGTTCCCAGGGATCCCTAGGTCGGTACTTCTGAGATCGCCCCTTCTCACCGCCACCAGCAGTCTAGCTCGACGGGTCAAGACGACGTCCTGAAGCAATTCGTTGCGTCCTGTCTAGGTTGTGGGCTTTCTAGGATGACCTTGATGCCCATGGACATCATGGTTACCAAAGGATTTGCCTTTCTAGTCGAGGTAATCGTCGCTTTTACTTCCTTATTCAGTAGCTTGATTTATCATTTCCTAACATGAGTTCCCTTTGTAGGCATTTAAGTTTCAAGTAGCCATGGGACATCAGATGGCTTCTCTCAGCGATAAGGCAACTGAGGCTAAGGATGAGGCTGAGCGAGCCACGGGGTTGCTGGCGCTGGCGCTGGCTCAAACCCTGGTCTAGGAGATGACCTCTAGCCAAAGTTGAATGAAAACTTAGTTGGCTGAGCTCCAGTGCAACCACGAGAGGTTAAAGCAGGCCTTTGATTAGGAAACTCTCCAGTCGAAGCGACAAGCCAGCCAGCGGGATGACTGGAAGGGAGAGGCTTAGGCACTAGATGTCGAGAACCAAGCTCTGCAGGCCCAAGTTACCAAGCTCCAAGCCAATGTGGTAGCCTATTTCAATGAGGGGTATTTCTATGCCTCTTTCAATGAGGGGTATTTCTATGCCTCTTTCAATGAGGGGTATTTCTATGCCTCCTATCAGGTTACAGAAGCACTCCCTCTTCATTTGATCTCTCTAGCATCGCCGGTTGAGACAGGGAAGAGGTTATGTCACGAGCTGCAGAGATGTCTCACTCCAAAAATGATGAAGCAGGTCTTTCTACTGGAAGGAAGCTGGGAAGCGGTTTGAAGTGCCAGATCAACCTCCTCCTATTTCGACCCTTCCCAGCGTTTGGTCCTGGCGAATCCTTGAGGGGGGTATAACCCAAGGAGCTAGAAGGAGACCTTCCTGAAGCCAGAGATCCTTCCATGGTACTCTCAGGAGTGGAGTCAACAGAAGGTGGGATTATGCCCGAGTCAGTGGCCAGCCTTCTTGATGCAGCTATACCGCCTGAGGTTATGACGGTGATCAATAAAGTGGTGGAGGAGGACCCTGTTGACCCTGAAGCAGCCAGGGAGAATCCCAGGAGGAGATGGCGGAGGCGGTAGATGTAGCTGACCAGGATGAGCTACCACCAAAGAGGGGAGCAAAGGGCGAGGTTCTTTATGTGGAAAAGGAGGCTGAAGGTCATCAGAAAAATAAAGAAGTTTGAATTCTCGCTCTCGTAATTCATTTTGAATGCTAGGAAAAGAGGGTGGGCATCCCATCTTTAACCGTGTTTGATCCTATATCATTTCATTTCCTTTTTTGTAGCTAGAATTAGGGATTGGGCTCCTTACCTAATGTAGCCTTATTGGGGAATAGACTCCCCGATTTATAAATAAAGCTTAACTTGAGATCTGGTTCACATTTTGACTTACATGTACTTGCTTCTTTTCTGATCTCCCTCTAGGTTCAGCCCCTGTTGCAAATCGACTTAGCTTGGGAAGAAATAACAAGATAAGAACATTGCTTAAACGTGAAAGCAGACAACTAGCTCGAGCTTTCTGACTACCAAGACTTATAGCTTAACGTCTGTTAATAGCAAAATTTGGCAAGGGACCAAAGAAGAATTTTCCACTTTCCAGCCTCCCCGCAAGGGTCCAAATTCGGGCTTATATGACGGGGTATCAAGGTTCCTGAGGTAGAGCTACCTCGAGATCCTACAGGAGCAAGGCGAGGCCGCCCATACCATTTGAGCATCTCGCACGTGTCCAAGCTTACCAAATAAAGCCTGACGAGACTGCGTCAAGCTCCTTATACCATGATAAAGCCCGAAGCTAGGTCAACGTGAAAGGACCTGGGTCCCCCGACATCAAGGTAAATCGCGACACTCTCTTAGATCTTGCTACTATCTGTACTTTCACTAGGGGACCTTCAAGGTGCCAAACTTGTCTTGCAAAGGCCCCCTTGCCACGTCAATGTATAATCTCGAAATGTCCAAGCATAAAAGGAAGAAGCCCGTAAAGCCCCTTCGTCACCAAAAGCTCCAAGATCCACTGTAGATTCAAGCATGGTTAAATCAAGTAGCAAGAGCAGTACTCGAGCGTACCTCTCCACCTTTCCAGAAGCAAGCCAAGGTCTCCTGTTTATGGCGAACAGCGTACCAGGGCTTGCCAGCCAAGCCCGCTACCCCGCTAGAAAGCCTGCATAATTAAGTCAAGCTCCATGATAAAGCTTGGCGTAGCTAAACCAAGCTCCCAACTACAAGGTTGGAATCCTGTGGGATAATTCACCCCTAAAAAGGTTAGCACAAGCTCCATGGGAAGACCAGCATCTAGCTTCGTGACAATTGAGAGGTCCCCGGGGGACCCCGCCAGTGCACTGGATCCTAAGGTACCCTGCCCTCAAGAAATATCAAATGTCACCTCAGGTAACCTCCTTGAAGTACCTCTCCAAAGTGACATGCAAAACTAGAGCTCTCCTCTCAGCAACGTAGGAAGAGAGGGTTGACTTTCATGACATCTAAAGTACCATTACTGAGGTCAACCGTGTTAATGGAGGCAGTCAACCCAATTAATGACATGATCAACACCATTAATAAAGAGACTATTCAACTCTTTAATGGCCATCATTAGTGAAAGAGTCCAAAGAGGAAACAAATACCTTTTCCTCCAAGATATCTTCCACAACCTATTCTTTGTGGTCAACTATAACAGAAAATCTCGTTTATCAATGAAAGAAGAGTCCGAAGAGGAAACAAACACATCCTCTCCGAGATATTAGCCATGATCCGATCAACTACATTAAAAGAAGAATCGTACTCAATAAGGAAAGGAAGATTGTAGAATCCTGGACTTACATGCCATGGTAGTCACCATTTATAAATATGCCGGTAAAAGGCATAGGAAAGCCCCCTGGTCAATGACAGAAGACAGACATGCTTCGTTTAATTATCTCTCGACATCATTAATGTATGTATTATCTTTACCTAGAATATACCGGTATCGATCTACATTCGACCACCATTGTAAGCTCTCCGGAGCAACTACCTTGTATTACTTCACCATTCTTGTAAGCTCCCCGGAGCATTCTCTGATATATACATAAGGAAGGGTATTCCTTTTTCCTTCTTCAGCATGTGATCATTCGTGATGCTTTTTCCCATTTGATCAGTCCATCTCCCTCTACAAAACACTTGTGTTTCTCTTACTTGTGTCCTGTGTAATGCATGCATATATGAGTGCAAGCCAGATTCCTACCTCACTGGACCTAGCACTTTTATCCTCCCATGTACACGCCAAAGTCACACATCAAGATGAGGAGAAACCGCCCAGACCATCCTGAAAAAAGTCGATGAGCTCTCTCGTATCATCTCTATGGTAAAAATCGAGCTCTCCTACACTGGAGCTAGATAAGCCCCCCTCCTTACTTGCTATATAGGTTGGGGAATTATAAGAAGGAATAGGGCTCCAGAACCGGTATCCAGGTATTATAACGGGCTCCGACCCTGATCGAGGACCAGGACCAGGACCAAGATCAACCCCTTCATACAAGCAAGGGAACCTCGAGCTCCCCAGATCTACTTCATAAGCAGAAGCCCGACAGAAAGGATGACTCCTTTCCTACCTATTACGAAGCCTGGAAAGTGGGATGACTCCTCTTCTACCTACCACGAAGCCCGATGGAAAGGATGACTCGTCTCCTACCTACTACGAAGCCAGATATGTGGGATGACTCATTTCCTACCTACTATGAAGCCTGGCAGGTGGGATGACTCCTCTCCTACCTACCATGAAGCCCGATGGAAAGGATGACTCGTCTCTTACCTACTACGAAGCCCGACATGTGGGATGACTCCTCTCCTACCAATCATGAAGCCCGACGAGTGGGATGACTCATCTCCCACCTACCACTCCATACTCCATAATCATACAAGATCAGGTCAGGTATCAACGATACCAACCCCAGCCACCACCTCCGTGGTAGTGGTCTCGAGGGTGTTAACAGGGATTTCTCATCCTTAACAAATTTTCCTGTTAACACTTTCTGGCGCCGTCTGTGGAAAGTTTCCACACCCCTTTTGAAAGCCTCTATGTCTTTACATGAGTATCATTATACTATCGAGGTAACAGATTCATTATTCATGAATATCATTTACTTTATATGATGTCTTTTCTCCATACTTGTCTACATCGCCTATGTATCACATGTGGTGCTCATTTTATCATTTAACGAGTTTCGTTCATTGTGGAGCAAATATGGTACGTGGGATTCTTGGTGGAACCAGTTCATTATGCTACTCCTATGAAGTGAACCTGCTTAGATAATCGTGGATCTCCAATACAGTAGCTCACCGCTTGAAGATCTCCTATATAGCTGAACCATTCTGATACATCGAGAGCTCTTATACAGTAGAACTGCATCTCTCCTGCTCTTCTATAGCATATTCGCTCTGCCACCAGTGTATCACTTATCCAGCAGATCCACTGGGCTTTGATCTGTTCATACGGATCCCCTCATGCCTCTAGGTCGGCCCTTCGTAAGCTCCTAGGTAGAGGTAGCTGGTCTACCCATGAATCTAAGAAGCCAACTCAACTGTGTAGCTTTTAGAGCAGAACGACCAGTAGAAGATTAGCGGTTCCACGCCTCATGCACCGAGCCAGTCAACGTCCAAGTGAACCACTGAACTCTTGATTCATTCCAGCAGGGTCCAGAGCCCTCTCTCAGTTGCTGGGGACTTCTAGGATCCTGAGCATGCATCTGGACCAGTACCTCCGATGGCTTCACTCCATATTTACTGGGCCAATCACCGCCCTACCGAGCCATCGAAGCCAGATCCGATCTAGGAGATCTCAGAAGCTTCCCATATTTGGTAAGGCCACCTACGTGCCTAAGCAAGCTTCTAGAGCGGTAGCATCACTACAAGATCGGTGGGTTCGCTCTTTATGTACCGGGTCATTCATCGCCCCAGCAAGCCATCGAAACCCGATCTGATCGAGGAGAGCCCAGAGGTTTCCCATTCTTGATAAGGCCTCCTACATGCCTAATCTAACCTCTGGAGCAGCAGCCTCACTGTAAGGCCAAGTGGCTCCTCACCTCTAATACAGGGCCAGTCAACGCCCAATTGAGCCACTGAGTTCCTGTTTCGTTCCAGCATGGTCCATAGCTTTCTCTCATTTTTTTGGAGCTCTTTGAAATCCCAAGTATGCCTTTAGACCGGTACCAGACAGGTAGCCCATCCTTATTCATATAGGGTCATCCAATGCTTAAGTGAGTCACCACTCATCCCGGATGGGTCCAAAGTCTTCTCTCCATCGCGAGAAACTTCTAAGAATCTCTAGCATATCTCCAGATAGTTACTAGGCCGATGTCTCCTCTCCACTTATATGGGGCCATTCATCGCCCTAGCAAGCTACCTTGGTCCCGATCTACCTCTCTAATTCAAAGGTAGGCAGACTTGAAGCCCACATACATCTACAGCAACAAAAGACTTCAAGGTAGTTCCTACCTCAACACGACTAGACATGAAAGCAGAAATGGAAACCAAGTCCTTCTCATCATCTCAATAATTTCAGGCTTCAGTCAGAGTGGACTCAGGTAATTCTCAACTTTCTCTGTGATCTATTCAAGGTATCCATCCTCCAATGATGATCAGGTCAGAGGGAGGAAGAGCTCGAGCTGCCTAGCAAGCAACACATAAGCGTCCTTCAGCAAATGAAGCACCCACTTTGGCTCCCAAGGTAGCCACGCTGCCATGCAGAGTTTAAACCACTCCCACCATGTGGTCGTGGGTTGAAGAAGTAACCATCCTCCTCGGTTGGCACGAGCTCGACCTAAGCAAACACCAGCTTGGTCACGGAGATTATCATACTGATGGCTCCTCTCTATTTGTACTAGGCCTTCTAATGCCCTTGTGAGCCATCGAGGTCTCGATCCGTTTGAGGAGCACCAAAAGGTCCTGATTCGTTCACAGTGGGGTCTCGAGCTCGATTATGATTGTCAAAGACTCTCATCTACCCTAAGTGGACTTCCAAACCATTTACATCACTTGGGGACTAGAAGCTCAATATTTTCTCAGTACTCCAGTGTAAGGGGCGATGGCCCTAGCATCATTTCAAGAGATTCTACTCGTTAAAGAACTCCTAAAGCGAGACTGGTTATTAACTGATACCACCATGCATTGATACAACTTCGTATTAGCTCACCATTAGTTTGTATCTCTTTCGATTTCGGTATCCATAGTATATCTCATGTGATCACCATCACCAGGAGAGATCCATAGCCCTCCTGATGCCCAGGACTGGATAAATACCTCTAGGAAAAACGCCATGGTTTTTCGACAATGATCGCCTCGAGACCAGAAAATAGCTAGATAGCGCTTCTAATGCCTCGGCCAGGCACCACCCCCCACCAAGAAGAGTCTGAGTGTAAGAGCATAGTTTTCATCCAGATCTCGAGACCAAAGATTGATCGGGGAAGCCCCCTCATCACCTCTGAAGCCTTGGTGGGGTGACCTCCCCCAAGAAGGATCCGAGTGTAAGAGCACAGTTGTCATCCGGATCAAAATTCCAGGATATAGCTAGATAGCGCTCCTGATGTCTTGCTCGGGCTACGACCCCGAAGAAGGATCTGAGTGTAAGAGCATAGTTGCCATCAAAATCTAGGATATAGCTAGATAGCTATCTTAATGCCTTGGTCGGGCTACGACCCCCAAGAAAGGATCCGAGTGTAAGAGCATAGTTACCATCCAGATCGAAATACAAGGATATAGCTAGATAGCGCTCTTGATGCCTTGGTCGGGCCACGACCCCAAGAAGGGTCTGAGTGTAAGAGCATAGTTGTCATCCGGATTAAAATACAATGATATAGCTAGATAGCGTTCCTGATTCCTTGGTCGGGCTACGACCACTAAGAAGGGTCTGAGTGTAAGAGCATAGATACCATCAAGATCAAAATTCCAGGATATAGCTTGATAGTGTTTCTGATGCCTTGGTCGGGCTACGACCCCCAAGAAGGATCCGAGTGTAATAGCATAGTTGCCATCCAGATCGAAATACCAAGATATAGCTAGATATCGCTCTTGATGCCTAGGTCAGGCTATGACCCCTAAGAAGGGTCTGAGTGTAAGAGCATAGTTGCCATCCGGATCAAAATTCCAGGATATAGCTAGAGAGCGCTCCTGATGCCTTGGTCGGGCTACAACCTCCAAGAAGGGTCTGAGTGTAAGAGCATAGTTGCTATTCAGATCTCGATACCAGGATATAGTTAGATAGCGCTCTTGATGCCTTGGTCGGGCTACGACCCCTAAGAAGGGTCTGAGTGTAAAAGCATATTTCCATCCGGATTAAAAGATCGGGAAATAGCTAGGTAACGCTCTTAATGCCTTGGTCGGGCAACAACCCGTAAGAAGGATCTGAGTATAAGTGCATTGTTGCCATCCAGATCTCGATACCAGGATATAGCTAGATAGCGCTCATGATGCCTTGTTCGGGCTACGATCTCCAAGAAGGATCTAAACGTAGAAGCATAGTTACCTGCTAGATCACGAGATCAGAACAACCAAAAATTCATCATACTGCCCTAGCCGAGCCAACCCTGCTAGGAAGGATCTAGATGACATAGATGCCTACCAGGATCATTTCACCAGCTCGTCTGAGTACCGTGATTTCTGGAAAAGGAACTCTAGGTACCCATTTTAACCACAGAAGCTTCATCCGACATGATCGAGTAATACGGATCGAATAGTACCTTGACTCGCTAAGCCAATCACTGGGAACGATACTGGTTACCAATAAAAAGGAATAAGCAAAATTCTTCATATAGTACAAGATCCTGACTTTAACCCTAAATACTTACCAGTGTTCAAGTCAGAGGTGACTTCTATGAATAGCAAAATTTGGCTAGGGACCAAAGAAGAATTTTCCACTTTCCAGCCTTCCCGCAAGGGTCTAAATTCTGGCTTATTTAACAGGGTATCAAGGTCCCCGAGGTCGAGCTACCACGAGATCCTACAGGAGCAAGGCGAGGCCGACAATACCATCTGAGCATCTCGCACGTGTCCAAGCTCACCAAATAAAGCCCAAAGCTAGGTCGACGTGAAAAGACCTGGGTCCCCCTACATCAAGGTACCTCGCTACACTCTCCTAGATCTTGCTACTATCTCTACTTTCACTAGGAGACCTTCAAGGTGCCAAACATGTCTTGCAAAGGCCCTCCTGCCTCGTCAAGGTATAATCTCGACCTGTCTGAGCATAAAACGAAAAAATCCATAAAGCCCCATCGTCACTAAAAGCGCCAAGATCCATTGTAGATTCAAGCATGGTTAAATCAAGTAGCAAGAGCAGTACTTGAGTGTACCTCTCCACCCTTCCAGAAGCAAGCCAAGGCTGCATGTTTATGGCGAACACTGTACCAGGGCTTGAAAGCCAAGCCTGCTACCCCGCTAAGAAGCCTGCATAATTAAGTCAAGCTCCATGATAAAGCTCGGCGTAGCTAAACAAAGCTCTCAGCTACAAGGTTGGAACCTTATGGGATATTTCACCCCTAAAATGGTTAGCACAAGCTCCATGGGAAGACCAACATCTAGCTCCGTGACAATTGAGAGGTCCCCGGGGGACCTCGCCAGTGTACTGGATCCTAGGGTACCCCACCCTCAAGGAATATCAAATGTCACCTCAGGTAACCTCCATAAAGTACATCTCCAAAGTGACATGCAGAACTAGAGCTCTCCTCTCAGCAACGTAGGAAGAGAGGGTTGACTTTCATGACATTTAAAGTACCATTAATGAGGTCAACCGTGTTAATGGAGGCAGTCAACCCAATTAATGACATGATCAACACCATTAATAAAGAGAATATTCAACTCTTTAACGGCCATCATTAGTGAAAGAGTCCAAAGAGGAAACAAATACCTTTTTCTCCAAGCTATCCTCCACAACCAATTCTTTGGGGCCAACTATAACAGAAAATCTCGTTTATCAAGGAAAGAAGAGTCCGAAGATGAAACAAACACATCCCCTTCGAGATATTAGACACGATCCGATCAACTTTATTAAAGGAAGAATCGTACTCAATAAGAAAAGGAAGATTGAAGAATCCTGGACTTGTACGCCAAGGTTGTCACCATTTATAAATATGCCTGTAAAAGGCATAGGAAAACCCCTTGATCAATGACAGAAGACAGACATGTTTTGTTTAAATATTTCTCGACATCATCAATGTATGTATTACCTTTACCTAGGATATACCGGTATCGGACTACATTCGACAACCATTGTAAGCTCTCCGGAGCAACTACGTTGTTTTACTTCACCATTCTTGTAAGCTCTCCGGAGCATTCTATGATATATACATAAGGAAGGGTATTCCTCCTTCCTCCGGATACTGCCTTGGGGTTTTTCAGCATGTAATCATTCGTGATGCATTTTTCCCCTTGATCAGACCATTTCCCTCTACAAAAGACTTGTGTTTCTCTTACTTGTGTCCTGTGTAATGCATGCGTATGTGTGAGTGCAAGCTAGATTCCTACCTCACTAGACCTAGCGCTCTTATCCTCCCATCTACATGCAAAAGTCACACATCAAGATGAGGAGAAACCACTCAGACCATCTTGAAAGAAGTCGATGAGCTCTCCCGCATCATCTCTACTGCAGAAATCGAGCTCTCCGACACTGGAGCTAGATACGCCCCCGTCCTTACTTGCTATCAAGGTTTGGGAATTACAGGAAGAAATCGGGCACCAGAATAGGGCTCCAGTACATTGACAGGCTCCGACCCAGACCGAGGACCAGTACCATGACCAAGACCAAGACCAGGACCAGGACCAGGACCAGGACCAGGACCAGGACCAGGACCAGGACCAGGACCAGGACCAGGACCAGGACTAGGACCAGGACCAAGGTCAACCCCTTCATACCAGCAAGGTAACCTCGAGCTCCCCAGATCTACTTCATAAGCACAAAGCCCGACCAAAAGGATGATTCATTTCCTACTTACTATGAAGCCTGGTAG
Source organism: Dipteronia dyeriana (assembly GCA_032871835.1). Lineage (NCBI taxonomy): Eukaryota > Viridiplantae > Streptophyta > Magnoliopsida > Sapindales > Sapindaceae > Dipteronia > Dipteronia dyeriana. The sequence goes on along the minus strand of CM065296.1, from coordinate 84,728,522 downwards.
GTGGGATGACTCCTCTCCTACCTACCACGATGCCCGACAGAAAAGATGTATCGTCTCCTACATACTACGAAGCCTGACATGTGGGATGACTCATTTCCTACCTACAACGAAGCTCGACAGGTGGGATAAATCCTCTCCTACCTATCGCGAAGCCCACGAGTGGGATGACTCCTCTCCCACCTACCACTCCATACTCCATATTCATACAAGATCAGGTCAGGTATCAACGATACCAACCCCAGCCACCACCTCCGTGGTAGTGGTCTCGAAGGTGTTAACAGTGATTTTTCATCATAAACAAATTTCCCGTTAACAACTTCTTTAGTCAACAGTCCCCTATTTGATCGTAGACCTTTTATAGTGAGTAATCACGCATACAAGGAAGATTAGTAATCAGTAATAACTAGGGTATTTATAGTTTAAGTAAATCGAGCAATCCATCCTTGAGCCACTTTAGGGGGTTGTAGCCCAAGAGAGGCATCAAGTAAAGAACTGTTTAGCCCTCTCTTAGGCTAAGGATCGGGAGGGCTTCGACTCTCTTAAACTTTAATCCTTCTTAGTAGTGGAATCCCGACCAAGGCATCAAGAGGGCTTATCCAGTTATTCCCTGGTCTTGAAATCTAGATGGCAACTATGCTCTTACACTCAGACTTATCTTGGAGGCAGTAGCCCGACCAAGTCATCATGAGGTCTATCTACCTATTTCCTGGCCTTGAAATCTGGATGGCAATTATGCTCATTCACTCAGAGTTATCTTAGGGGTGGTAGCCCGACCAAGGAATCAGGAGAGCTATCTAGCTATTTCTTCGTCTTAAAATCTGGATGGCAACTTTGCTCTTACACTCAGACCCTTTTTGGGGTTAGAAGCTTGACCAAGGCATCATGAGAGCTATCTAGCTATTTCCTAGTCTTGAAATCTGGATGGCAACTATGCTCTTACACTCAGACCCTTCTTGGGGGCGGTAGCCCGACCAAGGCATCATGAAGGCTCTATAGCTATTTCCTGGTCTTGAAATCTTGATGACAACTATGCTCTTACACTCAAACCCTTCTTAGGAGCGATAGCCCGACCAAGGCACCAGGAGGGCTATCTAGCTATTTCCTGGTCTCGAGATCTTGATGGCAATTATGTTCTTACACTCAGACCCTTATTGGGGGTGGTAGCCTGACCAAGGCATCATGAGGGCTATCTAGCTATTTCCTGGTCTTGAGATCTGGATGGCAACTATGCTCTTACACTCATATTCTTCTTGGGGGTGGTAGCCCGACCAAGGCATCAGGAGGGCTATCTAGCTATTTCTTGATCTTGAGATCTGGATGGCAACTATGCTCTTACACTCAGACCTTTCTTGTCGAAGGTTAGTGCCCGGTTGAGGCATCAGGAGTGGCAAGGGGGCTTCCCAGCCTACCTCTGGTCATGGGATGATAATGTTGAATTTCCCATGTAGACCCAAATCATTGTAGAATATAGTTGAAAATGGAGAAAATAAGAACAATCAGGCTTTATTGATATGAAAGATGGAGTACATTATTGTCTGAGATAAAAAAAAAACTAGGAGGAGGCTGTCTGCTCATGAGTCCTCTGTTCAAGGGTAGAATTTTCTTAAGTGATCTGCATTCCAAGTATGATTGAAAATTCGACCATTCATATCTTTGAGCTTGTATGCCCCATTACGGATCACCATCTTTATTAGGTATGGTCCTTCCCAGTTGGGCCCTAGGACCCTTTTTGACCTCTTCCTGGTATTCAACGTTACTTTACTGAGAAATAGGTCCCCTTCTTTGAAGTTTCAGGCTTTAGCCCTCCTGTTGAAGTACCTGGCAATCCTGCTTTGGTAGATTGCTATCTTCTCAGTTATTCGATCTTGTTTCTCTTCTAGGAGGTCCAAGCTAGCTCGGAGCTTAATTTCATTGCTCTCTGGTTTGAAATGTTAGACTCTAAAGAAGGTTAATTTATGCTAGATAGGTAGGACTGCTTTAACCCTGAAGGCTAGCGAGTACGGTATTTTCCCGGTAGCTGTTCTCCTTATAGTGCTGTAAGCCAAGAGGACCTCGAGAAGCTCCTCTACCCATCCACCTTTCTTCTGTAATAGTTTTTTCTTCAACAGCTTCTTAATGGTTTTGTTTGAGGATTCCACCAGACCGTTGGTCTGGGGTGGGCTACTGAAGCAAACTGAAGGTCGATTCCCAAGCCTTTGTAAAAATATTTGAATCGGCCATTATCGATTTGTTTTCTGAGGTCAGCTATAACGACAAGAAGGGTTCCGAACCTGTAAATGAGGTTAGTCTTGATGAACCTTGTTGTGTTTTCTTCTGATATCTAGGAGAGCGGTCCGGCTTAGACCTATCTTGTGAAATAATCAATTGCCACAATAACATACTTGCCTGACCCGGAGCGGTAGGAAGCGGTCCAATCAAGTTGACTCCCCACATAACAAAGGGGTATGGCTGGCTAAGGGACGACAATCGCTACGGAGGGAGGTGACTCAAATCTGCGGTCTTCTGGCATGCCTCGCAGGTTTACACCAAGCTCTTCGAGTCTTGACTGATGGTTGGTCAATAATATCCCATGCGAAGAACCTGATATGCTAAAGCCTCTCCACTAATGTGGTTTCCGCATTCCTCGGAATGAACCTCTCTCAAAACCCACTTGGCATCTTCTGGGTATAGATATCGGAGCAGGGGAATGGATCTTCCCCTCCAGTATAGATGCTTATCCACCAAACAATACCGGACCGAGATCCTTTTTACTCTCCTAGCTTGATCGAGCTTCCCAGGAAGTTTTCCATCCTGTAGATAATCCACTATCGGATCCATCCAGCACGGTTATCGATCCAAGGTATAAGCTTCCTTACCTGTCATTGTGATAGGTAGGGAAATCACTTGAAGAGAGACTCCGTGGGGTAAGGTCTGGCCACTATATGCAGCTATGTTAGCAAGTATGTCAGCTCGATGATTCAGTTTTCGAGGTATCTGCTCGATTTGGAATCCCTTAAATCTGCTCTTGAGTTATTGAACCAATTTTAGGTAAGCGATCATATTATCCCCTTTTACATGATAGTCCCCGGAGACTTAGTTGACCACAAGAAAAGAGTCGCTTTTAACATTCAGGTAATCAACCCCGAGCTCAATGGCTACCATTATTCCAGCTAGGAGGGCTTCGTACTCTGCCTAATTGTTCGTGAATTTAAATTCAAATTTGAAACAGTGGCAGTACTCAGTTCCTTCTGGGTCGATTAGGACTATGCCCGCTCCTCTCCCGGCTTACCCGGAAGCTTCATAAGTGTAGAGGATCCACGACTTGCATCGTTCTGGCCAGTTGTCTGATTCTGGAATCCTCTCGGGGGTTACATCTGCTACCGCAGGGGTTACTTGTCCTGAAGGTACAGAGAGCTCTGCTACAAAGTCCGTTAGTGCCTGAGCTTTTATTGTGGTCCTAGGCTTGTACCTTAAATCAAACTTGGTAAGCTCCAGGGCCCATAAAATCAGTCTTCCGAAAACATCCGGCCTTTGTAAGAGTTGATGGAGGGGTTGGTCCGTCACCACTGCTATTGAATGAGCATGGAAGTAGGGACGAAGCTTCCTTGCCTAGGTCACCAAGGCGTAAGCGAGCTTCTCCAACAGAGTATAGTTCTTTTCGGGCTTGGTTAGAGCGTGACTCACATAGTAAATAGGTCGCTGGACTTTATCCCCGCATTTCTTGACTAATGCCCCGCATACGGCGGTTTCCTGAAACGGCCAAGAATATTTGAAGCGCTTCTCCAAGACTTGGCTAAACCAGCAGTGGAGGGCTTGATATGCACTTTTTCATACCTTGAAAAGCTTGTTCGCTCTTCTAATCCCATTTCATGTTTCTTTCCTGCTTGATGGCTTTGAAGAATGGTAGACACTTATCGGTAGACCGAGAGATGAACCTATTGAGTGCTGCTACCTATCCGGTCAAGGCTTGAACCTGTTTAAGATATGTGGTGGATTCTAGATCCAGGATAGCCATGATCTTGTCCGGGTTAGCCTCTATGCCTCTCTCATGAACCATGAAGCCCAGAAACTTCCCCACAGTTACCCCAAAGGCGCATTTGGAACGGTTCAACCTCCTCTGGTTCTCCCTTAGGATCATTAAGGTTCTACGAAGTTTATCCCGGTGACCTTTTGAGGTTGAAGACTTGGTGATCATGTCATCGATATACACCTGCATTGACCTTCCGATTTCAGGATTGAACACCTTCGATTGACTAGCCGCTGATAAGTAGCTTCAGCATTTTTGAGCCCGAAAGGCATCACCTTATAGCAGTACAAGCCTTGCGCTGTGATGAAACTAGTCTTTTCCTCGACTGCGGGATGCATCATAATCTGATTGTACCCTGAAAATGCTTCCATAAAGCTCAGGAGGTTGTTTCCAGAGGTAGAATCGACCGTCTGATCAATGTTTGGTAAAGGGAAGCTATCTTTCGGGCATGCCCGGTTGAGGTCGGTGTAATCTACACACATGCGCCACTTTCCATTTGCCTTTATGACCATGACCACGTTGGCAATCCACTCGGGATAACGTGCTTCTAGAATGAAGCCCGTTCGGGTCAGTTTGTCAACCTCTTCCTGAACCGTAACATTTCTTTCAGTGTTAAAGTAGCATCTTTTTTACTTAATGGGTTTTAAGGTCGGATCCACTGCCAATCGATGAGCAGCTAATGTCATCGGGATCCCTGGCATCTCAGCATGGCTCCAAGTAAAAATGTCGTTGAACGTTGTGAGGAGCCTGATCAAGCCCTCTTTCATTCATGGCTCAAGGGTGGCTCTGATTTTGACGACCTTCGAGGGATGGCCTATTCGGACAGGAATCTCTTCTAACTTATCCACTGGATGGCCGCTGGCCTATTCCCTTCTTTGTTCCTACATGTCAGGTATTATGAGGTCATCTTCAGGGTGATCAGTGGACCCTACATCTCTAAGGCTTAGTGTAGGGGTTATCCCGTCTTGGATCGTTGTCACCTGGGTGAGTTGTTTTGCTAGAGCTGCTGGGTTAGCCGATACTGCATAGCATCTCCTGAATCTCTTCTAACTTATCCACTAGATGGCCGCTGGCCCATTCCCTTCTTTGTTCCTGCATATCGGGCATTATGAGGTCATCTTCAGGGTGACCAGTGGACCCTATATCTCCGAGGCTTAGTGTAGGGGTTGCCCGTCTTTGATCGTTGTCACCTAGGTGAGTTGTTTTGCTAGAGTTACTGGGTGAGCCGATACTATATAGCATCTCCTGGCTGCTTGCTGATCTCCCTGAACTTCCCCCACCTTGTCTTCTACTGGGAACTTCAGGACGTTGTGGTAAATAGAAAGGACCCTTTTCAAGGGGTGGTTGAAGAGCTCATCCTTAGGAACTGAGGTTCCCTGATAGTTGGCCTTGAGAAGCCTGGGTTCCAGTGTTCGTGTAAGGGCTCGTCCTGGTCGTGCCTAGCTTGCTTTCTGATAATTTTGAAGCCGGGCCGGCCTTCCTTGCTCCTGCGGGGTAGCTTTATGGTCTATCCGGGCTTTATGAACGTCGATTATGGGCTTTGACTTATGGTGGGTAAGTGGAAAATTTCTCTTTGTTCCCTGGCCAAATTTTACTATTAACACAAACAAAATCTTCTTCTTTGTTAGTCACAAAAATTCTCCAAGAGAAAAACCAATAATGTCCGGTCACTTTTGAATTATCAATGAATTTGATTGAAACTCGCGTGAACCTTCATTTGTTGATTTGTTGATTTGTTGATTTGATGTTGTACACAAAACCCTTTTGATGCAAAAGATACTAGTGTACTATCGAAAACAAAAATGTTCCCTCTTTTCTCTATGCTTGGTCGAATTCTTCACACAATGAGTTGAACGAAGTTTTTTTTTATATAACAACAAAAAACAAAAAAAAAACAACTTCTCACACCAAAAACTCATGCTTGGTCGAAATTTACAAGTGTTAACAGGAAATTTGCTCGAGATGAGAAATTTCTGTTAACACCCTCGAGACCACTACCACGAAAGCGGTGGTCGGGGTCGGTACCGTTGGTTCCCGACCTGTTTAAGAGAGAGACGAGTGGTAATAACAGTAAATGGGAGCTCTATTATTGATATATCACTTTAAGATACAAATAACTCTCTTGTTTGCTCACAATCTCTCGGAGGTATAAGGTGGTAGCAATTCGGTGCCTGTCGAGTAGTGGAGATAAAGGTGATCATGTTCTGTAATCAGAATTTAAACCCTCTTTCTATATGTATATCTATTGTTTATGATTTTCTGTCTCTGTCGTTCGTTGTCCTTATTCACCATGCTTGGCTTCGCATATATATATATCGTCCAAGTAGGTTTTTAGTTCGCGAATACTCTACCGTAATCTCATGAATCCGTTCCCTCCTTATCGAGCGGGATTCGTTATTTAAATTTGAGTTGTTTCCAGATTAGATGATATCGTTGACCAAGATAAGTTTGTTCCCTTATTTGAATTTAAACTCTTGACGTGCATGTAAATATTATGTGGAGATGATCCAGTGTGTGCTCATGTCATGGATCTTCATGGAGGTCACCCTGCTAGCTGCATGTTGCCCCTTAGAGCGAGGTAGATCCCTGCTCTGGCTCTATTCTTAGAAGCTTAAGATAGATTTTCCCTCACCCTTGGGGGCTTAAAGTGCTCTTGCAGACCTTCTTGGGGTAGTACAGATTTAGGCGTGATTCTTCCTTTATGTCCAGCAAGGACAACAAGCTTCTTGAGAGGTTGGCGGGCTTCTTTCGAAGCTCTCTTGAGCTTAGAGACTTCCCCTGGCATCTATGGGGCGGTTATGGAGCTCGACCTCAGAGCTGAGGTTCCCCGATAAATGGTCTGGAGAAGCCCGGCTTTCAGTACTCTTGTGGGGGCTCGTCCAGGTCGCGCATGGCTTGTCTTTTGGTAGCTTTGAAGCCGAACCAGCCTTCCCTGATTGATTCTTCGAGGTGGCTTTACGGTTTTTTTGGGCTTCATGATTGTCGATTATAGGTGGAAAATTTCTCTTTGATCCCTGGCCAAATTTCACTATTAACAAGTATTTATATAGGAGACCAAATCCTCTCCCAAGAAAGATTTACTTGGTGGGTAAGAATCCTTTCCTTAGGTGGATTTACTTGGTGGGTAAGAATCATTTCCTAAAAGGAATTCTATCTTATACCAAGACTCCTAATCCAACTCAATAGTGTATTTGTAACCATATTAACGACTTCCTAATTTGATTAGATAAATAATTCATTTTATTTATCTACTTATCAAATATAGTCTTTAATATTAATTATACTACCAACAATAGTATAATATTAGGAGATCATCTCCTAATAGAAAAAGATTTTGACTTTTAATGAAATAATTAATTAATCACCAAATTAATTAATTTTCATTTAATTAAATAATAAAATAATATAATATAATTAAGCTATTCTAAATAGCCTTGCCGCCCAAACCATATATATGGGCCAATATATTATTTTATTATTTTATTAAATCCATTTGACCTTTATAAAAAGTTCACATGTGAACTAGACCCATTCTTACAAAAAGAAACAAGTCCACATACCTTAACACAATTCTAGATGGACCCCTAAATTGGTCCGGTAGAATATATCAAGTGATCCATGCAAGTTTGTGTGGATTGAGGATCTTGGCGGGCTATCTAGATTTAAGCTTCAATAGACACAACCCAATCACAATCAACAAATGATTCACTTAGGTCCGATCTATTTAATTTTAGTTTATTCCACTAAAGAACTAAAATTGAACTCTTAAATAAAGATAGAATAAGTTGATGTTACTCTTTCATACCCTAGAAAACCTTATTGGAGAAAGTGTATCCTCTTGAAGATTATCAGTAATTGCCAAAAGCTCATAAACCACCTATAGCTCTCCAAGTTACCATATTTACTCATATGACCACATTTTGAACTTGGATATTTTGACTTGTCTTGAAGCCATGTTTCAATAAACACTAATGAAAACTTAATGTTAAGATTTAGTATACAATACCTCAAAACATCCATATGATGATATTCTACTCTCATTTAATAAATGGAGCCATGATGTCCATATCTATAAATAAAGTCCTCTATCGATTAACAAATGAATACCACCAAACTATCGAGGATAGACTATGGTATATAATCATACTCATTGATAGCTCAAATGATAACACTTGCAACCATAAGTCCATCATTTATCTCAAGATTAAGATAGACTCTTCGATTGTCTTCAAATGAAAACTTTTATCCATTGACGGTTCTAGGTAAAGTAGTTCATTGTGATCCAATTCAATGCAGCCAGTGCACTAGCTTCTTTTGCCCAAAGACACCACACTTTGATGATTTTAGACTCATCATAACACATTTGATTTCACTCAAATGCTAGCAAAAGAATTTACAACTTTGACAAGATAAAGGCGCCCAACCTTTTATCTTAAGTTGTGAATATTATTCAAGACTAACTAAAAAATTGTGTATACCTCATATATATCTAGATGTATGAACAATTCTTCTTTTCTTATAGTCTTTTGACCTTATGATTGACAATTGTTAATAGTGAAATTTGGCAAGGGGTCAAAGGGAAATTTTACACCCATAATCGACAATCATGAAGCCCGGAAAGACCGTAAAGCCACCCCTTAGGAGCAGGGAAGGTCGGCTAGGCTTAAAAACTACCAAAAAACAAGCCAGACGCGACCAAGAAAAACCCCCCCACAAGAGTACTGGAACCTGGGTTTTTCCAGGCCATCTATCGGGGAACCTCGGCTTTAAGGTCGAGCTCCACAACCGTCCCGTGAATGCAAGGGGAAGTCTCCAAGCTCAAGAGACATTCGAGAGAAGCCCGCCAACCTCCCCAGAAGCCTGCTATCCTTGCTGGACATAAAGGAAGAATCATGCCTAAATCTACACTACCCCAACTGCCTCCCATGAAGGTCTACAAGAGCACCTCAAGCCCCCAAGGGTCAGGGAAAATCCATCTTAAGCTTCTAAGAACAGAGCTAGAGCAAGGATCTACCTCGCTCTACGGGGCAACAGGCAACAAGCAGCTGGCAGGGTGATCTCCATGAAGATTCATGGCACAAGTGAACACAGAATCGTCTCCATGTAATATTTACATGCACATCAAGAGTTTGATTCAAATAAGGGAACAAACTTATCTCCATCAAAGATATCATCGAATCTAGTAACAATTCAAATTCAAATGATAATGAGGGAACAGATTCATGGGGTCACGGTAAAGTATTTGTGAACTAAAAACCTACTTGGACGATATATATATGTGAGGCAAAGCATGGTAGAAAAACAACAACAGATATACGTACAAAAAATATAGAAGAAGGGGCGAAAGCCTAAATTCTATATTCAGAACACGGCTACCTACATTACCACTATTAGACAGGCACTGAGTTGCCACCACTCTACACCTTCGAGAGACTTTAAGCAAACAAGAGAGTGAATTGTATCTTAAAGCAATATATCAATAATAAAAGCTCCCATTTTACTGTCATTACGATCCAGCCTCTTATCTATCTCTAAACAGGTCGGGAACCAGCGGTACCGACCATGGCCACCACTATCGCGGTAGTGGTCTCGAGGATGTTAACAGGAATTTCTCATCTTGAGCAAATTTCCGGTCAACAATTTCTAGCACAGTCTGTGGGAAACCTCTCTCACCACCATCTTTTTACATTCAAAAATTTTGTAACTTAATAGTAACCATAAGGTTCCGCTCCTCGCAAGGGCAGCAGGACACGTCGGGACAACCTTCTGCTACATCAACACGAAAGGCCCCGAGGAAAGGGAGAAAATTTTGGCTCTATAGCCAGGTTCCCACTCAGCCAGCCATTGTACGGGCTCTGGATCTCCCTCTGGAATGCCAGGTAGAGCTTGACCAACAAGTAGCGGTCTTTGTAGAAAATGTCCACCTTCGACTACTCACTGAGGGTATCACTATCCAACAAATGGGTCTCTGCAATCAGGGGGAGTCAAGCAGGCTTGGGGCTAGGCAACCCGCTTTTGATCGCCTGGGACCTACCTCTTTAGAATCAGCTCCTAATAGAATGGCCTCCTAACCTCGATTCGGGATAGGCTAGGGCCCATGCCCCATGTTCCCAAAGCGCTGCCATGCTACCAACCAAGAAAAGTCAAATCAGCGGTAGATATCCTTCCCCGGAAATAGAAAGAGCTTTTCCACCCAACGACTTCAATGAAAGAAGCCTAGGGTAGAGAAGAAGAAATTCAGCAAAGCCCTCGAGTAGACCCCCCCCCCCCCTCCCCCACTCCCCCTAAAGAAAGAACCAGGTAGAGGTCGCCAGTTCATCAGAGGGATCTGATGGTGAGGAATCCGAGATAGACTCAAGTAAATCCGAAAGCAAGCGTCTAAGAGACCAGTTGGCAGAGCTTCAGAAAGAGGTCCAATTGATGAAAAAGAGAAATTACAAGGAGGACAAGAAAGATCCTCTAAGTGAAATGAATGCTCCTTTCCCCAAGAGGATCCGGGAGGCAGAGCTCCCACCTAAGTTTAAAATGCCAACTGACAGGTTCTTTGGGACTGAAGATCCTCTGAGCCACTTAGAGAGCTTCGTTAAACAGATAGAGGTCCAGAACACAACCAGGGCTGCTTTGTGTCGAATATTCCCCACTACACTCACGGGTTATGCTAAAACCTGGTTTAGAAAGTTACCCCCTAGTAGCATGGATTCCTTCACCAAGTTATAAATAGATTTCTGCTCACAATTCCTGGGAGTTAAGCCCCGACTGAAGGACCCAATCCATCTATACTACGTGATCCAGGAGAGAGAGGAAACCCTCCGGGCTTATATCGAGCGTTTCCATAAGGAAGTCATCCATATGGGGTCTTCACAGAGAGAAACCCTTGTCAATTTCAGAAGAAACTTGAGGGCGAGAAAATTGTTTAGGTCTTTTGCCAAGAGACATCCGAAAACTTACCAAAAAGCCTATGGATGTCGAGAACCAGACTTTGTAGGCTTAAATTACCCAGCTCCAGGCCGAGGCGGAAGCCTCTTTTAACGAGGGGTACTTCTATGCCTCTTATCAGGTTACAGAGGCTCTTCCTCCCCCATTCAATCTCTCAAGCATTCTCTGCTGGGATAGAGCGAAGGTCATGTCACGGGCTGTGAAGATGACTCCCCTGGAAAATGATGGAGCTGGTCCTTCTATAGAGATAGCTAGGAAGCAATTGGAGGTGCCAGATCTGCCCACTCCTGTTCCAGCCTTCCTAGCATCTGGTCCTGGCGAATCCTCAAAAGGGGGCCAAACATAGGAGCTAGAATGAGGCCTTACTGAAGCCCGAGACCCTCTTAGGAGTGGATTCAACTGAAGGCGGGAACATGCCAGAGTCAGTGGCAAGCCTTCTTGATTCAGCCATACCACCTGAAGTTATGGCGGTGATCAATAAAATTATGGAGAAGGATCCTGTTGACCCAAAGCAACCGAGGTGGATCTCCAAAAGGAGGTAGAGGCGGTTGATGCAGCTGATCAGGACGAGCTGTGACCGGAGAGGGGAGTAGAGGGCGAGGTTCATTCTGTGGAGGAGGAGGAGGCTGGAGGTCCTCAAGAAGAAGGATAAGCTTGAGTTCTCTCCCATGTAATCTGTTTTGAATGCCCAGAAGAGGGGGTGGCATCCCATCTTCAACTGTGTTTGATCTTTTGATAGTTAGTTATTTTTTTGTATCCCAGAAAAAAGGGTTGGGCTCCCTGCCTGATGTAGCCTTACCGGGGAATAGGCTCCCCCACTTAATAAAAAAATATTAATTTTAGATCTAAAACTATTTCCGTCTTGCATGTACTTACTTGATCTCCCTCTAGGTCCAGTATTTATAGTGAAACAAACTATCTTGGGGGAACAACAGGAAAAGAAAACTGTTAAACCGTGAAAATGGGCAGTAAGCGTCGGGCTTTCTGACCACCGAGTTTCGCAGCTCAATTTCCTTACTCAATAGTCCCCTTGTTGGATTGTAGACCTGTTGTAGTGAGTGACCACGTATCAAGGAAAAAATAGTGAACAACAATAACTGGAATATTAAGAGTTTAAGTAAATCGAGCCCTACCGCCCTGAGCTCCTTTGAGGGGTTGTTGTCTGAGTAGAACATTAAGTAAAGAACTGTTTAGCCCCTTCTTAGGCTCGGGATCAAAAGCACTTCCTCGCTTTTAAGCACGATTCCTTCTTAGGAGAAGTGGTAGCCCGACTAAGGCATTAGGAGGGCTATCTAGCTATTTTTTGGTCTCGAGATCTAGATGGTAACTGTGCTCTTACACTCAGATCCTTCTTTGGGGTGGTTGCCCGACCAAGGCATCAAGAGGGCTATCTAGCTATTTCCTGGTCTCGAGATCTAGATGGCAACTATGCTCTTACACTCAGATCCTTCTTGGGGGTGGTAGCCCGGCCTAGGCATCAGGAGAGCTATCTAGCTATTTCCTAGTCTCGAGATCTGGATGGCAACTATGCTCTTACACTCAGATCCTTCTCTGGGGGTTGTAGCCCGACCAAGACATCATGAGGGCTATCTAGTTATTTCCTGGTCTCGAGATATGAATGGAAACTATGCTCTTACACTTAGATCCTTCTTGGGGGTGGTAGCCAGACCAAGGCATCAGGAGGGCTATCTAGATAATTTCTGGTCTCGAGATCTGGATGGAAACTATGCTCTTACACTCAGATCCTTCTTTGGGGTGGTAGCCCGACCAAGGCAATAAGAGGGCTATCTAGTTATTTCCTGGTCTCGAGATCTTGATGGCAACTATGCTCTTACACTCAAATCCTTCTTAGGGTTTGTAGCCCGACCAAGTCATCAGGAGAGCTATCTAGCTATTTCCTGGTCTCGAGATCTGGATGGCAACTATGCTCTTATACTCAAACCCTTCTTGGCGGAGAGTAGTGCCTTGCCGAGGCATCAAGAGTGGCAAGGGGCCTTTCCTTGCTTACCTCTGGTCTTGAGGCGGTAATCTCGATTTTTCCATGTAGACCCAAATCATTGTAGGACATAGTTGAAAAAAAAAAAGCTTTATTGATATGGAAGATGGAGTACATTACTGTCAGAAGAAAAAGAAAACTAGTTGGAGGGTGGCTGCTCTTGAGTCCCCTGTTCAAGAGTAGAATTTCATTAGGTGATCCGTATTCCAAGTATGGTCGATGAGTCGGCCATTCATATCCTCAAGCTTTTACTCTCTATTACGGATCACCATCTTTATTAGATACGGTCCTTCCCAGTTGGGCCCTAGGACCCCGTCTGACCTCTTCCTGGTGTTCAACATTACTTTCCTGAGGACTAAATCCCCTTATTTGAAGCTTCGGGCTTTAACCCTCATGTTGAAGTACCTGGCAATTCTGCTTGGGTAGATCTCTACCTTCTGAGCTATTCGATCTTGCTTCTCCTCTACGTTGTCTAAGCTAGCTCGAAGCTTGTTTTCATTAGCTTGTTAATCCCCAGAAACTTAGTTGACCACGAGTGAAGAGTCGCTGCCTTTATTCCAGCTAGCAAGGCTTCGTACTCCCCCTCATTGTTCGTGGCTTTAAATTCAAACCTGAAACAATGGCAGCACTCAGTTTCTTTCAGATCGTTGAGGACTATGCTCGCTCCTCCCCCAGATTGCCCTAAAGCTCTGTCAGTGTAAAGAGTCCATGACTCGCAGCCCACCGGCCAGTTGTCTGATTCTGGACTCCTCTCAAGGGTTACATCTGGTATTGTGGAGGTTGCCTGATCTGAAGGTACTGAGAGCTTGGCTACAAAGTGTGCTAGCGCCTTAGTTTTTATCGTGGTCCTAGGCTTATACTTTAAATCAAACTGGGTAAGCTTTAGGGCCCATAGAACCAACATTCCAGAAAAATCCGGCCTTTGTAAGAATTAACGGAGGGGTTGGTCCATCACCACTACTATTGAATGAGCATGGAAGTAGTGACAAAGTTTCCTTGCCGAGGTCACCAAGGCGTAAACGAGCTTCTCCAATAGAGTGTAGTTCTTTTCGGGCTTGGTTAGAGCATGACTCACATAGTAGATAGGTCGCTGGATCCTATCCCCGCATTCCTTTATTCCTTGACCAAGGCCTGGCTCACGGTGGTTTCTGAAACGACCAAGTATATTTATAGCTCTTCTCCAGGATTTGGCTTGACCAGTAGTGTAGGGCTTGTTAGGTATCTTTTCAATGCTTGGAAAGCTTGTTCGCTCTCCTAATCCCACTTCATGTTTCTTCCTTGCTTGATAGCTTTGAAGAATGGTAGGCACTTATCGGTAGACCGAGAGATGAACCTGTTAAGCGCTGCTACCTGTCCGGTTAAGGCTTGAACCTGTTTAATAGATATGGGGGATTCTAGATCCAAGATAGCCATAATTTTTTCTGGGTTAGCCTCTATGCCTCTCTTATGTACCATGAAGCAAAGAAACTTCCCCGCAGTTACCCTAAAGGAGCACTTGGAAGGGTTCAACCTCATTTGGTTTTGTCTAAGGACCATGAAGGTCCTTCGAAGGTCATCCAGGTGGTCTCCCGAGGTTAAAGATTTAGTGATCATGTCATCGATGTACAGCTCTATCGACCTTTTGATTTCATAATTGAACAACCGGTTGACTAACCGCTGGTAAGTAGCTCCAGCGCTTTTGAGCCCGTAAGGTATTACTTTGCAGCAGTACAGGCCTTGCGCGGTGATGAATCTAGTCTTTTCTTTGTCCGCGGGATGCATCATAATTTGATTGTAGCCAGAAAATGCATCCATGAAGCTCAGGAGCTTGTTCCCGGAGGTGAAATCGACCAGTTGATCAATTTTTGGAAGAGGGAAACTATCATTTGGGGATGCTCGGTTGAGGTCGATATAGTGTACGCACATGTGCCACTTCCCATTTGCCTTTGTGACCATGACCACATTGGCGATCCATTCGGGGTATCGGGCTTCTCGAACGAAGCCTGCATGGGTTAGTTTATCGACCATTTCCTGAACTGCCATATTTCGTTACGTGTTTAAGTGGGGCATTTTCTATGTAAAGGGCTTGAAGGTCGGATCCACCACCTGTCGATATGCAACTAATGTCATCGGGATCCTCGGCATCTGGACATGACTCCAGGCGAAAATGTAGTTGAACTCTATGAGAAGCCTAATCAAGCCCTCTTTCATTTTTGGCTCAAGGTTAGCTCCGATCTTGACGACCTTCTAGGGATCGCTTATTCAGACAGGAATTTCTTCTAACTTATCGACTTGATGGCCGCTGGCCAATTCCCTTCTCTGTTCTTCATGTCAGGCACCACAAGGCTTTCTTCGGGACAATCAGTGGAACCCGTATCTTTCAGGTTTAGTGTAGGAGTTATCCTACCTTGGATTATCAACACTTGGGAGAGTTGTTTAGCTAGAGATGTTGGGTTGGTTGACACTGCGTAGCATTTCCTAGCTGCTTACTGATCACCCTGAACTTCCCCCACCTTGTCTTCTACCTGGAACTTCAGGACATTGTGGTAAATAGAAAGGACACCTTTTCAAAGATGACAGAAATTGCCTCCCTAATATTGCATTGTAGGCCGATGAGGTGTCCACCACCACGAAGTCGGTCATGATGTTTTCCTGGAGAGGTGCGGCTCCGATGATCACTGGTAGGATGTTTGATCCTACGGGTGTGATGGAGTCCCTAATGAACCCATATAATGGAGTAGTACATTGTTGTATCACCATTGCTTGAAGTTTAGTTTTTCCAAGGTGTCTTTGAACAGAACGTCGACGCTGCTACCGGTGTCGACAAGCACGCGGTGCACCATGAAGTTGGCAATTTGTACTGTGATGACCATGGGGTCAACATGTGGCTGCACAGTGTTATAGACATTTGCCTCAGTGAAAATGATCTGTGACAGCTGGGAGGGATTGGTCGGTCTCTGGTCGACCTAAAAGATATCCCGCCGCTCGTCCGTACGGGGGACCTTCCTCACATGGTTTTATCCTGGAACTGTTAGAGATACCGGCTAGAGTGGGACCCCCCATTGATTGTATGTATTATCTGAATCTATTGCATCAGGTTTTCCTTTTCTCTCTTCCTTTTCTCAACATGTTCTCGGATCTCGGCTTGAACCTCCCTTCCAGTCTGAATGTTCTCCCTGACTTATTGTAAGAACTCTATCTAGCATCCTCCCCTTATTAAAGCCTCAATTTGGTTTCGCAGGTTATAGCATTCTGAAGTGTTGTTCCCTACTTCCCGTGAAAGTCGTAATATTTATAACGATTCCTTTTATCGACCGGGGATTTCATAGGAGCGGGCTTCTGAAACAAACCCTTGTCTCGAATGGTGAGGTAGACTGTTTCTCGAGATGCATTTAAGGGAGTGTAATGGTCATACCCCCTCTCATCGTGAGCTATAGGGGCTACTGTCCTAGGAGGTGGATCCCGTTTATGTGGATACCTTTTCGATTTGGGCTGAGAAAGAGGGAAGTCGTATGTTGATTTATTAAGGGGTTTATTCTGGCTTTTCTGAGCTTGCTCAGATCTGGGAGCTTCCTTCTTTTGTCGCTTTACGACTCTCATGTAATCACGCTCCATCTTGACCTTGAGTTGTTCATAAACTTTAATCTGTTCCAGATCCCGATCATAGTATTCCTGGTAAGTTTCTAGAGGTCACTTGGCAAAAGACCTAAAAAAAATTCCCGTCCATAAGTTTCTTCTGAAGTTGGTGAGGGTTTCTCTCTCGGTGAAGACCCCTATCTGGATGACTTCCTTGTGGAAACGCTTGCCATAAGCCCGAAGAGTTTCCCCTCTCTCCTGGATCACGTATTATAGATGGATCAGGTCCATCAGTCGAGGCTTAACTCCCTGGAATTGTGAGCAGAAATCGGTTGATAACTTGGTGAAGGAATCCACGCTTCCGGCGGGTAACTTCCTAAACCAGGTTTTTTGCATAATCTTTGAGTGTAGTGGGGAACATTCGACACATAGCGGCCCTGGCTGTGTTCTGGACCTTCAACTACTGAACAAAGCTCTCTAAGTGGCTCAGAGGATCTTCAGTCCCGAAGAACCTGTCAGTTGGCATTTTGAACTTAGGCGGGAGCTCTGCCTCCCTGATCCTCCTTGTGAAAGTAGCCTTCATTTCAATTAGAGGATCTTTCTTTTCCTTCTTGTAGTTTCCCTTATTCATCAACTGGACCTCTTTTTGAAGCTCTGCCAACTGGTCCCTTAGACGCTTGAGTCGATCTCGGATTCCTCACCATCATATTCCTCTATTGAAATAGCGACATCTACCCTGTTCCTTTTTTTGGGGGGAGGGGGTTGCTAGAGGGCTTTGCTAACTTTCTTCTTCTCTACCCCGGGCTTCTCTCATTGAAGTCATTGGGTGGAGATGCTCTTCTTGTTCCCGGGGAAGGATATCTGGTGCGGATTTGACTTGTCTTGGTTGGTATCATGGCAGCGCTTCAGGAACATGGGGCATGTGCCCTAGCCTATCCAGGATATAGGTTGGGATCCCCGTTCTATTATGGGTTGGTTCCTGAGGGGCAGGTCCCAGGCGATGAAAGGCGGGTTGTCTAGCCCCAGGCCTACTTGACTCCCCCTGATTGCAGAGACCCATTTGTTGGATAACGATACCCTTAGTGAGTAGTCGAAGGCGGACGTTTTCTACAAAGGCCGCAGCTTGTTGGTCAAGCTCGACCTGGCTTCCCAAAGGGAGATCCAGAGCCCGCACAGTGGCTGGCTGAGTGGAAACCTGGCTATGGAGCCAGGATTTTCTCCCTTTCTTCGGGGCCTTTCGTGTCGATGTAGCACTAGGTTATCCCGACGTGCCCTACTGCCCTTACGAGGAGCGAAGCCACATGGTTATTATGAATTAACAAATTTTTTGAATGTAAAAAAATGGTGGTGTGAGGGGTTTCCCACATACGGCACCAGAAAGAGTTGAGGAGAAATTTGCTATTGATGAGAAATTCCTGTTAACACCTTTGAGACCGCTACCATTAAAGTGGTGGCCAGGGTCAGTACCGTTAGTTCCCGACCTGTTTAGAGATAGATAAGACGTTGTATCTTAACAATAGTAAAATGGGAGCTTTTATTATTGATATATTGTTTTAAGATACAAATCACTCTCTTGTTTGCTCACAGTCTCTCGAAGGTGTAGGGTGGTGGCAACTCAGTGCCTATCGAATAGTGGAAATGAAGGTAGCCGTGTTTTGAATACAGAATTTTGGCATTCCTCCCTTCTTCTATATTTTTTGTATGTATATCTGTTGTTGTTTTTTCTACCATGCTTGGCCTCACATATATATATCGTCCAAGTAGGTTTTTAGTTCACAAATACTTTACCGTGATCCCATGAATCTGTTCCCTCCTTATCGGGTGGGATTTGTCATTTGAATTTGAATTTGAATTTTTACTGGATTCGATATATCGTTGACGGAGATAAGTTTGTTCCCTTATTTGAATCAAACTTTTGACGTGAATGTAAATATTAAGTGGAGACGATCCTGTTTGCACTTGAGCCATAAATCTTCATGGAGGTCACCCTGTCAGCTGCCTATCGGCCCGTAGAGTGAGGTAGATCCCTGCTCTGGCTTTGTTCTTAGAAGCTTAAGATAGATTTTCTTTGACTCTTAGGGGCTTGAGGTGCTCTTGTAGACCCTCCTGGGAGGTAGCTGGGGTAGTGTAGATTTAGGCGTGATTCTTCCTTCATGTCCAGCAAGAACAGCGGGCTTCTAGAGAGGTTGAAGGGCTTCTTTTGAATGTCTCTTTAGCTTGGAGACTTCCACTGGCATCTACGGGGCGGTTATAGAACTCGACCTCAGAGCTGATGTTCCTCGATAGATGGCCTGGAGAAGCCCTACTTTCGGTACTCTTGTAGGGGTTCATCTCGGTCGTGCCTGGCTTATCTTCTGGTAGCATTTATGGGATGGTTGTGGAGCTCGACCTCTGAGTTGAGGTTCCTCGATAGATGGCTTGGAGAAGCTCAGGTTCCAGTACTCTTAAGAAGGCTCATCCCGGTCACGCCTAGCTTGAGTTCTGGTAGCTTCGAAGCCGAATCGGCCTTCCCTGCTCCTGCGGGGTGGCTTTACTGTCTTTTCGGGCTTCATGATTGTCGATTATAGGTGAAAAATTTCTCTTTGATCCCTGGCCAAATTTCACTAATAATAGAAGTCCCCTCTGACTTGAACACCAGTGGTAGAGTTGGGGTTGGACTCAGATTCCTTGTTTAATTGAGAAAGTTTTTTGCCATAAAGATAATTAATGAGAGCAAAATTTTCTCATTAATTACCCAATATTTTGAATTTGAAACTGAGTGTTATTTAAAGAAAAACGGCTGCAATACGGCTCCAGGTGATCTTCCTGAGGATATCGCCAATAAACCTCTATTTAAGCTCGGCCTGAACGTCACTTTTTTCATACTTCCTCAAATCTTCAAACATTCAAATTTCTTCTTCCCTGTTTTCTCTGTCGAAATCCCTGCTTGCCTCCGCTTACTTCCAAGTCTTCCTTACCCATCAATGTCGACTTCCACAGATAGTGTTGATGCCTTGGTTGAGGGCTCCGGAGGCCCTAACCTAGCACCTCGCAAGCGGGTGTGAGCAATTTCAAGCGATGAGGAATCTTCACCGCTCTGCCAACGCCGTCGTTCTAATAGGAACGTTTCTATCGGTTGTAGCTTTTCGATCCAGCTTGACAATCGTCTGAACCTAGTCGACGAATACTCTGATGTATGGGAGAAAGTCGATGCGGCCGGGAGGGGTCAAGTCACAGTGGCGGAGCTTCCTTCTATGATAACCCTTCCTTTCGAACCCATGGTCATCCCCAACTCTATTGTCGATCCTCAGTCGACGGCCCTCTACGAGACAAGTATGGTATTCCTGACACTGTTTCTCTAACTGTCCCCCACCGGAATTACGATGTTTTTAGCCCTTCTAAATACGTGCTCCCTATCCACGTCGTAGCTTTTGAGAGCGGGGTAAGACTTCCTCTTCACCCCACCCTTCGGCGAGCTCTCAATGCCCTTCAGCTGGCTCCGCTTCAACTGACGCCCGGCTTCTAGAGGCATCTAGTCAGCTTCCTGGTAATATGGAGGGAGCAATGCGAGTTAAGCAACGTAACCAGAGACCCCGGGGTTGAAGAGCTACATTTTTTTTCCAGATCGGTAGTCTAGCTAAGGTTCCACGAGGCCAATTATATGCCGAGGCCAAGAATATGCTCAACTTTATCATCCCCACACCTTCAAAGAAGGACCCCGCTTAGAAAGAAGATTAAGGTACTGGCGGCGGGAGACTGGGGGAGCTCCTTCTTCGTCAGCCGGCATGAGCTCGAGGTTCCCACCGCCTTTAGTGACAAACCCATATAGGGTCGGGATTCTTTGCCTGCTGAGTCTGAAGCCGTACTGAAGACCATCCTGGCTCAGAACTACCTAAATCTGAAGTTTCCAACCATAGACCTCTTTGATCCCCGCAGCATAAACAGGTACCTATGGATATCTGGTGCTATTCCTCGTAAGTATCTCGATCTATCTTGTTTTTTTTTTATTGGATGGTTAAGTTTTGATGATCTTGATTTCTCTCTCTAACAGTGTTTGTTGTTGCTCCAGCTTCTCACGAAGCCTGGCGAGTTGGGATCCCTCTTTCTCCTTCCAGACCATTCCTGAGAGCTCTCTCAGATGTTCCGATAACGGGGGCGTCAACCACTAAGGTAGCTGCCCTATTCGTTCATTTCCCCTCTCTTTCCAAGGTAAAGTCCAAGATGGCTTTTTTTACATCTTGGGCGGCGAAAGCTCTAAACTTAGGAGGGTCTGCCTCCCAAGTCATCAATAAGTCTATTCCGGCACCCTTACCAGTAGTCTCTGCTTAAGCCTATGCACCCCGAGTCACATTATCCCTCTCTTATGATCCGGCTGTAACCCGCGCAGTCGAGGTTCCAAAGAACCCGATACCGATATTTCTGAGGTCGCCCTTTCTCGCCCCCGCCAGTAATCGAGCTCGGTGGGTCAGGACAAGGTCTTGAAGCAATTTGTCCCATCATGTCCAGGCAGTTGGCTTTCGAGGATGACCGCGATGCCTGTGGACATCATGATTACCAAAGGGTCCGCTCTTCTAGCCGAGGTAACCGTCGCTTTCACTTCTTCATTCAGCATTTTGTTTTGTCATTTTTCTAACATGATTTTTATTTACAGTCTTTCAAGTTTCCGGTAGCCATGGGGCAACAGGTAGCCCTCCTCTGTGATTGGGCAGCCAGGGCTGAGGCTGAAGCTTAGCGAGCCATGGGGTTGCTTACGCTGTCTCAGACCCTGGTCCATGAGATGACCTCTAGCCAATAAGGAATGGAGACGTAACTAGCTGAGCTTCAATGTGACCATTAGAGGTTGAAGCGGGCTTTTGATCAGAAGACTCTCTGGTAGAAGCAGAGGGCTAGCTAGCGGGATGACTGGAGGGAAGAGGCGAAGGCCTTGGATATTGAGAACCTAACCTTGCAGACTCAAATTACCTAGCTCCAGGCAGAGGTAGAAGCCTCTTTTAACGAGGGGTACTTCTATGCCTCTTATCTAGTGGCAGGGGCTCTTCCTCCCCCATTCGATTTCTCTAGCATTGCTAGCTAGGATAGAGAAGAGGTCATGGCCTGGGCTGCGGAGATTTCTTGCCCTGAAAGTTATAGAGCTGGTACTTTCGGGGAGGGAGCTAGGAAGTAGTTAGAGGTGTCAGATCTGCCTCCTCTTATTCCAACCTTTCTAGCACCTCGTCCTGACGAATCTTTGAAGGGGGCTAAAACTGGGGAGTTAAATGGAGGCCTTGCTGAAGCCCGAGACCTCCTCGCAGTGCTCTCAGAAGTGGAGTCAACAGAAGGCCGGAACGTGCCTAAGACAGTAGCTAGCCTTCTTGATGGGCATCCCATATTCAACTATGTTTGCCATTTTATCATTGTTTTTGTAGCCCGGAACCAGGGAATGGGCCCCCTTGCTTGTTGTATCCTAGTTGGGTAATAGACTCTCCTTTTTAATAATAAAATTTCCATTTTAGATCTACCACTCTTCCCGGCTTGTATGCATTTACTTGATAGTAAAATTTCAATCTCGAATCTAACTCTTGCTTGCATGTGCTTACTTGATCTCCCTCTAGGTCTAGCTTTTATATCGGAATGAGCTATCTTTGGGAAAAAAATAGAAAGGAAACCGTTAAACATCGGGCTTCCTGACTATCGAGTTTTGCAGATCAATTTCCTTAGTTGATAGTCCTCTAGTTGGATTGTAGGTCTGTTGTAGTAAGTGACCACGTATCAAGGAAAAAATAGTGAAATAACAAGAGCATTTAGAGTTTAAGTAAATCGAGCCCTCCATCCCCGCGCTCCTTTGGGGGGTTGTAGCCTGAATAGAACATTAAGTAAAGACCTGTTTAGACCCCTTCTTAGGCTCGGGACAAGGAAGGCTTCCGCGCTTTCAAGCTCGATTCATTCTTGGGTGGAACGGTAGCCCGACCAAGGCATCATGAGAGTTATCTAGCTATTTCCTGGTCTCAAGATCTGGATGGCAACTATGCTCTTACACTCAGATCCTTCTTGGGGGTGGTAGCCAGACTAAGGCATCAGGAGGGCTAACTAGCTATTTCCTGGTTTTGAGATATGGATAGCAACTATCCTCTTACACTCAGATCCTTCTTGGGGGTGGTAGCCCGACCATGGCATTAGGAGCTCTATCTAGCTATTTCATGGTCTTGAGATATGGATGGCAACTATGCTCTTACACTCATATCCTTCTTGGGGGTGGTAGCCTGACCAAGGCATCAGGAGGGCTATCTAGCTATTTCTGGTCTTGAGATCTTGATGGTAACTATGCTCTTATACTCAGGCCCTTCTTTGTGAGAGGTAGTGCTCAGCCGAGGCATAAGGAGTAGTGAGAGAGCTTCCCCGGTTTACCCCTGGTCTTGAGGCGATAATGTCGAAACATTCCATGTAGACCGAAATCATTGTAGGACATAGTTGAAGAAGGAGTAAACAATAAAGCAGGCTTTATTGATATGGAGGGTGGAGTATATTATTGTCGAAAAAAATAAAATAAGCTAGTCGAAGGTCGCCCGCTCTTGAGTCCCATGTTCAAGGGTAGAATTTCCTTAGGTGATCCGCATTCCAAGTATGGTCGATGAGTCGACCATCCATATCCTCGAGCTTGTACACCCTATTACGGATCACCATTTTTATAAGGTAGGGTTCTTCCCAGTTGAGCCCTAGGACCCCGTCAGACCTCTTTCTAGTGTTCAACATCACTTTCCTAAGGATTACATTCACTTTTTTAAAGCTTCGGGCTTTAACCCTCCTATTAAAGTACCTGCAATCCTGCCTTGGTAGATCGCTACCTTCTCAGCTATTCGATCTTGCTATTCTTTTAGGAAGTCCAAGCTAGCTCGGAGCTTGATTTCGTAGCTCCCCGATTTGAATCGTTGGACTCTAAAGAAGGTCAACTTGTGATCTATAGGTAGGGTTGCTTCAACCCTAAAGGCCAGTGAGTAGGGCGTTTCCCAGGTATTTGTTCTCCTTATAGTGTGGTAGGCCTAGAGGACCTCGGGAAGCTCCTCTACCAATCTGCCTTTCTTTTGTTGTAGCTTTTTCTTTAAAAATTTCTTGATGGTTTTGTTCGTGGATTCAATTAAACCATTGGTCTGAGGGTGGGCGACCGAAGCAAACTGAAGGTCAATTCCCAAACCTTCACAGAAATCTTTGAATTGACCATTATCAAACTGTTTTTTGAGGTCAGTTATGATGGCAAGAGGGGTTCCAAACCTGTAAACTACATTAGTCTTGATGAACCTTGTGGTGTTCTCTTTAGATATCTGGGAGAGTGGTCCAGCTTTAACCCATCTTGTGAAGTAGTCAATCGCTACGATAACGTGTTTGGCCTGTCTCGGGGCTATAGGAAGCGGTCCAATCAAATCGACTCCCCACATAGCAATGAGGTATGGTGAGCTAAGGGACGACCAGCGCTATGGAGGGAGGTGATTCAAGTTGGCTGCCTTCTGGCATGCCTCGCAGGTTTGCACCAAATTCTTAGCATCTTGATGGATGTTCAGCCAATAATACCCCATGCGGAGAACCTGATATGCCAAGGCCTCTCCACCAATATGGTTCCCGCATTCCCTGGAATTGACCTCTCTCAAAGCCCACTTGGATCATGTATTTTAGATGGATCGGGTCTTTCAGTCGGGGCTTAACTTTCTAGAATTATGAGCAGAAATCGGTTGATAACTCGGGGAAGGAATCCATGCTCTCAGCGGGTAGTTTTCTAAACCAGGTCTTAGCATAATCCGTGAGTGTAGTGGGGAACATTCGACACATAGCGGCCCTGGTTATGTTTTGGACCTCCATCTGTTGAACAAAGCTCTCTAAGTGGCTTATAAGATCTTCAGTCCCGGAGAACCTGTCAGCTGGCATTTTAAACTAAGACGGGAGCTCTACCTCCCGGATCCTTCTAGTGAAAGGGGTGTTCATTTCACTTAGAGGATCTTTCCTGTCCTTCTTGTACTTCCCCTTCTTCATCAATTGGACCTCTTTCTGTATCTCTGCCAACTGGTCACTTAGTTGCTTCCTTTCGGACTTTCTTGAGTCGATCTCGGATTCCTCACCATCAGATCCCTCTGATGAACTGTTGACCTCTACCCGGTTTCTTCTTCGAAGGGGGCTCGCTCAGGGGCTTTGCTAACTTTTTTCTTCTCTACCCTGGGCTTCCCTCCTTATAGTCGTTTGGTGAAGGAGCTTTTCCCATCCCCAAGGAAGGACATCTGCCGCGGATCTAACTTGTAGTTATCGATAGAGTGGCAGCGCTTCTAGAACATAGGGCATGGGCCCTAGCCTATCCCGGATCGAGGTCGGAAGCCCTGCTCTGTTACGAGTTGATTCCCGAGGGGCAAGTCCCATGCGATCAAAGGCGGGTTACATAGCCCTATGCCTGCTTGATTCCGTCTGATTGCAGAGACCCGTTTGTTAGATAGCGATACCCTAAGCGAGTAGTCGAAGGTGGATGTTCTCTACAAAGGCCGTCACTTATTGATCAAGCTCGACCTTGCTTCCTAGAGCGGGATCCAAAGCCCGCACAGTAGCTGGCTGGGTGGGAATCTGGCTATGAAGCTTGGATTTTCTCCATTTCCTTGTGACCTTTCATATCGATGTAGCAGAAGGTTGCTTGAGGTGCTCTACTGCCCTTGTGAGGAGCGGAGCCTCATGATGACTTTGAAATAACAAACTTTTTAAATGTAAAAATAGGGTGGTGTGAGAGGTTTCCCACAGATGGTGCCAGAAAGTGTTGACGGGAAATTTGCTGACGATAAGAAATTCTTGTTAACACCCTCAAGACCACTACCACGAAATTGGTGGCCGGGGTCGGTACCGTCGGTTCCCGACCTAGTTAAGAGATAGACGAGAGGTTGGACAATAAATGGGAGCTTTATTACTGATATATTGCTTTAAAGTGAAAATCGATCTCTTGTATGCTCACAGTCTCTCGAAGGTGTATGGGGGGTGGCAACTTTGTGCCTGTCGAATAGTGGAGATAAAGGTGACCGTGTTCTGAATCCAGAATTTAGGCCTTCCCCTCTTCTTTCTGTCTTATGTTGTTGTATTTTTATATCTTTCGTTCTCTGTTTTCATATGTATATTTTCTTCTCTATCATTTACTGTGTATGATTTTCTGTCTCTGATACTCTCTACCATGCTTGGCCTCTCATATATATATATATATATATATATATATATCTTCCAAGTAGGTTTTTAGTTCGTAAATACTCTACCGTGATCTCATGAATCTGTTCCCTCCTTATCGGGCGGGATTTGTTATTTGAATTTGAATTGTTACATGATTTCTTGATATCGTTGACGAAGATAAGTTTAATATCTTATTTGAATCAAACTTTTGACGTGCATGCCAATATTATGTGGAGACGATCCTGTGTGAACTCGTGCCATGAATCTTCATGGAGGTCACCCAGCCAGCTGCCTATCGCCCAGTAGAGCGAGGTAGATCATTGCTCTGGCTCTGTTCTTAGAAGCTTAAGATGGATTTTCCCTGACCCTTGGGGGCTTGAGGTGCTCTTGTAGACCCTCATGGGAGGTAGCTGGGGTAGTGTAGATTTAGGCGTGATTCTTCCTTCATGTCCAACAAGGACAACGGGCTTCTGGAGAGGTTGGTGGGCTTCTTTCGAATGTCTCTTAAGCTTGGAGACTTCCCCTGACATTTATGGGACGGTTGTGGGGCTCGACTTTATAGCCGAGATTCTTCGATAGATGGCCTGGAGAAGCCCGGGTTCCAGTACTCTTGTAGGGGCTCGTCCCGGTCATATCTGGCTAGTCTTCTAGTAGCTTCGAAGCCGAACCGACCTTCTCTGCTTTTGCGGTTTAACTTTACAGTCTTTCCGGGCTTCATGATTGTCGATTATGGGTGGAAAATTTCTCTTTGACCCCTGGCTAAATTTCATTTTTAACACATTATTATACTCTTGCTATCGAGCATAATCCCAACAGAGACCACTACCACGTAGGTGGAGGCCGGGGTTGGTACTGTAGGTACCTAACCTAATAGAAAAAAGATGGATGTATGGATATTAGTGCAATGAAGATGAGAATATAATTGCTTTCTTATCAACTAGGAATATCGTACAAAAAAACTCTTAAACATTCTTAATCTCTTTAGGATGTAGTAGGGTTGTAACTTCATGCCTGTCGAATAGTAGATAATCATGGAGGTCGTGTTTTGATTACAGAATTTAGGTCGAAGACTTAAAAAGTCTCTCTTTCTATTTGCCCTATGCTCTTCTCTTCCCTCTTTACGACGGGCATATTTATACATGGCCCAGGTCATTCAAACCAATGAATCTCCGGCCATGATTCTCTGAATCCGTCTCCTCCTTATCGGGTGGGATCTTTTATTTGAAAGTCATTGACTTTGAATTAATAACGGATTCGAGAATATCTTTGGTGGAGATAAGTTTGTTTCCTTTTCGGATTCAATCTCTTGCATTACAAATACACAGAGTTTCAATATTCATTGGTGTGTAGATTTGATCTTGGGTGTATTCATGGTATAATCCTTCATGGAGGTTGTCGAGTTAGCTATTCTTTGTTTCGTAGGGTGAGGTAGACCCTAACCTTAGTTTTGGTACCAGAAGCTCGCCCTGACCATTCTCGGTCCTTTAGACCTTGAGATGGCCTTATGGGCACTCATTGGGGAGGAGCGTGGATTATGCGGGCTCTCTTTTTCTCATCCAGATGGGTTCAAGATTTCCTTAGTGAAAGAGAACATAGCTATAACATGATCCTATTATCTTTAAAGGTCCCCCCTTTTTGTGCTTGGAGAGGGTGACAGGATTCTGACGAGGTTACGATGTACTCTCGATCTCAAGATGCCCGGATAACCACGTATGTTGGCGTAAGGGGCATAAGAGGCTCGATCTGGTAGTGTCGGGCTCCATTCCTGATACTTCTGAAGCTCGATGACCCTTCCTCGCTTCTGCGGAGTAGCTCTATGGCTCGCCCTTAGGACTCGGGGTTCAATAATTGGTGAACTCGATAGTGAAAAATTTCTCTTTGGTCCGCTAGCCAAATTTTGCTGTTAACAGAACTCCCCTTAGACTTGAACACCGGTGATTGAGTTAGGGTTAGAGTCAGATTCCTTGTTTTAATTGGGAAATTTTTCCTCTTTTACCGTTACCAAATCTGGATAGAAATCTCCTCATTAATTATACCAGTGACGTGGCAGGAAAAGACCGGTGTATTCCCCGAAATAATCAGTCTAAGTTACGGCGGCTCCCCCGAATCGAGGCAATCCCTCCAAAGATTTCGTAGATGTAACTGTCTCTCCCAACTTTATTTAAACCAAGCTTCCTCATCCATTATCGACAATCATGAAGCCCGAAAAGACCTTAAAGCCACCCCACAGGAGCAGAGAAGGCCGGTTCGGCTTCTAAGCTACCAGAATATAAGCCAAGAGCGACCGGGATTAGCCTTCGCAAGAGTACTGGGAGCTTGACTTCTCCTAGCCATCTATCGGGGAACCTCAGCTCTGAGGTCGAGCTTCATAACCGCCCCGTAGATGCCAGGGGAAGTCTCCAAGCTCAAGAGACATTCGAAAGAAGCTTGCCAACCTCTCCAGAAGCCCGCTGTCCTTGTTGGACATAAAGGAAGAGTCACGCCTAAATCTACACTACCCCAACTACCTCCCGGGAAGGTCTACAAGGGAACCTCAAGCCCCCATGGGTCAGGGAAAATCCATCTTAAGCTTCTAAGAACAGAGCCAGAGCAGGGGTCTACCTCGCTCTACGGGGCAACAGGCAGTTGGCAGGGTGACCTCCATGAAGATCCATAGCACGAGTGCACACAGGATCATCTCCACGTAATATTTACATGCACGTCAAGAGTTTAATTCAAATAAGGGAACAAACTTATCTTCGTCAATGATATCATCGAATCCGGAAACAATTCAAATTTAAAAAGCTAATCCCGTCCGATAAGGAGGGAACAGATTCATGCGATCATGATAGAGTATTCGAGAACTAAAAACCTACTTGGACGATATATATAGGAGAGGACAAGCATGGTAGAGAGGGACACACACAAAAAGACAGAAAAACGAAGACATATACAAGAATCAGAGAACAATACACATACAAAAATACAACAAGAGATATACACGTAGAAGGAGGGCCTAAATTCTAGATTCAGAACACGGTCACCTTCATCTCCACTATTCGACAGGCACTGAGTTGCCACCACCCTACACCTCCGAGAGACTGTGAGCAAACAAAAGAGTTATTTGTATCTTAAAGCAATATATCAATAATAAAGCTCCCATTTACTGTTATTACGTTTCAGCCACTCGTTTCTCTCTTAACTAGGTCCGGAACCAACAGTACCGACCCTAGCCACCACTTTCGTGGTAGTGGTCTCGAGGAAGTTAACAAGTATTTCTCATCTCGAGTAAATTTCTCGTTAACACTTTCTGGCACCGTCTGTGGGAAACCTCTCACACCACCTTCTTTTTACATTCAAAAAGTTCGTTATTTCAAAGTCATCATGAAGCTCCGCTCCTCACAAGGGCAGCAGGGCACCTTGGGACAACCTTCTGCTACATCGACACGAAAGGTCCTGAGGAAAAGTGTTAATAGTGAAATTTGACCAGAGATCAAAGAGAAAGTTTCCACCCATAATCGACAATCATAAAGCCTGGAAAGACCGTAAAGCCACTTAGTAGGAACAGGGAAGGCCTGTTCGGCTTCAAAACTACCAGAAGACAAGCCAGACGTGACCGAGATAAACCCTTACAAGAGTACTGAAAACTAGGCTTCGCCAGGCCATCTATCTGGGAACCTCGGCTTTAAGTTCGAGCTCCATAACCGCCCCGTAAATGCCAGGGAAAGTTTCCAAGCTCAAGAGAGCTTCAAAAGAAGCTCGTTGTCCTTGCTGGAGATAAAGGAAGAATCATGCCTAAATCTACACTACCCCAGCTACCTCCCAGTAGGGTCTACAAGAGCACCTCAAGCTCCCAATGGTTAGGGAAAATCCATCTTAAGCTTCTAAGAACAGAGCCAGAGCTGGGATCTACCTCGCTCTTCAAGGCAACAGGCAGCTGGCAGAGTTACCTCTATGAAGATCAATGACACGAGTGCACACAGGATCATCTCCACATAATATTTACATGCAAGTCAAGAGTTTAAATTCAAATAAGGGAACAAACTTTTCTTCGTCAACGATATCATCGAATCCGGAAACAATTCAAATTTAAATAACAAATCCCGCCCGATAAGGAGGGAACAGATTCATGAGATTATGGTAGAGTATTCGTGAACTAAAAACCTACTTGGATGATATATATAATTATATATATATATATGAAGCCATGCATGGTGAAATAGAGGACAACGAACGACAGAGACAGAAAATCATAAACAACAGATATACACATAGAAGAAGGGCCTAAATTCTGATTACAGAACACGATCACCTTCATCTCTACTATTCGACGGGCACCAAGTTGCCACCACCCTACACCTCCGAGAGATTGTGAGCAAACAAGAGAGTTATTTGTATCTTAAAACGATATATCAATAATAGAGCTCCCATTTAATGTTATTAAAACTTGTCTCTCTCTTAAACAGGTCGGGAACCAATGGTACCAACCCCGGCCACCACTTTTGTGGTAGTGGTCTCGAGGGTGTTAACAGAAATTTCTCATCTCTAGCAAATTTCCTGTTAACACTTTTTGGCGCCGTCTGTGGGAAACCTCTAACACCACGATCTTTTTACATTCAAAAAATTCTTTATTTCAAAGTCATTTTGAAGCTGCGCTAATCACAAGAGCAGCAGTGCACCTCGGGCCAATCTTTTGCTACATCAAAACGAAAGGTCCAGAGGAAAGGCAAAAATTTCGGCTCCGTAGTCAGATTCCCACCCAGCCAGCTACTGTACCGGCTCTGGATCCGCCTCTGGGAAGCCAGGTAGAGGTTGACCAACAAGCGGCAACCTTTGTAGCTAACGTCCACCTTCGACTACTCACTGAGGCTATCGCTATTCAACAAACGGGTCTTTGCAATCAGGGGGAATCTAGCAGGCCCGGGTCTAGGCAACCCGCTTTAGATCACTTAGGGCGTGCCCCTCGGGAATCAACTCGTAACAGAGTGAGGCTCCCGACCTCGATCAGGGATAGGCTAGGGCCCATACCTTATGTTCCCGAAGTGCTGCCATGCTACCAACCACGACAAGTCAGATCCGCGGTAGATTTCTTTCCTCGGGAAAGGGAAGAGCTCCTCCACCCAAGGCCTGCAAGTAGGGAAGCCCAAGGTAGAGAAGAAGAAAATCAGCAAAGCCTCCGAGCAAGCCCCTTCCAAAGAAGGAACCAGGTAGAGGTCACCAGTTCATCAGAGGGATCTGAGGGTGAGGAATCCGAGATCGACTCAAGGAAGTCTGAAAGCAAGCGATTAAGAGACCAGTTGGCAGAGCTACAGAAAGAGGTCCAATTGATGCAAAAGAGGAAGTACAAGGAGGACAAGAAAGATCTTCTAAGTGAAATGAATGCCCCCTTCACCAGAAGGATCCGGGAGGCAGAGCTCCCGCCTAAGTTCAAAATGACAGCTGATAGGTTCTTCGGGACTGAAGATCCGTTGAGCCACTTAGAGAGCTTCGTTAAACAGATGGATGTCCAGAACATAACCTGGGCCGCTATGTGTCGGATGTTTCTCACTACACTCACGGATTATGCTAAGACCTGGTTTAGGAAACTACCCTATAGGAGCATAGATTCCTTCACCAAATTATCAACTGATTTCTGCTCACAGTTCTAGGGGGTTAAGCCCCGACTGAAAGACCCAATTCATCTACAATATGTGATCCAGGAGAAAGGGGGAACACTCTGGGCTTATGTCGAGCGGTTCCACAAGGAAGGCATCTAGATGGGGGTCTTCACCGAGAGAGAAACCAACTTCTGAAGAAACTTGTGGGCAGGAAAACTATTCCGGTCTTTCGCCAAGAGACTTCCGAAAACCTACCAGTAAGCATATTATCGGGCTTTGGAACAGATGAAGGTCTACGAACATCTCAAGGTCAAGATGGAGCATGACTACATGAGAGCTGAAAAATGACAAAAGAAGGAAGCTCTTAGACCTGAGCAAGATCAGAAAAGTCGGAACAAACCTCCTAATAAGTCAACATACGGTTTCCCTCTTCCTCAGCCCAGATCAGAAAGGTATCCGAACAAACGGGCTTCTCCTCAAGCTTTACCACCTCCCAAGACAGTGGCCCCTATAGCCCGCGATGAAAAGGGGTACGACCATTGTACTCCCTTGAATGCATCCAGAGAAACAGTCTACCTCTCCATTCGGGATAAGGGTTTGTTACAGAAGCCTGCGCCTATGAAAGCCCGGTCGATAAAAGAAATCGTTACAAATATTATGATTTTCACGAGGACGTAGAGCACAATACTTCAGATTGCTACAACCTGCGGAACCAGATTGAGGCTTTGATAAAGGGGAGGATACTTGATAGAGTTCTTACAACAAGTCAGAGAGAAAATTCAAACTTTAAGGGAGGTGCAAGCTGAGATCTAGGAACATACTGAGAAGAGGAAGGGAGAGCAGACGGACCTGATACAACAGATTCAGGTGATACATACTATCATCAGAGGTCCCACTCTGGCCGGTACTTCCAACAATTCCAAAAAAAACCATGCGAAGAAGGTCCCTCGTACGGACAAGGGGCAGGATATCTTAAAGGTCGACCTGAGACCGACTAACCCCTCTCGGTTGTCTCAGATCATCTTCAACGAAGCAGATGTCTTTAACACCGTGCAACCACATGATGACCTTATGGTCATTACAGAACAAATTGCCAATTTCATGGTACACCGCGAGCTCATCGACACAGGTAGCATCGTCGACGTTTTGTTCAAAGACACTTTGGAAAAACTAAACTTGAAGCAATGGTGCTACAACAGTTGTACTACTCCATTATATAGGTTCACTGGGGACTCCATCATATAGGTTCACTGGGACTCCATCACACCCGTAGGATCAAAAATCCTACCGGTGATCATCGGAGCCGCACCTCTCCAGTAAAACATCATGACTGACTTCATGGTTGTGGATACCCCGTCGGCCTACAACGTAATATTAGGGAGGCCATACCTATCATCCTTGAAGGGGTCCTTTCTATTTACCACAATGTCCTGATGATCCTGGTAGAAGTCAAGGCAGGAGAGGTTTAGGGTATTCAGCAAACAGTTAGGAAATGCTACGCAGTGTCAGCTAACCCAGCAGCTCTAGCTAAACAGCTCACTTAAGTAACGACTATCCAAGGCATGATAATCCCCGGAAGGAACTTAGTGCTGCCATTGTTTCAGGTTCAAATTTAAAGCTACGAACAATGAAGCGGAATACGAAGCCCTGCTAGCTAGGATAAAAGCTACCATAGAGCTCAAGGTTGATTATCTGAATATCAAGAGTGACTCATCACTCGTGGTCAACCAAGTTTCCGGGGATTATCATGCCAAAGAGGATAACATGATCTTTTACTTGAAACTGGTACAACAACTCAGAACCAAATTTAGGGGATTCAGAATCGAGCAGATACTTTGACACCTAAACCATCGAGCTGATGTCCTAGCCAAGATAGCTGCCTATGGTGGCCAGACCCTACCTCACGGAGTCCCTCTTCAAGTAATCCCCCCACCTAGCGTTGTGAATGGTAAGGAAATTTATTCCTTGGACCAATATCCATGCTGGATGGATCCAATAGCAGAACATCTACAGGACGAGAAACTCCCCGGGGAGCCCGACCAAGCTAGGAGGGTTAAAAGGCTCTTGGTCCAGTATTGTATGGTGTATGGGAATTTATACTGAAGGAGAAAATCCCTTCCCCTGCTCTGATGTCTACAACCCAGAAGATGCCGAGTGAGCTCTGAGAGAGATCCATTCCGGGGAATACGGGAACCATATTGGTGGAGAAGCCATGGCATATCAGGTTCTCCGCATGGGGTATTATTGGCCGACCAACCATCGAGATGCTTAGAACTTGGTGTAAACCTGCGAGGCATGCCAGAAGACCGTAAACTTGAGTCATCTCCCTTCGGAGCATTTACCATATCTTAGCTCACCATACCCCTTTGCTATGTGGGGAATCGATTTGATTGGACTGCTTCCTACATCTCCGGGACAGGCCAAGCATGCTATCGTAGCGATTGATTACTTACAAGATGGGTTGAAGCCGGACCACTGTCCTAGATATTAGAAGAAAACACAACAAGGTTCTTCAAGACCAATGTAGTTTGCAGGTTCGGAACCCCTCTGGTCATCATAACCGACCTCGGAAAACAGTTCAACAATGCCCAATTCAGAGATTTCTGTCAATGTTTGGGAATTGACCTTCAATTTGTTTCAAAAGCCTACCCTCAGACCAATGGTTTGGTGGAATCCACAAACAAAACCATTAAGAAGTTGTTGAAGAAAAAGCTAAAACAAAAGAAAGGCAGATAGGTAGATGGGCTTCCCGAGGTCCTCTGGCTTACCGCACTACAAGGAGAATTGCTACTGGGGAAACACCCAACTCGTTGGCATTCAGGGTTGAAGCAGTCCTACCTATAGAGCACAAGTTGCCTCGGGGTCAACGGGATCTTCCTCCATGATTTCATTGATCATCGCCATAACTTCAGGCGGTAAAGCTGCATCAAGAAGGCTGGTCACCGACTTAGGAACGTTCCTGCCTTCTGTTGACTCCATTCCTGAGAGCACTACAGGGGGATCTCTGGCTTCAGCAAGGCCTCCTTCTAGCTCTACATTGTGAACCTCCTTCGAGGATTCGCCAAGACCAGATACTGGAAAGGCTGGAACAAAAGAAGGTAGATCCGGTACCTCCAACTACTTCCTAGATCCCTCCCCAAAAAGGGCAGCTTCATCAGTTTTCGGGTGAGACATTTCCACAGC
Source organism: Dipteronia dyeriana (assembly GCA_032871835.1). Classification (NCBI taxonomy): domain Eukaryota; kingdom Viridiplantae; phylum Streptophyta; class Magnoliopsida; order Sapindales; family Sapindaceae; genus Dipteronia; species Dipteronia dyeriana. Next base: position 84,694,132 of record CM065296.1, on the reverse strand, counting down.
CCGTGACATGACCTCCACTCTATCCCAGTCGGCAATACTGGAGAGATCAAATAGGGGAGGGAGAGCCTCTGTAACCTGATAGGAGGCATAGAAATACCACTTGCTAAAAGTGGCTTCCACTTCAGCTTGGAGCTGGGTAATTCGAGCCTGTAAGGTTTGGTTTTCAACATCTAGGGCAATCGCTTTCCTGCCGCTTCGACCGGAGAGTTTTCTGATCAAATGCCTACTTCAGCCTCTCATGATCGTATTGAAGCTCAACTAGCTGCGTCTCCATTCCTTTTTGGCTGGAGGTCATCTCCTGGACCAGGGTCTGAGCCCATGCAAGCAACCCTATGCCTCGCTCAGCTTCAGCCTCAGCCTCAGCCTTGGCTGCCCGATCATGGAGGAAGGCTACATGATGCCCCATGGCCACTTGATACTTGACAGCCTGCAAAGTAAAATCAGGTTACTAAAAGCGATAATTACCTTGGCTAAAATGGGCATCGGTCGAACAGGAACGTAGCTATCCAAACTGGGTTTTCTAATCAACCAGATAATCCCCTGAGCATTATTGATGAGGAATCCGGTGAGGAAAATAGGGACGGCGTTGCTGGAAAAGACTAAGTCACAGTTGTTGGTCCTTCTCTGAAGAGACATCTTCTCTTGACTTCAAGGTCATTCTAGACTCCACTGTTGATCCGTAGTCGATCAGTCATATGATATCTAAATATGGTATTCCTGAAAGTGTCAACCTCACAGTTCCCCATAAAAACTACGACATCTTCAATCCACCCAAAGGCGTGCTCCTCATCAACGTGGCGGCCTTCGAGAATGGGGTCAGGCTCCCTCTTTATCCTACTTTTCGGCGGGCTCTCAATGCCCTACAGCTAGCTCTCCTCTAGTTGACACCCAGTTTCTGGAGGCATCTGATCGGCTTTCTAAGCAAGGTTACTCGGGAGCCTGAGGTTGAGGAGCTAGCACATCTTTTTCAGATTGGAAGCTTTTCCGGGGCTTCTCGAGGTCAGTTATACGCCAAGGCAAAGAACAAGCTCAATTTTATCATCCCTGCGCTTCGAATAAAGATACTTCATAGGCGGGCATGAGTACGTAGTTCCCACCACTTTTAATGATAAACCCATGTAGAGTCAAGATTCCTTGCCTGCCGAGTCTGAGGTGGTGCTGAAGGCCATCTTTGCCAGAAACTATTTGAATCTGAAGTTCCCGACTGCTGACCCTTTCGATTCTCATCGGGTAAACCGCCATCTGTAAATATCTGATTCTACTCCTCATAAGTACTCTGAACCATCATTCTTTTTATCATTGAATAATTCAGTTCTGACGGTTCTGCCTTTTTTTTTCAAACAAATTTTGTTGTTGCTCCAGCTTCTCATGAGCCTAACAAGCTCTCACTCCTCCCTCTTCTGCCAAATCGAATCAAGAAATCCCCCTGGCTTCCTTAGAGAAAATGGGGACCTACCGTTCCAACTAGGGTTTCATCTGCTTTTGCTTCGTCTTCTTCCCAGCATAGGTCTAAGCTTTCACTCCTCCCATCTCGGGCTGCCAAGGTGTGGGGTAAAGTTGTCTCCATTTCTCAAGTCATTGATGTAGCAACGTCGGCTCCTGCTCTAGTTACCACCACACCTGTTTCTACTCCTAACGCTTCTGTTTCAAGCTTGCCAAATGTTTCTGCCCCTCCATCTACATTCCTAGCCTCCTGAGCTTTAAAGGACCCTAAGGCTAGTGTTGAAGAGGTTTCCCCTATTCGCTAGCCAAATCAGCCTGGCTCTGCCTCTTAAGACGAGGTCATAGGGTAATTCGTTGCTTCCTCCCCCGAGGGCAATCTTTCTATGATGGCTTCAATGCTCATAGATATTCTGATCACCAGAGGATCTGCCCTCTTGGCCGAGGTAATTATCGTTTTTTATCCTCTCATGCAATAGTTTGGTTTGCCATTTTCTAATTTGAATTCTTTTACAGGCCTTCAAATTTCAAGTGGCCGTGGGCCACCAGGTGGCTTCTTTCTGCGACCGGACAACCTTGGTCGAAGCTGAAGCTAAGCAGGCTATGGAATTGTTGGTGCTGGATAATGACTTGGTACAAGATATGGCCTCTTGCCAGAGGGGGATGAATGAAGAGTTAGCCGAGATTTGGTGTGACCATGAAAGGACAAGGAGATCCCTTGACTTAGAAACTTTTCGGTTTGAACGTCAGGCTGAGTAGATAGATTCTATGAAGGAAGAGGCAAAGGCGCTGGACATTGAAAACCAAGGTCTGCAAGCCTAAGTATCCAAGCTTCAAGCCGAGGTGGATGCCTGTTTCAGCGATGGATACTTCTATGCTTCATACCAGTTCACAGAAGCTCTTCCCCATCCCTTCGACCTCTTCATCATAGCTTTGGGATAGGGATGAGGCAATGGTTAAGGTTGCGTTAATGTCTCGCCTCGAAGGTGACAGAGCAAATCTTTCTAGCAGAACTGTAGTCGGGAAGCAAATAACTATGCCAGACCTTCCTCCTCTTACTGCAACCTTACTAACATCAGGTCCTTAGGAGTCCTCGAAGGGGGTTCAGCCCGCGGAGCCCGAAGGATACCAACCAGAGATCAAAGCCCTCTGAAGAATCTTCTAGAGGAGAGTCAAAGGTCGGGAAGAGCAAGATAGAGTTAATCACTACCCTTCTTGATGTGTCCATTCCTCCTGAGGTCATGGCGGTGGTCAATGAGGTTGTAGAGGAAAACCTCACTGAATAGCAGGCAGTGGAGGATCCCGGATGAGGAGGTAGCGAGGGAAGACAGCCATGGCGAGTAACTATGAGAGGGACAGACAGGAGGAGACCAGACAGGGGAGCAGCAGAAGGGAATCAAGAGGAAGTAGAAGTCTTATATTCACAACTAGCCTTTACAGCCCAAAAAGGGGGTTGGCACCCCACTTTATTCATGACTGACCATCATCATTTTTTATTGCCCGGAATCAAGGGTTGGGCTTCCTGCTTGATAACTATAGCCTTTCCAGGAGATAGGCTCCCATTTCATTAACGAAAACTGGCTTTAGATTTCATTCATGCTTACTTTAACGAATTTTGAATTTACTGACATCCTCTTGCTTCATTCCAGATCCCGACCTAGATGCGACCTCTGATATAACTTGAATTTCTTGAATCTTGGCGGAGATAATGAGATATAAAATTTTGTTTAAGTGTGAAAGTAGAAAGCTAGCTCGAGCTCTCCACTCTTAGAGGAAACTTGTAGCTCAATGACTTTAGTGAATAGTCCCCTTATGTGATTATAAGCTAGTTTGTACCTGTCACAACAAGCAGTCATATGCACATGGAAGATTAATAGCCCGTAATAACTGGAAAATTGGAGTTTAAGTAGAAGAGCTTTCCAATCCCTGGCCCTTTTTGGGGGTAATGGCCCGATCGAGGAAGCAGGAGGGCTACCTAGCTATTTCCTAGTCTCGAGATCTAGATGGCAACTATACTCTTATACTCAGATCTTTCTTAGAGGTGGTAGCCCGACCAAGGCATCAGGAGGGCTAACCAGCTATTTTCTGGTCTTGTGATCTGGATGGTAACTATGCTCATATACTCAGACCCTTCTTGGTGTTGGGAAGTGCCCGGTCGAGGCGTCAAGGATGGTGAGAGTACTTCCCCGGCTAATCCTTGGTCTTGAGATGACTGTGTCGAACTTACCCGTGTAGACTCTAGTTGGATATGGAGAAATTATTGTAGTATACAATCAAAGATGGAGAAATCATACTTTATTGATAAAAAATGGAGTACATTGTTGTTGGAAATTTTATTGAAACTTAAATGGAGGTAGTCTGCTCACGAGTCCCCAGTCTAAGGGTAATACTTCCTTTGGTGATCAGCATTCCAGGTGTGATCGATGGATCGGCCATCCATGTCCTTGAGCTTATATGCCCCGTTACAGACCACTGTCTTTACCAAATAAGGTCATTCCCAGTTTGGCCTAGGACCCCGTCTAACCTCTTCCTAGTATTCAAGGTTACTTTCTGAAGAACTAGGTCCCCTTCCTTGAAGCTTCGTGCTTTAACTCTCCTGTTAAAGTACCTAGAGATCTTGCTCTGGTTAAAGTACCTAGGCTAGCTCAAAGCTTATCCGTATTGCTTCTAAGCTTTAAATGTTGGACTCTGAAGGAGGTTTGTTTATGCTCGATAGGAAGAACTGCTTCCACCCCAAAGGTTAAAGAATCAGGTGTTTCTCCAGTGGTTGTTATTCTTGTAGTACGGTAAGCCCAGAGGACCTCGGAAAGCTCCTCAGCCCATCTGCCTTTTCTTTGCGGTAACTTATTTTTCAACAGCTTCTTAACTATTTTATTGGTGGATTCCACCAGCCCATTAGTCTGCGGATGGGCTACTGAGGCGAATCTAAGGTCATTTCTTGCAAAAGTCCTTGAATCGACCATTATCAAACTGCTTTCCGAGGTCATCTATAATTATAAGAGAATTCCTGAACCCGTAAACTACATTGTTTTTGATGAACCTTATCGTATTCTCTTCTGATATCTGGGAGGGTGGTTCGACCTCGACCCATCTTGTGAAATAGTCAATTGCCACAATAACATGTTTGGCTAGTCAAGAAACTGTTGGAAGTGGCCCGTTCAGGTCGACTCCCCACATAGCAAAATGGTAAGACAAGCTGAGAGAAGACATACGCTCCAGTGGAAGATGGCTCAAGTTGGAGGTCTTCTGGCATGGTTCACATGATTGAACAAAGTTCTTTGCATCTTAATGGATAGTTGGCCAGTAATACCCTATGCGGAGTACCTTATATGCCAGATCTTCACCACCAACGTGGTTCCCGCATTCCCTAGAGTGAACCTCTCTTAGTGCTTATTTGGCATCATCAGGGTGCAATCATCGAAGAAAGGGAAGGGACCTGCCCCTCTTGAAGAGGCACCAATCTACCAGGCAATATCGGATTAAGAGCCTTTTAATTCTTCTAGCCTGGTCAGGCTCCACGGGAAGCTTTCCTTCTTAGAGATAAACCACTATTGGGTTCATCCAGCATGGCTATCGATCTAGGGTATAGGACTTCTTGCATGCCATTGTGCTTGGTAGGAAGATTACTTGGAGTGGGACTCCTTATGGTAAGGCCTATCCACCATTTACTGCTATCTTGGCTAGGACATCAGCCGGACGATTCTGTTGTCGAGGCACCTGCTAGATCTTAAATCCTTTGAATTTATTCTTAAGCAGCTGAACTAGCTTCAAATAGGCAATCATGTAATCCCCTCTAGCCTGATAGTCCGTAGAAACTTGATTAACTATGAGTAATGAGTCACTCTTAACCTGAAGGTAATTGACCCCGAGCTCAGCGGCCGCCTTCATCTCGGCTAGGAGGGCTTCTTACTCTGATTCATTGTTAGTGGCTGTAAATTCGAATCTAAAGCAATGGCAAAACTTATTCCCCTCTGAGTCTGTTAGGACTATGCCTACCCAATCCCTCTACTTGCCTGAATTTTCCATCAGTGTAGTGGATCCATGACTTGCATCCTATCAACTAGCTATCGAACTCTTGAATCCTCTCAAAAGTTATATTTGTCATTGCTGAGGTCGCTTGACTTGGGGGCACGTAAAGCTCTGCCATAAAGTCCGCCAAAGCCTAGGCTTTAATTCTGTCCAGTGTTTATACCTTAAATCAAACTAGGTGAGTTCTAGGGCCCTTAAAACCAGTCTTCTGGACACATTCGAAATTTCAGGAATTGACAAAGAGGTTGGTCCGTCACTACTGTTATTGAGTGAGCTTGAAAGTAGGGACAAAGCTTCCTTGCTGAGGTTACCAGGGCATATGTGAGCTCCTGTAGAAGAGTATAATTCTTTCCGGCTTGGTTAGGGTTTGTCTTACGTAACAGATAGGTCGATCTCCACATTATTTGACCCCAATCAATGCAGTTTCAGAAATGGCCAAGTAGATTTGCAACTCCTCTCCCGGACTTTGCCTGACTAATAACGGAGGACTTAATAGATACTTCTTCAAAGCTTGAAAAGCTTGCTTACTCTCCTGGTCCCATTTCATGTTTCTTCCCTGCTTGATAGCTTTGAAGAAAGGGAAACATTTATCGGTGGATCAAGAGATGAACCTGTTGAGCGCTGCTATCTGCCCGACCAAGACTTGAACCTGTTTGAGTGACGTCGGGGATTCTAGATCCGGGATGGCCTAGATCTTTTATGGGTTAGCCTCTATTCCTCATTCTTGAACCATGAAGCCCAGAAACTTTCCTGCAGTTACCCCGATGGCACATTTTGAGGGGTTCAATCTCATCCGGTTTTCTCTTAGGATCATGAAAGTTCTACGAAGGTCGTCCTGATTTCTTTCTATGGTTAGTGACTTGGTAATCATGCCATCGATGTACACTTCCATTGATCTTCCAACCACGGGCTTGAAAAGTCTATTGACCAAGAGTTGATATGTAGCTCCCGCATTCTTAAGCCCAAACGACATCACCTTGTAGCAATACAAACCCTGCCCGAAGATAAAACTGGCATTGTCTTGGTCGACGGGGTGCTTCATGATTTGGTTGTAACCTGAGAATGCATCCATGAAGCTTAGGAGCTTGTTTCTAGACGTAGAGTCAACCAACTGATCGATCTTTGGTAAAGGAAAACTACCTTTTGGACACGCCCGGTTGAGGTCGGTGTAGTTAACACATATTCCCCACTTCCCATTCACCTTCATGACCATAACCACGTTGGCAATCCATTCGGAGTAGCGGGCCACTTTGATGAAGCTTGCTCTGATAAACTTGTCCACTTCTTCCTAAATCGGATCATTCCTTTCAGCGTTAAAGTGACGCCTTTTTCGTTTGACGGGCTTGAAGGTTGGATCTACTGCTAAACGGTGAAAAGCCAATGATATCGGGATCCCGGGCATCTCATCATGACTCCAAGCAAAGATGTCATTGAATTCTTTAAGGAGCCCGATCAGACCCTCATTCACTTCCGGCTCAATGGTGGCTTCGACCTTAATGACCTTCGAGGGGTCATCCAATCGGATTGGTATCTCTTCTAGCTCATCCACTGAATGCCCGCTGGCCCATTCCCTGCTCAACTTCTTTTCGTCTGGAATCTCGCGATCACCCTTTGGGTGATTTACAGGCTCTACATTCTCCAGGGTCATCCTGGGGGTTGCCCCATTCTGTATCGTTGTAACCTGTGCAAACTATTTCACTAAAGCTGTTAGGTTGGCAGACACTACATAGCACTTTCTGACCGTTTGCTGGTCACCGCGTATTTCCCCTACCTTGTCTTCTACTGGAAACTTTAGGCCGTTGTGGTAAATGGACAAGACCCCTTTCAAGGATAACAAGAAAGGTCTTCCTAATATCGCATTGTAGGTCGATGGGGTATCCACCACCACGAAGTCTGTGATGATATTTTACTGGAGGGGGGCTGTACCAGCGTTTACTGGAAGTATTTTTGAGCCCACAGGTATGATTGAGTCTCTAGTGAATCCATACAGCGGGGTTATACAGCTATTGTAACACCATTGTTTCAAATTTAGTTTTTCCAAGGTATCTTTGAAGAGGATGTCGATGCTACTGCCATTGTTAACAAGCACGCGATGAACCATGCTGTTGGAAATTTTTACCATGACCACCATGGGATCGTCATAGGGTTGTAAGGTGTTGTAGACATCCGTCTCGGTAAAAATAATCTACGCATACTAGAAAGGGTCAGCTGGGCTCTGATCGACCTTGAAGATACCTCGCCCTTCATCTACTCGAGGGACCTTCCTCATATAGTTTTTTCTTGGATTATTGGAGGCACCAGCCAATGTATGCCCTTCTCTGAGGGTAAGTATCACTTGGATTTGTTGCATCAGATCCACCTGCTCCCCTTTTCTTTTCTTGGCGTGCTCACGGATTTTAGCTTGTACTTCCCTCCCAATCTGAATGTTGTCCCTAACTTGTTACAAGAACTTAATCAAGCATCCTCTCCTTAGCAGAGCCTCGATCTTTTTGCGTAGGTTATAGCACTTTGAAGTGTTGTGACCCACGTCTTCATGAAAGTCACAGTATTTATACCGGTTCCTCGTATCGACGGGGGCTTTCATGGGTACGGGCTTCTATAGTAGCCCCTTATCCTGGATGGCGAGGTGGATCATTTCATGGGATGCATTTAAGGGGGTGTAGTGATCGTATCCTCTCTCATCCCGTGTTATAGGGGCTACGATCCTACGAAGAGGCAAAACCCGTGGAGGGGTTTGCCTTACTGGGTACCTTTCTTACTTGGGTTGAGAAATAGTGAAATTGAAGGTTGACTTGTTGGGAGGTTTGTTCAGATTTTTCTAAACTGGTTTAGGTCTGAGAGTTTCCTTCTTCTGTCATTTTGTCGTTCTCATGTCGTCATGCTTCATTTTGACCTTCAGCTGCTCATCGACTTTAACTTGCCCTAAAGACCGATCATAGGCCTCTTGACAGATCTCCGGAAGTCACTTTGCAAAGGATCAGAAAAGATTACCCGCTCATAGGTTCCGCCTGAAATTGGCAAGGGTCTCTTTCTTAGTGAAGACCCATATCTGGATGACTTCTTTGTGGAACCACTCCATATAAGCCTGGAGGGTTTCCCCCCTCTCTTGGATCACGTTTTGTAAATGTATAAGATCCTTCGTCCGGGGTATGATTCCCTAGAATTGTGAGCAGAAATCAGTTGCCAGCTTTGTGAAGGAGTCCACATTGCCTACGGGTAGCTTTCTGAACCAGGTCTTGGCGTATTCGGTTTGCGTAGCCCGGAACATCCGGCACATAGCGGCCCTGGTAATGTTCTGGACTTCTATTTGCTGGACAAAGCTCTCCAAGTGGATCAAAGGATCCTCCGTACCGGAGAACTTGTCTGATGGCATCTTAAACTTTAGTGGGAGCTCCGTCTCTCTAATTTTTGTAGTAAAACGGGCGTTCATCTAGCTTAGAGGGTCCCTTTTGACCTCCTTACCCTTCCCACTTTTCAACTGATGGATCTCCTTCTGCATCTTGGCCAGCTGATTCCTCAGGCGCTTATTCCTACGCCTCTTAGAGTCAACCTTGGAGCTCTCGCTGTCAGATCCCCCAGACGAGTTGGGTACTTCTACTTTGTCATCCTCAAGGACGGGCTCTATTCATGAAGTTTCCCGGCTCTCCCCGACTTCAGCTTGAGGTTCCCTTCTAGAGGTCATCGGTCGGAGAGGGCTGCGAGGTAACCTTAGCGGTAGATCGGCTGCCGACTTAACCTGCCTAGGTCGATAATTGGTCGGCCTGTCTGGGACTGGGGGAATGGGCCCTAGCCTGTCCCGGATGGATGTTACAGGCCATGTCCTATGGTAATCAGGGATCGGTGGCGGGGGGGGGGGGGGGCAAGTAAATCAAAGGCTGGCTGCCTAGCCGCAGATCGGCTCGTCTCTCCTCGGATTCCTAGGTCTGCCAGCTGAGGGTCAATTCCTTCTGCAGCAAGACAGAGGAGAACATTTTCCATAATGGTTGCTGCATGCTGATTAATCACTGCTTGACTCACCGCCAGAGGGGTTGGAGCCCGCATTGCGCCTAGCAGATGAGAAGCTGGCTTATGGTGCTTGGATTTCTTTCCCTTTTTCTGCCCTTTCTGGGTGGATAGGGCAGGTGGATGTCCCGAGGTTTAAGTTTTTCTTTGAGAGGAGCGAAGCCTCATGATTACTGGAAAACAATAAACTCGTAAGTGTAAAAATATGGTCGTGGGTTTGTTTCCCACAGACAGCGCCAGAAAGTATTAACAGAGAATTTACTCGATGTGAGAAATTCTGGTTAACACCCTCGAGACCACTACCATTTAAGTGGTGGTCAGGGTTGGTACCGTAGGTACCTAATCTGACATAATAAAGATGGATGTATGAATATGAGTGCAATGAAGATAGGAATGTAATTGCTTTATTATCAACTAGGAATATCGTACAAAAAGACTCTTAAGCATTCCTAATCTCTCTAGGATATAGTAGGGTGGAAACTTTGTGCCTGTCGAATAGTAGGTAATCGTGGAGGCCGTATTCTGATTACAGAATTTAAGCCGAAGACTCGAAAACTCTCTCTTTCTATTTGCCATATGATATTCTCTTTCCTCTTTACGACAGGTATATTTATACACGGTCTAGGTTGTTCAAATCAATGAATCTCCCGCCATGATTCTCTGAATCCGTTCCCTTCTTATCGGCCGTGATCTCTTATTTAAAAGTCAATGACTTTGTATTAATAATGGATTCGAGAGTATCCTTTGTGGAGATAAGTTTGTTTCCTTTTTGGATTCAATCTCTTGCCTTACACGTACGCAGAGTTTCAATATTTGTTGTATTGTAGATTTGATCTTGTGTGTATTCATGGAATAATCCTTCATGGAGGTCGTTGAGTTAGCTGTTTGTTATTTCATAGGGCGAGGTAGACCCCAACCTTAGTTTTGGCACCAGAGGCTCGGCCTGACCTTTCCCCGTGCTTTAGACCTTGAGATGGCCTTATGGGCACTCATTGGGGGGTAGCGCGGATTATGTGAGCTTCCTTTTTATCGTCCAGATGGGTTCAAGCCTTCCTTAGCGAATGGGAACATAGCTATAACATGAACCTGATATCTTTAAAGGTCCCCCCCTTTTTGTGCCTGGAGAGGGTGGCTGGCTTTTGGGGAGGTTACGATGTACTCTCGATCTCAGGAAGCCTGGACAACCAGTATCGGGCTTTGCTTGAGTTCCAATGTTGGCGTAAGGGGATCGATTTGGTCATGTCAGGCTCCATTCCTGATAGTTCTGAAGCTCGATGAACCTTCCTCATTTTTATGGGGTCGCTCTATGCCTCACCCTTAGGACCCGGGGTTCAATAACTGGTGAACTCGATAGTGGAAAATTTATCTTTGGTCCCCTAGAAAAAAAATTTTATTAACAATACAAAAATTACTAAATGTCATTACTAATTGAAAACACTACATTGAATACAAAACAAATAAAGCAACAAAAGAATTTAGTTAATGTTGAAGTTCAAAACACTACATTGAAAACAAAACAAATAAAGTCACAAAAACACTACATTGAAAACATAAGATATAAAGCAACAAAAACACTACATTGTATTTTTTTAATTTCTTTTATAAAATGTAACATCAAAGTTCAATTAATAATAAATGTAATATTTTAATTAATAAAATTTAATTTCTTAATTTACTAATTTGTTAATTTCTTAACTTATCGTAATATAATGTTAATTGAGGGGTCAAGTGTTAATTATTGAGAAACAATAAAAAAGTAATTATTGAGGGAATATTGTTTTTAGAGTAAGATTTGGTGCAATGGGTTGGAGATGGTGGAGTGAAAATTGCTGCATTTTGCTATAAAGTTGCAACAAATTGATGCAATGGGTTGGAGATGGTCTTAGTTCCCTACTAGGTATACTTTTTTATTCTAAATAATAAAAATTCTCTCATACTATCGAGATTTGCCATTGTTGACGGGAAATTTGCTCGAGATGAGAAATTCCTGTTAACACCCTCGAGACCACTACCACGAAAGTGGTGGCCGGGGTCGGTACCGTTGGTTCTCGACCTAGTTAAGAGAGAGACGAGTGGCTGAAACGTAATAACAGTAAATGGGAGCTTTATTATAGATATATTGCTTTAAGATACAAATAACTCTCTTGTTTGCTCACAGTCTCTCAAGGTGTAGGATGGTGGCAACTCGGTGCCTGTCGAATAGTGGAGATGAAGGTGACCGTGTTCTGAATCTAGAATTTATGCCCTCCTTCTACGTGTATATCTCTTGTTGTATTTTTGTATGTGTATTGTTCTCTGATTCTTGTATATGTCTTCGTTTTTCTGTCTTTCTATGTGTGTCCCTTTCTACCATGCTTGGCCTCTCCTATATATATATCGTCCAAGTAGGTTTTTAGTTAGCGAATACTCTACGTGGTCTCATGAATCCGTTCCCTTCTTATCGGGTGGGATTCGTTATTTAAATTTGAATTGTTTCCGGATTCGATGATATCGTTGACGAAGATAAGTTTGTTCCCTTATTTGAATTAAACTCTTAACGTGGAGATGATCCTGTGTGCACTCGTGCCATGGATCTTCATGGAGGTCACCCTGCCAGCTGTCTGTTGCCCCGTAGAGCAAGGTAAACCCCTGCTTTGGCTCTGTTCTTATAAGCTTAAGATGGATTTTCCCTGACCTATGGGGGCTTGAGGTTCCTTTGTTGACCTTCCCGGGAGGTAGCTGGGGTAGTGTATATTTAGGCGTGACTCTTCATTTATGTCCATCAAAGACAGCAGGCTTCTGGAGAGATTGGCGGGCTTCTTTCGAATGTCTCTTGAGCTTGGAGACTTTCCCTAGCATCTACGGGGCGGTTATAGAACTAGACCTCAGAGCCGATGTTCCCCCATAGATGGCCTGGAGAAGCCCTACTTTCGGTACTCTTGTAGGGGCTCATCTCGGTCGTGTCTGGCTTGTCTTCTGGTAGCTTTGAAGCCAAACCGGCCTTCCCTGCTTCTCCGGGGTAGCTTTACGGTATTTTCAGGCTTCATGATGGTCAATTATGGGTGGAAAATTTCATTTTGATCCCTGGCCAAATTTCATTATTAACATAAGTCCCCTCTGACTTGAACACCGCTGGTAGAGTTGGGGTTGGTGTCAGATTCCTTATTTAATTGAGAAAGTTTTTCTCCATAAAGATAATTAATGAGTGAAATTTTCTCATTAATTACCCAACATTTTGAATCTGAAACTGAGTTAGTTATTCGAAGAAAAGCTGCTGCAATACGGCTTTCAGGTGATCTTCCCGAGGATATAGCCCATAAACCTCTATTTAAGCCTTGCCTGACCGTCACTTTCTTCATACTTCCTCAAAACTTCAAACTTTAAAATTTCTTCTTCCCTGTTTTCTCTGTCTCTATCTTCCGCTTGCTTTCTCATCTCTCTTGCCCATCAATGTCGACTTCCACAGATAGTGTTGATACCTTGGTCGAAGGCTCCGGTGGCCCTAAACTAGCTCCTCTTAAGCAGGTGCGAGGGATTTCAAGCGACGAGGAATCTTCCTCACTCCACCAGTGCCGTCGTTCTAATAAGAACGCTTCTATCGGCTCTGGCTTTTTGATTCGGCCTGACAATCCTCTGAACCTAGTCGATTAAGACTCTGACATCAGGGAGAGATAAGATGCCTTCGGGAGGGCTCAAGTCACTGTGGCGGAGCTCCTCCAGTGATAACCCTTCCTTCCGAACCTACGGTCATCCCCAAATATATTGTCAACCCTCAGTCGAACGGCCGTCTACGGGACAATTATGGTATTCCTGATACTGTTTCTCTAACTGTCCCTAATCGAAACTACAATGTTTTTAGCCTGCCCAAAGGCGTGCTTCCTATCCACGTCGTAGCTTTTGAGAGCGGGGTTAGGCTTCCTCTTCACCCAACCCTTCGACGGGCTCTCAATGCCCTTCAGCTGGTTCTGCTTCAACTGACGCGCGGCTTCTGGTGGCATCTAATCAGCTTCCTGGTATTGTGGAGGGAACAGTGCGAGCTGAGAAGCGTAACCAGGGAGCCTGAGGCTAAGGAGCTCATCTTCCATTTCCAGATCGGTAGCCTGGCAGGAGTCCTACGAGGCCAATTCTATGCCAAGACCAAGAACAGGCTTAATTTTATCATCCCCGGGGTTTTAAAGAAGGACCCCACTTAGAAAGAAGAATGGGTATTGGCGGGGGGAGATTGGGGGAGCTTCGTCTTCATCGGCGGGCATAAGCTCGAGGTTCCCACCGCCTTTAGTACCCACCTGGGGTCGGGATTCTTTGCCCGCTAAGTCTGAAGCATTGCTGAAGATTATCATAGCTTAGAACTACTTGAATCTGAAGTTTCCAACTACCGACCCTTTTGATCCCCGCAGGGTAAATAGGTACCTGAAGATATCCGGTGCTACACCTCGTAAGTATCTCGATCTATCTTGTTGTTGTTTTTTTATTATTATTATTGGATGGTTCAGTTCTGATGATCTTGATTCTTTTCTCTAATAGTGTTTGTTGTTGCTCCAGCTTCTCACAAAGCCCGACAAGCTAGGATATATCTTAATCCTTCTAGATCATCACCGGGAGCTTTCCCGGCTGTTCCAAAGAGGGGGGGGGGGGGGGGGGGGGGGGGGGGGTCAACCACTAAGGTAGCTTACCCGTTCGTTCCTTCCCCCTCTCCTTCCTAGGTGAAGTCCAAGATGGCTCTTCTAGCATCTCGGGTTGCGATGGCTCTAAACCGAGAAGGGTATGCCTCCCAAGTAGTCAATAAGTCTGTTCTTGCCCCTTCTTCAGTAGTTACTGCTCCAAACGATGCTCCCCAAGTCACGCTACCCCTCTCTGTAGATCTGGTTGTATCCCGGGTAGTCGAGGTTCCTAGGGACCCCGATACCGATATTTCTGAGGTCGCCCCTTTTCGGCCCTACTAGCAATCGAGCTCGGCGGATCAAGATGAGGTCCTGAAGCAATTTTTCGCATCCTGACCAGGCAGTGGGCTTTCTAGGATGACTGCGATGCCTGTGGACATCTTGATCACCAAAGGGTCCGCTCTTCTTGCCGAGGTAATTGTCGCTTCTTTTTCTTCATTCAGCTGCTTGATTTGTCATTTTCTAACATGATTTTCCTTTACAGGCTTTCAAATTTCAGATGGCCATGGGGCATCAGGTAGCATTCCTCCATGATCGAGAAGCCAAGGCTAAGGCTGAAGCTAAGCTAGCCATGGGGTTATTTGCGCAGGCTCAGACACTTGTCCAGGAGATGACCTCCAGCCAACAAGGAATGGAGACTCAGCTAGCTGAGCTTTAATGCGATCATGAGAGGCTGAAGCTAGCTTTTGATCAGAAGACTCTCCGGTAGAAGCGGCGGGCTAGCCAACGAGATGACTGAGAACCAAACCTTACAGGCTCGAATTACCCAGCTTCAAGCCGAAGTGGAAGCCTTCTTCAGCGAGGGGTATTTCTATGCCTCCTATAAGGTTGCAGAGGCTTTTCCTCCCCCCATTCGATCTCTCTAACATCGCTGGCTGGGATAGATAAGAGGTTATGTCGCAGGCTGCGGAGATGTCTTTCCCCTAAACTGATGGAGTTGGTCCTTCTGGAAAGGGAGTTGAGAAGCAGTTAGAGGTGCCAGATCTGCCTCCTCCTTTTTCAGTCTTTCTATCATCTGCTCCCGGTGAATCCTCGAAGGGGTTCACAACGAGGAGCTAGAAGGAGGCCTTGCTGAAGCCCAAGATCCCCCCATAATGCTCTCAGGAATGGAGTCAACAGAATGCGGGAACGTGCCTGAGTTAGGGACCAGCCTTCTTAATGCCACATACCGCCTGAAGTTATGGTGATGATCAATGAAATCGTGGAGGAGGATCCTGTTGACCCCGAGGCAGCCGGGGCTGATCCTTAAGAGGAGGTGGCGGAGGCGGCTGATGCAGCTTACCAGAACGACCCGCAACAGGAGAGGGGAGCAAAGGGCGAGGTTAATTCTGTGGAGGAGGAGGTTGGAGGTCCTCAGGAAGACGAAGAAGCTTGATTTCTTTCTCATGTAATCTATTTTGAATGCCCGGAAAAGAGGTGGGCATCCCATCTTCAAATGTGTTCGATCTTTTATTATTATTTTTTTTGTATCCCGAAACCAGGGATTTGGCCCCCCTTGCTTGTTGTAGCCTTGTTGGGAGATAGGCTCCCTTACTTGATAATAAAATTTTAATCTCAGGTCTAACTCTGGCTTGCATGACCTTGCTTGGTCTTCCTCTAGGTCCAGCTTTTATATCGAAACGAGCTATCTTTGGGGGAAATAACAAGATAAGAAAAAAAGTTATTAGCATTGAGTCCCCATACTAATGAAACTCCTACCTCAACTTCTTCAGCTGACAGTCCCCTTGTTTTATTAGGGTCTGTTGTAGTAAGTAACCCTGTATCAAGGAGAACTAGTGAAATAACAAGAGAATTTAGAGTTTTAGTGAATTGAGCCCTCTATCCCTGAGCTCCTTTGGGGGGCTGTAGCCTAAGTAGAACATTAAGTAAAGACCTGTTTAGCCCTCTTCTTAGGCTCGGGATCAAAAGGGCTTCCATGATTTCAAGCTCGATTCCTTCTTGGAGGGAACGGTAGCCCGACAAAGGCATCAAGAGGGCTATCTAGCTATTTCTTGGTCTTAAGATCTGGATGGAAACTATGCTCTAAAAATTCAGATCCTTCTTAAAATGGGTAGCCAGACCAAGACATAAGGAGCGCTATCTAGCTATTTCCTAGTCTTGAGATCTGGATGGCAACTATGTTGTTACACTCAGATCCTTCTTGGGACTCATATCCTTCTTGGGGGTGGTAGCCCGACCAAGGTATCAGGAGGGCTATCTAGTTATTTCCTGTTCTTGAGATCTGGACGGCAACTATGCTCTTACACTCAGATCCTTCTTTGGGGTGGTAGCCTGACCAAGGCATCAGGGGGGCTATCTAGCTATTTCCTGGTCTCGAGATCTGGATGGTAACTATGCTCTTGCACTCAGATCCTTCTTGGGGGTGGTAGCCCGACCAAGGCATCAGGAGGGCTATCTAGCTATTTCCTGGTCTCGAGATCTGGATGGCAACTATGCTCTTACACTCAGACCCTTCTTGGCAGGGGATGGTGCCCGACCGAGGCATTAGGAGTAGCGAGGGGGCTTCCCTAGCTTACCCCTGGTCTTGAGGCGATAATATCAAAACTTTCCATATATACCCAAATCATTGTAGGACATAGTTAAAGAATGAGTAAACAGGAAAAGGCAAGCTTTAAGCCCAAAGGACCTCGGAAAGCTCTTCTACCCATCTGCCTTTCTTTTGTTATAGCTTTTTCTTCAACAACTTCTTGATGGTTTTGTCATGGATTCTACCAAACCATTGGTCTGAGAGTGGGCTACCGAAGCAAACCGAAGATCGATTCTTAAACCTTGGTAGAAATCTTTGAATCGGCCATTGTTGAACTGTTTTCTGAGGTCGGTTATGATGGTAAAAGGGGTTCCTAACTTGCAAACTACATTGGTCTTGATGAACCTTGTTGTATTCTCTTCCGATATATGAGACAGTGGTCCGGCTTCAACCCATCTTGTAAAGTAATCAATCGCTAAGATAGCATGTTTGGCCTATCCCCGAGCTGTAGGAACCGGTCCAATCAAATCGACTCCCCACATAGCAAAGGGGTATGGCGAGCTAAGGGATGACAAATGTTCCAGATGGAGGTGACTCAAATTTGCAGCCTTCTGGCATGCCTCGCAGTTTTGCACCAAGTTCTTAGCATCTTGATGGACGGTCGGTCAGTAATACCCCATGCGGGGAACCTAATATGCCAAGGCCTCTCCACCAATATGGTTCCCACATTCCCCGAAATGAACCTCTCTCAACGCCCACTTAGCCTCTTCAGGGTGTAGACATCGGAGTAAGGGAAGAGATTTTCCCCTTCGGTATAAATGCCCATCCACCATACAATACCGAACAGAGAGCCTTTTAACCCTCCTAGCTTGATCGGGCTATCTAGGGAGTTTCCCGTCCTGTAGATATTCTGGTATTGGATCCATCTAACATGGCTGTCGGTCCAGGGTATAAGCTTCCTTACAAGTCATAATGCTAGGTAAGGGAATTACTTGAAGAGGGACTCTGTGAGGTAGGGTCTGGCCACCATAGGCAGCTATCTTGGCTAGAACATCAGCCCGATGATTTAGTTGTCGAGGTATCTATTCGATTCTGAATCCCCTAAATCTGGTCCAGAGTTGTTGCACCAGTTTCAGGCAAGCGATCATGTTATCCCCTTTGGCCTGATAATCCCCGGAAACTTGGTTGACCAAGAATGAAGAGTCGCTCTTGATATTCAGGTAATCAACCCCGAGCTCTATGGCAACTTTTATCCCAGCTAGCGGGGCTTCGTATTCCGCTTTATTGTTCGTGGCTTTAAATTCGAACCCAAAACAATGGCAGCACTCAGTTCCTTCTGGGTCGATGAGGACTATGCCCGCTCCTCCCTCGGACTGCCCGGAAGCTCGGTCAGGGTAGAGAGTCCACGACTCGCAGCCCTCTGGCCAGTTGTCAGATTCTGGAATCCTCTCAAGGGTGACATCTGTGACCTCGGGGGTTGCCCGATCTGAAGGTACTGAAAGCTCGGCTATAAAGTCTGCTAATGCTTGAGCTTTTATCATGGTCCTAGGCTTATACTTTAAATCGAACTAGGTAAGCTTTAGGGCCCATAGAACCAGCCATCCAGAAACATCCGGCCTTTGTAAGAACTGACAGAGGGGTTGGTCCGTGACCAGTGCTGTTGAATGAGCATGAAAGTAAGGACGAAGTTTCCTTACCGAGGTCATCAAGGCATAAAAGAGCTTCTCCAGCAGAGTATAGTTCTTTTCGGGCTTAGTTAGAGCACGACTCACATAGTAGATAGGTCGCTGGATCCTATCCCTGCATTCCTTGACCAAGGCACCACTTACAGCAATTTCTGAAACGCCCAAGTATATTTGGAGCTCTTCTTATGGATTTGGCTTGACTAGCAGTGGAAGGCTTGTTAGGTATCTTTTCAAAGCTTAGAAAGCCTGTTCACTCTTCTGATCCCACTTCATGTTTCTTCCCTGCTTGATAGCTTTGAAGAATGGTAGGCACTTATCGGTAGACCGGGAGATGAACCCGTTGAGTGCTGCTACCTGACGGTCAAGGTTTGAATCTGTTTAAGAGATGTAGGGGATTCTAGATCCAGGATAGCCATGATTTTTTATGGGTTAGCCTCTATGCCTCTCTCATGGACCATGAAGCCCAGAAAATTCCCCGTAGTTACACCAAAGGTGCATTTGGAAGGGTTCAACCTCATCTTGTTTTCCCTTAGGATCATGAAGGTCCTACGAAGGTCATCCAGGTGGCTTTCCAAGGTTGAAGATTTAGTGATCATATCGTCGATATACACCTCCATCGACCTTCCAATTTCAGGCTTGAACAAACGGTTGACTAACCATTTGTAAGTAGCTCTAGCATTTTTGAGCCCGAACGGCATCACCTTGTAGCAGTATAGGCCTTGCACGGTGATGAAGCTGATATTTTCTTGGTCCGTGGGATGCATCATAATCTGATTGTAGCCAAAAAATATGTCCATGAAGCTTAGGAGCTTGTTCCCGGAGGTGGAATCGACCAACTAATCAATTTTTGGCAGAGGAAAACTGTCCTTCGGGCATGCCCGATTGAGGTCGATGTAGTCCACGCACATGCGCCACTTCCCATTCGCCTTCGTGACCATGACCACGTTGGCGAGCCATTCGGGGTAGCGGACTTCTAGAATGAAGCCTACCTGGGTGAGTTTATCCACCTCTTCTTAAACCGCCACATTTTTTTCAGTGTTTAAGTGGCATCTTTTCTGTTTGATGGGCTTGAAGGTCGGATCCACCGCCAGTCGCTGTGCAGCTAATGTCATCGGGATCCCAGGTATCTTTGCATGACTCAAGGCAAAAATATCGTTAAATTCCTTGAGGAGCCTAGTCAATCCCTCTTTCATTCCTGGCTCAAGGGTAGCTCCGATCTTGACGACCTTCGAGGGATTGGTTAGTCGAACAGGAATCTCCTTTAACTTATCGAACTAGTGGCCGCTGGCCCATTCCCTTCTTTGTTCTTCCATGTCGGGCACCACAAGGCCTTATTCGGGACAATCGGTGGAGCCTGCGTCTTCCAGGTTTAGTGCCTGGGTTATCCAGCCTTGGATAGTCGTTACTTGGGTGAGCTGTTTAGCTAGAGCTGCTGGGTTAGCTGACACTGCGTAGCATTTCCTAGCTGCTTGCTGATCATCCCGAACCTCTCCCACCTTGTCTCCTGCCGAGAACTTCAGGACAATGTAGTAAATAGACAAGACCCCCTTCAAGGATGATAGGAATGGCCTCCCTAATATTACATTGTTGGTCGATGAGGTATCCACCACCACGAAGTCGGTCGTGATATTTTATAGGAGAGGTGCTGCTCTGATGATCACTGGTAGGATTTTTGATCCTACGGGTGTGATGGAGTCCACAGTGAAACCGTATAATGGAGTAGTACAACTGTTGTAGCACCATTGCTTCAAGTTTATTTTTTCCAAAGTGTCTTTAAACAGAACGACGACGCTATTACCTGTGTCGACGAGCACGCGGTGCACCATGAAGTTGGCAATTTGTACTGTAATGACCATGGGGTCATCATGTGGCTGCATGGTGTTAAAGACATTTGTTTCGGTAAAGATAATCTAAGATAGCTGGGAGGGGTTTTTCAGTCTCTAGTCTACCTTGAAGATATCCTGCCCCTCATCCGTACGAAGGACATTACTCTCATGGTTTTTCCTAGAATTATTGGAGGTGCAGGCCAGAGTGGGACTTCCGCTGATAGTATGTATTACCTGAATCTGTTGCATCAGGTCCGTCTGCTCTTCCTTTTTCTTCTCAGCATGTTCCTTGATTTCGGTTTGCACCTCCCTTTCAGTCTGAATGTTCTCCCTGACTTGTTGTAAGAACACTATCAAGCATCCTCCCCTTATCAAAGCCTCAATCTGGTTTCGCAGGTTGTAGCATTCTGAAGTATTGTGCCCTAATCCGGAATGGAGAGGTAGACTGTTTCTCGGGATGCATTCAAGGGAGTGTAATGGTCGTACCCTGTATCATCGCGGGCTATAGAGGCCATTGTCTTGAGAGGTGGTAAAGCTTGAGGAGGAGCCCGTTTATCTAGATACTTTCTGATCTGGGCTGAGGCAGAGGGAAACCGTATATTGATTTATTAGGAGTTTGTTCAGGCTTTTCTGATCTTGCTCGGGTCTGGGAGCTTCCTTCTTTTATTGCTTTTCTGCTCTCATGTCGTCATGCTCCATCTTGACCTGGAGCTGTTCGTCGACCTCTATCTTTCAGTGCCCGATCATAGGCTTCCTAGTAGGTTTCCGGAGGTCTCTTGTTAAAAAACCAGAATAGTTTTCCCACCCACAAGTTTCTTCTGAAGTTGGCGAGGGTTTCTCTCTCGGTGAAGACCCCCATCTGGATGAATTCCTTATGAAACCGCTTGATATAAGCCCAGAGAGTTTCCCCTCTCTTCTGGATCACGTATTATAAATGAATCAGGTCCTTCAGCAGGGGCTTAACCCCCTGGAACTGTAAACGGAAATCAGTTGATAATTTGGTAAAGGAATCTACGCTCCCGGTGGGTAGTTTCCTAAACCAGGTCTTAGCATAATCCATAAGTGTAGTGGGGTACATCCGACACATAGCGGCCCTGGTTATGTTCTGGATCTCCATCTGTTGAACGAAGCTCTCTAAGTGGCTCAGCGGATCTTCAGTCTCGGATAACCTGTCAGCTGGCATTTTGAACTTAGGCAGGAGCTTTGCCTCCCTGATCCTTCTGGTGAAGGGGGCATTCATTTCACTTAGAGGATCTTTCTTGTCCTCCTTGTACTTCCCCTTCTTCATCAATTGGACCTCTTTCTGTAGCTCTGCCAACTGGTCCCTTAGTCACTTCGTTTCGGACTTCCTTAAGTCGATATCGGATTCCTCACCATCAGATCCCTCTGATGAACTGGTGACCTCTACTTGGTTCCTTCTTTGGAGAGGGCTCGATCAGGGGCTTTGCTGACTTTCTTCTTCTCTACCCTGGGCTTCCCTCCTTGTAGTCATTGGGCGGATGAGATCTTCCAGTCCCCGGGGAAGGACATCTGTCAGGAATCTGACTTGTCATGGTTGGTAGCGTGGCAGCGCTTCATTAACATGGGGCATGAGCCCTAGCCTATCCCGGATCGAGGTTGAGAGTCGCGTTCTGTTACGAGTTGATTCCTTGAGGGGCAGGCCCTAAGCGATCAAAGGCGGGTTGCCTAGCCCCAGGCCTGCTTGATTCCCTCTAATTGCAGAGGCCCGTTTATTGGATAGCGATACCCTCAACGAGTAGTCGAAGGCAGACGTTCTCTTTAAAGGCCGCCGCTTTTTGGTCAAGCTCGACCTGGCTTCCCAGAAAGAGGGATCCAGAGCCCGTACAGTAGCTAGCTGGATAGGAATCTGGCTATGGAGCCTGGATTTTTTCCTTTTCCTCGGGACCTTTCGTGTCGATGTAGCAGAAGGTTGTCCCGAGGTGCCCTGCTGCCCTGCTGCCCTTGTGAGGAGCGGAGCTTCATGATGACTTTGAAATAACAAACTTTTTGAATGTAAAAAGATGGTAGTGTGAGAGGTTTCCCACAGACGGCGACAGAAAGTGTTGACGGGAAATTTGCTCGAGATGAAAAATTCTTGTTAACACACTCGAGACAACTACCACGAAAGTGGTGGCCGGGGTCAGTACCGTTGGTTCCCGACCGAGTTAAGAGAGACACGAGTGGTTGAAATGTAATAACAGTAAATGGGAGCTTTATTATTGATATATTGCTTTAAGATACAAATAACTCTCTTGTTTGCTCACAGTCTCTTAGAGGTGTAGGGTGGTGGCAACTCGGTGCCTGTCGAATAGTGGAGATGAAGGTTACCGTGTTCTGAATCCAGAATTTAGGCCCTCCTTCTACGTGTATATCTCTTGTTGTATTTTTGTATGTGTATTGTTCTCTGATTCTTGTATATGTCTTCGTTTTTCTGTCTTTCTGTGTGTGTCCCTCTCTACCATGCTTGGCCTCTCCTATATATGTCGTCCAAGTAGGTTTTTAGTTCGCGAATACTATACCGTGATCTCATGAATCCGTTCCCTGCTTATCGGGGCGGGATTCGTTATTTAAATTTGAATTGTTTCCAGATTCGATGATATCGTTGACGAAGATAAGTTTGTTCCCTTATTTGAATTTAAACTCTGGACGTGCATGTAGATATCATGTGGAGATGTTCTTGTGTGCACTCGTGCCATCGATCTTCATGGAGGTCAACCTGTCAGCTGCCCGTTGCCCCGTAGAGCGAGGTGGATCCAGGCTTTGGCTATGTTCTTAGAAGCTTAAGATGGATTTTCCCTGATCTGTGGGGGCATGAGATGCTCTTGTAGTCCTCTTCGGGAGGTAGCTGGGGTAGTGTAGATCCAGGCTTGATTCTTCCTTTATGTCCAGTAAGGACAGCGTGCTTCTGGAGAGGTTGGCGGGCTTCTTTCGAATGTCTCTTGAGCTTGGAGACTTCCCCTAGCATCTACGGGGCGGTTATGGAGGTCGACCTCGGAGCCGAGGTTCCTCGATAGATGGCCTGGAGAAGCCCGGCTTCCAGTACTCTTGTGGGACCTCGTCCCGATCACGTCTGGCTTGTCTTCTGGTAGCTTTGAAGCCGAACTGTCCTTCCCTGCTCCTGTGGGTTGGCTTTACGGTCTTTTCAGGCTTCATGATTGTTGATTATGGGTGAAAATTTTCTTTTTGACCCCTGACCAAATTTCACTATTAACAGCCATCAAAATGAATTTTTAAATATATAATATAATATTCTATTTATATGATATTGTCCATAGTCCATCCAGAAAAAAATTCTGATTTCACCCTTTTATAGAAGTTTTCTCTACTATACAACGTGTCTTGATGGGAAATAATACTCATTAAAAAAATAAATTATATCTAATGTGACATGATCATAAATACGTAGTGCATTTTAAAATAAAAAATTATCTACATGAAATATCTTCTCTTTTCCATTCAATGTTTATCAAAAGTACGGTTGGGCTTGATCCAATTTGGTCAACTTTCGCTCTACTCCAAACCAAATCAAAAGTACATTGTACACGTGAACAAGGAGAATTAGAGTGTGTTTGATAGGGATGAAAAAAGAGTGGAAAGAAAATGGTGGAGGGAAAACGGAGATGAAAATGGAAAATATATGTTTGGTATGGAGAGAAAAATGGAAGAAAAATAGGTGGATGGGACCCATGAATTTTAATCCGCCCAAAAATGGGAGGAAAAGGGAGAGGAAAATAAGACTGTTTTTGGATTAATTAAAATTACAAATTTACCCTTTTGTTATTCCTAATAATAATACAATAAAACAAAAGGGTAAAAATAATATTTTAATTTTATTATCTACTAAATATAATATTATTTATTAATTTACCATTTTGAAGTCATTTTGTAAAAAGAAGTTGAATTCATTATTGTTAACAGGAAATTTTCTCGAGATGAGAAATTTCTGTTAACACCCTCGAGACCACAACCACGAAAGCGGTGGCCGGGGTCGGTACCGTTGGTTCCCGACCTGTTTAAGAGAGAGACGAGTGGTAATAACAGTAAATGGGTGCTCTATTCTTGATATATCGCTTTAAGATACAAGTAACTCTCTTGTTTGCTCTCAATCTCTCAGAGGTGTAGGGTGGTGGCAACTCGGTGCCTGTCGAATAGTGGAGATGAAGGTGACCGTGTTCTGTAATCAGAATTTAGGCCCTTCTTCTATGTGTATATCTATTGTTTATGATTTTCTGTCTCTGTCGTTCGTTGTCCTCTTTCACCATGCTTGGCTTCACATATATATATATATATATATATATATATATATATATATATCGTCCAAGTATGTTTTTAGTTCGCGAATACTCTACTGTAATCTCATGAATCCATTCCCTCCTTATCGGGCGAGATTCGTTATTTAAAGTTAAATTGTTTCCGGATTCGATTATATCGTTGACGAAGATAAGTTTGTTCCCTTATTTGAATTTAAACTCTTGACGTGCATGTAAATATTATGTGAAGATGATCCTGTGTGCACTCGTGTCATGGATCTTTATGGAGGTCACCCTGCCAGCTGCATGTTGTCTCGTAGAGTGAGGTAGATCCCAGCTTAAGATGGATTTTCCCTGACCCTTGGGGGCTTGAGGTGCTCTTGTAGACCCTCCTGGAAGGTAGCTGGGTTAGTGTAGATTTAAGCATGATTCTTCATTTATATCCAACAAGGAAAGCAGGCTTTTGGAGAGGTTGGCGGGTTTCTATCGAAGCTCTCTTGAGCTTGGAGACTTCCCTGGCATTTACGGGGCGGTTATAGAGCTCGAACTCAGAGTCGAGGTTCCCCGATAGATGTCCGAGAGAAGCCTGGCTTCCAGTACTCTTGTGGGGGATCATCCCGGCCGCACCTGGCTTGTCTTCTGGTAGCTTTGAAGCCGAACCGGCCTTTTCTATTCTTGCGACGTGGCTTTATAGTCTTTCTACGCTTCATGATTGTCAATTATGGTTGGAAAAATTCTCTTTGATCCCTTGCCAAATTTCACTATTAACAAATATTTTTAAAATTATATATATTCATGTTAACGGAAAATTTGCTCAGGGTGAGGAATTCCTACTAACACCCTCGAGACCACTACCACAGAAGTGGTGGCTGGGGTTGGTACTGTTAATACCTGACCTGTTTACAGGTAAACGAGAGGCTGGATTGCAATAATACAAATGGGAGCTTTTATTATTGATTACTTGCTTCGATATACAAATCACTCTTTCATATGCTCACAGTCTCTCTAGGATCTATGAAGGTGGCAACTTTGTGCTTGTCGAATAGTGGAAACAACGGTGGCCGTGTTCTGAATACAGAACTTAGGCCTTCCTCTCTTCTTCTTTTTTTGTCGTTCTCCTTCTGTTTTTCGTCTACTTCTACTTCTACTTCTTTTTTTTCCTCTATCTCTCCTTCTATGTCATGCTTGGCTCTATTTATATTTGGTCCAAGTAGGTTTGAATTCACTGATATCCCGCCACGATCCTACGAATCTGTTTCCTCCTTATCGGGTGGGATCATTTATTTAAAAGTTGTTGACCCTGAGTAAATAGCAGAAACGATGATATTGTTAACGAAAATAAGTTTGTTTCCTTTTAGGAATCAAACTCTTGACTCACACTTATACGTAATTAATGTTGGTAATCACATAGATATGATCTTGTATGTTATTGTAGCTTGATTTTTCATTGAGGTCACCGAGCTAGCTGCTTGTCGTCTCATAGAGCGAGGTAGATCCATGCTTCGACTCTGTTCTTAGAAGCTTGGGATGGATTTTCCCTAACCCTTGAGAGCTTGAGGTGTCCCTGTAGACATTCCTGTGAGGTAGCCGGGGTAGTGTAGATTTATGCGTGATTCCTCTTTCATGCCCAGCAGGGATAGCAGGCTTCTGGAAAGGTTGGTGGGCTTCTGTCTAAGACTACTGTTAAGCTTGTCCTCTGAAAATCTTAACCCGAAGAGGCCTCTTTTGCTTGTCGGGCTTCTTTCGAATGTTTCTTGAGCTTGGAGACCCCCATGGCTTTCACGGGGTGGTTGAGGAGCTCGACCTCAGGAACTGAGGTTCCTCGATAGCTGGCCAGGAGAAACCCGGGTTCCATTGTTCATGTGGGGGCTTATCCTGGTCATGCCTAGCTTGCTTTCTGATAGTTTTGAAGCCAGGTCGGTCTTCCCTTCTCCTGTGGGGTAGCTTTATGGTCTACCCGGGTTTCATGAATGTCGATTATGGGTTTTGACTTGTGGCAGGAAAGTGAAAAATTTCTCTTTGACCCCTGACCAAATTTTACTATTAACAGAAGTCCCCACTGACTTGAACACCGGAGGTAAAGTTAGGGTTGGAGTTAGATTACTTGTTTAATTGGGAAATTTTTCCGTTATAAAACATATAATGAGAATTTCGAACAAAATATTCTCATTAATAATCCAATATTGACTTTGAATTAGTGTGTTCTTCGAGGAAAAACAGTTGCATTATGGATCTCTCCGTGGCTCTAGGTGATCTTCTAGAGGATATCGTCGACATCATTACTCTTAACCTCTATTTAACCTCGGCCTCACCATCCCTTTCTTCACGTTTTCCTTCAATTTCCAAATTTTCAGATTCCTTATTTCCTGCTACCCTCTATCGATTTCTCTTTATCTTTCGCTTATTTTCAAGTTCTTTCACCCATCAATGTAGAAATCCTCAGATAGCATCGAATCCTTGGTCGAGGGCACTGGAGGCTCTAACCTGGTTTCACATAAATGGGTGCGAGGAATGTCGAGCGACGAGGATACTTCCCCGGCCCGTCAGCACCGCCGTTCTCGTAGGAACATTTCTATCGGCTCCGGCTTCTCTAATCAGCCCGACAACCCTCTGGAGTTGGTTGATAAAGACTCAGAAGTAGGAGAGGAGAAGTTACGGTGGTGAGGCTTCCTTCAGTGATGCCTCTTCCTTCAAAATCTAGGGTCATTCCTGATTCTACCGTTGACCCACAGTCGATTAATCACCTTCGGGATAAATACAGCATCTCTGACACCGTCTCTATCACAGTCCCCCACAGAAATTATGATGTCTTCAGCCCGCCCAAAGGCTTACTTTCTATCCATGTTGCCGCCTTCGAGAGCGGGGTAAGGTTCCCTCTTCATCCTACCCTTCGGCAGGCTCTCAACGCCCTTCAACTAGCTCCGCTCCAACTAACGATCGGCTTCAGGAGGCACCTAGTCGGCTTCCTCATGCTATAGAGGGAGCAGTGCGAGCTAAGCAAGATAACTAGAGAGCCCGGGGTAGAGGAGCTTGCATTCCTTTTCCAGATTTAGGGCCTGGTTGGGGTCACTCGAGGTTAGTTTTACGCCAAGACCAAGAACAAATTCAATTTCATCATCCCTTAGGCTTCAAGGAAGGACCCGGCCTGGAAAAAGGAATGGGTATTAGCTGGCAATGACTAAGGGAGCTCGATTTTTATAGGCGGGCATGAGTTCACAGTTTCAACCACTTTAAATGATAAGCCCTCATGGGACCAAGACTCATTGCCCGCTGAATCTGAGGTGGTGCTGAAGGCCATCCTCGCAAGGAATTAGTTGAATCAAAAGTTCCCGACTGCTGACCCTTTTGATCCCCGTCGGGTAAACTGCTATCTTCGGATATCCGATGCTACTCTTCGTAAGTATCTTGCACCATCATGCTTTTGGGTTGTTGAATGGTTCAGTTTTGATGGTCTTAACCCTTTTCTTAACTGTGTTTGTTGTTGTTCCAGCTTCTCGCGAAGCCCTATAAGCTCAGACCCCTCCTCCTCCTTCTAGATCGTCCCCGAGAGCTTTCTCGGCTACTTCAAAAAAAGGGGGGAATCATTATGGTTGCTGCCTCACTCATTCCTGCTCCATCGCCTTCCCAGATGAAGTCCAAGATGGTTTTTCTCTCATCTCGGGTAGCAAATGATCTAAACCGAGGAGGGCCCGCTTCCCAAGCCACTATTACGTCCACCTTTGCCCTCTCACCAGTGGTTCCTGCTTCAACTAACGTTTCCCCAGTTACATTATCCCTTTTTACATATCCAGCTGCATCCTGGGTAGTTGAGGTTCCCATGGATCCCGAGGCCGGTACTCCTGAGATCCCTACCCCCCTCTAGCCCCCATAAGCAATCAAGCTCAGTGGATCAGGACGAGGTCCTGAAGCAATTCGTTACATTCTGTCCGGGTGGCGGGCTTTCTAGGATGACCTCAATACCTGTGGACATCATGGTTACCAAAGGGTCTGCCCTCCTAGCCGAGGTAATCGTCGCTTTTACTTCCTCATTCAGTAGCTTGATTTATCATTTCCTAACATGAATTCCCTTTATAGGCCTTCAAGTTTCAAGTGGCTATGGGACATCAGGTAGCTTCTCTCTATAACTAGGCAGCTAAAGCTTAGGCTGAGGCTGAGGCTGAGCGAGCCATGGGATTGCTGATGAGGGCTCAAGCCCTGGTCCAAGAGATGACCTTCAGCCATAGAGGAATGGAAACACAACTGGCTGAGCTCCAGTACGGCCAAGAGAGGTTGAAGCAGTCATTTGATCAAGAAACTCTTTAGTCTAAGCGACTAGCCAGCCAGCGGGATGACTGAAAGGGAGAGGCTCAGGCTCAGGATGTCAAGAACCAAGCTCCCTAGGTCCAAGTTACCAAGCCCAGGCCAAGATGGAAGCCTCTTTCAGTGAGGGGTATTTCTATACCTCCTTCCAAGTTACGGAAGCCCTCCCCCTCTCATTTGATCTCTCCACCATCACCGGTTGGGAAAAGGAAGAGGTTATATCTCGGGATGTAGAGATGTCTTACCCCGAAAATGATGAAGCATGTCCTTCTATTGGGGAGGGAGCTGGGAAGCGGTCTGAAGTACCAGATCTGCCTCCTCTTGTTTCGACCTTCCCAGCATCAGATCCTGGCGAACCCTTGAAGGGGGTCCAACCCAAGGAGCAAGAAGAAGGCCTTACCGAAACCTGAGATCCTTCCATGATGCTTTCAGGAGAGAAGACAACAGTTGGCGAGATTATGCCAGAGTCAGTGGCCAACCTTCTTGATGCAGCCATACCTCTTGAGGTCATAGCGGTGGTCAATGAGATCGTAGAGGAGGATCCCGCTGAGCATCAGGCAATCGAGAAGAATCTTCAGAATGAGGTGACGGAGGCGGTAAAGGAAACTAACCAGGATAAGCGACCACCAGAAAAGGGAACAGGGGGCGAGGTTCATCCGGTGGAAGAGGAGGCTAGAAGGCATCTGGAGGATGCAGCAGTTTGAATTCTCTTTCTTGTAGTTTATTTTGAATGCCCAGAAAATGGGGTGGGCATCCTATCTTTACACGTACTTGATCATTTATCATTTTTTTTTTACAGCCCGGAATCAGGGTTGGGCTCCCTGTCTGCTGTAGCCTTACTAGGGAATAGGCTCCCCCGTTTATTAATAAAACTTAACTTAAGATCTGGTTCGTATTTTGACTTACATGTACTTGCTTCTTTTTTGATCTCCCTCTAGGTTTAGCCTCTATTGCAAATTGACTTAGCTTGGGAAAAATAACAAGATAAGAACATTGCTTAAGCGTAAAAACAGACAGCTAGCTAGGGCTTTCTGACTACAAAGACTTGAAGCTCAACGTCTTTAGTCGATAGTCCCCTTGTTTGATCGTAGACCTGTTCTAGTAAGCAATCACATGTACAAGGAAAATTAGTAACCAGCAATAACTGGGATATTTCGAGTTTAAGTAAATCGAGCCATCTATCCTTAAGCCCCTTTAGAGAGTTGTAACCTGAGTGAGGCATCAAGTAAAGAACTGTTTAGCCCTCTCTTAGGCTAGAGATCAGGAGGGATTTTGCGCTCTTAAACTCGAATCCTTCTTGATGGTGTTAGCTCGACCAAGGCATCAGAAGGGCTTATCTAGATATTTCCTGGTCTCGAAATCTGGATGGAAACTATGCTCTTACACTCAGGCCCTTCTTGGGGGTGGTAGCCCGACCAAGGAATCATTAGGGCTATTTAGCTATTTCCTGGTCTCGAGATCTGGATGGAAACTATGCTCTTACACTCAGACCCTTCTTAGGGGTGGTAGCCCAACCTAGGCATCAAGAGAGCTATCTAGTTATTTCCTGGTCTCAAAATCGGGATGGCAACTATGCTCTTGCACTCAGACCCTTCTTGGGCGTGGTAGCCCGACCAAGGCATCAGGAAGGCTATCTAGCTATTTCCTGGTCTCGAGATCTGGATGGCAACTATGCTCTTATACTCAGACCCTTCTTGGAAGGGGGGTAGTGCCCGGCGGAGGCATCAGGAGTGACGAGAGGGCTTCCCCAGCTTACCCTTGGTCATAGGGTGATAATGTCGAATTTTCCACGTAGACCCAAATCATTGTAGAACATAGTTGAATATAGAGAAAATAAGAAAAGAAGACTTTATTGATACAATGAATGGAATACATTATTGTCGGAGATAAAAAGAACTAGGTGAAGGCCGCCTGCTCATGAGTCCCCTGTTCAAAGGTAGAATTTTCTTAAGTGATCTGCATTCCAAGTATGATATATGAGTTGGCCATTCATATCCTCGAGTTTCTATGCCCCATTATGGATCACCATTTTTACTAGGTATGGTCATTCCCAGTTGGGCCGTCTGACCTCTTCCTGGTATTCAACGTTACTTTCCTGAGAACTAGGTTCCCTTCTTTGAAGTTTCAGGCCTTTACCCTTCTGTTGAAGTACCTAGCAATCCTGCTCTGGTAGACTGCTACCTTCTCGGCTATTCGATCTCGTTTCTCTTCCAGGAGGTCCAAGCTAGCTCGGAGCTTACTTTTATTGCTCTCTGGTTCGAAATGTTGGACTATAAAGAAGGTCAATTTGTTCTTGATAGGTAGGACTGCTTCAACCCCGAAGGCTAGTGAGTAGGTCGTTTCCCCGGTAGCTATTCTCTTTGTAGTGCAGTAAGCCCAGAGGACCTCGGGAAGCTCCTCTGCCCATCTACTTTTCTTCTGCTGTAGCTTTTTCTTCAACAGCTTCTTAATGGTTTTGTTCGAGGATTCCACCAGTCCGTTAGTCTGGGGGTGGGCTACCGAAGTAAATCTGTTGACGGAAAATTTGCTCGAGACGATAAATTCCTATTAACCCCCTTGAGACCACTACCATGAAAGTTGTGGCTGGGGTCGGTACCGTTGGTTCCCGGCCTAGTTAAGAGATAGACGAGTGGCTGAAACGTAATAACAGTAAATGAGAGCTTTTTTATTAATATATTGCTTTAAGATACAAATAACTCTCTTGTTTGCTCACAGTCTCTCGGAGGTGTAGGGTGGTGGCAACTCGGTGCCTGTCGAATAGTGGAGATGAAGGTGACCGTGTTCTGAATCGAGAATTTAGGCCCTCCTTTTACGTGTATATCTATTGTTTATGATTTTCTGTCTCTGTCGTTCGTTGTCGTCCCCTCTTTCTTTTTCTTTTTCTTTTTTTCTACCATGCTTGGCTTTACATATATATATCGTCCAAGTAGGTTCTTAGTTCGTGAATACGTTACCGTGATCCCATGAATCTATTCCCTCCTTATCATGAGAAATTCGTTATGTGAATTTGAATTGTTATGGTATTTGATGATGTCGTTGATGGAGATAAGTTTAATCCCTTATTTGAATCAAACACTTGACCTACATGTAAATATTACATGGAGACAATCCTATGTGTACTTGTGCCATGAATCTTCATGGAGGTCACCCTGCCAGATGCCTGTTACCGCAGAGAGCGAGGTAGATCCCTGTTCTGTCTCTGTTCTTAAAGGGTTAAGATGGATTTTCCCTAGCCCTTAGGGGCTTTAGGTGCTCTTGCAGACCCACCTGGGAGGTAGCTGTGGTAGTGTAGATTTAGGCATGATTCTTCCTTTATGTCCAGCAAGGACAGCGGGCTTCTGAAGAGGTTGGCAGGCTTCTTTCGAAGCTCTCTTGAGCTTGGAGACTTTCCCTAGCATCTACGAGACGGTTATGGAGCTCGACCTCAGAACCAAGGTTCCATGATAGATGGCCTGGAGAAGCCCGGCTTCCAGTACTCTTGTGAGAGCTCATCTCGGTCATGCCTGGCTTGTCTTCTGGTAGCTTTAAAGCCAAACCGGCCTTCCTTGCTCGAGCGAGGTGGCTTTACGGTCTTTTCGGGCTTCATGAATGTTGATTATGGGTGGAAATTTTCTCTTTGATCTCCGGCCAAATTTCACAATTAACAATATCGTCCAAGTAGGTTTTTAGTTCGTGAATACGTTACCGTGATCCTATGAATCTGTTCCCTCATAATCATACGGGATTTGTTATTTGAATTTGAATTGTTACGGGATCTGATAATGTCGTTGACAGAGATAAGTTTAATCCCTTATTTGAATCAAACTCTTGACGTGCATGTAAATATTAAGTGAAGACGATCCTGTGTGTACTCGTGCCATAAATACTCATGGAGGTCACCCTGCCAGCTGCCTGTTGCCCCGTAGAGCGAGGTAGATCCCTGCTCTGGCTCTGTTCTTAGAAGCTTAAGATGGATTTTCCCTGACCTTTGGGGGCTTAAGGTGCTCTTGTAGCCCTCCTGAGAGGTAGCTGGGGTAGTGTAGATTTAGGCGTGATTCTTCCTTTATGTCCAGAATGAACAACAGGCTTCTGGAGAGGTTGGCGGGCTTCTTTCGAAGCTCTCTTGAGCATAGAGACTTCCCCTAGCATCTACGGGGTGGTTATGGAGCTCGACCTCAAAGCCGAGGATCCTCGATAGATGGCCTGGAAAAGCCTGGCTTCCAGTAATCTTATTGGGCTCATCCCGATCCCGCCTGGCTTGTCTTCTGGTAGCTTTGATGTCGAACTGGCCTTCCATGCTCCTGCGGGGTGATCTTTCTGGGCTTCATGATTATCGATTATGGGTGGAAAATTTCTATTTAATCACTGGCCAAATTTCACTATTAACAAAATCGAAGGTCGATTCCCAAGCCTTCGTAAAAATCTTTGAATTGGTAATAATCGAACTATTTTTCGACGTCATCTATAATGGCAAGAGGGGTTCTGAACCTGCAAACTACATTAGTCTTGATGAACCTCGTTGTGTTTTCTTCTGATATCTAGGAGAGCGGTCCGACTTCGAGCCATCTTGTGAATTAATCGATTGCCACGATAGCATGTTTGGCTTCACCCGGAGCAGTAGGAAGCGGTCCGATCAAGTCGACTCCTCACAAAAGAAAGGGGTATGGCGAGCTAAGGGACAACAACCGCTCCGGAGGGAGGTGACTCAAGTTTTCAGCTTTCTGGCATGCCTCGCAGGCTTGCACCAAGTTCTTCGCATCTTGATGGATGGTTGACCAATAATTTCCCATACGGAGAACCTGATATGCCAAAGCCTCCCCACCAATGTGTTTCCCGCATTCCCCGGAATGAACCTCTCTCAAAGCCCACTTGGCGTCTTCAGGGTGTAAACATTAGAGCAGGGGAAGGGATATTCCCCTCCGGTATAGGTGCTCATCCACCAAACAATACCGGACCGAGAGCCTTTTGACTCTCCTAGTTTTGATCGGACTCCCCGGGAAGTTTCCCATCCTGTAATTGTGCTAAGTAGGGGAATCACTTGAAGAGGGACTCCGTGGGGTAAGATCTGGCCACCATATGTAGCTATCTTGGCAAGTACGTCAGCTCGATGATTCAGTTGTCGAGGTATCTACTCGATTTTGAATCCTTTAAATCTGCTATTGAGTTATTGAACCAATTTAAGGTAATCAATCATATTATCCCCTTTTGCCTGATAATCACCGGAGACTTGGTTGACCACGGGCGAAGAGTCGCTCTTAATATTCAGGTAATTAACCCCGAGCTCTATGGCAGCCCTTATTCTGCTAGAAAGGCTTCGTACCTTCTTTTCTTTTCTGTCGTTCTCCTTTTGTTTTTCATCTATTTGTACTTCTCTTTTTTCCTCTCTCTTCTTATATGTCATGCTTGGCCCTATTTATATCTGGTCCAAGTAGGTTTGAATTCGCTGATATCCCGTCACGATCCTACGAATCAATTTCCTCCTTATCGGGCGGGATCCTTTATTTGAAAGATGTTGACCCCGAGTAAATAGTGAAAACGATGATATTGTTAACGAAAATGAGTTTGTTTTCTTTTAGGAATCAAACTCTTGACTCACACGTATACGAAATTAATGTTGGTTATCACATGGATATGATCTTGTATGTTATCACGACATGATTTTTCATGGAGGTCACCGAGCTAGCTGCCTCTCGTCTTATAGAGCGAGGTAGATCCATGCTTCGACTATGTTCTTAGAAGCTTGGGATGGATTTTCCCTGACACTTGTGAGCTTGAGGTGTCCTTGTAGACATTCCTGGAAGGTAGCCGGGGTAGTGTAGATTTAGGCGTTATTCCTCTTTCATGCCCAGTAGGGACAGCGGGCTTCTGGAGAGGTTGATGGGCTTCTGTCTAAGACTACTGTTAAGTTTGTCCTCTGAAAGTCTTAACCTGGAGGGGGCCTACTTTGATTGTCGGGCTTCTTAAGGATGTTTCTTGAGCTTGAAGACCCCCCCTGGCTTTCACGGGGTGGTTGAGGAGCTCGACTTCAAGAACCGAGGTTCCCCAATAAGTGGCCTGGAGAAGCCTGGGTTCCAGTGTTTGTGTGGGGGCTCGTCCTGGTCGCGCCTAGCTTGCTTTCTGATAGTTTTAAAGCCGGGCCGGCCCTCCCTGCTCCTGTGGGGTAGCTTAATGTTCGACCCGGGTTTCATGAACGTCGATTATAGGCTTTGACTTGTGGTGGGAAAGTGAAAATTTTCTCTTTGACACCTGCCCAAATTTTACTATTAACAATTTATTAAATACAAAAATATATAATATGTTAATAGTGAAATTTGGCCAGGGGTCAAAATGAAATTTTCCACCCATAATCGACAATCATGAAGCCCGGAAAGACCGTAAAGCCACCCCGCAGGAGCAGGGCAGGGCAGCTCGGCTTCAAACTACCAGAAAATAAGCCAGTCATGACCAAGACGAGCCCCCACAAGAAGAGTGGAACCCGGGCTTCTCCAGACCATCTATCAGGGAACCTCGGCTCTGAGGTCGAGCTCCACAACTGCCCCGTGAATGCCAGGGAAAGTCTCTAAGCTCAAGAGACATTCGAAAAAAGCCAGCCAACCTCTCCAGAAGCTCGATATCCTTGCTGGACATA
This sequence comes from Dipteronia dyeriana, assembly GCA_032871835.1. NCBI lineage: Eukaryota > Viridiplantae > Streptophyta > Magnoliopsida > Sapindales > Sapindaceae > Dipteronia > Dipteronia dyeriana. The sequence goes on along the minus strand of CM065296.1, from coordinate 84,658,887 downwards.
AAGGAAGAATCACGCCTAAATCTACTTTACTCTGGTAAACTCCCAGGAATGTCTACAGGAGCACCTCAAGCCCCCAAGGGTCAGGGAAGATACACCTGAAGCTTCTAAGAACATAGTCAGTGCAGGGATCTACCTCGCTCTACTGGGCAACAGGCAGCTGGCAGGGTGACCTCCAAGAAAATTCATGGCACGAGTGCACACAGGATCGTCTCCACGTAATACTTACATGCACGTCAAGATTTTGATTCAAAAAAGGGAACAAACTTATCTCCGCCAACGATATCATCAAATCCCACAAAAATTCAAATTCAAATTCAAATGACGAATCTCGCCTAATAAGGATGGAACAGATTCATGGGATCACGGTAAAATATTTGCGAACTAAAAACCTCTTGGACAATAGAAATATGTGAGGCCAAGCAAGGTAGAAAAGGGACACAGAGAAAAACATAGATAACAATCGAGAGAAGAGAGAAAGAAAAGAATAGGGGAAAGCCTAAATTTTGTATTCAGAATACGGCTACCTTCATTTTCCACTATTCAAAAGGCATAAAGTTTCCACCCCCCCCCCCCCCCCCATCTTAGAGAGACTGCGAGCACATAGGAGACCTATTTGTATTTTGAAGAAATGTTTCAATAATAAAAGCTCTCATTTACTGTTATTACGATCCAGCCTCTCATCTATCTCTTAACAGGTAGGGAACCAACGGTATCGACCCCAGCCACACCTTTCGCGGTAGTGGTCTCGAGGGTGTTAAAAGGAATTTCTCATCTCGAGCAAATTTCCCGAAAACACTTTCAGGCGCCGTCTGTGGGAAGCCTCTCACACCACCATCTTTTTACTTTCGAAAAATTTATTATTTAATAGTTATCATGAGGCTCCGCTCCTCGCAAGGGCAGTAGGGCACGTCGGGACAACCTTCTGCTACATCGACATGAACGGCCTTGAGGAAAAGGAGAAAATCGGGGTTCAATAGCCAGGTTCCTACTCAGCCAGCCACTGTGCGGGCTCTGGATCCCCCTCTGGGAAGCCAGGTCGAGCTTGACTAACAAGCTGCGGCCTTTGTAGAAAACGTCCACCTTCGACTACTCGCTGAGGGTATCGCTATCCAACGAAAAGGTCTCTGCAATCAGGGGGAGTCAAGCAGGCCTGGGGCTAGGCAACCCGCCTTTGATAGCCTAGGACCAGCCCCTCGGGAATCAACTCGTAATAGAACGGGGCTCCCAACCTCGATCCGGGATAGGCTAGGGCCCATGCCCCATGTTCCCGAAGCGCTGCCACTCTACCAATCCAGACAAGTCAAATCCGCAGCAGATATCCTTCCCTGTGAATGGGAAGATCTTCTCCACCCAACGACTTCAAGGAGAGAAGCCTCGGGTAGAGAAGAAGAAAGTCAGCAAAGCCCTCGAGCAGACCCCCTTCCCCCCAAAGAAGGAACCGGGTAGTGGTCGCCAATTTGTCAGAGGGATCCGATGGTGAGGAATCCGAGATCGAGTCAAGGAAATCCGAAAGCAAGCGCCTAAGGGACCAGTTGGCAGAGCTTCAGAAAGAGGTCCAATTGATAAAGAAGGGAAAGTACAATGAGGACAAGAAAGATCCTCTAAGTGAAATGAATGCTCCTTTCGCAAGAAGAATCTGGGAGGCAGAGCTCCCGCCTAAGTTCAAAATGCCAACTGACAGGTTCTCTGGGACTGAAGATCCTCTAAGCCACTTAGAGAGCTTCCTTCAATAGATGGAGGTCCAGAACACAACCAGGGCCGCTATGTGTCGAATGTTCCCCACTACACTCATGGGTTATGCTAAAACCAGGTTTAAAAAGCTACCCGCCGGAAGCGTGGATTCCTTCACCAAGTTATCAACCGATTTCTGCTCACAATTCCAGGGAGTTACGCCCCGACTGAAAGACCAAATCCATCTACAATACGTGATCCAGGAGAGAGGGGAAACCCTCTGGGCTTATGTCGAGCGTTTCCATAATGAAGTCATCCAGATGGGGGTATTCGCCAAGAGAGAAACCCTCGTCATTTTCATAAGAAACTTGTGGGCTGGAAAATTGTTCTCCAAAAGACCTCCGGAAACTTACCAGAAAGCCTATGATCGGGCACTGGAATAGATTGAGGTCGACGAACAGCTCAAGGTCAAGATGGAGCATGATGACATGAGAGCTTAAAGCGACAAAAGGAAGCTCCCAGACCCGAGCAAGCTCAGAAAAGCCAGAACAAACCCTCTAATAAATCAACATACCGCTTCCCTCTTTCTCAGCCCATAATGAAAAGGTATCTAGATAAACGGGCTCCTCCTCAAGCTTTACCACCTCCCAGAACAGTAGCCCCTATAGCTCGCGATGAGAGGGGGTATGACCATTACACTCCCTTAAATGCAACCCGAGAAATAGTCTACCTCACCATTCTGGACAAGGGTTTGTTACAGAATCCCGCTCCCATGAAAGCCCCCATCGAATAGAGAAATCGTTATAAATATTGCGACTTTCACGAGGACGTAGGAAATAACACTTCAGAATGCTACAACCTGCGGAACCAAATTTAGGCTTTGATAAGGGGAGGATGCTTAATAGATTTCTTACAACAAGTCAAGAAGAACATTCAGACTGGAAAAGAGGTGCAAGCTGAGATACAAGAACATGCTGAGAAAAGGAAGAGAGAGCAGGCGGACCTGATTCAGATAATACATACCATCAGCGGGGGTCCCACTCTGGCCGGCACCTCCAACAATTCCAGGAAAAACAATATGAGGAAGGTCCCTGGTACGGACGAGGGGCGGGAGATCTTCAAGGTCGACCAGAGACCGACCAATCCCTCCCAACTGTCGCAGATCATTTTCACTGAGGCAGATGTCTATAACACCGTGCAGCCTCATAATGACCCCATGGTCATCACAGTACAAATTGCCAACTTCATGGTGCACCGTGTGCTCGTCGACACAGGTAGCAGCGTCGACGTTTTGTTCAAAGATACCTTGGAGAAGCTAAACTTGAAGCAGTGGTGCTACAATAGTTGCACTACTCCATTATACGGGTTCACTAGGGACTCCATCACACCCGTGGGTTCAAAAATCCTACCAGTGGTCATTGGAGCCGCACCTCTCCAGCAAAACATCATGACCGACTTCGTAGTGGTGGATACCCCATCAACCTACAATGCAATATTAGGGAGGTCATTTCTATCATCCTTGAAAGGGGTCCTTTCTATTTACCACAATGTCTTGAAGTTTCCGGTAGGAGACAAGGTGGGAGAGGTTCAGGGTGATCAGCAAGCAGCTAGGAAATGCTACGCAGTGTCCGCTAACCCAGCAGCTCTAGCAAAGCAACTCGCCCAGGTGACGACTATCCAAGGTGGGATAGCCCCTGCACTAAACCTGGAAGACGCGGGATCCACCAATTGCCCCGAAAAAGGACTCGTGATGCACGACATGGAAGAACGAAGAAAGGCAGATGGGTAGAAGAGTTTCCCGATCTCCTCTGGGCTTACCGCACTACAAGAAGAACAGCTACCAGGGAAATGCCCTACTCGCTGGCCTTCAGGGTTAAAGCAGTCTTACCTATAAAGCACAAGAGAATTCCTTTAGAGTCCAACAATTCGAACCGGGGAGCAACTAAAGCAAGCTCCGAGCGAGCTTGGACCTCCTAGAGGAGAAGCAAGATCGAGTAGCTGAGAAGGTAGCAATCTACCAAAGCAGAATTGCCAGATACTTTAACAGGAGGGTTAAAGCCCGAAGCTTTAAAGAAAGTGATTTAGTCCTTAGGAAAGTAATGTTGAACACAAGGAAGAGGTCAGACGGGGTTCTAGGGCCCAACTAGGAAGGACCGTATCTAATAAAAATGGTGATCCGTAATGGGTAATACAAGCTCGAAGATATGAATGGCCGACTCATCGACCATACTTGGAATGCGGATCAACTAAGGAAATTCAACCCTTGAACAGGGGACTCAAGAACATGCGCCATCCGACTAGTTTTCTTTTTCTTCTGACAGTAATGTACTCCATCTTCCATATCAATAAAGCTTGCTTTTCTTGTTTTCAACTATGTCCTACAATGATTTGAGTCTACATGGAAAAATCGATATTATCTCTTTAAGGCGAGGGGTAAGCCGGGGAAGCCCCCCTGCAACTCATGATGCCTCGGCCGGGCACTACCCCCCTGCTAAGAAGGGTCTGAGTATAAGAGCATATTTTCCATCCAGATCTCGAGACCAAGAAATAGATAAATAGCCCTCATGATGCCTTGGTCAGGCTACCACCCCCAAGAAGGATCTGAGTGTAAGAGCATAGTTGTCATCCAGATCTCGAGACCAGGAAATAGCTAGATAGCCCTCATGATGCCTTGGCTGGGCTACCACCCCTAAGAAGGATCTGAGTGTAAGAGCATAGTTGCCATCCAAATCTCGAGATCAGGAAATAGCTAGATAGCCCTCTTGATGCCTTGGCCGGGCTACCACCCCCAAGAAGGATCTAAGTGTAAAAGCATAGTTGCCATCCAGATCTCGAGACCAGGAAATAGCTAGATAGCCCTCATGATGCCTTGGCCGGGCTACCACTCTCCTCAAGAAAGAATCGAGCTTGAAAGCGCGGAAGCCCTCCTAATCCCGAGCCTAAAAAGAGGCTAAAACATTCTTTACTCATTGTTCTACTCAGGCTACAGCCCCCCAAAAGAGCTCGACAATGGAAGGCTCGATTTACTTAAAATCTAAATACTCCAGTTATTGTTGTTCACTATTTTTTCCTTGATACGTGGTCACTCGCTATAACAGGTGTACAATCCAACAAGGGGACTAAAGACTAAGGAAATTGAGCTGTGAAACACGGTGTTCAGGAATCCCGACGCTAATTGCCCATTTTCACGGTTAAACAGTTTCCTTATCCTGTTGTTCCCCTAAGATAGTTTGTTTCGCTATAAATGTTGGACCTATAGGGAGATCAAGTAAGTACATGCAAGCCAGAAAAAGAGGTAGATCTAAAATTGAAACTTCATTATTAAGTGGGGGAGCCTATTCCCCGGTAAGGCTACATCAGGCAAGAAGCCCAACCCCTGATTCTGGGCTACAAAAAAAAAGAATTAAATGACATAAGATCAAACACAGTTGAAGATGGGATGCCCACCCCCTTTTCCGGGCATTCAAAATAGATAACATGGGAGAGAAATCAAGCTTCTTCGTCTTATTGAGGACCTCCAGCCTCCTCTTCCACAAAATGAACCTCGCCAACTGCTCCCCTCTCCGGTCGTAGCTCGTCCTGGTCAGCTGCATCTATCTCCTCCGCCACCTCCTCCTGAGGATCAGCCCCTGCTGCCTCGGGGTCAACAGAATCCTCTTCCACGATTTCATTGATCACCGCCATAACTTCAAGCGGTATGGCTGTATCAAAAAGGCTGGCCACTGACTCAGGCACGTTCCCACCTTTTGTTGACTTCACTCCTAAGAGCACTACGGGGGGGGGGGTCTCGGGCTTCAGCAAGGCCTCCTTCTAGCTTCTCAATTTGGACCCCCATTGAAGTTTGCCAGGAACAGATGTTGGGAAGGCTGGAACAGGAGGAGGCGGATCTGGCACCTCCAACCGCTTCCCAGCTCCCTCCCTAGAAGGACAAACTCCATCATCTTTAGGGCGAGACATCTCCGCAGCCCGTGACATGACCTCTTCTCTATCCCAGCCGGTGAAACTAGACAGATCGAATGGGGAAGGTAGAGCCTTTGTAACCTGATAGGAGGCATAGAAGTACCCCTCGTTAAAAGAGGCTTCCACCTCGACCTGGAGCTGGGTAATTTCAGCCTGTAAAGTCTGGTTCTCGACATCTAGAGCCTTCGCCTCTCCCTACCAGTCATCCCGCTGGCTAGCCCGCCATTTCGATCGAAGAGTTTCCTTATCAAAAGCCCGCTTTAACCTCTCATGGTCGCACTGAAGCTCAGCTAGCTGTGTTTCCATTCCCTGCTGGCTGCAGGTCATCTCCTGGACCAAGGTTTGAGCCAGCGTGAGCAATCCCATGGCTCACTCAGCTTCAGCCTCAGCTTTGGCTGCTCGATTATTGAGGAAGGCTACCTGATGACCCATGGCCACCTGAAACTTGAAAGCCTGTAAAGGAAAATCATGTAAGAAAATGACAAGTTAAGCAGCTGAATGAAGAAGTAAAAGCGATAATTACCTTAGCTAGAAGGGCGGACCCTTTGGTGATCATGATGTCCGCGGGCATCGCGGTCATCCCAGAAAGCCCGCCGCCTGGACAGGATGCAACAAATTGATTCAAGACCTCGTCCTAACCAGCAGAGCTCAATTTCTGGTGGGGACGAGAAGGGGCGACCATAGAAATATCGGTATCGGGCTACCTGGGAACCTCGACTGCCCAGGATACAATCGAATCAGCAGAGAGGGGTAATATGACTCTGGGTGTGTCGGTTGAAGCAGAGACTACTAGTAAGGCGGCAGGAATGGACTTATTGGTAACCAGGGAGGCAAGCCCTCCTCGGCTTAAAGTCTTTGCCACCCGAGATGCAAAAAGAGCCATCTTGGACTTAACCTGAGAAGGTGAGGGCGAAGGAACGAGCGGGGTAGCTACCCTAGTGGTTGATCCCCCTTTCTTCAGAACAAGCGAGAGATCTCCCCGAGACGATCTGGATAAAGAAGGATAGATCCTAGCTTACCGGGCATCGCGAGAAACTGGAGCAACAACAAACACTGTGTAAAAAAAAAAAAAGGAATCAAGATCATCAGAACTGAACCATCCAACAATTTAAAGACAAGACAGATCTAGATACTTAGGAAGAGTAGCGTCGGATATCCGCAGGTACCTATTTACAGTGCAGGGATCGAATGAGTGAGCGATTGGAAACTTCAGATTCAAGTAATTCCAAGCCATAATGGTTTTCAGCACGGCTTCAGACTTATAGGGCAAGGAATCCCGACCCAATGAGGGTTTGTCACTAAAGGCGGTAGGAACCTCGAGCTCATACCCACTGATGAATAAAGAGCTCCTCAGTCTCCCCCCGCCAGAACCCATTCTTCTTTCCAAGCAGGGTCCTTCTTTGAAACCCCGGGGATGATAAAGTTGATCCTATTCTTGGCCTTGGCATAGAATTGGCCACGTGGAACCACCTATCTGGAAAAGAAAGGCGAGCTCCTCAGCCTCAGGCTCCCTGGTTACGCTACTCAGCTCGTATTGCTCCTTTCATAATATAAGGAAGCCGACTATATGCCTCCAGAAGCCGAGCGTTAGTTGAAGCGAAGCCAACTGAATGGCATTGAAAGCCCGCCGAAGGGTAGGGTGAAGAGGGAGCCTCACCCCACTATCAAAAGTTGCGACGTGGATAGGGAGTATGCCTTTGGGCGGGCTAAAAATGTCGTAATTCCGGAGGGGGACAGTGAGGGAAACAGTGTCAGGAATACAGTACTTATCCCGAAGATGACCAATCGATTGAGGATCGACGGTTGAGTCAGGGATGACCCTGTGTTCGAAAAGAAGCGTTACCACCGAAGGGAGCTCCTCCACTATGACTTGAGCCCTCCCAACCACATCTACTCTCTCCCTGATATCAGAATCTTCATCGACTAGGTTCAGAGGATTGTCGGGCCGGTTTAAAAAGCCAGAGCCAATAGAGACGTTCCTGATAGAACGACGGTGCTAACGAAGCGGGAAAATTTCCTCATCTCTCGAAATTTCTCGCACCCGCTTATGAGGAGCTAGGTTAGGGCCTCCGGAGCCCTCGACCAAGGCATCAACACTATCTATGTAAGTCGACATTAATGGGTAAGAGAGGTGTGAAAGCAAGCGGAAGATAGAGGCAGAGAAGGCAGGAAAGGAAAATTTTGAAAATTTGAGATTTGAGAAAGTATGAAGAAAGTGACGGTAAGGCCGGGTTTAAATAGAGGATTATCGGCGATATCTTCAGGAATATCACCTAGAGCCGTATTACAGCCGTCTTTCTTTGAACAACACACAGTTTCAAATTCAAATATTGGGTAATTAATGAGAAGATTTCGCTCTCATTAATTATCTTTATGGGGGAAAACTTTCTCAATTGAACAAGGAATCCGACTCCAACCCCAACTCTACCACCGGTGTTCAAGTCAGAGGGGACTTCTGTTAATAGTGAAATTTGGCCAGGGGTCAAAGAGAAATTTTCCACCTATAATCGACAATCATGAAGCCCAAAAATACAGTAAAGCCACCCCGCATGAGCAGGGAAGGCCGGCTCGGCTTCAAACTACCAGAAAACAAGCCAGACGCGACCAAGACGAGCCTCCACAAGAATACTTGAACCCGGGCTTCTCTAGGCCATCTATCGGGGAACCTCAGCTCTTAGGCCGAGCTCTACAACCGCCCCGTGAATGCCAGGGGAAGTCTTCAAGCTCAAAATACATTCGAAAGAAGCTCGCCAACCTCTCCAGAAGCCCGCTGTCCTTACTGGACATAAAGGAAGAATCAAGCATAAATCTACACTACCCTGGTTACCTCCCAGAAATGTCTACAAGAGCATCTCAAGCCCCCAAGGGTCAGGGAAGATCCACCTTAAGCTTCTAAGAACAAAGTCATAGCAGGGATCTACCTCGCTCTATGGGGCAACAGGCAGCTGGCAGGGTGACCTCCAAGAAAATTCATGGCACGAGTGCACTTATGATTGTCTCCACGTAATACTTACATGCACGTCAAGAGTTTGATTCAAACAAGGGAACAAACTTATCTCCGCCAATGATATCATCAAATCCCACAACAATTCAAATTCAAATGACGAATCCTGCCCGATAAGGAGGGAACGGATTCGTGGGTCACGGTAAAATATTTGCGAACTAAAAACCTACTTGGACAATATAAATATGTGAGGCCAAACATGGTAGAAAAGGGAAACAGAGAAAAACATAGATAACAACCGAGAGAAGAGAGAAAGAAAAGAATAGGGAAAAGCCTAAATTCTATATTTTGAACACGGCTACCTTCATTTTCCACTATTCGATAGGCACAAAGTTGCCACCCCCCTCCCATCTTAGAGAGACTGCAAACACATAGGAGAGCTATTTGTATTTTAAAGCAATGTTTCAATAATTAAAGCTCCTATTTACTGTTATTACGATCCAGCCTCTCATCTATCTCTTAACAGGTCGGGAAACAACGGTACCGACCCCGGCCACCACTTTCAGGGTAGTGGTCTCGAATGTGTTAACAGAAATTTCTCATCCCGAGCAAATTTCCCGTCAACATAATGTATAAACTATAATATAAGGGTAAATTAGAAAATTGATAAAGAAGATTTTCTATCCTTTATCTTTTCCTCAACAATACTGTTAACGAAAAATTCGCTCGGGGTAAGAAATTCCAGTTAACACCCTCGAGACCAATACCGCGGAGTTAGTGGCTGGGGATGGTACCTAGTTTAATTGAACAACGATGAATGTTTAAAGCAGATGTTAATACAATGAGAAAGATAATATAATGATACAAAATCCCTCAAATGCTCTTAATCTTTTCGAGGTATAGTGGGGTGGTGGCTTCGTGCCTATCAAAAAGTAGATAACAATGGTTGCCGTGTTCTGATAACAGAATCTAGGCTAAAAAAATCTCCTTCGACCTCTAGCATGATCGGGCCTATTTATACCCAGTCCCATTAGGTTAAACTCATGGTACTCTCGCCATTATTCTTCAAATCCAATCCCCCCGTATCGGGCGGGATCCTCTGTGTTAAACGTCGTTGACTTTGATTAATAACGGATTTGAGAATATCTTCGGTGGGGATAAGTTTGTTTCCTCTTTGGACTCAATCACTTGCCTTGTACGTACGCGATGTTTTAATCTTCGTCGAAGTATGGATAAGATTTAGCACACCTTAATGGTGTTATGCCTCATGGAGGTCGTCGAGTATGGTGTTCACTTCCTCAAGAGAGAGGTATATTTATGTTCAGGTTTTGGTACCGGGAGCTTGATCTAACCTTTCCAGGTCCCTCGGAGCTTGAGAAACCCCTGTGGCCACTTTTTGGTGGTAACGAAGCTTCGACGAGCTTCCTCCTACCTGTACAGATAGGTTCAAATCTTTCTTTGGTGAAGTGGAGCGATACTACAGTTCGAACATGATGTCCTTATAGGTCCCTTTTTTACGTCTGGAGAGGACGACAGATTTCTAGGCGGTTGCGATGTAATTTCAACCTCGGGAAGCCTAGTTCATCATGTAACAGGTGTGCTTGGGGCTCCAACTTTGGTGTAAAGTGTCGGGCTTCACTTGGGGTGTTCCCAATGTGTGACGGCTCTTTCTTGCTTCTACAGGGTGGCCCAATTGCTCGACCTCCGGAACTGTGGTACCATGGTAGGTAATCCCGAATTTAGACTCAGGCTAGGAGAGTGGAAAATTTCTCTTTGGTCCCTAGCCAAATTTGACTATTAACAGAAGTTCCCTCTGACTTGAACACCGGTGATTGAGTTGGGGTTGGAGTCATATTTCCCGTTTTAATTGGGAATTTTTTCCCTTCATTGTTGCTACCAGAATCTTGGTGGAAATCCTCTCATTAAGTGCACGGGTGATGTGATGAGAAAAGACCGGTGCATTTCTTAAAATAATCCAGCTCTGATAGGCCAGCCCGTAAGATTCAAGGCAATCTCACCGAAGATTCTGCTTCCGCCTCACCTACGTCATTGCTCCAATCATCTCTATTTAAACTCGACTGTCTCACCGCCTTCCTCACACTTTCTTTCTCGCCCATAAAAATGGGCACGAAGGGACTTCGACTGTGATGACTCTCCTCCGAACCCGTAATGTTACCGGTCGAATAGGAATTTAGCTATCGGGACAGGGTTCTCTAATATACCAGATAACCCTTTGAGCTTAGTCGATGAAGACACTGATAGAGAAAATAGGGACGATGTTGTTGGGAAGGGTTAAGTCATAGTTGCTGGTCCTCTTTTGGAGAGGCTTCCTCATTACTACTTCAGGGTCATCCCAAATTCTACCACCGATCCGAATTCGATTGTCTGTATGAGGTCCAAGTATGGCATCCCCGATAATTTTTCCATCTCTATTCCTTCCAAGAATTATGACATCTTTAATCCCCCAAAAGACGTGTTTCCAATTCATATGGCAGCCTTCGAGTGTCGGGTCAAGCTTCCCTTTCATGCCACCCTCTGACGAGCTCTTAATGCCCTACAACTATAGAGGCATCTGATCGGCTTTCACATGCTATGGATGGAACAATGTGAGTTGAGCAAGGTTACTAGGGAGCCCGGAGCAGATGAGATGGCTTACCTCTTTTAGATTGGAAGCCTGTCTGGTGCCCCCCATGGTCAGTTCAATATGAAAGCTAAGAACAAGCTCAATTTCATTATTCACGACACTTCAAAGAAAGATCCTGTCTGGAAGAGGGAATGGATTCTGTCAGGGATGACTGGGGTAACTCGATCTTCATTGGTAGGCACGAGTTCGAGGTCCCTACAGCTTTCAATGACAAACCATCGTGGGACTGAGATTCTTTACCCATTGAATCTGAAGCAATCTTGAAGGCTATCCTCGCCAGAAATTATTTGAACCTAAGGTTCCTGACCGCTGATCCCTTCGATTCTCGTAGGGTGCATCAATACCTACGAATTTCTAGCGTTACTTCTTGAAAGTAAAGTAACGCTAGGCCATTTTGTTATGTTTCATTGGCAAGCTCAGTTCTGACACCTTTTTTTTTAAGTTTCTATTGTTGCTTCAGCTTCCCACGAATCCCACTAAGTTCGCACCCCTCCCCCTCCTGCCAGATTGACCCGGGGAGTAACTTTGAAAAGCATTGAGAAAGAGGAGCCAACTACTCCTGCTGGGGATTCGCTTACTCTTGCTCCGTCCCCTTCCCAGCTTAGGTCCAAGATGACGTTCCTCTCATTACGGACTACCAAGGTGCAGGGCAAGGGGACCTCTATTTCTTAGGCTGCTGATGCAGCTACTACTGGTTCTTCTTTAGCTGCCCCCACTGCTGATGTTACTTCTACCGCCCCCGCGGTTAACTTGCCAGATGTTTCTGCCTCTCCATCTATGCTCCTAACTTCTTGAGCTTCGAAAGACCCCGAGGCTATTGTTAAGGAGGTCCCTCCCGCTCGACCACAACATCCTCCGAGCTCGGCTATGCATCTTGCCCACGTGGCAACCTTTCCCTATGGCTTCAATGCCCATTGATATCCTGATCACCAAGGGGTCTGCCCTTTTTCCATTTTCTCTTATGATGGCTATCCTCGCCATTCTCTAATCCTGAACTTTTTCGATCTACAAACTTTCAAGTTCAACGTGACCACGGGTCATCAGGTGGCCTCTCTTCGTGACCATTCGGTTAAAGCTGAGACTGAAGCTAAGAGGGCCAGAAGGGTTGCTGGCATGAGCTCAAGCTTTAGTGAAGGATATGACATCTAGCCAAAAGGGGATAGAGGCAGAGCTGGCCGAGCCTCACTGTGACTATGAGAGGTTAAAGCGATCCTTTGATCAAGAAACCTTTGACTCTGAATGCCAGACAACGAGAACTAGAACCTGCATGCCCAATTAGCCAAGCAACAAGCTGTGGTGGATGCCTCCTTCAGCGATGGGTATTTGTAAACCTCCTTCTAGATCACTGAAGCTCTCCATCTTCTCTTCAATCTATCCATTATTGCCAACTGGGATAAAGAGGAGATTATGACCCGGGTCGCAGAGATGTCTTGGCCTGATGGTGACGGAACTAGCCCTTCTAGCATAGTTGAAGTCGAAAAGCTTTCGGTCATGGTAGATCTTCCTCTTCCTCCTCATATCCTTCCAGTTTTGGGCCCTAGAGAATCATCAGGCAGGGTACAGCTTGTGCAGCCCGAAGGAGTTCGACCAGAAGCCCGGAAGGGAACTAGAGACCTCTTTGAAGAACCTTCTAGAACAGAGTTAGAGGTTGAACATAGCATAATAGAGGTAGCGACTATCCTTATGGATGTAGCCATTCCCTCTGAGGTTATAGCCGTAGTTAATGAGGTATTGAAGGAGGACAAAGCGGAGCAACATAGAGATGAGTAGCTTCAGGAAGATGAGGTGGCAGAAATGGCCAACTAGGGTGAGCAACAACCGGATGGAGGGGCGATGGATGAGGACCAAAAAGGTGGTGATGTAGCGGGAGGTGACCAGGAGGATGCCGCAGCTTGATATGGCATGTCTTGATTGCCTAAAACGGGGGTGGGCACCCCGTTTTACTGATGCCCAGCTTTATCTGACCCTTTTTTTATGTGTAGCCCGAAATCGGGGATTGGGCTCCATGAATGATGATTGAAAACTTGTCAGGATTTCTTTCATGTTTGCTTTGATTGGCTCTGATTATGAGCTTTAAACCTGGCTGATAACCCATTGCTTCATTCCAATCCTCGACCTGGATACCACCTCTGAAATAATCTTGACTTAACTGAATCTGGTAAAGAAAAACTTTGAATCTATTAATCGTAAGCCTGCTAGCTAGGTAGACATTAAGCTTCAATTTTCAGCACTTGGTAGGAATTCATACCCTTGGGATAGGTCCCCTTGCTCCGTGTCTCACATGTTTGATGGCTACTGGTGCATACTTAAATACCCTTCTTAGGGTTGGTAGCCCGACCAAGGCATCTGGAGGGCTATCAATCTATATCATGGTCTCGAGACCTGGATGAAAACTATGCTCTTACACTCAAACCCTTCTTGGCGGGGGGTGGTGCCCGGCCAAGGCATCAAGGATAGTGATGGGGCTTCCTTGACTGATCCCTATTCTCGAGATCTGGATGACAACTATGCTCTTATATTCAGACCTGTAAGTTCCTCGGTGTTTGATTGGCTTATTTCGTTGACAACCACATTTGGGGATCAATATATAAGGGTAGTTTAGGGCATCATTTTTCATAACCAAGCTCAAGCATCAAAGGTAAAATCACTTGCTTAATCTTCATTGAAGAGGTATTAGTGCACACACACACTCATGCATTTTCTTTTAATTATCTTGCATGCATGCTTATTTGCCCTCTTGTGTGCCTTGTGTGTCTTAGTTCTTGCATGAGTGTTGAATGCATTTTTTTATGCCTTTAAAAGAGGATTTTTTTCCTCTGGTCCGCGGTTTAGACCACTCTCTATGCAGTGCCTATGCCGCGGTCTGCACAGTGGTGTTGACCAGAGGCTGCACGCTGTGGCTACCGCAGCCTATGCCTATTGCATGCACCGCGGTCTCCCAAGTGGAGTTTCACAGGCGTTGAATGCGGTCCAGACCGCTGTCTGTACACCTGTATGCACAGCGCCCTACACAGGGATGTTGTCCAGGCGATGCACCGCTTTCTATGTCGCGGTCTGGACACTTACCTATACCGTGGTACAGCCAGCGGTTCTGACGGGATTTCGTTGCCTTTCATACAAAATGACGTAACTTTGTGTAGGGCACCATATATATATATATATATATATATATATATATATATGTTCTCTTCTCTTCTCTTTGGTTTTTAAAAGTCCAAGAAGCCATCTTTGTATGATCTAGCTTTTCTAGAAAGAGAGGGACTCCCAAACACTCAGTTTTACTCAACCCAACTTCATCTTATGATCATCTAGCTTCATTCTAGGATCATCTAAGCATGGAGCATCATCTTCTTCTTGACTAGGTAACTTCTACATGCTCTAGACTTTATAGTTTCATTACTAAGACATGTATACCTAGGGTCTTAGTCCTTATTGCATATTAAATGCTTGCTTGTATGTTTAATTGCTTTTATGACATGCTTATGTATTGATGGTTGGTTAAGAAGTATTGATTTGTGATAGCTAGAGTTTAGGACGGTTTTACCTTTCTAGCTAATTCTTCTTACCTTTGCATTTAGAACATTGATATCTAGGATTTGCTTTAATTGTCATTATTAATCCTAGATAATCATTAATGTCTTGATCTAGCATTTTTGCACATGGAATATTCTTGCATATTCACTTAGGTTGCCATTATCTCTTCATTGTTGATTAAGCTTGTGGCTATGTGCTTAGTGCACAAGGTTGGTGATCCAAAATCACTATTAAGGCATGTTGGGTAGAGTGAAAGGGTTAGTAACTGGAGGGTTAGACAGAAGATCAACCTAGGTTGTAAACTTTCTCTCAATAGTGGATTTTGAGGATCGAGTGTGGCGCACTGAACAGCCTATGGTTTTTCCCATTTGGAGGGTTTCCACGTATATATTGCGTGTTGTTATTGTTTTATGTTTGTTGTCTTTTATTTGAACACTTAGTAGAATGGGGTAGAATTGATAATATTGATTAATTCGCAAAATTGGTAATCTATCGAATTAAAACCTATTTACCCCCTCCCCCCCCCCCCCCTCTGTGTTATAGACACATATTTTCTAGGAAATTTCAAGACCCTTTTTGGGGGTGGTAGCCCGACCAAGGCGCATCAGGAGGGCTATCAGGTTATATCCTAGTCTCGAGATTTGGATGGCAACCATGCTCTTACACTCAGACCCTTTTTGGGGGTGGTAGCCCGACCAATGCATCAGAAGGGCTATCAAGCTATATCCTGGTCTCGAGATCTGTATGGAAATTATGCTCATACACTTAGACCCTTCCTGGCGAGGGGTGGTGCCCAGCCAAGGCATCAGGGATATTGAAAGGGCTTCCCAAATTCATCCATGGTCTTGAGATCTGGTTGGTAACTATGCTCTTACACTAAGACCTTTCTTGGTAGGGGGTGGTGCCCGGCCAAGGCATCAGAGATAGTGAGGGGGCTTCCTCGACTAATCCCTGTTCTTGAGGTGGTTATGGCGAACTTGCTCATGGAGAACGTACTTGGAGAAATTAACAACTCATGCAGAATACAATCGGAGATGGAGAAATTAACAGCAGACTTTATTGATGATCAAAAGGGAGTACATTGTTGTTGAGAATTTATTTAAACCTAAATGGAGGTAGTCTGCTCAAGAGTCCCCTACCTAGGGAAATAATTTCCTCAAGTGATCAACATTCTAGGTGTGGTCGATGGGTCGACCATTCATATCTTTTAGCTTGTAGGCCCTATTGTGGACCACCATCTTTACCAAGTATGGCCCTTCCCAGTTAGGTCCTAAGACTCCATCTGACCTTTTTCGGGTGTTTAGGGTCACTTTTCTGAGAATCAAATCTCCCTCCTTGAAATTTTGGGCTCTGACCTTTCTATTGAAATAAAGAGCAATCTTGCTCTGGTATATTGCTACTTTCTCAGCTACCTGGTTCTGTTTCTCCTCTAAGAGATCTAGATTAGCTCGGAGCTTGACCTCGTTGCTCTTAGGTTCAAAGTATTATACTCTAAATGAGGTCAATTTATGCTCGCTGGGAAGGACCGCTTCAACTTCGAAGGCTATAGAGTAAGGTGTCTCTTCGGTAGCTATTCTTTTTATAGTTCGGTATACCCAGAGAACCTTGGGAAGCTCTTCAACCCATTTGCCTTTTTCTGCTGTAATTTCTTCTTCAATAGCTTCTTGATAGTTTTATTGGTGGAGTCCACCAACCCATTAGTCTGAGGGTGGGCTATTGAAGCGAACCTGAGGTTAATTCCTAAACCTTCACATAAGTCCTTGAATCGAGCATTGTCAAACTATTTGCCTAGGTCGGCTATAATGATGAGTGGAGTCCCAAACCTACAAACCATGTTGGTTTTGATTAACCTCAAAGTGTTTTCTTCTAAAATTTGGGAGAGATATTCTGCCTTAACCCACCTTGTAAAATAGTCGATTGTCACGATAGTATGCTTAGCTTGCCCATGAGCGGTAGGAAGCGGTCCTATCAGGTCGATCCCTCACATGGCAAAGGGGTAAGGTGAACTGATAGACGACAATCGCACCGGTGGTAGCTGACTGAAGTTTAAGGTTCTCTAGCACGGTTTATAATATTTTACAAAATTCTTCAAGTCTTGGTGAATAGTTGGCCAGTAATACCCCATGCGGAGCCTCTCCGCCAATGTGGTTCCCGCAGTCCCCATAATGGACCTCTCTTAACTCCCAGCTGGCATCATCTGAATGAAGACATCGAAGTAGAGAAAGGGATTTGTCCCTCCGATAGAGGTTCCCAACTATTAGGGAATATCGAACTGACGATCTTTTTATTTCCCAAGCTTGGTCGGGGTTCCTGGAGGTAGACAACTATCAGATCCATCCAACAGGGTAGCCGGTCCATAGGTCAGATTTCTTTACCTACCATATGCTTGATTGAGAGATCGCCTAGAGAGGTACTCCCTTCGGTAGAGCTGGTCCTCCATTCGCAGCTATCTTTGCTAGGACGTCTGCCCAATGGTTTTGCTATCAAGGTATCTGCTCAATCTGGAATCCCTTGAACCTCTCCCTCAGTTGCTTGACTAGCTTTAGGTAGACTACCATATTATCGCCCCTGGTTTGGTAAAGTCCTATAACCTGATTGACAATGACTAGTGAGTCGCTCTTGACATGCACGTAGTCAGCCCCAAGCTTTGTTGACCTTCATTCTAGCTACGAGAGCTTCGTACTCGGCTTTATTATTGGTTGCTTTAAATTCAAACCTAAAACAGTGACAACATTTCATTTTTTTCAGGGTCAATCAGGACTATACCTGCACCTCCCCCTACCTACCCAGATGCCTCATCATTGTAAAGGGTCCAGGCTTTACAATCTTCTGGCCAATCGCTGCTCTCTTGAAGGTTCTCAGGGGTCGGGTCTGGTATTGCCAGTGTCTCCTGGCTCGAAACAGCTTAAAACTTGGCTACAAAGTCTACTAAGTCCTGAGCTTTGATTGTCACTCGAGACTTGTACTTCAGATCAAACTGGGTAAGCTCTAAAGCCCACAGGACTGGTCTTCCAGTTACATCCGGCCTCTAAAGAAATTGGCGGAGAGGTTGGTCCGTCACCACTGCCACTGTATGGGATTGAAAATAATGACAGAGCTTCCTAGCTGAGGTAACCAGGATAAGGGCGAGCTTTTCAAGAAGGAGGTAGTTCTTCTCGGGTTTGGATTGCAAGTGGCTGATATAGTAGACAGGTCGTTGGACCCCATCCCTGCACTCCTTGACTAAGGCCCCGCTTACTGCCATTTCTGACACTGCCAGGTATATTTGTAACTCCTCTCTTGACATTGGCTTAACTAACAACAGTGGGCAGGCGAGGTACTCTTTTAGGTCCTGGAAAGTTCACTCGATGTCCTTATCCCATTTCATATTTCTCCCCTGTTTAATAGCTTTGAAAAATGGGAGACACTTATCTATAGAACAGTAGATAAACCTGTTGAGCGCTGTTATACACCCTGTTAACATTTGGACTTATTTGAGAGTAGTAGGGGAATCTAGGTTCAGGATAGCTTGGATCTTTTCGGTTTTCCTCGATTCCCCTCTCATTCACCATGAAGCCCAAGAACTTCCCTAAGGTTACCCCGAAAGCACATTTGGTGGGATTCAACCGTATCTGGTTCTTTCTTACTATCTGGAATGTCCTGCGAAGATGATCGTGGTGTTCTTCTGCTTCTCAGGATTTGGTAATCATATCATCCACGTATGCCTCTATTGTTTTTCCTATCTCCGGTTTGAACAATCAATTAACCAATCGCTGATAGGTGGCTCCCTTGTTTTTAAGGCCGAAAGGCATTACCTTATAGTAATAAAGTCTCTGCCCCGTGATGAAGCTGGTCTTGTCTTGATCGGTGGGGTGCATCATAATCTGATTGTACCCCGAAAATGCATCCATGAAGCTGAGAAGTTTGTTTCTATCCGTGGAATCTACCAGCTGATCGAATTTTGGTAAAGGGAAATTATCTTTTTGGACATGCTCGGTTGAGGTTGGTGTAGTCGACATACATACACCACTTCCCGTTCACTTTTCTAACCATGACCACGTTAACGATCCATTCAGGGTAGCATATTTCTCTGAAAAGCCTGATCTGATCAACTTATCCACTTCCTCTTGAACCACAACGTTCCTTTCGGTGTTAAAGTGTCACCTTTTTTACTTGACGGGTTTGAAGGTCGGATCAACTGCTAATCGATGAGCATCCAATGATATCGGGATCCCAAGCATCTCGTCATGACTCCAAGCAAATATGTCACTGAATTCTTAAAGAAGCTTGATCAAACCTTCATTCACTCTTGGCTCGTGGGTAGCCTCGACCTTGACAACCTTAGAGGGATCGTCACTTCTGATAGGTACTTCCTCTAATTTATCCACTGGGTACCCGTTCGCTAACTCTCTGCTTGGTTCTTCCTCTTCCAGTACCAATGAGCCATCCTCTGGATGATCGGTGAGCTCTATATCTTCCAGGGTCATCACTAGTGCTTTCATATCTTAGATTATCGCAATTTGCACGAACTGTTTTGCTAAAGCTGTTGGATTGACAGACACTGCGTAGCATTTCCTGGCTGCTTGCTGGTTACCATGCACCTGCCTTACCTTGTCCCCCACTGGAAACTTTAAGACATTATGATAGATGGACATGACCCCCCTTCAAGGATGACAGGAAAGGTCTTCCTAGTATCGCGTTGTAGGTCGATGGGGTGTCAACCATAATGAAATCTATCATAATATTCTGTTAGAGAGGTGCAGTTCTGGCGATCACTAGAAGGATCTTTGCCCACGCCAGTATGATTGAATCCCAATGAAGCCATATAGCGGGGTTGAGCAGCTATTGTAGCACCAATGCTTCAAATTCAGCTTTTCCAAGGTATCTTTAAATAGGATGTCTACGCTGCTGCTTGTGTCGATAAGCATGTGGTGGACCACGTAATTGGCAAATCTGTATCATGATCACTATGGGTCATCGTGAGGCTGTACAGTGTTGTAGACATCTACTTCAGTGAATACAATCTGGACTGTCTGAGATGGGCTAGCCGAGCTCTTGTCGACCTTGAAGATACCCCGACCTTCATCAACCAAGGGAAACTTCCTCGCATGATTTTTCCTAGAGTTATTGGAGGTGCCAACCAGAGTGGGTCCCTCACTGATGGTGTGTATCACCTGGATTTGTTGCATCAAATCCTTCTGCTCCCCTTCCATTTCTCAGTATGGTCAAAGATCTCTGCTTGTACCTCCCTTCTAGTCTGTATGTTGTCCATGGCCTACTATAAGAATTCTATAAAACATCCTCCCCTTATCAGAGCCTCAATCTTATTACGCAGGTTATAGCATTCCGAAGGGTTGTGCCCTACGTCTTCATGAAAGTCACAGTACTTGCATCTATTTCTTCTATTTGTTAGGGCTTTCATAGATGAGGGTTTCTAGAGTAGCCTCTTATCCCGAATAGCGAGGTAGATTGTTTCCCATGATGCGTTCAAAGGGATGTAGTGATCATATCCTTTTTCAGGGGAGGTGAAGCTTGCTGAGAGGTTCGTCTCATAGGATACCTCTCTTAACTAGGTTAGGAAGCGAGTAACCGGTACGTAGACCTGTTGGAAGGTACGTCGACCTGTTGGAAGGTTTGTTCTGGTTTTTCAGAGCTGGCTTAAGTCTGAGAGCTTCTTTTCTCTAGCGCTTCGACATTCTCATGTCTTCATGCTCCATTTTAACCTTGAGTTGTTCGTCAACCTCGACCTGGTCAATAGCTCGATCATAAGCCTTTTGGTAGGTCTCTGGAGGTCGCTTGGTGAAGAATCGAAAGAGCTTGCCAGCCTATAGGTTCAGCCAAAAGTTGGCGAGAGTCTTTTTCTCGGTGAAAACTCCTATCTGGATGACTTCCTTGTGAAAATGCTCCACATATGATCAGATTGTTTCACTTCATTCCTGGATCACATATTGAAGGTGTATGGGATCCTTTGGATGCGGTTTGACTTGGAACAGTGAGCATAAGTCGGTTGATAGCTTCGTGAATGAATCTATGCTACCAACAGGCAATTTCCTGAACTAAGTCTTTGCGTAGTAAGTCAAGGTAGTTGGGAACATCCTACACATGGAGGCCCTGGTTGCATTCTAGACATCCATTTGCTAGAAGAAGCTCTCCAAGTGGCTTAGGGGGTCTTCGATTCCGGAAAACTTATCCGTCGGTATTTTGAACTTTAATGGGAGTTTAACTTCCTAGATCCTTCTGGTGTAGGGAGCATTCATTTTGCTCATAGGGTTCTTCTTAGCCTCATTATTTTTCCCCTTTTTCTTTTACTGGATCTCTTTCTGCAGCTTTGCCAGTTGATCCCTCAGACGCTTGTTCCTGTGCTTTTTAGAATCAACCTCAGATCCCTCACTGTCAGATCCTTCGAATGAACTGGAGACTTCGATCAGGGCTTCTTCACAAGCAGGATCTGCCAGGTGGCTTTGCTGGCTACCTTCTTCTCTGGCTCGGGCTTCTCTTCTAGAATCTACCAGATAAGGAGCTTCTCGCTGCTTCCGCGGTAAGGCATCTGCTGTAGATTTGACTTGTCTGGGTTGATAACATGAGGGTCTGCCAGGCATAGGGGGCATAGGCCCTAACCTATCCCGGATCGAGGGTTAAGGTCCCACCCTATAGTGGGCTGGCTTTGGTTGGGGAGGTCTCAATCTATCAAAGGCAGGTTGCCTGGTTTCGCGCCTGCTTGTCTCTCCCTGAGTGTTGGGATTCACCAGCTGGGTTGTGATGCCTTCAACTAGCAGGCGAAGGCGGACGTTCTCCACGAAGGCCGCTGCTTGTTGGTCGAGCATGGCCTGGCTTATCACAGTGGGCCAGAAGCTCGTGTTGTGGTAGGCAGGACCGAAGCCTGGTTATGGTGTCCAGACTTTTTACCCTTTCTTGGGGTCTTTCGTGTTGATGCAGCAGAAGGTTATCCAGATGCATCTGGCTGTCCCTGGGAGGATCGGAGCCTCATAATTCCTGTAAAACAACGAACACTTAAACTTTTAGTTTTGTTAGTTGGGTGTGTGTGTTTTCCACAGACGGTGCCAGAAAGTGTTAACGAAAAATTTGCTCAAGGTGAGGAATTCCAGTAACCCCCTCGAGACCACTACCGCGGAGGTAGTGGCCGGGGATGGTACCTTTGGTACCTAGTTTAATCGAACAACGATGGGTGTTTAAAGCAGATGTTAATACAATGAGAAAGAGAATATAATGCTTTTATTATGAATTACGTATATCATACAAAAATCGCTCAAATGCTCTCAATCTTTCCAGGGTATAGTGGGGTGGTGGCTTTGTGCCTATCGAAAAGTAGATAACAATGGTGGCCGTGTTCTGATAACAGAATTTAGGTTAAAAAATCTTCTTCTCCCTCTTGCATGATCGGGCATATTTATACATAGTCCCATTAGGTTAAACTCATGGTACTCCCGCCATTATTCTTCGAATCTAATCCCCCCTTATCGAGTGAGATCCTCTGTTTTAAACGTCATTGACTTTGATTAATAATGGATTCGAGAATATCTTAGCTGAAGATAAGTTTGTTTCCTCTTTGGACTCAATCACTTGCAATGTACATACGCGATGTTTTAATGTTCGTTGAAGTGTGGATATGATTCAGTACACCTTTATGGCGTGATGCCTCATAGAGGTCGTCGAGTATGGTGTTCGCTTCCTCAAAAGAGAGGTATGTCTGTGTTCTGGTTTTGGTACCGGGAGCTTGGTCTGGCCTTTTCAGGTCCCTCGGAGCTTAAGAAGCCCCCTGTGGGCGCTTTTTGGTGGTAACGGAGCTTCGGCGAGCTTTCTCCTACCTGTATAGATAAGTTCGAATCTTCCTTTGGGCGAAGTGGAACGATACTACTGTTCGAATTTGATGTCCTTATAGGTCCCTCTTTACATCTGGAGAGGACGACGGGTTTCTGGGGGGTTGCGAGGTAATTTCGACCTCAGAATGCTTAGTTCGTCATGTATCAAGCGTGCTCGGAGCGCCAACTTCGGTGTAAGGATTTCGATCTGATTGTGTCGGGCTTCACTTGGGGTGTTCCCAAGGTGTGACGACCTTTCCTTGCTTTTGTGGGGTGGCCTAATAGCTCGGCCTCCAGAATCGTGGCACCATGGTAGGCAATCCCGAATTTGGACCCGGGTTAGGAGAGTGGAAAATTTCCCTTTGGTCTCTAGCCAAATTTGACTATTAACAAATACCAAACAAAGGAAACAAAGGAAAAGAAAGATCTCTTCTTTCCTTCCTGTTTACCAAACGGCTCAATGGAAAAATATTTTCCTTTCTTTCCCTTATGTTTTCTATCCCTCCAAATATTTATGTCCTTCCTATTTTCTTTCCTCCCTACCAAACACACTCTTAGACTTCAATCATTTTGTCATTTTTTAAAGTATGTGATTGATTGTTGACTTAATAACTGCTCATTCATTTTTTTTAAGTGTTACAAAAACTATTATAATAAAACTCATGTATAGCCCGAAAATCTACTCCGATAATGAAAGAAATAACTATTTCCACAAATCAGGTAGAAACCTCTCATATATGCTTGTAAAATACGTATGGTGGAACTTGAACCTCTCATCACTAATATAGAAAGGGGTTATACAATCATCTATGTTAAAAGGCGACGTGCGTCACTGCTCATTCATTGATACACATTCTTAAAGGAATTATATAAATAATTTATATGTGCTGTTTTATCTCTAAAACGTGGGTTTGGTTGCAGTGGTGCAGAAATTGACAGAGCCCAAAACAAGAACAACAACAAAAAATTGAGGGTGTATGATTGAAGAAAGAACGAGAAGTAAAATATTGATGCACATGTATCAATTAAGTAAAGTTGTGTGGTCTTATGTAAATAAAACTATGGCAGAGAACCCTCTTAAACCTATATAAATAGTTAGTTTTCCAGTTTGTTTTTGAATCCTCCTCCCAAAAGATTTCAAGTATCCTAAATCACTTTGTGTTGTTTTTTCTTTTTTGTTTTGTCTTTTAGTCTTTGTCTTTGCTCGCTTTGCATATTTCGGTCCCTTCTTTTTCCTCCAACTTCCCTTACAAGTTACAACGAACAACATCACAGTTTGTGAGTTTCAATTCAGATGCGTTATGTATGATATCTTTTCTATTTTACTCAAAAAATCAAATGATTTCAAATCCATAAAAAAAAAAAAAAAAAATTGAAAGGTGTAAAAATGTTGTCATAACAAGTACAACAAAAATGGACTCGTAGATTTAAGTGACTTCTGAGGTAGAGAAGCTCCTATATAACTCGAGTAGTTTCCATTAACATTCAATATACTTTTCATCCTGCAAGCAATTTACATTTATATATACTAGGCTAATATCCTTGAGATTTCTTATAAAAAAAAAGTAACTCAAGCAAATTACTACTAAAGCTACAGTTTTCAAGTAATACTGTATTTAAAACTTTTTAGGTTTGCTTTGTGATCAATTAGGTAAAACATTGTGCCGATATCGAACATTGTTAGCTAGAGAAATTTTGGACTATTATACAAGACTTAGACATATTTAACTATATAAACATCTTTTTGTGCTAATAAATAAAGGATGTTTTCGTGAACAAACCATATCTATTTGATAAGTTTGGTAAAATTCTAAAAAAGAAGAGAAAAATTACCAAATTTGATATGATACAAGCAACAACAATGCTTGAAAATGTTATAGCTTTTAACTTGTTTGTCATGCAGTGAAGGAACATTTCCAGTCATGCACAAAATAATAATAAAGGTCTTTAATTTATTCCCTTCAAACACCAAAGTATGAGCAACATTACACTAAATAAGGTAGTAAAGAAGTAAAGAACAAAATTAAAAAAGTAAAGATTTCATAAAAGAAAGTAAATTTAGATTCCCCAATCCCCACCACCCTATAAAGAAATACTATATTATTTATATTGAAATTGTACATAAAAACTGCAGATCGAGACTATGTAATCACACAACTAATCATACAAGAATAAGAATCCCCATCATCATTTTATATCACTGCCACCCAAATTCCCTCTCCTTTTCACATTTAAATATTTCTTCAACTATTTTTATTTTAAAAAGTTAAATCCACAAACAAAATCATTCCAACTTTTACTGTGTAAAAATAATATAAACACAATCTCCTATATATCATGTCTGTAAGACTGTAATCCATTCATGGAAAAGGAAGCCAAACACATTTGATATTTTTATAGCATCTCACTCCCCGTCTCTGTCCCCACTATTATATGCAAAGTTTTCAAAATTCTCTCTTTTCTTTTTCTTTTTCTTTTCCCTTTTGATAAACCAAACAATAAAGTCAGTCACAAAGGCCTCAAAACCTCTTCTCTAAATCAAATAATCATCTCTCTTCATCTAAATTAAAACAGCAGAGGTTTGAGTACGCAGTTCATGAAGCTGTCATCGATGCTTGTTTTCTTCCTCCTCTCAGTCCTATGTGTGCTCATCATCCAAGCTCAGTCCACAACAATATTGGTGGATGGTGTTTCAGAGTGGAACAACCCCAGTGTTCATGTAGGAGATTCAGTCAGTAAGTGTAGTTGAAATTCATTTAATTTTTTTGGTTGATTAAAGATATTTTGTTTTACCCACTAATTCGATCACTAACATGCTTGCAATTTGTTATTTGCATTCTTCTCACTCTCAGTCTTCAAACACAAGTATAACTACAAGCTCTACATTTTCCAGAACAAGAAGGCTTTCAATCTCTGCAACTTCACTCAATCTACACTTCTCACTAAACCCAACTCCACCTCTTATACGGTATGTTAACTTCACGAAATTGCTTAAATGTGTAGTTAGAAAATGTGTCAAAGTTTAATTTGGTTTTTGCAATGCAAAAGTGGAACCCATCGCGTCCTGGCTTCTTCTACTTCACGTTCAACAATGGCTCTCTGAAAACATGCCAAGGCTTTCAAAAGCTTTCCATCGAGGTCTCTCCTCTAGCTCCAATGGCGGCTCCAGCTCCCAATTTCGGGGGTATTGTTTCATCTTCTCCGTCGTATCCGTGGCCCTTCCGTCCCCACCAAGATGGTTCATCTCCAGGACCGGCACCGGCACCGAGTGCTTCTTCTCCAGTGACAATGCCGACTTTGGTGCCTGGTAAAGGTGGTGGTATACCGTTTATTAGCAGCAATCCTGCAGTTCCTCTGCCTACCGGTGAAGTGGACTCTGCTACTATTCGACCTTTTCCCACCTCTGCCCATCCAAGACAGGTACGAAATAGTTTCAAGGACTTCTTCGTATTTTATACATTCTCATCAAGTGTTAAAAAATAAAATAAAATAAAATAAAATAAAAAAGCCACTGGCTCGTGCATTTGACATTATTTATGGGAATTTATGCTTTTGATATGTTTCTATAAAATTGGAGTGTTGTTTGTTAATTACAATAGAAGTAGATGGTTCAGAGGTAGAATATGGACATAATAACTTGATGTATCTAACGGTGTTGTGCATTAGTGGGATGTTGATTGGATGTTGTTTTTGATATGTTTTTGTTGGGTGAATATGCAGGTGGCGGTGGGGTTTCTTGCAGGTCAAATGGTCATATTTACTGTGACTGTGGGTTTCCTCATGATGCTGTAAAAAAAAGAGAGATATGTTGAAAAAATGTTGACTAGTAGTTAGATAGGTTGATGATAAAATGTTATTTGGTGCTTAGAGAGTAAAGTAGGTTTAAGAGTGATAATTATGATTACATGGTAGTACCATGTTCGTGTTACTTTTGGAATCATTGCCACTTTTCATCTTCAGTTTTGCCATGCAATTGAGTACTACTTTTACTTTTTTCCTCTTTATCCCCGCTTTCTTTAATGGGACCATTCATCCTAACTTCCAAGTCTCGAGACCAATGCCCTTTTAGGGTAAAGTAATCTTTTGAATTAGTCCTAAATTCAAAAATAGCTACACAAAATCTTTTTTTTTTTTAATTTTATTTTTAGACTAGAATGTCCCCAAGTTTTAGTAACCCACACCATGTTTAACTTAACTAAAACTTTAGAAAGAGAAACATGAAACCTAAATAGCGAAACCAAAAATTAACATGAACTTATAAATTTTGATTATTTTTTACCTAATCATCATTCTATGTGATAATATGTGCTTAACAATTGGATCCACGTATTTTGTCAATTGATTTGTTTAATTTGGTCGATTTTATGTTTTCAGCAACATACAGAATGAATTTCATATGTTAGTATATAATTTTTTTCTCCATGTCTAAACATTTTTTTTCCTAGCATGTAGATTTATTTGTTCTCAACGTATAAGCTAGAGCTGACAATTCAAGTTTGCAGATCGGTTGGACTCAACTCAATATGACACGAACCTGTTTAATTAAACAGGTTAAACGGGTTGACCAGCAATGAGTTTAATAAACCTGTGAAGTATTGATTTGAAAAAATTCAACGCTTCGATCTCCTCTAAATTTTTGAGTGTTTGGTCGTCTGGTGTACAATAATAAGAGCGATTCACAAAGCAACACAAAATCAAAATCAAAATAAAACAAGTGATTTCGCAGCAAGTGTTCGCCGGAGTGAAAAAAATGCAAATGCTAGCAGGGTGGTTGAGGAAGATATCAAGCAGTTGTTGCATTAGCTACGCTCATTAACAATCCGATTTCGTACAAATCTGACACAACACGACTCGACAATTGTCATGTCGAGCCAAAGCTTGACCTTGCAATGTAGTGTGTGGGGCTGAGTTGTACACAAAATCACGATCCAAATGTGGTCCGAATGGACACGGCACGAATATGATCCGAATGGACCATATCGAATTTCTTAAAATGAGTGTTTAGATAGTTGGAATTTTAAAATACTTCAACCATGGAAATTTTTTAAATATAATAATTGGATTTTGAAAACATATATTGTGATTTGTGAATTCATCCGACAAATTTAAGAAATTAAAATTCATAATTTAAATACAGTCATATTTAATATTTTAAGTTTATATATATAAAACTTAAAATATTAAATATACATGAGCCGGTCTAACACAAGCTAAATTTGTGTTGGGTCGTTGTGGCACATGAGTTGTGTTGGACTATGTCCATAATTATCGTGTCATTTCATGGCTCATCATGACACTATTTCGTGTCATACCTTGCACGGCCAATAGTCCACATGAGCTTTGCAAATGTGAGTTATGACGGCCCAATACGACCCATTTTACATCATAGAGATATATATATATATACTAATGATATGGTTTAGGTTTAGGTTTAGGATTAGGTTTAGGTTTAGGTTTAGACCCTATTTAGTATATGAGATATAATAGGATTATTTTTATACGATAAGATTGGATAAGATTGGATATGATATGATTAGATTAATTTTAACGTTATCTTATATTTGGTACAATATATGATAGGATTAAAAATATAGTAATCATGTGTTTAGTGTAACACGAGATAAGATTAAAAATAGAATTGTAAATTACATAAACTTACCTTTATTAAAATTAAAAAATTTAAAAAAAAATTAAAAAAATGGTCAATTTATTCGGTGTGGTGGGTGGTGACTCATGACTAATCAAAGAGTCATCACTTTACCAAAACCCATCCATTTTTATTTCTTCTTTAATACACCAGTTCTTGCTCCTCATCTTCTCTTCTTCAATTCTTCTTCTTCCTCTCTTCTTCTTCCTCGTGTGTTGGTGAACTACCAACATTTGATGCCTACTCAATGTGACCTACCAGCATCTCTTAAACACTCTAGTTCAGATTCAATTGGATCAAGAAGGTTTTTTTTATTGATATTTTGATCTCAAACTTTGTTTTTTTATTAAGATCTGGTATCGTAAAAAAAAAAATCTAATATCGTATTGTTGAGATATTTTTGTGGTTATATTATTTATAAAAAAAAATTATCATCAGAAACAAAATTTGGAAGAAATCATCATCAAGCAACCAAGTTGAAGAAACCCAGTTGTGTCAGACTCACCACCAATCTAACCAGAACCATTAGAAATGAAGAAGGTAATGAGGTTTGGGGTGTTTGTGTAATTAAGGAGATGGGAAATAAATTAATCCCATGAATTTGGTTGAGATTAATTAGTCCCGTCGCAGTGGGATAAATTAGGGTAATGGGATAATTTTATCCTATCCCATTGGTCTGGCCAAACATGGGAATCAAACTAAAAGTAAGTTGATTCATATCCTATCTCAGCTGCCAAACATGGGCTTAGGGTTCAACAAATTTTATTATATACCAAATGTAAAATTTCAATTATATCCATACATAATTTAAAATTATAAATTTAACCTCTAACCCGTTAACGAAACCCGACATGACCCGTTTATTTAAACAAGTCAAGTAGATTGATCAGATTACCAACCTAAACTCATTTAGTCCAACCCAAACTCATTTATTTATCAATTTGTGTCAAGTTCACTGTTTGTGACATATTGTCAGCTTTAGAGTAAACTTATTTTGTTCTCAACTTGTTAAATTATTTTATTCGCAACGTGTAAATATTTGTTCTTAGTTTGTAAACATTTATGCTCAATATGTAAACATTTGTTGTTCTCAGCTTGAGATGATGTTGAATTTGCACCCATAGATGGTGTTGCCTTGTGAAATTGTTTGGACAAGAGAACAAATAAAGATAAAAGACAGAGAAAAGAAAGATAAAAGACGGAGAAAAGAGAGAGACAAAAACCTAGTGAAGGATGATAGAGATGAGAAAGAAAGGAAAAATATAGAGAAACCCAGTGGATGGAGTGAAGAAATTTATTTATTGCAAGTATGACAATAGATTAAAAAACGTTGAGCATAATGTAATGTGAGGATTCAAATTCCTTTCATATAATTACAATTATATCCGATTACAACCTTTTCAAATTTAATACTAAAACAAACTTTTTTATATATATATTTTTAAATCAAAATAAATGTGATAGTAATATTTATTTATTTATTTAAGGGTAAATTGCACTCACTTACCTGCATAATGTACTAAAACCAGGAAAAAAAAAATAACAACACTCACCTATCCACTGCCCAATTGACTAACAGTGGTCAACGGTCGACAATGTTGGGTAAGAACAGTAGAGGTGCAATTACAGTTTTGCCCTTTAACAAATATATCTTTTTCTTAAACAGAATATATTAATTAATTAAAAGGTAATAAAAAACAAAAAATAAATAAATCATTCAGTTCAATTCTTCAATGAACCCACTAATCACTAACAAAGTTACAATCCTCCAGATCAGTCATCGACTAACCCCGCAAATCACTTCCAATCATCCAGATCAATTCTTTTATCAAACCCACAAATCACTTCCAAGCATCCAAATCAATACTTCGATCAAAACCACAAATCAATTCACAAAAAAAAAAAAAAAAAAAAATTGAAAAAAAATGGTGACGAATTTTACTGGAACGTGACGGTCTGAAAAAGGGGTGCACATCTGAGATGGGAGGCGAGCACTTCCATCTCAGATCAACACCATCTCGCCATCTGAGATGTGGCCTGCATAGTGTGACACCATCTTGAGTGACTCCATCTTGCCACTTAAGATGGAGGGTCTCCATCTCAAATTGGGTGATGATGAAGATCTTGAAGAGATTTTTTGTTTTTTTTTTTTCTGACATAGATCTTGAACAGTTCTTTTATTTTTGACATAGATCTTGAAGAGATAGGATCTGGATCTTTCCAGTTTTCCAGATCTCTTCAAAGTCTTTTTTGTTTTTAATTTTTAAGAAAAAGAATGATTCATTTATTTAATTTCTTTTTCGGTCTAAAAACCTAATTTCCTTTATTTATGGTATTGGGAGAAGGACCAAATTGTCTCTAATGTTCCTTATGACCATTAATCAACCGATCAAAGAGTATACGGATGTTATCACTATAATTTTTTTTTTTATTTTAATACAATTATATATATATATATATATATATATATATATATAATTAGAATAAATTGGTGTAATTTGTACTTTATTTAATCCTTTAATGTTGAACCACATTCTTGCCAAGAATCGAATCAGGAGATTCAGGACATGTTTTAGCTACACAGTTCACAGTCTTCAGGAGCTGTTTAACTTTTCTTCTTTTCCTTGAAAGTGGAACTGTTCAACGTTTTAATTACAAAAAAAAAAAATACCGTTACTTTCCGCCAAGGCAAATAACAGTTGGAACTTGGAAGCAACGTATTTCAAATATCATAATTAGAAGCAATGAATATATACTTTACTCGCACATCACCTCCAGGGCCGGAGGTGTTTGAGTTTTAGCCTGGGCTGAATTTTTGGAAAAAAAAAAAGTTATATTATTACAAAAGTGACCCTCATTGTTTCGTTTTTACAAAAATAATATTAAATCATGATTTTATTTATTAAATTATCCTAACTAAAACAAAATGTTACGTACAGAAGTTAAAACATATCATACAAACAAATTAAAAATGTTGAAACACAATTTCAATCTTTGAAGCACAATTTAACGGAACATGTTAAATTTATACTATTGATTGCTAAAAAAATAAAAAAAAAATAAGTAAATAAATCTTCTTGATTGACAAGTGGATAATTTTATTTTATTGAATGTTAATAAGAGTTGGTTTGGTTGAATTTTAGTAACAGTTTGTTCAAGTGTAAATATGTATTTTTCATTTCTTGACAATTCAATCTAATTGTTATTGTATGTTGCAATGTTAAACAATTATATATATACCCAACCAAGAACAAAATAAATTATTAAAATTTTCATTTATAGTTAAGGTTTGTGTAATTTTTTTTAGCCCATCCTACTAAAACATCCTGGATTCGCCCCTGATCACCTCCTAGGTAGAGATGCACGTTTGGGGAATGGGGGATTCATTGCCAAATACTTTGAAAAATCTTTAGGGTTAGGTTTTGAAAGTAAAAAGAGTAAATGTGTTTATATACCTATGGTTTCAAAGAATAAAAAATAAAAATAAAATATATATTATAATTATATTTATATTTGTTTGGGGAAAAATGGTGAAATGAGGCTGGGGAAAGTCCCCCATCCCTATCCCCATTTCAATTTGGGGATGATTTTTATCCCTTAATTTTTTTCCAAAAAAAAAATCACCAAATAGGGATTGGAGTGCAGGAATTTGAGACCCTGAGAAAAAGTGTACATCTATACTCTTAGGACAGGTGGTTGAACACCTCCCTTCCACAGGGTTCAGACCATACATGTATTGTTTGATCCTGAGAGATCCGACAATACTATTGTAATAGATGTAATACTTAAAAAAAAAAAAATGAATATATGCTTTACTCGTATTCACACATTTTCTTTTCCACCTTATAAATCTCTTCACCTGTTTTAATCTCCCTTGTTCCATTATGTTCCCTTTCCGTTTCTCATTTTATTACTAAGAATACATATTCAGTATTCAAGAAAAAAAGAACTATGGAGCTGGAATTGGGACTAAAGATCACCCATAGCAGGGATGATCTCACTTGCACAACTGATCTTTGTGTCACAAAAGACCCCTCCGGTCCTCCTTTCGTGCCTAAAGAAATCGAAACCATGTTCATCCTCGTTGGCCATCTTAAAGGTGTCCCTTCATATAATTTTACCTCTTCCATTTTGTTTAATTTTATTTATTTTTGGAATGTCTGGTGTATGAGATAATGTAATAATTGAAGTTTAAATAAATGCAGGTTTTAGAAGGGAGAACATTGACATTGATATAAACAAGGATGGGAATAGAATTGCAATTCACGGGAAAAAGCCAGTTCAAGAAATGGTGTTGAAGGGTTGGATTATGCAGAAGAAAGAGGCGGTAATGAGGACATTTAACAAGATTTTTCGAATTCCAGATGGGGTAATATTGGATAAAATTAAAGCAAAGTTTAATGACGAAACATCAACTTTGACAATTCGAATGCCAAAGTTGGTGAAAGGGAATTCTGGATTTGGGATTGAGGAAGTGGATGAAGAAGAGGAGGTACAAGGAGAGAGATTTGAACCAACACCACAAATTACTGTAGTTGACAAGGTTGCTGAAAGTGAGAGCCCAAAAGAAGAAACTCAACAGGAGTCAAAACAGCCCAAAAAAATGGAAAACTTTGATCAGGTTGTAGCTGGTGAGGCACCTAAGGAAGATCAAACTATGGAGCAGAAAGTTAAAGCATTGGAGGATTCTGGTCAGGTTGTGGAACAAGCAACTGATCGTCAGTCCGAAGCAACGAAAATTCCTGATAGAGATGATAATAAAGAGACAGTGGAGAAAAAACCTGAAGAACCCATCAAGGAAATTGAATTCAGGAAATTGGAGGATGAAATTGAAAGAGGAACTGACTGTTCGCGGACTGCAAAACAATCAACTGAAGAAAGAGCATCAGAGAAAGGATTAGAAGAACATGTTCATGTCCCGGATAGCATTCAGTCCACAAAATCTATAGATGATCAAGTGACGGAATTTCCAAGTTCGTCAACAACTCAGGTAGAAGAGAAACATGAAAAGCCTAAAGAATTACAAAAGCAAGAATATCAACAATTAACAAAACCTGAACCCCATCAAGAACCAAAGGCAGATGATCAAACTATCAAAGAAGAAGTCCATACTCAAGCAGATGAAATTAAAGAAACACCAACCCACCAAGAGGAAAATCTATCCCAAGAAAAAGTCGTTGAGCTTAAATGTCAAAAATCGGAGAAACAGAGAAGTTCGAATGAAGAAGCAGCTCAAGGGAAGAAGCCTGCTCTGAAAAGATCTAAGGTGTGTACTCCTATTGTAGTTGCAGGATCAGTCTTTCTTGTCTCCATTTTGGTGCTGGTTATCAACTTTATCAGAGCTAAGAAGAGATAAAATGCACGCATTTTGACTATAAACTATTGAACCAATTAAGCTACCCTTCTCAACGCTAAAACCACATATTAGATCTCCATGTAAGAATATTATTTTATTTATTTATTTTGGCTTCAAGTGTATAATTGTTCAGTTAGATTAGCTGATCAATCACAATGTTTGCTTATATATATAACATATGAATGCTGCAATTTTCTTGTAAAAACCAGCATTCATGTTGGGAACTTTTGTGCCATCATGTACGTCTGAAAAATAACAGCAATGAAAGATTTAAGGCCAATGTTTCATTGATGAACCTGAGATAAAGGAATATATATTATCACGATATCTGTACAGAAACTCTGATTTAAATAATTAAAATTTAGATAGAATACAATTACGACAAGAAAGAAATATAGTCAAATCTCTCTCCAAGCATAGGGAAAAATAAATGAATAAATAAAAGAAACTGTGCAGTCACAAGTTTTGTTTTACAACAAATGCATAGATTCTATCCTTGGCAGTAACTAAATGACAATTTTTTAATAAAACTTATTTTGGAACCAATAAATGACATTGATTTTTCTAATTATTATTACAAGCATTACTAAAATAATATTTTAGCTTCATGTTTCAGCCAAGTGGCTTTCACATGAAGATATCAAAAAGCGATGTGGGTAAAAAAAAGAATTAAGTTTGGATGCATGTGATTTTATTCCCACAACACAGCTCATAATAAACAAAACAAAATCTCAAACACGTTCTGACTACAAGTCTCGACAATTTTGCAGTTATGTTGCAAACTTGCAATAACCCGCTTTAACGGTTAAAGCGGTTATATAGGTGGATAACTTCAAAAGAAAGAGACCCTTGATGCATAATTGTAAAGGGGCCCAGAATGATGATATTTTATAAAGCTTAAAAGATGTTAGGCAGCTAATCAAAGCTTAACCTTCTGAGTTTAACATGGAATCGAAACGTATTCAACAGACTCTGACTTGATAATTTCAAATACCTAAAAGCTTAGTGCAATGGTGGCTGAGCTTGACAAATGTAGACTGTATTAAAATATAAAACAGTTCAATTCCAACCAAGGAAAGCAACCAATACCATTTAGCAGCAATTAAAGCTTTAGATGTTATGACAGCTAACAAGGGCCAGACTCAATATGGCTACAATTTTCATTCTCATCAACCCTAAGGGGATGTTATGTTCTACCAACCATGCCCCATATATCAAGGAATGGACAACAATGCATATAATCCATGAGGGTCGCTTTAACTAACAGTCGATAGAGAGTGAACCTGAGAGACGATAGCCATGTCATTAGACAATTAAAGATTTTGGCCCAGTTGGGTACAGTAAGGGGATGCCTTGCTGTCAAGGATAGATAGAAAGCTGTGGCAAAGGAAGGAGTGCCCCCGCCAGAACAGATTCAAGACTGAACACCACAAAATGAAAAATTAGTCGTTCACAGTGCACAGTTTCTACTAGCATAGACATATAACTTATCTGGAGATGCATCCATTTGACCGTAAAAATTTTCTTCAGGTGTAGCCGTGTTCGTAAATTATCTTGCTGACATACAAAAGCAATTTCTAGCACTTCCATTAACAGAGAAATATTTCATGGCAAACACTTGACGCAACAACAAGAGTCGCACTCATGCAAACCACAAAAAACAATCACCCATAGCATCTTTCATACTGATTTTCAGCAACACTCGAGAGTTCAATCCTACAGACACTGAAGTCAGTGTCTCCAATTTGACATTATCAAGCAATCAACTGCAACACTTGAAGCATCAACAATATTGACATTTGAATCCATATTTTGTACTATTACAATACGATAAGGGTCTAAACACAATAATCAAATAAAAGATTGATTCTGTACTCAGCATTTCCTAGACTTCCAAGTGGACCGAGTCTAAGTCAAGAATTGAAACCCCAAGCTAATTGATTTTGGAAATTGAACTTCAAAATTGAAGGCTGTTAGTAGTATTTGATAACAAAATTGAAGGATATCATATGGCAGCACTTTTGAGTCAAATAAACAATTTCAAAGATGAATATACTATGCTTCAAAACACAAGAAGTCTAAGGAGAATTTCAAACTTACTCAGAAGGAAGGATTAGAAGTAAAATAGAGAAAAAAACAGAGTACCAACATATTTAGTATTTACACTGTCATCTTCATTGGAGACAGCAAATGCAAGTAGAATGGAATGTTCTACTACTCGAGACAGCATATGGATGGACCATTCCCAAGTTCAGAAAATCTGTGGAATCCCCATTACAAAGCTACAAAGCTAAAGAGAGATAATGGCAGAACTGCAGAGATGCTTAATAAACAAAATAATTCCAAAATGTAAAACAGAGTACAAACATTGTCTATTCCACAAAATCAGATGCAAAACACCTAATTTTTAAGAATATTAAAAATGACAAATCCTTACATGCTCAACTGTCCAAAATACAGTTTCATAGTATTAGGAAGCTTGGTTTTAGTTCATGTCATTAAAACTTTTTTCCAACCAAAACTAACAAAGAGCACTCTATTGATACAGTATGCAATGAAACCCATAATGTAATAACCAAAAAATTGTAGTAACAATGCACTTTTTACAACACACATAGTTTGTATGTATAATTGCCAAAAATGAACAAAATTATAAAAACAAAATCAACTAAGAGCACCAAAGATGCAATTTACTGAGGAATTTGATTATACAACAACACAAAAGATGGACATCAGCACTGTAGACTGTGTTGATCCAGTTCCATATCCTAAATTTCTTTACACAATATATGCTGATAAATACAAATGAAGATTAACCTTCTTCTTACTCCCATTTTTTTTTTTCAGGTGCCAGTCTCATCAAATTGTTCTACTTCATCTTCCAGGCACACCCAAAAACCAAAAGTGAAACCTATTTGCAATTTCCACATAAAAGACTAGTCTGAACAGTGTCCCTTACCCAAACTATCAAGCCCCTCCGTTCGGCTACGAACAATCTTATGAAAAACTTCTCTCACCTGTCTCTCCAACGGGTCCAAACCCGCCTTCAATGCTTGGCAAACCTTTGACAGTTCCTGCACTCTCTGTCTGACCTCCGTTTCCTTGTCCTCCGTCAGTGGAAACTGAATGGAATCAGACAATTCGTTCATCAGCCTTGCACCTTTCTCAATTTGATAAATCTCCCTCAACAAGCCACAAGCATTTTTCCTGTCCCTCTTTTTGGACTCCTCCAGAATCTTCTCGTGCAAGGACAAGACAGGCCCCGCCCAATGGAACTGCCTTGGAATGTAAAAATGGACCTGCAGACCCCGGTCCTGACAAGGAATAGCGGCCACAAGAGCCCACATCACGAACAACAGAAGAGAATTCATAGTATAAACCACGACGGCCAGGCCATTGGTCGCCATAATGTCGTTCCCTTTGGGAGCAACCAAGTTGTTACCAATGGCCTGCAGCTGCCTGGCAGCTGACCAGGAGCGGGAAACGCTCCACGACAAAGAGCGATAATGACCGAGAGAACGGTGGTGGGTGCTAGTGCTATCTCTGGAAGAGGAGTTGTTATTATTCCGTCCAAAGGAACGATTGCGGTGGTTCAAAGCAGAAGCTGAGTCTTTCTCGTCAAGCATACTGATGGCCAAATCAATCAAGGCCTTTTTAGCCCGGCGAAACTGACCATCACAAAAGGTTGTTTGATTGTCGAGAGCGACAAGGACGATCTCAATCAGCTTCTGCCACTGTCTCATCTGCTCGATTCCGTCTCGAATCGCATTACAAACATCCAACGCCTTGACGCTACGCTCGAAATACTCAGCGATCAGGCGATCCATGGGAGCTCTATGGAGCAGCGATTTGTTGTTGAAAAGTATCATCCGAAATTCTTCCTGAGAGATAACGAACAAGTCTAGAAGCTTCTGGACCCAAGACAACGACAGAATCTCGTCGGGACCCGAAGACAGACCCGAAATCCGTTCGGCGACGTTCTTCTGGAAGGACTCCAGCTCAAGCTCATGGCTTGAAGCACCGTCGGGGTGGATGGTGTCCATGGAGTGGACCTGATCGCGTCGGAGACTGAGAATCGAACGGCCGAAATTGGTGAACGTTGTTGCCGATGAACCTTGACAGTCCGTAGCGGGCATTCTCACATAGAAGAACAAACAACAACTAAAAATAAATGCCAAGAATTAAATCAATAAATCAGAGAGAGAGAGAGAGAGAGAGAGAGAGTGTTTCGGATATGAAACCCTAATCGATTGAAGAGGCATTTTATTGGGGGTTTTTGGACCGCGTATTAGGGTAGTTGGAAAGAGAAAGGTCTAAATTCAGAACCTGTTCAATCTTTTTATTTTTAATACAATAAATTACCATAATTAGAATAACTGTTTTATCTTGATTATAGTTAACTAGTAAAGTTGCTAGTGAGACTGATGATACACGCAGTGCACACGGCCAGCGACACATGAGATCTGGGCCGTCCATCCTCCGCTGGTATGGATGCTGTGACACGTGGCGCGGTGATTTTTGGGATGGAGAGGGCAGTGTACACGTGGCAGGCGCAGCCAAGTCCTCGTTGGCGCGTAATGCGGAGAGGGACCTGGTCTGTTCTCATACTTTCATCTAGAAACAGCTTACTATATTGACTTAATTACCTCTTATATATAATACTCAAAATTATACTCCTTTTTCAAGATCCAATTTTTATGATAAAGTAGCATTACACATTTTTGGATTTGAATTTATATGGCCGAGAGATGGGGACTCTTTTGGTAATTGGTATGCTGCTAAAATAATTATTTTAATTTAATTTAAATTCTAACTTGTAATATACTAATATGTGTATTTAAACGTAGATTTAGTTTAGCTAGACTTTGTTAATTTGATACTTGAAATCTCAATGTTAAATCTTTTTCATTTTTTTTTTGTCCGTTGGTTTTCATATAATAAATTATTTTACTTGAAAAAGTAAATTTTTATTAAAATCAAATTAAAAAAGTTATATGTTTGGATGAGGAAGTTTTCAATTAAAATTGGACTATGGGAACCGGACACAACATTACAAAGTATTGACCATCACATGTCACAAAAAATTGGAACTATTATTCAGAAATTTATAAACAACCACACATTCTCTTATTATAAATGGTACCGATCATATATATATATATAATGGTAGTGCACCTAGACATGACCACGGTTTGGTTCGAACCGTGGAACCGAACCGTAACCGTGTGAAATGAATCGTAACCGTAACCGTAACCGTAACCGGAACCGGAACCGTAACCGTAGAACCGGTTTCGGAATCGTAACCGGAACCGGGGGGTCGGCGGTTCGGTTCGGTTCCGGTTCCTTCTCTTGAAAAACCGGCGGGGAACCGGCGGTTCGGTCCCGGTACAGAAACCGCCGGTTCCTGGCCTTTATTTAAAAAAAAATTGATTTTTTTTAAAAAAAAAACTGATTTTTTAAAAAAAAAAAACTGATAAGAGCCGTTGGGCTCCAACGGCTAAAAAAAAAAAAAAAATCTTTTCCCCTTTAATTCTTTATTTCCTATAAATACCCCCCTAATTCATTTCTTATCATACAATTGCTCTCTCAAGTCTCAACTCTCACTCAAATCTTAATTCTCCTAATTCTCTTCAATTATCTCCCGATTAGTCAATTATTTATTTGTTTATATTTAGTGTATTACAATTATTATTTTTTAAAATCATTTTAAAATCCTTGTCAACAATTTTTATCTTAATTTTTTTAAAGAGTTTATTTACAAATTATTTTTTTCGATGGCAAGTGGAAGTGGAAGTGGAAGTGGAAGTGGAAGTGGAGTAAGAGATATTCCACCAAGGCATTCCGTTTCCAAGACCGGTAAGGGTCGTATGTCGGAGCCGGATCCGGTCCAACCGGATAATATCGGTTTTGATGACACCGCTTACCATGAGTTCCTGCAACGGCAAGCCTATCTTGAATCTCTAAACTATCCAATCAATCCAAATCCCCCTTTAATAATTTCTGAACCCAATTCTGGGCAGCCTAGCGCCCCTAGCCTTAGCCCTGGTAATATGACAAGCCAATCATAAAATATACCCGATTTTGCTACAGATCCAAATTTTGAAGAGCTGGTAGAGAAGGATAAGAAGCATCTCAAATCTGATCTATTCGTTCTCCACATGAAGAAAGTTACGAAACCGAATGGAATATGTTGGGCTATGTGCAATTACTGCCCTAAAGAATACAAGTGGACTAAATCTGGAGGATACGGCACATATAGGAAACATATTACGACCAATCATCCAGCAGAACTTGCCGAGGGGAATGCACAATCTCAAATTTCCAGGTTTTCTACCCCTGACACTCAATTATTTAAATATAGTGATCAAGCTAATATAGAAGAATTAGCTAGGATGGTAGCTGTAGAACATTTACCTTTTAGTTTTGGTGAAAAAGTTGGTTTAATTAAATATTGTCATAAAGCATTAAATCATGCTGCATGTCGTGTCCCTAGGACCACTCTCACGCATACAATGTATGATATTTATAAAAATGAAAAAAGGATTTAAAAAAAATATTTTGCGAACTATATAGGTCGTGTTTCCGTATGTGCTGATATATGGATTGACCATTGGCGAATGCATTCATACTTAGGTGTAACTTGTCATTATATGGACAAAACATGGACAATACAAAAAAGAATTCTTGCATTTAGAGTTTTTGATGATGCACATACTGCTGATAATATTTATAAAAATATGAAAATCATTTTTGAAGAGTATAAAATTGAAAGCAAAATTTTTTCAATTGGTTTTGATAATGTTTCTAATAATATAGCAGTTATTCCTACTTTAATTGAATTATGCAAGCCTTATTTTAATAGTAAATTTTTTCATCAAAGATGTGCTTGCCATGTTTTAAATTTATGCGTTAAAAAAGGTTTGGAAATTCTTCAAGCTTTTATTAAACCCATTAAAGAGGCCCTCTCATATTTGTGGAAACATCCTAATGTTATGAAAGCATGGGTAAGATTTTGTAAACAGACAGGTAGACATCCCATTAGATTTTCTCGTGATGTTCCAACACGTTGGAACTCTACTTATAAATTGCTTTGTGAAAGTTATGAATGTAGGGATTTATTAGTTTCTTTTATGCAATATAATGTTAGTCAAATCAATCTTTATGCACACCATTGGGATGTTTGTACAAAAATTTGTAATTTGTAATTTGTTAAAAGTTTTTAATAGTGCTACTGACAATTTATCAGGTATTTATTATCCTACTACTCAATTATTTATTATTGAGGGTTGTAATATTGCTGGTGCATTTGTTGACTGTTCATCTGATATACAATTACAGGCATGCATTGAAGCTATGAAAAAAAATGGTTAGACTATAGAGAGTTTCCAACTATTTACCTGCTTGCGTTGTGTTTTGACCCACGTTGTAAACTAGATGCATTGACATATTATTTAACTCTTTATTATAAATGTTTAGGTATACAATTAGAAATTAATACTTATTGTGCTGCAATTAAGATATTATTTTATCAGTTATATGATGAATATCATAGAATTTATGGTCCATCATTAAACATTAGTGTTCCACAAAATGAAAATGTCTCCCAAACTCGATCTTTTGGAGTGTTGGGGGCAGGGTCTGCACTTTTATCCAAAAAGATCAAAAGATTGCGAGGTTCTTCTTCTTCATCAAGTTCGATCTCGTATGATGAGATAAAAACTTATCATAGTACCAATTTTGAGTTTATAGGAGACGATGATGTGGATAAATTTGATATTCTACATTGGTGGAGAGAACATGAAAAGCACTTCCCAATCTTGTCTATAATAGCCAAACAGATTCTTGCAACACCGGTTTCTACAGTGGATGTGGAACAAGAGTTTAGCGCGGGTGGAAATATTTTGGACGTAAGACAGTCGCTTTTGAGTCCAGAATCAATTCAAGTCCAAGTGTGTGTTGATGATTGGACAAAGGCTGGATATAGACAACAAGAAATGGAGCTAGAAGTTATTTATGATTTCTTTGATGATGATCACACCACCGGCACCGGAACGGATGGCAGCTATTAGTTACAGACTTACAAAATTACAT
Organism: Dipteronia dyeriana; assembly: GCA_032871835.1. Classification (NCBI taxonomy): domain Eukaryota; kingdom Viridiplantae; phylum Streptophyta; class Magnoliopsida; order Sapindales; family Sapindaceae; genus Dipteronia; species Dipteronia dyeriana. The sequence continues at coordinate 84,617,241 of CM065296.1, read as the reverse complement.
ATGTAAAAGACAATAAAATGTAAAAGAACTACGTGGTCTTTGATTCCTCTAAACCCTGAGTTCGAGAGGATACGTAGGCAACTTAATTTTGGTACAATTTAAGTGCAAGACCAATTTTTTTAATTTTTAGTTTTATACATTATTTCAATTTATGTATTTATTATTATTTTTTTAAATTTTAATTTCGGCTTACGGCCTTACACAATAAAATTCATTTACAAGTTCATATAATTACATGTCTTATGTTTTCGTATTTTTTTAAAAATGAGTATAAATGTATAATAAGAAAAAAAAAAGGAACCGAACCGGTGGAACCGGACCGGAACCGGACCGGAATTGGTGGAACCGAAACCGGAACCGGACCGGAACCGGTGGAACCGAAACCGGAACCGGAACCGGAACCGGAACCGGAATCGGAACCGGAACCGGAACCGGGGTCATGTCTAAGAACCGGCCGAACCGGTGGAACCGGACCGGAACCGGTGGAACCGGACCGGAACCGATGGAACCGGACCGGAACCGGTGGAACCGGAACCGGAACCGGGGTCATGTCTAAGTGCACCCCTTCTTATTAGTGATGGGAATTCGAGTTTCATAAGTATGTGCGGAGTTTTCTTCTCAAGTCTTAGGCCCAGTTTGACATTGTTGTGTTGTGGGGAGAAGTGCTTTTGAAATTGTTGTGGGGAGAATTGCTTTTGGAATTGCTGTAGGAAGAATCAGCTGAGTGTTTGGTAAACTGATTTTCAAAAGTGCTTTGAGAACTAAAAGCAATTTCAATGTGTTTGGTAAACTGAAATAAAAAGTGTTATGAGAGTGTAAAATTACTAAAAGGACATAGACATCTAAATGGTACTAATGTGCTATACTTTACATTTTTCTTATTTACTTGTGTTTAGTGTTAAGTGTTATATAATTATGGCACTTTATTGAATTAATTAGCCCCATTTTATATTCTACTTTATTTAATTAATTAGCCCAATTTATTTATTTATTTTATTCTACTTTATTTTTTTATTTCATTTTTATTCTACTTTATTGAATTAATTATCCCAATTTTTGTATTAAGTTATGGTAACATTTTTTTTGTACAAAAATATAAGTCCAATTTTTTTTTGTTAAATTTCTTTAAAGACAAGGACAAAGTTAGAAAGTTAGTAAAATTTCATTTAATATCACTGTAGCGTGTTTTCAAAAAGCAGAAGCCAAAATCCAAAAGCATGTATTTGTAGCTTCTCAAAAACTCAGTTGGGAGAAGCTAAAAGTGAGCAAAAGCACATTCCTACGATTTTACCAAACACCTGTCTTAGATCTAGAATCACTTTTGGCCCCAAAAGCAGCTGGGAAAGCAATACCAAACTGGGCTTAGTGTTTTAGTAGCAGATTTCTTTCTTTATATGAGTAGATATATCGATCGCAATTATAATGTTTCTGTTAACCGAAAATTCGCTCTAGGTGAGGAATCTCAGTTAACACCCTCAGGATCGCAACCTAGGTAGATCGTGATAGAGGTAGGTACATTCGGTACCGATTACACGTGTAAGAATGGATGAAATGCAAGAAGAAATGAAAACGACTTTAATGATGCTATTTAATTCAATTATCCGGAGTGTACAAGTGTTTTAAATAGTTCTCTATCTCTCTACCAAATTGGAGGTGGCGAAAACGTACATGTCGATAAGTGGACACAAATAACAAATATGATGACTAGGCTTGATGCTAACTGTAGGATCAAGCAATAACACTTGAGGTTTTGGAGTTGATTTTTTTTTTATCCCTTTCTTCGTGCTATTACCTCTGTATTTATATATGAAGTCGCTAGGGTTTTTCCTTAGCATACAAGCCGAAGATCTTTGTATTGATCTTTTTTCCTTGTTTGGCGGGATTTTCTATTTAATGTGGTTGACCTGGAGAATCGTTTGGCGAAGAATATCTTGGTGGGAAACGTGTTTGTTTCCCTTTTGAACTCTTTCATTATGGTTGCGCGTACGTGGAACTTGTTTACAGTTTGGAGGGTAATTTGATTTAATCTGATAGTGGTGCAACACCTCAAAGTATCAACCTGGTGATGGCTTTTAACAGAAGTCCCCTCTAACTTGAACACCGGTGATTGATTTGGAGTAGGATTCAGATTTATTAGTTTGTTTGGGAAATTTTTCGTTTTTAGCAGGTTACCAGAATCTGGGAGGAAATCCTTTCATTAAATGTTGTGGCCACGTGTCAAGCGAGTGGAAGGTTTCCCTGTTTGAAAAAGGAGAGGTTTTTGGCATTATGCGTGTATCGAGGCAAAAATCTCATCTCTTCAATCATGCCTCCGTCACTGATTACTGTTCCATTTTGCCTATTTCAGCCTAGACCCTCATTCGTCTTCTTCACACTTCCAAAACTCTTTCACACTTTCAAATTTCAAAAAAATCCCTAATCTTCTCTCTAGTCTCTTTTCTCAAATTTTAAACTTCGAATTTGTCGTTACCATGTCAAACTCTGATCATGACAGTAATAAAAGACTGGTGGATGGCAACTCCCTGAGTCTCATTGGTAAGAAATGAGCTCGAGAAGAAGATAGCGGAGAGAGCGATGTCCCTAGTCTATAACCGTGCCATATTTCCGACCAGAACATTGCCATCAGGACCGGTTTCTCAAACAAACCTAATACCCTATTAGAGATAGTTGAGGGGGATTCGGGCGACAAATCCGGCTGTGTCAAGGTTGTAGGAGATCAAACTGAGGTCCTCGTTATGCATATGGAGGAGTGCTCTCCCTCCTCTAAAATTTCAGAATTATTCTAGACTCCAGCTTTTCGGCTGAATCGATCAAACGTCCGAGGGAGAGGTTTGGCATTCCCAATAGCATTACAATTGTTGTCCCCCATAGGAATTATGACATGTATAGCCCTTCATCCAGTGTTCTTCCTATCCTCACCACTGCTTTCGAAAGCGGGGTAAGGTTGTCCCTCCATCCATCCCTCATCAGGGCTCTTCACACTCTTCAACTCGCTCCCCTTCAGTTGACATTAGGATTTTAGCAGCACCTGATGGGTTTCCTTATCCTATGGAAGGAGTAGTGTGAGAAGAACAATGTCGAGAGGGAACTAGGATTGGATGAGCTGAGGTTCCTCTTCCAGATTACTTCCCTAACACCTAGTCCCAAGGGGAAATTCTACCTCCGGGTAAAAAGCAACTTGAAATTCATCGTATCAGGCGCCACTAGGAAGAACGCCTCCTGGAGAGAAGAATGGGTAGCGGTCGGCGGAGATTGGGGGAGATTCGTTTTTATCGGGGGGACAGTATTAAGTCCCTACCTAGTTTATCGACAAGTCGGTCTGGGGAAAGGTTTCCTTAACTGTTGAATCCAGGGCAATCTTGAAGGCGATTGTCAACCGAAAATACGTCAATACGTATCCTACCTCGGGTGGTTATGATCTCATCAGGGTAAACTGGTACCTGTGCATCTCTACTGTTACCTCAGGTATGATGCAACTCCCTATTTCTGTTGACGCAAATTCCCTGCTTATCATTAGTGTATTCTAAATCTTTGCTATTTTTCATAGTTTTTACAGTCCTATTACTGGTCTAGAGGGAGTCTGGTCCGTTAGAAGACTTTCTTCCTCCTTTAATTTCTACCCCACCTAGGTCCCTACTGCCAGAACTGCTAAGACTCCTCTTCCCCCTCCAATCGCAGCTTGGGGTAGTGGGCACATTCCTACTAGGATTCCCAGGACATCTCTCTCCTTTCCCTCGGTTCTACCTCCTAAATGGTCGTATTTGCTTCCTGGCTGACTATGTGAGAGGTCAAGGTTTGTTGCTCTAGTTGCCGCTACTGCTATTGCATCTTCTAGTACCGTTGTTGTCACCTCTACTTCCACTGCTGCTACCATTCCACCTCATCCACTTGCTTCAGTACCTTCCCAAGCATATGAGGGTCTTGAGACCACTACTGCTATACTGCGATTCCTCGAGAGCGAACTAGATCTCGGTCAAGGGTTACTGGTTAGGACGAGGTCTTGTATCGGTTCATCCTTTTTTGTCTGGGTGGGAGTTTAGCTCTAATGACCTCGCTGCCTTCTGAGGTTTTGCCCACCAAGAGTTCTGCCCTTATTGTTGAGGTAAGCAGGAATCAGATCCGGATTCATTATTATTCTGATACATTCATAACTAATACATTGGCGATATCTAACTTGGTTGTTGTGATTTGTAAACTTTAAAGTATAACGTAGCGGTGAGCAATCAGATATCTGTATTGAGGAAGCGAGTCGAGGATGATGAAGCTGATGTTAAGGTGGTTAGAGGGGAACTTGCTCAAACTCAGGGCACGGTGCAGGTGTTGAACCTCAACATGAACGCGATCCAGAAGGCATTCGAAGACACTCACTATGACCTGGAGCGGTTGAATCATGCTCTTAATCAAGAAACCCTCAAGTCGGAACAACGAGCTTTAGAAAGGAACTTCTGTAGAAAGAAAGCCAGTGAGAAAATGGAAGAGAATCAATCTCTGTATGTTCAGGTGGCCAGCTTGGAGGCTGAACTTGACTCCTCTTTTGGTGATTGTTATTTTTATGTTGCAATCCATACAACCCAGGCTCTACACTCTTCCTTCGACTTGGCCATCATCATCGACTAAAACATGGAGGAAATCTTGAAGAGGCCAAGAAGCTCTCTTCCTCGACTAATGATGTAGCAGGTTCTTTTTGGACTACTGGTGCCAATGAAGGTGTAAGTGGTGGTGGCATCCAACAACTTACCTATTCCCTTATGCCTTGCGGGGGTGCCCTTGCTAAGTCCCTGGTTGAGGTAATCTCCCCAATTGAAATAGGGGTCCCATCGTCATCTGACAAGGTGGTAGAGGAGATGTCTGATCCTTGGGATTCAATGGAGGCTAAAGCTACTATTCCTGGTCAGATTGACGTAGTAAAAGGTCATTCCGCTCTTGTGGGGGTAGCGGATTCCCAGGTTGCTTCTGCTGCTAGAGAAGCTAAGGAGGATCTTCTGGGAGCGAATGAGGCGATGGAGCAAGTCGGATCTGAGGTTGTGGCGACCCCTCAAAATGACTTGGTTTCAGCTGAGGTCCTTGCTGAAATTTCTCGAGTGGAGCCTGATGAGCAGATTCCAGGGGATGGAGTAGCAGAAGGAGGTCTTATAGGGGGAACTGATGGGTGAACTGGTAAACTGACACATCACCTGTTTAGGTTGCCCGGAAATGAGGGTGGGCACCCTTCTTGTTTATGCTTCAGATCTTAGCCATTCTTGATAGCCATATTATATGTTTATTTTATTATTTATTTATTTATTGAATGTAGCCTAATAACAGGGGATGGGCTTCCTACTTCAGATGAATGAAACAGTCTTCTTTCTTTTTCCTTTTCGCTTGTATCTGGTTGATCCCTATCTTGGTTGAATCTATTTGCTTCTTATCTTCACTTGATCTAGGATCCAGTTCCTCATATATACCCCTCTCATGTAAGAACTAGTAATATAAGAAGAGATTAAAATAGCTGATAAGTGTAGAAATCCAAATTGAGGTCATCCTTTTCTCAGGACTTAGGTGAGATCACATGTAGCTAGCGCTCTGTTTTCAAGGATCTTCTTTGGTCGTGATATTTATTACTTCGAGTCCCCAGTGCATGCCTGTAAGGGTGGGAGTTTTCGGGTTGGGTTGGGTTGGGTTAAGTTGAAAATTTTTCAACCCAACTCAACCCAACCTAATATTTGTCGGGTTGGGTTGGGTTGATCGGGTTGGCTTTTTAAGTCCAATAGAAAAAATATATTTAAATTCAAATTTTGTTATATCAAAATTCAAATTTAAAATATTTTTTCACCATAATATCATATCACATTGAGTTTAGATTACTTAAAAGCATCAAAATCAAATCATAACATATAATACAAATTGTTTAAATATCTCTTACATAATTAAAAAAATTTAAATATAGCAATTTATTCAAATTAAAATATACAGTTGGATAATCTATTATTTATTTCAACCAACATAATAGTTTGAGTTTATATACAATTATTAGACTTTTTTTTACTAAACTCTTAATCAAATTCTAAGGAAAAAATAACATTTTAAAGTATAATCAAGGATGTGCCATTTAATACAAACGATGAAGATAATATATTAATATAATCGTATATTTTTAATAAATGTATTATATGTTACGGTTTACAATATTTAAAAGTATGTATTTTTATTTGTCATTTAAATTATTATAAATTGTGCATGAGTAAACTTTTTAATTATTTTTAAAAAATTGAGATTTCATAATAAATCTAATAGTAAATATTTTTCTTATTATTATTATTTATGGCGGGTTGTCGGGTTGGGTTGGGTTATATTTTATTAACCCAACCCAATCTTAAAAGCAACCCAACCCAATCTAGTCGGACTGGGTCGGGTTGGTCGAGTCGGGTTGGGTTGGGTTGGCGGATTGGTGCCCACCCTTACATGCCTGGTTGAAATGGACCCTGAAAACACAAAACAACTTGAAAATATGTGAAGAGATAAACAGGAGCAAGCAAAAGACTGGTACCACGTTACTGTGGTACTTGGTCGAGGTGGTCCTCCTAGGATCCTCTATTACACTGATTTTCCTTTATGGGAGAATCGAGGTACTAGGTATCCCTATTTTTAGAAATTTCGTGTTGGGATTATGCTCGATAGCAAGATTGTAATAATGTATTTGACAATCTTTTCATATTAATAAAAGTGATTTCTGGTGCATTGAATAGGATCACAGTGAAATATTTTATTCAGAACCGTCAATGGATAAAAGTATTCACTTGAAGACAATTGGAGAGTCTATCTCAATCCTGAGATAAATGATGGACTTTTGGTGGCAAGTGTTATCATTTGAGCTATCAATAAGTACGATTATGTAGCATAGTCTATCCTCTATAGTTTGGTGGTATTCATTTAGTAATCGATAGAGGACTTCATTTATAGATATGGACATCGTGACTCCATTTAATAAATGAGAGCAGATTATCATCATATGGATGTTTTGAGGTATTGGATATTAAATTTTAACGTTAAGTTTTCAATAGTGTCTATTGAAATATGACTGCTGGACAACTCAAAATATCTAAGTTCAAAATGTGTTCATATGAGTAAATATGGTAACTTGGAGAGCTATAGGCGGCCTATGAGCTCTTGGCGATTACTGATATTTTTCACGAGGATACACTTTCTTCATTAAGATTGTCTAGGGTATGAATGATCAATATTAACTTATTCTATCTTTATTTAAGAGTTTAATTTTTTTTCTTTAGTGGAATGAACTAAAATTAATAGATCGGACCTAAGTGAATCATTTGTTGATTGTGATTAGGTTATGTTTAATAGAGCTTAAATTTAGATAGCCCGCCAAGATCCTCAATCCACACGAACTTGCATGGATCACTTGATACATTCTACCGAACCAATTTATGGGTCCATTTAGAATTGTATTGAGGCATGTGGACATGTTTCTTTTAGTAAGAGTGGGTCTAGTTCATATGTGGACATTTTATTAAAGTCCAATGGATTTAATAAAATAATAATAAAAAAACAATATTTGACCCATATTTATATAGCATGGGCGGCAAGGGACTATATAATAGCCATATATATTGTTTTTGATTTTATTATTTAATTAAATAGAAATCAATTAATTAATTGTTTAATTAAAAGTCAAAATCTTTTTTCTAGTAGGAGATGGTCTCCTAAAGTCGTATTATTGTTGGTAATATGATAAGTGTCAAATACTGTTGTACGTGAATTTTACCAAGCATACACGTCATTCACAGAAAGGAAAAAATAGCCAGGTGTATGCTTAGATGGGCATCCGAGAAATATCCTACAAGGCATCATTAAAGAGGAGCAAGCCCGAGTAAGCATATACTGAATAAAGACCTACTCGGGATCAGTTAACAACACTCGGGACTGGTTAAAACAACGCTTCCACTCGGGCTCATACGGCACTACTCGGGACCATCTGGTATTATTCTTACTCGGGAGTAAATACAACTCGAATAAGAACTTATCATACGTATTAAGTCGTTAAATACGCAAAGATATCCGTCATGAAGGAATCCCAAATAATGGACCTTTAAGTTAGAAGAGTTCCCCAATCAGGAAATAACTTGATTTCTTTTCGAAGACTACATTCTTATAAGGAAACAAGTCAAATTGAACTACACTACTAGAATCCCACTCAATTTCCATACGAGACTCCGAAACAGGAAAGAAGACAAATCAATCTCAAGCAAGCAACCAAATCACAATTAAATACAAATATCTTGTATTACTTGTACAAAGCAGATTAGGGTTCTATAAGCATATAAATAGACCCATAATCTGGTTTGAAAAGAGATAGGCAATATAGCATACAGTAACCACAAATAATACAGAGAGAAAAAGGGAGATCGAGAGCTTGTAAAAACATCTTATTCTTTTAGTGGATTTTGGCTTGGTTGATCTTTCAACCACCCGTGGATGTTTCTCCGACCATCGGAGTTTTCCCACGTAAAACTTGTCTTTGTTACTCTCTCTGCATCTCTTTCTCTTTGAATCAATAGTCAAAATCCAGTCCTTGTTGGCTTTTCTAGCATAATCCAGAAAATGACGTCAACAATTGGTGCTAGAGGAAGGGGGCGAGAACCTCGGCCCTTGTTAGAAAGCAATGGCTGGAAGCAAAAGTAGTTCAGGGAATGGCCAAAGATCACCAGACGATTTCCATACTGGCAATACGTCACAAAATCCTGCAGCAAACACAGAAAACCAACCTGCGCACCTGGCAGGGATCCAGCAAGTTCCTTCAACCAGCAGAGATCTTACACTGCGTTTCTAAGAGGCCCTGCAGCAATTGGTGACGGACACAGTAAAGGAAAGGATTGACCTACTGGCCGCAGGAGCGCATACTCCCAATCCTCCACCCGTGAGGCTCCGTTCAATGGTGGTAGGACCAGGAATAACTATGCCAGAAACCAGAAGGAACTCTTCCCCAAACAATCCGGTTGGACAGAAAACACTAGAGGAGGAGAATCACCAAAAGCTAGATCGTAATCAAACAGTACGTGCCAGACATCGTAAATACGATCGGCGCAGAGGACGATCATCATCAGAAGACAGTGATCAACACCATCGTAAACGTCATCAAGGATTCACACGAGGGTTCCGGCATTAGAGTGAAGAATCTGAGGAAAGAATGATAGTCACCTAATGGTTCAACCGTCAAGGAAGCCCAGTAGGGGACAGAGATATTACAATCCAGAGCCTAACTCTAGAAATAGAGAATAATAGGCGATAGATGGAGGCACTTGTCAGAAGTTACGGTTGCAACGATCTATCCGACGATGACTCCGACAGTCCATTTACTAGGGAAATTTTACGGACCCCTTTCCCAGGAAAATTCAGGATGCCGCATGTGGAACAATTCAAAAAAGATACAGATCCAAAGGAGCACGTTAGACGCTATAAAAGTGCCATGGATCAATATGCCCGCAGTGACCCCCTGTTGTGTCTCAACTTTCCACAAACACTTAGGGACACAGGCTCAAGATGGTTCGAAAGACTACCCCCGGCAAGCATCGGAAATTTCAGCGAGTTGAGCAGGAGCTTCTCAAGGCAATTCCTGAGCAACGTTCACAGAAAGAAGTCGGTGGCCTACCTCTCTCAAATAAAACAGGGGAAGGACGAGTCATTAAAAAAATACTTGGGCCGGTTTGGCCAAGCAGTATCAGAGATTGGCAGTGCTAATGATGAAGCCATTATTGCTGCCTTCACCAATAACTTGCAGAATGGACGATTATCCTTCGATTTGAGAAGAGCACAACTGACAAGGTATGCCGACATGATGGATATGGCGGGAGGATACGCTCTGGCTGAGGAAGAAGAGTTAGCTACAGGAGGAAGCTATATGCATGGAGGAAAGCCCGAACAGAGGAATACCGGGGCAGAATCAAAAAGAAAAACAGAAAGGGAACAACAAGGAGAAAAATAAGGATGAGGGTAATGGGCGCAACGCCGAACGGTCCACAGAGAAATACCGCGGAAAATATACCAATTACACCCCTCTTCGGAAGAAATAAGAAGAAATTCTAGCCATCCTGGAAGAAAAGAATATGGTACAAGAACCGCGGCGACAATCACAGTTCGCACGGAGAGATACAACCAAGTATTGCAGGTTTCATAAAGAGACCGGGCATGAAACTTCGAAGTGTTGTCAGCTCAGAGATTACATAGAAACCCTTATTCGGGAAGAGCACCTGCGGGATGTAATCTTAAAAAAAGATGAGGGATCGAAAGTCAAGAAAGCCAAGGCTGATCACAACCCTGGTCAAAACCGAAGAGCCAACCCCGAAGCCAATCAAGTAATACATACAATCTTCGGAGGACCTTCTATTGGGAGGAGCAACCGAGAACAGACTCAGGAAGTCCGAGAAGAAGTAGAAGCCAGGAATAACTTCTTCTTGAATTCGGTTGAACCAGACCCAAAGAGGGTAAAGGAAGGATGGGACCCGATAGTCTTCACAGAGGCAGATTCCCAAGTTGTCGATGTTCGACCTAATGACGCTTTGGTTATAAGCGTCCGGATTGGCCATAAGGAAGTCCGGAGAATTTTAATAGATAATGGAAGTTCATCAGACATCTTAAGCGTGGCCGTATGCGACTAGCTAAGATTGGACCGAAAAGATTTACAGCCTTTCCATACTTCATTAAGAGGATTTGGGGGAATAGAGGTCAGGTCACTCGGGACGGCCAAATTACCTGTGAAGATCGGAACGGCACCATGCCAGAGGATTGTCCTGCTCGACTTCGTGGTAGTTGATTTGGATAATTGGCCGTATAATGCGTTATTGGGTCGGCCATTCCTGAATAAAATGAGAGCCGTGACGGCCACTTACGCATTAATGATCAAGTTCCCAACAGAACAAGGGGTTGGGATAGTCAAGGGATCCCAAGAGATGGCCTGAAGAGCAAACCTGTCGGTATACAGAGACAAGCATGATTCCGAACAAGTGTGCACCATAATGCAGCCAAATGAGTGTAAAGAATCCTTGTCATTCGAACTAGATCCAAGGGAGGGCTCGAATGAATACAGGATAGAAGTGGTCGAAATACTACTCGAAGAAGACAAACCGGACAGGAAAATCAAGATCAAGGCCAACTTGGAAGAAAAAATCAAGCGAGAATTGACCAATTTGCTCAGAGAATACAAAGATGTATTCGCCTGGAGTCACGAAGATATGATCGGAATAGATGCCTGAATAATATCCCACCACCTCGCAGTTAGCCCGAATGCCAAACTGGTAGTACAAAAGAGAAGATCGTTCAATCCTGAAAGAAGTCAAGCAATCAAACAAGAGGTGGAAAAGCTACTAGCGACGGGATCAATCAGAGAAGTCAGCTACCCCCAGTGGGTCGCCAACGTAGTTCTCGTCCAGAAGAAAAATAGACAATGGATGATGCACGTAGATTTCACGGATCTAAACAAGGCATGTCCAAAGGACAGCTTCCCACTCCCAAGAATAGATAAGCTGGTGGATGCCACAGCAGGTCATGAATTGCTCAGCTTCATCGATGCTTACTCGGGATACAATCAGATCCGGATGAACAAAGCTGATGAAGAAAAAACAGCTTTCACCACGGATCAGGGTTTATACTGCTACACAATAATGCCCTTCGGTTTAAAAAATGCAGGAGTCACGTACCAAAGGTTGGTCAACAAGATCTTCACTCGGCAAATAAGAAGGAACATGGAAGTGTACATTGATGACATGTTGACTAAAAGCGTCTCCGCAGATGACCATGCCCGCGACCTCCGAGAGACATTTGATGTATTAAGAAGATATCAGATGAAATTAAACCCAAGAAAATGTTTATTCGGAGTCCACTCGGGAAGATTCTTGTGTTTTCAAGTCCATCAAAGAGGAATCGAAGTTAATCCAGAGAAGATCCAGGCTTTGCAACAAATGACTTCACCTAAAACATTGAAAGAGGTACAGCGCTTAACAGGGTGTTTAGCCTCCTTGGGAAGATTCATCTCAAAGGCTACAGACAGGTACACGCCTTTCTTCAAAGTAATCAAAAAAGGGAAAGGCCTGGAGTGGAATAAAGAGTGCGAGCAAGCATTCTTAAAAATAAAAGAATACTTGGGACAAGCTCCCATCCTCTCAAAACCACAAAAAGGGGAAATACTTCAACTGTATCTATCAATAACCGAGCTTGCAGCAAGTTCAGTTCTAGTCAGAACAGAAGATGGAGTGCAGAAACCAGTGTATTATACAAGCAAGGCACTCCTACCGGCCGAGACCAGATACTCACAGGCAGAGAAGATAGCCTTAGCATTGGTTTCAGCAGCAAAAAAGCTGAGACTATACTTTCAGGCTCATACGATCCAGGTTCTCACCAATTGCCCATTAAGACAAATCTTACAAAAACCAGAGATATCAGGAAGACTTACTAAATGGGAAATCGAGTTGAGTGAATTCGATATTCATTATGTCCCCAGAACTTCCCTCAAAGGACAAGCGGTGACAGACTTCATAGCCGAGTTCACAGAACCGAACCTGGAAGCAAAAAGACCGTTGGATAAAAATTTCCCATGGAAATTATATGTGGATGGTTCTTCAAACACTCATGGCAGCGGGGCAGGGATCGTAGTTCGCACCCCAGAAGGAGATGATGTTGAATGTGCCATGAGATTTTATTTCAAAGCAACCAATAATCAGGCCGAATACGAGGCATTGTTAGTTGGACTCAGAGTCTGCATAGCTCTTGGGGCAGATGAAGTGGAGATAATCAGCGATTCACAGGTAGTTGTCAACCAGGTTATGGATGAATACCAGGCTAAAGATGAAGGAATGGTCGCCTACCGTGACATCGTAAAACAACTCCTCCAAAAATTTAAAGAATACAAGATCGCTCAGATCCTCAGAGAAGAAAATGAAAAGGCAGACGCTTTATCTAAATTAGCATCAGCAACAACCTCAACCAGACCAAAAACCATTCCAGTTGCACACCTCCTTAAACCGAGCTGAACTTAAGCATTTGGAAATTTCAGAAATCCAAACACCGCAAGAAGGTTGTATGGTCCAGCTGAGAAGGTTCCTGGAAAAAGGCATACTCCCGAAAGATCCGGTATTAGCAAAGCGCATCAGGTATCGATCGACTAGGTACACCATGATCGGAGGAGAATTATACAGAAGAGGGTTTTCTCGAGCTCTCCAGAGATGTATACCGGAAGAAGAAGCACATCAAGTACTTCAAGAGATCCACGGAGGAGTTTACGGAACCACACTGGGGGTAAGAGTCTGGCGCATAAGGTACTAAGGCAAGGCTATTATTGGCCTCCACTTTTCTCAGATGCACAACAATGGTCAGAAAGTTGCAATACCTGTCAAAGAATTGCCAACGATATCCGACAACCCCCAGAAAAGCTCAGAAATATCACTGCCCTGTGGCCATTTGCCATGTGGGGCCTAGACCTGATCGGGCCAATGCCAGCTGAAACAGGGGGTGGAGCGAAGCACGCCATAGTAGCTATCGATTATTTCATAAAATGGGCCGAAGCTGAAGCGTTGATGCATATCACGGAAGCCAACACCACAAATTTTGTAAAGAAAAACATACTCTACAGGTTTGAAATTCCAAACACTATAGTCACCGACAATGGCACTCAGTTTGATAACCAAAGGTTCAGACAATTGTGCGAGAAGTATCATATTGCTAACTACTATGCACCACCAGCTCATCCACAAACAAATGGGCAAGTAGAAGCAGTAAATAAAATTATCAAGCACACTATCAAAGCAAAATTAGATGATAAAAAAGGAAGCTGGGTTGAAAAGCTTCCTGAAGTATTGTGGGTATATCGGACGACAGCAAGGACATCAACAAGAGAAACTCCGTTCAGCCTAGCATTCGGAACAGAAGCTGTCATCCCCATAGAAACATCGTATGCGTCCCCCCGGGTCAGGCTATACGATGAAGAACAAAACATTGATACACTGCTACAAAGTTTGGATGTGCTAGAAGAAAAAAGGGAAAAGTCCCGAATAAGAAATACAGCTTATCAACAAAGAGTGGCACACCACTACAACTCTCGTGTTTGGATCAGGAAATTTCAGTTAGGAGACCTGGTACTCAGGAAGGTGTCACTGAACACAAAGAATAGAGCCGCGGGATCCCTGGCTAACAAATGGGAAGGTCCATAAAAGATCGAGGGGATAGCTGGCCATGGAGCTTATTGGATTACTTAACCCAATTGAGGGGTTTTACCCCGACCGAGCAATACCCAATATCTGAAGTTTTTCTATCCTTAAAATATATATTTATATTAAATATTTTATTCTTTTTGTAGTCAGGACAGTATTAGTAAGAATAAATATTAAAACTGTAATATTAATCTTTGTTGATTTTTTGCAGTAATAAATAAAACTAGGAATTTCCAAAAGGAAAGCACCTAGCTCGTGATTTCCAAAAAGCATACGACAATAAGAAATGGAAGAAGAGCATGATACTAAGAACATGCAAATAGAATTCTCGGGACCATCAAATCCTGAAAGGGCGGAGAAGCTCGTAGGAGCATGCCAGCCTAGCAGGGTCAAAATGGCCTTCGCAAAAAGGCAAACCCGAAGCACCAGACTGGAAAAATGCTCTGGACGTTATCGGGAGAAATTCCGGTGAAATGCGTAGCTGTGTTGACGCAATTTTTTTTTAAAAAAAAGAGCTCAACGATTAGGCAAACGCTTGCGCATAAAAACTAGGGAGACGTCCTTGGTATTGCGTAAGGACTCGAACGCATAATCATGGTGAGCCTTGATATAATGTTCGGATAGCAACCGGGTATGAAACATAAGCGCAAACTTTCCTGTTTCAAGATGACTCGGTTAATAATAAAGAAGCCAGTTTAATAAGATAATTGGCAATTGAAGTTATTCGGGTAACAACCGGTTTAATAAGATACTCGGTTAAGTTACCCGACCACAAGCCAGTTTAATAAGATACTTGGCAATTGAAGATATTCGGGTAACAACCGGTTTAATAAGATACTCGGTTAAGGTACCCTACCACCAGCCAGTTTAATAAGATACTTGGCAATTGAAGTTATTCGGGTAACAACCGGTTTAATAAGATACTCGGTTAAGTTACCCGACCACCAGCCAGTTTAATAAAATAATTGGCAATTGAAGTTATTCGGATAACCTGTTAAATAAGATACTTGGTTAAGTTATCCGACCATCAGCCAATTTAATACAACCTCCAGCAACAAAAATAAAGACTGAAACCATACAACTCAGAAAATCGTATTCTATTGCCCTTAAAAAGGATGATTACAGTTCAAAGAAATGATTCTTTACACAAGTAAAAAATAAAGAATCAGTATCAGAATCTTTTACAAATCTACAAGATCAAGGTCGAGAGGATTTCGAGCCTTTGCCAATACTCGGGTCTAGCACCATCTCGTATTCACGAAGCAGGTTCTCATTAGACGGCCAAGTGAAATCATCAACAATATCATCCCTCCACTGGCTGTAATCATTTCTCGGGGTTGGCCCGACATCCGGGATTACACCATCGATAGACTCTCGACTTGCGTAAAAGGTCGAGAGAGAGTGCTCGGACGGAATCTCTAAATGCATAGGATGGGGCTCCTTGCCTTGGCTACGGCAGTGGGCTATCCATTCCTTCATCTAAATCCGAAGAGATTCCAAGGACCGGTCCATATGGTGTTTGATTGACAACTCCCAGTTAGCACGGGCTTTCTCGGTTGCCCTACTCTTTACTTTGAAGAATTCGTTGGCCGAAACTAGCCCACGTTTAAATTCCCGAAGAAGTAGGGCATTGTAAGCAGGGGATCTTTTAAAACGATCCACCCCTTGAACTTTCAGCTCCAACCTGGTCTCTCGGGAAAGGGATTCAACTGTCAGCACTTGGCGCTCCAAATCTTTGATTTTTTGGACATACGCCGACTTCGCCTGCTCCGCCTCTTGCTCGGCCTTGAGCATAGACTCTTCAGTAGAAGAAAAAAGGTTTTGAAGCGAAGCAACCTTCTCCTCTGCTAAAGATGCCTTGTCTTCAGCTTCAACCTGCTTTGCCAGGCAATTATCGACAAATATCTGCACAGAACCGACCTCTTGCTGGTAAGCCTGCTCAGCTCGAGCACGACCCTCCTCACTCGCCTTCAGCTGAGCCTTCAGACGCTTTATCCGATCAGCCTGACATTGCTGCGTCTGAACAATCTCAGCAAATTCGGCCACCATCTGCAAAAGAATATACTTAGAAATCCAACAAAGGCAAAACAGTAAATGAGTCAGAATTAGCTAAACTCACATAAGATGCGCCGTTGAAAACGTTCTGGAGAAGTTTGGGCAGTGAACCATCTTTAAAACCGCTTCAACGGTCTTCCCCGATATAAGCCCGACCAGAGGACATCTCCTGGAGCATATCTTTTGGAGAAAGGGATAAGGGAACCCCCGAGGGTTGAGTTCCCAGATTTCTAGACTTTGGGACAAGAGATGCTCTATTTGGCTCTAGGAATGGAGAGGGAGCCCCTGAAGGTTCAGCCCCCATATCTCCAACCACGGGGGTAAATGAATCCCTACTTGGACCTGAAGTGACTACATCTGTCGATACTCCAGCACTTACACTCGGGGCAATCTCATTTGTAACATCTTCATCGCTGGAGTCGATGAATGTGACTACCCGAGTAACTTTGAGAGGATGAAGAGGCGAACTAACTGCCTTTGGCTTCTCACCCCGAGAACGGTGGAAGAGATCAGCAGCAGGATCTTCCAGCAAATCATCCTGAAAAGACTTAAAAAGCTCGGCAATGACAGGAATTTGATCCGTCAAGACGTTACCACCATCGCCAGCTTCAGACAGTCCAACAGGCTCTTCACTTGGACTCTCACACTGCCTCTCCCTAATTTTAGGTAGTAGTGTCACAGTCGGCTCACCTTGGCCACTTGAACCAGCGAGATCCTGAGCAGAAGGCTGAGCACCCCGATCAACGCAGTCGGGAATTTGCTCAGCAGTATCAATTTCCTCATCAGGCTCGGGTGGAGCAATACCCTCATCGCCCTGACGGGAAGCCTCCTTCCTACTCGCTTGAAGAATTGCCTTCACCTGACGAGCTTGAAGATCGCAGACAATGTCCGTATCGAACACTAAAAAAAAAAAAGTTAGAAAAGGAAATGGAAAAATTGAGAAACACGGCAGAAAGGGCGCTGGGTTACTTACAACGCCTGCGATGGCCCGAAACCTGTCTAAAGAAGCCGAGCTTGATCAAGTCGTCCTCTTTGAAAAGATAGCTCTTGCTTCTTTTTTCCAGAGTACAGATAGCTGCCCGAGTCAGCCTCTTCAACTCTGAATCGTTATAATCAATTGTTTTCTTATTCCACGCTTCGGGGGAACAGAAGAAGCGGGGAACATTCAACACCATTTGGGAATCCCCAAATCAAACAGTGACGTCGAGCCTGAGAGCCCCTCCAGCAAAAAACCAATTGTTCTTCCAGAACTTGTTGGATGTGGGGAATCCCCATATAAAGCCATTCTTTTTCGGGTCATCGGAAGCCTCGACCCCCCGATCCACCTCCACTTCATTAGGGACCCAACCGTCTGAAAGGAGTAGACGCATGAAAATAGGTCCCCGTTTTACTAACCTGCCTCAGTGTAAAGAAATGTCTGATTTCATTCGGGGAAGGCGGCGAAAGGTTCATTCGGGTGAACATGTGCTACATGCACATCAAGACTTTATAACTATTTGGGGCCAACTGAGTTGGGGCTATCCCTGCTTCAGCTAAAAACCGGGCAATAAAAGGCTGAAGGGGAAGTGTGACGCCTCAGCAAAGCATCGATCCATAAATCGCGATCATCCCCTCAGGAGGATTCCATACGTCTCTATTCCCTGCATGAACCAAAGTGACTGAGTCGGGCAAATCAAATCGGGATCGGTATTTTTCTATCTCAGCTGGCCTGACCATATTCGGTTCAATATCAAAGCCACTCGGGCGAGTGTCAGAAAATGAAAGGTGAAATGCCCTGTGTACATCAGCGTCGCCCTCATTAACAGTTTGTTCCCCAGTCTGAACCCTGCTCGAGTCGTGCTTGTATACTGTGCTTGTATACCTTGCTTGTGCTTTGATGTTTACCCATCTTTCGAGAAGATACCCTGTGATCAGAAATATCAGAATCAGAACAAGATGGAGAACTCGATAAGGTGCTGAAAGTGACGCCAGGGTGAAGCCCAGAAACATCAACCTCTAAAAATGGAGGTTCATCTATTGGGATATCCTCCAGTAATCGTTTAATGCAAGATACTAACTGGAAATCCCCACGCTTTTATGCATCAAAAGCAATTTTAAAGAGACGATGGCGGGAAGATGGTCCCATTAAAACTAACCTTGAATTGAGACTGATGCAAGATCTTCAAAACGGAGAATCGCGAACTTCTGGATGAAGAAATCTGAGTTTAAAGAGATTTCTGCTGGATTTTTTAGAATAAACCAACAGTCTCTCAACGAAGAATTTAAAGGCGAGACGACACGAAACCCTAGGATTTCAAAGCGGGAAAAAGTTTTACGTCGAAACCAGATGGCGTGGGCGGCGTTTGGAGAAATGCAAAAGTCACGTCTCATAAACAATATTGAAAAACGAAGAGACAAGGGACACGTGTCAAGACAAGAAGTGGCCCTCAACCATCAAAACTTTGAAACGTCGCTATCATTTAATATCTTGCGTGACAAAGAAAATCGAAATTACAGAGTCACCATTAAAATACATCATTATGGCAAGACGGTTTTTCTGACGAAAGAAAATCAAAATGATTAAAATATTCTTGCCCGAAATAAAGTCTTCTCGGCAAAAATATTTTAAGGGGGTATTGTTGTACGTGAATTTTACCAAGCATACACGTCATTGACAGAAAGGAAAAAATAGCCAGGTGTATGCTTAGATGGGCATCCAGGAAATATCCTACAAGGCATCATTAAAGAGGAGCAAGCCTGAGTAAGCATATACTGAATAAAGACCTACTCGGGATCAGTTAACAACACTCGGGACTGGTTAAAACAACGCTTCCACTCGGGCTCATACGGCACTACTCGGGACCATCTGATATTATTCTTACTCTTGAGTAAATACAACTCGAATAAGAACTTATCAAACGGGTTAAGTCGTTAAATACGTAAAGATATCCGTCATGAAGGAATCCCAAATAATGGACCTTTAAGTTAGAAGAGTCCCCCAATCAGGAAACAACTTGATTTCTTTTCGAAGACTACATTCTTATAAGGAAATAAGTCAAATTGAACTACACTACTAGAATCCCACTCAATTTCCATAAGAGACTCCGAAACAGGAAAGAAGACAAATCAACCTCGAGCAAGCAACCAAATCACAATTAAATACAAATATCTTGTATTACTTGTACAAAGCAGATCAGGGTTCTATAAGCATATAAATAGACCCATAATCTGGTTCGAAAAGAGATAGGCAATATAGCATACAACAACCACAAATAAGACAGAGAGAAAAAGGGAGATCGAGAGCTTGTAAAAACATCTTATTCTCTTAATGGATTTTGGCTTGGTTGATCTTTCAACCACCCGTGGATGTTTCTCCGACCATCGGAGTTTTACCACGTAAAACTTGTCTTTGTTACTCTCTCTGCATCTATTTCTCTTTGAATCAATAGTCAAAATCCAGTCCTTGTTGGCTTTTCTGGCATAATCCAGAAAACGACGTCAACAAATACTATATTTGATAAATAGATAAATAATAGAAATTTATTTATCTAATCAAATTAGGAAGTATTTGATTTCTATTAAAACTCTAGTTGATAATCGATTAAATTTAGAAGTTTTAATATAGTCATAATTTAATTATATTCAATAATTGGTTATTGAATAAATACACTATTTGAGTTGGATTAGGACTCTTGGCGTGGAAAAGAAATCATTTTTTGAAAAGGATTATTTGTCACCATATAAATCCACCTAGAGATAGAATTCTTGTCCACCAATTAAATCCTCTTTAGGAGAGGATTTGGTCTCCTGAATTAAAAGAAGGTAGAATTCGGCCAATATATATATTCATATAGTTGAATTTGGGCAAGCTTAATTTTTGTTAGAGAAAATTCGGCCAAGGCATTATTTTCTAAGGAGAAATTTGGCCAAGAGAGAATTTTGAGTGTAGAGAATCTGATCTAGATAAATTCTTCCAACTCTAAAGATAGGTGTGTGAAAATTCCACAAAGAAAAAAAAGGAAGAAAGTGTGTTTTGTTTTTGATAGTGCACTAATAGCCTTTACATTAGAACATTTTGTTTTCGATAGTGCACTAGTAGTATCATTTACATCAAATGGTTTTGTGTATAACATTGAATTAAGGTTCACGCGAGTTTCAATCAAATTGATTGATAATTCACAAGTGACCTAACGTTCTTAGTTTTTCTTCTTGGAGGATTATTGTGACTAACAAAATAAAGAGATTTTGTTTGTTTCGATCCTTAGGTATACAATTTAAAGAAAGAGAGCCCACAATCCTAAGTGATTCACATTCATGATTGGATTGGAAGAACTAATGGATTCAATTCGATACTAGTTCAATCGTCACGAGAAAAATATACGATACTTTAATTATATATCAATTAATCTAGGGTTAAGGTTATTTCTTTTAAAGGATTTTTTTTTAAATATACCAATCCCTAATTTTACGCTTCCGCCATGTTTTGAATCTATTTTTCCCTACATTTCGCTACATAGGCGAAATCCCTGGTCGAACTAACCCAGGAACCTTTCATCCCTGTACTAAAAAGGTACCATTCCTTGGCAATCTTGATCTAGTGGGCAACTACGCTCTTACACTTAGATCCTTCTTAGGGGCGGTAGCCCGACCAAGGCATAAGAAGCACTATTCTGGGCATTCCCAGTTGGGGCCCAATCCGATCGTACTCTAATGTTATGGGTCACTTTAGGTCTCATTCTTGGAAGCTGCGAGCTCTAACCTTCCTATTGAAGTACCTTGTGATTCAGCTCTGATAGACTGGGACCTTTTCTACCGCCTTATCTTGTTTTTCCTCCAGGAGGTCCATTTTAGCCTTAAGCTTGACCTCATTACTTTCCGGCTCAAAATGTTAAACCCAAATTGAGGTCAGTTTATGCATGATAGGTATGACTGCTTCCACCCCGAAAGCAAAGGAGTAGGGTGTTTTCCCAGTCGAGGTACTCTTTGTGGTCCGGTAGGCCTAGAGTACCTCGAGAAGCTCTTCTACCAACTTGTTTTTTCTCTGTTGGAGTTTCTTCTTCAGAAGCTTTTTTATCGTCCTGTTGGTAGCCTCAACCAAGCAATTGGTTTGAGGGTGAGCTACCGAAGCAAAACGAAGATCGATTCCCAAGTCTTCACAAAAATACCTGAACCGCGTGTTGTCAAACTTTCTATCTAGATCAGTAATGATGATCATTGGGGTACCGAACCTACACACTACATTGGTCTTGATAAATTTGGTGGTGTTTTCTTCTATAATTTGGGAAAGTGGTCTTGCCTCCACCCATTAAGTTAAGTAATCAGTTACAATTATAATGTGCTTAACTTGACCATGAACAGTAGGGAGAGGTCCGATCAAGTCGATTCCTCAGATAACAATGGGATAAGGCGAGCTGATTGAGGAGAGACGCTTTGGAGGTAGATGGCTTAGATTAGATGCCCTTTGGCAGGGTCCACACGACTGCACGAACCTCCTTGCACCCTGGTGGATGGTTGGCTAGTAGTATCCCATACGGAGCACCTGATATGCCAGTGCTTCCCCTCCGGTATGGTTTCCACATTCTCCTGAATAAACCTCATTAAGTGCCCAGCTGACATCATTAAGATGTAAGCACCGGAGTAGGGGAAGATATACTCCTTTACAGTAGAGGTACCCATCTACCAATCAGTAACGGACTGAGGTATTTTCAAGCCTTCGAGCTTGTTATGGGTCCTCTAGGAGCTTGTCTTCTTAGAGATACGCTGCCATCAGATCCATCCAGCAAGAGAGGCGATCAATCGGGCTAACCTCTTTTCCTGCCACTATACTGGATTGGGGGATTATCTGTAGTGGTACTCTTTTATGCAGGGTCTGTTCCCCGTTGACAGCTATCTTGTCTAAGATGTCTGCTCGATGATTTTCTTGGTAAGGAATCTGTTCTATCTTGAACCCTTTGAATTGGACCTTGAGTTGCTGAACCAATTTGAGGTAAGCTATCATGTTGTCACCTTTTACGTAGTACAATCTGGTGACTTGGTTGATGATAAGCCGAGAATCGCTTTTCATATGGAGGTAGAATGCCCCCAGTTCAACAGCTGCACTCATCCCAGCTAGGAAAGTTTCATACTCCGCTTCATTGTTGGTGGCCTTGAACTCGAAATGGAAGCAGTGGCAACATTTTGTTTTATCTGAATTAACCAGGAAGATGCCTGTTCCACTGCCTACTTGACTAGATACTCAATCAGTGTAGAGGATCCATATTTCTTGATTAGTTGGCCATTCCCCGAGCTCTTGAACTTTTTAGGGGACTGAATCTGGGTTTGTGGAGGTTCCAAGGTCTGGGAGGGCTGAGAATTAGGCCACAAAATCTGCCAGTGCTTAGGCCTTAGTGGTAGTCCTCGCCTTATACTTAATATGAAATTGAGTTAGTACGAGAGCTCAGAGTACTTACCTCCTGGATATGTCCAGTCTCTGTAAAAACTAGCGGAAAGGTTGATCAATTATTATTGCGAGCGTGTGAGCCTGGAAATAAGAGCGAAGCTTCCATGCCAAGGTCACCAAGGCGAAATCGAGCTTTTCTATAAGGGCATAATTTATCTCTAGCTTGGTCAAGGCGTGGCTTACATAGTATCTTCTCATTCATTAACCAACGATCTACTCACTGATGTCTCGGATACAGCCAGGTAAATCTGTAGCTCCTCTTCGGGTACTAGTTTAACTAGCAGGAATGGCATGTCTAGGTACTTCTTTAGTGCCTGGAAGGCTTGCTCACTGTCTTGATCCCACTTCAGGTTCTTCCCTTGTTTAATTGCTTTAAAGAATGGGAGGCACTTGTCGGTCGACCGTGATATGAAGCGATTGAGCGCTACTACTCGACCTGTCAATCCCTGTACCTGTTTGAGAGAGCTAGGGGATTCCAGGTCCAGGATGACTTTGATCTTTTTGGGGTTTGCTTCAATACCCATTTCATGGACCATGAATCCTAAGAACTTCCCTGTAATTACCCCGAATGCGCACTTAGCAGATTTCAACCTCATTTGATTATCTCTAATGATTTGGAAAGTTTGGTGGAGGTGGTCCTGGTATTGGTCGGCCACCTATGACTTAGTGATCATGTAGTCTATATAAACCTCCATTGTCTCCACTATTTCATGTTTGAACAGTCGGTTGACCAATCGCTGATAGGTGGCTCCTACCTTCTTGAGACCGAATGACATGACCTTGTGGCAGTAAAGGCCCTGCTCGCTGATGAAGCTAGTCTTGTCTTGGTCCGCGGGGTGTATCATGATTTGATTATACCCTGAGAACGCATCTATGAAGCTTAAAAGTTTGTTCCTTGATGTGGATTCTATCAGCTGGTCAATTTTTGGTAGCGGAAAGCTATCCTTTGGACAAACGCGATTGAGGTCAATGTAGTCGATGCATATGAGCTACTTTCCATTAGCTTTGGTGACCATAACCATGTTGGTGATCCACTTTGGGTATCGAGATTCTCGGATGAACCCAACTTTTAGTAGTTTGTCAACCCCTTTTTACACTGCAATGTTGCCTCTTTTATTTAACAGGTCTTGAAGACAGGGTCGACCGCTAGCCGGTGAGCTGCTAAGGAAATTAGGTTCCCTGACATCTCATCATGACTTTGAGCAAAAATGTTGTTATACTCACGGATTAGCTAGATCAAATCTTTCTTCACTCTTACATCCAGCGTGGCTCCGATTTTATCTACCATGATAGGGTCATGCTTCACTATTGGCACTTCTTCTAACACATTAACAGGGTGGCCACTGGCCCACCTCCTATCTTTCTTTATCGTTTATTCATGTAGGATCTCTAATTCGGGTTCCTTTACCGCTACTCCAGCCTCCTCCATGATGGTCGGGGTATCGAGATCCTCCTTTGATGGTTTCTGCTCCAGTAGAACTGATATATGTGAAAACTGTTTGGCCAAGGCTGCTAGGTTGGTCGATACAGCGTAGCATCTACGGGCTGCCTGCTGATCATCGCATACCTCACATACATTATTTCCTATCTGAAACTTCAGAACAATATGGTAGATAGAAAACACCCTTTTGAGGGCTGATAGGGAAGGTTTCCCGGGGATAGCATTTTAGGCTGATTGGGTGTCCACCACAATGAAATCTGTTATCAGGTTCTGATGGAGAGGTGTAGTTCCAATGATCGCTAGTAGAATCTTAGACCCAACTGGTACAATTGAGTCCCCTATGAACCCATACAAGGGTGTGGTGTGACTGTTGTAACACCACTGCTTTAGGTTGAATTTCTCCAGAGTGTCTTTGAAGAGGATGTCCACGCTGTTACCTATATCTATTAGCATGCAGTGAACTAAGCATTTGGCAATCTGCACCGTGACCACCATGGTATCATCATGTGGCTGCACAGTATTGTACACGTCCTCTTCAATGATAATTATCTAAGCTGACAGGGAGATCCCTATGGAGCTTCAATCAACCTTGAAGATGCCTTGCCTTTCTTCGATCCTGGGTACCTTCATGGCATGGTTCTTCTTAGAATTGTTGGAGGTCCCTACCAAGGTGGGTCCCCCGCTGATGGTATGTATAGCCTGGATTTGTTGCATCATGTCTTATTGTTCTTCTTTTCTCTTATCTACATGATCTTGGATCTTGGCCTGAACCTCCTTGCCTGTGTGGATGCTATCTCGAACCTGCTGTAAGAATTCCACCCCTAACTAGTGCTTCGATCAGGTTACGCAAGCTAAAGCACTCCGAAGTGTTGTGCCCCACGTCCTAATAGAAGTCACAGTATTTATATCGGTTCCTCGTGTCAGCTGGTGCTTTCATGGGACTAGGTTTTCTGAGCAATCCCTTATCATAAATGGTGAGGTAGATCGTCTCGTGGCATGCGTTCAGTAGGGTGCAATGACTGTAACAACTTTCATCCTAGGCTTTAGGGGCTACTATTATCGGTGGTGGTGGTGGTGGTGGTGGTGGTGGTGGTGGTGATGGTGATGCATAGGATAAAGTTCACCTTGTTGGATAACGCTCCCACTGAGGTTGGGAAGGTAAGGAATATTATGTAGACCGGTTGGGAGGTCTATTCTTATCCTTCTACACTGATGCAGGCTTGTGTGCTTCTTTCTTTCGGCACTTAGTTGTTCTCATGTCATCATGCTCGATTTTAACCCTGAGTTGCTCATCTATATCTATCTTCTCAAAGGCCCTATTGTAAGCTTTCTGATAAGTCTCTGGTGGATACTTGGTGAAAGATCGGAACAGTCTGTCTGCCTATAAGTTTCTATGGACGTTGGTCATGGTCTCTTTCTCAACAAAGACCCCCATCTGGATCACCACCTTATGTAACCTCTCCACGTAAGACCTGAGCTTTTCACTCCACTCTTGGATCACATACTGTAAATGGATCAGGTCTTTTGGTCACGGCTTGATTCTCTGGAACTATGAGCAGAAGTCACTAGACAGTTTAGTGAAGCTGTCCACGCTACCTACGGGTAACTTCTTGAACCACGTCTTGGCCTAGTCGGTTAGCATGGTAGGGAACATCCTACACATGGCTGTTCTGGTCGCATTCTGGACCTCCATCTGCTAACGTAGCTCTCCAGGTGGCTTAAGGGATCCTCAGTACCAGAAAACTTGTTTGCTGGAATTTTAAATTTTGGAGGGAGTTTCGCTTCCTTGATCCTCCGGGAGAATATGGCATTCATCTCGCCTAAGGGGTCCTTTTGGTTCTCCTTGTGCTTGCCCCTCTTCGGCTCCTGGATATCTTTTTGCATTTTAGCTAGCTGAACTTGCAGGCGCTTATTCTCGGTGTTCTTAGATTCTACCTCGAAATCTTCATTGTCTGACCCCTCTGATGAGATATGGACCTTGCCTTGGTTACACTCTTAAGGAGGGTTTTCCCGAGCACTTCTCTTGCTACCCTTGATGTCAGCTCGAGGTTCCCTTCTGGTGACCGTTGGCGGTGCTTGGTAGCTAGACCTTCTTGGCGTGATGTCAACAACTGATTTCACTTGTCGAGGTCGATAACTGGTCAGCCTATATGGATCTAGAGGCATGGGCCATAATCGATCTCGAACCGATGGCATGGGCCCCAACCTGTAATGGATCGGTACCGGTGGTGGCGGTCCCATCCTTTCGAAAGCAGTCTTCTTTGCCCCTGGTCTATTGGGATCCTCACGGGTGCTTGGCTCCACTGGTTGTGGGGTAATTCCCTTTGCAACCAATCGTAGGTGGACACTTTCTACAAAAGTTGTGTCCTGTTGTTCTAGAATGGCTTGGCCTATCACCAGGGGAACCAGAGCTTGAAAGGTACCAGTTGGTACTGTAGCAGGATTTAGATGTTTCGATCTCTTTCCCTTCTTTCGAGCCTTCCGGGTGAAGGCTGCTGATTGGTGCCCATGTGCTTCGGAGCTACCCCTTGGAAGATCAAAGTCACATGGTGTTGTTGTATTTGTAAAAAACTCAAACACGTGATTTAAAAAGGGTGTGGAATCTTTTCACAAACAGTGCCAAAAAGTGTTACCAAAAATTCGGTGTAGGTGAGAAATTTTAGTTAACACCCTCAGGATCGCAACCTAGGTAGATCACGATCGGAGTAGGTACCTTTGGTACCGGTTACACATGTAAGAATGGATGAAATACAAGAAGAAATGATAACGACTTGAATGATACTATTTAATTAATTTATCTGGAGTGTACAAGTGTTATAAACCAGTTCTTCATCTCTCTCTTTTCTCTCTACCTAACTAGAGGTTGTGAAAGTGTACATGTCGATAAGTGGACACGAATAACAAAGATTATAGATAGGCTTGATGCTGATTGCAGTATCAGGCGTTAACACTTGAGGTTTTGGAGTTGATTTTTTTTATAACTTTCTTCGTGCTATTACCTATGTATTTATACATGAAGTCGCTAGGGTTTTTCCTTGGCATACAAACCGAAGATCTCTGGATTGATATTTTTTTCCCGTTTAGCGAAATTTTTTGTTTAATGTGGTTGAACCTCGAGAATCATCTGGCGGAGGATATCTTGGCAGGAAACGTGTTTGATTCCTTTTTGAACCCTTTTATTATGGTTGCGGGTATGTGGAACTTGTTTACAGTTTGGAGTGTAATTTGATTTAATCTGTTAGTAGTACGACACCTCAAAGTATCAACCAGGTGATGTGGCATTTGATCACCTCGACGACAATGTAGCTCAGAGAACAAGTCTGCCGGTGAGGTACCCTGAGGTACCATCCTGATGATGTGGTGTTTGGTCGATTACGATGGTGAGGTACCTTGAGGTACCATTCTGGTAGCAATTTGCTTAATCGATCTTTTTGGAGCTTTATGGGCATCTTTCTTCCTATAAGAGAGGTAAGATATGTACTTCGATGGGGTAACAGATCATTGTCAGGGTACTTGGGTACCAGTTAGGTGTTCCGTGAGAGCGTAGGGAATTCACCATGCTTCTATAACAATGTCGAGGTACCTTGGTTGTGTTAGACCTGGTGCTTCAAGGTAAACCACTACATCCAGTACCTATTCGGTGTATGGAAATGCCTCACACCAGGTGCTTACTAGGTGGAAAATTTCCCTTTTGACCCCTTACGAAAAATGGCTATTAATAGTTTGATCTCTTTAAGTCCCGATAAATCCCTGATTTATGTTGTGGTGTCTTAGTTTATTATAATACTTATTGTTAACAGAAAATTCACTCGAGGAGAGGAATATCAGTTAACACCCTCAAGGCAACTACCTCGGAGGTCGCGGTTGGGGTAGGTACCCTCGGTGCCGATTCGAGGTGTAAAAAATAGAGGTGGGGTGATAAAAACGGACAATCAAGTACACGGTAACTAGGGGAAATAACTTTGTTTTATTGATGAAAATCTATTGATTATAGGGAATTCCTATCTCTCAATCCATCTCTCCCTTTCTGAATGGTTAGAGGTGGCAACCTCGTGTCTATCGATAAGTGGACAAAATTTGCTGACGATGACTGTGTTCTACCAATAAAACTTATGTTGGGGTTTATGCCTTAAAGATGTAATTTGTAAATGGATTTATGAAATAAATAAAAGGAAAAGTTCAATTCATTCTTGTTGTGTTGTCTATTTTATAACTTGTGCATATATTTAACATCCAAGATTGCTGGCTGTAATCTCAAACTGTGTATATGAGTGTCATATACAGATGGATACAGTAAGAGATGTGCAATTTAAATAGTCCATAGATAGCAAATAAAGCTGGGTACTTTATTTGTGGTTAATCTATAGCTGCGGTCCATTTTGTAATGTATGATGATTCTATCATGAATCATTCATATGAAGATATGAGAATTGAGGCACCTTGTATGATGTGATCATAAAGGACTGGGTCATGATCTATTTTAATCTCTCACTAATATCCATTTACAAATGAGATTCATATATATATATCAACAAATGATGGCTATATGTGGGTGATCGTAATCCTGAGTGTCTTATCGACTCTTTCAGGTTAGATCGTGGTCTTTGATATACCATGGGTAAGGTCGAATGTAATTCCCAATCAATATGCTCCGTATGTTGGGATTGTGGTTTAGCTTGTGGCTGGAAGGTTTGTACACAATAGTGAAATCCACTCCTTCTTGTGAGAAGTAGACGGTAGTTCCCTTAAGGGTTTATTCGGGACTTGGACAATATGAGCGCTCTCATAATTCCGTGAAGAAATAGGATTTATTGTCCATTAGAGAATCAATGGTACTTAAAGGATATATTTAATTAGAGGGGTATAACGGACATTATTACCCAGCTCTAATTATGAACTATTGTGGAGGATCACACCATATGTAATAGTTATATCGATGGACATCGAGTGGTATCGATCTGTGTAAAAGCGTCTACAGTTGAGAGAGTGCAGCTTCAGGTTTTTAGTGGAATAACACCGGAGTTAATAATTAAGGAATATTAATTAAAGAATTTATTTAATGATTCCGAGGATTATTGGAGCTCAAAATACTGTGGATCCATTAGGTCCCCTTGCTAGCCCAATCAATTTTGGTAACAAGGGTCACGGTTAACTAATTGGATTGTCCAATTAGTTGTGTTACGAAAGTGACACGTGTTTATTCAAGAATTAATTCAATAATGAGATTATTTAATTAATGAATGTTAATAGTTAAATTAATTAAATAATTAGATTATTTAATTATATTTATAATTATGAATTATTAATTAACTATTAATTGGAGGGTGTTAGTTGATAAATGGATTTAGGTGAAAATAAAATAATAGGATTCTTTTATACTAAATCATTTATCTAAGTATTTGAATTTAAGTTTAAATTTAAAATACTTATTATCACTTTTAATATATTAGATATATTTGAAAAGGATTATTAAAGGATATATATCAATTATAACACAAGAGATTGTATTGGATGCAAATTGGTGTGTGCACAGATATAAGTGTTTGTATAGGATACAAATAAGGATATATATATTAAAAAAGAAATATATATATATATATATATATATTATATTCTTAAAAAAAACGCCTCATAAGTTATTCAGTTGGTATGGGATGCAAATTGGGTAATGCTTGAAACACATTAATAACACATCATCTGTTATTCAATTTGCATCGGATGCAAATTGTAAGGCATGTGATAAAAGCAAAAGAGAGACACGTATCATCAGAGATTTTTTTTTGCATGGTGATGCAATTTGGTTTGCGTGAGATAAAACGAAGGATTTAAGAGACATAGAAAACAAGTGTTGTTTTCTTAAGTTTCTTCTACGTCTATTCAATTCTCTCTACATTCTCCATTCAAGTTCCTGGGATCGTGAAGCGCCCACACGCAGTTACCAATCCCGGGACATAGCGAAGAAGATCGGGTTGTTCAGACAGGAGCATATCGTAAAGTGAAGGAGCTTCCAAACGTTGGTAAGATTGGTTTAGACAGGAACATATCGAAAAGTGAAGGAGCCTCCAAACGTTGGTAAGATTTTCTTCTTATTTTTATTGATTACAATTTCCTATGTTTACATATTGTATGCATTAATTCTGAAAAATAATTATGATCCCAAGTTCACTGGTACCAGATACAGATTATGATATATATTAAAAATTTTAAAACCTAGTTCTGTTGCGTAACAGGTGAACAGGGTTTCAACAACTTAGGCGACAATGGAGCTTCGTTAACTGGTGGCGAATTTCGATCCTCTCTCTTCATGCAGGTCCAGGTGTATTTATACTGTAGATTTTTAGGTTTAGCTAGTTATTCTCCCGCCTTAAATCACTGGATCAAATCCCCTCTTATTAGGCGGGATGTTACGTTTAAATGCCATTGACATTGTCTAATTAACGGATTCGACGATATCTTAGAGAGATATAAGTTTGTTTACTCTTCGGATTCAATTACTTGACCCGCATGCATGTAGTTGTTTAATACACGTTAGAGTTGACTTTGATCCTGTGTGTTTCCCTAGCGAGGTGCCTCACAGAGGTCTTTGAATAGGGCGCCTGCTACCTTGAATGACGATGTACACTTCAGTACTGATATTGTTACTGGGAGCTTCATCTGATCACTCTAGGCCTCATTTGACGCTTGATTTAATTGTGTTAGCTCTTTTCGGTGATAACGAAGCATTACTTACCATATTGGTGAATAATTTGAAGTCTTCTGTTAACGGCATGGTACCTTAGGGCATTGTCCTGTCGATGAGGCAGGGTTCCTCGGGTACCAGTTTGCTGACGGGGTATCCTAAGGTACCACCCTGGTGAGGTGGCTCTTGACCGATAGAAATGGTGAGGTACCTCGGGGTACCCCTCCGACTGTAAGGTGCTTGGTCGATCTCCATGGGGGTATGCAATTCTCTAGGAACTTTTACGAGTACCTTTCTTCCAGCTATAAAGGAAGTAGCATCTCGTTGACATGGTGCCTAGGTACCAGCTAGGGAATCCCCGAGAGTGTAGGAGCTTCATCCTGCTACTTCGACGGTGCTAAGTGTTAGGATTATGCTCAATTGCAAGAGTATAATAATGTATTTGACAATCTTTTCATATTAATAAAGTAATTTCTAGTTTAACAAATATTATAGCATGTATAGTTTAATTATTATAATTGTCAAAAGTAAATAATCATAAGGTCAAAAGACTATGAGAAAAGAAGAATTGTTCATACATCTAGATATGTATGCGGTAGACAGAATTTTTTAGTTAGTCTTGAATAATATTCACAACTTAAGATAAAAGTCGGGCACCTTTATCTTGTCAAAGTTGTAGATTTCTTTTGCTAGCATTTGAGTAGGATCAAATGTGTTATGATGAGTCTAAAATCATCAAAGTGTGGTGTCTTTGGGCAAAAAAATCTAGTGCATTGGGTGCATTGAATTGGATAACAATGAAATACTTTATCTAGAACCGTTAAAGGATAAAAGTTTTCATTAAAAGACAATCAGAGAGTCTATCTCAATCCTGAGATAAATGATGGACTTATGGTTGCAAGTGTTATCATTTGAGCTATCAATGAGTACAATTATATAGCATAGTCTATCATCGAGAGTTTGGTGGTATTCATTTGTTAATCGATAGAGGACTTCATTTATAGATATGGACATCGTGGCTCCATTTATGAAATGAGAGTAGAATATCATCATATGGATGTTTTGAGGTATTGGATATTAAATCTTAAAGTTAAGTTTTCAATAGTGTCTAGTGAAACATGGCTTCTGGACAAGTCAAAATATCCAAGTTCAAAATATGGTTATATGAGTAAATATGGTAACTTGGAGAGCTATAGGCAGTCTATGAGCTCTTGGCGATTACTGGTATTCTTCACGAGGATACACTTTCTCTAATAAGGTTGTCTAGGGTATGAATGAGTAACATCAACTTATTCTATCTTTATTTAAGAGTTCAATTTTTGTTCTTTAGTGGAATGAACTAAAATTAAATAGATCGGACATAAGTGAATCATTTGTTGATTGTGATTGGGTTGTGTCTATTGGAGCTTAAATTTAGATAGCCCGCCAAGATCCCCAATCCACACGAACTTGCATGAATCGTTTAATATATTCTACCGGACCAATTTTGGGGTCCATCTAGAATTGTATTGAGGTATATGGACTTGTTTCTTTTTGTAAGAATGGGTCTAGTTCTCATGTGGACTTTTTATAAAGGTCAAATGGATTTAATAAAATGAGAAAATAATATAATGGGACATATACATTGGTATGGGCAGCAAGGCTATTTAGAATAGCTTAATTATATTATATTATTTTATTATTTAATTAAATGAAAATTAATTAATTTATTGATTAATTAATTATTTAATTAAAAGTCAAAATCTTTTTCCTAGTAGGAGATGGTCTCCTAAAATTATACTATTGTTGGTAGTATAATTAATGTTAAAGACTATATTTGATAAGTAGATAAATAAAAAGAATTATTTATCTAATCAAATTAGAAAGTCTTTAATATGGTTACAAATATACTATTGAGTTGGATTAGGAGTCTTGGTGTAGGATATAATTCCTTTTTTAAAAGGATTATTAACCACCAAATAATTCTACCTAAAGAAAGGATTCTTAACAACCAAGTAAATACTTCTTAGGAAAAGAATTAAGTCTCCTAATATATATCCTATGAATTTTGGTCAGCCCATGTGTATATAGGAGAGGATAAGAATTCCTTTTAGATAAGGATTCTTAACTACCAAATAAATCCACATAAGGAAAGGATTCTTGCCAACCAAGTAAATCCTTGTTTGGAGAGGATTTATAATCATATATATATATACATCTTGTAATTTTCGGCCAGCTCTAAGCAATTCTAAGAGTGAATTTCGGCCAGCTCTAGCATAATTTCAAGAGAAGATTTCGGCTAGCCTAGGTAATTCTTTGTGGAGAGAATTCGGCCATCATAGGAATTTTGAGGGAGAAAAATCTGATTTTGCTCTAGACAAAATTCGATCAACTCTAAAGAATAGTGTGTGAATCGGGTAAGAAGAAATAGGAAGAAAGAACGTTTAGTTTTTGATAGTACACTAGTAGCCTTTACATCAAAAGGTTTTGTGTACAACATCGAATCAAGGTTCACGCGAGTTTCAATCAAATTGATTGATAATTCACAAGTGACCTAACGTTATTTGTTTTTTTCTTGAAGGATTATTGTAACTAACAAAGAGAAAGATTTTATTTGTTTCCATCCTCAGGTATACGATTTAAAAAAAGGGAGCACACACTCCTAGGTTATTCACGTTCGTGATTGGATTGGAAGATCTTACTGAATTGATTCGGCGCTTGTTCAATCGTCACGAGAAAAAAGGTACGACACTTTTTATATACATCAATTAATCTAGGGTTAAGGTTCTCGTTGCATAAAAGGAAAAAAAAAATTATTTATACGCAAAACCTAATTTTCTTATTTCTCATGCTTCCGTTGCGTTTTGAACCATTTTTTCCCTACAATTGGTATCAGAGCCTAGTTGTACCCTTGATTAATTGAAGCATGTGTACGTGAATCATTTTCTTATTATTGTATATATGCATGTTTTAGAAAAAGATGACACTCTAGGTATTCGCGTATATATTTATATTGGAATGTATGGATATATATATATTTATATATATATATATATATATATATATATATATATATATATATATATCTTTTATATGTGGTTTGTTATTGCTCAATTTTGGTCCTAGAATTTCAATATAATTTTGTTTTGGGATTGTAACAAGAAGGGTGGTCTATCATCGCCATAATTTCTTTCTTAGTAGTTGCTAAGTTTTTTTTATTTTGTTGTTGTAATAATAATAAAAAAACCTGCAGTATTTTTATTTATAATTCTTCTGTAATACACTCAAGTTTCGAAGACTTGAAGGTTTGAAGAGTTGGAAGCAACCGGAACAAGTTTGGGACCGTACGAGCGTTAGCAACGAACGTGCGTGCGAAGAGCACGCAGCCACGTTTGTTGTGGCATGGGTTGCACACGGCAGCCCTATGGAAGTCATGGGCTGTGCATGGAAGCCCTTTATAGGTTTGTGGCATGCACACGCCCATGGGTAAGGGTCAAGGGTGCGCACACGCCCATGGGGGTCAGCCGAGAGAGTCCGAACGACGTAGGTCGCATGAAGACTTATTCGCCAAGAAAGGAGTTTCTTGTATTCCAAGACATGTAATTTACTTGCTTTTCTAGGATGGACCAAAATTGAAGCTATTTATATTTGTCGTAAATATTTCAATGTTTGTCATTGTTTGATAACATGTTATATAGAATAGGAGTGTCACTCATATATCTCTTTTGGTTTGAACATGCATTGAATGGTTTAAGTATCTAAATTGGCATCTAGATAACTTGGTAAATCATTCTTTGGAATTCGATCGCACCCTTAATTAATTGAGTGGGAGAAGGTGTTTTGGAACACCTACGGACTCCAAGTTTAGTTGAGCTTTATGTTTCATGAATAACCCCCCAAGGGGTATTCATGAATGGAATTTAGCAAGATACTTCCTTACAAGGATAGACTAGACAATTAGCCCAAACGATATCTACTCCCAAAGGAGGGATATTCGTGAGGGATTATATTAAAGGTCGATAACTTGGTATTACACTCAATGTAATTTTATTAATATCCTCCCAAGAGTTCTTGTTAATAAAAATTAAAAGGCTAACATTGAAAACGTTGGTTGTTATGTTAACAATTAGGTGGGACCTAGTCCAACTAGTAAATGTTGCGAACTTACAAAAAAGGCGTGACATTTATGGGTGTTGGATCACTGTTGAATTTTAAGATTGAATTATTTCGTTTAATTCAAGATAAAATATTCAAAAGTTCTTTATCATGATTATTTACTTATATAATTTTTGTTATTGTTCAGAAATCATGACCCCATCCCTAATCAACATCCTTAAAGACAATACTTTAACTGGTGATAATTATGTCACATGGAAAAGGAAAATTGGGTATTTATTGCAATCCAAAAAGCATAAGTTCGTTCTGTGCACTCCTAAACCACCTACTCTTACTAATGAATCTACTCATGAGCAAAGAGATGAGTATCAGCAGTGGAAGTCTTATGATGAGATGGCTAAATGTTACATTATGGCCACCATCTCCGACGTGTTGCAACAGCAACATGAAGGAATGGAGACTGCTGCCTATATAATGATGTCTCTAGAGGAGATGTTTGCTATGAGGTCTAGGACGACTAAGAGAGAGGCAGTGACTGCTTTTATGAATCTTAGGATGAAAACTGGACAGGCTGTGAAAGATCACATGATGAAAGTCATAGCACATCTCAACATTGCTGAACTGAATGGTGTTGAGATAGATGGTGAGACCAAAATTGACATGATTGTCAACTCACTGTCAGATTCCTTTGATCAATTCAAGTTGAACTACACCTTGAATAATACGGAATACACCTTGCTAGGCCTGATGCAAGATGTTCAAAGCGTGGAAAAAATCCTTGTGAAAGGCAAGGGACAGAGATTCATACCGTAGGTAAAGTTGCTATTGTTAAGACCCGTAAGAAGGTCAAGAAGCAACAGAAGAAAAAGCAACTAGGACCTAGTAATAAGGAGACAAAGAAAGTAACCAAGATCAAAGGGAAGTGTTTCCTTTATGGTGAAAAGGGACATTGGAAAAGAAATTGCCCAAAGTCTCAAGAAAAAAAGGAAGAAGGTAATATTAATTATCTTGAAACATGTTTTTTGGCGGATTCTATGGATTCTTGGATTATAGACTCCGGAGCCACTAATCATGTTTGTTTTTTTTTCTTACAGGGGTTCAAGGAAAGGAGAAGGCTTAATGAGAACGAATTCAACTTGCGTTTAGGCAATGGAGCGTTGATATCTGCTAGTTCAGTGGGAGATATTAAAATTAGTTTAGATTCTTATAGGCATTTAGATTTAATAGACGTTTATTATGTACCTCAATTCAAGAGGAATTTAATTTCATTTTCTTGTTTAAATAAATTTGGTTATTCGGATACTTTTAATAAAGCTTTTATTATTAGCAAGAATGACAAAATTATTTGCAAAGGTACATTGGAAAATGGTTTATTCTATTTGCATGGAAATATCTCTCACTTGTTAGACACGGAATCAACGAAACCTAATCATAAAAGAGTAAAATTATCAAAAGATGAAACCTACCTATGGCATTTACGTCTAGGTCATATTAACCTAAATAGGATTAAAAGATTGGTTAGTGACTGGCCTCTAAGTGACTTAAAGGTTGATGATCTACCAACTTGTGAATCTTGTTTGGAAGGTAAAATGACCAAAAGGTCGTCCACGACCAAAGGCGCAAGAGCCATTAAATGTTTAGGATTGATACACACTGATGTGTGTGGTCCTATGAGCATTCAAGCTAGAGGTGGATATAAGTACTTCATCACTTTCATGGATGATCACTCAAGATTGGCTATGTGTATCTCATGAGATATAATTCAGATGTTTTTGATATGTTCAAAGCATTTATAGATGAGGTTGAAAATCAACTTGAGAAACGCATAAAAATCTTGAGGTCTGATCATGGTGGAGATTATCTATCTGGTGGGTTTCAACAATAACTTATTGATCATGGGATAATTTTTCAGTTTTCTGCACCAGACACACCTCAACAAAATGGTGTGGCAGAAAGGAGAAATAGAACTCTTTTGGACATGGTTAGGTCTATATTGAGTTATTCAACGCTCCCTAATTCTTTTTGGGGATATTCTTTACAAACCGCAATGTACATTCTAAACGATGTACCATCTAAGTCGGTTCCTAAAACACTGCATGAGTTGTGGACCGGGCGAAAGCCTAGTTTACAATACTAAAGGATATTTGGATGTCCTGTGCACATGTTAAAAGGAAAAACAAAAAAGATGGAGTCCTGTTCAGAAACATGTATATTTGTAGGGTATCCAAAAGGAACAAAAGGATATTATTTTTATAGTCCTTCAGATCTTAAAGTATTTGTTTCGACAAATGCTAAATTTCTGGAAGAGGACTATACGAATAATTTTGTGCCTAAAAGTATAATTGTCCTGAATGAGCTTTTAGGAGATACAATTCCATAAGAGGTTTCGCAACCAAGCCTAATTGTAAGTTTCGTACCAACACAAGATCAACAATCTACCAGTCCTCGTCGTAGTGGGTAGGTTGTTAGACAACCCGAGAGATACATCTGTTTGAGAGAATCTGTAGAGAATCTTTCGGACGACGATGATCTCTATACGTACAAGGAAGCAATAGAAAATGTTGATTGTCACCATTGGAAAAAGGCAATGCAATCCGAAATTGAATCTATGTTCAAAAACAAAGCATGGGTCTTTTGTAGGTTATCGGGTGCAAGTGGGTATACAAGAGGAAAATAGGAATGGATGGAAAGGTGGAAACCTTTAAAGCTAGGTTGGTAACTAAAGGTTATA
Organism: Dipteronia dyeriana; assembly: GCA_032871835.1. Taxonomy (NCBI): domain Eukaryota; kingdom Viridiplantae; phylum Streptophyta; class Magnoliopsida; order Sapindales; family Sapindaceae; genus Dipteronia; species Dipteronia dyeriana. The sequence goes on along the minus strand of CM065296.1, from coordinate 84,579,630 downwards.
CATAGAAGGAAGGTATTGATTATGAAGAAACCTTCTCTCTTGTGGCCATGCTTAAATCCATTAGGATACTCTTATCCATTGCGGCATCTCTAGACCTAGAGATTTGGGAAATGGACGTCAATATAGATTTCCTTAATGGAAGTCTTAACGAAAGCATCTACATGATGCAACCAGAAGGATTCATTGAAAAGGGCCAAAAGGAAAGGGTATGCAAGTTGCAACGATCCATATAAGGATTGAAGCAAACATCCAGATCCTGGAACACAAGGTTCGATCAAGCCGTGAAAAGTTATAGATTTATTCAAAACCTTGATGAACCTTGTGTATACAAAAGGATTAAAGGTGACAAGTTGGTTTTCCTAGTTCTTTACGTTGATGATATACTACTCATCGAAAATGATGTAGGTGTATTGACATCAATAAAAGAATGGTTAGCAAAACATATTGATATGAAGGACTTAGGAGAAGCAAGTTATATTCTTGGTATCTAAGTCATAAGGGATAGAAAGAATAGAACGATTGCATTATCCCAAGCTTCATACATAGATAAAATCTTGTCTAGGTTTTTCATGCAAGATTCCAAGAAAGGTATGTTACCTTTTAGACATGGAATCAAACTTTTTTAGGAACAAGTTCATAAGAATGAGCATGAAGAGTAATTCATGAGTAGGGTTCCATATGCATCGGTAGTTGGAAGTCTCATGTATGCAATGCTCTGTACTAGACCAAATATTTGTTTTTCTGTAGGCATAGTTAGCAGGATTCAATCGAAACCTGGTCCTGATCACTGGATGGCAGTCAAGCATATTTTCAAGTATCTTAGAAGAACGAGAGATTATATGCTTGTATACTCTGTAGGGGATTTGATTCCCGTTGGGTATACAGATTCTAATTTCAGTCAGATTCTGACTCCAGAAGATCAACATCAGGATTTGTATTTACTATTAGAGAATGGGCAGTCATATGGAGGAGTATCAAGTAATTTTGTATTGCCGATTCCACTATGGAAGCCGAGTATGTTGCAGCATGCGAGGCTGTCTGGCTCCGCCAATTCTTGATTGACTTGGAAGTGGTTACCTGATGCGAATAAGCAGATCACTATCTATTATGACAATGGTGGAGTAGTGGCTAATTCAAGAGAACCAAAAAGTTATAAGAGAGGGAAACACATTGAAAGAAAGTATCACCTTCTAAGAGAAATTATGCATAGGGGTGACGTGACGATAACCAAGATCGCATTAGCAGAAAATCTAGCAGATCTCTTTACAAAGGCTCTTCCACAAAAGAGTTTTGATGGGCATCTAGAGAACATGGGGATGAGAGATATGACACATTTTCTATAGAGCAAGTGGGAGATTGTTAGGATTATGCTCGATAGCAAGAGTATAATAATTTATTTGACAATCTTTTCATATTAATAAAGTGATTTCTAGTTTAACAAATCTTATAGCAGTTATAGTTTAATTATTATAATTGTCAAAAGTAAATAATCATAAGGTCAAAAGACTATGAGAAAAGAAGAATTGATCATACATCTAGATATGTATGAGGTAGACACAATTCTTTGTTAGTCTTGACTAATATTCACTACTTAAGATAAAAGGTCGGGCGCCTTTATCTTGTCAAAGTTGTAGATTCTTTTGCTAGCATTGGAGTCTGATCAAATATGTTATGATGAGTCTAAAATCATCAAAGTGTGGTGTCTTTGGGCAAAAAAATCTAGTGCATTGGGTGCATTGAATTGAATCACAATGAAATACTTTATCTAGAACCGTCAATGGATACAAGTTTTCATTAGAAGACAATCGGAGAGTCTATCTCAATCCTGAGATAAATGATGGACTTATGGTTGCAAGTGTTATCATTTGAGCTATCAATGAGTACAATTATATAGCATAGTCTATCCTCGATAGTTTGGTGGTATTCATTTGTTAATCGATAGAGGACTTCATTTATAGATATGGACATCGTGGCTCCATTTATGAAATGAGAGTATAATATCATCATATAGATGTTTTGAGGTATTAGATTTTAAATCTTAACGTTAAGTTTTCAATAGTGTCTATTGAAATATGGTTTCTGGACAAGTCAAAATATCCAAGTTCAAAATGTGGTCATATGAGTAAATACGGTAACTTGGAGAGCTATAGGCAGTCTATGAGCTCTTGGCGATTACTGGTATTCTTCACGAGGATACACTTTCTCCAATAAGGTTGACTAGGGTATGAATGAGTAACATCAACTTATTCTATCTTTATTTAAGAGTTCAATTTTAGTTCTTTAATGGAATGAACTAAAATTAAATAGATCAGACCTAAGTGAATCATTTGTTGATTGTGATTGGGTTGTGTCTATTGGAGCTTAAATTTAGATAGCCCGCCAAGATCCCCAATCCACACGAACTTACATGGATCACTTAATAAATTCTACCGGACCAATTTAAGGGTCCATCTAGAATTGTATTGAGGCATGTGGACTTGTTTTTTTTTTGTAAGAATGGGTCTAGTTCTCATGTGGAATTTTTATAAAGGTCAAATGGATTTAATAAAATAAGAAAATAATATAATGGGCCATATACATTGGTATGGGCGGCAAGGATATTTAGAATAGCTTAATTATATTATTTTATTTTATTATTTAATTAAATGGAAATTAATTAATTAATTATTTAATTAAAAGTCAAAATCTTTTTCCTAGTAGGAGATAGTCTCCTAAAATTATACAATTGTTGGTAGTATAATCAATGTTAAATACTATATTTGATAAGTAGATAAATAAAAAGAATTATTTATCTAATCAAATTAGGAAGTCTTTAATATGGTTACAAATACACTATTGAGTTTGATTAGGAGTCTTGGTGTAGGATAGAATTCCTTTTTGAAAAGAATTCTTAACCACCAAGTAATTCTGCCTAAGGAAAGGATTCTAAACAACCAAGTAAATCCTTCTTAGGAAAAGAATTAAGTCTCCTAATATATATCCTATGAATTTCAGTCAACCTATGTGTATATAGGAGAGGATAAGAATTCCTTTTAAATAAGGATTCTTAACTACCAAATAAATCCACCTAAGGAAAGGATTCTTGCCAACCAAGTAAATCCTTCTTAGGAGAGGATTTATAATCCTATATATATCTCTTGTGATTTTCGGCCAGCTCTAAGCAATTCTAAGAGTGAATTTCGGCCAACCCTAGCATAATTTCAAGAGAAGATTTCGACTAGCCTAGGTAATTCTTTGTGGAGAGAATTCGGCCATCATAGGAATTTTGAGGGAGAAAAATCTGATTTTTCCTCTAGACAAAATTCGATCAACTCTAAGAAATAGTGTGTGATTCTGGAAAGAAGAAAGAGGAAGAAAGAACGTTTAGTTTTCGATAGTACACTAGTAGCCTTTACATCAAAAGGTTTTGTGTACAACATTGAATCGAGTTTAACGCGAGTTTCAATCAAACTGATTGATAATTCACAAGTGACCTAACGTTATTTGTTTTCTTCTTGAAGGATTGTTGTAACTAACAAAGAGAAAGATTTTGTTTGTTTCCATCCTCAGGTATACGATTCAATGAAAGGGAGCCCACACTCCTATGTGATTCACGTTCGTGATTGGATTGGAAGATCTTACGGAATTGATTCGGCGCTTGTCCAATCGTCACGAGAAAAAAGGTACGGTACTTTTTATATACATCAATTAATTTAGGGTTAAGGTTCTCGTTGCATAAAAAAGAATTTTTTTTATTTACACGCAAACCTTAATTTTCTTATTTCTCATGCTTCTGTTGCGTTTTGAACCATTTTTTTCCCTACACTAAGGTACCTAGGTTACACTAGGCCTTGTGCTTCGAGGTAAACCTTCATACCTGGTACCTGTCAGGTGGTAACCGGGTGGAAAATTTCCCTTTGGACCCTTACCAAATTTGGCTCTTAACACACACACACACACACACACACACACATATATATATATATATATATATATATATAATATTTCAAAAACATCAAAAGATAGTTTCCAAGTTTTAAGAATTTATTTTTTAAGTTGTAGGAGTTTTAAAGTAGATATAAAATATAATAACGTTATTTTGTTCAAATATGGTGTCCAAAATTATGTTACAACGGTATAATCCATTATTTATATTATATTAGATTTGCATGATTTAAATGGATGGATTAGAGTGTTGCCATATCATTTGAGCACCAGATTTTGACACCAAATTTAGACAAAGTATCATTACTCTATAAAATATATGATTTAAACAATTACCAACACTTATGATTAAATGCACAGATAATGATATCATGGAAAATAAGTTTGAGGTTTAGGAGTGTTGATAAAACTTAAACCTAGACATGTCACCGTCGTCGGTTCCGGTTCTGGTTCTGGGAGAAACAGAACCACAATTGGAATCGGCCTTAGCTTATTTTGATTCCGATTTCGAAACCTACGGTTTCGATTCAGATTCCGGTTCGGGTTCGACCGGTTTCAGTGGTTTGGTTCTATTTTTTTTCCTTTTCTATTTACTAAAAAAAATATTAAATATGTAAAATTGTAATACTACTAGTAGTTGGAATAGGAATTTGGATAGTTGGAGAATTGAGAGAGAAACGAGAATTAGAGAGAATTGGGAGGAAATTGGAGTGGGGAGAAATGGAAGGAGAGGGGGGGGGGGGGGGTATTTATAGATTTTTTTTTTGTGAAAATCTAAACGTTGGATGCCCAACGGTCTGCTGATGTCAGCAGATCATTGGGCCTCCAACGATTCAACCCAATTTTTTTAAAAAAGAATCAGTTGGTTCGAACCGAACCAGACCGTCGGTTCCAGTTTGGTTAGAGCATGTTGGTTCCAGCAAAATAAGAACCAGAATTAGAACCAGAATTGCCCCCGTACCGGTTCTGGTTCGGTTCTGAAATCAGAACCGTTTTTTTGATTCAGGTTACGGTTTTTTGAGGCCGTTTCCGGTTCGGTTTCCCAGTTCAAATTGAACCACCGCCATGTCTACTTGAACCAACAAATACTTCTAAAAATATTTCGTAAAATCGTCATGTGTTGTAAAATTTAGTACTGGTCTTTCTTGAATTTCATTCATTAAGAAATAATTTTAAAATAAATTCTTGGATTTTTGATCAAGAGTGAAGTCGAATAAAATCGTATTGATGATCAATTTCATTAAGACTATGTGTTGACGGTGATTTTTTGATTGAGTTTAATTGATCACTCGTTAACCAAACAAATAAGACATAAGATTTTATGTGGTAAAACCTCAAGACGAGGAAACATCCACGGTTATCGGCTTCAGTAAGAAGAAATTCATTAAATTGAGAATAATTACACACACAGTCTCTCTCGCACTCTTGTAAACTTAATTGTCGCTAACCCTTTTAAGGGTATTATTTGGGCATATTTATACATCCATAGAACACTAATTCTTAATGTACAAGTATGAAAAGTTCTTGTAGTTAAAGGAAACTCTAACTTATTAGAGTCGTGTTATCATTCTTCCTTATTTTACGTTGACTGTGTTTTGACTGTACTAGATCTCTTGCTTAATCTAGACTTTGATATATATAAGGAAATTTACTTCCTCATCAAATATACTTCTAGACACTTTATTCAAGTTTAATGAGTCATATCTTCATTAAACTTGAGTGCTGTCCACGTGTCGCGCAACTGATCACCTGCTACACCCTACCAGATTCGCCTTCCCCGATCGACAGTTTTACCCGACCATCTCGACAATCCCGATCGGGTTTTATTATCCGATTGTTTACGTTATCTTGGTCGAGGAATTAGGTAGGTTTTCTCTAGTCAATTTGGATTGGTTCGATCCGGTTAACTTTTGGTGACAAAACACCATCGACTCTTGTTTTTTACTGACGTGTAATATCATCCAAATTACATCAATAACACTATGTTTGAGATTGTTTTGAATAATAAGAAATAACTAACTTCAAAGGTAAGTTGATAGGTGTGTGACAAATTAAATTTATAAATAATCAACTTAAGAATAAAAATCAAGGATAAAGTGTATGATAAACTTTAATTGATTATGAAAAATTACTAAAATGTAATTTATTCTTTCATTTTTTTTAATTTTTTCTTTTTCCAACTTATATTTTTCATTTTTTTCCTTTTTTTCATTCCAGATTTTTTTTTTCAATTTTCCAACTTTTTAAATATTTTCAATTTTTTTTAAGGTAAAAAGTCTTTTAAAAGAATTAAAATGTAAAAAATTAAAAAACTAAATGGAGGAGATGACGTGCTGCCTCCTCCATACGCCGAAGGATAACAACATAAAGGTTGGCGTCGTCGTCGTCGCATCCGACCTCCTTCGCCGCGACTCCTCTATTCGAATGAGGAGTTCAATGGCTGATTCAAACTCCTCCATTTTAATGGAACAACTGATCGATTCCTCCACCAACGCCAAAGGAGGTTCAATCCTTCTTTAGTGATGTTGACTGTGTGCTCGACGTCGTTGAAGCTGGATCTACCCTCCTCCGGCATTGGAGGAGAAGCCGATCAGCTGGTCCTTTTGCTGGATGAGCCGATCTCAGCTCCTCAAAGTGCATTTACTTCCTCCATTGTCCGAGAAAACACTTGAATCCTACGGCAACTCCGACATCATCGGAGGAGGCTCCATTGATGGCGACAGGTGGCCACTTATTTTTTTTAATATATTAAAATAATTTAGTTTCCAAAAATAATTTTGACTTTGGCAGACATTTTGGAAATGATAAGTTTTTATATGTTTGGGACATTATTGTCTTTTAATATAAATAATGAAGGTAGTAAAAATATTTTAATAGTTTTGAAATAGCTTCTTTAATAATCATCTTTAAAAAGCAACCTTTACTAAAAAATTGATAATTAAATAAACATATTATAAAATAATATGATTTTAGAAAATTTATTAAACACTTATTTATTTAAAATTTGAAAAATAAATGATTATTTTTTAAACCAAAATAATCACAAACAAATATAACAGATACTTTGATTATAATTTTATATTCTAATTATAATTTTATTGAGAATTTAGTAGTAAGGATTAGGTATTTTAATTCGGGCACAGGAAATGACAAAATCCATAGTCATAGGATTATATGAATAGTTGTAGTATGAGAAATTGTAATTAAACAAATGATTTAATGTTGATTAGAGCAGTTTCCAACAGAACATTTGAAAACCTAAAGAGATTAAATAAATAAGATCCATATTCCATTTGATAAAAACAAACACACAAATGACACATGGTTAATCAATAAAAATAGCAAATCACATCTCACGGTCCTCACACGTGTGTCAGTCAGTCGCTACTTCCAATGGCCTTGGACTTGGAGGGTTGGACTGCTTCCTCCAGCTGGTGCTTTACAAACGACAGCTTTTGCACAAGAATTTTCATTTTCCCAAAATTAAATATTATTAATCAATGTAGGAGATAAAAGTGACACAATATCTGACTATTTTCATTTTTCTATTTTTCGATTCGTTATCCACTCAATTTTTTATCGAATAATAGAATATATATTGTTTTTAATGAGAAATCTCAACTTACTTTTAAATTATATATATATTGGGTGTCAAATGGATGAAAGATGAATAAGATTAGAATTCCTTCATTAATCGATTTTTAAAAGTTAATGTTTGTTTCCGGTGGAGATCATTTTTATTCACCCCTAAAAGGGAAAGCATTACCTCCGTTCCCATTTTCTGTTGTATATCTCAAAATTTAATTAGATGTAACGAGAAAATAATTACAAGGACAAATAAGTAAATTAGTAAAAGAATTAAAAAACAAATCTAAACCCAAACGTCCAAATCCCATCTTCATCGTCTCATCTTCCCATCATCATCTTCTCTAATATCCAAACCCTAAACTCAAACAACCAGAACCACTCCAAACCCATTGTTATCACACCAACCATTGTTCTTGATCTCTTCCATTTGCCGCTCTCAATCTCCTCATTTCTGCAGCTCTCGATCTTATCGCACCGCCATACCCTAAACTCAAACAACCACAACCACTCCAAACCCATTGATATCACACCAACCATCGCTTATGATCCATTCCATTCGCCGCTTTCGATCTCCTCATTCCCGTAACTCTCGATCTTATCTCACTGCCATACCTTAAACTCAAATAACCACAACCACTCCAAACCTATTGAAATCACACCAACCACCGCTCATGATCTCCTCCATTCGTCGCTCTCGATCTCCTCATTTCCGTAACTCTCGATCTCATCTCACCACCATACCCTAAACTCAAACAACCACAACCACTCCAAACCCATTGAAATCATACCAACCGCCGCTCATGATTTCCTCCATTCGCCACTCTTAATTCTTTATTTATGTAGCTCTTGATTTCATCTCGCTGCCATACCCTTCTCTTTCTCTTACCATCTCTCTTCTCCCTCTTCTATCTTATGATAGAAGAGTGGCTGCCGCCGTATGGTGAGGGGTTTGGGGTGGCTATTGGTGGGGGTTTTGGATTTGAGGGTTAGGGTTTGGTGATTGAGATGGGTGGTGGTGGGTTTTGGTTTAGAAGATGTTGGTTTCTGGTGTTATCTGGAAAAATGCTTTCTTTTTCTTTTTCAATTGATTTTTTTTTAAAAGTGATTTCCAATTTCTAATTTGGATTATGTGTTTTTTTTTTCTAGTGTTAAGAAAATAAAAACAAAAATAGGGGTAAAATTGGTAATGCTCACTCCCTTAATGTGAAGGTGAGCAAAAATGACCTCTTTCGAGTGTTACTTACAGGGAGAGTGAACTAATCTAAAATTGATATGAACTTTTGCTAATTTATTTCTTTCTAATAAAATAAATAAGTAGGCCGTAACACAACCCAAAGGAGCTTAACCTTTATATTATAATAATTCAGGATTTGAGGGAGATGGACAGACTCGAAAACACCACCTATTGTTATATATTATATGAACCAACATTGTGAAATTATTGAAGATGTTGACGTCAATTTTTAGTAAAACCTAGTCAACAATGTTAGGACTCGATGGCAAATACTACACACAAAAAAAGTGTTACCGGATAGCAAAAACAAATGACAATAACAATAAAGAAAGAATAAATAAGATGAAAGAAATAAAACACGGATCCAAACACAAAAACGCAAGATTTTATTTGGAAACCCAAATCGGAAAAAATCCACAGGCTGTCAGGATGCCAAGAGATCAATCTATTATGAAGAAAATTGTTACAACTTCACTCAAGATTCTCTCTCTAAATCCCTAAACCCAATTACAATCAAATACCTACTCTTAGAAATCTCACAAGTGTTTGCTCCACTCAACACACGTAATAACCTAGTTATTATAATATATTTATACTAGTTATAGGGAGTTTAAATCTATAAGGAAATCCATCTCATATACATACAAGACTTTCTTGTTCCACATAAATACTATTTTCTTTTATGCACAAGTTTTCTTGTAAAGAGGAACCCTTTTCCGTCAAGTACAAAAACTTCTAAAAGAATTACTTTCCTTTTCTGCTGAAGATTTTTCGTTCCATGCATGCTTTCTACGGTTCGGATAATGGTTGGTCATCCTCTCCCTACGCCGTGTTAAAGTCACCCGAAATTGACCACTCAGAAAAACCGTGATCCATGTGCCATGCTTTTAGGGATCCATTGTCCCTATCACTGTGGGAATCGTTGTCCCTTGCACAATGTTATCCATGACACTTTTCTCTAGAAATTGGATCGTTGTGCAATTTCACAATTCTTTAGTTATTCAAGACTAACTCACAATTCTTTAGTTATTCAAGACTAACTAAAGAATTGTGTATACCTTATACATATCCAGATGTTCAAACAATTCTTCTGTTATCATAGTCTTTTGACCTTATGATTATTTACTTTGGACAATTATAATAATTAAACTATAAATGCTATAAGATTTGTTAAACTTGAAATCACTTTTATTAATATGAAAAGATTGTCAAATACATTATTACACTCTTGCGATCAAGCATAATCCTAACAATCTCCCACTTGCTCTATAGCAAATGTGTCATATCTCTTATCCCCATATTCTCCAGGTGCCCATCAAAACTCTTTTGTGGAAGAGCCTTTGTGATGGGATCCGCTTGATTTTCTGCTGACGCAATCTTGGTTATCGTCACGTCTCCCCTATGCACAATTTCCCTTAAAAGGTGTTACTTTCTTTCAATGTGTTTCTCCTCTCTTATGACTTCTTGGTTCTCTTGAATTAGCCATTGCTCCACTATTGTCACAATAGATAGTGATTTGTTTATTCGCATCATGAACCACTCTCAAGTCAATCAAGAATTGGCGGAGCCATACGGCATCTTTAGCAGCCTCGGATGCGCAACATACTCAGCTTCCATAATGAAGTCAGCAATACAAAATTGTTTAATACTCCTCTATATGACTGCCCCTCCTCCAAGTGTAAACACAAATCCTGATGTTTAGCTTCTGAAGTCAGAATCCGATTAGAAATCAAAATCTGTTTACCCAACGGGAATTAATTTCCCTCCGGAGTATACAAGCATATAATCTCTCGTTTTCCTAAGATACTTGAAAATATGCTTGACTGTTGTCCAGCGATCAGGACTAGGTTTTGATTTAAACCTGCTGACTTTGCTAACAGCAAAACAAATATCTGGTACAGTATAGAGCATTGCATACATGAGACTCATAACTACCGAGGTATATGAAACCTTACTCATAAATTACTCATGAACCTTACTCACAAACAAATGACAATATCTGTGAACAAAGAAATAAATCAGATGAAAGAAATAAAGCCCGAATCCAAATACACAAACACAAGATTTTACGTGGAAACTAAAATCGGGAAAAAACCATAGGTCATCAGGATGATAAGAGATCAATCCACTATAAAGAAAATTGTTACAACTTTACTCAAGTTTTTCTCTATAATACCCCAAACCCAATTACAATCCAATGCCTACTATTAGAAATCTCACAGGTGTTTGCTTCACTCAACACACGAAATAACCTTGTTATTATGATATATTTATACTAGTTACTGGGAATTAAACCTATAAGAAAATCCATCTCCTCTATGTATAAGACTTTCTTATTCCGTATAAATACTATTTCCTTTTATGCACAAGTCTTCTTGTAAAGATGAGTTCTTTTTCATTCAAGCATAAGAACTTCCAAAAGAATTACTTTCCTTTTCTGCTTAAGATTTCCTGTTCCACACGTGCTTATGGTTGACTACGGTTAGGATCACGGTTGGCCATCAGTTCCCCATGCTGTGTTAAGGGCATCCGAAATTGACTGCCCAGAAAAATAATGATCCATGCACCATGCTTTTAGGGAACCGCTGTCCTTACTGATGTGGGAATTGATGTTACTTGCACAACGTTACTCACAACACTTTTCTCTGGAAATTGGACCGATGTCTTTACCGCTGTATGATTGCACAACGATTTTCACTCGATCTTCGTTTATTAGTTCTTCTTGGTCTTCAAACCCTCAAATTTGATCTCAAGTTTCAAGTGTTCTCACGTCTTTAAAAAGTCTCCTCATTATTTGAATCATTGTTCGGTAACCATTGTGTTCTCTAAATTCTAAGTGTTCTCATGTCTCTAGGAAGTCTTCACATTTCCAACAAACAACATGCTGGCTAATCGATGCCTAGATCAACCAATGAAGTCTCCTCCTCGGTAGCTCATTCATTATAGATGCAATGTAGCTCGCATCTGTTACTGCCACATTGGCCGCTATTAAGCAAGAGGCTACTTCTAAGGACTAATCATTGACTGTTATTGGATGGGAAGTTGCTTCTAAAGACCAGGTCATTTATGAGTCGATGGAGAAGTCTGGGAGCAAAGATAATGCCCTTGCCTATGCCATGGCCGAGTAGAGCTCTGCATCATGGATAGATTCAAGATGTTGCCTGCTTATGATGCTGCCTTGCACTACGAGCATCAGAGTGGGATAAAGACGGCCCATAAATTCTATCCGTGGAAGAGTATGGATTCATTGGAGGCTGTGTCTTAGTTTGAGAAGAAAATCAAGAATAAGGAAACAAATACATTTAAAGAAGACTCATAAATGGTGGCAAGCACACAACAGAAGTAAAAGACCCTGTACCAATGCATATTAAAATACCAAATTCTGTTGGCATTTTAAAGGAGCATTCCCATATAGACCAACGATTTGTGTGTCTACAAGGACCATATGATATGGGTGCAATACGTGGCTGACATTAAGACTTGTCTAAGGATGAGGAGACCTTGGAGTGGGTCAGGTGAAGGGTCTTTATGTTAAAAGGTTGTGTTAAATTGTATCTCCTTCCATTTTGTAATCTCACTTTTATGAATAAAACCAAATTTTGTCATGCCTTTGACTTTGTATTTACTTTATGATTGACTTTTTACTTGAGCCTGTTTACCTCCGTAATGTTTGCCTTGTAGCCAATTTAGGCATAATAAGAGCTTCATGCTACTTTTGGACTCACGCATGTTATCCTCGGTGTTTCCCAGTATGTAATGCAAACTCATGAGTGTTATCTTGGGTGTTACTTAGTCTTTAATGCAGTGAGGTATCCCAATTGGTGATGGTGCTTTGTACAGATCAGGTCGACAGAGCTTTATCCTAGGGTAATTCCCAATGTTTAACGCTACAAGCACGTGTTATTCTGGGTGTTGCCAAATCTTTAACGTGGCAATATGGCCGAATGAGGTCAATAGCTCTTTTATCCTAAGGTAAGTATTATTGTTTAACGCTAATCACACATGTTATCCTAGGTGCTACCCAATCTTGAACGTGGTGAGGTAGCCGAACGAGGTCGACAATGCTTTATCTCCGGGTAAGTCTCATTGTTTAACACTACTCAGACGTGTTATCCTGACTGTTGCACAGTTTTTAACATGACGAGGTATTGCAATTGATTGGAGCTGGCGTGCGAGTTGGAAAATTAGGGTGAGGTTGTTGCCTTGCCATTTTTTTTAAACTTTATCTACTGAAAAATATTTTATTGATGATGAACTTGAAAGTTGATCGCTCAAAGTTTTTATATATTTTGAGTGTCTAATTCGTCCCTTTTTTTATTCGTTTATCGGACATTTATGTATTTTTATTATCTCTTTGAGTCCTTTGCAGGTATTTTTGTTATTCAGGGGAAATTAAGGACTTGATGAAGATTATGGGAGAAAACAAAGAAAAAGCTGCATGTTTGAAGATCTGTGAGTTTCACCTCACAAAACGAGGTCACAGATCAAGTCCAGAAGACACTACAAGTTCAAGTTGTGACAATTACCTAGCACTGTGAGTTACCACTGCGAGTTACACCTAGTAGAACGTAGTAGCAAAACTAAGGTAGAGAGCACTGCGAGAAGAAACTACAAGTTAGATCTTGCAAAAGGATTTAGTAGCCAAACCAGGTATTTTTCTACGATTCCTTACTGCAAGCTCTACCTAGTAGTTCAATTCCAGAAAAGAATGCGAGTGAAGACTACAAGTTCTTACTCGCAGAATCAACTAGCTGTGTAGCACCATAAGTCACTGGGAATAGAAACTGCGACATCAATGTCGCAGAGCAACTACAACAAATGAAGATCTGCAAGTTACAACCAGCAGAATGGAGTGGCAAATTTTATGTTGACTCAACTGTGAGGTCCAAGTCACAGATCATGGTAGTAGATCCTGTTCCACGTCACCCTGCAAATGGAATTCAGACAAATCTTCTCATCACTATATAAATGCATCTTTCTTTCTAGAAAGGAAGTTCTTGCGTGTTGTGTGATGTGTGAAATCGTGTTCATAAAATCAGTACTCTCAAGTGCACGAATTGTGAAGATATCGTACAGTGGCAAGTAAGGATCGTTCCCACGAGGACTAGAGATTTACTGATTAAATCTATTTCTAATTAAAGCTAAATTGAAATAACCAAAAGATTGCTTGAAGATTAAATTAAAACTAAAACTAAATTAAATTAAACTAAAGAAAACAATTGAGAATATTGGTTTGTGATCAAGAGAGAAAGAACTAGGTCATCAGTGAACCCCAATTATAAACATTCAATGTTTGGAATTAATTTGTAAACAACATTCAACCAATTCAAGGATTCATTCTTTATCTTTAATGTGACTATTACCGTTCGGTTGTGGGTTGATTCATGTGTTCCCAACCGCTATTCACCCTTTGGTCCAGGTGTGAATAATGATTAAAAACCTATTAAGTGTAAGAAATAAGAACCAAATTCTATTACTTTGCCTTGGTCCAGCTAAAGATAAAATTCATTCATTCACAAAATCATTAATTAAGATTATGTTTGTTCATCTATAACCCTAATTATCAGATAGTCTTAATCCTAAAATCATGCCAAATAATTGTTCACCCTTTGGTCCAGGTGTGAACAAAAATTATAATTAATGAGGATTAAGCAGTTAAGAACAATGAATAAATCAAGAATTGAATTGATGAAATAATATTAATCCAAACATGAGCATTCACAAAAGGTACACATTGATTCCCTAGTTATGGATTTAGTTACAAATCATGAAAATAAAAGACGAGAAAGGAAAGATAAAACCCATTGAGGTCTCAAACAGATTCTTCAAATCTTCAATTGAAATCTTTTCTGTTTTGGAATCTTCGGATGTGCAAAGATGAATGGAAGTTGTGTTTGATGTGAAAGTATGGAAAAGATGCTATAGGCTGGAATGTATATAAAAAAATATATAATAAAAGATGTATATATAGGTTCTCTCCCGAAATAGGGTTTCAGAATTCCCTAGACAACAAGGAGCACGCACGACCGCTCTCTTTACAGCGGTACAAACAACTTGCACAAACCAGGGTACATATGGCGTTGTGCTCTCTGAGAAGTTGCGCCGTGGAGACCATTGAGGAGACATGTCCTGGACAACGGTACATACCGCGACAATTAAAGATGGCTTGTCTTGGGTTCTCCGCTCAACAGACCGCGATAGAGGCTTTGCTTAGGTAGCGACCTCCGCAGTGGCAATTGACAAAATTGCCCTTTTTTTCTTCAAATCTTCCAAACACAACATTAACATCCAATGTCCTGAAAAATGCTCAAACACACGAATTAAATACCTAAAAGGCTCAAGAAACAAGCAATTGATCGGAGGAATGGGGATTAAAAACATATACAAATAATGATCGATCAAATACCCTTAAACCTATCTTTAACTAGTCCTCGAGCAAAACTAAGAAAGCAAAAACTAAAAACTAAAAATTAAAATCCTAGTTAAGCCACCTTCATAGGGGAACACGATAGCATTTAGCACATGTTACAAGCCTTTAAAGTACCAAACATGTAAAATGCATTTGAAAAGTGCCCATATTGAAACAATGCATGCTAAAGTCAATAAGTAAAGACTAAAGTTAAGTCACAAAACTGAATGCATTGCTCAATTTTTTAATGAAAGGCCCATTCTCAAGACGTTCAAGTTTCAAAGTCACATTCGCTAAAGGCCATAGACGTAATTCGCCTTGAATTTAATCCTCATAGAATGTCTCTCACTATTTCTCACAAAACCTAGGTAAATACACTCAACAAGCATATGCGATAGACTTTATGCACAAGAAATTTCAAGATATAGTCGAATATGAATAAATTATAGAAAGAATGCCTAACTTGATATGCAAAAGATCTCACGAAAGAATTAAGCATTACGAACAAGATAAACATACGATTCACTTCTACTTTCATAGTAAGGATAACCAGTAGATCAGTTAGATTTTCATTGAGGTTGTAATAAGGCCATTGGGTGATGGTTAAGAAAGAATTGGAAATTAGGAATTCAAAAACCTAGGACCATACCATGAGAGTCTTTAATTACCTTTACGGCTTCGCACAAATTTCTCTCTCTTTATTTCGAGTGGCATAGCTACACTCCCCATCATCCTATTCTTCAAAATTTCACCATTCTTTACATGTCAAAAACTCCTCTCAAGTAGATACAACTTTTCACTCTAATTGACTTAATTAGATTCATAAAAATCTATTCTCTGATTCCCTTTAAAATATATTTTTTAATTTTTTAAATTATTTTTTCAAAAATTGAATCAAGAATTGAGAATCAGAGAATTACATGGAAATCACAATTATCAAACTTACTTTTTGGATTGAATGCAACTATTTTCCTTAATTGGCCTCTGATTGAAATATGCACAAAAATCATGTGCAGAACTATTACATCTTCTTACATTCTCAAAGCATCATCCCAAGTTATAAGGTATGGCTATAGTATAGGCTACATGGGTTACAAATAATGTGGTGAAGAAATAAAAAAGGCCGATTCAGTGTTTGGCTTCAAACAGAGCTATGGAGCACACAACACATGGGTAAGAAATATTTACGGCCTTTTAAATAGTTCAAGCACGCATAGTCTGTTCATCACTTCCACTGGTTCGACTTACTCAAGATCAAAATAAACATGTGAATTCTTTTAAAGATGAAAGTTCTATAATGCTCAATGTATAACCTATAGAGATCAACTCTAATGCTAAGAACCTACTGAGTGTTTAGGAGTAGAAACAAAATATCCCTCATAATATGTCATATGTGTACGCATTTTAGCTTAGTGAACTCACGAAGGTAGTCTCCACTATTAATCATGGCAATTCAAATAAGCTTCCTATCCACTGTCACATCAAGAGTATGCCATAAATTTTTGAAAAAAAAAATGCAATGTACTACTTTAAGTGGCAAGAATTTAGTGTAAACTCAGCGATTAATGCATATTATCTCTAGGGCGCAGATCATTACATAATATCATAGATCACACCCCCAAACCTAAACTCAACATTGCCCCCAAAGGTGACAAGTGAGAAAAGAAAGGAGCGGAAAAATAAAATCAAAAGAAAAATACTAATAAACTCAAAATCTAACTTAAATTAAAAAATATAAAGAAAATAAACAGAAAGTTAAAATGAATATGACAATAATTCAAAAAGAAAAATAAAACAAGAAAAAGAAAGAAATGTGCATATTCTCTAAAGTCCTTCATCCTCATCCGAAATATGCAAAATCTCAATTTCCTGGCCCGAATCATGCTCACGATGTTGCGACTCCATAGGAGCTCCACTATCAAAAATAGGCGGATCATACCAAGAGCTGCCTCCTGCCTGGAAACACACACTACCGTCATCAGCCACAAAAAATCAACTAACCATCGTGCGTAACTCAGTAATACTCGCCTCAACAGTGTCAAAACGCTTGTTCATTCGCTCCTCCAATCCTCTAAATTGACCCCTCATAGCGTAAAACATTGAATCAAAATATGTACCTCTTGGTTGAGTGACCTTTGGCTGAGCAGTTGGTGGAACATTTGTACGAACATCAGGCATAGGATTGGTAACCTCCATCTGTAACTGTGCCTCTCGTAATTGGGCTTTCTGAGCTTCTCGCACCTCACGGCGACGTTGCCGCTCTCCATGCTGCCCTATCGTAGGTGATCTCCGATCGTGACTCAGCTTGTTCCACACTGTCAAGACCAACATAATAGGCACATGTTCCTCCAATCCTGCATCCATTTGAATACCCGCCTCTCTATAAAAAGCTGTAATTAAACAGGGAAATACCATAGATGACCCATCCTCACAACCACTGTTGTAAATTGCCCTAAAAATTACATGACCAATATTAATTGGTCGGCCAGTCACAAGATGATGTAATAGTCGGGCCGGGCTCAAAGAATAACTCAGTACAATGTTGTGTAGGTCTTAATGAGTATGATATGAAGATGTTCCATAATGCAGCATCCACTCTCAAATCCCTCTAATACAGGCGAACCATCTAGTTCCACTCCTCCCCACCATCCATCCTAAGTATGGCAACCAACCTCTCCAGGTGCTGATCAATGTCGGTAATCGTATCTATCTCAATATTGTTGTTAACTTGCACATCTGAAGTAACAAAATACCGGTTGATTACATTCAGCAATATATGGAATTCAACACCTTGGACCAAAAC
The DNA here is from genome assembly GCA_032871835.1 of Dipteronia dyeriana. Lineage (NCBI taxonomy): Eukaryota > Viridiplantae > Streptophyta > Magnoliopsida > Sapindales > Sapindaceae > Dipteronia > Dipteronia dyeriana. Next base: position 84,561,672 of record CM065296.1, on the reverse strand, counting down.
CGAACCTCCATTGAGAAATCTCTCTGGTATCATGCTTGCATAGAACTGGGTCACAATGCTCTTATAAGGCTTCATAGGCCTTTGAACAAATCTCCCCCACTAGCGGGCAACTACCATCTCAGAAACTGATGTCTCTATCATGCTTTGCACATCAATCCCTTTTTCCACAATCAACGCTCGCGCTTGAAACTTTGAAACTCGGTCCTCAAATCTTTGTTCTAAGCTGGGTGTGAAGAAGCGGGGCCTTTACCTCTAGAAGTGCCTCCTACACGCGGTATCTTACTTAAATAGGTTTTAGCCATCTGCACACAAGAAACAAGCAAACAACCCAAATTAAGCGAATTGTGTGGCTAAAATTTGGCAGCAATTCGACTTATTTCGTTGGTCCCGCATTACATAATAATAAATTATTCCAAGGTCAAAACAATGTCATCCATCATTAGAACTCATGTAATATCACCATGGCATCATAAAATCTAAACAAAGTCCAACATATCCTATTCCCATCAATTTCGAAATTCCAGTTGCAACAAAATTGAAATCTTACAAACTAGGCATCATTAGAAACATTAACATATTCTAAACAAATCCTAATGATCAAATAAACAGAACTTTTGAAATTAAGCACATAATATCACAAAATCAACTCATTCTTGAAAATCTAGGTCAAATACTACACATGAGTAAAATAATATATGAAATAGGGTGTAGAAAGACATACCTTTGATATTTGATGCAAGTAAGTGGAGTTTAAATGAAATAATGTGAAGAAAATTTGAAAAATAAAGAAAGAGAGAAGATTCAAAGAAGAAGAAGAAGAAGAAGAAGAAGAAGAGGAAAACCACTCATAGCAAAGTAAAGAAATAGAGAGATAGCGACCCAGAAACTCTCTTATGTAGGTACGTAAAATTATGCCCTACCGCAGTCTGGGTCACTTACTTGGGCGGCGGTTTGGGAAGCAATGATGCCTAAATTTGCTTACCTAAAACTTCAAAATGCACTATTTAACTTAAGCCACCGCGGTCTGAACGGCGGCGTAGACATTGCCTCTACAGCGGTCAGTCCAACGATGTTTCACAGAGGATCAATGTTTTGTGTGTCGTGGTACAGACACATTGTCTGCAGAGTGGTCTGTACTGCGAAGAATTCCAATGGGTACCTTCTTGCTAGGCCGCGGTGCAGACAACACTCCTTAAGAGCGGTCCACCCAGTGGTGATTGGTAGAGCCTTCGTGCTTTAAATACCACGGTCTAGACAAGAGTCTAGAGAGCGGTATTGCCAACTGTGGATGAACAAAATTGTTCCCTATAGTTCATCTGTAAAGCTCAAATATGCTCACATTAGAAGCACCTGTTCTTGTCATTCAAAACTTCAAGATACCCCAAAACCTGAATTAAACAATGTCTCCGACTTAAGCACAAGACTAAAATTTTTACAATATTCAATTCTAGCTTCAAAGGTTCTTGCGACACACTGATTATGACTCAAAAATAAAGAAAAATAAAAACAAAAACAAAAACAAAAATAAAAGAATTAAACCTGGGTGAGCTGTCTCTTACCAAGCACTTTATTTAACATCTAGGCGAGACGGATGAGAGCACTACGGCTCTTTGAGCTCCATCAATTCAATGTCACGACTATCTGTTGATGTTCCCAAATAAGGTTTCAGTCTATGGGCATTGACCTTGAATGGTCTTCCGCTTCTCAGGAACTCTATTTCTACTACCCCATTGGGAAAGACTTGAGTAACTTGGTATGGTCCCATCCATTTCGATCTCAACTTCCCTGGAAACAACTTCAAACTTGAATTATACAAGAGGACTAACATTCCCTGATGAAATTCCTTTGGGCAAATCTTCTTATCATGTAACTCTTTAGTCTTCTCCTTATATGTCTTTGCATATTCATAAGCATTATTTCGAAGCTCCTCAAGCTCACTCATTTGTAAACTCCTTTCTTCTCCAGCTTTGCATAAATCGAAATTCAATTTCTTCAAAGCCCAGTAGGCATTGTGCTCCAATTCCACTGGTAAGTGACATGCTTTCCCAAAGACGATCCTATAATGACTCATCCCAATCGGAGTTTTGTAAGCAGTTCTATATGCCTACAAGGCATCATTAAGTTTGAGTGACCAATCCTTCCGATTTGGTTGCACAACCTTTTCTAAGATCTGCTTAATCTATCTATTACTCACTTCCACCTGTCCTGATGTTTGAGGATGATACAGGATTACCACCTTATGCTTGACACTATATTTCTTCATTAGTGAGATAAAGACATTGTTACAATAGTGGCTTCCGTTGTCACTTATTATTACACGAGGAGTCCCAAATCTGGTGAAAATATTCTCTTTGATAAACTTCACCACCACCTGGCTATCTTTCGTTTTGGTTGCAATTGCTTCAATCCACTTTGATACATAATCCCATTAACCAAGATGTAATTGTACTCATATGAAGATGGAAACGGTCCCATAAAATCGATTCCCCATACGTCAAATATCTCAACCACCATTTAGCTTGATAATAGCATCTTGTCCTTTTTTCCAATGTTTCCCGTTCTTTGGCACCTGTCATAAGAAATACAAAAAGAATAAGCATATTTAAATAATGAGGTCCAGAAGAAACTAGATTGAAGAACTTTTAGAGTAGTCATTTTAGCACTAAAGCGCCCCATCCACAATGAAGATTGTGGCAAAATCTTAACACATACTGTTACTCTTCCTCTGGAACACATCTCCGAATGATTTGGTCGGTGCCAAATTTGAACAGGTACGTCTCATCCCGGAAATACTGTCTGGTGCTGGAGAGGAATCTTCTCTTCGTTTGTGGGTTCATATCAGATGGTATGATTCCATTTACAAGGTAGTTCATGATGTCCGCATACCATGGATCCTTGCCACCTACTGCTAGTAACTGTTCATTTGGAAAGTTCTCAATGATAGGTATGGCTTCAACTTATTCTTCTCCTCCCTTATCTACCACCAGTCGAGAAAGATGATCCGCCACCACATTCTCACTGCCCTTTTTAACCCTGATTCCTAAGACAAATTCTTGTAACAAAAGGATCCACTTGAGTAATCTCGGTTTCGCTTCCTTTTTAGTTAGCAAATACTTTAATTCAACATGATTAGAATAAACAATGACCTTAGATCCTATCAAGTATGACCGAAATTTCTCTAAGGCATTAACAACAGCAAGCAATTCTTTTTCTGTGGTGGAGTAATTCAATTTTAAACATTCAAAGTAAGACTAGTGTAGTAAATAACATGTGGCAATTTATCTACTCACTGTCCTAAAATAGCTCCTACATCATAGTCAAATGCATCACACATTAATTCAAAAGGAAGTGACCAATCAGGAGGCATGATTATAGGAGTAGATGTCAATATATTTTTCAGAGTTTCAAAAGCATGCAAACAATCATCATTGAATACAAATGAAATATCCTTGGTCAAAAGGTTGCATAGGGGACGACTAATCTTTGAAAAATCTTTTATAAAACGCATATAAAAACCTACATGACCAAGAAGACTTCTCACACCTTTCACCGAAGTGGGAGGTGGAAGTTTTGCACTAACTTCAATTTTAGCACGATCTACTTCTATACCTTTTTCAGAAATAACATGTCCTAAAACTGCTCCAGACTTTACCATAAAGTGGCTTTTCTCCCAACTAAGTGTCAAGTTAGTCTTTGTGCATCTTTTTAAAACAATAGTTAAATTATCAATTAAATGGTCAAAAGAATTCGTAAAAATAGATAAATCATCCATAAATACCTCAATAAATTTCTCTAACATGTCGAAGAAGATTGACATCATACATCTCTGGAAAGTGGTAGGGGCATTACACAACCCGAAAGGCATTCTTCGATATGCAAAGGTGCTAAAGGGGCATGTAAACATTGTCTTTTCTTGGTCCTCTAAAGCAATGACAATCTGATTGTAACCTGAAAATCCATCCAGAAAGCAATAATAACATGTCCCACCAAACGATCGAGCATCTGGTCAATGAATGGCAAATGAAAGTGATCCTTTCTGGTTGCCGTGTTGAGCTTGCGGTAGTCTATGTACACTCTTCATCCCGTTGTCTTTCTTGTAGGAATCAACTCATTGTTCTCATTAGATACCACAGTAATTCCTGACTTCTTTGGAACAACATGTACCGGACTCACCCACTTATTATTGGATATTAGGTATATGATACCTACCTTCAGTAGCTTCAGGACCTTTTCCCTAACAACTTCTTTCAAGCTTGGATTTAGTCTTCGTTGAGTTTCTCTAGAGGGCTTTGAATCTTCTTCCAATAGAATCTTATGCATGCAAATGATAGGGCTTATTCCCTTAATATTCGATATGGACCATCCAATGGCGGCTTTATATTCGTTGAGCACCTTTATTAGCTTTTCTTCTTTTTCTTCATTTAGGTCTGAAGCTATAATTACAGTGAGTGTCCCATCCTCTCCTAAGAATGCATATTTGAGAGTAGAAGGGAGCTGTTTGAGTTCTAATACATGGGGAGAGCTTGTAGATGTAATTAGAGACTTGTTGGTCTCATCTTCAATTACCTCACCTAACTTTTCAATTTAAAACTCTTCTTCTACCTCCTCATCTTGTTGAACTTCTACATCATCCTTAAAGAAATCCTTTACCCAATCAAGTAATTCATTAAGGCTTTCATTTCCTAACTCCTCTTGAATTACAGAATTAACCACCTCTACCGAGCAACAATCAGCCGAATAGGAATCATCGGTCACCCCAGGTAGTTTCAATGATTCAAAAACTTTGAAATCCACAGTCTCATCTAACACTGTCATCGTGAGCTTTCCATTCTGTACATCAATGAAGGTTTTTACAGTCGCCATGAAAGGTCTTCCCAGTAGAATTGGTTTACTACCTCTTTCCTTGGATCCCTCTTCCATGTCAAGTACTACTAAATCAGCAGGAATGATTAGAATGTTGACCTGGACTAATACATCTTCCATATATCCTCTTAGGTACCTGGCTGACCGATCCGCCAACAAAAGTGACATGATTGTCTTCTTTAGATCATTCAATCTCAATTGCTCATAGATTTCGTATGGCATCAAATTGATGCTGGCTCCCAGATCTAACATTGCTCTCTCCAAGTTAGTACTTCCAATAGTAATGTTGATACAGAAACTTCAAGGATCTTAGAGTTTTGGTTGCAAAGATTTTTGAAGGACTATATTAGCATTTCCGATTATGAACTCTTGATAATTTTTGAAAAACCTTGGCTTGTAAGTATGGATATTTTTGAAATTTTTTGCATAGGCTGGCATCTTCTGGATCATCTCTAACAGTGGCAATTTGACATTGACTTTTAATAGAATGTCATATATGTCTTTGTATGACTTCTCCAACTTGCTCTTTTACAGTCTTCCTTGGAATGGAACTGGAGGAACAAATGGATTAGGAGACTTGTGTAGAGGTGGTAATTTATTGAATTTTTCTACCAGTATCTCGTTCATTTTTTCTGGTGACATGTTCTCTCTTGAAGGACCTAAAACAATAGAAAATTCATTAGAAGGTTCAACGGGTCTATTATTGATTAATTCCTTACCATTCCGGAGAACTGTTATGACCTTTTCTTGTTCAGTATAACTTGGAAATTTTTCTGGTTCACTCATTTACTTAGCTTCAACCAGTTGCCCGATTTGTGTTTTCATATTCCTCATTGAAGCCTCTAAGTTCTGAAACCTGACGTTATTGTCTTGAATATTTTCCTAGCTAAGTTGTATGAAGTTATTCAATGTTTCCTCCAATGATGGCTTTTTGGTTTGGTTTTCAAGATTTTGATTAGTACCGGTATTGTACTGTCTCGAGCCATAGTTGTTGTTGTTTCCCTATTGGTTCCCGGTGCCTTGAATGTTGGTCCAGAAGAAGTTTAGATGATTTCTCCACCCGGATTGTATGTATTTGCAAAAGGATCATTCTGAGGTCTAGAATTGAAATTTTTCATCGCTTGCACTTCTTCCCCTTCATTAGCTCCAGGACCTCTTACTTGAAAAGCTTCCGTACCATACCTTGGTAGATCATATCCCTAGCATCGCTCTTCTCTCAGTTGCCTCACCTGATTGACAAGTAACTCGATAGCCTTTTGCATTTGCGACATTTGCATTGAATTTCTGGCATTAGTATGTATTCGTAGATACCCTTCCTTCTCCTGGAATTCTTCTATCGAGAATTTCTAGTGAGTTTTTCAAAGATTGATTGCAATTCCTCTGGAGTCTTTTCAATCATGGATCCTCCACATGCATTATTCACTGATACAGTTGAAATGTCATTTAGTCCGTCATAGAGCCATTGCCAGAGTTGATGCATTTGATATCCCTGCTGAGGATAATCAAACAGAAGTATCTTGTAACGCTCTCATGCATCATAGAATGACTCTTAGTCTCCTTGGAAGAAATTTGTGATTTTAGGCCCGAGCTCACTAGTTTTCTATGGAGAATAGAATTGATCAGTAAGCCTCTCTACCACTTCTTCCCATGTTGTCAGCAAAGTAGAGGCAAAGTCAAAAGCCATGTCTTCACCTTTTCCTTGCGAGCATGTGGAAGACACCTCATACGCAATTGGTTTTTTGCCACCCTGGTGTTTGGAAAAGCTTGAATTGCTACGTAGAATTCTCTAAGAAATTTAATCATATCTTCATTCGAAAGTCCATAGAAAGCAGGCTGTAGATTTTAATGGAAACTTTTCAGCTTATAGTTTCTAGCTGCCTCATCCAGTGCAATGTATGGAGGGTGATTATCAACTATAGGCTTGTTGTAATCCTTCATGGTCTTGATAGGTACAACTGGTAGCTTCGAAACCTATTGGATGTTGTGATTTCCATCATCTTCCATTGCTCTTTGTCCAATATGATCAATGTTGTCGTTCGACGGTAGTAATTCTCCTTGCAGTGATCTTCTCCCTTGCATTCACCGTTGAAACCTGAAACAAAAGGCAGACACACAGTTAACTACAAAAAAGAAAATTAAATCATAGAAAAACTAAAATAAATCTAAAAAATTTATGACTCTACTACCTAAATAATTAAGTCTATTAACTAAAACTAAAACTAGAATTAACCAATAAATTTAACTAGTCCTTGGCAATGGTGCTAAAAAACTTGATATGCGAAATCGTGTTTACAAAAACAATACTTGCAAGTGCACAAATCGTGAAGATATCGTACAGCGGCAAGTAAGGTTTGTTCCCACGAGGACTAGACATTTACCGATTAAATCTAATTCTAATTAAAGCTAAATTGAAAGTAACCAAAAGATTGTTGGAAGATTAAATTTAAACTAAAACTAAATTAAATTAAACTAAAGAAAACAATTGAGAATATTGGTTTGTGATCAAGAGAGAAATAACTAGGTCATTAATGATCCCCAATTATAAACACTCAATGTTTGGAATTAATTTGTAAACAAGATTCAATCAATTTAAGGGTTCATTCTTTATCTTTAATGTGACTATTACCGTTCGGTTGCGGGTTGATTCACGTATTCCTAACCGCTATTCCCTCTTTGGTCCAGGTGTGAATAATGATCAAAAACCTATTAAGTGCAAGAAATAAGAACCAAATTTTATTACTTTACCTTGGTCCAACTAAAGATAAAATTCATTCATTCACAAGATAATTAATAAGATTATGCTTGGTCCACTCTAACCCTAATTATCAAAAAAGTCTTAATCCTAAAATCATGCCAAATAATCGTTCACCCTTTGGTCTAGGTGTGAACAAAAATTATAATTAATAAGGATTAAGCAGTTAAAAACAATGAATAACTCAAGAATTGAATTGATTAAATAATATTAATCCAAACATGAGCATTCACAAAAGGTTCACATTGATTTTTATGGATTTAGTTACACATCATGAAAATAAAAGATGAGAAAGAAAAGATAAAACCCATTGAGGCCTCAAACGGATTCTTCAAATCTTGGATTGAAATCTTCTCTGTCATGGAATCTTCAGATGTGCAAAGATGAATTGAAGTTGTGTTTGATGTGAAAGTATAAAAAGGATGCTGTAGGCTGGAATATATATAAAAAAAGTATAATAAAATATGTATACATAGGTTCTCTCCAAAAATAGTGTTTTAGAATTCCCTAGACAACAAGGAGCATGCACGACCGCTCTCTATACTGCGGTACGAATAGCTTGTACAGACCGTGGTTCATAAGGCGGTGTGCTCTCTGAGAAGTTATGTTGTGGAGACCGCTGAGGAGAAATTTCATGGACAGTGACAGACCGCGACTATTAAAAATGGCTCATCTGGGATTCTCTACTCAACAGATCGCGGTTGAGACTTTATGTGGGCAGCGACCTCCGCATCAGCAATTGACAAAATTGTCCCTTTTTGCTTCAAATCTTCCAAACACAACATTAAAATCCAATGTCCTGAAAAATGCTCAAACTCACAAATTAAACCTAAATGGCTCAAGAAACAAATATTTGATTGGAGGAATATGGATTAAAAACATAAACAAATAATGATCAATCATTGTGTTGTAGTCTTATGCTTTAGAGATAGAAACACCTTTTCAATTTCACCTTTGATCTTGTATTATTAGATTAAACACTTTAGATTTCATAACTTGGAATTATAATCTTCATGTAGTGATAAATAGATCTACTCTTTGTCAACCAAGAAAGGTTTTGTTGAGTAAGCATATAAGGGAGCATCAAAAATTCATGAGCTTTCTTTATCTTTCTTTTACTTTACTTGTCTCTATTTGATAATGAGTGGCTAAATCCTTTTTGTTGAGGATTTAGTGATTATATATATGTGAACACTTTTAGTAATGATCTAGTCTATGTTTAATCTATTTTGAGTTTGCACTTATGCTTAATAGATTCACATGCTGATTGATGGGTACGAACTTTACTTAGCATATAAACATGAATTGTGTGCATGAATAGTTGATCTATCTATTAGTTGATCAATCTTGAGTAGGTTACACTTGAAACTCTTACATATAGGTCTTTGTTGATAGAAACTAGGTTGTGAACTTTGTTATTAGCATGTTGCATCATTATCTCCTCAGCATATCTTTAGAATGTTTAAGATCAATCATTTTGCAAGCATTTTCCAATTAGTATAACTTTCAGTGACTTTTACTAGAACAATCATTAGTACACTTTCAAGTTCCTCATGGGAACGATACCCTTACTTGTGTTTGCTACACTCGACAGTGATTCGTTCACTTGTGAAGTGTCATCTAGACTCACGCACTCCATTTAGTTTGTAGAGCATCATTAAGTTTAGAGGGTGAGTCAAATTTTGGTTGTGTGTGTTTTTAGTGCAATTCGTCATTGTAGTTTTAGATTTAATCAACTTGATAATCAGATCTTTGATCAGTTTTAATTGCCGACTTTTTAGGATACTATTTGAAAATGACAAGTTGTGATATGTCACCGGCTAGTTCATGGGATGAAGGACATGTTTAACCTGTCAGATTGAACAGTGGTGAATATCATGAGTATATGAAGAATTATTCCTTGCCAAGAGTCGGAGCTCACCCTTCGGCCATCATGTTAAATACAGAACAGAGGAATTATGAATACAAGAACCAACATTATAATACTCTTCTCACATACTATGGAAAACAAGAAGAGGATTATCTTCATTTCATGAAAGAGTATTGTAATAACCATTTGCCTAGGAGCGTTGTTAGAGAATCAACTCAAGATGCATGTTTCTCATATTGTATGAAGGATAAGGCCAAGTAGTGGCTTATGGCGTTAACATTAGAATCGTTAGCAATATGGTATGAGGTTGAGAGAAGTTTTCGATAAATACTTTCCGGCGTGGAAGACAAAGGAGATCCGAGGAAAATTTGCTACATTTGTATAAAAGGATGGAGAACTTTTTCACGAGGCATGAGAGTGATTTAAGTTACTCCTAGCTCAATTCCCTTACCATGAGTTTACACTAGTCAGTTGAGTGCAATCATTTTATGATGAACTTTTAGGGCTCACCCAAGCGATAGTTGAGAATGATTGCGGAGGAGCTATGAGAGAGAAAGTAGTTCTCAAGCTATTGGAGAATGGTATCATCTATCCAACTTTTAATAGTAGGTTGATTGGTCTAATACATGTGGTACCAAAGAAATCCGGTATTACGGTTGTGAGGAATAAGGACAACGATTTGGAACCTCAAAGAGCTCAAACCGGGTGGAAAGTTTACATAGACTACAGAAAGATTAACAATGCTACTCGCAAGGATAATTATCCTTTGCTTTTCATAGATCACATGTTGGAACGCCATGCGGGACATAGTCATTATTGCTTCTTGGATGGATATTCGAGATATAATCAAACAGCAATCGAATCGAAAGATTAAGAGAAGGCTGAGAGATTAGGCTTCCAAGTTGAATGATATATTATGGGCATATAGGACATCTTTCGAAACTCCAATCAGTATGACTCCATTTTGGTTGATTTTTAGAAAGGCATGTCACCTACCGGTGGAATTAGAGCACCATGCATCTTGGGCGACTAGGTCACTTAACTTTGACTTAGACAAAGCGAATGAGCAAATGGAGTTACAATTGGATGAACATGAAGAACTTCGGTATGAGACATATGAGAATACAACACCCTATAAGGAGAGATCAAAAAAGAGTGCATGACAAGATGATCGTTAGAAAAGATTTGCATCCAAGAATGCTGGTGCTACTTTTCAACTCTCGGTTGAAGATGTTTCCGTGAAAGTTGAAGTCAAAATGGTTCTGTCCATATCGAATCAAGGAAGTTTTTCCCGATGGAGCGGTAGAGTTAGAAGATTTAAGAAGTAGGGATACTGTCAAGGTCAACAGGCATAGACTTAAGCCGTACTTGAAAGGGATTGAAGAAGTAACAATGCTAGAACAAATCGAGCTTACGGAGCCGGAGAGCTCCAATGCAATGCTTGGTGGTAAGCATACCACCTAGGTACACTCTACATTTGTATATAGTAGTCACTTTTTTAGTTTTTATTATATAAGTTGTCTAGTTTAAGTGTGTTTTTGCTTTGTGATTAGAGTACATGATGTTCTGAATTTTGTGCAGTGGAGGATTTTTAGATTGTACATATATGATAGTAAAAGTTTTGTTGTTTATGCAACCAAACGTTAGAACTCATGCCCTTGTTCTTTATGGTTTAAAATATTGGGGGTAATGTTGAGTTTAGGTTTGGGGGTGTGGGCAAAATGTTATGATTTGAGCCTTTCATGAACAAAAATAAAATTTTGAATGTGATGTTGTGTTGTTGAGGAGTATCGTGCATTGCACTAGTTTTTGAGTTTTGGATAACTTTATATCAATCTATGATTGATCGTACATATTCAGATAGTCCTTTTTTTTCTTTATGACTTAGTGAAAGAGATTTTGTACGATAATGTTAATATCAATAGTGGAGGCTACCTAAGAGAGAATTTGTACATAAATTTCTTATTTTTGAGAGTTTAATTCTACTCTTCTAAACTGTGTTTGTAAATGTTCTATGCTTATGTTGATCTTATTAAGCATTATACATATTAAATGCCATTGAACATGCAAGTGGGCTGCTTACTACAATTTGTATTCCTATGATAGATCGACTTTTGAATATGATTTTAAGCAGTATGTGCTCTTAATTCCAAATCACCCAAACACATGTTCCAAAGAAAGATTTCAAGGTCAAAACACAAGCCATAAACAAATCCCTACCTCAATAAATAGAAGGAATGGCGTGCACTTAGGCATTCTATAATATGTACAAATAAGGGTATTCTCAAAAGCAGAAATGAAGTAAGTGTAAGAAAATTGAACACTTAAGCCCTTGTTCATTCATATTTATATGTCACTCAAAAATACAAGTGGCAACTAAGCACAAGAAAATGGTAGTGAAGCCTAGACGCTAAAAGAAAATTGAAAAGTGTTGAGTCAATATGGGGAAACCAGAAAAATTGCCAAGTGTCATAGTTCTCAACATGGGGGTCAATGATCCTCAAGATACACCAAACTCCCATCACTAGTTGAAATCGAGTGAAGTCCTAATTGATCTTTATGATGTCTAACTTGGGAATACACATCGATGCATGCTTTTTCCACTTCCTTGGTTTTTCAAATCTTTAATGAGATCCAATTTTTAGACATGTGCTTCCAAGAAAAACAATTATCTTATGCGAACACATTCGTATATATTCCGTTTCACATATGTTGATAAAGAGAGAGCCTATGGTTCTGAGAGAAAAATCGACTGAAATTCAGTAAGGAATAGAGTCAAGGCGAATTGTATCCATGCATTCAAGTTCATTGTCTTTGAAACTTTGAAGTCAGAGTGTGGGATTTGATTCTGGGCTATTTCATATTGAATGACATTTTGTCATTTCCTACACAGTATCTTTCGTTTGATCTCCTTATTCACATGTATCACAATGAACAACATTAGAAACATTGGCTATCGTATCGTTTTAGGAGTAATTTTTTGTTAGTTTATTTTAAGTAGCTTCGCTCGAGAGCGAGTAAAAGTTAGGTTTGAGGTTTTTGATCGCTCTAAATTTGAATAAATTTTGAACGTCTAATTCATCTCTTTTGTGTCCGTTTATCTGATATTTATGTGTTTTAATTATCCTAGAAAAAAAGTTCTTGTGTGTTGTAGTCTTATGCTTTAGAAATAGAAACACCTTTTCAATTTCACCTTTGATCTTGTATTTTTAGATTAAACACTTTAGATTTCATAACTTAGAATTATAATATTCAAGTAGTGGTAAATAGATATATTCTTTGTCAACCAAGCAAGGTTTTGTTGAGCAAGCATAGAAGGGAGCATCAAGAATCCATGAGCTTTCTTTATCTTTCTCTTTACTTTACTTGTCTCTATTTGATAATGAGGAGCTAAATCCTTTTTGTTGAGGATTTAGTGATTGTATATATGTGAACACTTAGAGTAATGATCTAGTCTATCTTTAATCTATCTTGAGTTTGCACTTATGCTTAATAGATTCCCATGTTGATTGTTGGGTATGAACTTTACTTGGCATCTAAGTATGAATTGTGTGCATGAATAGTTGATCTATCTCTTGGTTATCAATCTTGAGTTGGTTACACTTGAAACTCTTACATATAGGTCTTTGTTGATAGAAACTAGGTTGTAAACTACGTTATTAGCATGTTACATCATTATCTCCTTAACATATCTTTAGAATCTTTAAGACCAATCATTTTGCAAGCATTTTCCAATTAGCATAACTTCCAGTGACTTTTACTATAACAATCATTAGTACACGTTTCAAGTTCCTCGTGGGAAAGATACCCTTACTTGTGTCTGTTATACTCGATAGCAATTCGTCCATTTACGAAGGGTCATCTAGACTCACGCACTCCATTCAGTTTGTAGAGCATCATTGAGTTTAGAGTTAAGCTCGAAGTGCATCAAAAGTTCACAACAAAATATCTATAGGTATTACATTTTAAGGTATTGAGCTTTCCACGACTTGTCCATCTAGCCATCCCTGGGTCGTCTGATCTAATAAGCTCTATGTTCTTTAATTCCCGCGATCCGTTACAGTCCTTCCCACTTGTCAACCAAAGTTCTTGTTGTTTTGTTTTTTTTTGTGTTGGGCATTTCCTTTCTCGAAACCAAGTCATCTAGTTGGAATATTCGTTGGTGTACATTTGAATTATAGTACCTTAGGGATTTTTGTTGGTAAGCGGCATTCCTAATCTTTGCCATTTCTTTTCTTTCCTTGAGTTCGTCCAGATTTTCATTCAGCATTTGCACATTTAACTATGGTTGAAACAATTGTATTCTCATATAAAAGAATCTTGTCTCGAAAGGAATCACATCTTCTTTCTTAAATGCCATGGCAGAGGGTGTCTTACCTATCGTAGTTCTTTCAGTTGTACGATAGGCATATAATACTTCAGACAGTTTTTCTGCCCAAGCTTCGTTCTTAGCATCTAGCTTCTCTTTCAGGGTTTGCTTGATGATTTTATTCATTGCGTTTGCTTGATTATTTTTCTGCAGGTGTGCAGGTGATGACTGAAGAGTAGTAGTTGTTTATCTTCCAGTATTTGTAAAACTATCAAAAGTTCTTACTGTTAAACTGGGTCCTGTTATTTGTTACCAAAGTGTTTAGGACACTAAAACGAAAGATGATAAATTGCTTCGTGATATGCTCTGTGATATCTGGTAATGGTTTGGCATCCACCCATTTCGTAAAGTAATCAACATCTAATATGACATGTTTAACTATTACTATAGTAGAAGGCATATGATCAATAAAGTCAATTCCCCACATAGCGAATGGAAATGAGGAAGTCAATCTTTTAAGCAATTCATAGGGTTATAGGATTATGTTTTCTATTCTCTAACATCTCTCGCATTTGATGGCATGCTCTTGCTCATCAGTGAACATTGTGTTCCAATAGAAACCTTGTCGTAGAGCTTTATGAACTAAGCACCTTTACCCCGTGTGATTTCTGCAATTTCTTGTATGGTTGCTTTGTAGTATGCCTGACACAGAGTTGTAGTGCTCATGATAACTCTCTTTGATAAAGATCTTCTCTGAATATGGTGTATCTCACGACACAATACCTGATATTAAACAGACCCTTCAGGTTTTTGTAGTATCTATTTTATGGGGTAGCTGGTATACATGCCAGTCTTGTAAGCTTGAAATACAGGCAGAGCTTTCTAGCCACGACCATTGGTGTCAGTGCCATTTTCTCGGTTGTAGGGTATCTGGTCTCGATAGGTAGCAAAACCATACTAGTGTAGCAATTCTGGTGTTGTATTCATTCATCTAGTCTCACGAGTGCAGAGCTGGCGGTGACTGTGTTTTGGTTAGTAAAGAAGCTTGCCCTATGTAGTCCTTAAATTGATGGAAGGTTTTTTTACACTATTCATCCCTGTATGTTCCTTAGTTTTTGATTGGCTCATTTTGTTGACAACCACATTTGGGGATTAATGTGTAAGGGTAGTTTAGGCCATCATTGCTCAAGACCTAGTTCAAGCTTCAAAAGGTAAATCACTTGCTTAACCTTGTTTGAAGTGTTTTAGTGCACACACACACACATACTCATGCATGTTTTGATCATCTTGCATGCTTGCCATAACTCTTGCTTGGGTGTTTGATGCATTTAGTTTGCCCTTAGAAGAGGATTTTCCTCTTGACTGCGGTTGAGACCGCTCCTGGTGCATTACCTCCGCCACGGTATGCACAACGGTGTTCTCTAGGATTTGCACGCTGTTTCTGCCGCGGCCTGTGCACGTTGCATGCACAACAGTCTCCCAAGCCGAGGTTCCCAAACGTGTACCACGGTCTAGACCGCTTTTGGTGCACATGCCTAGCCAGCAACCTAGGCAGCGATAATGTTCAGCCTTGCCATGCTGCATGGACCACGATCTGGACACTTGCCTATGCCATTGCACGTACAACGATCATGACGGGAATTAGTTGCCCTTCGTCCAAAACGTTGCAGTTTCGTGTAGGGTACAATATATTTATGTTCTTTTCTCTTCTCTTTGGCTAAGGGAGTCCAAGAAGCCATTTTTATTGTCCAAGCTTTTCTTTGAGAGAGAAATTGACTCTAATAGAGAGAGAGCTCCCAAGAACCCATTTTGACTCAACCAAACTCCAATCCATGAGCATCTAGCATCATCTGGCATCTTCCAAGCATGGATTTTCTTGTTTGTCTTTGACTAGGTAATCTCTACATGTCCTAGAATCTTTTGTTTCATTCTTATGACATGTATGCCTAGGTTTATCAATTATTGTTGATTAAATGCATGTCATTAAGTTTAATTGCATATATAACATGCTTGGATTGTTGATTGTTGGTTGAGATTTATATTTTGTGATAGATAGGATTTGTGACCATTTTGTCTTTCTAGCTAAATCTCTATGCTTTGCATTTAGATATTGTTTAGGACTCTTTGATTGCATTTTGTGATTGCATTATAGTCATTGCCATGCTTAATGACAACTTGTGTTGATTGGCCCTTTGTTTGATAACTAGGATATAATGTTGCATAACTATATCTAGTTAAGTCTTATGAGCATTCATATAGATATTAATATCTAGGAATTGCTTTTATTGACATCTTTGAATTCCTGGATAAGCATTTAGTGTTGTCTAGCATTACTTGCATATTTGAATATTTTATCATATTCACTTAGGTTGTTTTGACTCTTCATTGAGGTTAAGTCTTGTGACTAAGTGGTTAGTGCACAAGCAAATAGATCAAGAATCACTATTAAGACCCGTTGGGTATAGTGAAAGGGTTAGTAACTGGAGGGTGTGACGGGAGGTCAACCTAGGTTGTAAACTTTCATTCAATAGTGGATTTGAGGATTGAGTGTGGCGCACATATCAACCCGTGGTTTTTTCCCATTTGGAGGTTTCCACGTAAATATTGTGTTTTTTTTATTGTTTTATGCATAATTATTTTAATTAAATGCTTGTTTATTTTGGGTAGTTTTTGTTAATATTGATTAATCAAAAAATTGGTAATTGATTCGATTAAAACCTATTCACCCCCCTCTAGGTTTATAGACACACACTCTCTAGGGAACTTTCAATCCCATTTCACTCTTGCTCAATTTTTCGGAGCTTTGAAGAAGGGTAAATATTTGTGTCGATTTTGATATGAATATGCTCAGCGATGCTAATATGAATCTGCCCCAAACAAGAATGCTAGATTGTTCATGAGAAAATCAGTTCAAATTGCTATCTTTACTTACAAATTCCACTAAATTATCCATACCCATTTCAAACAAAAGAGATAAATCGAAATATTAAACTACAAGCAATTTTCAAAACCTTAAAAATTCTAACCTATGATAAAATTGGATCGAGCAGTGAAGACAATAGGTAAAGACCAAGGTTTTTGGGTTCTATGCTTCTTGATTTGAAGATTTGACAACAGAGATTGCTTCTTCAATTCTAAAAATGATTTTGAATAGCTAGGGTCTGGCTTTTCTAACACATCGCTGCCAAGATGTATCGCAAAAGATGGTGGTTCTTACCGATGAGTACTCTCACAATGCCTCATTCTCTTTAACGCGACAATTTCTTTCACATCGACTCATTCTCTAGCTTGATTGATCTCCTTCTCTCACCTCCTTCTTTCGGTTTTTAGAAAAAAATTGAAATTGAAAAAGTCATGAAAATAGATGTTAGGTTAACAATTCATTAAGGGCAACTATGTCTTTTTACAAGCATGGTTGGTCAAAAACGAATTTTTACCAAAGCTTGGTTAGAAAGGAATTTCATGAATTTTATTTGGTTAAAAAAAATTTCCTCTCTATCTTTAATTGAGTGACCAATAATGAAATAGTGAATTATATTTTGGAAACCTAAGGCCCCGTCTTGCAATTGTTTTTCAATCCGTTTTCGTTTTTATTTTTAAAAAACAATTTTGAAATTGCATTTGTTAACCGTTTTTCATTTTATTTTAAAAAAAACCAAAATGAAAAAGAAAATCAGTGTTAACATTCAAATATTTGAAAAACATAAAATACTTGTTTTTGTTTTTTATTTTGTTTTCCATTTTTTTTTATTAAAAAAAATCATTTTTTTTAACTATTAACTATACTGTTTTGCATTTTGTATGACTATGATAGGACGAGACGGGATAAAATTTTCAAATGACCAAAGTGGCCATCTTATATATATATATTCCAAAATAATTTATTTCCAATTAGAACTAAAAGCATTCAAGCAATAATATATATATATATATAATATTATAATTATTAATATAATATATATTATGTATAAGGTGGACTCACACTGGAATGTCTCCCTCTGACCTATCCCTAGGCACGAAAGAATGCGATGAACTTCTCAGACAAGGTTTAATAGAGTCCACCTCTTCTCCTTGGGCCTGTCAAGCATTTTATGTTGAAAAAAGATCTGAACAAGTCAGGGGAAAGAAACGGCTCGTAATTGATTATAAGCCTCTTAATCTCTTCCTCCAGGATGATAAGTTCCCGGTTCCCAAAGCCAATTCGCTATTTTCCCAAATTCCTGGAGCCACGATTTATTCCAAGTTTGACATGAAGGGGGCTTTCTGGCAGATTGGGATCCATCCTTCAGATCGGCCCAAAACGGCTTTTTGCCTCCCTAATGCCCTGTATCAGTGGACTGTCCTTCCTTTTGGGCTAAAAACAGCCCCTTCCCTGTTCCAAAAGGCCGTCACCAGAATCTTTCGTCCAATACTCAACACGGCCCTGCTATATATCGATGACATTCTTCTATTTTCATCAGACAAAGAATCACACAATGATCTCCTACAATATTTTCACCGTATCATTGATAAATATGGAATCATGTTGTCAGATAAGAAGAGCTCAATTGGTGTCACAGAAATTGAGTTTCTTGGCAAGAAAATCAAAGATGGATCTTATGCACCTAGACCTCACATTGCAAGACAACTTCTTGTTTTCCCAGATTCGAACCACTCACAGAAACAGCTCCAACAGTTTCTTGGTATTGTCAACTACATCAGGGATTTCATTCCACAAGCCAGTCGCTACACCACCTGCTTATCCAAGCTTCTCAAGAAGGATCCTCCTCAGTGGAACACCCTTCACACCGAGGCAATATCCCACCTCAAAAGTGTTGTACAAAAGCCTCCACCCTTACATATTCCTTCATCAGGACACCTTATCCTACAAACATATGCCAGCGATCACTTCTGGGGAGCCATCCTCATTGAAGAAACCTATGGAAGATGTCACTACTGTGGCCATGCCAGAGGACAATTCAAAGATGCCCAGAAACACTATCAAACTATTTACAAGAAGATCCTTGCTGTAAAAAATAGAATTTCCAAGTTTGACTTCCATCTCAAAACCACCAAATTTACCATTGAAATGGACAACTCATCCTTCCCTAAGGTACTTGAATTCCGCAACAAACTCCCTCCAAATCCCCAGCTCCTGAGACTTAAAGACTGGTTCTCCAGGTACGACATTTCGGTCAAGCATATAAATGGCCACCATAACATCATCCCAGATATGCTCTCACGACCTAACCCTGTTACCCTCTTTTCCCGTACCGGTCCTGTCCCCTTGATCTACATGATATCTTCCCAAGCCTCATCGTCTACTGCTCCGCCTACTCCTCCACTGCCGCCTATGTTCCCTCTAGAGTTCATGACCACCTTCTTACCAGATCAACTTCCCACTATCCGACAGATTCAAGACTTTGCAAGGTTATATCTTTTAAGATATCTCTCTCAGATCAACGATCAAGGCTGCCACCACCAGTTAGCCAACCCCAGTAAACCTTTTCTTGACCCTTTTATATCACCACCGTTCTACTACTATTCAGACCAAGTGTTGTGGTTCCTGTGGTGCTTATCTGTTGTCCATCACCATGCCATGGTTTTTCCTCTCCAGACGCTGTATGGCTTCGTCCAGAATCCAACCTCTGTTAACCTCCAAACTTTTCTACAATGGTTCAAACCTCTATCGGTCTGGCAGATCGAGCTTACCAGACTCATGGGCCATTACCATCTTTGGAAGATGGAATCTGAACAGGCTTCCAAAGTATGCTGCATTTGGATCTTTAGCAGGCCTTACAGATATAACCCACATACTCAGCTTCTTTGGACCTTTAACATCTGCTATGAATAGGATACATCGTATGACTACGAAAGGTTGTATTGTACCAGTATCCAGATACCCCTCCTTAATTTCCTTTGTAACGTGAACAATGACAATACAGATGTTCTCTTTATCCTTCCAAAAGTCCCATGGGACCCAACGAGAAGCTTGCATCCTCTCCTAAATTCTTACCTTCAGGACTCCCAAGACCAGGCTGACACATGGCCCTGTTCGATCTGTGGGGCCCTCGACTCAGATGATGAATATCACTCCACCTGTAATCTAAGCAGCCCGTGACTATTTCACCTACCCTTGCTGTATAATTATTGTTGTGTCCTCCAGCTGTCCGACCAGCTTCTTGCTTTCTTTGTTGCTTTGTTATAATTATCTTGTTGTGTTGGCCACCGCCTTTGGCCTTATCTCTTGTAAGATAGACTTGCCAGCTGAAGGAGGTCTCCTTTCTCTTTAAAAGGAACCTCACCTCTGTGTAGAAAATCATCAGAAAATTAATAAAGCTTGTGTGTTTGTGTTTAATGGCTTTCTAAATAGTTTTCTTCTCCTGATCTTCAGACGGTTCTATGTCTGAAACTATGATTCTTCAAGATCCTATTATGCTCTATGCTTTCCTCGTATGAGGATCCTGCATATCAGAACAGATTTTGTATACTGGTTTAGTATATCGGCTGGACACCCTGGACACATCTGGAACCAGAATGATGCTGGTTAGGATGAACTCAGAATTAACAAAGCCCCGTACTGACTAGTTTGGCTTATGACATCCATCTCTAATAGTATCTGGCCAGTAAGTACCCTATCAAGGCCGTTGAGGAAAGGCCGTCTGTGGGGAAAACAAGGCTTTGGTTCTCTCTGTGAGATGGTAGTGGAGTTCGAACCCTGAATGGTATCAGAGCCTTTTATCTATTTTTCGGACAGGAAGAATCATAGTATTAGATATAAACTAGAAGAAGAAAAGGAAGCTTTATAAAGAAGTCAGGATTTTTTTACAGCGGGTGTGGATGTTTGAAGTCTGCATGACTGTTGGTGCAGAATAGTAAGAGCTTCTCTTGAACGTGTCGGAACTCTGGATTGATGACCGAAAGGGGGAAAATTTTTGGAATGTAGATGAAGGGTTTGAATTCCCTTTTGAATCGAATTCCTTGAGGAAAAATTCAGATAGATTTGGACTGGCTGTAAATATCCCATCTAATGAGGATATCCTTTTTAGGAAAAGGAGTTCCAATGACATGGGTCCAGAGCGTAAACGAAGGGAAAAACTGTAAGCCGATTTTATTTTTGGAGACCAAATAGGTGTTGAAAGTTATCTGTTTGCTGCTAAGAACTGGTTCTTTTCTTCTTTCCAGGCCTCTGCAGGGAGGACGCTGGGATTCATCATAGAAGAATGGCCTCCCGTATCAAAATAGGCAATGACTAGGACTGGCTTGGAATACTTTGTAGCTAAGATCTGATTCTTGATCTGTGGGCCAGAATTTTCATTATTGGTAGCCTGGTAAGCTTCTGATGGGTAGTCAGGATCTGGGTAGCTTGACTGTTCTGAGGAGCTAGAGTCATGATCTTCTGAGTCTAGAACCATAAAAGAGGTCAACTGGTTGACATCTTCCTGTTCTGAGAAATAAGATTCAATGTCAGCATCTGAGGGAATATCCTCTGCAACTTTTCTAAGCTGTTGAATGAGCTTAGCAGACTTTGTTCTTTTATTGGGGCATTGTTTGGCATAATGTCCTTCTTGACCGCAGGCAAAACATTTGTTGGACTTATTCCATGACTTTCTTGCCTTTTTTCTGTAGTACTTGTACTTTATGGGATTTGAGGAACCTTTCGGTTTTTGGGTTCTGGACGCCTGCCTCCTGTAAGGCCTATTTGTCTTGCAGTTGCAATGCTCATTGGAGTTGCACTTGAGATGGTATTTAGGAGGAAATTTACAATGTTTATCGTATTTTCTTCCCTCTCTGATCATTTTCGAAAAAACTCGTTGTGTAGCACAGAGTTTTTCTAGATAAGTGTGGGTAAACATGTGAATTTCTCATAGAGTGATGTCTCTGAGGTTTCTTCCTGAGAACTCAATCAATCTTTGAAGCTCTCCCTGGAGTTCTGAGGGGAGAGAATTCAAATACACTTGTCTTAGAGTTTCATCATTGATTCCACCGAGAGCATGATATCGGAAGGACATGCGTCTGTAGTGGTAATCGATATCTTCTTTGTTTAATGAGCAAACCGTCATTTCGAAGAATTCTTGTCTTGTCTGTTTATAGAACTGAGAAGCGTCTCCAAGAAATTCTCTGAAGACTATTCCTGTTGCTATAGAAATAGATCCACATCTGACCAGTTGTAACTGTCTATATTTTCTGAGTGCCTGGTACCAATCTCTGAGGGATCCGGTGAATCTAGAGACAAATTCTCTCAGAATGGATTCTGTATTGTCACCTCCTTTAGCGATTTGGAGGTCTAGCCATGCACTCATTTCTGACATTCTTTTCCTCCATTGTCGGGGAGGAACATCGTCAAAATTGAACCAGGGACCATTTGTAGGTTTTAGAGGAGGAGCGTGTGTTTGTGTTCTACTTCTTTGGTCTGGTGTTTCGTCAACCATAACAGGTGGTTCCTCAAAAGTTTCAATTGAGGATTCAGACGTGTCAACTGTCTGAGTAGATGGTTGTGGGTCAGCTCTAGTGGCCAGGTAGATTTAAGAAAGGTCAGGTAGGGCATCTGGGTCTGAATAATTTGGAGAATCTGATGTTGGTGTTTCATCGGTGTAATATGTTTCCCATGATGAAGCGGAAGAGGATTCTATGAGTTCTATTTCTGTAGGATCGTCAGAGGTTTCTGAAGAGGAAAATTAGCGGGAAGATATGTAAAAGACTTGTTTTCGATGGTTTGGTGGTGAGCGTTTGTGAGAAGCATGTGCCTTCTTTTTCTGTGAAGAGGTTTTCTTGTCTTTAATTGAGGAAGGTTGTTCAGTAGGTAAAGGTGGATATTTTCTAAAAAGGTCTCCAGTTGATTTAAAAAACTGGGAATGGTCAGGAGGCCTTGAAGGAGGTGGTGGTGATTGAGTCAGGAATGTCAAGGATGGGGAGTAAGGATATGGCCTCGGGAGATAAGGTGTACTGGTAAAGTGGTCTCTCGTTATCTGGTCTAGCTGGTCTTTGAGATGTCTGATTTCTCTTTCCTTGCTATCTAATTCAGGACCAAAATACCCTTGGCTGATATACTGGTGAAGATCAACATCCAATCTAGAAACTCTGGATTGCAAGTCCGTATACATATTGCGTAATGTAGAATCTAGATGTTGAAGCTGATTGTCATGTTGAGAGACATGGTGAGAGACTTTGTCTATCTTCTGGTCAATAGAGTGTAGAACTCTATTTTGGACGGTTGCATTACAAGTATTCCAATTGAGGACCTGTTCAGCCTGGGAGGGTTGTTTGAGAGATCCATCAGGTAAGACTTCTATTGATTAAATGAATGGCTTGGAGAATAAGTTCTTTTCAGGTTTTGAAGAGGATTCCAGGGGAGGGAAATCCTTATCGTAACTGGAGGCCATAAAGCATGGGATAGGAACCAGGGACTGTTGGCAGCAATTTTTCTATTGGTTCATCTAACGGTAAACCTTCTTCTTTCAGGATTTGGAGTGCCCTATCATAGATAGGGAAAGGCTTGTTTTTAATTGGTCGCAAACCAATCCAAGGACTGTGAGGGTCCTTAGGGTTTCTGAATGAGGGAATTGGTTTACAGGATGCTTTCACACGTTTGTGAGAAGCTCTGCATTCGCAATCTGCATCACACATTTCTGGGTCAACGTCCCAGATAAAGTGTCCGTTGACTTTGTCTGTGCAGATTGGAGTTCCATCAGCCTCAAAACAATGGATAGGAATTTCTTGTTCAGTCGTAACAGGTTGAATCATTAGGACCTGGAACACAGGAGGAGCACTAGGTGCTGTCTCGGTGGCAGAGATACTTGTCTCAGAAGTACCAATCTGTTCATAAGTAGTCTGGATGGAACCGTCAGCTAACTTAGTGAACTTGGTATCAGTAGCCACAACTGGCGTGATGTTTTGAAAAGCCTTTTCATAGTTGGTGATCCATTTAAGAGGCATGATTTCTGTGAGCTTTTCTCTAGGCAATTGCTTGGGAATCTGGATGATAGTAGGAACTTCATCTTCTCTTTCGGCTTTGATGAAGATAGTATCTCCATTATGTCCAGGGATGGGAAGATCAAGAGCATGATCTTGGAGCCTGTACGCAATCTGATGGTGTAGTGTCGCCATATTGGAATTTGGCATCATAGGGGCTCCCATAATTTGGAGCTGAATTTTGAGACAGTTGTGAAGGTTCAGATCCCTGAGTGGGATGTTGAAGTTTGGATAAAAGGTGAGAGAGATGCTTCCTGCATGTAAAGTAGAAAGACACGTGCCAATGATTGTGTGTTAATACTGCTTGTAAATTGTATTGAGAAGGGCAATTCTGGCAGTGACTGGTAATCCTTTTCTACCATGTAAGGTAAGGATTATCCTGATAGCTCCGATGTGTAGATGGGAGTATCCTTCTTTGATCCACTGATCAATAAGAGGTTGACCAAATTCTAAGTCAACATATTATTCAGTAGAAGAGGCAGGAATTAGACACTTATCCAAGGCAGTAGATTGGACATACTCCTTTATTGGAGGAGAACGGTGTTGAACTAAGGCTGTGACTCTTCTAGAGAGTGATCGACTGCGTTTAAAGACAGTGTAAGGATTTAACAGAGGAAGAGCTGTTTCAGTGATTTGGGCAGATTCTGGGATATGGGTGTATTCAACAAGGTGTTGGATTTTGTTTGTTTGAGTTTGTCTAATAGAAATAGCAGAAGAAAGCCTGGTAGGAGTATTATCAGTGTTGTTTGACATTGTTTTAAAAATTACTTTTCTTCTTCTAGTTTATATCTAATACTATGATTCTTCCTGTCCAAAAAACCTAGCTCTGATACCATTCAGGGTTCGAACTCCACTACCATCTTACAGAGAGAACCAAAGCCTTGTTTTCCCCACAGACGGCCTTTCCTCAATGGCCTTAACAGGGTACTTAATGGCTAGATACTATCAGAGATGGATGGAGATCATAAGCCAAACTAGTCTGTACGGGGCTTTGTTAAACCTGAGTTCATCCTAGTCAGCATCATTCTGGTACCGGATGTGTCTAGGGTGTCCAGCCGATATACTAAACAAGTATACAAAATCTGTTCTGATATGCAGGATCCTCATACGAGGCAAGCATAGAGCATACTAGGATCTTGAAGAATCATAGTTTCAGACATAGAACCGTCTGAAGATCAGAAGAAGAAAACTATTTAGAAAGCCATTAAACACAAACACACAAGCTTTATTGATTTTCTGATGATTTTCTACACAGAGGTGAGGTTCCTTTTAAAGAGAAAGAAGACCACCTTCAGCTGGCAAGTCTATCTTACAAGAGATAAGGCCAAAGACGGTGGCCGACACAACAAGATAATTATAACAAAGCAACAAAGAAAGCAGAAAGCTGGTTGGACAGCTGGAGGACACAACAATAATTATACAGCAAGGGTAGGTGAAACAGTCACGGGCTGCTTAGATTACAGATGGAGTGATATTCGTCATCTGAGTCGAGGGCCCCACAGATCGAACAGGGCCATGTGTCAGCCTGGTCTTGGGAGTCCTGAAGGTAAGAATTCATGAGAGGATGCAAGCTTCTCGTTGGGTCCCTTGGGGCGTTTGGAAGGATAAAGAGAACATCTGTATTGTAATTGTTGACGTCACAAAGGAAATTAAGGAGGGGTATCAGAATACTGGTATGATACAACCTTTCGTAGTCAAACGATGTATCCCATTCGTAGCAGATGTTAGAGGTCCAAAGAAGCTGAGTATGTGGGTTATATCTGTAGAGCCTGCTAATGATCCAAATGCAGCATAATTTGGAAGCCTTTTCAGGGTCCCTCTTCCAAAGATGGTAATGGCCCATGAGTCTGGTAAGCTCGATCTGCCAGACTGATAGAGGTTTGAACCATTGTAGAAAAGTTTGGAGGTTAACAGAGGTTGGATTCTGGACGAAGCCATACAACGTCTGGAGAGGAAAAACCATGGCATGGTGATGGAGAACAGATAAGCACCACAGGAACCACAACACTTGGTCTGAATAGTAGTAGAACGGTGGTGATATAAAAGGGTCAAGAAAAGGTTTACTGGGGTTGGCTAACTGGTGGTGGCATCCTTGATCGTTGATCTAAGAGAGATATCTTAAAAGATATAACCTTGCAAAGTCTTGAATCTGTCGGGCAGTGGGGAGTTGACCTTGTGGGAAGGTGGTCATGAACTATGGAAGGAACATAGGCGGCAGTGGGGGAGTAGGCGGAGCAGTAGACGATGAGGCTTGGGAAGATATCATGTAGATCAAGGGGACAGGACCGGTACGGGAAAGGAGGGTAATAGTGTGAGGTCGTGAGAGCATATCTGGGATGATGTTATGGTGGCCTTTTATATGCTTGACCGAAAAGTCGTACCTGGAGAACCAGTCCTTAAGTCTCAGGAGCTGGGGATTTGGAGGGAGTTTGTTGCGGAATTCAAGTACCTTAGGGAAGGATGAGTTGTCCATTTCAATGGTAAATTTGGTGGTTCCGAGATGGAAGTCAAACTTGTAAATTCCATTTTATACAGCAAGGATCTCATTGTAAATAGTGTGATAGTGTTTCTGGGCATCTTTGAATTGTCCGCTGGCATGGCCACAGTAGTGACGTCTTTCATAGGTTTCTTCAATGAGGATGGCTCCCCAGAAGTGATCGCTGGCATTTGTTTATAGGATAAGGTGTCCTGATGAAGGAATATGTAAGGGTGGAGGTTTTTGTGCAACACTTTTGAGGTGGGATATTGCCTCAGTGTGTAGGGTGTTCCACTGAGGAGGATCCTTCTTGAGAAGCTTGGATAAGCAGGTGGTGTAGCGACTGGCTTGTGGAATGAAATCCCTGATGTAGTTGACAATACCAAGAAACTGTTGGAGCTGTTTTTGTGAGAGGTTCGAATCTGGGAAAACAAGAAGTTGTCTTGTAAGGTGAGATCCTGGGGCATAAGATCCATCTTTGATTTTCATGCCAAGAAACTCAATTTCTGTGACACCAATTGATCTCTTCTTATCTGACAACATGATTCCATATTTATCATTGATACGGTGAAAATGTTGTAGGAGATCATTGTGTGATTCTTTGTCTGATGAAAACAGAAGAATGTCATCGATATATAGCAGGGCCGTGTTGAGTATTGGACGAAAGATTCTGGTGACGGCCTTTTGGAAAAGGAAGGGGCTGTTTTTAGCCCAAAAGGAAGGACAGTCCACTGATACTGGGCATTAGGGAGGGAAAAATCCGTTTTGGGCCGATCTGAATGATGGATCCCAATCTGCCAGAAAGCCCCCTTCAAGTCAAACTTGGAGAAAATCGTGGCTCCAGGAATTTGGGAAAATAGCGAATTGGCTCTGGGAACCTGGAACTTATCATCCTGGAGGAAGAGATTAAGAGGCTTATAATCAATTACGAGCCGTTTCTTTCCCCTGACTTGTTCAGATATTTTTTCAACATAAAATGCTTGACAGGCTCAAGGAGAAGAGGTGGACTCTATTAAACCTTGTCTGAGAAGTTCATTGCATTCTTCCATGGCTAGGGATAGGTCAGAGGGAGACATTCCAGTGTGAGTTGCTTTTGAGGGATTGACATCTTCATTGAGTTTGAAAGGAAGCTTTATAAAGAAGTCAGTATTTTTCCACAGCGGGTGTGGATGTTTGAAGTCTGCATGGCTGTTGGTGCAGAATTTTAAGAGCTTCTCTTGAACCTGTTGGAAGTCTGGATTGATGACCGAAAGAGGGAAATTTTTTGGAATATTGATGAAGGGTTTGAATTCCCTTTTGAATCGAATTTCTTGAGGCAAAATTCTGATAGATTTCGACTGGCTGTAAATATCCCATCCAATGAGGATATCCTCGTCGGAATAAGGAGTTCCAATGACATGGGTCCAGAGTGTAAACGAAGGGAAAAACTGTAAGCCGATTTTGTTTTTGGAGACCAAATAGGTGTTGAAAAGTTGTCCGTCTGCTGCTAAGAACTGGTTCTTTTCTTCTTTCTAGGCCTCTGCAGAGAGGACGCTGGGATTCATCATAGAAGAATGGGCTTCCGTATTAAAATAGGCAATGACTGGGATTGGCTTGGAATACTTTGTAGCTAAGATCTGAATATTGATCTGTGGGCCAGAATTTTCATTATTGGTGCCCTGGTAAGCTTCTGAAGGGGAGTCAGGATCTGGGTAGCTTGAGTGTTCTGAGGAGCTGGAGTCAGGATCTTCTGAGTCTAGAACCATAAAAGAGGTCAACTGGTTGACATCTTCCTGTTCTGGGAAATAAGATTCAATGTCAGCATCTGAGGGAATATCCTCTACAACTTGTCTAAGCTGTTGAATGAGCTTAGCAGACTTTGTTCTTTTTTTGGGGCATTGTTTGGCATAATGTCCTTCTTGACCGCAGGCAAAACATTTGTTGGACTTATTCCATGACCTTCTTACCTTTTTTCTGTAGTACTTGTACTTTCTGGGATTTGATGAACCTTTCGGTTTTTGGGTTCTTGACGCCTGCCTCCTGTAAGGCCTATTTGCCTTGCAGTTACAATGCTCATTGGATTTGCACTTGAGATGGTATTCAGGAGGAAATTTACAATGTTTATCGTATTTTCTTCCCTTTCTGATCATTTTCGAAAAAACTCGTTGTGTAGCACAGAGTTTTTCTAGAGCAGTGTGGGTAAACATGTGAATTTCTCCTAAAGTGATGTCTCTGAGGTTTCTTCCTGAGAACTCAATCAATCTTTGAAGCTCTCCCTAGAGTTTTGAGGGGAGAGAAATCAAATACACTTGTTTTAGAGTTTCATCATTGATTCCACCGAGAGCATGATATCTGAAGGACATGCGGCTGTAGTGGTAATCGATATCTTCTTTGTTTAATGAGCAAACCGTCATTTCGAAGAATTCTTGTCTGGTCTGTTTATAGAACTGAAAAGCGTCTCCGAGAAATTCTCTGAAGACTATTCCTGTTGCTATAGAAACAGATCCACATCTGACCAGTTGTAACTGTCTGTATTCTCCGAGTGCCTGGTACCAATCTCTGAGGGATCCGGTGAATCTAGAGTCAAATTCTCTCAGAATGGATTCTGCATTGTCGCCTCCTTTAGCGATTTGGAGGTCTAGCCATGCACTCATTTCTGACATTCTCTTCCTCCATTGTTGGGGAGCAACATCGTCAAAATTGAACCAGGGACCATTTGTAGGTTTTAGAGGAGGAGTGTGTGTTTGTGTTCTACTTCTTTGGTCTGGTGGTTCGTCGACCATAGGAGGTGGTTCCTCAGAAGTTTCAACTGAGGATTCAGACGTGTCAACCGTCTGAGTAGATGGTTGTGGGTCAACTCTAGTGGCCAGGTAGATTTGAGAAAGGTCAGGTAGGGCATCTTGGTCCGAATAATTTGGAGAATCTGATGTTAGTGTTTCATCGGTGTAATATGTTTCCCATGATGAAGCGGAAGAGGATTCTATAGTCTCTGTTTCTGTAGGATCGTCAGAGGTTTCTGAAGAGGAAAATTAGCGGGAAGATGTGTAGAAGGCGTGTTTTTGATGGTTTGGTGGTGAACGTTTGTGAGAATCATGTGCCTTCTTTTTCTGTGAAGAGGTTTTCTTGTCTTTACTTGAGGAAGGTTGTTAAGTAGGTAAAGGTGGATATTTTCTAAAAAGGTCTCCAGTTGATTTAAAAAACTGGGAATGGTTAGGAGGCCTTGAAGGAGGTGGTGGTGATTGAGTCGGGAATATCAAGGATGGGGAGTAAGGATGTGGCCTCGGGAGATAAGGTGTACTGGTAAAGTGGTCTCTCGTTATCTGGTCTAGCTGGTCTTTGAGATGTCTGATTTCTCTTTCCTTGCTATCAAATTCAGGACCAAAATACCCTTGGCTGATATACTGGTGAAGATCAACATCCAATCTAGAAACTCTGCTTGTAAAGTAGAAAGACACGTGCCAATGATTGCGTGTTCATACTGCTTGTAAATTGTGTTGAGAAGGGCAATTCTGGCAGTGACTGGTAATCCTTTTCTACCAAAAGGCCGTCACCAGAATCTTTCGCCGTATGTGAATTTTACCAGGCGTACACGTCATCAACAAAGAGGATAAATTTGTCAGATGGACGTCCGAATAGGCATCCTGCAAGGCATCACCAAAGAAGAGAAGCCCGAATAAACAAGTATTGAACAAAGACCTGCTCGGGGTCAACTGACGCCATATACTACTTGGGGTCAGTTAAACATACTCGGGGCTAGTTGGTGATATTTTATACTCGGGATCAGATGATGTCACTCGGGACCAGCTGATATCGTTTCCTACTTGGGACAAACATGAAGAAAAATAAAAAGCCCAGCACGTAGCTCACACGAATCGAGTCATTAAAATTCACGAAGATATTCATATCAAAGAGGAATTCCAAGAAGAGCAGAATTATCAAGCAGAGGGTTCCTAATCAGGCAACAATTTTACTTCTTCAAAAAGACTACGCTCTTATAAGGAAATAAGTCCAGATTGGACTGCATTACTAGAGTCCCATTCGATCTCATTACAAGTTTCCGAAACAGGAAAGAAGACAAACTACTTTGAACAAGCAAACAATCATAATTAAATATAAAGATCTTTTATTACTTGTACAGAGAAGATTAGGGTTCTATGAACATATAAGGAAATAAGTCAAGATTGGACTGCATTACTAGAGTCTCATTCGATCTCAATACAAGTTTCCGAAACAGGAAAGAAGACAAACTACTTTGAACAAGCAAATAATCATAATTAAATACTAAGATCTTTTATTACTTGTACAGAGAAGATTAGGGTTCTATGGACATATAAATCGACCCATAATCTCGTCTCACAGAGATATACAGAAATCATAGAAAAATACAGAGAAAAGAAAGAGAGATCGAGAATTGTAATAATTATTTTATTCATAGTGGATTTTGGCTTGGTTGATCATTCAACCACCCGTGGACGTTTCTCAAGTCATCGGAGTTTTACCACGAAAAAACTTGCGTCCGATTACTTTCTCCTTCTCTTTCTCTTTAAAATATCAGCTAAAATCCAATCCTTGTTGGCTTTTCTCATACATCCAGAAATCAACGTCAACAATATACTATATTATATATTTATAATTTAAGATTTTAGTTTGGATTAATTGATTTTTTTATATATTTTTTTTTGGAAGTAATTTGTGAAGTGTTACTTTTGTTTAATTTATAAATTACAATACAAAAGTCATATTGGTTAATTATATAATCAATCAATTTATAATTGTTATATTAATAGAAAAATGTAAAAATTGATATTTCAATTTCTGATAGTTTTCGAATTATTGTCAGACGTGTTTTTTTCCATTTTCATTCTCAAAACACAGCTCTCAATATATGTTACGAGACACATTTTTGGGTTTCGAAACTGAAACGAAAACACTAATTTCATTTTCAATTTTCTTTTTAAAAAATGGCAAATGAAAAACGCTTACAGGACGGACCCTAATTGTACACCTTTTTTTAATTTTGTATTTATTTTAACTGTTTATTTTTTTAAGTATTATATATACTTTTTTAAAAAATATATTGTTATATATATATATATATATATATATATATATCGAAAGTATTTGTAAAAAAACATTGTGGAAAGTAATGGTGTACAAACAACAACAAAAAGTTTAAGGGTAAATATGATATTTTTCTAATTGTATTATATATTAATGAGAGCTTCTTTTGACAACCCATTTTTTTCTTTTTACACTTCTTTTCTGAAAACACTTCATTCTCAAAATTTATTTTTAAAAAAAAAATTCTAAAGTTACTTCATTTTTTTCTAAGATTATCCTTTTATCTTTTGACACTCCTATTTTGAAGACACTCCATTTTAAAAAATAAATTTCTAAAGAGACTCTATTTTATTTTAATAAAAGTTATGATGAACCATCGTAGCTTTTAGATTCATCAGAGGAATATTGTTTTTGAATTAAATTATTAAAAAAAAGAAATTATTTCTCCTAAATCATTAGATTAAATATTACATATTAAACACTCTCTCCTAAATTTTTAATTATCATATTAAACTCTCTCTCTCTCTCCTCCAATACATATCTCTAATTTTCTATCTGTGTTTTTTCTCAAGTAAAACTAACGGTTAAGAAAAATAAGTGTACAAACAAGCTTGATTTTTAGAAACCGTATATATGTATATATTTAAAAAAAAACTCAAAAAACAAGTGTCGTGTTTAAAAAAAAAACAAAAAGAAATCGAAATATAAAATTGCATTATGTTACTTTTGTAGTTATGTGGTTATTGGAGAACTTTAATTCTTTCATTAGTCATAGAAATTATAAGTTTAATCGAATCTCGTTGCAACAAATGAAATTTTCATATATCTATATTTTTTTTTAAAATGATCTTTTAATATATATATATATATATATATATATATATATATATATATATATATTACTGTTAGTAAAAAACGAAAATATTCATTTGTTTTTTTTTCCTTTAACTATTTTTCAGAGATTGATAGAGAAATTATGGAGATAATTTTTTTTCTTCTGAAAAGTGGAGAGAAGGAGAGTAATTAGAATAGAGTGTTTAATATGGAGAGGGAGAGAGATTACCAAATATTATTTAATCTAATGATTTAGGAGAGAGAATTTCTTTTTAAAATAATTTTAGTTTGGAGTGTTTTTAGAATTTTTTTTGTTTTATTTAGTAATTTTAATTCAGTTTAAAATTGTGATTAATAAAAAAAATTACACTGTAGTATAAATAGATAATTTATAGATTGTAAGAGGAAGCTATCTACATTAACAAGGGAAAAATCATATTTTTAGATATATAGTCACAGTTGATCGTTAGTAATTTGGTCAAAGTGACAAAGGTGATGTGTATTTTTGTTGTTGATAAAATAGCACTAGATTCCATTAATTAGTATGTGGAGTACCAAAAAGACCATTCACTGTTTAAATCATTCCAAAATCACCATTTCGATAAAACATTGTTCATTGGCAACTATTCTATCAAAATCTAATAGAAAGCTGCAGATATCTGTGACATTACACCTATAAAGAAATTTATGGGTAATATTTTATACCTTTTTTAGGACTCTATCCACCGATTAATGGCGTTTAGTGCAATTATATATATATATATATATATATATATATATATAATATTATAATTTGATTATTTGATTATAAATATATAATAATTATTTGATTAATTTATTATTGTTAACAACCTTTTTTGATGATGGACCAAAGAAGAATTTTTCATCGAGCTGATACCTGGTAGAATCTGGATCCTTACCAGTTTCTAGGTACTAGGAGATATCGACACCACAATCAGGGAAAGGTTGATGCCATATCGTACCCTTACCTGGTGACAAGAAGGACTGGTACCGAGATACCTTCAACCTGGTATCTGGGTACAACGACACCTATCTGGAGCACAAGTACCTCGATATCAGTCCAAGACCAATCCGGTATGTGCATCTCATTCGCCTGGTAGGAAGAAAGGTACCAAGATGGTGCTGGTGTGCCAGAGTGAGTACCACGCTAGCAAAGGGGGATTGTTATACCGGGAACAAAGGACCAGTACCACGCATAAAGAAGCAGAGCCAACCTCTATCACCAGCAAGCCAAAGAAGAAGTTTGACTTCAACGACACTTAAAAGCACCATAAATAAGATAAACTGGTCAACTCAATCAAAATTTAAATGTAACAGAAATAATTACAAAATCACGAGGAATAATTCTAATTAACTGCTCCAATCAATGCCAATCAACTTTGATAATTACAGATCGATTGGCCAGATTTATGTGGATTCATTGGAAGAACCGTGGACCATAAATACAACGATAGAATTCGAAGTAAGGGATCCCAACCGAAATTCAGAAATCAAAGAGTATTCCCCATCACCTATACAATTTTCACCATTATGATACTGAGAGATATCCACTTATCGACTAGCACGTGATCGCCATCGCCATCGTAATCTGTGGAAGTGAGAGAAAGAAAAGAGAGTTCTAAATTGAAACTATTTTCACCCTTGTATTAATCCTGTGAGTAATAAAATAACCCATTCTTATCATTTTACTCCATACGTGTTGTCCCTTTTTTCCCCTGTTTGTTTATATAAATCTTGTTTAAATCACTGTAGAGGTACCTACCCGCTACAACCTACTAGGTTGTGGCTTGAGGGTGTTGATCGAAATTCTATACCTAGACGAATTTTCGGTTAACAATTGTATTTATATTATATGGTTTTTTAATTATATATATAAAGTAATAATTTGATTAATTTTTTTATTTTATTTTAAATGAATTATTGACGTTAGTTATTACTTCCATCTCTATCTTATCTTTCCCTCAACTTGCTTTTCTTTTAAAAGTAAGGGTAACGATTTCATTCTTTACTTCCTTTAAATTATATATTAGAATCAATATTATCACAACAATCCAGTAAAACGGTTTTGTTTTTACAGAAAATTAATCTCGGCCCACTTTGCTACTGCACCTATTTTGTTTTCAAAACCTACATGTTTGACATTGAAAGGAACATACTGTAATTTTGAATTGAAATGGTAGATTGTTAGAGTATTTTCTCATTTGTGAATTTGATTTAAACAAGGAACATACTTATTTTACTATTTTGACATCTATTCTAATATGTTATGACAAAAGCAAATGGACATTAAATAATTAATGGACAAAGTGGAAACAATTGATACTTTTTGTTCCTATAAAATGGCTAATTTGAGTCATTTTGAAAAAATAATGATCATTTAGGGACCGTCTCACAAAATCTATGGCTCTAGAAATCACTGACCCCTTTTTTAATATAAAAAAGACGTTTAAAATGGAGACATTTTGCAAAAACGTATGCACTTTAGTGAAATTTCCCCATATTTTTTTAAACTAAAATTTTTATAATTAAAAAGTACAAACTAAAAATATAATTATGTGATAATTAAAATATTTTAACAAATAAATTGAAAAAAAACTTGAGTATTCACCCATGGTGGCCAGCCACCATTGATAACAATGGTTGGATGAGGATTGTGTTGTTAAGAAAAAATCCCACACACGCATATATAATCACAAACACAAATAGTAGAAAGCAATAAGAAGAAAAGAAGACATCAAAGGTTTTACGTGTTTCAACAATTTGTTTATGTCCACGGAGCGCATCGCACCCAATTCACTATTTCTCAGAGTTGATTACAATCTCTCTGTCTCTCTACAATTGCTCTCTCTCTCTAGCATTTTTTTCTCACATTACACACTTTACATAATGATAGTATTTATATAGGAGCACAAGGTTAGCCAAATCCTAATTGGAATCTATTTCTTTTTTCCAATTACTTATACACGCAGGATTTCCTCTTTCTCGTAAAACCCGCATGTATCGCGGTTTGGACCGCTGTGTAAGCACATATCTACGCCGCGGTCCACAACGCATGACACCGCTGGATAACTTCGCTCCATAGGCCGCGGTGTGTACACCATGTTCGCATCGCGGTCCACATAGTATGTCACCTCTAGACTTTTTCGTTGTGTGTACCGCAATCCGAGCTCCTGTCTCCGCAGTGGTCTCCACCACGCCACTTGCTGGAACTCGTTTTCTCGGCTCGTTTCTGGCTTCACATATCTCAACAGACTGATCTCCTTCGACGATGTGAAAATTGCTTGAGTATTCATTCATCCTGGCCACCACCGTTAATAATGATTGGATGAGAACTGACCTCCTCCTCCATCGTCGACATCGGAGGAGGATAGAGATTCTCCTCCGTTATTGGAGGAAGTGAAATCCGCCTCCGTTCTTGCGATTGAAATTATGATTTAGTCACAGAAAATGGAGAAGGCGTCCTCATCCTACATCATCGGGGCAGAATCGGCCTCTATGGCGTTATAGAGTTTGATTTTACTACGACGAATCCTCCCCTATCCTCGTGATTTCAATCGCGTATATGTTGGTCGTAAGAGAAGAGGTTGGTGGCCATGTGATGGAGACTGATGATGTACTTGGTGGAGCAAGAGACAGAGGCAACATGTGAGAGGATGACACCATGACGTTGAGTTTCAGATGTGGAGGGGTGAAGGTTGAGTGAGTCACTGATATAGGAGTGGGTAGTGAGTCACTGATATAGGAGTGGGTTGATTGAGTCTAATTTTTTGAATTTGTTTTTTCAATTATTTATATTTAAAATTTAATATAAAAATTCCAAAAATTATGTCAAAATTTCAGAATTATGTAAAATTAAATACTCACATGGACATTATTGTGTCCGTATAAATTTCTTTTTACATAATTTACATGATTATAAAAAATATTTTCCTTACCAATAGCCTCTTGCTTTCGTGGATGGTGTCTTCGAGTGAAAGTCCCACCACAAAGATTTAAGCCTCGGTAGTTATAAATATATATCCTACATTTTGCTATAAAATTTCATAGTGTGGGGAGTCATCTTTTAAAAATGAGTAGCTCTCTTTTCAGATGTGAGAGTTGTAGTCTATATATAACTTCTCGCTAATAGTTGGAATAGTATTATGGACCGTGTTTGTAGGTTCTATTTTCGACAGGTCCCGTTAGTAGTTGTAATTATATATATATATATAGTATTTCCTTTTATTTTTTCATAAACTGATTATTTTAAAATTTAGTTTACCAACAACTTTTTGAAGTTGATTATTTCTTAAGCAACAACAGTCCTAAATATACACTTTTTTTTTAGAAAATGTACAATATTTTGGATTGAAAATAAATTAGGAATTGAGCGAAAAAGAAAATATAACAAAGAAACTTAAAATCTTTTTTAATTATATTTCTTTTATATATTGTTTTTTAGTTTATTTAAAATATCTTACTTTATTCTTTAGGTCAAAAACAAACTTTTTAAATAAAATTTCAAGAACATATAGTCTTTTAAAACGGCAAACTCAAGTAAATCGAACAGAACTCTAATCGACAATACAACACGGGTAGTTTACGAATAAAACTATACCTCTTTTACTACTCTACAATAGTTTGAACTGAAGGAAGGTTTTGTATTTAACCCTTAATTTATTACTGAAGGAGAACTTGAATTAAGTGTATTCAATTAAAAAGCTCTCCACTAAATTTAAAACTTTAAAAGTTGCTGATTTTTACTATTTTTTTCCCCTCAGTACTGAGCTTTTAAGTTAGGGTACTGATATGAACACCCATAAAACCTATTATACAACTATTTTTTATAAGTATATTCATATTTAAAATTTTAAAAATAAATATTACTATAAGCACAAATTCTAATGCCAATATTACCATTGAAATAAATATATTCATTTTAATATATATTATTTATAAACACTCATAAATTATTATCACACCCAATTTATAATAAAAAATCAAATTACTTTTGAAAACAAATCCTCTTTTAATAGCGGTCAAATTTACTTTTAGAAATATCTCAAATGTAGGAGCCTAAAAAAAGGGAATATGTGGAACCGTATATGGGGTCAAGAGATTTTCAATATGAAATTATCTTATTTATACAGCTATCATTAAAAAAAAACTCACTGATATCTACGGCTATCTTAAAAAAAAAAACTTGTTGCTATTTATAGACTATAGTTTTTTTTTTTTAACATCAGATTTTATTAAAAAGGCTAAGCAAAGTACACAGCAGAAGCAAAAACTGCTAACACAATTGACAACGGAGAATTTACTAGAGGTGAGAAATTTCGGTTAACACCCTCGAGACCACTATCATGTAGGTGATGGTCGGGGTTGGTACATTAGGTACCTAACATGACAGAATAAAGATGGATGTATGAATATAAGTGCAATGAAGACGGGAATGTAATGACTTTACTATCAACTATGAATATCATACAAAAAGACTCTTGAACACTCTTAATCTCTCCGGAATACAGTAGGGTGGTAACCTCGTGCTTGTCGAATAGTAGATAATAGTTGAGGCCATGTTCTGATTACAGAATTTAGGCCGAAAACTCTAAAAGCTCTCCTATTTTCTTCTCCTACTTTGACCTATTTATACATGGTCAAAGTAGGTTTAAACTTGTAAATTACCCGCTACGATTCTAAGAATCCGTTCCCTCCTTACCGGGTGGGATCCTCTATTTGAAACTTGTTGACTTTGAATTTATAATGGATTCGAGAATATTTTTGGTGGAGACAAGTTTGTTTCCTCTTTAGACTCAATCTCTTGCCTTACACTAAGTAATGTTCGTTGGAGCGTAGATATGATCTCGTGTGTATTCATGGCATGATTCTTCATAGAGTTCGTCGAGTTAGCAGTTGGTTGTTTCGTAGAGCGAGGTAGGCCCCTGCCTTAGTTTTGGTACCAGAAGCTCGGCTTGGATTTTCCCGATCCTTTAGAGCTTGAGACGGCCTTGTGCGCACTCATTGGGGAGAACGTGGATTATGCGAGCTTCCTTTTTCTCGTCCAAATAGGCTCGAGTCTTCCTTAACGAATTGGAACGTAGCTATGGCATGAACCTGATATCTTTAAAGTCCCCCCCTTTTGTGCCTAGAGAGGTTGACGGGCTTCTGGGGAGGTTACGATGTAATTTTGATAACAGGAAGCCCCGATCTCCACTTATCGGGCTTTGCCAGAATTCCAGTGTTGGCGTAAGGGGCTTGATCTGGTAATAGTCGGGCTAAATTCCTGATAGTTCTGAAGCTCGATGACCCTTTATTGCTTTTACGGGGGTAGTTCTATGGCTCACCCTTAGGACCCGAGGCTCAATTACTGGCGAACTCGGGCTTTGATTCGGGTTGGGAGAGTGAAAACTTTCTCTTTGATCCCTTAGCCAAATATTGCTATTAACAGAAGTCTCCTCTGACTTGAACACCGGTGATTGAGTTAGGGTTGGAGTCAGATTCCATGTTTTAATTGGGAAATTTTCCCTTTTTTACCGTTACCAAATCTGGGTAGAAATCTCCTCGTTAATTATACCAGTGACGTGGCAGGAAAAGACCATTGTATTCCTCGAGATAATCCGGCTATGTTACGGCCATTCCCGCGATTCGAGGCAATCCTTCCGAAGATTTCGTTGACGTTACTGCCTCTCCTACCTCTATTTAAACCCGGCTTCCCCATCAATTTCCTCACGCTTCACTTTTAAACTTTAAATTTTCAAAAATCCCTCTATTTTCCAAACTTCTTCAGCTACGCCTCTGTTCTTTCTTTTTTTCTCAGCCTCCAAACCCTATTCTATCATGTCGAAAATTAGCCATGACTCTGTTGATTCCCTCGTTGATGGCGCGGGGGTTTCCAGTCTTGCCCAAGGAAAGCAGGCACGACGAGACCTTGACAGCGATGACTCATTTTCGACCCCGCAACGTCGTTGGTCGAACAGGAACGTAGCTATCGGGACTTGGTTTTCTAATCGACTAGATAATCCCATGAGCTTTGTTGATAAGGATTTCGATGAGAAAAATAGGGACGACACTGTTGGGAAGGGCCAAGACACCGTTGCAGGTTCTTCTTTGGAGAGGCCTCTTCCCTATGACTTCAAGGTCATTCCAGACTCCACCATTGATCCCTAGTAGATCAGTCGCATGAGGTCCAAATATGGTATTCCTAACAGTGTCACCCTCACAGTTCCTCACAAAACTATGACGTCTTCAATCTACCCAACGGCGTGCTCCCCATCCACGTGGTGGCCTTTGAGAATGGGGTTAGGTTCCTTCTTCATCCTACTCTTCGGTAGGCTCTCAACGCCCTACAACTAGCTCTCCTTCAGTTGATACCCGGCTTATAGAGGCATCTGATTGAATTTCTTGTGTTGTGGAGGGAACAATACGAGCTAAGCAAAGTTACCTAGGAGCCCGGAGCTGAGGCGCTTGTATATATCTTTCAGATTGGAAGCTTGTCCGGGACTCATCGGGGTCAGTTCTATGCCAAGGCAAAGAACAAGCTCAATTTTATCATCCCTAGCGCTTTGAAGAAAGATCCTGATTGGAATGAAGAGTGGATCCTAGCGGGAAAGGATTGGAGAAGCTCAACCTTCATTGACAGGCATGAGTTCCGAGTCCCCAACGCTTTCAATGATAAACCCTCATGAGGTCGGGATTCCTTGTCTGCCGAGTCTGAGGTTGTGTTGAAGGCCATCCTCGCTAGGAACTATTTGAATCTGAAGTTTCTAACTGCTGACCCTTTCGATTCTCACCGGGTAAACCGATATCTACGAATCTCTAGCGCTACTTCTCATAAGTAACTTTGACCCATCATGTTTTGTTTCGTTGACTAGCTCGGTTATGACGGTTTCTTCTTTATTTTTTTAACAGTTTTTGTTATTTCTCCAGTTTCCCGTGAGGTCCAGCAGGCTCGTTCCTCTCATTCTCTCGTAAGACTACCCCGGAGAGCCCCCTTGGCTACCTCAAAAAAAAGAGGGCCTGCTGATCCAGCTGGGGTTTCACCTATTTCGGTTCCATCACCTTCCCAAATTAGCTCTAAGATGGCTATTCTTGCTTCGCCAACTACTAGAGTTCTAAACCAAGGGAGGTCCGCCATCAAAGCCACTGATATGACCATCTCTACTCCTTCGTTGGTGGCCCCTACTATAGCTACTGCCCTTCAGCCACGTTACCCGCTACCTCTGCTACTCCGTCAACGCCCCAAGTTCCGACGGACCCCGAGGCCGATGTTCCAGAGATTCCCCTTGCCTGCTCCTGCCATCAGTCGAGCTCGGTGGGGCAGGATAAGGTCTTGAAGTAGTTCATCACATCCTGCCCGGGTGGCAGGCTCTCTAGGTTGGCTTTAATGCCTATGGATGTCTTACTTACCAAAGGTTTTGTTCTTCTGGCTGAGGTACCTTCTCCTTTATCTTTCCTGTGACTGTGGCTGCTGAACATTCCCTAATCTTGGGTTTATACCCTGTAGGCCTTCAAATTCAATATGGCGATTGGCCACAAAGTAGCATATCTCCGTGATCGGACGGCACAAACTGAGGTCGAAGCTAAGAGGGCCATGGGGCTACTTGCGCAAGCTCAAACTTTGGTACAGGAGATGACTTCCAGACAGAAGAAATGGAAGTAGAACTGGCCGAGCTTCAGTGCTATCAAGAGAGGTTGAAGCGATCTTTCTATCAAGAAACCCTCTGGTCTCAACAACGATCTAGTCAGCAGGGTTCCTAGAATGAAGAAGCAAAGACGCTGGATATTGAAAACCAAGGTCTGCAAGCCCAGATAGCCAAGCTTCAGGCCGATGTGGATGCCTCATTCAACGATGGATACTTTTATGCTTCCTACCAGGTCATAGAGGCTCTTCCTCCTCCATTCGACCTCTCCATCATAGATGGTTGGGATTGGGAGGAGGTAATGGCCAAAGCTGCATTGATGTCTCGCCTCGAGGGTGGTGTAACCGATCTTTCTAGCGGGACTATAGTCGGGAAGCAAACAGCTATGCCAGATCTTCCTCCTCATACTGTAAACTTCCTAGCATTAAGTCTCGAAAAGTCCTCGAGGGGGGGGGTTCAACCCATGGAGCTCGAAAGAAGCCAACAAGAAACCAAGCCCCCTCTGTAAAATTTTTTAGAGGAGAGCTGAAGGTTGGGAAGAGTGGGATGAAGTCAATTGCTACCCTTCTTGATGTGTCCATTCCTCCTGAGGTAATGACAGTGGTAAATAAGGTTCTAGAGGAGGATCCAACTGAGTAGCAAGCAATTGAAGGTTCTCCAGAAGTTGAGATAGCAGTGGTGGCCAACCAGGAACAACAACCATTGGAAAGAGGGGCGGAGGGCGTAGACCAATGCGGAGGAGGAGCAGCTGGAGGTGATCAGGAAGATTCAAGAGCTTGATGTAACCCATTTTTGACTTGCTTTGAATGCCCAGAAAAGGGGGGTGGGCACCCCACTCTA
Organism: Dipteronia dyeriana; assembly: GCA_032871835.1. Classification (NCBI taxonomy): domain Eukaryota; kingdom Viridiplantae; phylum Streptophyta; class Magnoliopsida; order Sapindales; family Sapindaceae; genus Dipteronia; species Dipteronia dyeriana. The sequence goes on along the minus strand of CM065296.1, from coordinate 84,520,098 downwards.
TTCACGCCATGTTTAATTATCTTTTTTATCTTCATTTTTCATCTTATGTAGCCCGAAACCTTGGGGTTGGGCTTCCATTTCATTAATGAAAACTGGTTTTAGATTTCATTCGTGCTTACTTCAATAAATTTTTATCTGACTGACATCCTCTTGCTTCATTCCTGATCCTGACCTAGATATGATCTCAGAAACAACTTGACTTACTCAAACTTTGGCAAAGATAACGAGATATAAAATTTTGTTTAAGCGTGGAAGTTGACAGCTAGCTCGAGCTCCCAACTCTCAACGGAAACTTGTAGCTTGATGACTTTAGTGAGTATTCCCCTTATGCAATTTATGGGTTAGTTTGCATCTGTCACTGCAAGCAATCATATACACATGGAAGATTAGTATCCATTAATAACTGGAACATTGGAGTTTTAGTAGGAGAGCTTTCCAATCTCGGGCGCCTTTGGGAGGTTGTAGCCCTATCGAGGCAGTAGGAGGGCTATCTAACTATTTCCTAGTCTTGTGGTCTAGATGGCAACTATGCTCTTATACACAGACCTTTCTTGGGGGTGGTAGCCCGACCAAGGCATCAAGAGGCATATCTAGCTATTTCTTGGTCTCGAGATCTGGATGGCAACTATGATCTTATACTCTGACCCTTTTTGAGGTTGGTTGCCTGGCCAAGGCATCAAGAGGGCTATCTAGCTATTTTCTGGTTTTCTGGTCTAGATGGTAACTATGCTCTTATACAGACCCTTCTTGGGGGTGGTAGCCCGACCAAGGCATCATTTGGGCTATCTAGCTATTCCTGGTCTCGAGATCTGGATGACAATTATGCTCTTATACTTAGACTCTTCTTGGGGGTGGTAGCCAGACAAAGGCATCAGCAGAGCTATCTAGCATTTTCTTGGTTTTGTACTTTAGATGGCAACTATGCTCTTATACTCAGACCCTTCATGGGGGTGGTAGCCTGACCAAGGCATCAAGAGGGCTATCTAGTTATTTCCTGGTCTCGAGATCTGGATGGAAACTGTGCTCTTATACTCAAACCCTTCTTGGCGGGGGGGAGGGGGGGGTGGTACCCGGCTGAGGCATCAAGGATAGCGAGGGGGATTCCCCGGTTAATCCTTGGTCTTGAGATGACTATGTCGAACCTGCCCATGTAGACCTTAGTAGGATATGGAGAAATTATTGTAGAATATAATCAAAGATGGAGAAAGCAGACTTTTTTGATAAAAAATGGAGTATATTGTTGTTGGAAATTCTATTGAAACATAAATGGAGGTAGTCTGCTTACGAGTCCCCTGTCTATGGGTAATACTTCCTCAGGTGATCTACATTCTAGGTGTGATCGATGGATCGGCCATCCATGTCATCGAGCTTATATGCCCCGTTACGGACCACTGCCTTTACAAAATACGGTCCTTCCCAGTTGGGCCCTAGAACCCCATCTGACCTCTTCCTGGTATTCAAGGTTACTTTCCTAAGAACTAGGTCCCCTTTCTTGAAGTTTCGAGCTTTTACTCTCCTGTTAAAGTACCTAGCGATCTTGCTCTGGAAAATTGCTACTTTCTCAGCTACCCGATCTTGTTTCTCTTACATGAGATCTAGGCTAGCTCGGAGCTTATCCTTACTGCTTCCATGTTCAAAATGTTGAACTTTGAAGGAGGTTAGTGTGTGCTCGATGGGAAGAACTGCTTCAACCCCAAAGGTAAAAGAATATGGCGTTTATTCTGTAGCTGTTTTCCTTGTAGTACGGTAAGCCTAGAGGACCTCAAAAAGATCCTCGGCCCACCTGCTTTTTCTCTGCTGTAACTTCATTTTCAAGAGCTTCTTGATAGTTTTATTGGTGGATTCCACCAGCCCATTAGTCTGAGAGTGGTCGATTGAGGCGAATCTAAGGTCGATTCCTAAGCCTTTGCAAAAGTGCTTGAATCGACCGTTATTAAACTGCTTTCCGAGGTTAGCTATAATGATAAGAAGGGTCCCGAACCTGCAAGCTACATTGGTTTTGATGAACTTACTGTATTCTCTTCCGATATCTGGGAGTGCGGTCCGGCTTTAACCCATCTTGTGAAATAGTCGATCGCCGTAATAGCATGCTTGGCTTGTTCATGAGCGGTTGGAAGTGGTCTGATCAGGTAGACTCCTCATATAGCAAAGGGGTAAGGCGAGCTGAGAGATGACAGACGCTCCAGAGGGAAGTGGCTCAAGTTAGAGGTCTTCTGGCACTGTTCATAGGATTGAACAAAGTTCTTTACAACTCGATGGATAGTTGGCCAGTAATACCCTATGTGGAGTACCTGATATGCCAGATTTTCACCACCAACGTGGTTCCTGTATTCTTAGAGTGAACCTCTCTTAATGCCTATTTGGCATCATCAGGATGCAAACATCACAGCAGGGGAAGGGACCTGCCCCGCCTGTAGAGGTATCCATCTACTAGGCAATATCGGACTGAGAGCCTTTTAATTCTTCTGGCTTGGTCGGGAACCTCGAGAATCCTTCATTCTTGGAGATAAACCACTATTGGGTCCATCCAGCATGGATGTCGATCCAGAGTATAAGATTCCTTGCCCGCTACTGTGCTTGGTAGGGAGATCACTTGGAGGGGGACTTCTTGTGGTAAGGCTTGACCACCATTCACAACTATCTTGGCTAGGACGTTAGCTCGGCGATTCTATTCTCGAGGCACCTGCTCGTTCTTAAATCCCTTGAATTTATTCTTAAGCAGCTGAACTAGCTTCAAATAGGCAATCATGTTATCCCCTTTGGCCTGATAGTCCCGAGAAAACTGATTGACTATGAGTAGCGAGTCACTTCTAACCTGAAGGTAATCGACCCCGAGCTCGGCTGCTGCCTTCATCCCGGCTAGGAGGGCTTTATACTTTGCTTCATTATTAGTGGCCTTAAATTCGAATATGAAACAGTGGCAACACTCAGTTCTCTTTGGGTCTATCATGATTATACCCACTCCTCCCCTGGCTTGCCCGGACGCTCCATCAGTGTAGAGGATCCATGACTTGCTGCCTACCGGCCAGCTGTCAGACTCTGAAATCTTTTCAGGACCTATATTTTTCGTTGCGAAGGTCGCTTGGCCTGGGGGCACTAAGAGCTCTTCCACAAAGTCCTCCAAAGCCTGGGATTTAATTACGGTCCTGAGTTTATACCTTAAATCAATCTGGGTGAGTTCCAGGGCCTATAAAACCAATCTTTCGAACACGCTCGGCCTTTGCAGGAGTTGATGGAGGGGTTGGTTTGTCACTACTACTATTGAGTGAGCTTGAAAGTAGGGACGGAGCTTCCTTATCGAGTTCACCAGGGCATAAGCGAGCTTCTCCAAAAGGGTATAATTCTTTTCCAGCTTGGTTAGGGCATGACTTACGTAGTAGATTGGTTGTTGGACCCTATCTTCACATTCCTTGACCAAGGCCCCACTCATTGCAGTTTCTGAAACGGCTAAGTAGATATGCAGCTCCTTTCTCGGACTTGGCTTGACTAGTAACGGAGTGCTTGACAGATACTTCTTCATATCTTGAAAAGCTTGCTCGCTTTCCTGGTCCCATTTCATGTTCCATTCCAACTTGATAGCTTTGAAGAAAGGGAAACATTTATCGGTGGACTGAGAAATGAACCTGTTGAGCATTGCTATCTGCCCGGACAAGACTTGAACCTGTTTGAATGATGTGGGGGATTCTAGATCCAAGATAGCCTTGATCTTTTATGGGTTAGCCTCTATTTCTCTCTCATGAACCATGAAGCCTAGAAACTTTCCCGTAGTTACCCTAAAGACACATTTGGCGGGGTTCAATTTCATCTGGTTTTCCCTAAGGATTATGAAAGTTTTGTGAAGGTCGTCCTGATGTCCTTCTATGGTTGGTGACTTGGTAATCATGTTGTCAACATACATTTCCATTGATCTCCCAATCTCGTACTTGAACAGCCGATTAACCAACCGCTGATATGTAGCTCCACCATTCTTAATCCCAAATGGCATCACCTTGTAACAGTACAGACCCTGCCCGGTGATGAAGCTGGTACTGTCTTGGTTGGCGGGGTGAATCATGATCTGGTTGTACCCCGAGAATGCATCCATGAAGCTTAGGAACTTGCTTCCAAACATGAAGTCAACCAACTGATCGATCTTTGGTAAAGGGAAACTATCTTTCGGACATGCCAGGTTGAGGTCGGTGTAATCGACGTACATACGCCATTTCCCACTCGCATTCGTGACCATGACCACATTGGCAATCAATTCGGGGTAGCACGCCTCTTTGATAAAGCCTGCTCTGATCAACTTGTTCACTTCTTCTTGAACCACAATATTGAAAATACAATCACGGTTAAATGCTCAAGGCTAACCTAGAGGGGGGGGGGGGGGGTGAATAGGTTAGGCACCTTTTTCGACTCCCTTAGAAACAAACAAAAGTTTGTCCCTCTAGATTGCTTGTTTCACAATATATATATTAATTAAAGACAATTAATCAATATATAAACACAAGTAAAGTGTGATACAAACAAGTAATTGTAACACATACACAATCTATATTATAAAGAGGAAGTCAACATACATAAATAGTTCTATCCACAATACAAATATTAGAGAGATAGGGATAGAGAAAAGTTGAGACAAGATATAACATGGTAAACCTCCGAAGAGGAAACATCCATGGGCTAGCAGCCACCGACAAACAAAATCCACTAGTAGATAAGACAAGTACAATCTTTCAGGTGACCTCTTCACCTAGAAACTACCCTTCTATCCTACTCTAGAAGTTGTCGTCCTATGCTCAACAATCCGAGGCTTCACACCTCTTGTCAAGACTTCCTTGCTCACCTTATCCGGATCTTAACAACCCAAGGCAAGACTTCTTGCTCAACTATCTGAGTCTTCCCGACTTTAGTCAAGACTTCCTTGCTAACCTATCTGAGTTCTCCCAACTCTAGGCAAGACTTCTTGCTCGACTATCCAAGGCTTCACACCTCTAGCCAAGACTTCCTTGCTCGACAATCCGAGGCTTCACACCTCTTGCCAAGACTTCTTGCTCAACACCATAGGTCACACACCTATTGTCAAGACTTCCTTCTCATAAGGCATATAGGTGATCATGAATGCAAAATGCAAACAAGCACGCAACATAGAATGCTATGATCAAAACATCCTATGGAAATTACTAGACATGAGCATGAATGCACAAATCACATATAGTCTAGTTCATCATGCATTAGTAGTCAATCTAGATTATGTATGATATGATCAACATTAATCATAAACTAGATTCATGCATATATCTAAACTTGAATCATAAGATATGATCAACAAATCACAAGATCAAGTTTAAATCACAAAAACCTAAAACATACTAAAATCATATGACAATGTCAAATAGATCTAAGCATAAGTTCTAGAGCATATTCCTAATCAGATTCAACAAATCACATGAATAACTCAAAAGAACATAAACACATGTATTATGTGAGAATTTCAGCCAAGAGAGAATAATACATGTGAGGAACTATTTTTCTCAAAATCAATCAATCAAAGATCACAAAATAGTCATAGAATCAAAGCTAGCACAATACAATCCCAAACATGTGATAACATAGGCAAAATCAAAACCTAACTCAACATGTATGATTTCAATTGAAATTAAACCTAGCTTTGAAAGTGTTCAAAACACAAATCAAAACACTCACAATATACAAATATATGTTGAAGAAGAAAACCCAAGGCAATTGACCAAGTTTTAAAAGAAACTTAGAGAGAAAATCAATACCTTAGTTGATCTAGGTGCAGTCCCGTTTTTGTATGATTAGACACCAAAAACAACAGCAAAATTAACTCAAACCTTCAGAGAAAAGATAGAGGATGAATAGATGAACACTCTTAACTTTGAATCACTCAAATCGGAGTTCAAATGAAGAAGTTATGGTGTTTAGAAGGTGAGAATTTAGAGAGAAAATTCGGCACACTTGATTTGAATTTCTTCTTAGAATGAAATGTGAGAGGGATAGAGTTTATAAAGGGGTGGGAAAGAAGAAAGCAAGAAAAACCAAATTGCCCTCCTTTGAAAATACTTCCCCGAGATGGCATGTGGGCATCTCGGGGCAGCAAGGTTGTGCTGCCGAGATGGCCACGCGCCATCTCGGGCATGCACACCTCCATGGCCTTTTGGCCATGGTGCATTCCCCTCGCGCTTCCCTCACGTTCTTCAACTGTTCTCCGGCCTCCGAACTCAGAATTTGAATCCGTTTGCGGATTACGAACCGTAACTCTCACACCGAATATGAACATATAAGATACTCAACCCAGAATATAATAATTTGACTCAAAATAAGAAAGACGAGGATAATGTATGAAACATGAGTTGAAAGTGTAGTATCTTTTGACTTTGAACTTGAAATCAATAGTATGAGTAACCGAAATGACCGGAACTCAATCAAGAATGATTTAAGACTAAATCCAAGTTCAATATCTATGTTATAAAAACATATACACACACAAACACAATTCACACTAGAATGCAAACTACATAGAGATAGTTTCCAATTATGCATATTCCAAAACATGTTATTTCCAAACCAATGCATGAGCATTCATCTTAAAGTGTGTGAATGTGTTATACATGGTGCCCAATGATACAGGAACACATATGAATGAATTGTATGTGTGTGCCTATAAAGGTACACAACGATGCAGGGACATAAATGTATGATATGTGTGTGTGTGTCTAAGCCTTGTAAGAGAAAGATAAGGTCTTAGTATACCTTTGTAGAAACAAATTGCATTCTTTTCTCTTTGAAGACTTAGAACTTGCTTTGACTTGTTGTTTCTTCTTCCTTGAAGCTTGAATCATCATAAACCTAAACAACTAAGTCATTACAAGTAAACATCATTTGGACATGGAATTCATGCCAACACTAACTAAAACCTAACAAATATTTCTTTCATCGTTTAAGTGACACCTTTTTTGTTTGACGGGCTTGAAGGTCGGATCTACTGCCAAACTGTGAGTAGCCAATAATATCGGGATCCCAGGCATCTCGTCGTGACTCCAAGCAAAGATGTCATTGAATTCTTTGAGGAGCACGATCAGACCCTCCTTCACTCCAGGTCCGAGGCGGCTCTGACCTTGACGACCTTTTAGGGGTCATCCAATCGAATGGGTATCTCTCTCTAGCTCATCCACTGGACGCCCGCTGGTCCATTTCCTATTTTGCTCCTCTTTGTCTGGAATCTCGGGATCATCCTCTGGGTGATTTGCAGACTCTACATCCTCCAAGGTCACCCCGGGGGTTACCCCATCCTGTATCATCATAACTTGTGCAAACTGCTTCGCTAAAGCTGTCGGGTTGGCAGACACTGCATATCACTTCCTAGCTTCTTACTGGTCACTGCGTATTTCCCCCACCTTGTCTCCTATTGGAAACTTTAAGACGTTGTGGTAAATGGACAAGACCCCCTTCAAGGATGACAAGAAAGGTCTTCCTAATATCGCATTGTAGGCCGATGGGGTATCCACCACTAAAAAGTCCGTCATGATATTTTACTGGAGGGGGGCTGTTTTAGCTATTACTGGCAGGATTTTTGACCCCACAGGTATGATCGAGTCCCTAGTGAATCCATACAGCGGGGTTGTACAACTATTGTAACACCACTGTTTCAAATTTAACTTCTCCAATGTATCTCTAAAAAGGATGTCGACGCTGTTGCCTGTGTCGATGAACACACGGTGGACCATGCAGTTGGCAATCTGTACCGTGATTACCATGGGATCATCATGAGGCTGTACGGTGTTGTGGACATCTGCCTTGGTAAAAATAATCTACGCAGATTGAGAAGGGCCAGCTGGGCTCTGGTCAACCTTGAAGATACCTCGCCTTTCATCTACATGAAGGACCTTCCTCACATGGTTTTTTCTAGAATTATTAGAGGTGCCAACCAATATGGGCCCTCTGCTGATGGTATGTATCACCTGGACTTGCTGCATCAGATTCGCTTACTCCCCTTTTCTCTTCTCGGTGTGCTCATGGATCTCAGCTTGTACTTCCCTCCTAGTCTGAATGTTGTCCCTAACTTGTTGCAAGAACTTTATCAGACATCCTCCCCTTATCATAGCCTCGATCTGGTTGCGTAGGTTATAGCACTCCGAAGTGTTGGAACCCATGTCTTCATGAAAAGTCACAGTATATATACCGGTTCCTCTTATCGACGGGGGTTTTCATGGGTGACGGCTTCTGTAGTAGCTCTTTTATCTCAGATGGCGAGGCAAATTGTTTCACGGGATGCATTTAAAGGGGTGTAATGATCGTATCCTCTCTTATCTCGCATTATAGGGGCTACTGTCTTGGGAGGAGGCGAAGCCCACGGAGGGGTTCACCTTACTATGTATATTTCTTGCTTGGGTTGAGAAACGGGGAAACAGAAGGTTAACCTGTTAGGAGGTTTGTTCTGATTTTTCTGAACTGGTTCAGGTCTGAGAGTTTCCTTTTTTTGTCATTTTGTTGTTCTTATATCTTCATGCTCCATTTTTACCTTGAGCTGTTTATCGACTTCGACTTGCTCTAGAGCCCGATCATAGGCCTCTTGGTAGGTATTTGAAGGTCACTTGGCAAAGGATCGAAAAAGCTTACCCGCCCATAGGTTTCTCCTGAAATTGGCAAGGGTCTTTTTTTCAGTGAAGACCCCTATTTGGATTACTTCCTTGTCGAACCGCTCCATGTACGCCCAGAGGTTTCCCCCATTTCCTGGATCACATACTGTAAATGGATGGGATCCTTCGTTAGTTTGATTCCTTGGAATTGTGAGCAGAAATCGGTTGACGGCTTTATAAAAGAGTTCATACTGCCAGCGAGTAGCTTTATGAACCAGGTCTTGGCATAATCTGTTAGCATAGTAGGTAACATCCGGCACATAACGGCCTTGGTTATGTTCTGGACTTTCATCTGTTGAACGAAGCTCTCCAAGTGGCTCAAAAGATTCTTTGTACTAGAGAACTTGTCTGATGGCATCTAAAACTTCTGTGGGAGCTTTGCCTCCCTGATTCTTCTGGTAAAAGGGGCGTTCATCTTGTTTAGGAGGTACTTTTTGACCTCTTTACCCTTCCCTATTTTCAACTACTGGATCTTTTTCTTTATCTTAGCCAGCTGGTTCCTCAGATGCTTATTTCTGTGCTTCTTAGAATTTACCTCGAAACTCTCGTTGTTAGATCCCCTCAACGAGCTGGTTACTTCCATTTTGTCATCCTCGGGAGTATGGTCTGCTTATACGGTTTGCCAGCTACCTCTGGCTTAGGCTCGAGGTTCCCTTCTGGAAGTCGTCGGTCGATGAGGGCTGTTAGATGCCCTTGACGGAACGTTGGCTGCCGACTTAACCTGCCTAGGTTGATAACTTGTCGGCATGTCCAGGACTGGGGGTATGAGCCATAGCCTTTCCCAGATGCAAGTTGTAGGCTCTATCCTAAGGTAGACATGGATCGGTAGGGGAGGTCCCAACCGATCAAAAGCAGGTTGCCTAGCAGCGGGTCAGCTCGCTTCTCCTCGGATTCCCAGATTTGCTAGTTGAGGATCAATTCCTTCTGCAGCTAGATAGAGGCAGACATTTTCCATAATGGCTGCTGTATGTTGATTTATCACAGCTTGGTTCATCGTTAGAGGGGTTGGAGAACTCTTTGCGCCTGGCTGATACGAGGTTGGTTTATGGTGCTTGGATTTCTTTCCCTTTTTTGCCCTTTCTGGGAAGCCTCATGGTTACTGCAAAACAACAAATCTGTAAGTGTAAAAATTAAGGTGTGGGTGTTCCCACAGACGGCGCCAGAAAGTGTTAGTGGAGAATTTACTCGAGGTGAGAAATTTCGGTTAACACCCTCAAGACCACTGCCATGTAGGTGGTGGCCGGAGTTGGTACCTTAGGTACCTAACTTGACAGAATAAAGATTGATGTATGAATATAAGTGCAATGAAGTCGGGAATGTAATGGCTTTATTATCAACTATGAATATAGTACAAAAAGACTTTTGAACACTCTTAATCTCTCCGGGATGCAGTAGGGTGGCAACCTCGTGCCTGTCGAATAGTAGATAATAGTTAAGGTTGTGTTCTGATTACAAAATTTAGGCTGAAAACTCCAACAACTCTCATCTTTTCTTCTTCTGCTTGGACCTATTTATACATGGTCCAAGTAGGTTTAAACTTGTAAATCACCCGCCATGATCCTAAGAATCCGTTCCCTTCTTATCGGGCGGGATCCTTTATTTAAAAGTTGTTGACTTTGAATTAATAATGGATTCGAGAATATCTTTGGTGGAGATAAGTGTGTTTCCTCTTTGGACTCAATCTCTTGCCTTACACTAAGCCGGGCTTTAATGTTCGTTGGAGTTTAGATATGATCTCGTGTGTATTCATGACATGATTCTTTATGGAGGTCGTCGAGTTAGTTGTTTGTTGTTTCGTAGAACGAGGTAGACCCCTGCCTTGGTTTTGGTACCAGAAGCTTGGCCTGGCTTTTCCCGGTCCTTTAGACCTTAAGACGCCCTTATGGGCACTCATTGGAGGGAACGTGGATTATGTGAGCTTCTTTTTTCTTGTCTAGATGGCCTCGAGTCTTCCTTAGCAAATTGGGACGTAGCTATGGCATGAACCTTATATCTTTAAAGGCCCCCCTTTCTGTGCCTAGAGAGGTTGGTGGGCTTCTGGGGAGGTTACAAGGTAATTTTGATCACAGGAAGCCCGAATCTCCACGTATCGGGCTTTGTCCGAATTCCAGTGTTGGCGTAAGGGGATAGATCTGGTCATGTCGAGCTCCATTCCTGATAGTTCTGAAGCTCGATGACCCTTCCTCGCTTCTGCAAGGTAGTTCTATGACTCGCCCTTAGGACCCGGGGCTCAATGACTAGTGAACTCGGGCTTTGATTCGGGTTGGGAGAATGGAAAATTTCTCTTTGGTCCCCTAGCCCAATTTTTTTATTAACAACAACAATAGAAATAGAGCCAGCAATTGAATCAGAAGAAGAGCAAACAGCTCACAACCAACTAAAGAAGGCAATCGAGGCAAAAACAATTCAAAAGGCACAAAACAGACAACACAAACTCAACCCACAAAACTAAACCAGTACATCAAGATAAAACATCACCCCAACCTACAAAATCCCCAACCATACTCGACCCCATATTTGCCAAACAATCAACAATATGATTAGAAGCTCTCGAGCTGAAAGAAACAGTCGTGGAACCAAGAATGGCTACATTGCTACAAATATCGTAAATAGTGTGGACATGATTAAAGTTACTAAAACCACCATTATTAACAAAAGAAACAACCACCTTGGAATATCTAACAACCTCTATATTGCGACTTAAGAGAGAGGGTTTAGAACATAAAGAGCGCATGCCTTCTGAAAATATTGTAATAGACTCATGAATACCTATAAACAAGAAGAATCTACGCAACACATTGCCTTTATAATCCCCCAAAACGCCCCATATACCAGCCGGACCCACTTTACCTAACTTCGAGCCATCCATGTTGAATTTCAAACTGTTAAGAGTATGAGGAGACCATTCAATATTTTTGCTTCGAATGCCTGATGTATTTAATATTCAAGAGCAACGCCGTAATAGTTTCCTTGGATCCATTACCATGGTGTTTGAACCACCATGAAACTCTAAATTTCACAACATCTTCAACTTGATCTACAGAAACGAGATTCCTCTTAAACACCACCTGGTTCCTGGATTCTCACGTCGTCCAAACCACAGCGAATAAAAGCATTCCCCAAGCTCTCTCACATTTCTTCTTTGTATTGAAGCCAAACCAGCACTCACACCAATCCTTGATAAATCCATTCGAGCAGCTTGATATGAACTACCAACCCATGCATCCTGACCAAAGATTCCATGTCTAAGAATAATGCAAAAAAAGATGGCTATTGACTCTTTACCATTATTGCAAAGAGGAAAATCGAGGCTAAAATCTTGGAAACATCTGAATCTTTGAACCACCTTATGAACCAAAAATCTACTTCTTAGAAGCTGCCAAGCAAAGACTTTAACTTTTAGAGGGTAAAAACCTTGCCAAAAGAACCAACTGTAAAAAAACCGTTGGAGTAGAACTTCCGAGCAATGGAATCCTTAATAGAGCGTCGAATCGAAATACCACATAGGAAAAAGATGAAGCTATTCCACTGCTCCTTCTCACAATCAAATGGCGGTCTTCTCAAGTTGATTTTCCACCTCCAAACATAATCGAGCCAGTGACCAAAATTCATAACTTCCCCCTTTTTTGCATCAGACAGGGCAAAAATTCCTGGGAAAGAATCTTTTAGAGGCCTCTCACCCACCTTGATGTCATTTCAGAAATCATCTTTGACACCACAACCTAAAACAATCTTAAGACCCTCTTTAAGAAGTGTGGCAAATTTTGATCCAGGGTTTAACAAGTTGGAGTCAGTCTTAACAACGAAAGAAGCTGAGACTTTACTCTACCAATTCCAAATAATCCTACGCCCGTCGACTCTGCATTAAAAAATATATATTTTGTTTATCGGTACAGTTCATATCTATACATAAAAGAAAGGTAAAAATAATATAATAATCATATAAAAATGAGAAATTTAGAAACTTGAAATAAAATTAGACTTTAATTAAGATTTATTATAAGTTTTTTTATTGGTAAGTTTTTTTTTATTAAAAAAATACAGTTGAAGATATTGGTTTAATTAATGAGTGTATATAATATTTGGTTTATTTATAATTAAAGTAATTTGTCCTTAATGCTATATTTTTATTGGGATATTTTTGTAATTAAATTTTTTAATTAAATGTGGGTGTACTATTAATTTTTATTGTTGTCAATATCGGTACTCTTTAAGTTATTATTTGACTATGATATTTTTTTTTCTTTTTAAATTTACAATAATTTAGGGTTATAGGAGGGGATACGACTCGAATCCATAACCTCATGTGTGAAAGAGTATACCACTAGGCCAATCTCATTTTATAAAAAAAAAAATTGATGATTTTTACAAAGTATTAACCGGCTTCAATTGTATTGGTTGTTATCAAAGCTTTGAATGCCTATGAATATTTGCCCCTATTAAAGTGGCCTCATTCGGTCAATCATTGTTATATCGAGATAAACTTCAGTACCTCAAGCTTAAAGGGTGATGTGGCACGTCTACCCATAAAATTTTGACACATCATCATATTTATAAAAAACTCACAATAACCAATGCCAAGTCATAAAACATTTACCAACTCAAAAAAAAACTTGCCATCTAAGATATTATTAAACCTAAATTTGAATTTAATCTTAAATTTCTTATCAGTTTATCTAAGTCTTCTTTATTAACGACTTCTCTACAACTGCAACCAATATTAGTTCTCTCACTTGTTTAACCTATCTGCAACTTCTTATATTGAGGCTTCTCTACATCTAAATCCATTCTTAGCTTCTCAACCTCTATTTCACGATCCCTCTCACTTTCGTTTTAATGACAGATTCTTTAATTTTTTTGGGTATATAATGGAGACTCAGTTTTCATACGGTTTTCTATATATGTAGGAGACCCAATATTTTTGTAATTATTGGAGTTGGAGAAAAAAGCGATTGTGTTTATAAAAATCAGAACAATAAATTGAAACAGTGATGATAGAGTATCTTGGGATTTATGGTCTAAAGCTTGTAATTTGTAAATGCTAGAAAAACATTAATAAAAGAAGTAGTTATTTCATTTGATAAATAAGACTCATACGTTTATATCTTATATGCCAAACATCCAAGATTACTAGATGTACTCTCAAACTGAATATACGAGTGTCATATACAGAGGTATTCAGTTTGAAAAATGCAATCTCAAGAGTCTGTAGAGAGCGATTAAAGTTGGACGGTGGTCTTATCCTAGACTATTCATATGGTGATATGAAAATGGAGGCACCTTATATGATGTGATCATATAGAACTGGGTCACGATCTATAAGAATCTCTCACCAAGATCCGTTACATGTAGAGATTCATGTATATTGATAAATGATGGTTGTATATAAGTGATCTTAATCCTGAGTGTTTTACTAACTCCTTCAGGTTAGATCGTGGTTTTAAACATACCATAAGGGTGAGATCGGAGTAGCATTCCCGATCAATAACCCCATATCTTGGAATCATGATTTGGCTTGTGGTTGAGAAGGTCTATACACAATAGAGGAATCTACTTCTTCTTGCGAGAAGTAGTTAAGTAGTTCTTTTAAGGGTTAATTCGGGACTTGAACGATATGAGCGCTCTCATTCTTCCGTAAAGGAATGAAGGGTATAATTGTTCATTAGAGAATCAATGGTACTTAAATAAAATGATATAATTAGAAAGGTATAACGGACTTTATGACCTAGCTTTAATTATGAACTACTTGTGGAGGATCATACCATATGTAATAGCTATATCGATGGACACTGATATTTTGGTTTGTGTAAAACATCTACAGTTACAAGAGTGCAACATCGGGTTTTTAATGGAATAACTCCGATATTAATAATCATGAAATATTAATTAAAGCGTTTAATAAATTTTTCTATTGGAGGTCAATACTGTGGGTTCATTACGTCCCCTTGCTAGTCTTTTATGGTTATTGGTACCAAGGTTCATGGTTAATTGGATGGTCCAATTATTATGTTACGAAAGTGACTTGGATATATTCTGGGAATTATTTAAATAATATGATTATTTAATTGACAAATTAATAATTAAGAATTATTAATTGGAAGTTGTATGTTCAAACCTTGATAAGAGCAAAGGATTAAAATAATAGAGATTATTTTTTATTTCCTTTAAAGAGGTCAAGTTTTAAATCTTAGGGATAATATATATTAATATAGGATTTAGAATCCTATCTTAACTGGGTCACTAAAATCCCAGTCTCCTAATAATATTTATATATATAATATCAAAAAACAAAATAACCAACCTAATAGAAGTAGAGAGAGTGTACGGCAAAAGGAGATAAAAAGAAAAAGAAAACTTCTTTCTTCTTCTACTTGACCCTACTTGGCCAAACCCTAGAAAGAAGACAAGGAGTTATCTTCTACATCTTTGTAGCCTCTATCCTATACTCTCAAAATCGGTGACGTTTCCACACACTGTTACCAGTTCGTGAGTCGTAGATCGGAAGGCTTTGTGGTGACGGATAAAAAAAACGATAGAGAAAATCAATAATGTATTCTTGAATCCTTATTTATATTCATGTATATATATATATAAATGTCCAAAAATAAAATTTTAAATCCTTTTTTTTTTCTCTACGTCAGTTTTATGAAAATCTCACCTCTCATTGTGATCTTTGGGACCTATAGAGTAGATTAGTGGAATTTTAGACAAATATTAGAATTGTCAACAAGTATATTGAATTCAAAAAGTCGATCAGGTTCCACATGTTTTGACAGTAAGAGTTAACATACCATTGACCATTTTGAATCAATAATAGGATCCTGGGAGATCATTTCCAGACAAGCCATGTTTTTCATGGAAATCCATGTTCACACAACTATTGATGAGTTTGCAAATTAGGTAACATCCTGCTTCTCTGTATTATTAATAAATTCAAGAGCGAGATTTATACGATTTCTCCATGTGCAAAGACTGAATCTCATGTACTCTTGGCTTGTGCTATTTATATCCAATATAGAAATAGACTGAAGCTCAATTCCTGTTTGATACTAATATGTGCACATTTGCACGTGGTCTTAGTATAGTAGAATTGGTCAAGTTAGTCAGTAGTGAGTTAGTTGGGACCTTATTTAGTTTTCGATAAATAAGTTTAGTGTTGTTATGCTTCATTAGTTTAGTTAGTTTCCATATTATTTTCTTGTTATTTGGTATTGTTGTTTTAGTTGTTAGCATGTAATGTTCACAGGCAATATATATACTTTGAAACCATTGAAATAAAATTAACGAATTGCTACGCAAAATATATCCCCTACTTCTCCACTTCTCTGACTTTTATTTTTCAAATTCAACATAACTGTTTGGTATCCAAGCCATAAGCTCCATGGATTCATGAAGCAAGATGAATGTCAAGTTTCAAAATGAAGTCAGTGAAATTCTAACTCATCACAAATCCAACCTTAATCATCTAAACCGCAACCTTACCCAAATTAACGTCGTCATACAAACCATCATGACTGACCTCAAATCCATGTGTGTTAACCATAACTTTAACACCGTCGAGAAGGAGTTCAACCCATTTCACTAGTATAAATCCCTTACAATCTCCATGTCTCATAAACAATCATCCCGACCAACCATACCATCCATGACTGCAACAATACCCAACCGAAACTGTCATTCCTAACCTTTGGTGGTGATGACCATACTAGAGAGATATTCAAAGCCGAGTAACAATTTGATTTCAGGAATATTACTGTGGATTAACAGGTGTAATTGGCCCCTTTTCACCTGAACAAAATCATTCTTCAGTGGCACCGTTGGCTAACAACATTAAAAGGCCCACTCGCATGGACGGAATTCACACAAGTCGTCATGCTCTGCTTCGGACCTACAGACTATGAGGATTCTTTTGAAGCACTCTATTTGCTCAAACGAAATTCAACATTGATAGTCTACCAGGAAGACTTTGAGAACTATCACATCAGGTAAATAGACGTAGGAAAAATATGTGGCGGAAGTGGAAAATTCGATTGGTATATTTCAAAAAAATTCCTTTTAAAAGAATGAACCTTAACCATTGATTAATTAACATATAATAAAGTATCGTACCTTTTTCTCGTGACGATTGAAGTTACACCGAATTGAATCCACAAGATCTTCCAATCCAATCACGAATGTGAATCACCTAGGAGTGTGAACTCCGTTTCTTTGAATTGTATAACTGAGGTTGGAAACAAACAATATCTTCTTCTTTTGTTAGTCACAATAATCCTGCTAGAGAAAACCCAAGAGCGTCTGGTCACTTGTGAATTATCAATATATTTGATTGAAACTTGCTTGAAATGATTCGATTTTTGTACACAAAACCCTTTTGACGTAAAGGATACTAGTGCACTATCAAAAGCAAAAGTGTTCCCTCTTTTCTCCATGCTTGGCCGAATTCTACACACAATGGGTTGGATGAAGTTTTTTTAATTCATTTAAGGAAAATAATAATAATAAAAACTTCTCTCAAGTCTCTTGAACAAGCCTTGGCCGAAATCTCTCTATAGATTTTTTGTGGCTTGGCAGAATTATTCAAGGCCATATATATAGGTGTCCAAATCCTCCCATAAGAAGGATTTACTTGGTGGATAAGAATCCTCTCTCAAGGAGGATTTACTTGATGGCCACGAATCCCCACTCAAAGAAGAATTATTTTCCATACCAAGACTCATATTCCAACTCATTAGTGTATTTATCCAATAACTAATTATTGAATAAAAAATAATTTGTGACTTTATCAAAAACTTCCTAATTTGACCAATAGTCAATTAGAGTTTTGATAGATATCAAATACTTTCTAATTTGACTAGATAAATAAATGTCTTTATTTATCTACTTATCAAATAAAGTATTTGATACTTATCATACTACCAACAATAGTATGACACTAGAAGACCTTCTCCTACTAGAAAAAAGATTTTATCTTTTAATTAAATAATTAATTGATTAATAAATTAATAAATTTTCATTTAATTAAATAATAAAATAAAAAACAATATATTAGGCTAATATCCATAGCCTTGCTGCCCAAGTCATATACATAGGGTAAATATTGTTTTTTCCATTTTATTTAATCACTTGGACTTTAATAAAAAAGTCCACATGTGAACTATACCCATTCTGAATAAAAAATAAACAAGTCCACATGCTTTAAATTAATACATTAATATAATTTAAACGGCCCATTTAATTAAAATATACAAATTATATTCTTACTGTATTAATGGAATGCTAATCGTACCCCATTAGGACCGCCCAAGGAATCCCACATCCTTGGCCTCCCAATCAAGGTATTTTGAGGAGTTCCCGCGTGTCTTGATCACACATGACCATACCTCTTCAAAACTTTTATATTTCGAAACCCAAAAACAATTCCCAAATATTGGTCCAGTAGAATATATCAAGTGATCCATGCAAGTTCATGTGAATTGGGGATCTTGATGGGCTATCTAAATTTAAGCTCCAATAGACATAACCTAATCACAATCAACAAATGATTCACTTAGGTACAATCTATTAATTTTAGTTCATTCCACTATAGAACTAAAATTGAACTCTTAAATAAAGATAGAATAAGTTAATGTTCCTCATTCATACCTTAGACAATCTTAATAGAGATAGTGTATCCTCGTGAAGAATACCAGTAATCACCAAGAGCTCATTGACCACCTATAGCTCTCCTAGTTACCATATTTACTCATATGAACACATTTTGAACTTGGATATTTTGACTTGTCCAGAAACCATATTTCAATAGACACTATTGAAAACTTAACTTTAAGATTTAATATCCAATACCTCAAAACATCCATATAATGATTTCTACTCTCATTAAATAAATGGAGCCACGATGTCCATATCTATAAACGAAGTCCTCTATCAATTAACAAATGAATGCCACCAAACTATCGAGGATAGACTATGCTATATAATTGTACTCATTGATAGCTCAAATGATAACGCTTGTAACCATAAGTCCATCACTTATCTCAGGATTGAGATAGAGAATTCGATTGTCTTCAAGTGAAAACTTTTTTCCATTAACAGTTCTGGATAAAATATTTCACTGTGATCCCATTCAATGCACCTAGTGCACTAGATTCTTTTGCCCAAAGACACCACTTTGATGATTTAGACTTATCAGAACACATTTAATCCCACTCAAATGCTAGCAAAAGAATCTAGAACTTTAACAAGATAAAGGTGCCTAACCTTTATCTTAAGTTGTGAATATTGTTAAAGACTTACTAAAGAATTGGGTCTACCTCATACATATCCAGATGTTCGGGCAATTCTTCATTTCTTATAGTCTTTTAACCTTATGATTATTTACTTTTGACGATTATAATAATTAAACTTTAAATGCTATAAGATTTGTTAAACTAGAAATCATTTTATTAATATGAAAAGAATGTCAAATATATTATTACACTCTTGCTATTGAGCATAATCTCAATAACCTTCCACTTGCTCGATAGCAAATATGTCATATCTCTTATCCCCATGTTCTCGAGGTGTCCATCTAAATATTTTTGTGGTAGGGTCTTTGTGAAGGGATCTGCTAGATTTTCTACTGACACGATCTTGGTAATGTCATGTCTCCCCTATGCACAATTTCCCTCAGAAGATGATACTTTCTTTCAATGTGTTTCCCTCTCTTATGACTTCTTGGTTCTCTCGAATTAGCCACTACCCCATTATTGTCACAATAGATAGTGATCTGCTTAATCGCATCAGGAACCACTTCCAAGTCAATCAAGAATTGGCAGAGCCAGACAGTCTCTTTAGCAGCTTCGCATGTGGTAACATACTCAACTTCCATGGTGTGATCAACAATACGAGATTGCTTGATACTTCTCCATATGACTGCCCCTCCTCCAAGAGTAAACACAGACCCTAATATGGATCTTCTAGAATCAGAATCTGAATGAAAATCAGAATATGTATACCCATTAGGATTTAAATCCCCTCCAGAGTATACAAGCATATAATCTCTCGTACTTTTGAAATACTTAAAAATATTTGGTTTCCATCCAGTGATCAGGACTGGGTTTCGATTGAAACCTGCTAATTATGCCAACAACAAAACAAATATCTAGTCTAGTGTAGAGCATTGCATACATGAGACTTCCAATTGTCGAGACATATGGAACCGTACTCATGAATTGCTCTTCAAGCTTATTCTTACGAGCTTATTCCTTAGAAAGTTTGATTTCCATGTCTGAAAGGTAACATACCTTTCTTGGAATCTTGCATGGGGAACCTAGATAAAATTTTATATATGTATGAAGCTTGGGATAATTCAATCATTTTATTCTTTCTATCCCTTATCACTTGGATACCAAGAATTTAACTTGCTTCTCCTAAGTCCTTCATATCAAATTGCTTTGCTAACCATTCTTTTACTGATGTCAATACACCTATATCATTTCCGATAAGTATTATATCATCAATGTAAATAACTAGGAAAACCAACTTGTCATCTTTGATCTTTTTGTATACACATTGTTCGTCAAGGTTTTGAATATATCCAAAACGTTTCACAGCTTGATCGAACCTTATGTTCTAGGATCTTGATGCTTGCTTCAATCCATATATAGATCTTTGCAACTTGCAAACTTTTTGCTCTTGGCCCTTTTCAATGAATCCTTCTGGTTGCATCACATATATGCTTTCGTCAAGACTTCCCTTTAAGGAAAGTTGTCTTGACGTCTATTTTCCAAATCTCTAGGTCTAGAGATGCTATAATGGATAGAAGTATCCTAATGGATTTAAGCATGGCCACATGAGAGATGATTTTCTCATAATCGATACATTCCTTCTGTGTATAACGTTTAACTACTAATCTAACTTTAAAGGTTTCCACATTTTCATCCATTCCTCTCTTTCTCTTGTATACCCATTTGTACCCAATGAGTTTTATTCCTTTAGGCAAGTCCACAAGAGACCAGACTTTGTTTTTGAAAATATATTCAATTTCGGATTGCATTGCCTTTTGCCAATGGCGACAATCAATATCTTCCATGGCTTCCTTGTACGTGTAGGGATCATCGTCATTCGAGAGATTCTCTACTGATTCTCCTAGACCGATGTATCTCTTGGGTCGTCTACTAACCCTCCCACTACGATGAGGAATGGTGGGTTATTGATCTCCAAGATGACATCCGTATATATTTCAAAGTCAAACAACCGAAGAATCTAGCTGATACAATTAGTGTAGCTCACCATTGATCGATGAAAGAAACCTCCTATAAAAGAAGACTGGTTCCCTGCTTCAAGCCCAACCCCCAACATCTATGCCTAAGTCCACCACCCATCCAGTCGCCAATCTATTTGGACCATATCTTACTAAAAAAGTTACCACCTTTTCTAATTCTCCGTATATACCCTTTAGACAAATTACTGGACAGGACACACTAGAATGGAGGGAAAAAGGGCTCTATTATTACTATAAAGAAAAATTTTCCCCCGACCAACATTGCCAAATGCCACAGTTATTCATGATAGAAGACCATCCACCAAACGATGATCACGTTGATGAAGAGGCTCAATTTCATCCTTATGGACAAGGATGATTTAAGGGGGATGGAATGATGTGTGTGCCATGTTGGTCATATAAGTTACTAGGTGGGAAGACCAAGACCAGGTTAATGATTGTTTGGTTGTTGTTATTTTTAGAATAAATTAGTTAGAGTGTCACATAAGTGGGTGTGTTGTGCTCTTGTTTGGCGTCCAATATGCAAGTATGTGCATGTAGTGTTTTTAGCCATTATTTTCATTTTTCCTATTATTTAGTTGTTGTTCAGTTGAGTTTTTACGCTCATTCGTGGTGAAAGGCTTATATATAGCTAGCCAACATTCTTTTGAATGAGATTAATTATGAAATAAATATTGCTTTTGTTAATCTCTTTTCCTAATCTCCTTAAATTCACTTCTTTCATTCTACTAAGTACTATTTGGTACATAACCTTGGTATCAGAATGCGGTTTCAATCATGGACACTGAGTTTCATAACGAAGTTTATGAAATTCTAGCTTGCCATGAGTCTGGTTTCGTTCAAATTAAAGTTACCTTACAGATGATACTAACAGAGCTTCAATATTTGTGAGTCTCTCGTAGCCCAAACACTACAAATACAGAGAACCATCGTGTTAATCAGTTTCGACCAACATCTCCCGTGCAACGGAGACCAAGATTTCGGACAGAGAAAAAAATGCTTTCTCCAACCAACCTTAGCATCACAATACTTGTAGCACACATGTTACACTGAGTTCGGGTCTGGCATAGATGCACTCAATAGAGCGGGAGTTATATACGCTGATTATAGTGGGCTAGTGGGTGTTATTCTGTTTAACCATTTAGATGTTGATCTTAAAGTTAAATCGAGTGACATAATTGTGCTGCTGATCATTGAGAGGATCATGACTCCTGATGTTTTGTACGTCAAAGATTACCTATATGGATTTTATCTTTACAGACAAGGATAATTTAAGAGGGTGGATGATATGTGCACATGTGCACACAGGTCTTAATATGGTAGAATTGGGCAAGTTAGTTAGTAGTGAGTTAGTTGGGACCTTAGTGGTTTCCAATAAATAAGTTTAGTTATGTTGTGCAACATTAGTTTAGTTATTTTTCTTGTTATTTGGTATTGTTGTTTTACTTGTTAGCATGTAATGTTTAGAGGCTGTATATATAGTCTGGAACCATTGAAATAAAACTAACGATTTGCCTAGCAAAATATATCCCTTACTTCTTCTCTTCTCTACTACTTTCTCTGACTTTCTTATTCTTTTCAAATTCAACCATAATATATACCTTTACTTTTGACATAGTTTATGACACTTTAAAGCAACTTGTTACTTGCAATTCAGGAATATGTTTCGTATAAGAATTAATTATTGAGTTTTAAATATCAAATGATTTAGAGTAGCATTCAAAGCAAAATGGATTTGGAGTACAATTGAAGTTATAAAAATAATGTAGTTACTCCCAAAGAAACAAACTGAACAAGAAAAATAATGCAGTTGCTCCAAAAGCAACAAACATTATTCTAGAAATCCCAACAATACTAAACTAAATTGTTACCGAAAATTCGCTCGGGGTGAGGAATTTCAATTAGCACCCTCGAGACCACTACCTCGGAGGTCGCGGTCTGGGTTGGTACCATCGGTATCGACTTTATACGTATGATAGTGGATATGAAGGAAAACAATAACACGATGCACTAAAGATACGTAAAGGAAAATGTTATTACTTTATTATTGTTAAATCAATCACACGTCGTGTTCAAAGATCACTCGAATACTCTCAGTCGCTCTTGGGTACAATGGGTGTGGCGATTTCATGGCTGTCGAGAAGTAGATAGCAATGGTCACCGTGTCTTGTCAACAGAATTTAGGTCGAGGTAAGATTCTTCTCTATACCTCTCTTGTTCTATGTGTAGTTGAACCCCCTTTACCCGTGCATGCTCTAACGTTTTGTTCACAGTCCAACTAGGTTAAACTCGTGATTCTCCCGCCAATATTTTCTGAAATGAATCCCTTTTCATCGGGCATGATATGATGATTAAATGTTATTGACATTGGCTAATAATGAATTTGAGAATATCTTAGATAGAGATAAGTTTGTTTTCCTCTTTGGTCTCAATCACTTGCCCTACACGTATGTAGCGTTTCAACACAAGTTGGAGAATAGAGGCAATCTTGTGCACTGCTCTGGTAAGATGCTTCATGGGGGTCACCGAATATGGCGTTCACTATCTCGAAGGGCGAGGTACATATATGTTCTTGTCTTAGTGTTATGAGCTTGGTGTCCCTTTTGGAGCTCAAAATGACCACGTCGTCGCTCTTTGCTAATAACGCAGCTTCTGCGAGCCTCTTCCTACCTGTTTGGTTAGATTCGGTTCTTCCCTTGGCAAAGTGGACCGATATTGTTGGACAAACTTGATGCCCTTATAGGTCTCCTTGTGCATCTGGAGAAAGTAGCGGGCTTCTGACGAGGTCGCGAGGTATTTTGACCTCAGAGAGCCTAGGTCACCCCGTATCGATCTTACTTTGGGAGCCTGTTTCATTTTAAGGAGCTCAATTTGGTCATGTCGAGCTTCACCTGAGGTGTTCTTATGGTGTGACGACCTCGCCTTGCTTCTGTGGGGTCTTACAGTAGCTCGACCATGGGAACCTTGGTACCCTGTTTTGTTATCCCGGATTTGGACCTTGGCTAGGAGAATGGAAAATTTAACTTTGGCACCTAGCCAAATTTGGCTATCAACAAAAGTCTCCTCTTACTTGAACACCGGTGACTGAGTTGGGGTTAGAGTAAAATTTCATGTTTTAATTAGGAAATTTTGCCTTTTCTTTTAGTTGCCAGAATCTGAAAGGAATCTTCCTATTAAATACAAGTTAAACATGGTGAGCAAGGAACAATGTATTTTTCAAAATAATCCGGCTACATTACGTCAGTCCCTAAGAATTGAGGCAATCACCAAAGATCTCACCCTCTTATTTGCTTCTGCTATCAGCTTTACTAGTTAATGTGCCATTTGCCCCTATTTAAACCTGGTTATGTCTTCCTCCTCACACTTCTCACACCTTCAAATTTCAAACTCTCAAAATTCTTTTCTCTTTTCGCCTTCTCGAGCAACACCTCTATCTCCCTTTCATCAAACTCAAAATTTTGGACCATCGTGTTGAAATCCAACTGTGACACAGTAGAACTCGTGGTAGAGGGTGAATAAGTTTACAGTCTCGCTCATGGGAAGTGACCACGAAAGGATTTTGCTATCCAGGATTCCCCTGCCAATCCACAACATCGCCGCTTGATTAAGAACGTGTCTATCGGGATCGGATTCTCGAACAAACCTGACGAACCTCTAAATTTAGTCGACGTAGATTCAAATAAAGAATTCAGGGATGTTGTGGCCGGAACAAATCAAGCTACGATCATCGGTACCCTTCCTGAGGAAGTTCTTCCGTACGACTTCAAGGTTATCCCGGATTCTACCATTGACCTGAGGTTGATTAATCGTTTTAACGTTAGGTGCAGAATTCTAGACAACGTCACCGAATTCATTCCTCTGAAGAACTACAATATCTTTTCCCCTCCTAAAGGTGAGCTTCAGATCCATGTCACAGCTCTCGAGAACTGGTTAAGACTTCCTCTTCACCCTATCCTTCAACGGGCTCTCAATGCCCTGTAGCTAGCTCCTCTCTAGTTGACCCTTGGCTTTTGGAGAGATCTAATCGATTTCCTCATACTGTGAAGGGAATAGTATAAGTTGAAAAAGGACACCAGGGAGCCCAAAGTGAAGGAACTAGTCTATATCTTTCAGATTGGTCGCTTGTCTTGCAGCCCAAGAAGTCAGTTCTACACGAAGGCCAAGAACAAGCTTAACTTCATCGTTTTGGTGCTTCCAAGAAAGATCCTGCCTAGAAGGATGAATGGATTTTAATGGGGGATGATTGGGGAAGTTCGATCTACATTGGCAGGCACGAGTTAGAAGTCCCTACTACTTTCAACGATAAACCCTCGTGGGATAGGGATTCTCTCCTGATTGAGGCTGAGACAATCTTGAAAACCATAGTCTCCCGTAATTATTTAAACCTGAATTTTCCAACCGTTGATTCCTTTGATCCCCAAAGGGTGAATCTATACCTGCAAATCTTTGATGCTTTTCCCTATAAGTATAAGAAAATTGAACCATTTTGCTCCTTTTACATTAGCTAGCTTGGTTCTGACACTTTTTTTTAACAGTTTTTGTTGTTGCTCCAGCTTCTCATGAAATCCAGCAAGCTCGTACCCCTCCCCCTCCTGTCAAGCTTTCCCAGGGTGCCTCTTCAGCCTTCTCGGAGAATAGGGGACCAACTGTTCCCACTGTAATTTCACCAACTCATATTCTGTCCCTTTCACAGCTTAGTCTAAGATGGTGTTCCTCGCATCATGGGCTTCAACGCGTAAGGTAAGGGAGTCTCTGCTTCTCCTGTAACTGCTGTAGTTGTCACCGCTTCTATCTCGGTTGCTTATCTTACTATCACTACTACTTCTGCCACTCCCGTGGTCAGCCTCCATAATATTTTTTCTCCTCCATCTGTATCCCCGACTCCTCAAGCTCTAGGAGGCCTTGAGGCTGGTGTTTTGGAGGTTCGTCCTGCTCGCTTTCAATATCAGCCGAGCTATATCGGGAAAGATGAGGTCTTAGAGCAGTTTGTTGCATCTTTCCCAGTCAGTGGTCTCTCTCAAATGGCTTCAATGCCCGTCGACATTCTGCATACCAAAGGATCCGCTCTCTAGGATGAGGTAATTATCTTCTTTCACCTTTACCTGTGGTTGCCAGCTTGATAGGTTTCCAACTTAAAATCGCATCCTACAGGCTTTCTAATTCAATGTGGCTATAGGCCACCTTGTGGCCTTTCTCCGTGACGACACGGTAAAGGCTGAGGCTGAAGCTGAAAGGGTTATGGGATTACTTGCTTAGGCTCAAAATCTGGCGTATGAGATGATCTCCAGCCAAAATGAGATGGAGAAAGAGATGGCCAAGCTTCAATGCAACTATGAGAGGCTGAAGCGGTCCTTCGACCAAGAGACCCTCCAATCTGAATGCTAGGCAAGGCAGAGGGATTCTTGGAAAGCTGAGGCCAAGATGTTGGATATCGAGAACCAAAATCTGCATCCTCAGGTGGCAAAGCTGTAAGCCGATGTGGATGCCTTCTTTAGTGATGGGTACTTTATGCCTCCTACCAAGTCGCAGAACCTCTCCCCTTTCATTTTAATCTGTTCGCCATTTCCAACTGGGATAGAGAGGATATTTTGGCCAAGGTCACGGAGATGTCTCTTCCTGTCAATGATGGAACGAGTCTTTCAAGAGCAGTTAGAGCCAGGAAACAACCTGTCGAATTAGATCTTCCTCTTCCTCCTACAGTCTTTCCAATTTCTAGTCCCGGGAGTCTTCAGATGGGGTCCAGCCTGTTCAGCCCGAAGAGGAGCATCCCAAAATCAAGGACAAAATTGGGGGTCGCTCTAAAGAGCTCGCTGGAGTAGAGTCATGGTTTGAGCTGATGGTAACGGAGGCGGCTGCTACCAGTCAGGATGCGATCATTCCCCCTAAGGTTATGGTTGTGGTAAATGAGGTCTTGGAAGAGGAACAAGCAGGATAGAAAGCTGGTGAGCAACCTCAAGTGGATGGAATAGTTGGAGGGAACAACCAGGTTGACCAACTGCTAGACGGGGTAGAGGTAGGCAGAGATCAGCCGGAAGAAGGAGTGGATGGAAAGAACAAGGAGGAGGTTGAAGTTTGATACGAACCCTTAACTATCTATCTCGACTGCCTGAAAAAGGGAGTGGGCACCCTACTTTATTCATGACCAGCTTTGTTAAATTTCTTTATTATTATTATTATTTCTCTACAGACGGTGCCCGGAACTAGGGGTTGGGCTCCCTACTTGATATAAGTATCCTTGTGAGGGGATATGCTCCCTTATTTGTTTCAATATTTGTAGCCTTCAGAAGGGATAGGCTTCCTTATCGCGACTAACAAAAAGTTGTTATGACTTTCTTCATGTTTGCTTTGATTGATCCCACACTTTTACCTTGGTTTGAATGCTCCTTGTTTCACTTCTGACTTCGACCTAAACGTAGCCTTCAACGTAACAATGACTTAATTAAATTTGGTTAAACTTCAATTTAGTCAGAGTCCAGTTAACTGTTGTCAACCTTATGAACACATTAAACTTGATGTGTTTTAATTAAGCTCTCACAACAGGCTTCCGTAATTGTGTCCCTGCAAAGTTAAAAAAGAAAATAGTGAATAACTAGATTAATGGTATTCCACTGTGGTATATATTGGACCCTAGAAGGATCTTTCTTTGTTAGATGTCTAGCTCTGATGCTTTAGGTGAAATCCATATTATAATTTTTCGGGTGTCTTTCTACCTCGTATCGGGGATATGAGGGACCCTTCTATAGAAACCTTGGCTTGGCAGGCTTGTGCATATCTAAGTTTTGATTCTCGTATGATAGGGGGTAGCTAGACCAAGACATTAGGAACGCTATATAGCTATCCTGGTCTCGAGATCTGGATGGCGACTATGCTCTCACACTCAGACCCTTCTTGTGGGTGACAACCTGACCAAGGCATTAGGACTAGCTATCCTAGTATCGAGATCTGGATGGCAACTATACTCTTACACTCAGACCCTTATTGGGGGTGGTAGCCCGACCAAGGCATCATGAAGGCTATCTAGCTATCCTGGTCTCGAGATCTGGATGGAAACTATGCTCTTATACACAGACCCTTCTTGGGGGTGGTTGATTAAACAAGGCATCAGAAAGGCTATCTAGCTATCCTAGTGTCAAGATCTAGATGACAACTATGCTCTTACACTCAGACCCTTCTTGGCAGGGGGTGGTGCCCCGCTAAGGCATCATGGTAGCTATCTATCTTTCCTTGGTTCATGGCGATCTTGGCGAATTCAATTCATGGAGTGTATAACCGGAGATGGAGAAAATAACAAATTTTATTGATATTAAAGATGAAGTACATTATTGTTTGAAAAACTTATTAAAACCTAGATTAAGGCAGTCTGCTAAAAGTTCCTTGCCTAACTTCCTTAAATGCTCATCATTCCTGGTGTGGTCAATGGGTCGACCATCCATGTCTTCAAGTTTGTATACCCATTGCGGACCACTACCACCACCAAGTATGACCCCTCTCAATTAGGTTCTATGACCCCATCCGACCTTATCCGGGTATTTTAGGTCACTTTCTAAAGAACCAAGTCCTCTTCCTTAAAGCGCCTGACTCTGATCATTCTATTGAAATACCTAGCGATCTTGCTCTGGTAAACTGCTACTTTCTCAACTGCTCGGTCTTGTTTCTCTTCTCCGAAGTTTAGACTAGCTCGGACCTTGATCTCGTTGCTCATTGGTTTAAAGTTTTGTACCCTGAACAAGGTCAATTTATGCTCAATTTGTAGGACTTCTTTGACCCTGAAGGCCATAGAGTAGGGTGTTTCTCCGGTAGCTATTCTCTTCATGGTCCGATATGCCTAAAGAACCTTAGGAAGCTCTTCGACCCACTTGCCTTTCTTCTGCTGTAATTTTTTCTTTAACAACTTCTTGATGGTTTTGTTGGTGGATTTGACCAACCTATTAGTCTGAGGGTGAGCTACTAAAGTGAGCCTGAGGTCGATTCCCAAGCCTTTACAGAAGTCCTTAAATCCGGCATTGTCAAACTGTTTACCTAGGTCGCCTATTATGATGAGCAGAGTTTTGAACCTACAAACCACGTTGGTTTTGATGAACTTGGTTATATTCTCTTCTAAAATATAGGAGAGAGGTCCTGCTTCAACCCACCTTGTCCTCTGGCAGAAGCGGTTGGAAGCGAACCGATCATGTCAACCCCCTAAATTGAAAATGGGTAAGGTAAACTGATTGACGACAACAACTCTGGTGATAGGTGGCTCGGGTTCGAGGTCCTCTGACATGGTTCAAAGGATTGCACAAACAACTTCGCGTCTTAGTGAATGGTTGGCAAGTAATACCCCATACGAAGTACTTGATATGCTAAAGCCTCCACACTAATGTGATTCCTACAGTCCTCAGAATGGACCTCTCATAATACCTAACTGGCATCATCTGGATGCAGACATCAAAACAAAGGAAGGGATTCACACCTCCTATAGAGGTATCCATCTATTAGGAAATATCGGACAGATGACCTATTGATTTTTTTGGCTTGGTCAGGATCCTCAGGAAACTTTCCTTTCTGGAGTTTTACAGCTATCGGGTCCATCCAACAAGGTAGCCGCTCAACGGGGCAATTTTCTTTTCCTATTGCTATGCTTGACTGGGAGATTACCTGGAGGGGTTCTCCCCTTGGTAGGGCTTGACCCCAATTCAAGGCTATCTTTGCTAAAACGTCCGCCCGTTGGTTTTGTGATCGAGGTATCTACTCAATCTCGAACCCTTTAAACCTTTCCCTTAGTTGATGGAATAGCTTTTAAGTAGGCAGCTATGTTGTAGCCCTTGGCTTGGTAGAGTCCTGAAACTTGGTTGACGATGAGCAACGAGTCAATCTTGACATGAAAATAATCGGCCATCAGCTCAATTGCAACATTCATTCCAGCTTTGAGAGTTTCATAATCTGCTTCATTATTGGTTGCTTTGAATTCGAATCTAAAATAATGGTAACATTTTGTCCTTTCAGGGTCAATTAGAAATATGCCGGCTCCTCCCCCTGTTTGTCCAAATGCTCCAGTAGTGTAAAGAATCCAGGCTTCATAGCCTTTTGGCCAATTTCTATCCTCTAGAAGCTTCTCGAGAGCCAGACCTAGTACTGCTGGGATCCCTTCATCTGAGAATGATGAGAATTCGGCTACAAAGTCTGCCAGGGGCTGAGCTATGATTGTTGTTTGAGATTTATACTTCAGGTCAAACTGGGTGAGTTCCAAAACCTAAAAGACTAGCCTTTTGGATACATCCGACCTCTGTAAGAATTGGCGGAGGGGCTGATCCATCACCACCGCTACTGTATGGGCTTTAAAATAAGGATGAAGCTTCCTGGTCGAGGTAACCAGTGCAAGGGTGAGATTCTCAAGGAGGAGGTAGTTCTTCTCAGGCTTAGATAACGCGTGACTGACATAGTAGATAGGTCATTAGACCTTATCCCGCACTCCTTAACCAAAGCCCCACTCACTACCGTTTTTGACATAGCCAAGTATATCTGTAACTCCTATCACGGCATAGGCTTAACTAGCAGTGACGGGCTAGCGAGGTATTCTTTTAGGTCTTGGAAAGCTCGCTCACTGTCCTGGTCTCATTTCATGTATTTCCCTTACTTGATGGCTTTGAAGAAGGGAATACATTTATTCGTGGAACGCGAAATGCACCTGTTAATCATGCTAGACGCCCTGTCAACACTTGGACTTGTTTGAGAGTGGTTGGAGAATCTAGGTTCAGGATAGCTAGGATATTTTTTAGGTTTGCCTCAATTCCCCTCTCATTCAGCATGAATCCCTCGGTGCCTGGTGGGCCATCATGTGACCTTGAATTTATGGTTGGCTTATTTCATGACAAACCACACTACATTGGGGATGATTGTGTAATGGATAGCTTCAGTCCACATTGGCAAGCTTCCAAGCATCTCCATGACTTCAAGAGCTAAAGGTATACTCACTTAACTTTTCCTCTTAAAGAGTTAAGGTGCACACACACACCTCATGCATGCTTTGTTGATCTTGCATTTGTGTTGATATTGTTTATATGTGTGCATCTCTTCACAATAGAACTTGCACATCATTTATAGATTTAAGAGTGGTATTGTGTTGTGTTCGCGCTTGCACGATGGTGTGCTTGTTTTAGCACGTTGAGTGACCATATGAGAAGGTCTCATTCTTCTCTTGGGTTGGTTATATGGATTAAGGTGTCTAGTTTTAAAAGAGTGTATTTCTATGATTTTAATGTTTTTCAAAAATGACATTTGTATGGTCTTGTGACCATATCTTTTTATTAATCGATTCAAAATGAGTTTTGAAAACTTCTGTACAAACTAGACACCCATACATTTCCAACGGTATATTATTCGTAATATTTCATGACCGTTTGGATTGGTTTTAAAATCTCCAAATTGACTATAAAAACAGGGCATCTCTATTGTTGTATGTTTCTGACCTTTGGTCATCTAAATGTCCATAACATTTTCTACAGACATCTAAATCATGTTCTGTAAATTGGAGTAGAAAGTAGACTTTCATACCTTTCCAACGGCATATTATACGAAAGGTTTGGATTTTGCTTGGTCACATTTTGGGTCGTTCGAATCTCGAGCTGTTGCGTTGTTGCGGCTGGGACAATCCACAAGCGCCCTCACCAGCGCCTCTTGGACAGTAGGTGTGCGCTGGTGTGGTGCTTGTAGACCAGCGCAGCTCACCAGCGCACTGAGTAATTTTTGGGCAATTTTCAAAACGACATAGTTTTGCTCTAGGGCTCATATATACATGCAATCTTCTTCCTCACTCGTTTTTCAGAGCTTTTAAACCATTTTTTAGTGTGATAAAGTATTTTCTTTGAGAGAGAAGCTCCAAGAAATATTATTTAACTCTCCAAACCCAAAACCCATCATCCTTTCATGAAACAAACATCATCTAGCTACATCTAGGATGTTTCTTAGAATGGGTCTTCATCAACACATGTAACTTGGTAAGTAGACCACCCATTCTTGTGTTCTAAGCTTAACAAGATATCTCTTGTATGACTTGTATGTCTCTAGATTAGGATTTTTATTACAAGTAGAGATTGTTGTTGATGTTTGGGTTGTTGTATTATGATAGCTTGCATAATTAGGTTGTTTTACCTAAATAGCTAATCTATATATGTTCATGCATGCTTAATTGATGATTAGGATTGCCTTGTGCATCTAGTCGAGTTCATGAACATTTATGTGTATGCCTCTTTGGTTGCATTTATTGATTGCAAATATATTGCCGTTTTTCATATGTTATGACAACTTGTGTTGGTTGGACTTTTATTGACAATTAGGTTTCTAGAATCCTTTTGCATCTAATTGAGTCCTTATGTATGGGCATTTAGGCATTGTTTGATAACTAGGTTGTTGTATTGCATTATCTACACCTAGTTAAGCATTGTATGTTTGGTCTAACATATTTTGCATTGAGCATTCATTGATTATTTCACTTAGACCATATACTCTTCATAGAGTCAAAGTCTTGTGGCTTCTAGGTGAAGTTGCACAAGCAAGTCAAGTCTTGCAACCAAGGGTAGGTTGGCAAGCAATTGGTAGGGTATCCACTGTAAAATGCCCGAGGGGTAGAGTAGGAGGTGCTCACACCAAGAATAGTGTATCAGGGGATATCACTAGGGACTGAACCAAGAGTGGTGATTGCGGTGTCCATAGCCTGAGGTTGTCGAGAGTGAGAGTCCGAGAATCACTTGAAGGTGTAACCTTTTTTTCATATCATGGATTTATGTGATCGTGTGTGGCTAGCAGAATAGCCCGTGGTTTTTCCCATTTGGAGAGTTTCCACGTAAACATCAAGTGTTATTTATATTTCCGCACTTTATACTTGATGTTGTATGTTTGTTTTATTGGGTGAATTTTGAATATTGACTAATCAAGAAAAATTGGTAATTATCTTGATTAAAACCTATTCACCCCCTCTAGGTTATTAGACACACACTTTATAGGGAATTTTCAATTGGTATCAGAGTGGGTTCCTAGACTTACTTAGGTGATCCAAGCTCTTGTTTGTGTCTCTTGCATTTGTTTGCATTTGATTGTTGCATTCATTTGTATTCATCTCATTCATTAAACACCATGAGTGGCATTGAGATGTTAGAGGGAGATTTGACCTCCAAAATTGAGAGGGAAGAATATGACTCTGATGAGGAGATAACTCTCATGGTTGAGAGATTTAGGAGATTCACAAAATCTCACAAGAAGTGTATGACCTCCAATGTGAAAAAAGAGAAAAGGATGAACTCCAAAGTAATTGAGGCAAACAAGAAGACCTTGCTCAAGAATAGTGAAGAGCATGTGCTTAACTTCACGGCCTTGGGTGCTTCATATTTGGAAGATTTTGATGTGGTAACAAGTGACCAAGGCAAAGGTCTTGATGAAGGAATTTACTCAATTGAGGAATGTCAAGTGACCCTTCTCAAAGTCTTAAAGCAAAATGAAGAGCTCTCCAAGAAGAATGAGACTTTGAGAATGTGGAAGATTTCCTCGGAGGAAAAGATCCGTACCCTTGAAAATAGCAAGCAAAATAGTCAAACTCAACTTCATCGGTACAAAGAGATCATGGAAGACCAAATGGAAGACATCTCCATTCTTGTCTCCAAATTGAAGACCATGGAGAAAGTGACCTCCATTGATGACTCCTTGATGATGGATAAGATTGACGCATCCAAGTATGAGAAGGAGATTGAAGATTGCCACCAAAGAATGAAGGCAATGAAAGATGAGCTTGCCAACAAAGAAAACTCCTTGAAAATTGTCAAGGAAAGAGAGATGAGGTGCCTTGAAGAATTAAAGAAGGTTAAGGTCAAACAACATCAAGCTCAAGGCAAGATCGAAGCTTCATCTAAGAAATCTTCAACTCAAGGAAAGTCCACACAAGCCTTGGCAACTCAACCAAAGCCTAGGCAATTCAAGAAGAATGGACAAGTTCTTGAGAAGTCAATCACCTCCTCCAACAAACCAACTATGAGGAAAGGAGGTGACCACAAGAAGTATGACCAACCAAGGAGGAAAGATCAACCGGCTTAACCACCTCAAGAAGCTAGACCACAAAGGTGCCACCAATCGGCTGAAGCT
This sequence comes from Dipteronia dyeriana, assembly GCA_032871835.1. Classification (NCBI taxonomy): domain Eukaryota; kingdom Viridiplantae; phylum Streptophyta; class Magnoliopsida; order Sapindales; family Sapindaceae; genus Dipteronia; species Dipteronia dyeriana. The sequence goes on along the minus strand of CM065296.1, from coordinate 84,486,084 downwards.
CCAAGGAGAAGCAAACCGATGCACCATCAAAGACTTGTCATTTTTATGGTATGATTGGTCACTTAAGACCAAATTGCTTTAAATATATTAAGAGGTGTAGGTTAGAGAGCACAAAATAAAAATGGTTGAATGTTAGGGCAAGTTTGCATGAACCTAGGGAACTTAGAAACATGTCTTTGACCACTAAAAATGATAAAGTGGAACCTAGGTGGGTTAGAAAGGATGAACCTGCTTGCCTTAGTGCTCATGAAACACTCGTAGATGCAACTAGGTTCGTTGGACTTGGTAAGCCTATAGGGGTTCATACCTCCCATTGACTTTGTTGGATTTGACCCCATTTGGGGAGCTCAAGCAAAGAGAGCGAACTTGCATAATTTTCTCTGTGCAAAAAGTTGATTAATTTTATGCTCTTTTATTAATTGCTTGAGATTCTTGGCTGCACATATATGCTTATATGTTTTTTTAATAAGTGTGCAACATTGCTTTACTTGCAATCTATGTCATATTTATGTTCAAACATGCATTTTTGGACTAGAGATTTAATTGGGAAAGTACATTCGAATGACCTATAATTTATCTCCATGACATGTGAACTTGCTTTTAATGAAATGTTTTAAAATGATATGCATGAATTGGGTTTGATTGCTTTAATGCAAATGTGTGTGAGTGAAAATGAGAGGACTAATCAATAAGGATCTTGTATCCATGCAATTAATAAGGATTTTATATCCAAATTATTCTTCTCTCTTTTCTTAATGGTGAAACAAGACTACTATCATACTGATAATTATCCGAAAAAATAAAAAAGGGTGCAATAGTCGCTTATGTCTTGATTTGCCTTTAAGGATTGATATAGTTGCTTTATTTTCAAATTTTTGGAAACTATATCTAGTTTGCTTATGACAAAAGGATACAAATTGGTTTGAATTCTTTTGGAAACCCTTTTGATGTTTGCTTTGCCAAATACCATTTGTTTTGGATTTGAATGTAGTATGTCTTGCTTGCAAAGCACCCTTGTCACACATTTTTCTTTAAATAAAATGCCTTGAATCTCTCTCAATTACTTGTGTTGTGTAAAGTTTGTTTATATGATTATGCATCATAATTATGTTAATAGCTCTCTTTGCTAAAGCAACCCGATAGGGGGAGCTCTTTTGCCTATCTCATGTCAAAAATGGGGAGAGAAGTCTTGAGAAATGTAGGGGGAGCATTGGTTATGCTTTTGGGAGAGATAATGAGAGAGAGTAACCCATTTAGGGGGAGCATTACACATGCATTTGTTTATATTGCTTTATTGAGTGCAATTGCTTTTTACGTTTGTTCACCTCACATGCACTTCTGGTTATGCTTTTAGGAGAGATCATGAGAGAGAGTAACCCATTTAGGGGGAGCATTGCACATGCATTTGTTTATATTGCTTTATTGAGTGCAATTGCTGTTTACGTTTGTTCACATCATATGCACTTGTTCTTGAAAAGTGCTTCTTGCTATTGTGTGTAGGTACAATGATAATTCTACACAGAGATTGAAGATATTGAAGATTTAGATTGTAGGATCTCCTTTGTAATGTAGAATTAATCTCTTGGACAATAGCTTTAATTTTGTTTTGTGAGGATTTGATTGTGAGTGGTTGTTTTGTCATGAAATAGCCAAAGGGGGAGATTGTAAGGACCTTGAATTTATGATTGGCTTATTTCATGACAAACCACAACACATTGGGGATGATTGTGTAATGGACAGCTTAGGTCCTCATTGACAAGCTTCCAAGCATCTCCATGACTTCAAGAGCTAAAGGTATATTCACTTGACTTTGCCTCTTGAAGAGTTTAGGTGCACACAAACACCTCATGCATGCAGTGTTGATCTTGCATTTGTGTTGATATTGTTTATATGTATGCATCTATTCACAATCACACTTGCATTTCATTTATAGATTTAAGTGAGGTATTGTGTTGTGTTCGCGCTTGCACGGTGGTGTGCTTGTTTTAGCGCGTTGAGTGACCATATGAGAAGGTCTCATTCTGTTAGGTTTTAGTTTGTGTTGACATTAATTCTATATCAAAAAGATGTTTATCTTGTAATGACTTAGTTTTTTAGGAACTTGATGATTAAAGCTTCAAGGAAGAAGAAACTTATCTTTCTCATACAAGGCTTAGGCACACACACACATATCATACATTTGTGTCCCTGCATCGTTGTGCACCATTATAGGCACACACATACAATTCATTCATATGTGTCCCTGCATCGTTGTGCACCATGTATAATACATTCACACACTTGAAGATGAATGCTCATGCATTGGTTTGGAAATAACATGTTTTTGGAATGTGCATGATTGGAAACTATCTCTTTGTAGCTTGTATTCAAGTGTGAATTGTGTTTGTATGTGTATATGTTTGTATAACATGGATATTGAACTTGGATTTAGTCTTAAATCATTCTTGGTTGAGTTCCAGTCATTTCGGTTACTCATACTATTGATTTCAAGTTCAAAGGATACTACACTTTCAACTCATGTTTCATACATTGTCTTCGTCTTCATTTATCGAGTCAAATTATTATTTTTTGGGTTGAGTATCTTATATTTCCATGTCTATGTGAGAGTTACAGTTTGTAATCCGCAAACGGATTTGAATTCCAAATTTGGAGGCCAGACAACGGTCGAAGTGCACCATGGCCAAAAGGCCATGGAGGTGTGCATGCCCCGAGATGGCGTGTGGCCATCTCGGCCGCACAACCTTGCTGCCCCGAGATGCCCATGAACCATCTCGGGGAAGCACTTCCAAAGGAGGGCAAAATGGTCTTTTCATCTTTCTTCTTTCCCACTCCTTTATAATCTCTCTCCCTCTCACATTTCATTCTAAGAAGAAATTCAAATCAAGTGTGCAGAATTTTCTCTCTAAATTTCACTCACCTTCCAAACACCATAACTTCTTCATTTGAACTCCGATTTGAGTGATTCAAAGTTGGGAGTGTTCATCTATTCATTCTCCATCCTTTCTCTGAAGGTTTGAGTTTATTTTGCTGCTTTTTTTGGTGTCTAATCATAAAAAAACGGGACTGCACCTAGATCAACTAAGGTATTGATTTTCTCTCTAAGTTTTCTTTTAAAACTTGGTCAATTGCCTTGGGTTTTCTTCTTCAATATATATTTGTATATTGTGAGTGTTTTGATTTGTGTTTTGAACACTTTCAAAGCTAGATTGAATTTCAATTGAAATCAATCATGTTGAGTTAGGTTTTGATTTTGCCTATGTTATCACATGTTTGGGATTATATTGTGCTAGCTTTGATTCTATGACTATTTTATAATCTTTGATTGTTTGATTTTGAGAAAAAATAGTTCCTCACATGTATTAGGCTCTCTTGGCCGAAATTCTCACATAATACATGTGCTTATGTTCATTTGAGCTATTCATGTGATTTGTTGAATCTATGATTAGGAATATTCTTTAGAACTTTTGCTTAGATCTATTTGACATTGTCATATGATTTTAGCATGTTTTAGGTTTTTGTGATTTAAACTTGATCTTGTGATTTGTTGATCATATCTTTTGATTCAAGTTTAGATATATGCATGGATCTAGTTTGTGATTAATGTTGAACATATTTTACATGATCTAGATTGACTACTCATGCATGATTAACTAGACTATATGTGATTTGTGCATTCATGCTCATGTCTAGTATTTTACATAGGATGTGTTGATCATAGCATTCTATGTTGCGTGCTTTTTTGGGTTTTGCATTCATGATCAGCTAGATGCCTTGTGAGAAGGAAGTCTTGACAATAGGTGTGAGACCTATGGTGTTGAGCAAGAAGTCATGGCAAGAGGTGTGAAGCCTCAGATTGTCGAGCCAGAAAGTCTTGGCTAGAGGTGTGAAGCCTTGGATAGTCGAGCAAGAAGTCCTACCTAGAGTTCGGAGAACTCGGATAGGTAAGCAAGGAAGTCTTGACTAGAGTCGGGAAGACTCGGATAGTTGAGCAAGAAGTCTTACCTTAGGCTGTGAAGATCCGGATAAGGTGAGCAAGAAGGTCTTGACAAGAGGTGTGAAGCCTCAGATTGTTGAGCATAGGGCGACAACTTCTAGAGTAGGATAGGAGGGTAGTTTCTAGGTGAAGAGGTCACTTGAGAGATTGTACTTGTCTTATCTACTAGTGGATTTTGTTTACCGGTGGCTGCTAGCCCGTGGATGTTTCCTCTTTGGAGGTTTACCACGTTATATCTTGTGTCAACTTTTCTCTATCCCTATCTCTCTAATATTTGTATTTTGGATAGAACTCTTTATATATGTTGACTTACTTTCTATAATATAGATTGTGTATGTGTTACAATTACTTGTTTGTATCACACTTTACTTGTGCTTATATATTGATTAATTGTCTTTAATTAATATATATATATTGTGATACAAGCAATCTAGAGGGACAAACTTTTGTTTGTTTCTAAGGGAGTAAAAAAGGTGTCTAACCTTTTCACCCCTCCTCTAGGTTAGCCTTGAGCATTTAACCGTGATTGTATTTTCAATTGGTATCAGAGCAGGACACTAGATTGCACTTAGTGTAAGTCCGGGGTGATACTTTCACGGTTTTTTGTAAGGCGTTTGAAGTCATAGTTTTACAAGATGATGTAATGTCGGAAGGAGTCTCAAATACTAGGCCACCATTACTTCGTGGCACTAACTATGGGTATTGGAATTTGATGATGAAAGCCTACATCCGCTCTATTGATGAAAGGCTTGGATGGTAGTGGAAGAAGGTTATAGTCCTCCTACCAAGGTTCAAAAGGATAGAACCATGATACTCAAGCCAAGAAGTGAATGGACAACGAATGAGTTTGAGGTTGCAAAATGGCACCATCGTGCTATGAATGCCATCTTTAGAGGAGTTGATGGGCATCGATTCTTTTACATTCAAAATCTTGAATCCGTAAAGGAAGCTTGGGATACTCTCCAAGTTACTAATGAAAGAACCTTAGCGGTGAAGAAATCGAGGCTTCAAATGTCACAATTTGAAGGTTTAAGTATGGGAGAGGAAGAAAAGTTCGAAGACTTCCAATTTCAGCTTCTTAACATAGCTAACCAATGTCAAGCACTTAGAGTACCTATCTCAAAAGAGCATTTAAATTGGAAAATTCGTAGGTCTCTTCCTAAGAGATTCAAATCAAAGGTGACGGCTATTGAGGAAAGCAAGGATATGGATAGTATGAACATCGATGAGTTGCTTGGGTCTCTCCAAACTTATGAGATGTGCTTGAAGCTAAAGATCAAGATTAAGGGAATTGCTCTCAATTCTATTGAGGAGGAGAGTGATTATGAAAATGAAGAAATGACACTCTTGGTTAGAAGGTTCAAGAAGTTTCTAAAGAAGAATGCCAAACCTAAATGCAAGTCTTCTAAGGAAAAAGGAGTCAAGAGAACATCATCTCCAAGGATTGTGAAGAATAGTCAAGCCATGAACAAAAAGGAGGTTCAATGATATAATTGTAAAGGTTTTGGTCACTTTGCTAGTGAGTGTACCAAGAAGCCATCTAAGAAAGACAAGAAAGGCAAAGTGTTGGCGGCTACTTGGAGTGATGATAATTCTAGTGACAATGAGAGCTCTAGTAGTGAGTCTTCAAGTTATGAAGAGTTGGTGAACAACTTTGTAGCTCTAACGGCTTCTCATTCTTCACTAGATGTTGGTAGTACAATATATTTGAACAAGAACCTGATGCAAATCATGATGGAAGCTCTAGTTCTATTCCTACTAATCTTGAGTTGTTGAAAGAGATAGAAAAGCTTGAAGAAGCTAGAGACAATGCTCAAAGAGAAGTAGTTAAGAATGATGATTTGTTTAAGAAGCAACTAGATGAGTTTGTGGTTGTTACTCGTAGACTTCTTGGTGAAAAAGGTGATATTGTGAAGAAGTTTAGAGAACTTGAAAAGATAAACCTTGAGAAGGATATTGTGATATCTTTTTTGAGGAAGAGAGAACAATAATTGATGGAAGAGATAGACACGGCTGATGAGGCTATCAAGGACTTAGTGAATGATTCGGTAAGTGTGTCTAGTGTTAGGAATCTTGTTAACTCTCATAGTGGTGAAGACGACTTGGTAGTTGAAGAAGAGCTTTTGGAAGCACCACTTCCTATTCACTTGGATGAAGTCGTGATTGATAAGAAACTACACAAGAAGAGAAGTTCAAAAGCCAAGAAGAAGTTGGCGGACAAGGTATATTTGCAAACTCCTAGTGAAGCTAGTTCAACTCCAAAAGGTACAATCTCATGTTTTATTCCAATTTGCCATTATTGCAACACACTAGGTCACATTAATCCTAGGTGTTATAAATATATTGAAAAATGCAAATTAGGAAATGAATCTAGGGATAAGAGATTAAACTTCAACTTGAACATGCTAAGGCCTTGAAAGTTGAGAAACATGATAATTTTGCAAAGCATGAGAAAAAGTTATGGAGTAGAAAGAATTCTAATCTTGTTCAACTTGACAAAGCTTGTGTTGATAATGTTAAGGAAGAGTGTGTTAATGATATTCTTGTTAATCAAGTCATTGAAGGACTTTACTCTAGATTTAACACTGTTGTCAAGGATGATATTGGAAATGTTTGTGTAGGTACACCCAAGAACAAGTGGTTCAAGGGTGAGTGCTCTTATTACTAAAATAAGAAGCACATGTGAGATAGCTTTGAGGCTATATATCAATTGTGTTGAGAATTCTTGCTCGCTAGCTTTGAATACTACATATATTGATATGAACTTGGTTATCTCACATCATGATTGTTATGATGGTCAAAATTTGTTGATTAACTTTGAAGAAGTTCTTTTGTTATATGTGTTGATTGGGTTGAGATATTATGCTTTTTATACTTTTGTTGTGAAACATCATCAACTTGGTGTCATGAGAATATTCAAGGCAAGAGTGCTCATAAAAAGGGCGGAAGTATGATATTTGGTGAATATAATGTGCAAAAAGTTATCTCTATACTCTATTGCATGTTCTCTTAGATATTCATCTTTTGACTCAATTTTTGACATACATCTCATAGCATGTCATATTAGAGAATTTTGTATAGCATACATATGGTTCTCATTGACATTTGCTATTTTAGGATCTAATAGTGATATTGTTCACATTGATCTTAACTTTGATAATTGTTTGTGTATAGTATATTGAGTGGCATTACTTTTGAAAATATGAGCTTCATATTCTTTGAAAGCTACTCATTAGAGAAGTAATAATCTTGAATAAGTATCTACTTATTGCTCTTATATTATGTGCTTATGAGCCATAAAATCTTGGTTTTCTAAAAATTGCACCTTGCTTCTCTTATATGTTTTGCTAGTAGGTTGAGTTTACTAATATGTAAACATTGGATACACCTTGAAGTTTTTGTGCTTATGTACATTTAAAATGACATATGGTTAGTATCCATTTTGCTTCAGCAATTACATATAACTCAATGAGCACCTTCATAGAAAGGGCTACACACATTCGTTGTGAAAGCTACCTAATGTTGGAAAGAGCTACACCATTGTGATGAGTGAAATCCGTCATGAAGTGAATTTTGTTTATGTAAAAAAATGGAAAAATCAAAGAAGTGTTGAAATGAATTTTTTTTTTAAATCTTTGATTCAAAGCCTAAAAAGAAAAGGAGGAAGACTTAAGAAGGAGTTTAGTTGAAAATCAAATGAGCTTGGGTTGAAAAACATAAATGGAATGACAAGCCACATGCACACACACGCTCATATGTTGAAATCTATTCTCTTAATAGCGAAAATTCCGGATGATAATCGGTTTGACTTTTTACGGAAAAAGCTTAAGATGAATAGTTATTGGAAATTGTTTGCATGTTGATTATCAAACTACTTCTTGATATATATTTGAAGCATATCTCTCACAGACACACTTTGTTTATGAGTATGATGATATCTTTGCAATTGTTGAAGAATTATGAGAGAACTTGAAAAATCTTTGTGTATCTCTCTTAGCATATGAAGCTTATTTTGTTGATATTTCTTCAAATTGCTTGAATGTGTGATTGTGTGAATATCTTTGTGAACTCTATGCTATCATTGATTTTAGTTATAGCATTTATCAAGTGGGAGCATTGTATGCTAGACATTGTTCTCTTTTATGATATGTTCACATGCTTCATTTTGTTACATGTTGGCATATTTTGACTTAATGATACTTGTAAGATATTACTCACTATCTTTGTCTTGCATGATGATTCATTCTTAGGTCATATGTCATTGTTTTATATATTTGTGACTAATAAGCTTGTTTTGTTATTCACTCACTTTTGTATGTTTATAGCATCTTATTTCACAAGAACAAATGGGAAGACCTAAAGTTACTGGAAGTGGAAATCAATCGAATCCCATTGTTAAAGCCAAGTCAACCTCAAAGAGATCCAAAGCTTCAAGGTCAAGGGATTAAGGGATCTTTGCAACTAAGAAGATATTTCAAGAGAGAGACATTGACTTAGGTAAATGTAAAGATTCTTATGTTCTTAAATGCATTAAGGATATAAATTGAGAATCTTGGGTGAGCGTGCTAGAAATAGTGAATGACACTATTGTTAGAGAATTTTATCATGAATATAGAGAGAGTGCCACCTTATTGGATGCTTTGATGGATGTTAGGGGTGTTATGTTTAGAGTTAACCCGGTAAACATTAACAAGTTTCTTGGGCCATCTAGTGATATTGATTCAAACTTTATAGATGTTGATATCATTGAGAATCTTAATATCATGGGTAGAACTCTATATGACAATGCTACTTTTGAGTGGAAAGGTAGAGCATATATTAGTCAACATGCGTTAACTAAGACAAGTGCATTTTGGCATCTTTTCATTTGCACAAATATTATTTTATCTTCAAATTCAACCGAGTTGAATAAAGACAAGATCAAAATAGTATATGCCTTAATGACTAATCAACCTATAAACCTTGGGGATTTGCTTATGTTTTATTTGGATAATGCGGCTTTCTCAACTAGAGGAGATAAGAAGCTTGTATTATCGGGGTTTATAACTTCTATGTGTTTAGCTCGTGGTGTTCAAAGTAGTAGAGATGATATGTTGGTACAACATTTGGAAAAGTATAGTGATAAACGTGTGTCATACATGTCATATAAGGATAAGGGTAAGCCATGTGATATTTTTGGACTATTTAGTAGTTCACAAGTTGATTCTCAAGTGACTAGCATGAACATTCTTCTGGATTGGGCTTTACATTTGAAGAAGAAGGTTGATGAGCTTAGTGCTATAGTTGAAAAACAAGATGCTAGAATAAAAGTGTTAGAGGAGTGTATTGCATCAAGTTCATGACCATCTCTTAAGCATTATGTTAGGTTAACTACACGCACGTCTTTCTTTGGTGGATCTAGTAGCTAGTATTTGAGTCTCATGGTATGTTTCTTACTTTTTGGCATCATTTCATGTCAAAAAGGGGGAGAAAGGGTTGTTATGAATTGCTAGTTACTTAGTTTCCTTTTTATGTTGTTTTTGTGAACTTTTGGACTTTCAATGGCTTGTAATAATTAGTCTTAAGATTTGGTTAAGAATTCTTGTATTTGTCATGTATTGAGGGGGAGATACATGTATTTGTGGACTTAATTGTATATTCTTATCCATATTATATGTTGCCATTTGTTGTTTTTCTCTTGTATATGCATTGTGCTTTGAGATGATTTGTAGGTTGCTTCAAGAGAAGATCAAGATGAAGTTCAAGAGTTGGTGAAGATTAGTTATAGGAATCTTACTCATTGTAATGTGAGGGAGTGATTTTGTGACCTATCTTCATTTTTATATTTGTAGTAAATGTATAGGTGTTTTGACATGGAATTTGCCAAAGGGGGAGATTGTTAGGTTTTAGTTTGTATTGGCAATAATTCCATATCAAAATGATGTTTACCTTGTAATGACTTAGTTGTTTAGGTTCATGATGATTCAAGCTTCAAGGAAGAAGAAACAACAAGTCAAAGCAAGTTCTAAGTCTTCAAAGAGAAAGGATGCAATTTGGTTCTACAAAGCTATACTAAGACCTTATCTTTCTCTTACAAGGCTTAGGCACACACACACATATCATACATTTGTGTCCCTGCATCGTTGTGCACCATTATAGGCACACACATACAATTCATTCATATGTGTCCCTGCATCGTTGTGCACCATGTATAACACATTCACACACTTGAAGATGAATGCTCATGCATTGGTTTGGAAATAACATGTTTTTGGAATATCCATGATCGGAAACTATCTCTATGTACTTTGCATTCAGGTGTGAATTGTGTTTGTATGTGTATACGTTTGTATAACATGGATATTAAATTTGGATTTAGTCTTAAATCATTCTTGGTTGAGTTCCAGTCATTTCGGTTACTCATACTATTGATTTCAAGTTCAAAGTCAAAAGATACTACACTTTCAACTCATGTTTCATACATTGTATTCGTCTTCGTATATCGAATCGAATTATTATTTTATGGGTTGAGTATCTTATATATCCATGTCCATGTGAGAGTTAAGGTTTGTAATCCACAAACAGATTTGAAGTTAGTGTTTCGAGGCCGGAGAACGGTCGAAGAACGCGAGGGAAGCGCGAGGGGAATGCACCATGGCCAAAAGGCCATGGAGGTGTGCAGGCCCGAGATGGTGCGTGGCCATCTCGGCCGCACAACCTTGCTGCCCCGAGATGCCCATTCGCCATCTTGGGGGAGCACTTCCAAAGGAGGTAAAAATGGTCTTTTCATCTTTCTTTCCCACTTCTTTATAATCTCTCTCCCTCTCACATTTCATTCTAAGAAGAAATTCAATTCAAGTGTGCAGAATTTTCTCTCTAAATTTTCTCACCTTCCAAACACCATAACTTCTTCATTTGAACTCTGATTTGAGTGATTCGAATTTGAGAGTATTCATCTATTCATCCTCCATCTTTTCTCTGAAGGTTTGAGTTTATTTTGCTGTTGTGTTTGGTGTCTAATCATACAAAAACGGGACTGCACCTAGATCAACTAAGGTATTGATTTTCTCTCTAAGTTTTCTTTTAAAACTTGGTCAATTGCCTTGGGTTTTCTTCTTCTATATATATTTGTATATTGTGAGTGTTTTGATTTGTGTTTTGAACACTTTCAAAGCTAGATTGAGTTTCAATTGAAATCATTCATGTTGAGTTAGAGTTTGATTTTGCCTATGTTATCACATGTTTGAGATTGTATTGTGCTAGCTTTGATTCTAGGACTATTTTATGATCTTTGATTGTTTGATTTTGAGAAAAATAGTTCCTCACATGTATTAGGTTCTCTTGGCTGAAATTCTCACATAATACATGTGCTTATGTTTTTTTGAGCTATTCATGTGATTTGTTGAATCTATGATTACGAATATGCTCTAGAACTTTTGCTTAGATCTATTTGACATTGTCATATGATTTTAGCATGTTTTAGATTTTTGTGATTTAAACTTGATCTTGTGATTTGTTGATCATGTCTTGTGATTCAAGTTTAGATATATGCATGAATCTAGTTTGTGATTAATGTTGAACATATTTTACATGATCTAGATTGACTACTCATGCATGATTGACTAGACTATATGTGATTTGTGCATTCATGCTCATGTCCAGTATTTTCCATAGGATGTGTTGATCATAGCATTCTATGTTACGTGCTTGTTTGAATTTTGCATTCATGATCAGCTAGATGCCTTGTGATAAGGAAGTCTTGACAATAGGTGTGAGACCTATGGTGTTGAGCAAGAAGTCTTCGCAAGAGGTGTGAAGCTTCAGATTGTCGAGCAAGGAAGTCTTGGCTAGAGGTGTGAAGCCTTGGGTAGTCGAGAAAGAATTCTTCCCTAGAGTTGGGAAAACACGGATAGGCGAGCAAGGAAGTCTTGACTAGGGTCGAGAAGACTCGGATAGTTGAGCAAGAAGTCTTGCCTTGGGTTGTGAAGATCTGGATAAGGTGAGCAAGGAAGTCTTGACAAGAGGTGTGAAGCCTCAGATTGTTGAGCATAGGGCGACAACTTCTAGAGTAGGATAGAAGGTTATTTTCTAGGTGAAGAGGTCACTTGAGAGATTGTACTTGTCTTATCTACTAGTGGATTTTGTTTACCGGTGGCTGCTAGCCCGTGGATGTTTCCTTTTCGGAGGTTTACCACGTTATATCTTGTGTCAACTTTTCTCTATCCCTATCTCTCTAATATTTGTATTGTGGATAGAACTCATTATTTATGTTGACTTCCTTTCTATAATATAGATTGTGTATGTGTTACAATTACTTGTTTGTATCACACTTTACTTGTGTTTATATATTGATTAATTGTCTTTAATTAATATATGTATATATATATTGTGATACAAGCAATTTAGAGGGACAAACTTTTATTTGTTTCTAAGGGAGTCGAAAAAGGAGTTTAACCTATTCATCCCCCCTCTCTCTAGGTTAGCCTTTAGCATTTAACCGTGATTTCATTTTCACATTCTTCTCTTGGTTTGGTTATATGGAGTAAAGTGTCTAGTTTTAGAAGAGTGTATTTCAATGATTTAAATGTTTTTCAAAACTGACCTTTGTATGGTCTTGTGACCATATATTTTTATACATTGATTCAAAATGGGTTTTAAAAAATGATTTACAAATTAGACACCCATACCTTTCAAACTGTATATTATTCGTAATATTTCATGACCATTTGGATTGGTTTTAAAATCTCCAAATTGACTGCAAAAACAGGGCATCTCTGTTGTTGTCCGTTTCTGACCTTTGGTCTTTCAAATGTCCATAAATTTTTCTACATACATCCAAATCATATTCTGTAAATTGGAGTGGAAATTATACTTCCATACCTTTCCAACGGTATATTATAAGAAAGGTTTGGACGTCGTTTGGTTACATTTGTGGTCGCTTAAATATCAAGCTGTTGCGCTGTTGCTGCTGCACCAATCCACAAGCGCCCTCACCAGCGCCTCTTGGACAGTTGATGTGCGCTGGTGTTGTGCTTGTCGACTAGTGCACTGAGTAATTTTTGGTCAATTTTCAAAATGACATAGTTTTGCTCTAGGGCTCATATATACATGCCATCTTCTTCCTCACTCGTTTTTCAGAGCATTAAAACCATTTTTTAGTGTTAGAAAGTATTTCCTTTGAGAGAGAAGCTCCAAGAGTTATCATTTAACTCTCCAAACCCAAAACCCACCATCCTTTAATGAAACAAACATCATTTAGCTACATCTAGGATGTTTCTTAGCATGGGTCTTTATCAACACATTCTTGTGTTCTAAGCTTAACAAGATATCTCTTGTGTGACTTGTATGTTTCTAGATTAGGATTTTTATTACAAGTAGAGATTGTTGTTGATGTTTGGGTTGTTATATTGTGATAGTTTGCATAATTAGGTTGTTTTACCTAAATAGCTAATCTTTATATGTTCATGTATGCTTAATTGATGATTAGGATTGCCTTGTGCATCTAGTCTAGTTCATGAACATTTATGTGTATGCCTCTTTGGTTGCATTTATTGATTGCAAATATATTGCCCTTATTTATATGTTGTGACAACTTGTGTTGGTTGGACTTTTTTAGACAATTAGGTTTCTAGAATCCTTTTGCATCTAATTGAGTCCTTATGTATGGGCATTTAGGCATTGTTTGATAACTAGGTTGATGTATTGCATTATCTACACCTAGTTAAGCATTATATGTTTGGTCTAACATATTTTGCATTGAGCATTCATTGATCATTTCACTTAGACCATATACTCTTCATAGAGTCAAAGCCTTGTGGCTTTTAGGTGAAGTTGCTCAAGAAAGTCAAGTCTTGCAACCAAGGTTAGGTTGGCAAGCAATTGGTCGGGTATCCACTGTAAAAGGCCCGAGGGGTAGAGTAGGAGGTGCTCACGCCAAGTGTATTGTATCAGGGGATATCACTAGGGACTGAACCAAGAGTGGTGAGTGGAGGTGTCCATAGCTTGAGGTTGTTGAGAGTGAGAATCCGAGAATCACTTGGGGGTGTAACCTTTTTCTCATATATTGGATTTATGTGATCGTGTGTGGCTAGCAGAATAGCTCGTGGTTTTTCCCATTTGGAGGGTTCCACGTAAACATCAAGTGTTATTTATATTTCCGCACTTTATACTTGATGTTGTATGTTTTATTAGGTGAATTTTGAATATTGAATAATCAAGAAAAATTGGTAATTAACTTGATTAGAACCTATTCACCCCCCCTCTAGGTTATTAGACACACACTTTATAGGGAATTTTCAGGTAAAATCTACACTAGACTCCCTATTGCAAAAACAGCGTGAGGCTCACCACCCGACAGCTTCAAGGAGGGGAAACCAGGTTAGAGAGGAAGGTACCTAGGCGAAGAATGTCAGTTCCCACTCATAGAGATAACCAGGTGGAGATTGCCAGATCATCGGAGGGATACGACAGAGAGGAGTCTAAGGTCAACTCAAAGAAACCTAAGAACAATCACCTGAGGGATCAGCTGGCGAAGCTACAGAAAGAGATCTAACAGATAATGATGGGAAATCATGAGGTCAAGAAGGATCCCTTAAGCGAAATGAACGCTCCATTTACCAGAAGGATCTGGGATGTTGAACTCCCACCAAAATTCAAAATGCCAGCAGACAAGTTCTTTGGCACGACTTAGAGGGCTTCGTCTAGCAAATGGAAGTCCAGAATGCAACCAAGGCCTCTATGAGTAGGATGTTCCCTACCACCCTGTCTGACTACACAAACACATGGTTCAGGAAATTTCCCGCTGGTAGCATAGATTCATTCACGAAGCTATCAACCGACTTCTGCTCACAATTCTAAGAGGTCAAAGCACATCCAAAGGATACCATACATCTTCAACATATGATTCAGGAATAGGGTGAAACAGTCCGATCACATGTGGAGCGTTTTCATAAAGAATTCATCCAGATGGGAGTCTTTGCTGAGAATGAGACCCTTGCCAATTTTTGGCAGAACCTGTGGGTGGGCAAGCTCTTTCGATCCTTCACCAAGCGACCTCTATAGGCCTATCAGGAGGGCTATGACCAGGCTCTTGAGCAGGTCGAAATTGACGAACAACTCAAGGTTAAAATGAAGCATGACGAACCAAGAGAAGGAGTTGCCCAGACCTAAGCCAGCTTGAAAAACCAGAACAAACCTCCCAACAGGTTGACGTACCGGTTACCCACTTCCTAACCTAGTCAAGAGAGGTACCCTGCGAGACGAACCCCTCAGTGAGCTTCAGCTTCCCTAAGGACAGTATCCCCCATTACACGAGATGAAAGAGGGTATGATCACTACACCCCTTTGAACGCATCCTGAGAATAAATCTACCTTGCCATTCAAGATAATGGGCTACTCCAGAAGCCTGCACCCATGAAAGCCCTGACAGACAGAAGAAATAGGTACAAGTACTACGACTTTCATAAAGACATGGAGCACAACACTTCAGAGTGCTATAACCTGTGTACCCAGATTGGGGCTCTGGTAAGGGAAGGATGTTTGATAGAATTCTTACAGTTAGTCGGGGATAACATACAGACTAGAAGAGTGGTACAAGTAGAGATCTATGACCTTACTAAAAAGAGGAAGGGGGATCAGAAGGATTTGATGCAACAAATGTAGGTGATATATACCATTTAGGGACTTACCCTGGCTGGAACCTTCAACAGTTCAAGAAAAACCATGCAAAGAAGATTTCCCGTGTTGATGAGGGTCGAGGTATCTTCAAGGTCCACAAGAGCCCGACTAGCCCATCCCAGACAGCCCAGATTGTATTCACTGAAGAAGATGTCTACAACATTGTACAACCACATGATGATCCTCTTGTGATCGCGTTACAGACTACCAATTATGTGGTCCACCACGTGCTCATCGACACAGGTAACAACGTATACATCCTCTTTAAAGACACCTTGGAGAAGTTGAATTTGAAGCATTGATGCTACAATAGCTGCTCAACCCCACTATATAGCTTCACTGGGATTCAATCATATCGGTGGGGTTAAAGATCCTTCCAGTTATCGTTGAAACTGTACCCCTCTAACTGAATATTATGACAGATTTTGTTGTGGTTGACACACCCTGTTGACCTACAACGTGATACTTGAAAGATCTTTCCTATCATCCTTGAATGGGGTTCTATCCATCTATCACAACGTCCTAAAGTTTCCAGTGGGGGACAAGGTAGGGGAGGTGCATAGTGACTAGTAAACAGCCAGGAAATGCCACGCAGTGTCAACAACTTTGGTGAAACGGTTCGCTCAAGTTGAAACAATCCAAGATATAGAAGCATTATTGCTGACCCTGGGAGATATATAGCTCGTCGATCATCTAGAGGATGACCCCTTGGCACTGGGAGAGAAAAAATCAAGCAGAGAATGGGCACCAGTGGACAAATTAGAGGAAGTACCTGTCAGAAGTGATGATCGCTCCAAGGTAGTAAAGGTCGGGGATACCCTCGAGCTAAGAGTACAGGAAGGTTTGATCGAGCTTCTCTGAGAATTCAGTGACATCTTCGCTTGGAGTCATGATGAGATGCCCGAGATCCCAATATCATTAGCTACTCACCGATTAGCAGTAGATCCGACCTTCAAGCACGTCAAGAAAAAAAGGCATCACTTTAACACCGAAAAGGACGTTATGGTTCAATAGGAAGTGGATAAGTTGATCAGAGCAGGCTTCATCAAAGAAGTGTGCTACCCCAAATGGATCGCCAACGTGATCATGGTCATGAAGGAGAATGGGAAGTGGCGTATGTGTGTCGACTACACCGACCTCAACCGGGCGTGTCCAAAAGATAGCTTTCTTCTACCAAAAATTGACTAACTAGTGGACCCTACTGCTGGAAACAAGCTCCTCAGCTTTATGGATACGTTCTCAAGGTACAACCAAGTTATGATGCACCCTGCCGACAATGATAAGACCAGCTTCATCATAGGATAGGGTCTTAATTGCTACAAGGTAATGCCCTTTGACATCAAAAATGCAGGAGCAACTTACCAGTGATTAGTTAATTGATTGTTCAAACCGAAAATAGGGAGAACAGTGGAGGTGTACATAGATGATATGATCACCAAATCCCGAGAAGCGAAAGAACACCATGAACATCTTCGCGGGACTTTCCATATAGTAAGGGAGAACCAAATGCGTTTGAATCCTACCAAGTGTGCTTTCGGGGTAACAATGGGGAAGTTCTTGGGCTTCATAGTGAATGAGAGGGGAATCGAAGCCAACCCCGAAAAGATCCAAGCTATCTTGAACCTAGATTCCCCTGCTAATCTCAAACAAGTCCAAGTTTTGACAGGGCGTGTAGCAGCACTAAACAGGTTCATTTCGTGTTCCATGGATAAGTGTCTTCCCTTCTACAAAACCATCAAATAGGGGAAGAACCTGAAGTGGGATAAAGATAGCAAGCAAGCTTTCCAGGACTTAAAAGAGTACTTCACCAACCCACCGCTGCTAGTCAAGCCAGTGTCAGGAGAAGAATTACATGTATACCAGGCAATATCAGAAATGGCAGTCAGCAGGGATTTGGTTAAGGAGTGCGGGGATAAGGTGACATATCTACTTTGTTATCCATGCGATATCCAAGCCTGAGAAAAACTTCCTCCCCTTTAAAAAGCTCACCCTCGCTCTGGTCACCTAGTCTTTATTTTCATGCTCATACAGTGACAGTGGTAACAAACCAACCTCTCCGCCAGTTCTTACAAATGCCAGATATATCTGGAAAGATGGTTCTATGGGCTTTGGAGCTCACCTAGTTGGACCTGAAGTACAAGTCTCGAACAACAATCTAGGCTCAAGCTCTGGTAGACTTCATACCTGAGTTCTCAGCTTTCCCAAGTGAAGGGACACTGGCAACGCTAGATCCATCTCCTAAAAAACTTTAGGAAGGCAACAACTGGCCAGAATACTGTAAAGCTTTGACACTTTACACTGATGGGGTATCTGGGCAGGCAATGGGAGGTACTGGCATAATCCTGATCCATCCCGAAAAAACATAGTGTTGCCACTGTTTTAGGTTTGAATTTAAAGCAATTAAAAATGAAGCAGAGTATTAAGCTCTCATAGCCGGAATGGAGGTCGCTATCGAGCTTGAGGCTGATTATGTGCATGTCACGAGTGACTCACTACTCATTGTCAACCAGGTTATAGAACTTTACCAAGCCAAGGGCGACAATATGGCAGTCTATATGAAGCTAGTCTGGTAACTGAGGGAGAGGATCAAGGGATTCCGGATCGAGCAGATACCTCAACTGCAAAACCATCGGGCAGACATATTAGAAAAGATAGTTGTAAATGAAGGACAAGCTCTTCCCAAGGGACTACCCTTCCAGGTGATCTCCTGATAGAGCATAAGAGTGGGTAAGGAAATCTGCCTTGTGGATATGCTCCTCTGTTGGATGAACCCAATAGCTAACAACCTCTAGGAGAGAAAGCTTCCTAAGGACCCCTTACCAAGCCTGAAAGGTCAAAAGACAGTTAGTTCAGTTGTGCCTGATTGACGGATACCTCTACAGTAGGGAAAATCCCTTCCCCTGCTTCGTTGTCTTCATCTGGACGATGCCAGTTGGGAGTTAAGAAAGGTCAATTATGGGGACTGCAGGAACCATATTGGTGGGGAGGTTTTAGCATGTCAAGTGCTCTGTATGGAATATTACTGGCCAACTATTCACCAACATAAAAAGAGTTTTGTACAATCTTATCAACCATGCCAAAGGACCTCAAACTTGAGTCACCTACTGTCGGAGCGACTGTCATCTCTCAGTTTGCTCTACCTCTTTGCCATGTAGGGGGTCGACTTGATCGGACCACTTCCTACCGCTCATGGGCTAGCTAAGCATGCTATCGTGGCAATCGACTATTTTACAAGGTGGGTGAAGGCATGACCCCTTTTCTAAATTTTAGAAGAGAACACTATGAGGTTTATCAAAACCAACGTGGTTTGCAAGTTTGGGACTCCAATCATCATTATAGCCGATCTAGGCAAACAGTTTGATAATGCCCGATTTAAGGACTTCTATGAAGGTTTGGGAATTTACCTCAGGTTCGCTTCAGCAGCCCACCCTCACACTAATGGACTGGTGGAATCCATAAATAAAACTATCAAGAAGCTTTTGAAAAGGAAATTATAACAGAAGAAAGACAAATGGACCGAAGAGCATCCCGAGGTTTTCTAGGAAACGGACTATAAAGAGAACAACTACCGGAGAGACACCTTACTCCCTAGCCTTCGGTGTTGAAGTGGTCCTTCCCATCGAGCATAAATTGACCTCATTCAAGTTACAACACTTTGAACCTAGGATCAACGAGGTCAAGCTTCGAACTAATATAGATCTCTTAGAGGAGAAACAGGACCGGGTAGTTGAGAAAGTAGCGATATACTAGGGCAAGATTGCTCGATATTTCAATAAAAAGATCAGAGCCTGAAATTTCAAGGACGGAAATTTGGTTCTCAAAAAAGTGACCCAGAATACCCTGAAAAATGTCAGATGGAGTCTTAGGACCCAACTGGGAAAGTCTATACTTGGTAAAATTGGTGGTCTACAATGGGGGCCTACAAGCTAGAAGATATGGATGTTCGACCAATCGACCACACCTGGAATGCTGATCCCTTGAGGAAATTATATTCCTAAGCAAGGGACTCTTGAGCAGACTATCTTTATTTAGGTTTAAATAAGTTCTCAACAAAAATGTATTCTCTTTTGATCATCAATAAAGTCAATTTTTAATTTCTCTATCTTTGATTGTATTCTCCATGAGCTTTTAATTTCTCCAAGTACGTTCTCCATGATTAAGTTCGCCATAACCACCTCGAGATCAGAGACCAGTTCGGGAAGCCCCCTAACTATCCCAGATGCCTTGGCCGGGCACCACCCCTTGCTTAGAAGGGTCTAAGTGCAAAAGCATAGTTGCCATCCAGATCTCGAGACAAGGATATAGCTTGATAGCCCTCCTGATGCCTTAGTCGGGCAACCACCCCCAATAAGGGTCCGAGTGTAAGAGCATAGTTGCCATCCAGATCTTGAGACCACGATATAGCCTGATAGCCCTCCAGATGCCTTGGATGGTCTACCACCCCTAAGAAGGGTCTGAGTGCAAGAGCATAGTTGTCATCCAGATCTCAAGACCAGGATATAGCTTGATAACCCTCTTGATGCCTTAATCTATCTTCCACCACCAAGACGAGTATGAGTGTAAGAGCATAGTTTCCATCCAGATCTCGAGACCAGGATATAGCTTTATAGCCCTCCTGATGCCTTGGTCGGGCTACCACCCCCAAGAAGGGTCTGAGTGTAATAGCATTGTTACCGTCTAGATCTCGAGACCAGGATATAGCTTGATAGCCATTCTGATGCCTTGCTCGGGCTATCACCCCAAGAAGGGTCTGAGTGTAAGAGTATAATTGCCATCTAGATATTGAGACCAGGATATAGCCTGATAGCCTCATGATGCCTTGGTTGGGTTACCACCCCAAGAAGGGATCGAGGTTGCCATAACAGAATACCTTTCCGAATGATGGGAGAAGGGGTATTGATGTCATTACTACACGACCTATGCCTAAGTGTCAAACACTTGATTATTACTAGCCATTGGTTTTCATGAGTGTGTGATTGTTTATATCGCCTATTTAAAGTTTGAATGAGGAATCATTAGGGATGCGAGATACATTGCAAGGGGACTCCTCCCAAAGATATATATTCCTACCAAGTGCTGGGAATTGGAGCTAGACGTCTACCCAGCTAGTAGGCTTACGTTCAATAGATTCAGAGTTCTTTACCAGATTCAGTTAAGTCAAGAATATTTCGAAGGTGCCTTCAAGGTCGAGCAAGGAGTTATCATCCAAGTTTGAAGCTCATAATCAGAACCAATCAAAGCAAGCATGAAAGAAATCCTAACAAGTTTTCATTAATGATAAAGGAGCATATCCCCTTGTAAGGCTACAATGATCATTAAGGGAGCCCAATCCCTGATTCTGGGCTACAAATAAAAAAAAAAGGCCAGATAAAGCAGGTCATGAATAAAACATGGAGCATACCCCCATTCCGGGCAATCAAGACAAGCAATATCAAACTCCGGCTTCCTCCTGGTCATCTCCCGCTGCTCCACCACCTTGATGGTCCTCGTCCATCGCTAATCCATCCAGTGGTTGCTCGCCCTGGTTGGCCATTTCTGCCACCCCATCTTTCAGAAGCTGCTAATCTGCCTGTTGCTCTACTTGGTCCTCCTTCAAGACCTTGTTAACTATGGTTATAACCTCAATTGGGATGGTCGCTTCCTAAGTGGTAGCCGCTGCCTCCGTTCCACTCTTTTCCACCTCCAACTTTATTCTAGAGGGTTCTTCCAATTGGTCTCGGGCCTCCTCCTGGGCTTCTGGTTGGATATCCCCAGGCTGCGTGAGCTACCCCCACTTAGGGATACCCCAGGACCTGAGACTGGAGAGATTGGAGGAGGATGAGATTGAAGTTCTGCCATAACTAAAAGTTTCTCGGCTCTTACCATGCTAGACGGGCCTACTCCATCACCATCAGGACGAAACATCTCTGAGACCTTAGCCATGATCTCCTCTCTATCCCAGTTGGCAATTGTGGATAGGTCGTGTTAATAGCCAAATTTGGATAAGGACCAAAAGGGAAATTCTCCACTTCCCTAGCAGGATTCCAAGCCCGAGATTGCCCACCGTGGAACCATGGATCCTGGAGGTCAGGCAGGGGAGGTCACCCTGTAGAGGTAAAAAAGGATCATCGAGCTCCGAGATATTCGAAGACTAGTGGCATCGCTCCATATGTATTGAGCCATTCATCGCCCTAGCAAGCCATCGAAGCCGATTCGATCGAGGAGTTCCCAGATAATTCCCACATCTTGGTAAGGCCTCCTACGTGACTAAGTAAGCTTCTAGAGCACATCTATAAGTCCGATGGCATCGCTCCATATGTACCGGCCTATTCATCACCCTAGCAAGCCACCGAAGCCCGATTTGATCGAGGATAGCCTAGAGGTTTACCACATTTTGGTAAGGCCTCATACATGCCTAAGCAAAACTCTGGTGTAGCAGCCTTACTGCAGAGCCCGTGGCTCCTTACTTCTTATACTGGGCTGGTCAACACCCAAGTGAGCCACTAAGCTCCTGTTTCATTCTAGCAATGTCCAGAGCTTTCTTTGAGTTGTTGGGGACTCTTAAGCATGCCTCTGGACCCGTACCAGTCAAATGCCTACTCTATACTAATATAGGGCCACTCATCGCCCTAGCAAGCTACCTTGGTCCCGATCTACCTCTCTGGTTAGCCTTCTCGACAGTAGCATCTTCTTCCTCCTTAGTCCCATTGCTTGGTTGAAGGACGGGTCATCACCCCCTAACGCCGCTACTTCGGAGCCAGCTTCCACCACCTTGGTTGGATCAGCTTTAATCAGCCTTGACCTCCATCTCGTTAGTTGGATCAATCGGGATCTCTCCTACCTCTCTTACCTCTTCTACCTTGGTAACACTAATCTGAACCTTTACTTTGACAGATTCGGATATAGAGATAGACAGAATTGAATCCCCTCATGCATCCCTTACCTTGTAGTAGGGGACTTTGAGATAGGTTCTACCCTAGTACGATCTGGCATGAATGTGGAGATGGGCACCATGTCTTCCTCATCACCAGTGCACCCTGTGGCTCGAGATGGACCGGCTTCAGAGAGAGTGGGACCTAATAAACTCTAAGCTTTCTCCATGATCTACTTCAGAGTGGTCCTTACAAGGCACGGGGCACTGATTCGAGTCTCTTCATATCATATGCACACTATAACCGCTCTCTGTCTACCTGCATCTAAGTTGCGATTGCCTCAACTCTGGTCATGGCTTTGCTTAAGACAATCGCTCCCCTTATTATCTTGATCAATTACTCCTTGGTCTGCTCAAGCTTAACTTTAGGAACAACAACATGTTCCTAAAGAGCATCATACCGGTGGCTCTGTTCCATTCATACTGAGTCATTCAGCTCCTTAACAAGCCACCGGAGTCTCGGTTCATTCGAGATAAGCTCGGAAGCTTCCCATATTCAGTAAGGCCTCATAAGTGCCCGACCAAGCCTCTTGATAAACAGCAGCACCGCTGCAAGTCTTGAAGCCTCCTTGTATCTAGTACTAGGCTGATGGTTCCTCTTTATTTGTACCAGGACATTCAATGCCCTGGTGAGCCACCGTGGTTCCGATCCACCTCCTGAGTTAGTTTCATCGACAGTGGCAGTTCCTTCCTCCCTAGTCCTGCTGCTTAGGTAGATGGAGAACTACCATCCCCTAGCACTGCTACCACGGATCCAGCTCCACAACCTTGGTAGTGTCAGCCCGAATCAGCTTGGTCCACCATCTCTTTAGCTGGATTGATCGGGACCTCTTCCACCACTATGGCTTTAGCATGGACCTCCCATTCTTTAGTAAGGTCGGTCTAGATGTTTACCTCCTTGATAGATCCAGATGGACAGATACATAGGTTTGAAGCTCGACCTACATCTCAAACTTCTGTATAAGCATGCATCTGCCAGATCAGTTTGGATCTCGCATTCCTTGGTAGGATCGATCTGGACCTCTAACTCTTTGACCGGGTTCAGATGGAGAGGTAGGCGAGTTTGAAGCTCATCCTATATCCTAAGCTTCTGCATTAGCTGGGTACTTCGAGGTAGTTCCTACCCAGTATGACTAAACATGAAAGCAGAGATGGTCGCCAAGTCCTCCTCATCATCTGCGAACTTAGCGACTCAAGAATAACCGATTTCAGTAGGGAAGGACTGAGCTAACTCTGTAGCTTGCACCATGGTCAACTCCCGATTTCATCCTTCAATAACGCTCAGGTCAAATGGGGGAAGAAGAGCTTGAGCCTTCAAGTAAGTGGCATTCTTCAACAAAGGAAGTGTCTGCTTTGGCTTCCAAGGCAGCCACGTTACTGCACAGAGTATAGACCTCTTCCTCTATATTTTATTTCCTCCATTAGAGCAATCCTTGTGAGGCACGGTATATGGACTTAAGTCTTTCCGTATCATACGCATCAGCTCTCTACCTACCCGCGCCTCAGCCATGTTTACCTCAGGTTTGGTTAGGGCTTTATCCAGATTAATTGTATCCTCCGCTACATTGGTCAATTCCTCCCACTTCTGGTTTGACCTCCTTTGAAATGACAGCTTCCCTATCCGAAGCACCTACCTCTAGATCAGCTGGGGGCTCACCTGCCAGTTACGCAACTGCCTCAGTATGACCTTTATTTGAGCGGAACCAATAAGAATGTCCATCACCTCAGCTATGTCATCCTGGACCACCACCACCCTCCTCAGGGTAGGATCAACCTGGGTATATCTCTCCTTAACCAAACCAGTCTGAACCTCCCCATTATTTTTAGCTTTAGTCTGGTCCAGTACATCTTTAGCAGAGGTAGAGAGGTAGGATGGTCTGAAGCTTCTTCTTTGGATAGATCCTCTCCTACGATATGAGACTTTGCACTAGGCTCTGCATCAGTTGCCCTAAGACTGGCCAGCCACAGTGGATGCATACACAGCCACCTCGGTAACTTTCTGATCTCCTTCCTCTTCTATCCATCGTTGACATTAAAGGGGGGAGGTCGATCCAGCTTTACCTCACAGGCTGTGAAAAAACAGACATCCTCCTTGACCTGCCCAAGCTCGACATTGACAACATCAGCTTGCTCCCGAAGATTATCACACTGATGGCTTCTCTCTATTTGTACTAGGTCTTTCAATGCCCTAGTGAGAAATCGATGTCCCGATCCGTTCAAGGAACACCCAGAGGTCCTGATTCGTTCAAAGTGGGGTCTTAAGCTCCATTACGATTGTTGAAGACTCTCATCTACCCCGAGCGGGCCTTTTAAACATTCACATCACTTGGGGACTTGGAGCTCACTATTCTCTCAAGTACCCCTATGGAAAGGGCAGTGACCCCGACATGAGATAATTTCTTCTAGTGACGGGCTCACAATGAAAAACGCCTTTAACGGAAGGTCACTCTATCATCTACACCCATAATTTAGATAGTTTCAAGAGATTCTACTCGTCAAAAAGCTCCTAGAGCAGGGCTGGTTACCAACTGGTACCACATCGCGTTGATACAACCTCATATTGGTAACACCATGAGTTTTTTATCTCCTTTGATTTCAATCTCCGTGATAGTTCTCTTGTGATCTCGATGCACCTGTGATTGAAATACCCTGGATCGGATCAAATCCCACTAGGAGGATCACTATTACCGGGAGGGCTACATAGCACTCTTGATGCCTAGGACTAGATTAATCCCTCCAGGAGGATCGCCATAGTATTTCGATAATGATCACCTCGAGACTTGGATATAACTAGAAAGCCCTCTTGATGCTTTGGCCGGGCACCACCCCTGGCGAAGAAGGTTTTAAGTATAAGAGCATAGTTGCCATCCAGATCTCGAGACCATGATTAGGCAGGGAAGCCCCCTCGCTACCCTAGATGTCTTGGTCGGCTACCACCCCTAAGAAGGGTCTGAGTGTAAGAGCATAGTTGCCATCCATATCTCGAGACCAGGATATAGCTAGATAGCCCTCCTGATGCCTTGTTCGGCCTACCACCCCCAAGAAGGATCTAAGCATTAGAGCACAATTGCCTGCTAGATCACGAGACCAGGACAACCAAATGGTCATCCTGATGCCTTGGTCGAGCTACCACCCCAAGAAGGGTATGAGTGTAAGAGCATAGTTGCCATCCAAATCTCGAGACCATGATATAGCTAGATAGCCCTCCTGATGCCTTGGTCGGGCTACCACCCCCAAAAAGGATCTAAGCATTAGAGTACAGTTGCCTGCTAAATCTTGAGACCAGGACAACCAAATGGTCATCCTGCTGCATCGGCCGGCCAACTCCGCCAAGAAAGGTCTGGATGGCATAGCTGCATACAAGGATAAAGTTAGCCTATGTACAAGGATTCCGGGAACATGAATATCAAACTTTCAGATTAGCCACAGGATCTTCATCCGACATGATCGAGCGATACATCAAATTCGCCTACTTTTCACCTACGTAAAAAGACTTGGTGAGAAACTGCCATTTGTTGCCTACCAGGATCTTCTTCGCCTAATGTACCAAGATTCCTAAAACATGAATGACTAGCACCTCGGTTCACTAAGCCAAGCATTGGGAATGATTTTGGTTACCACTAAGAAACGATAAGCAAAATTCTTCATGTGGCATAAGATCCTGACTCCAACCCCAACCACTTATCGGTATTCAAGTCAGAGGGGACTTCTGTTAATAGCAAAATTTGGCTAGGGACCAAAGAAGAATTTTCCACCTTCCAGCCTTCAAGCAAGGGTCCAAATCCGGGTCTACGTAGCGAGGTCCTCTAGGTCGAGGTACCTTATGACCCCGTAGAAGCAGGGCGAGGTAATCAACACCTCCTCAACACCTTACATGCATACAGGCTCTCCAATTAAAGCTCGCTACCCCGCCAGGAATCCAACATAATTTGGTCGAGCTCCATGATAAGGCTCGACATAGCTAAACCAAGCTCCCAGTTACAAGGTTGGAACCCTATGGGATATTTCTCCCCTAAAATGGTTAACACAAGCTCCATGGGAAGACCAACAAGCTCAATCTATCTCCATGACAATCGAGAGGTCCTTTGAGGACCCCGCCAGTGTACTGGAACCTGGGGTACCTAACCCTAAAAAAAAATCAAGCGTTAGCTCAGGTAACCTCCGTGATGTACCTTTTCGAAGTGACATATAAAACCAGAGCTCTCCTCCAAACAGCATAGGAAGAGAGGATTGACCTTCATGACACTTACAATAGCAATAATGAGGTCAAATCGTATTAATAGAGATAGTCAACCATATTAATAAGATCAAACCATATTAATGGAGATAGTCAACCATATTAATGAGGTCAAACCGTATTATCGGAGGTAGTCAACCTTATTAATGAGGTCAAGTATATTATTAGAGGTAACCCTATTAATGAGGTCAACTATATTAATGGAGGAAGTCAACCCTATTAAAGGGAGGAGAAACAACCTGGACCAGCTTAAAGGCAGCCGAGGAGCTCTCATGTATCCTTTATATGGAAGAAATAGAGCTCTTCGACACTGGAGCTAGATAAACCCCCCTCCTTACTTGCTATCTAGGTGGGGGAACTGCAGGAAGGAATCGAGCTTCAGATCCGAGTTCTAGGTGCCATAACAGGTTCCGACTCCGACCGAGGACCAGGACCAGGACCAGGACCAAGACCAGGACAAGGATCAGCCCCTTCACACCAGCAAGGGAACACTTGAGCTCCCTGTATCTCCCCCTTAAGTATGAAGCCCGATGGGCGGAATACCTTGTCTCCTACCTGCTGCATCATCCTCTTTTACCGCTTCATTCTCCATTATTAAGATCTCACCAAGGTACCGAAGGTACCAACCCCGGCCGCTTCCTCCGTGGTAGCGGTCATGAGGGTGTCAACCGTAATTCCTCACCCCGAGCGAATTTTTGGTTAACAAATTTTAATCAAAATTTTTTTACCCAATTTTCGTTAATGGCCAATTTAAATGAAAATACCCCTAACTAGTCATAGTAATATCACAAGTGCAAAAAGTGCGGAATAATAAAAGACACTTGAGATATACGTGGAAACCCTCAAACTGGGAAAAACCACGGGTTATTAAGTGAGCCACACTCGAACCTCAGATCCATTACCTAATACCGGTAAATAACCCACAACCACTACCTAATCTAGGTATGAGTGAACCTAGTCCAATTTGTTTGTTCTTGAAGCAACCTACTCCCGGAAGCAACACAGGACTTACTTCTCAATGAAGAGATAAATGGCCTACGTGAATTTATAAAGATATTTAAAGAACAAACAAGGCTAGGGAACCTTATATGCATATCTAGGATGATGAGATGGAATATTAAACAATCCTAAATATCAAGAGCTAAATGACATGTTTATAAAGCTTAGCTAACATAGATCAAACAATCCTATGTAGCTATCATAATACAACACTAAATCATTTCATCACAAACAATCTCTATTTGTATCTAGATTATATTTTAAGAGCATACAAATCATAAAAGATATGGCTTGGTAAGGAAAACACTTTACTTATATGAAGATAGTGAGAGACTTACCAAACAAGATGTGATGATGCTTAACCATGTATAGATGCACTCTAAATAGGCTTAGATGATGCAAGATGATGTTTTTAAGATCAAAAGAAAAGCTTTAAGTGTATAAAGGTGAGTTCTTGGAAGATTTTTCTCTTGAAGGATGTTCTAAGAGAAAAGAATGAAAAATGGAACTTTTGAAATGACCTGAATATGAAGAGACATATTTCTATGGATAAAAAATGAAATGTTGTCGTTTTAATAAAATCTGCCAGATCAGCGTAATGAGTTGGTTGTGCGCGGGTCCAGACCCATGAACACTTGCGCTATGCTATGCAAATGCCCGCGCATTGTCCTCAACCAAAGAGATGAAAATTTCACCAGTGAAATGCACATGACTGCGCAGGTCCAAACCCACGCATTGACCTGACACTGAGAGATTGAAATTCTCAATCTTCTCACTGCGCGGGTAGGGTCCCCGCGCATAGATCCGTGCATTGCCCTGTTATGGATTTTTTCAACTTGAAAAAATCCACTACACCAAAACAAACAATGAAAGTAAGGTAAGACAATGAAGCACATATGCATACCAAGTCAAATATAACAATTCAAATGCTAGAAGAATGTGTGTGTGTGTGTAAGAGCAACACATAATGCATGTCATTTCAAATACAAAGATGTGATCAAAATAAACATGTAATAAGAGTTATCAAATTATGAAAGCACACATATAAACACACAACACATATTAACAAGAATTATGCATGAGATGTGAGTGTGTGCAACTATCTCTTTAAAGCAAACAAGCACTTAAAATTTTACCTTTGGTGTTTCTTCTCTTGAAATCTTGAGAGCCTAAGCTACCCTTACATAAAAACCCCAACATGTGGATTGTTCACGAAATAAGCCAATCAATAAATAAGGACTTTACAATCTCCCCCTTTGGCTATTTCATGACAAAACCACCACTCACATTGATCGTCACAAAAGAACAAAAAAGCATCGGGAAGATATTCTACGTTACAAAGAGACATAAAAAAAAAACTTAAAATCTTCTCAATCTTAAATCTCTTGTAGAATTATCAACCCTACACACAAAACAAAAGCAAATACACTTTTCAAACCAAGTGTATGTGAGATGATCAATTGAAAATAAAAAGCATTTGCATTTAGGAAAATAAGGACAGCATCATACAATGTATGTGAATGGAATGCTCCCTCTCAAAGGATTACTCTCAAAGGATTACTCCCAAAGGGTTACTCCCCCTAAATGTAATCTCCCCAACATGACATGTACTACTCCCTCTTATCAAGTTCCCCTTAAACCATATTCTGCTCCTCTTTTTTGTCATGATATAGGCAAAGGAGTAGTCTCCAACCGGGTCACTCAAGGCAAAGAGAGAAAGGAGCATACAAGATATTTGCATAATCATATACACCATATTTATGCAAATCAATTAATAGGAGAGAAACAATGAGATTTATTTTAAGAGAATGTGTGAATTAAAAATACTTTGCATACAAGAAATGTTGCATTAAAGTCCAAAACAATGGTATTTGGCAAAGCAAAAAACAAAGGTTTCCAATAGACTTCAAACCAATTTCACCATTTGTCATGAGAGAAGCATGGTATAGAGTTTTCATATGTGTCAAGTTTTAAGAGCACTACATCCAACTTTATAAGTAAAACATGACATGAGCGACTTTGCACACTATTTGATTTTTCTAGGTAAGATACCCGGATGATGGTAGCCATGTTCAACTAATAAATAAAGAGAGACAATTATTAACCATTTGAGTCTCACTAGCATTTTCACATATTGTTTTGCATTTAACAAATGCAATTATCAACTCATGCTATTTCATTTTTCATTTGCATGTCATTAACGAATCATCATGTCATTGAGATAACTATAGGTCATTCAACATGTACTTCCGATGTAGATCTCCTAGTCCATAAATGCATGTTTGAACATAAATATGACATGGATTGTAATCAAAGCAGAGTTCACACTTATTGAAGAATATATAATATAATATGATATAAGTGCAACCAAGCTACTCAAGCAATTAATAAAGCGGCATAAAAATTTCCAAATTTTTGCATGCAACAAGTATACAATAGCTCTCTTTGCTTGAGTTCCCCATATGGTGTCAAATATGAAAACTTTATCACTCCATGAGACAAATCCCAATAGATCTACTAAGAGTTTTGAATCGAGTAGCATCTAAGGGTTTAGTAAATAGATCCGCTAATTGATCATTAGTACCTACATGCCCAAGTACTAAGCATTTATTCACAATTAGTTCTCTAATGAAATAATGACGGATATCAATATCCTTAGTTCTAGAATGTGAAACCGGATTCTTGGAAATATTAATAGCACTCATGTTATCACAAAAGAGAGTAAGAGTACCTTGATTGAATCCATAGTCGACTAGCATTTGCTTCATCCAAAGGAGTTGTGTGCATCCACTCCCAGCGGCTATGTATTCTGCCTTGGCCGTAGACAAGGAAATTGAATTTACCAAGAGACTAGGTTGTTCCCAAAGAAAAAACAACCGCCCGATGTACTTTTCCTAACATTACAATTTCCTGCCCAATCCGTATCACTAAAGCCTACAAGAGTGGCATTAGTGTCAAAAGAGTACCAAATCCCATAGTTGGATGTCCCATTCACATAGCGAATGATTCTCTTAATATATGAGATATGGGACTCCTTAGGATTTGATTGGTACCTAGCACACACACCCACACTAAAAGAGATATCTGGCCTACTTGTTGTCAAATAGATCAAGCTACCAATCATGCCACGATACAAAGTTTGGTCCACACTCTTACCACTAGCATCTTTGCTTAGCTTTAAAGTGGTACTCATGGGTGTATCACAACGTTTGACATTTTCAAGGCCAAAATTCTCCACTAGGTTTTTGGCATATTTAGCTTTGGATATGAAGATCCCATCATCCATTTGCTTAATTTACAAACCTAGAAAGTAACTTAGCTCACCAACAAGGCTTATTTCAAACTCATGAGACATGACATCAACAAATTGTTGGACTTTGGTGTTGTTGGTGGAGCCAAAAACTATATCATCAACATAGATTTCAAAAAAGCTCATCTTTGTCCTTCTTGATGAATAGAGTCTTGTCAACACTACCCCTTGATAGCCATTGTCAACAAGAAATTGAGTGAGGTGCTCATACCAAGCCCTCAGTGCTTATTTATAAAGCTTTATTGAGGCGATAGATATGATTGGGATGGTGAGGATCCACAAACCCCTTGGGTTGGTCAATAAACACATCCTCTTACAAGAAGCCATTGAGGAAGGCACTCTTAACATCCATTTGATACAACTTGAACTTGTGCAAACAAGATATGGATAAAAAAACCTAATGGACTCTAACCGAGCAATGGGAGCAAATGTCTCCTCAAAGTCAATACCCTCAATTTAAGAGTACCCTTGTGCTACAAGCCTAGCCTTGTTTTGCACAATGTTGCCATCCTTATCAGATTTGTTCTTATTAACCCACTTGGTGCCTATCACATTAGTGTTCTTAGGCCTAGGAACTAGAGTCCAAACCTCATTCCTTTCCAATAGGTTAAGCTCTTCTTGCATAGCAAGAACCCAAAATTCATCCTTTAAGGCTTCATCAACCTTCTTGGGTTCTATTTGATCGGTGTAGCAAGTGTAGCTAATTAGATTAGCCATTTGACACCTGGTCTTAACACCCTCATTAACTTCTCCAATGATATCATTTTTATCATGGAGTTTCTTAACCCATGGAGCGGGTTCATTAGAGTTCAAGTGAGGAAATCTATCAATAGGTTGTGTGATATCATCATCAAAATTAGATTTTCCACCATTAGGAGTCTCCACAACCTTTTCCAAGGGAGAGCCTTCAACTATATCTATCTCCTTCTCATGGTCATTAGACTTGAGCCTTGTATCATCAATGACAACATTAGACGATTCCATGACGGTTCGAGTCTTCAAATTGAAAACTCTATAGGCTCTATTATTCAAGGCATAGCCAATAAAAATACCCTCATCACTCTTAGCGTCAAATATGCCAAGTTGATCTCAATCATTTAAAATGTAGCATTTGCTTCCAAAGGTGTGAAAGTAACTAACATTTGGCTTTCTACCCTTCCATAACTCAGAGGAGGTTTACCTAGTGTAGGGCCTTAGAAAGACTCTATTTCCTACATAGCATGCCGTATTGATGACTTTGGCCCAAAGATTCCTAGGGACATTGTTGCTAAGCAACATCACACAGGCCATCTCTTGAAGGACCCTATTCTTCCTCTCAACAACTCCATTTTGTTGAGGTGTCCTAGGAGCCGAAAACTTATGAGAAATGCCTAGACTATTGCAATAGTTTTCAAAATGGGCATTCTCAAACTTCTTCCTATGGTCACTCC
Source organism: Dipteronia dyeriana (assembly GCA_032871835.1). Lineage (NCBI taxonomy): Eukaryota > Viridiplantae > Streptophyta > Magnoliopsida > Sapindales > Sapindaceae > Dipteronia > Dipteronia dyeriana. The sequence continues at coordinate 84,453,549 of CM065296.1, read as the reverse complement.
TAATCCGTTTAATGCTTTTATTGTTTGAGTTCACTTTATTTTGAATCTTAGTACAAAGAATTTTTAACTTGTCAAAAGTTTCGGATTTTTCTCTAAGAAAATAGGTCCATGTGTACCTAGAGAAATCATCTAGACAAACAAAATGGTAGAGAGATACTTGCTCTTTTTATGCATGCTCTTGGTTTATTTCCCTTGTTGGCAAGGTCTACACATACCATTGGCTTTCTTCCTATGCTTGAGTAGGCCTCACACAACATTGAACTTATCTAAGATTCATAAATCTCGATAGTTCATGTGGCCAAGTCTTTCATGCCATAACTCAATTTGCTCATCCTTGGACACATTGCAGGAGACTACTCTAACTTCAAGACAATAGCAATTTTCGCTAGATCTCGTGACTTTTAACAAGGTTTTTCCATTGGGAAATAGAATAGGGCAATCATTTTTTCTAAACAAGACGGAAAGTCCTTCATCACCAAGATGTGAAATGCTTATTAAATTGGCTTTAAGACTATCAACATACAGAGCATTGGACAAGGAGGGTATTCTGGGAATTGAAATGGTTCTTTTCCCTTTAACTTTCCTCTTGGATCCATCACCAAAGGTGACATTACCTCCATCCTTCATCCTCCATGACAAAAGTCTCAAAGAAACTCTTATCACGTGTCATGTGCCTAGAGCACCCACTATCCAAATACCAAAGATTAGACGAATTGGCTTTCAAGACAATTTGTGCAGCATGGAAAAAGTGTTCATCTCTTCTAATCCATCTAGGTGAAACATTTTCTTTCCTAGTGATCAGTGGTACGAGGGCTCTAGATGTCCTAGGATCATGCAAAAATGTTTCATTTTTCTTATTGACATGCATCTTGGCTTTAGCCTTTTTCTTCTTAATCATGTTTTGAATTCTACACAATTTAATATATTTAAAGCAATTTGGTCTAATATGACCATCAATAACACAAAAATGATAGGAAGGAATGAAATTAGGAATCATACCATAACCTTGAGGATGCATTGGAGCCTTCCCATGTCTTTGTGGTTGTCTTGGTTTTTGTTGAGGATCTCTCCTTCTTTATTATTGAGCATGACTTGATATCTTCCTTGGATGAGCTTGCATGATAGGTTTTTTCCCTTTACGAGCTTTCAATTTAGGGAAGTTAGCTTGAGGAGTTCTTATAGGATGAGCTTGAGGTAGGCTTCTTGGTGCCACCTTCTTTTGAGCACTTCTTGAACACTCTCCTAGGTCAAGTTTCTTCCTAGGTGATTAATGAGGAGAATACTCCTTGAGATTCATGCTCTTGATAAATATAGTCTTGCTTAGAATGGGGGATATCTGGTCATCTTCAAACCCAAGCCCCTTCTTGTCACTTGGCCTCTTTACAACATCTAACATGTGGTCAAGTTTTTTAGTGCTAGAGTTTATCTTGGTCATCAACTCTCTATCATCTTCAAGCTCTTTCTTCAACTCTTCTTCACTCCTCTTAGATAAGTCTCACTTCTTTCTTGGCTTATCTTCACTCTCCATGGTTCTCACCAATTCTTCACTTAGTTGGTCAACTTGAGTTGAGAGCTTTAGGTTTTCTTCTTTAAATCTCCTAATCTCTTCCTTGTTCTTTAACCTTGAACTCTCATACTTGACCATATAGTCTTTTAGATCCACTCTATCCACACTTCCATTTATGGATTGTGATGAAGATCCATCATCACTTGACTCATTTTCCTCTTCTTCACTAGTATCTTTGCTCTTGTGAGAAAATACAAAGGCTATGAAGTTAGCCATGAGTTATTCATCCTCTGAAGACTCATCTCCTCCATCGGAGTTATCACTTCCATTCTATATGGCGGCCATCACTTTTCCCTTTTTCTTGACATTGTGATTGGCACATTCAGGGGCAATGTGACCTATCCCACCACATTCGTAGCATCAGACCCTTTTCCTTTCGGTCTTTTCTTACCTAGGCTCAAGCTTTTTGAAGGAAGTATTTTTCTTCAAGTCTTGGCCGTTGGATCCGAAACATTTCATCTCATATTTGTAGAACTTCTTGAACTTTCTCATCAACAAGGCCATTTCTTCATCCGAGTCATCTATTTCCTCCATCTCATCTTTGGAGGCTTTTAAAGCAATTCCCTTTTGCCTTTTAGGAGGTGTGGAGGTAGGACATTTCCTAGATTCATAAGCTAGAAGCCTCCCAATCACCTTACTCGACTTCATATCCTTGTAAGCACTGTTCTCTTCTAAAACCGTTACCTTAGACTCAAATCTATCGGGTAAAGATCTCATAATCTTTTGCTTGATCTTCCTATCCGAATGAGGGTCATCAAGTTGATTACATTGGTTCACAATGTCCATCAACCTCACTTCAAAGTCATTAAAGCACTCATTCTCATCCATCTTGAGCAATTCAAATTGTGTTTGGAGAACTGGAAGCTTCGATTCTTTAACCACATCGGTTCCATCATGCGCAACCTCTAGGATATCCCATGTCTCCTTAGCTATGCTAGTGTTTTGAACCAACTTATATTTATTCTCATCCATTGCACATAGGATGGCACGCATTGCCTTCATATTCCATTTAGATGCCTTAAACTCTTGGGCCTTTGGCTTGAGTAAATCCTCTCATCCATCCTTAGGAGTAATCATCGGTGGTGTGTAGCTGTCTTTAACTACCATTCATGCCCTATCATGGATTTGACAAATGTACGACTCCATCTTGCTTTTCCAAGAGGCATAATTCAACCCGGTGAGAATGGGAGGTCTTGTGCTAGAAGCGCCCTTGTTGCCACCGTTTCCACTCATAGTGTTTATGAATGAATGCAAATATATGAATGATCAAAGAATCACACAAAATGCAAAACACACCAAAAAGAGCAAGGATCAACTATGAATGTCTAGGAACCCACTCTGATACCAATTGAAATAAATATTATAGTGTGTTTAATATTAATCTAGAGGGGGTGAAAAGATTTTAATCATATTTTTTTACCCAATTTTCGTTAATGGCCAATTTAGACGAAAATACCCCTAACTAGTCGTAATAATATCACAAGTGTAAAAAGTACGGAATAATAAAAGACACTTGAGATATACGTGGAAACCCTCCAATTGGGAAAAACTATGGGATGTTAAGTGATCCACACTCAAACCTCGAATCCATTAATGATAATGATTTTACAACCTAATCCTGGTAAAAAACCCACTACCACTACCTAATCCCGATATGAGTGAACCTAATCCAATTTGCTTGTGCTTGAAGTAACCTACTCCCGGAAGCAACACAAGACTTACTTCTCAATGAAGAGATAAAATGGACTATGTGAATATATGAAGAAATTCAATGAACAAACAAGGCTAGGGAACCTTAGATGCTTATCTAGGATGATGAAATGGCTTATAAAACAATCCTTAATATCAAGAGCTAAATGACATGTTCATAAAGCTTAGCTAACATAGATCAAACAATCCTATAAGCTATCACAATACAACACTCAATCATTTCATCATAAACAATCTCTATTTGTATCTAGATTATATTCTAAGAGTATACAAACCATAAAAGAGATGGCTTGGTAAGGAAAACACTTAACTTATATGAAGATAGTGAGAGACTTACCAAACAAGATGTGATGATGCTTAACCATGTATGGATGCACTCTAAATAAACTTAGATAATACAATATTATGTTTTTAAGATCAAAGGAAAAGCTTTGAGTGTATAAAGGTGAGTTCTTGGAAGATTTTTCTCTTAAAGGATGTTCTAAGAGAAAAGAATGAAAAATGGAACTCTTGAAATGACTTGAATATGATGAGACATATTTATATCGGAAAACAATGAAGTGCTGTCATTTTATTAAAATCTGCCAGGTCAGCGTAATGCACGGGTTGTGCACGGATCTGAACCTGCGCAGTGACCCACGTACACTTGCGCTATGCCTCGTAAATGCCCGCGTAATGACCAACGCACACTTGCGCTATGCCGTGCAAGTGTCCGCGCATTGACCTAACACTGAGAGACTGAAATTCTCAATCTTCTCACTGCACGGGTAGTGTATGGGTAGGGTCCCCACGCATTACCTTCTTATGAATTTTTTCAACTTGAAAAAATTCACCATACCAAAAAACACATTAAAAGCAAGGTAAGACAATGAAGCACATAAGCATTTCAATTCAAATATAACAATTCAAATGCTTGAAAAATGTGTGTGTGTGTGTGTGTGTGTGTAAGAGCAACACATAATGCATGTCATTTCAAATGCAAAGTTGTGATCAAAATAAACATGCAAGAAGAGTTATCAAATTATGAAAGCACACATATAAACACACAACATATATTAACAAGAATTATACATGAGATGTGAGTATATGCAACTATCTCTCCAAAGCAAGCAAGCAAGCACTTAGAATTTTATCGTTGGTTCTTCTCCTCTTGAGGTCTTGAGACCCTAAGCTACCCTTACATAAAAACTCTAACATATGGATTGATCACGAAATAAGCCAATCAATAAATGAGGACTTTACACAATAGTTGCACCACCCCCTTGTATGGATACACTCGGGACTCAATTGTACTAGTGGGATTGAAAATTCTATCAGTCATCAATGGGACTACACTTCTACAACAGAACATCATGATAGACTTCGTTGTAGTCGACACCCCGTTAGGAGGCCATTTTTATCAGCACTAAATGGGGTGTTATCCATTTACCATAATGTCCTGAAGTTTCCAGTGGGGAACGAGGTAGGCGAGGTATGTAGAGATTAGCAGGCACCCTGTAAGTGTTACGCAGTATCCACCAATCCCACAGTATTAGCGAAGCAGTATGCACATGTAGCTGTGGTGCATGGATAAGAATCACTAGAGATGGACTCCAAGGTCCTAGGAGATACAAAAGAGCTTGTAGAATATCTGGAGAACGACATCCTAGTTGAGGACTAAGTAGAAGAAGATAAGGGCTGGGCTAGCGGCCACCCTATTTTTGAGTTGGAAGAAATTTTGATCAGAGAATATGACCCTTCCAAGGTAGTCAAGGTTAGGGCGACTTTGGAGCCGAAGTTAAATAAAGCCTAGTCAAGCTCCTCTGGAATACAGTGACATATTTGCCTGGAGCCATGACGAAATGCCAGGGATCCCTATCTTCTTAGCTGCTTATAGGTTGGCAGTCAATTCCACTTTGAAGCTGGTCAAGCAGAAGAGGTGACACTTCAACACCGAAAGAATCGCTGCCATACAGGGAAAGGTTGATAGGTTGATAAGTTGATAAAGGCTGGATTCAACAAGGAATTGCGATAACCCAATTGGATCGTGAATGTGTTCCTGGTCACCAAAGCAAATGGGAAATGGATGTTAGGTTCTAGGGGAGATTGTTAGGTCCTAGATTTGTGTTGGCTTGATTCCATAACAAAACTTCATTTCTTTGTATTGCTTAGTTGCTTAAGTGGTTCGTGATGATAAGAGCTTCAAGGAAGAAAAACAACTTCTCATGATGCAAAGTTCGTCTTCAAGAGGATTGGTACTATTCTTGGATGCAAAAGTATCGATATCCTTCTTCCTCTTGCAAGGCGTAGGCGCACACACACACACAATTCATTCATATGTGTCCCTGCTTAGTTGTGCATCAATATATGCGCACACACACACAATTCATTCATATGTGTCCCTGTTTTGTTGTACATCTTTAAATGCGTACAAACACAATTCATACATTTGTGTCCCTGCATCATAGTGCATCATTTGGTATAACACTTTCACACACTTGAAGTTGAATGCTCATGCATTAGTTTGAAAGTAACATGTTTTTGGAAAATGCATGATTGGAGACTATCTCTATATAGTATGAATTCTTGTGTGAAATATGTTTGTTTGTTTATATATTTGTATAACATGGATCTTGAACTTAAATTTAATCTTAAATCATTCTTGAATGAGTTCCGGTCATTTCGGTTACTCATACCATTGATTTCAAGTTCTAAGACAAAAGATACTACACTTTCAACTCATGTTGCATACATTATCTTCATTTTCATATATCGAGTCGAATTCTTATTTTGTGGGTTGAATATCCTATATTTCCATGTCCGTGAGGGATTCTCAGTTTCTAATCTTCAAACGGATTCAAATTCAGAGCTCAAAGACCGAAGAACGGTCGAAGAACGTGAGGAGAGCGCAAGGGGTGAGGTGCGATGGCTTAAGCCATCAACATGCACCAACCCGAGATGGCGCGTGGCCATCTCGGCCCCAAGAGTGTTCTGCCCCGAGATACCCACACGCCATATCGGGGAGACACTAATGAAGGAGGGGAAAATTGGTCTTTTGGCTTTTCTCTCTTTAAAACCTCTCATTCCCTCTCATTTCTTAAGATAAGAACAAGTTGAGAAATTGAAGAACAATTGCAGAATTTTTCTCTCAACATTTTGATTTTTGTTTTTGTGATAACTTCTTCATTTCTACTCCGAATCACTTGATTCAAAAACAGATTTCGAGTGTCTTGAAGAGTTATACAAACCACAAGAATTTCCAGAACTAAAGGATGTCTACATTTTTCGTTGTGATCTGATCTTCAGTTCGTGATTGCATCCTTGTTGGTAAAATCATCTTCTTCTTAGTTTTCTTCTTAGATCTTCTTATTGATTGATGTTATTTGATTAAGAAGCATGACTAGGATGATTTTGCTATCATTTTGTGGTTTGTTGATTTGATTTTCAAGTTTAGCTAGATTTGTGATATATTGAATGATTTGTGCTAAACTTGATAAACATGAAATTGTTTCTAGAAATCCTTTGTTCTTAGGCTTGATTGATTGTTTCTAGATCTAATTTCATTTTCTAAGAACTAGGTTTTGTTTCAATTGATGTCTATATTTTCATATCTATGTTCTTAGTTAATAACATGCTTAAGTCGTCTAGATGCATTTGTGATTGATCTTTGAAAGAATAATCTAGCTATCTAATTGCATGTCCATAGAATTTGTTGATTATAATTTTCTATGTTGAGTGCTTGTTTGCGTTTTGCATTGATGATCACTTAGATGCCTTGTGAAGAGGTATAAAGTCTCATATCTTAGAGTGATTCTTTGATTTGAGCATTTGTAAGTCTTAGCTAGAGTCGGGAGGACTTGGATAGCTAATCAAGTGGAAGCCTCGACAAGAGGTGTGAAACCTCGGTTTGTTGAGCAAGGAAGTATTGGCAAGAGGTGTGAAGCCTCGGATTGTCAAGCAAGGAAGTCTTGGCTAGTGGTGTGAAGCCTTGGATAGTCAAACAAGAAGTCTTGCCTAGGATCGAGAGGATTCGGATAGGTGAGCAAGAAATCTTTCTAGAGACAGGGGTCTTGGATAGGAAGTCAGCTTAGTAGATCACTAGGTTCAAGATAGAGTGAGAGTGAGAGCTCGTAGAGCATGTGTGATTGCTTGAGTGTGTAACTCTATTTGAAATAGTGGATTTTCTTTTGCTGGTGGTTGTGGAATCAACCCGTGGATGTTTCCTCTTTGGAGGTTTTACCACGTAAATATTGTGTGTCTTTGTTTGCAATTTTCATTAAGCATTTAGAATTGCATTGTTTTAAAAAGAAGATAAAAATTGGAGCATATACCTTTTCACTTCCCTCTATGTATATTTCACTATAAAGAAAAAGGGAATTTCAATGGTGCATTTGCATTGACTACAAAGATCTTAACCGCGTCTGCACAAAGGATAGCTTCCCTTTAACCAAAATCGATCAACTAGTGGATTCCACTGTAGGAAACAAGCTCCTGAGCTTTATGGATGCATGTTCTGGGTACAACCAGATCGTGATGCACCCCATTGATCAGGATAAAACCAGCTTCATCACTAGGTAATGTCTCTACAGATACTAGCTGATGCCATTCGGCCTAAAAAATGTAGGTGCCATATACCAGCATCTGGTGAATCAGTTGTTCAAGCCAGAGATAGGAAAGATGATGGAGGTATATATCGATGACATGATCACCAAATCCTAGGTAGTTGAGAAGCATCAGAACCATCTTCGCCGAACCTTCCTAATTGTAAGAGAGAACCAAATACAGTTGAACCCCGCCAAATGTGCATTCAGAGTAATAGCGGAAAAGTTTCTTGGGTTTATGGTTCACGAGATAGGTCTAGAGGGCAACCCAAAGAAGATCCAAGCAATCCTAGACCTGAAATCTTTTACCTCACTCAAACAAGTACAAGCGTTAACCGGTCGAGTGGCAGCGCTTGATTGTTTCATTTCACGGTCGACTGACAAGTGCCTTCTTTTCTTTAAGGTGATCAAATAGGGAAGAAATATGAAGTGGGACCAGGACAAAGAGTAGGCTTTCTAACCTCTAATGAAATATCTAGCTAGCCTTTCATTGCTGGTTAAGACAGTTACCAGAGAGAAGCTATAGATTTACCTAGTTGTATCCGAAACCGCAGTTAGTGGGGCTTTGGTCAAAGAGTGTGGAGACGGGGTTCAGTGACTTGTTTACTTTATGAGCCATGCGCCAAACAAGCCTGAAAAGAATTACAACCTCATAGAAAAGCTTGTATTTGCCTTGGTGACCTTGATAAGAAAACTTCACCCTTACTTCCAAGCTTATGCAGTCGTCGTTGTGACAAATCAGTCGCTTCGATAGTTTATATAGAGGCCAGATGTGTAAGGAAGATTAGTTCTTTGGGCCCTTGAAACCACCTAGTTTGACATAAAATACAAGACAAGGACGTCCATCAAAACCCAGGCGCTAGCAGATTTCATGGTTGAATTCTCAGCTCCACTCAGTCCTGATGCTTCAACAAAGTTAGAACCGGTTCCTTAGGGGGATCCGAAAATTGGTGAATAGCCGACCTACTGTAATCTTTGGATCCTCTACACTAATGGAGCATCCACACAAGCAGGGGGAGGTGCCGGTATCGTATTGATAGACCCAGGAAAAGCAGAATGTTGCCACAACTTTAGGTTTGAGTTCAAGGCTACCAACAATGAAGTGGAGGTGAAGCCTTTCTAGCAGGAATAGGGATAGCCATTAAGCTCAGGGCCAATTACCTACATGTCATGAGCGATTCTCAATTCATCATTAACAGGGTCACTGGTTTGTATCAGGAAAAAGGTGACAACATGATAGCTTACCTCAGGTTGGCCCTACAGTTTAAAGCTCGATTCAGAGGGTTTAAGATAGAACAGATCCCTAGTCAGGAGAACCCTAAAGCAGATACCCTCGCCAAGATAGCTGCCAATGGGGGACAAACTCTACCGAAAGGAGTACCCCTCCAAGTGATCTCTCAATCCAGCATAACACCAGGAAAAGAGGTCAGCCTGGTTAATCGTCTCCCTTATTGGATGGGACCAATAGCTGTCTATCTTTATGAAGGAAAGCTTCCAGAGGATCTGGAGCTAGCTCAGAAGATCAGAAGGACCTTAGTCTGATACTGCCTGATTGACGAGTACCTATACTGTAGAGGAAAGTTCCTTCCTCTACTCCGGTGTTTGCATCTGGATGATATTGTTTGGCCACTGAGAGAAGTCTACTCAGGTTAATGCAGGAACTATACCGGAAGAGAAGCATTTGCATACCAAGTGCTCCGGATGAGTTACTATTGGCTGACTATACACTAGGATGCAAGAATCTTTGTACAGTCATGTGGACCATGCCAAAGGACCTCAAACCTGAACCATCTGCCTCTTGAACTTTTATCTACAATCAGTTCACCATACTTCTTCGCTATCTGGGGGGTTTATTTGATTGGGCCCCTCCCTACCACTATAGGTAAAGCTAATCGCGTTATTGTCGCAATTGAATACTTCACTAGGTGGGTGGAAGCAAGACCACTATCCTAGATCATAAAGGAAAACACCACTAATTTTGTCAAGACTAACGTGGTGTGCAGGTTCAATACCCCGATCATCCTCATCACCGACCTCTGTAAACAGTTTGATAATACTCGATTTAGAGATTCCTATAAGGATTTGGGAATTGACCTCCATTTTGCCTTAGTAGCCCACTCCCAAACCAATGGCCTGGTGGAGGCTACAAATAAGATAATTAAGAAGCTCTTGAAGAAGAAACTTCAGCAGAAAAAGGGCAAGTAGGCAGAAATGTTGCCCGAGGAACTATAGGCCTACCGAACCACTAAAAGAACCGCGATCGGGGAAACACCCTACTCCTTAGCATTTGAAGTAGAGGCGGTCATGCCTACCGAGCACAAACTAACCTCATTCCGGGTCCAGCACTTCGATCTAGAAAATAATAAGGCCAAGCTTTGGGCCAAACTGGACCTCTTGGAGGTAAAGCAAGACAGAGAGACAGAAAGGGTAGCAGTTTACCAAATCCGAATTGTGTTAAAAAAAAGGTGAGGACTCGGAGTTTTAAAGAAGGGGACTTAATGCTTTGTAAGGTGACTCAGAACAATAAGGTCAAATTAGATGGGATCGTACGACCAAGCTAGGAAGGCCCTTACTTGATAAAGGTAGTGGTCCGGAGCGGGGTTTACAAGCTCGAAGACATGAATGGACAACCCATCGACCATACACGGAACACTGATCATTTGAAGAGGTTTTACCCTAGGTAACAGACTCCGATCAGATTAGAGGCCCATCTAGGTTTGAACATTAGCAGTTTATGAATAAATTGTAATTTCAGTTAATCATCAATAAAGTTTCTGTTTTGATTCTCCATCTCTATTCTTCTACTGTTTCAACCAATGGGAATTTGCCATGATTGCTGGAAACCGGGAATGGCCATATGGCCAATTCAATGCCTTGGCCAGGTACCACCCTCACCAGGAAGAATCTGAACGTAAGAGCATAGTTGCCAGCCAGATAACAAAACCAGGGATTGGCCAGAAAAGCCCCCTCTCAACCTCTGATGCCTTGGCGGGACACTACCCCCCGCTGAGAGGGATCTGAGCATAAGTGCATAGTTGACAGCCAGATCACGAGACCAAGATAAATGAATGACAATCCTGATGCCTTGGTTAGGCTACCATCCCCAAGAAGGGTCTAGGTATAAGTGCATAATTTCCTGCTAGATCGAGATCGCCATGGTATGGTGCCTCTTTGGTGCAGGGACGAAAGGTACCTAGATTAATCTGACTAGGTATTTTGCCTAAGGTATCAAAATTCCTAAAAGCAGGATACCAGGTACCTCGATTCTCCTAGAAAGGAAAATCAATAAGATAAAGGGTCCCGTGAGGATCACCTTGATGATGTACCTCGGTAACCAGGTACCAATTACTTATCTACCCCTGTGTATCTCTTCACCTTTTTCAAGTTGTTTTGTCTGGATCCATTTTAACTAGGCATACACTTGGGACTTGGAGCAGTGGTAGTAAGTGCTCCAGCCAAGTCATTATCTGGGTACCAGGGTTCTTCGGCAAACAGAAGACTCCTTATACCCAAACATTTGCTACATGTACGTTCGTCGAGAGTCAAGTCACCGTAGCAATCTAAACTACGAATGCAACGTTCTTAGAAGACTGAGAAACCAAGGAAGCAGGAAAGCTTATGACCTAGGGATTATAGGTTAAAAATCATGACTAAGTACCTAGAAGAGGCATACATAGGGAACTGATTTTTCATATCAAGTTCAGAGACAAGCCAAAGCACATTCAGCCAAGATGTAGATAGATACAGGTAAGAAGAAGGAAGAAGCTTCCATTCACAGAATTAAGGGAGCCCATCCCCTAGTTGGGCTACATTAGAGCAAGCATGAAGCTCTTTCCCAAGTTTCGGGCAATAAAAAAATGGCTAACAGGAATGGTTAAGACTGAAACATGATCAAGGTGCCCACCCCCATTTCGGGACAATACTCAAAATAGTTCATAATAAAGGGGCATGCATCTGACTCCTCTTAAAGTCTCTCCTCTTCTACACTCCAAGCACACTCATAGCATCTAAAACCGTTTCATCAGCGTCAGTTAGGGCCCCTGCTTTAGTCTGATCAATTTGAGTTTCCATCAGGGCACCAGATCCAGTGTTTTCCCCCACCTCCTTAAGGGGAAAATGATCTTTTTCTATCTCCTTGATGGCAAAGAGGTCCACCACCATCTCATAAGAAGCAATGTGGCCCCCTAACATTTTGGTCAATTGATCTTCTTCTACCTCCTTGGAAACAAGCAAGACCTCCCCAATCATAGGCCATTAATCTTCATCGTTTGTACCTTCATTAGCACCAGCAATTATAGAGGGACCTACCTCGTCACCAGCTAGGGTTGATAGTTTCCTCACCCTTTCCAGAATATCCTCCCAATCCCAGTCTATGATGACGGATAGGTTGAATGGAGGAGGTAAAGCTTGAGTGCCTGGTATGCCGCATAAAAGTAACTATTACCAAAGGAGGAGACGACTTCCACCTCTAAACTGGCCATATGAGTGCGTAGGGTTTGATTCTCCTCCACATGTTCCCTGGCTTTCATCCTGCAGTAGTTTCTCTCTATAGCTCGTCGCTCTGACCTAAGAGTCTCCTGATCAAAAGCATGTTTCAACATCTCCAAATCATAGAGAGTATCCTCCAATGCCTTCTCGATTGTGTTTAGGTTAAGATTCATTGGTTGTATCACGCCCTGAGTTTTATCAAGCTCTCATATGGCTACCTCAGTATCAGATTCAACCTTTTCAGCATGATTCCTCAGCGAAGCACTTTGATGGCTCACCACTAAGTTGTACTTGAAAGTCTACGAATCATAACAATCAAGTTAGCTACCACTAACGTGTTAGTTATAAATGTAATAGGACGATGATGATTCAAGGTGTGATTCCTACTTACCTCTGCAATAATGGCAGAACTCTTGGTGAGTAGAACCTTAGAAGGCAGTGAGGTCATCAGAGTTAAATCCTCACCAGGGGAGGAGAGGATGAACTGGTCCAAGACCTCGTTCTGACTAGTAATCCTCGGTCGCTGGCTAGTATTCACTCGGGGAGCTACCAAGGTGGTGGCATAAGAGGTTTCAAGACCCAACACTGCTTGGATAGATATTAAAGCAGATAGAGAAGGTGGAATGGTAGGAGTGATATAAGAAGTAGAGACGACAGTAGTGGAGCTAGGAGCAACGATAGTTGTAGCAGCAGGTGCAACAAAGCCTTAACCTCTCACCCTGGTTAGCCGAGATGCGAAGACATCCATCTAAGTCGTGGGTCTAGAGGTGAGAGATACCTTGAGGATCCAAACAGATATGCGCCTCGCGATGATAGAAGAATAAGAAGACTAACAGTTTGAGCGGCAGGGGAACCAGAGGGAGATTGAGATCTTAGAAGGGTCTGGTTATCGAGCAAGCTAGGCTTCCGCTGGGCCAGTAGTACAACAACTGCAACTGCACAAATCAACAGACAATTAGAATGAAACAAATGGCAAGCAGGAAATTCGAGTCAACAGAAGCAAAAAGACCAAACACACATATGGAAGGATACTTCAGGTTGACGAAGTTCTGCTCAATGATTGCCTCCAGAATCTCCCTAGACTCAGCGGTAAGGGAAACTTTCCCACAAGTTGCTTGCAATTAAACTGAGTGAGAACTTGGTATTCAGTTCTATCAACGATGACCGAGTTTCCCCTAGTCTCCACTTATCACGAACCATTCTTCCTTCCAAGGATTATCTTTCTTGGTGGCACCAAAGACTATAAAGTTCAGTCTATTTTTTCCCCGGAGATAAAACTCCCCTCTCAGACCAGCAAAACTGGCTGAAACGTGGAAAAAAACCCCAGTTTGACCTGTCCCAATTCTCAGTCAACACCCTCCTTCTCGCATTGCTCCTTCCATAGCATGAGAAAACCTACCAAAGAACTCCAAAAACCAGGTGTTAGATGAAGGTGAATGAGTTGTAGAACGTGAAAGGCCCTATGGAGAGAGTGATAAAGGGGCAACCTAACCCCGCTTTAAAAAACAGTGGTACGGATTGGACACACACACTTGGGGGAAGAGTAAACATATCATAATTCTTGTGGGGTATGGTAACCATGATACTGTCAGAAATGCCAAATCTATCCCTTAAAAGGTTGATCGATTCAACTGTGGCAGTGGAATCAGAAACGATTCTAAAATCATACGGGAGGGTGAGAACCCCTCGTACTGCGGCGACGGCGGTACGGCTTGGTACCTCATATAGCTTCGACCTTGCCTGGCTTCCTTTCAAAATCTCATTTGACTATCTCGAGCGAGGCATATGGGTTGTTCAAAAACCCGACCCCAATGGTGATGATTTTGACCAGAACACCGGTGTGGTTACAGAGAAGAGATATCACTTTATCCATTGTCTTCTTCTCGTGCTCATTTCCTGCCAGCGAGACTCGGGGAGTCACCCTCCACCAATCTCTCGATACTATCACAATCAGAGTTCATCATGGTCACAACAGATTCGAGGTCTGAGAGACAAGAGAAGAAACTTAAAGAGAAGCGAAAAGGATAGAAGGAATAGGATTTTTTAAATTTTGAAAGTAGAAGGGTTTAAAAATGTGAAGAACAATGATGTGGCTACCGTGTTTAAATAGGAGAGATAGAACAGTAGCCTGTAAGATTTTCGGACAAAGATCATAAGAGTTTTATATGGGGGTTCCCCTCCTCAAACAAGTACTGGAAAAACAATGGTTCTTCTTTGGGGTGATTAGGGTAAAGTAGTCGTTACTGACCTCGTACAAGGGCTGATACAAAACAGAGTTCCAAGGCATTTCAATAGACCTGAGCATTGGAACAAGACTGCTCTCTCTCTAACAAAGAGCCATGGTGATCTGGTTGTCAAGGCAGCTGAGACTTCTTAGAAAGAGAGGGATCGCCATTTCCTTTATATTGAAGCAGATTTGATCAAGGCAGAGCTTTTTTCCACGATCTCTGCCTGTCATAAACGATGTAAGTCACACTTGCTTTGTTTTCAATGTAACCTGACATGCGTATTTTTCCTCTACACTAATTATTGATTACCGTGTGACACTTTTTCTCTTCAGTATATACCGTGGACATCATCGCGGGTGATCAGGTTGCAATGCCAAGAATATCGATCGGGTCAGTAGGAAGGCTGCAGCCGATCTTGTTACTCAGGAAGTTGCTCCACCTGAACATGACCTGGTGGAACATACGTATGAATCTGATCGTCATTCCTTAGATGTTCCCACTAAACAAGTCAGGATGAGTGATACCCATCATCTCCGAGCTCGAGGCAATCACTAGGGCCACTCATAGGAGAGGGTGGTCTAGTGCAGTCTATCTCTGAGGCATCTGACCAAGAGAAGCATGGTCAAGATAGGTCTGAATAGGAGCGTCGGGGAAGAGATGATTCGTAAATAAGGAAATCTTACGAGGCGAATGTGGCAGACAGAGTCCCAAGCCATAAAGTAGCTAAGACTGATAAAGGGTCGTCTGCTCCCGATGTTATTCATAAGAAGACAAGTCTCTCATCTGGGGTTGACTCAGTATTGCCTGTTCCAGTGTTTGATCCAATCATTTTAGAAGAGAATGAGAATCAGGAGACAGTCTCTGACCTTATCTCACAATAACTATATTCAAGAGAATGAGTAATCAGGGTGCAACAAAATTGTCTTATGTCCCCCCAACCCCCCTAAACAAATCAGAATCACGAACCAGGAGCTTCCTTCCAATGAGTCTTCCCAGGTTCAGGTGTGCCACCCTCTCAACGCCCTAGGAAAGCTTCTATACATTTTACCGTTAGGTGTCAGATCATTTTTTCTAACTCCAAAGGTGATGATGATGGTCTCGACTAGGGGGAGAAAGTAACCAATGAAGATTTCCTGGATTTGACTGAGGAGCAGGTTCTCCATTCTGTTTTGGAATCAGGGGAAAGATTAACTATACAGTTGAAGGGGGATATGAGGGTTAGTGAGTCTATTGATGCTTCTTCCACTATACCTGTTGGGTCTCTTCCTCCCGAGGGCACTATCAAAAGTCAAATTCTTAATAACGAAGGCACTCGAGTTGCTGCATCTGCTAATCTTCTTGGGGAAGATGTTGGGATTTCGAAGACGCCAACCACTGTTGACTGTACTATCCCTCATCTTCTCAAGATTAGTCTTCTTCTGTTGTTTCCATCGCTAAGCTTTCTCATCTCCCTTTATCCAGCAGTTCTCAGACCGATCCCCTTTCTATGATTCGCTCAATGTCATCAGGAGTCGGATACTCTAGTGAAGGGTATTGGAAGGATGCCAAAGATGTTACAGATTTTGAGCGAGTCCGTATGATATTTAACAATGGCATTTTTGTAAGTCTTTCCAACATTTTTGTTGTTTTTCTTCTGAGCCTTCTGTCTATCTAATTTTCCTTTCGTTGGTCCTTGGCAGGAGATGGAGGTGTTAACTCAGGCTCTCTCTAAGAAGAATAAATAGGCTGCTGAGATTTCTTAGTTGAAGTTGGCTCTCACCAAGAAGGATGAGGCTTTAAAGTATTTTACTGCCAGTGTTTTCAAAGCTAGCCAGTATGCAGGGAAGTTGAAGGCATAAACAACAACTGAGATTGCCTTGAGAAAAATGCTTGTTAACGCTCAAAGTAGAGCCACGATATCTGATCAGGCTCTCAAGGAGCTCACTATAAGGAACGTTGAGCTGAAGAAGAGAGTTACCAAGGCTGAGATGCGTAGCACTAAACTTGAATCAAGAGCCATCTTGGCTGAGATGGTAGCAAAAAAGGTTCAAGAAGAAGCTTGGATTACCCAGGACTCCCTTGCCTCAGCTCAGTAAAAGACGCTGGAGTACCTCACCAAAGACTTGGAGCATCAGCAGATCAGTATGGAAGTTCTTTCCCATAAGGCCAGGTCAAACCTCAAGGTTCAAAATGTTGATCGGTATAAGAGGTCCCCTGCTTTCGATGTTACGCTGTTGAGGGAGTTTGAGAGGGGCCTTGTAACTGCCAGGATTTTCTTCAGTGCGAATGAGAGTTTTTCCAAAGAGGCACGCTTGAAGTGGGTTCGGACAATATCCAGAGAGAGTCCTTTGAAGTGATCAAGAACCATCGGATCAGGTGGAAGGTCTTTTGCAAATCTATCGGAAAGGATCTCCACCCTATGCATCTCGAACTCCCTTTGAAGGTATCTCTTGTGTCCTTCCATGCTAGTCAGGACATTGGAGTTCTGACCAAAGGAGACGACGTTGGTCCTTCAACTAATGTCGATTACTCTCCCTTTGTGTCTACTGATCCTGATGACAATATCTTCTGACCAAATTTTGGAGACTTTAGTGAAGGCCAAGACGATGACAACCCTCCTTCTGGTACCCTGGCGGCTCTTCAGTTGTTAGGAACAACTGATGCATCTCTACTTTTGTAGCTATTTCATATGTATTTAATTTTGTAATTTTTAACATACTATGACAGTTAATGTATATCTTCCCCTTATTACTTGTTTTAGGGATATGTTTAGTTTTGTGTGTATGGATTTCTTATGCATTTGTTTACTTATATTTTTACTACAATCTGAGCTATGCATGTTGACCCATGCCAAGTTAATCGTTATAAGTTAGGCTAAGCAAAACCACTTATATCCCGATCGAATGGGCTAGATAAACCACTTGTCTAAGGTCGTGTCGCCACAAAATTATTGCCTCATTGCCTCACTTTTGGTGGTTAAATGCCCTTGAAGGATTGAACCATACTCTGTAATGATCTCGGGTCCACCTCGGGTAAACCCCTTGTGTTTTGTCGTTCGGGTAATTTTTCTCGATCGGCTTCTTTTCTATCTTTCTGTTGGGCATTGTTCATTTATAAACCAACTGTACGTTTTTATTTATAGACTATTCTCTTTTATCTGCCAACTAGGTCGTTGGGACGTCTCCCAACAGTTTGTTGGTCAAGATTCATTGCGATAAGGCGTAACTTGTCCTACCAACTTTATAAGCATCTATGGTCGTATTTGCCTTATCTTATAGGTAGGATTTGTGGCTTATCTAACTTTTGGCACATCTCATCGGGTTTGTATGCCCAAAGGTGCCCTAACAGTGATTCATACGCAAGCAGTTAGTTTCGGTGAGTGTGCATTGTCTTGACAACATATGCTTTTATCCCACTCACTGGGCTACTCGGGATCCTTTATCAGTTTTGACCGATATCTTAAGGTATCTTGTGAACTCTTTTTTGAGCAAATGCTTGGTTTTGAACACTGTGCTGGATTATTTATAACAGCTTCCCTTAGGGGTTTTACTGATTTCTCAAAAAATAAAAAACAATTAGCTAATAATAATTCAAAGCTTCACCTATAGAAATAAAAGGAATCAAAAGTAAGAATCTCCTTATGGGTAGAAGATCTTTAAATACTGTGCATTGCATGGTCTGGGCAGCTCGGTCCCCTCAGGTCGGGAAAGGCGATATGCTCTATGTCTTGCTATCCTGACCACTTGGTATGGTCTTTCCCATTTGTCAGCTAATGATCCCGCGGACTTGCCTTTTGTCTTAAGTGTCACCCTCATCAAGACTAGGTCTCCGAGCTAGATTCTTCTAACCTTGACATGTGAATTGTAATACCTTGCTACCTTCTGTTGGTAGGCGGCATTTCTTACCCTGGACATGTCTCTTCTTTCTTCCAACTCGTTCGAGTGTTGTTTTATCATCTCCACATTTCCTTTGGGATCGAAGAGCTGTAACCTAGGGGACTTGTGAATTATCTCAACAGGAATCACTGCTTCCATCCCAAATGCAAACAAGTACGGTGTTTACCCTATTGAAGTCCTTTCTGCAGTTCAATAACCCCATAAGACTTCGTGCAACTTAACTGCCCAATTTCAATTCTTTTCTTCCAGCTTCGCCTTCAGAGTATGCTTGATTATTTTGTTCACCGCCTCCGTTTGGCTATTGGTCTAAGGTTGAACTGGCGTGGCATAATAGTTCTTATTCCTAAAGTCTTGGCATATATTTTTGAAATTATCACTATTAAATTGAGTCCCATTATCTGTGATTATAGTTTCAGGGATTCCAAATCGATGGATGATATTTTTCTTTACAAAACTGGTAGTGTTAGCCTAGGTGATATGTATCAGTGCTTCCGTTTCCACCCACTTTGTGAAGTAGTCAGTGGCTACTATGGCATGCTTCGCTCTTTCTTTATTTTCAGTAGGCATCGAGCCTATCAGAATTATTCCCCACATGGTGAACGACCATGGTGATGTCAGACTCTTCAACTGCTCGGGTGGCTTCTGGATGTCATTAGCTACTTTTTGACAACCTCCGTATTAACTTGCAAGACCTTGTGCATCTTAAAATAGGGTCGGCTAATAAAAGCCCTACCTGAGAGTCTTATGTGCCAAGCGTTTGCCACCCGAGTGATTACCACAGACTCTTCTGTGAATACTTTCTAATATTTGCCTACCTCTGAACGGGTCAACACATTTCTGAAGGGCTTTGGAGAACCTTTTTCGGTATAGCTCTCCTTCTACTATCGAATATCTTGTGGCTTTATATCTGAGACACTTCGCCTCAGCTATCTCTATCGGGAGCACTCCATTCTCTACGTATTCTCTAATTAGGGTCATCCATGTAGCTTGTTCCCCTTCATTCAATTATACCTCCGATGCTTCAGCTTGATTTTTTCTCTCGATACTTGGATTTTAAGGGTAGGCGATCGGGATTGTTTTTGACCATACACTGGTGGCTGATGCCAATTTCGACAGCGCATCTGCTTTCTCATTTTTCTCCCTCGGGATCTGGGTGATTCTGTATGGTTTGAACCTTTCAAGGAATGTCTTGGTTATAGTTAAATACACAACCATATGACTGTCTATGGCTTGGTATTCATTCAGAACTTGATTGACCACCACCTGTAAGTCACTGAATATTTCCAACTTATCTTCTCCTAGTGTCGTGCACACCCTAAGACCTGCCAGAAGCGCCTCATATTCTGCCATATTGTTAATGGCTTTGAAGTCAAATCTCAAGGCACATTCCACCTGATCACCTTCTGGCGTAGATATAACTATGTATGCCCTGCTGCAATGCGTGTTTGACGATCTATCTACATGTACTTTCCAAGCAAATAGATCCTTTTCTCTTATCATCCTGATCACTTCGTTGTTCGGATCAGCTAATTCCGTAACCAGATCTGCTACAACTTGTCCCTTGGTTGCTGCTCTTGGCGAGTAGACTATGTCAAACTCACTTAGTTCCACTACCCATTAAGTCAGCCTTCCCGACACCTTGAGTTTTGATCAAATCTGTCTCAACGGACAATCAGTATGTACTCCAATTTTGTGAGCTTGAAAATACGGTCTCAGCTTTCTCGTTGTTGTTACCAGGGCCAAAGCAATTTGTTCAGCTGGAGAATATCTTCTTTCCATAGGTAACTAAGCTTTGCTGGTGTAGTATATAGGTTTCTGCGTTCCTTCTTCCAATCTGACCAGTACTGACCATGTCGCTACGTTTGTTACGGAATGGTAGAGGTAGAGCACTTCCCCTTCAAGTGGTTTACATAATATCAGAGCTTTTCCCAAGTATTCTTTGATTTTTTTGAATGCTTGCTCACACTCATCATTCCATTCTACCCTTTACCTTGCTTAATTGCTTTGAAAAAGGGTAGGCATTTTTTTGTTGATTTACTTATGAACTGACTCAGTGACGCTAGGCAACCCGTCAATCTTTGGATTTCCTTCAATGTCTTGTGAGACCTCATTTCTTCCAAGGCTCTTATTTTCTCCGGGTTTACTTCGATCCCTCTTTAGTGAACTTGAAATCCAAGAAACCTGCCTGATGGTACATCGAATATGCATTTCTTTGGATTTAGCTTCATCCCATATTTTTGTAGCACCTTCGACGTCTCTCTTAGATCGGACGGATGATCTTCAGGCATTACACTTTTGGTTAGCATATCGTCAATGTATACCTCCATGTTCCTGCCAATCTGTCGAGCAAACATTTTATTTACCATCCTTTGGCAAGTTGCCCAGACGTTCTTTAACCCAAACGGCATGACCTTACAGCAATACAATCCCTGGTCAGTTGTGAATGAGGTTTTTTCCTCATCCGGTTCAAACATTCTGATCTAGTTTTAATCGTACTGAGTCATGGCGCTCTGGTATCTTCTTACGTGTTCCTGTGGTCGGTATTGGCTTTGAACTGCTCCACATGTGGCATCCTAAATCTCTCTGAAAAGCGATCCCGCCTTATGGAATTGGCGAACGGATTCCCCCAAGACTCCCGACCAGGGGGTTATCTTGATTTTACTTTTTCTCCAAAGCTTCTATCCTCATGGGAAGACTTTACGCTCCCTTTCGGGTTCACCATGCCTGTCTAACCTTTGGTGCACTATGATCCCATACGGGTCCCTTTGCCCTCTAGGAGCATGCTCGTCATCACTTAAATTCGGTCGGGGCTTCTTACTTCGTCCATCATACCTGTCTTCCTTCTCATGATATAGTATTGCATTGTCGTGCCCTGTGATATGCTCAAGTGAGCTTGACTCCTCACGTTCCTCCACCCTTCTATCCTAATAGAGGTTGCTTCTTCTACGTGAATGCCCTCTTTTATCCCGTTTCTTTGCTCTATTTCTTCTAGACTTTGGGGGGGCACCTGGAGTAGTTGCCATGAGCTCAAAGCGCACCTTGAGTCCTTCAGCTACAGTGGGTGTGGAGAGCTAGTACATCAAAATCAGGTTCGCGATTGCGGTTATGCTAATTCTCTGTCTAGCAGCATAAACAATGACTCTCCGCAAGGATTAGTGAACTTGCCTGAATGCATCTGGAGATATCCTTGTAGTTAAGCCCGTGGTTGTGACGGCGTCCTGTCCGCTTGATGGTAAAAATAGTGTTTTTAACTATCTTAGTTCTAAAACTAGTCAATGAAGCAATAGTAAAAATATTATTTCTTTCATGCATCAACACAGACAGACTTAATGATTGGGTGTGCTTCTCATTGTTACTTGATGAAACCAAACTTTCACAACTCATAAAATTTCCCTTTTTTTCCTCTTTATTCCATCTCTTCAATATGTATATTGATGGTGTGCTAATAACATTATTGAAAGAATGCACCTTCAAAGTATGATGATAGAACATCCCCATTGTCTCAAACAACTTACAACATCATGAAACATCACATGACAACATGAAACATCACATGAAATATAATTAAAATAAACTTTATAATCTCTTTCTTGCCTATCCTCATTCGCTTCATATGTATAAACCCCGCTATCATTATAACCTTTCTTCATCCTCACTCCCATACAACTTTTTAACTCTTTTTCAAAAATACTAACCATTTTATTGGTGTACATGAAGTGCATGAGCTAAGATTTTACTCCTTACCATTAGACGATGTATACCATGTTTACATTGATAATCTTCTTCTAACTCCACCAACCGCATCTCTTTTGTTTTGTTTTTTTTTATCATAATGATAAGCAAAGTTAATGAGATCCATCGTTCTTGTAGAATTATGATGGAAAACGTTATTTGTGCTCTGACTTCTTTGATTAGATTTTATGTTTGCTGAAAATGTATCCATGGTAAAGTTTGGACACTTTTTCTCTCGGAGCTCATATAACTTTATTAACCATCCATGATTATGAAGTTGATGAGTATTGATCATGTCATTCCACGAAGTTTGAAATTATCTTTCACTAAAACACCCATAAAAGCATTTATTGAACTGCTTCTTAAACTCAAGCTTACCATTATAAGTAAACAAAGTGTATCTAATACAACCTAGAAGGGGGAGTGAATAGGCTTTAATCCAATTAAATACCTTCTTTTTAGATTAGTCAATATTAGTCACAAACTACCCAAGCAAATTAAAACAAATCAATCAATCAAAGTAAATATAGTGTGAAAAGATAAATAACACTTTTATTTGATTTACATTAGAAAACCCCAACAGGGTAAAAACTCATGAGCTATTCATCTAGCCACTCAAATCCTCAAATCCAATATATGTACGGTTGCTTACAACCTAGGTTGATCTCTAGTTACACCATTATCGGAACATAACATAACACTACTGCTCGCATGCCTTTTATAGTGATTCTATACCATGCTTATGCACTACATTCCCCTGGTCACTAGTCTTGACACTCAACGAAGAGATAAACAACCTAAGGGAATATATAACAATATTCCAATATGTAAATAATGATAGGCTACACTTAATGCTTATCTAGAGATCAATGATGACAATCAAACAATCCTAGATATCAATATGCCTATACGAATGTTCATAAAGACCTAGCTAGATAAAAATATATAGATCTAAAACCTAGTCATCAAACGAATCTTCAACACTTGTTGTCACAAGATATCATAAGTTCCTCAATTGTTAATTGGTTTATTTTGATTAACAAACCACAATTGAGGATTAACTTGTAAGGGTAGATTAGGCCTTATTGTTCGTGATCAAGCTTCAACGGCATCATCAAATTCAAGAGCGCTTCAAAGGTATATTACTTAGCACCTTGCTTAACTCTTTGAAGAGATTTAATTGCACACACACACACACACACACACATATTCTCTTCTCATTCTTGCATGTTCATTTTACATTGTGCCTTTTTGTGTGCATTCCAATGTGTGCTTAGTGTGTTAGTTTTTCATTTTGGCATCCCCATACAAAGTAGTGCTCGGGTAATTACACGGATAGGCTACCCACACAACACTCGCGCATCTAGGATTGATGTCTCTCTCTATCTAGTTCTTTACACGGGCACATGCTCTAGCTCAGCGGTGGTAAGTGCGCAGTACCCGTTCAATGGGCTTGGAAGGTTTTTCAGAGTCTTGGTGCTCGGACATAACTATGGGTAGTGTGCAGGTCCTACCCATGCACTGTGCTGTCTTAGGGCAGTTTTGGGTTTTCCCATGCTTCATTTTTTTACACTCTATATATTCATCTTCTACTCTTAAACTTTGATCGAGGAGTCCACAATTCATTGTCTTAGTGAGATAAAGTATTTTCCTAGTGAGAGAGATTCCCAATAAGAGATTTTTACTCAACCAAACTCCATCCCATGAACATCTAGCATCATCTTTGCATCTTTAAGCATGGGTCTTCATGTTTTTCCTAACTAGGTAACTTCTACATATTGTTGATTATTTTATTTCATTCATATGCCATGTTTGTCTAGGAATAACATTTATTTTTCATTGAATACGTGTTTTTGAGTTTAATTGCGTCTATATCTTGCTTCGGTTATTGATTGTTGGTTGAGATTTTTGTTTTGCGATATCTAGGGTTTAAGACCATTTTCCCGTTCTATCTAAATCTATTTGCATTTGAATTTGCATTTAGATAATTGATATCTAGGATTTTGCATTCATTGCCATCTTTAAATCCTTAGATAAGCTTAAATGTGTCGAACTAGCATTTTTGCATCTAGAATATTTCCATATATTCACATTGGTTGCATTTTCTCTTCATTGGTGGTTAAGCTTTGTGACTAAGTGTTTAATGCACAAGCATATAGGTCCAAGATCACTATTATAAGCCCGTTGGGTAAAGTAAAAGGGCTTGTAACCATGGATGGTTTGGCGGGAGGTCCACCTAGGTTGTAAACTTTCATTCAAGTAGTGGATTTTATGGACCGTGTGTGGCTAAGTGGTTAGCCCGTGATTTTTGCCCACTTGAAGGGTTTCTCACATAAAACAAATACTTGTGTTTTTATGGTTTTATGTTTAATTGAATGCTTTATAATTTGGGGTAGTTTTATTAACATTGATTAATTCAAAAAGTTGTATTCAATTGGATTAAAACCAATTCACCCCTTTTCTAGGTTAGGATACACATACTTTAAGGGAATTTCAATTGGTATCAGAGCCGGTGCCTAGGCATATTTAGATGATCTGCTTTGCGTGTGTCTTGCACTTTGTATTTTGTTTGTTTGTATTTTTTTCATTTTGTTTTGCACTCATCTCATTCATAAACCTCAAACACTATGAGTGGGAATGGTGGAGTAACTGAAGGAACATCGAGCATAAGACCTCTATTTGCTCACGGGAGTGAACTATGCCTCTTGAAAGGGTAAGATTAAGTTCTTTCTTTGCCAAATAAATGACTGGGCATATATGGAAATTAAAGATGGCTACACTCCTTGAACAATGACCACCAAAGAAATAGATAAAGTTTCTAAGCCTAAGTCTCAATGGAGTGCTCAAGAATTTAAAGCATCCAAGTGGAACAATAAGGCCATGCACGTCGTCCTTTATGCCATGGACGACAATCAATACAAGTTGATAAAAACCACTTGGAATGCAAATGAGGCATGGGTGATTCTACAAACGGCTTATGAATGAACCGAAGTAGTTAAGGACTCCAAGCTCTAAGTCCTTCAAATGCAATTTGGAACTATTAGTATAGAGGAGCATGAATGCTTCAACGAATTTCAGGTGATATTGATGGACATACTCAATCAAAGTCATCAAATTGGTGACCCCTATTAGGATAATAGAATCAAGCAAAAGATTATGAGGTTGATTCAGTCAATATTTGAATCAAAGGTGATAACACTTAAGGAAAATAATGACTACAAGAATATAAAATGTAGAGAGGTCATTAGAAAACTTATAGGTTATGAGTCTATGTGAAATTTTACACCTATACCTATAAAGAAGCAAAAGAGTATTGAATTTAAGACCTCCAAGGTTGAAGTGGTGGAAGAAGACTTAGATGAGGAGATGGTCCTTATAGTTAAAAGATTCAGGAAATTTATGAAGTTTGAGAAGAAAGGATCTGGGTCTAATGGAAAGGAAGTGAAGAAGAAGACTCTTTTCAAGAAGGTGGAAAAATCACAAGAGAATGATTCCAATAAGAGACATTCAATGTTATGAATGCAGTGGCTTTAGTCACATTGCTTCGGAGTGTGCCAATTTGAAGAAGAAGAAGAATAAAGACAAGGTCATGGCGACGACTTGGAGTGATAGTAAAGACTTAGAGGAGGAAAAAAAGTCTTTGGCTGATGAAGATCGAGTTGTAAACTTCATTGCCTTCTCATCATCTCAAAACGGTAAGGATGTTACGAGTAATAAAGGAGAAGAAGATGACTCAAGTGAAGAGAGTATTTAATCCAAGTCTAAGTTTGAAATTGATAAGGAGATGGACTATGTAGACTTTATGAAGGTCTTTGAGAGCTCTAGATTGAAGATGAAGAAAGAGATTCAAAAGTTGAAAAATGAGATTATTGAATTGACTTCCAAGATGGCTCATTTGAGACAGGAAGTGAAGAGTGTAAAGGGATTGGAGGAAATTTTGAAATTTAAACTAGCCTTTGTCAAGAAGAGTGAGGAAAGCTTGAAGACTGAACTTTGAAAGGCTAAATAATTAATTGCCAAGATGACCTCTGGAACCGAGAAGCTTGACATGATGCTCTCTAGTGGGAAGAGCCCTAGTGATAAGAGAGGTTTAGGATATGTGGAAGACATGGAAACCACATCCTTGAAAAAGACTACCTTTGTCAAGAGTGAAGAGATAAAGAATATCCAAAGCCAACAACAACCAGCAAAAAGGGTTGAAGTTGGAGAATCTACAAAACAAGCTCAAGTAAAAGCCAAACCACAACAATCTAGAGTATATCAGACAAGGCCTCAACCTCTAAGGATCCCCCAATCACAACAAAGAACATTTCATGCTCAATCAAGAAGGGATGCAATCTCGGCTCAACCACAAAGGAGAGACCTAGCTCAACATCAGAGGACAACTCAAATGAGATGGAAACCTTCCATGTTGGCACAAGGCTATGGTATGAACTCTTAATTTACTCTTATTTGTCATTATTATGGTGTTAAAGGCCACATAAGGCCGAATTACTTTAAGTATATTAATTTGTGTCGAATTGAAAGCATGATTGAGAAAAATATGCTTAGAAGATCCAAAATGCATGCACCTATGAATTTTAGAGCCAATTAACCCAAGGCTCCTAGGAATGAAAATGTTGGTACTAGGTGGACTAGAACAAATGAGTATTTTTGCTATGTAAAGCCTCTAACACTTGGTATCTTAATAGTGGGTACTCTAGGCACATGACCAGAAACAAGAGTTTTTTTTAGACTCTTGTGATGGAGGATGGTGGATTTGTCACCTTTGGTGATGATTCACAGAAGAAAGTTATAGGGAAAGGAAACATATCTGTTCTCGGTTTGGCCTCCTTACCCAATGATCTTTATATGGATGGCTTGCAAGCCAATCTTATAAGTATAACACATGTAAGTGATGAAGGGATTTCAGTTATGTTTGGTAAAGTTGATTGCTCTATTCTAAAAGAAGATGGGCAAGTCTTATTGAAAGGCAAGAGATCAAGTGACAATTGTTATTGTCTTTATTCTAATGATATCTCTTGTTTGCAACTTGTATAGTTGTGATCAAGTCGAACGGTGGCATCAAAGGCTTGGCCACATGAACTTTAAAAACTTGAAAGTCCTTGAGGGGTTAAATTTTGCGAGAGACCTTCCTAAGTTTAGGAAGATGACTGAGGAAGTTTGTGGACCTTATCAACAAGGGAAGCAAAACAAAAATGTGCATAAAAAGGGTAAGTATCTCACCACCAAAGAGTCATTAGAACATTCTCATATGACCTTATGGGTCCCATGCAAACCGAGAGTCTCAATAGCAAGAGATACATTTTTATTTGTGTTGATGATTTCTCTAGATTTACATGGACTAAATTTCTTAGAGAAAAATCTAAATTTTTTGAAAAGTCTAAAATGCTTTGCACTAAAATTCAAAATATGAAAAGAATTCTCACATGAAAAGCATTAAAAGAATTACGAGTGATCATGGTAAGGAATTTGAAAATGCTTGTTTTGAAAAAATTTGTAATAGTGTTACCATTTCTTATGAGTTTTTGACTCCTCGAACTCCTTAACAAAATGGGGTTGTAGAAAGGAAGAATATGGTCCTCCAAGAGATTTCCCAAGTGATATTGCTTAGCAACAATGTGCCTAGGAATCTTTAGGCCGAGGCCGATAATATTGCTTGCTACATAGGAAATAGAGTCTTTCTAAGGCTTAGTACTAGACAAACCTCATATGGGTTGTGGAAGGGTAGAAAGCCAATTGTTAGCTACCTCTACTCTTTTGGAATCAAATGCTACACTCTTAATAACGAGGATCAACTTGGCAAATTCGATGCTAAGAGTGATGAGGGGATTTTTATTTGCTATGCCCTAATTAGTAAGGCCTATAAAGTTTTCAATTCAAAGACTCGAAGTGTCATGGAATCATCTAATGTTGTCATAGATGATTATAGGCCTAAGTCTAGTAACCATGATGAGGAGGTTGATGTGTCTCATGACTTATCTTTTCAAGGAGTGTGGTGAGACTTCAAGTGATGTGAAGTCATTTCATAGTGAAAAGGATGACAAACCTCTTGATAGAGATCCATCTTTGGACTCTAATGAACCCGCTTCTTGGGTCAGGAAACTCCATGATAAAAGTGATATCGAGATGTCAATGAGGGTGTTAGGACTAGGCAACAAATGGCTAATCAAATTAGATATACTTGTTACACTTCTTAAATTAAACCCAAAAAGGTTTATGAAGCCTTGAATGATGAATTTTGGGTTCTCGCCATACAAGAAGAGTTAAAACCAATTTGAAAGAAATGAGGTTTGGACTCTAGTTCCTAGGTCTAAAGACTCTAATGTCATAGGCACCAAATGGGTGTTTAGGAACAAGTCGGATGAATATGGTAGCATTGTGCGCAACATGGCTAGACTTGTAGCACAAGGATACTCTCAAATTAAGGGGAGACTTTGAGGAGATGTTTACTCTTGTTGCCCGCCTAAAGTTTATTAGGCTTCTCTTGTCCATTTCATGTGCGCATAAGTTCAAATTACATCAAATGGATGTTAAGGTGTCTTTCTCAATGGATTTTTGCATAAGGAAGTGTTTGCTAAAAAAGCCAAGGGGTTTATGGATCCACACCACCCCAATCATGTCTATCGCCTTCAAAGGCTTTATATGGGTTGAAACAAGCACCAAGGGCTTGGTATGAATGCTTTACCCTTAATCTTGTTGACTATGGCTAATCTAGAGGTAGTGTTGACAAGACCTTATTCATCAAGTGCAACAAGGATGAGCTTTTCATGGCTCAAATATATGTTGATGACATTGTTTTTGGTTCCACCAACAAGTTAAAAGTTCAACAATCTGTTGATGTTATGTCTTATAAATTTGAGATGAGTATGGTAGGGGAACTAAATTACTTTCTAGGTTTGCAAATCAAGCAATTGCATGATGGGATCTTCATATCCCAAACTAAGTATGCCAAGAACCTAGTGAAGAAATTTGGCCTTGAGAATGTCAAACATTGTGACACACCCATGAGTACCACTCTAAAATTTAGCAAGGATGCTAGTGAGAAAAGTATGGATCAAAGTTTATATCGTGGCATCATTGGTAGCTTGCTCTACTTGAAAGCTAGTAGGCCCGATATAGCATTTAGTATGGGTGTTTATGCTAGGTACAAAGTAGATCCCAAGGAGTCTCATTTTTCTGCTATGAAGAGAATCATTCGATATGTGAATGGGACATCCAACTATGGGATATGGTACTCATTTGATACTAATGCTAGTCTAGTTGATTTAAGTGATGCAGACTGGGCAGGTAATTGTGATGATAGGAAGAGTACTTCAAGAGGTTGCTTCTTTCTAGGAAAAAACTTAATGTCTTGGTTTTGCAATAAGGAAAATTCATTCTCCCTATCCATAGCTGAAGCAGAATACATAGTCGTCGGGAGTGCTTGCACACTACTCTTGTAGAAAAAGTAAATGCTTATGGATTATGGCTTTGATCAAGGTACACTTACCCTTTATTGTGATAATTTGAGTGCTATTAATATTTCAAAGAATCCTATTCAGCATTTTTGGACTCATCATATAGACATTAGGCATCATTTCATTATGGAGCTAGTTGAAAACAAATGCAAAGCACTTGAGCATGTAGGCACAAATGATCAGCTAGTAGATCTCTTTACAAAGCCTTTAGACTCAACTAGGTTCAAGGCACTTAGTAGGTCTATTGGGATTTTTCACATGCCTTGATGAGCTTTCTGATATACCCATATGAAGAGCTCAAGCAAAGAGAGCAACCTCGCATTGTTGAAATAAGCAGAAAATTGATCAACTTTATACTCTTTAATTAATTGCTTGAGAATCATGGTTATATATATATGGTATTTTATTCAATAAGTGTGTTTTTGCCTTGTTTGTAATCCATATTTCATTCATGTTCAAACATGAAGTTTGATTAACCTATAATTTATCTTCATGTTATGATAACTTGATGTTGACATGCTTAAATATTATGCATGGTTTATGTGTGTAAAATTGTGTGTGAAAGCTTCTGACAAGGCTAAATGTAAAGTTCTCATTTATTGATTGGCTTATTTCGTGAACAATCCACATGTTGGGGTTTTTATTAAGGGTAGCTTAGGCTCTCAAGACCTCAAGAGAAGAAGCAACAAAGGTAAAATTCTAAGTGCTTGCTTGCTTTTAAGAGATAGTTTCACACACTCACATCTCATGCATAATTCGTGTTAATATATGTTGTGTGTTTATATGTGTGCTTTCATAATTTGATAACTCTTCTTGCATGTGTATTTTGATCACATCTTTGCATTCGAAATGACAAGCATTATGTGTTTCTCTTACACACACACATTCTTCTAGCATTTGAATTGTTATATTTGACTTGGTATGCTTATGTGCTTCATTGTCTTACCTTGCTTTCATTGTGTGTTTTGGTGTGGTAGATTTTTCAAGTTGAAAAAATCCATAACAAGGAAATGTGTTGGTCTATGTGCAGGGACCCTACCCGCGCAGTAAGAAGGTTGAGAAGTTCAATCTCTCAGTGTCAAGTCAATGCGCAGACACTTGTGCGGGTCTGGACATGCGCAGTCCCCTCGCATTTCACTGGGTGAAATTTTCATCTCTTAGGTTGAGGCCAATGCGAGGGCATTTGAGAGGCATAGTGAGAGTGTGTGCGGGTTCGGACCCACGTATAACCCGTGCATTATGTTGATCTGGTAGATTTTATTAAAACGACAACACTTCATTTTTGACCCATATAAATATGTCTCTTCGTATTCAGGTCATTTCAAGAGTTTCATTTTTCATTCTTTTTTCTTAGAACATCCTTCAAGAGAAAAATCTTCCAAGATCTCACCTTTATACACTCAAAGCTTTTCCTTTGATCTTAAAAACATCATCTTGCATCATCTAATTCTATTTAAAGTGCATCCATACATGGTTAAGCATCATCACATCTTGTTTGGTAAGTCTCTCGCTATCTTCATATAAGTTAAGTGTTTTCATTACCAAGCCATCTTTTTTATGATTTGGATCTTCTTAGAATATAATCTAGATACAAATAGAGATTTTTTGTTATGAAATGATTGAGTGTTGTATTGTGATAGCTTCATAGGATTGTTTGATCTATGTTAGCTAAGCTTTATGAACATGTCATTTAGCTCTTGATATTTAGAATTGTTTTATATGCCATCTCATCATTCTAGATAAGCATCTAAGGTTCCCTAGCCTTGTTTATCTTTGAATATCTTCATATATTCACATAGGCCATTTTATCTCTTCATTGAGAAGTAATTCTTGTGTTGTTTCCGGGAGTAGGTTGCTTCAAACACAAGCAAATTAGACTAGGTTCACTCATACTGGGATTAGGGTGTAACACCATTATCATTAGCGGATTCAAGTTTCCAGTGTGGCTCACTTAATAGCCCATGGTTTTTCACAGTTTGAGGGTTTCCACGTATATCTCAAGTGTCTTTTATTATTCCGCACTTTTCTGACTTGTGATATTATTATGTATAGTTAGTGGTATTTTCGTCTAAATTGGCCATTAACAAAAATTGGGTAATTTTTTTTTATTAAAATCTATTCACCCCCCCCCCCCCCCCCCTCCTCCCCCCCTCTAGATTAATATTAAACACACCATAATATTTGCTTCACTAAGCTTAATAAGGATCTTGTGTCCATTCTAAATCAGGATGTCTCATCCAAATTTAGTTTTGTCTCTTTTCTTAATGGTTGAACAAGGCAACAACCAATAAGGATTTCATAACCATTCAATCAATAAGGATTTTATATCCATGTCTTGGTTTGTCATTAAGAATTGAAAAGGTTGCTTGTGCGTGTGTTGAAAATTTTCAATGCTATATCTTGTTCATTTTTTACAAAAGGGTATAAATTTGTTTGACTTCTTTTGGAACTCCTTTTATATTTGCTTTGCCAAATACCATGCTTTGAAATTTAATGTTGCATGTCTTCCATCCAAGGAAATAATCTCGCACATTTTCTCAACAGTCAAATCTCCTTGCTCTTCTCTCTCACTTAAATTAGTTGCATAAAGTTGATGTATATGATTATACACTTATCTTATATGCTAATAACTCTCTTTGTAAAAGTAAGCCATTTGGGGATTACCCATTTGTCTATCTTATGACAAAAATGTAGGGAAAATCCGTGCAATAGAATCGTGAAAAATCGAAATTAGGGTTTCGGTATATATAAAAAATTTACCCTTTTTAATAACAAGAACCTTAACCCTAGATTAATTGATATATGTAATAAGTATCGTACATTTTTCTCGTGACGATTGAACTAGCACCGCATTGAATCCGTAAGATCTTTCAATCCAATCATGAACGTGAATCACCTAGGAGTGTGGGCTCCCTCTCTTTAAATTGTATACCTGAGGATGGAAACAAACAAAATCTTTCTCTTTTTTAGTCACAATAATCCTCCATGAAGAATTATCAATCAATTTTATTGAAACTCACGTGAACCATGATTCGATGTAGTACACAAAACCTTTTAATGTAAAGTCTACTAGTGTACTATCGAAAACTAAACGTTCTTTCTTCCTTTTCTTCTTTGCCGAATCTCACACTATTTCTTAGAGTTGATAGAATTTTGTCTAGAGCAAAAACAAATTTTTCTCCCTAAAAATTCTATGGTGGCCGAATTCTCTCCAAGTTCAAATCCCAATAGATGGCCGAAATTTCATTTATATATAGAACTAGGGCTGGCCGAATTCTTCTTTTTCTCTATATATATATATATAGGGCTGGCCAAAATTCCATCTTGAAATATATTAGGATTTCAAATCCTTTCCTAAGAAGGATTTACTTGGTTGTTAAGAATCCTTTCCTTATGTGGATTTAATTGGTGGTTAAGAATCCTTTTCAAAGAAGAATTCTACCCTTAGGTAGATTTACTTGGTGACCAAGAATCCTATTCCAAAAAGAATTCTTTCTTACGTCAAGACTCCTTATTCAACTCAATAGTGTATTTGTAACCATATTAAAGACTTCTTAATTTGATTAGAAAAATAATTCCTTTTATTTATGTGGAAATGGTGAGGAATGTCACCTTTTTTTTGGTCACTTGCAGTAATGTCACCGTTATAATAAGTTTAGTTTAAAAGGCACCTATTATGGTGAGCTACCGAAATTACCCTTAAATAATCGATATTTTATTCTTTAAAGGCTGTCGTCCAAAAAAGTTGTCTGAAAATCAATCACCTACTCCATTTTTTCATCAAAAAACGAGCTTCATTCCTGATATTGCAGAAGAAGCTAAATTAATATTTCTGATCTTCATTTCCATTTTTTATTGTATTTCTGTGTGGTATAACACTGTATGAATATTTATGAACATGTTGTCTCAATTTTTTTATGTTGATATTCTGGAGTTGTAAAGTTTTTACAAAGAATGAATGAACATGTATGAAAAACAATTTGTATATAAATTTGGCCGAGTTGAGTTGTAGTGGTGCAAACAAGTTTATAATCTTGGGCATAAAAGCTGGTAATGTTTAAAAAAAAGGTCGAAACATTTGTAAAAAAGCTCGAAAATTTGAAAAAAAGTCTCGATCAAATTCAAAAAAAGCTCGATCCAATAAATAGATGTTGGATACGTAAAAAGAAAAGCTCGATCCCTCTTAAAAAGGCTCGATCCATCAGAAAAAAAGCTTGATCCTTGTCAAAAAAAGCTCGATCTCTCACATAAATAGCTCGATCCCTTGAAAAAAGGCTCGATCCATCAGAAAAAAAGCTAGATCCTTGCCAAAAAAAGCTCGATCCCTCACACAAATAGATCGATCCCGCACAAAAAAAGCTCGATCCCATACAAAAAAAGCTCGATCCCTCACAAAAAAACTCGATTCCTTAAAAACAAGCTCGATTCTTAAAAGTAAAAGGTCGAGCCATATGAAAAAAAGCTCGAGCCATATATAAAAAAACTCGATTATGTAGAAAAAGAGCTCGGTCTTGAACAAAAAAAACTCGATCCCGTTAGAAAGAGCTCGATCATGTACAAAAACGGCTCGATCATGTACAAAAAAAGCTCGATCAGTTTAAAAAAAGCTTCATATCTTACACTTTTGATTTTTGTTTAATCCTTTATAATTGTAAATTTAATATGAAATATTTTTTCCTTATTAATGGTTTTTGATGTTGGTTTTGACAGGACAATGGATAGGGTAAGAATAGTCATATCTTACAACGGCCGATGAGAGCAATTACCAGACGGAAATCAGAGGTATTTAGGTTCCGATAACCAAGGTTTGTATGTGTCAAAGAATTTGAGTTACGACGAACTGGTGTCAATCGTGCAAACCATTGTGAAGTTTGATGAGAACAAATACAGTGTTGAGCTACAGTCTCTATCAATTGTTCCTGGGACTACATGTCGTACATTTATAAGAAACAATGACGATGTTCAGTTTATGCTAGGGGAAGATAGGGTGATCCCTCAAGTATGTGTTAGTCTAATCGAGAGGCTAGTAGGAGGTGTCATTGGTGAAGATATCCCTCATCCTGATAACGCCCAACAATTTCGATCGTCAGGAGGAAGCAACCAGTTGTTCACAGAAAGAAGTAGGATTGATGGTCAGGGAAAACAAATGTGTTGTCCCACCGGAAATAGCCGTCCATGATAATAGACCGGGACTTCAATTCGACGATGTATTTGGTTGTCATATTGAGATGAATGGTAGACAGTACAACCACCAATACAATGAGATCTACAATGAGATCTACAATGACATCAACAATGAGGAGAATACAACACTGAATGTTGGGGTGAATAATGAGGGCAATTTAAATTCTATAGATAACGTAGAGGACAATCAGGATGATGCAGAACCTGTCGAAACGGAAAGACGTGTAAGACATGTAAACAGATTTAGTTCTAGTGCACCAGATATAACTGGGACCTCTGAGGGGAGGGCTAATGTAACTGCAGATGATCCTGATAATGCCACAACATGGGTTATTCCAGGAGCAGAATCATACTTGTTTGGTATTGGTGGAAGCAGGAACTTGTTTGAAGATGAACCTACAATCATGATATATAAAGGCCAGATTTTTCCAACGAAATTTTTTTTGAAGAGACTAGTAGGCCATTTTGCATTGCGGCAAAACTTCGAGTGGAAGGTGAAAAGGTCCAATAAGACAACATTACATCTAGTTTGTTTGATGGGAAATTATACGTGGAAGTTAAGAGCAGTGAGGAGAGATGAAGGCACATACTTTCAAGTAAGAAGTTTTGTCAACGAACACACTTGTCCGTTAGAGGAAATTCACAGCTGGCACCGACAAGCTAGTGCAGTCATAATTGGAGAAGTTATTGTACCTAGACTTCAACAACAAGATGGTCGATTAATGCGTCTGAAGGACATAATCGCCGACATGAAATCAATGTATGGAATCCAAATCATGTACAGTAAGGCACACGCCACCCTCGTTTATGCGTTGTCACTGACATATGGAACGCATGAGGAAACCTTCAAACTGCTTCCATCATTTGATTACGTTTTGGAATAAAAAAATCTCGGCATAATCACTGACTTACAGTGTGACAAAGATGGTAAATTTCTATACTTCTTCATGTCGATTGGTGCCTCACTTAGAGGATTCCTGACGTGTATGCATCCGATCATTGCCGTTGATGGTACCCATTTGAATGGACGATTCCGAGGTACAATTTTATTGCAACAGCACAAGATGAGAACGAACAGGTGTATCCAATTGCTTTTGGGTATGGCGACTCGAAAAACAACCTTTCATGGGAATGGTTTTTGGATTGCTTGAAGGGTGCCCTAGGTCATATTGATAAGCTAGTTTTCATTTCTGATAGGCATGCAAGCATTGAAGCAGGGATTTCTAAAGTGTTCCCTTATGCCTCCCATACCACATGTTACTGGCACTTTACTGAAAATATCAAAAAGCAATTTCAAAGGAAGGATGTTGCCGCAATAATGGACAAAGCAGCCCGCGCATACACCGAGTTTGAAATTAACCAGCATATGGAAGAGTTAAGAAACTTGCACCAGAATGCATATGATTATGTAATTGATGCCGGTCCACACAAGTGGTCCCGTGTACACTACCCGGAAAGAAGGTATAGGGTGATGACGACTAATGCTGCAGAATGCATAAACTCATGCCTAAAATTTGCATGCCAACTACCTATGTTGACTTTGGCTGAGTTCATTAGGAATATGCTGCAACGGTGGTTTCATGATCGCAATAGAGCTGCACAAACCATGCGTCATCAGTTAACTGACGTAGCACATCTTGTGCTCTTAAAACATGTGGAGAAGTGTTATTATTTGACCGTAAATCCAGTCGACTGGAACATTTTTTTGATCAAACGGTCTGGAGAATAGTGGACTGTTGACTTAGCACGGAAGACTTGTACTTGCAACAAATTTCAAATGGATCATTTTCCATGTTCTCATGAACTTGCGGTGGCACGGTCCATTACTGAAACTTGGACTTCATAACTTTAAAAACCTACTGATCATTTTCTCGATGAAGCTGAAAACCTACTGATCATTTTCAATGTTTTTCACAGAGAGCGGAACTTTGACTTCACAACATTGTGTGCGGACTACTACAAGAGACAGACACTTATTAATGCGTACTTGGTTCTTATTATACCAGTGGGCCATCCTTCCACTTGGGTTGTGCCATCTGACATTGCTCAGAGGGTGATTTTAAATCCAAACTCCAGGAGACAAGCAGGACGCCCGAGGGCGGGTCGCCATGTCTCGTCTTCGGAGAGGACATTTACACAATCCTGTAGAAGATGTGGACAACCAGGGCATAATTCCAGGAGATGTCCTAATCCACCTATGATTAATGAAGGCACAAGAAGAGTTGTTCCCGATGAATACCGCCGCAAGTGTAGCATCTGCCATTCAATTGGACACAACAAACAAACGTGCCCTAACGTTGACTCTAATATGGAATGAATGACAAAGTTTCGATCACATTGAAAACTTTTTGATGTGTATCATATTGTAATAATTTGGATTTGCAATAATTACTTATTAATGAATGAATTAATATTAATGAGTGAATTAATATTAATGAATGAATAATGAACGAATTAATATTCATGAATTAATTACATGTCTGTATAAAATGGGAATATACAAAAAATCACTTGGCGGCCTGGAGTTAGAAAAAATCTCCACAGCCATTTTCTCTCAAATGATCCCCATGTCTTCATCTGACCAATCAAAAGGCCTTCGACCCGCTAGTATGTACTCGATAAGTCTCAAAGTATGGGGGCCATAGTTACCTCTGCAATTTGGCATATAAAACACCATTAGAAATCGTTCTTAAAGAATATCTAAACACGTGAATGAAATAGAATGTCTTAAGATTTCTTTTGTTGGGGGACTGTAGAAGTATGCACCAGGCTAACAGAGAAGGGCTTATTTTCCCGAGGGAACGTCCGACGACCAGCTCGTCGTGTTGTGTAGAACCCCGCGTCACTCAACATAGAGGGTAAAAACCACAGTAATGGCCGGACCTGCTGGTGCCTGATCTGATAAGGGACTTCCTGCCTCTAGGGGTCATAAATCTTAATCTTCCCGAGATAAAGGTCGACGCTTACCACCAGCCAATGTTGGGCCCCAACATTGCACGGAATCAGCACCTATAACAGTTTGCATGCTGTGTTAGCTGAGGATATACGAACAGTTTTTTTTTTTAATCATCTCCATCATGTAACACTTACCAGGTCAACCTCTTGCCATGGGCGGTTTCCACTCGTGGTTTCTCCACGGACCGTCAGAAGGTCCTCTTCCAACCATCGAGACTGTAACATATTCCACCTTGCCATGGTCATAGTATCGTACGAATCGCGAGGCATCATCCTCTCCCACATGTACAACATAAGTGGTTGTACAAGCATTGACAATATCGTATTAATAATAAATAACCATAAAATCCAATTTGCTTCCCAAATGTTATACCTACTTACATAAAATTGTGTATCCAACACGTTGATCCTCTGGTTGTACACATTGTGGAATCCCCGCTGACGCTTGTGAAGAATATTGAGGTATGCATCCATATGCGGACAAACAATAAAACCACCGTAATTGTTAACAATTCAACAATACTTACACGAACGTTAATATGAAATTTAATAAGTACGTACCGTGTCCTCCAAGTCTATGAATTTGGACTGCATATGCACGAACTATCCCGCGGTAACTGGTGCCAACACATCAACATCACGTCTGTTTAATGATTGAATTACCTTAGCTATAAATAAATTTGAATAAACAAGAAATGTACATCCATTTGTATTATAAAAAGTTGGACTCATTGTTCCCCATTGATGTTCCTCTTGAAGGCCTTGTATGCCGCAAGGTGGTCAGCGTCCACTAGTCCGTGGGGGTCAAAAATGTGTTCCACAGACTCGGGTTGTGTCCTCAACCTCTTTGGACAGCATGGATCTATGTAGAGGCTCACCAACTGCCATCCGCGCTTACCTAAACGCTTCGATGTATTGGCCAGTGGAGGGAACTTCTCCGACTGCATCGACGTACTGGGTGGGAGAGGGGCCCGCTCCAAAGGCACGGACATGCTGGGTGGGAGAGGGGACCGCTCCGACGGCACGGATGTGCTGGGTGGGAGAGGGGACTGCTCCGACGCCATGGATGTGCTGGGTGGAGGAGGGGACAGCTCCGACATCACGGACGTGCAAAGTGGGGGAGGGGACCTCTCCGACGCCACATACGTGCTGGGTGAGGGAGGGGAACGTTGTGGCTGAATCGATGTGGTAGGAGGTGGGGGATCGATATGCCACCAGGTGGGGGGATCAATGTGCTGGGAGGTGGGGGGCCATCCTGGTGTGTACGTATGGTTGAACCTTGAAGCCCTCGGATCATATCCAGTAACAATCGGTGTTGTGACTGACAATCCTTATCACTCTTCCGGATCATATCCAATAACTCAAAGTGTTGATGTTGTCAATCCTCGTCACCCTTCCGGAGGCCTTCACCCACATCGTTCAACATTTCTGCCCACGGAGCCTGAAATCATGTCTACATTGTTAGTAAAAAACTATCAGCACGTGTTAATAAAAAACACTAAACTATGTTTTCAACTTACCTCTCCATGAAATCCAACGCCCCCACGGGAATCCCCTGTAGATGTACCATGTCCGAGGGTGAAAAACCGAACCAGCCTATGCCTATGCCTTTCTCATTGAGGGTCTGTCTCATATCCCTCACTGTCACTAGGCCTCAAACCCCAGTAGCGGGCTCAGATCCCTAACTGTCAATGGTCCTGTCTGTACCACTGATCCCACCTAAGTTGGTCTGATCAGGGACCTCAGGCTACATATCATCCATGTCATCTTCTATATACAGGCTCCCCCCCTCATCTAGCCAGGCATAGTACAGTGCCTATCTCTCAGCTGGTGTCGGCACCAGTTCCTTGATTGTAAACATCTGAGAACATTGTCATTGTACAAATACTAACTAATAAAAACATTAACAAAATAAATACATACTCTGGCTTTGAAAAAATTTGCTAGCTTGTTCCCTCTCGGTTGTTT
Organism: Dipteronia dyeriana; assembly: GCA_032871835.1. Lineage (NCBI taxonomy): Eukaryota > Viridiplantae > Streptophyta > Magnoliopsida > Sapindales > Sapindaceae > Dipteronia > Dipteronia dyeriana. Next base: position 84,413,802 of record CM065296.1, on the reverse strand, counting down.
GGTCAACTCCCACTCAAAATACGGGGAGTCAGATCAGTAACCCTCCAGACACCGACCTCTTTGGCCAAAGTAGGGATCACCTCCAAAGTAAATATCTGCATCAAAGAAAAGTACGATAAGTATCCATACAATTTTGGGCACCAACAAGAAAGTACAATTTGTAGTTCGAACTTCTTACCAACAGGGCATGAGATAGACCGTATATGTTTTAGGTCTCCACCCTGTGTACGTCAGCGCCTTTTTCCTGCTGGCGTCGCTCGAACCAGTCTCTTGGCCCATCAAGCGCATGCTTGAATGAGTGAATAGAATGCCTGTACACGTGGGCACCTCACAGGAAAGCGTCGAACGCATCGAGCTCCTCAACCAGCCGAAACTGCCAAACTGGAATCTTGAATCTCTCATCCACCCCCACCAGTATCTAGTTCAGCATATATAAGAGGCAGATCTTGACAGCATCGTAAGCCTTTACAAAATCTGTACCGGTGAAAACATCCCTAATCTGCTTCAGCGACACCTCCTCGGCTCCAGGAAAGTACCGCTTATGTATGTTTTTCTCGACTGCTGCATACATGGTGGAGTTTTAAGCAAATCCCTTTCGAAAAGGCTAATTCTCATCTGCATTGTAACAGAAATACAACATCATTAAACATTTTTTAAAAAAAAAGCTCGTTCCCTTTCAAAAAAGATCGATTAATTTACAAAAAAACAAGATTCCTTTTCGAAAAGGCTCGATCTCTTTCAAAACAGCTCAATTGCTTTACAAAAAAGCTCAATTCCTTTTCAAAAAGGTTCGATCCCTTTCAAAACAACTCGATTGATTTACACAAAAGCTCTATTCCTTTTCAAAAAGGCTCGATCCCTTTCAACAACTCGATCCCTTTTAAAAAAGGCTCGATCCCTTTTAAAAAAGCTCCATCCCTTTCAAATAGGCTCGGTCAAATTCCAATACAGCTCAAAACCTATTCAAAAAAGCTCGAAAAATATTCATAAAAGCTCGATTCCTTTTCAAAATGGCTCGATCCAATTCGAAAAAAGCTCGATTCATTTTCAAAAAAGCTCGATGTCTTTCAAAAAAGCTCGATGCCTTTCATAAAAGCTCGATCCCTTTTAAAAAAGGCTCGATCCCTTTTCAAAAAGGCTCGATCCCTTTTCAAAAAGGCTCGATGCCTATTCAAAAATGCTCGATCCTTTTCAAATACGCTCGATCTAATTCAAAAACAGCCCGAACCTATTCAAAAAAGCTCGAAACCTATTCAAAAAAGCTTGATCCTTTTCAAAATGGCTCAATCCTTTTCAAAAAAGCTCGATTCTTTTTAAAGAAATCTCGATTCCTTTTCAATCTCGATTCCTTTTCACAAAAGCTTGATTCCTTTTCAAAAAAGCTCGATTCCTTTTCGAAAAAGCTCGATTTACCAAAACCTAATTTAAAAAAAAAAGCTCGCCTAAACAAATAAGCTCGATTCCCTTCAAAAACGTCTCGAAAACCCAGATTTCATCTTCCTCAACTGATATTCAACCAAATTACAAACCCTAACCTAAACCACAACCATTTTCACATCTCTATTTTAACCGGTTTCTACAATTCCTATCAAAAAAACTCAATTCTAAAATGTAATGCAAGTTAACAACAACAAAAATGAGGAAAAAAAAAACCAATCTTACCTATGTCAATCGCAGCTCTTCCGGTCACTTCACCGTCGATTAGTTTTCCATCGGTTTGACTGTTGCTTCTCTTTAACTTTGAAAACGACAACTTCCTTACTGTTAAAATATTTCGGGGTATTTTTGTCTCAAACACTCTTTTGGTGCCTTTTAAACATACATTAGTAAAGTTGTGATATTTGCACAACACACCCCTCAAATAGTGCCAATAATTTTTTGGCCCCTTTATTTATCTACTTATCAAATATAGTCTTTAATATTAATTATACTACCAACAATAGTATAATATTAGGAGACCATCTCCTACTAGAAAAAAGATTTTGACTTTTAATTAAATAATTAATTCATTACCAAATTAATTAATTTCCAATTAATTAAATAATAAAATATAATTAATATAATTAAGCTAAACTATATAGCTTTGCCGCCCAACACCATATATGGGTCATTATATTTTTTTTCTATTCTACTAAATCCATTAGACCTTAATAAAAGGTCCTCATGTGAACTAGACTCATTCTTACAAAAATAAACAAGTCCACATACCTCAATACAATTCTAGATGGACCCCTAAATTTGTCTGGTAGAATATATCAAGTGATCCACGCATGTTCATGTGGATTGGGGATCTTGACGGGCTATCTAAATTTAAGCTCCAACAAACACAACCCAGTCACAATCAACAAATGATTCACTTAGGTTCAATCTATTAATTTTATTTCATTCCACTAAAAAACTAAAATTGAACTCTTAAATAAAGATAGAATAAGTTAATATTTCTCATTCATACCCTAGACAACCTTATTAGATAAAGTGTATCCTCATGAAGAATATCAGTAATCGCCAAGAGCTCATAGACCACCCATAGCTCTCCAAGTTGCCATATTTACTCATATGACCACATTTTGAACTTGGATATTTTGACTTGTCCAGAAGTCATGTTTCAATAGACACTATTGAAAACTTAACGTTAAGATTTAATATCCAATACCTCAAAATATCCATATGATGATATTCTACTCTCATTTAAAAAATGGAGCCACGATGTCTATATCTATAAATGAAGTCCTCTATCGATTAACAAATGAATACCACCAAACTATTGAGGATAGACTATGTTATATATTGTACTCATTGATAGCTCAAATGATAACACTTGCAACCATAAGTCCATCATTTATCTCAGGATTGAGATAGACTCTCCGATTGTCTTCAAATGAAAACTTTTATCCATTGACGGTTCTAGATAAAGTATTTCATTATGATCCAATTCAATGCACCCTGTGCACTAGATTCTTTTGCCCAAAGACACCACACTTTGATGATTTTAGACTCATCATAACACATTTGATCCCACTCAAATGCTAGCAAAAAAATCTACAACTTTAACAAGATATAGGCGCCCAACCTTTATCTTAAGTTGTGAATATTATTCAAGACTAACTAAAGAATTGTGTCTACCTCATACATATAAAGATGTATGAACAATCCTTTTTTTCTCATAGTCTTTTGACCTTATGATTATTTACTTTTGACAATTATAATAATTAAACTATAAATGCTATAAGATTTGTTAAACTAGAAATCACTTTATTAATATAAAAAGATTGTCAAATACATTATTTTACTCTTGCTATCGAGCATAATCCCAACCGTAGTGTGGATTTAGGGGAGTTGAGTATGGCATGATTTAGGGGGAGTTGAGAGTTGCATATGAGGGGAGATTGACTTGTTGAAGGGAAGTAACCCATATAGAGGGAGCATTTGCACTTGCATTGTTGTTGCATGTTGCCTATTTTTTTTATTATATGCAAATTGCAATTATTTTCATTTCTCTTGATCACATCACATACACTTGTCTTGGAAAGTGTAGCTCTCATTGTTTTTTAGGGATGGCTATTCCACAAGAGCTTGAAGAATTGAATATCTAGTATCTAGGTTTCTCATTGTAATGTAGAAAAACTTTTTATTGACCTCCTGCCACTTTTTTATTCTTGTGAGGATAATTTGTGTGTGATGGTTTTTCCACGAAATAGCCAAAGGGTAAGTTTCTCAATTGTAGATTGGCTTATTTCGATTGACAAACCAAAGTTGAGGATTAACTTGTAAGGGTTGATTAGGTCGTATTGCTCGTGATCAAGCTTCAACGGAATCATAAAATTCAAGACCACTCCAAAGGTATATTGCATAGCACCAGCTCAATGGACTTTGAAGGCTTTCCAGAGTCCCGGTGCGCAGGCACAACCACGAGTAGTGTACAGGTCCTACCCTCGCACTGCGCTGTCTCAGGGCAGTTCGGGTTTTCCTCTGTTTCATATTTTACACTTATATATTCATCTTCTTCACTCAAACTTTGATCAAAGAGTCCAGAATTCATTGTTTTAATGAGAGAAAGTATTTTCCTAGGTAACTTATACATGCTCTAGATTGTTTTATTTCAATCATTTGCTACATTTACCTAGGAACAACATTTATTGTTCATTGAATGCATGTCTTTGAGTTTAATTGCATTTATAACATGCTTGGTTTGTTGATTGTTGGTTGAGTTTTGTGTTTCGTGTTCTGTGATAGATAGGGTTCCCGTTCTAGCTAAATCTATTTGCATTTGTATTCAGATAACTGATATCTAGGATTTTTCATTCATTGCCATCTTTAAATCCTTAGAAACCCTTAAATGTGCTGACCTAGCATTTTTGTATCTAGAATATTTTCATATATTCGCATAGGTTGTATTTTCTCTTCATTGGTGGTCAAGCTTTGTGACTAAGTGTTTAGTGCACAAGTTTATAAGTCCAAGATCACTATTATAAGCCCGTTGGGTAGAGTGAAATATTTAGTAACCGTGGATGGTTTGACAGGAGGTCAACCTAAGTTGTAAACTTTCATTCAAGTAGTGGATTTTGTAGACCGTGTGTGGCTAAGTTTTACCCAGTTGGAGGGTTTCTCACGTAAAAAAAATGCTTGTGTTTTTATGGTTTTATGTTTAATTGAATGCTTGATAATATGAGGTGGTTTTATTAACATTGATTAATTCAAAAAGTGGTAATCAATCGGATTAAAACCTATTCACACCCCCACCCCCCTCTCTAGGATACACACACTTTAAGGGAAATTCAGATATAAAAAAAAATTGCAATCAAGAAATGAAATCAATGAGATATCTTGGAGATATGACACTACATGATGAGTAGTGAAGAATCTAACTTACCAAGTTAAGATGCTATGAAGACCCAGGCCTAATTAAAGCTTGATGACTCTTGAATGCATGAGGGGTTGGGATTTAGAGAGTTAAAAGTCCAATCTTGGAACCTTTCTCTCAATAGAACTCTACGGTTTAGTATTTAGGAGTTCTAGTTAGCACAGACAACATAAAAATGTATTTATAGGACAAGAAAACGAGTTGGGTGAAATTAAAATTTTGCCCAGAAAACACACCGATCGACAGTCAAATTCGGTAGTCAGGGCCAGCGATTGCTGACTGATGAATTGTTCCAGTAACCTTCTGGAGACAAACAGCGGTCTCCATTCTACGGTCGAGGCCACCGAATGGCAACCCCATAATTCATTCGTAAAACGAATTAATTTAATTGGCAATCACCATTTTTTTGTGAACATAAGGAGAAGAATAAGGCATTCTCCGACAATGATAATCGCGCTAAAACAAGCACACTAACGTGCAAGCGCAATCATTTCTGAATGTATATCGAGAAACGAATTACTCAATACACACACAAAGACAAAAGAATAACATGAGTGCAAGTGTGAAGTTATTCATGCAACTACAATATGCAACATAGAAATGCGATGCAAGAGTAATTAAAATGAATATAAGTGAGTGTGCTACTAATCTCTTCATGATATCAAGAACAAGTGAACTACTTTTTTTGAAGCTCTTTGTGATCTCGGAAGCTTGTTGATGAAGAATCACAATTAAAGACCTAAGTTGCCCATTACATAATAATCCCAACTTAGTTTGTCATGAAATAAGTCAACCAAAAAATAGAGATACTTACGACCATAAAGAGATGAAAGATTTTGCAAATAAGCGATGATGTGTCTCTGGAAGCATTTTTGTAATTGTATTTTCCATTGTTTTGACTTGATCAGTGAAAATGGTTTTTGGCTATTTAGGTCCCAATGACTCCAAGAATGACTCAAACAATCAAATGAACGATTGAGTGCTCTCATCCAATAAAAAATGTAACCAAATAACACATTATTCCAATGATGATTTACACCAACAAATGGTGCACAAATAAAACTATACTTATTGGTGCAAAAAGTGGTATCAAAGCTCACAACATCACAAAAACAATTATATTCTAACTTTGATCAACTATCTCTCCAAATAGTCATTCTATAATACTGATCATACTGATCATCCTGAATTGAGTAAAAAAAATCAGCTATTCATATTTGTTTGCCGTAAATTCCCTCAGGGTGAGGAATTCCAATTAACACCCTAATGATCACGACCTCGGTGGATCGCAGTCGAGATTAGGTACCTTCGGTACCAGTTACACATGTAATTTCGGTAGGACAATGAAGATGAAAGAAATGGTACACTGAAACAAGGCTCATTTTTACTATTAATAATCAAAATACCTACTCTAGTACAATGAAATGGGACACTCAATCACTCTCTCTGTATTTTACTTCAACGAATGGAAATGGCGAATACATTTCTGTCGATGAGTGGATATTACTTACCAACCTTCCTCATCGATATTCCCCTCTTATTTATACATGAAGTCTAGTGTTTTCCCTTGGCGATCAAGTTAGAAGTCAATGAATTGATCCTTCTTCCCTGTTTGACTGGATTTTCTATTTAATGTGATGATCCTAGAGATTAGGTGGAATATCTTGGCGGGAAAGGTGTTTGTTTCCTTTTTAAACTCTTCAATTATGAAGGTGTACATGTGGAGCTTTCTTATAGTGTCAGCGGATAATCCAATGCCTTCTGTTGGCTATGTGGTACCTCAAAGCATTGATCTGGTGTCGTGGCGGGATACCTCGGGGTACCAGTCTGTTGACATGGTACCCTAAGGTAACACCCTGGGAGGTTGTGCTTGACCGATGGAGATGGCGAAGATGAGGTATACCAAGGTACCAGCCTGATAACATGATGCCCTGGAGTACCACTCTAGTGATGCGGCGCTTAATTGGTTACTTTGGTGAGGAACTTCAGGGTACCATTCTGATGGCGAGGTGGTTGGTTGATCTCGCTGGAGCCTTATGATCTTCTAGGAGCTTTACGGGCATCTTTCTTTCAGCTAGAGAGGTAGAATACACATCTCGATAGCAGTGCAAATCATTGTCGTGGTGTCTAGACACGAACTGGGGGGTCCATAAAGAAGCGAGAACTTCATCCTACTCTTATAACGATGTTGAGAGCCCTAGGTCGCACTGTACCTGGCACAGCAAGGTAGACCACTGCGTATGGGCCCTACCTAGTACTTGGATATGCTCTCTACCGAGTGCTACTTTTGGTGGAAAATTTCCCTTTAAGCCCTTGCCAAATTTGGCTAATAACAGAAGTCCCCTCTGACTTGAACACCGGTGATTGAGTTAGGGTTGGAGTCAAATTTCCTATCTCGCTTGGGAAATTTTCCTTTTTTGAATAGGTCACCAGAATCTAGAAATAAATCTTCTCATTTAATGTAGTGGCCATGTGTCAAGCCAGTGGAACTTTTCCCATTTGAAAAATTCAACAATTTTTATGGCATGAGAATATCGAGGCAAAAATCTCCTCTCCTCGATCATGCTATCATTATCGATCACCACGACATCACTTCTATATAAACATGGCCTCCTCTTCACATATCCCATGCTCGCAAAAAATCCCTTCTTTTGAAATTTCGAAAATCCTTAAGCTTTCTATTTTCTTCGCTTCACTCAAGCTTTTTTTGTGTCTTTCTAACTTCAACTCCATCGTTGATATGTCAAACTTCGATCACGATAGCATCGAGAGAATGGTGGAAGGTGATTCCCCGAGCTTTGGGTAAAAAATGGGCTCGAGAGGAAAACAGTAGGGACGGCGACGTCCCCTCTCCGTAAACATGTCATCACTCCAGCTAGACATAGCCATCAAGGCTGGCTTTTCAACCAGACCCAGACGCCCTGCTTGAAATTTTTAAAAGAGACTCGGAGGGGGAATTATATGAGGTTAAGGCTATAAATTGTCCGATCATGGCCACAGCCGTTGCAACCTCTCCCGTATGATTTTAGAGTCATCCCTGATTCCACTGCCACCGTCGAATCAATCAACCGTTGGAGTGAAAGGTTGGCATTCCTGACTGTATCTCGATTACCATTCTTCATAAGAACTATGATGTATTCACTCATCCACCCAGTATGTGTCCCATCCATACCGCTACTTTCGACAGCAGAGTCTAGTTGCTTCTTCATCCTTCACTCGGTCGAGTTGTTCTCACTCTATAGCTTGCCCCTCTTTAACTGACATCTAGGTTCTGCAGACACCTGGTTGGTTTTCTCATATTATGGAAGGAATAGTGTGAGAATGAGTGTATCGATCGGGAACCTGGTCCGGTCGAGTTGGGATCCCTTTTCTAAGTCACCACTGATTCCCCTGGTCCAAGAGGGTAGTTCTACATCCAGGCAAAAAATTGTATGAACTTCATAGTCCCCGGTGCTACCAAGAAGAATAACCCCTGGAAGGAAGAGTGGGTGGTGATGAGTAAAGATTGGGGGAGCTCAGCCTTCGTTAGGTGCCTCGAATATCAGGTCTCAACCCGGTTAAGTGGCAAGCCAACTAAGGAAAAAATCTCTCTCTCAATCGAGTCTAGAGCGATTCTAAAGGCTATCGTCGAGTAGAATTTTGTCAACCTGAAGTATCCAACCTCGAATGCCTATGACCCCAGCCTGCTGCTTCTCTAGGTGTGTCAAATCTTTCTACCCTTGGTGACTTGGGTTTTGTTTTTACTTTGCTAGTTGCCTATTTATTCTAATTCTTTATCGTTCTGTACAGTTTCAGTCATCCCACTACCGGTTCGGCAGGAGACCAAGTTGCCTAACAATCAGTCTTTTCCAAGACTTTCTTCTCCATCTGGTTCTTCTGCAGCTCAAACTGTCAAGTCCCCCCACCCCTGGTCGTGGTGAGGCGTATACCGGTTGGGATTCCCAGGGCACCTCTCACCACTAAACCCGTGTCTCAGATGGATGTCTGTGCATCCACACTAACCAAGGTGAGGCGACTGGGCTCTACTACTCCACCTGCTACTACTATTGTGGCTCCCGACTCTACTGTTGCTACTTCTACTCGTTTTGTTATCACGGCTATTTTGACCCCTACGCCTACTTCAGTGCCTCCCTAAACTGCGGGCAATCTTGTGACATACGATGCCTTAGCCTCTACAGCTCCCAGTATAAGTATTAGACCTTGACCGAGGTTCTTTGAGGAAAACAAGGTCTTTGACCGGTTAGTCCTCTCTTGCCCTAGTAGGTCCCTAGCTCCGATAACCTCTCTATCTTCTGAGATTTTGCTCACCAAGGGTGTTACCCTTATCGCTGAGGTAAGTGTGTTATCACATCCCACCTCTTTCTTATTTTGGTTTTCGTACAACTGGTAACTGAGTACTGACTAACCTGGTTTATGTGTATATTAGACTTTCAAGTATAATGTAGCGGTGAGCCACTAGATGGCCTCAATAAGGACTAGTGCTGAAAAGGTTGAGTCTGATGTTGAGGTTACAAGAAAGGTGATCGATCAGACCAAGAGCGTAGTGTATGCGTTGAAGCACGATGTGTCCTGGAGAGGTTAAAGCGCTCTCTCGATCAAGAAATTCTTAAGTCAGAGCGGCGAGGCATGGAAAGTAACACCTGGAGGAAAAAAGCTAAAGAGCAGACAGAAGAGAATAAGGATTTGCGCACTCGAGTATCCAGCTTGGAAGCAGAGATGGACTCCTTGTTTGGTGAAGGTTACTTCTATGCCGCCTTCCAACCCGTACAAGCGTTGCCTTCTACTTTTTATCAGTCCACCATCGTCGACTGGAATCGGGATGAGATCCTGGAGAGGGCTAAGAAATTGTCTGATCTGATGGGGCAGGTCCCTCTAGAGTTACTGGTGCTGACGAAGGTGTTGACGATGAAGAGCAGCAATCTAGGGTTATAAAGATCTTGCATGTTCCAAGGGCATAGAAGTAGCATCGCCTACTGTTCAAAATGTGGTCGAAGACCAGCCTACCTCTAAAGAGGTAGTAGAACACCAGGTTAATCTAGCCTTGGCAGAGGCCGTGGCTGGGGCAAAGCCAACAGATGAACAACTTGAGGTAAGGGTGGCTCCAGCTTCTTAGGTTGAGATAGTTCCTCTTGAGATCCTGGCTGAGGTTAACCAGGTACTGATTAAAGAGCAGGTTGTGGAGCTGAAGAAAGACATGCAGCCACTAGAGGGGGGAGCAGTAGGAGGAAATCACCAGGAAGATGTCGTGGCATAACTTTGATCTTGGCTTTATTTCTGTTGCCCGAAAATAGGGGTGGGCACCCCGCTTTATCATGAACCAGGCTTCGCAATTCATACTTCCATTTTCTCTCTCTTTGTTTTTTATATAGCCCGGAACTAAGGGATAGGCTCCCTGCTTGATCTGATTTAGCTCAATAGAGGGGATGAGCTCCCTCGATTTTATGAATGATATCTTCTTTCTTCTTCTTGTCTATGTTTAGCCTGTCCTTAACTTGACTAACTCTGTGTATATCTGACTTTGTGTAAAGGATTAGTGTTGATTAAATGAATGGTATCCTTCTCGGGTACTTGGTCCCTATGACTGCAGGACCTCCTGTGTTCTTGGTTTTCGGGTCCCCTATGGACACTACATTTGTACTTTAGATTGTTGTCGCAGCGAGATTTTGGCGAAATAGCATATGGCAAATGTTTAAGCACCAGGGATCCTCCATTAGTCGCGGTACCCTGGTACCTGGGTGACTGTTTAGTTGAGGCGCTCCCAAGTGACAACTTGAATTCCCATTGTGCACTTGGTCTAACCAGGACCTGACAATAATAAAAACTCAAATAATTGGTGAAAAGATTGGTATGAGTAGATAAATCACAGGTACCTGGTTGCTGAGGTACTTTAGTCGAGGTGCCCCTCTTGGGGCCCTTTACCACAGTTATTTCTCTTTCTGGGAGTGTATAGGTACCAAGTATCCCTACTTTTTGAGATTCTAGTACTTTGCTGAAATACCTTGGTCGAACTGATCCAGGTACCTTTGGTCTCCGTACCAGGGAGGTACCATTCTATGGCGATTTCAATCTAACAGATAGTTATACAATTACACTTAGATACTTCTTGGGGAGGATTATCCCGACCAAGGCATCATGGATGGTGAATGGGTCCCAATAACCGAATCCCTGGTCTCGAGGTCTGGCAAGAAACTATACCTTATCAACCAGACCCTTCTTAACGGGAATAGTGCCGGCCAAGGCTTTAGAGATGGTGAGGGGACTTCCCCGATCAGTCTTTGGTCTCGAAAACTAATAGGTAACTCTGCTTATATGTTCAGATCCTTCTTTACGAAGGGTGGTACCCGGCCAAGGCATCGGGATAGCCACTTAGCTTTCCTGGCTCAAGGCAACCATGGCGGATTTTCACTAGCAAAAGCATAAACATAATAGAGATGTAGAAAACTTAGAGAAAACTAACTGGAAATTTTATTGATGGTCTAAATAGGCGTACGGAAATGTTTAAAAGCAATTAATACTAACATTTAGGTAGAAAGGAAGTGCTTGGAGTCCCATGCTCAGAGGTAGAACCTCTTTAGGTGATCTTGAAACAAATATTATGGTGTGTAATATAAATCTAAAGGGGGATGAATAGATTTTAAATAAATTTTACCCAATATTCGTTAAGGGTCAAGTTGACGAAAAAGCCCCTATCTAGTTACAGAAATACCACAAGTGTAATAAATGCGGAAATAGTAAAGACACTTGAGATATACGTGGAAACCCTCCAAATGGGAAAAACCACGGGCTGATGAGTGCGCCACACTAGAATCTCGAATCCACTAATGGCAAAATAATTACAACCTAATCTCGGTTTCATCCACCACCACTACCTAATCCCGGTATAAGTGAACCTAGTCCATGTTGCATGCGATTAAAGCTGCCTACTCCCGGAAGCAACACAAATCTTACTTTTCAATGAAGACATAAAGAGTCCTAAGCGAATATATGATGATATTCAAAGAACAAACAAGGCTAGGGAACCCTATATGCTTATCTAGGAAAATGAGATGACAATTAATGCAATCCTAGATATGAAGAGCTAAATGACATGTTCAAGAAGCTTAGCTAAACATAGATCAAACAATCCTATGAAGATATCACAATACAACACTCAATCATGTCATCACAACATTCACTAATTTGTATCTAGAAAATGTTCTAAGAGCATACAAATAATTGATGAGATGGCTTAGCAAGCAAAACACTTAACTTGTAAGAAGATAGTGAACAACTTAGCAAACAAGATGTGATGAAACAACCATATCCATTGATGCACTCTAGATGAACTTAATTGATGCAAGATGAAGTTTTTATGCACAGGGGAATGCTTTGAGTGATTAAAAATGAGTTCTTGGAAGAGTTTTCCTTTTGAAATGTGTTCGAAGGAAAATATATGATATTGTGAACTCATACACGACCTTAAAACAAAGAGTTATATATATATGAGATCCAAACAAAGTGAGGTCATTTTGGAAAAAATGTTCCAGCTTCCTCTGTGTGCACTGGTGACGTGCGTTGATCAAGTAGCACACAACCTAATTTTTCAATAGGCGTTGGTCGACTGGCGCAGCTCAGTGGCGCAACACATGTGACGATCCACTGGAATGTTGCGTTGGTGAGGCTGCGCTAGACGAGTAGTGCACCACTAGCTCACTGCTCTTTTTTGCATCTTTGCACGGGTGCAGCAATGTAACTCAGTGGCCCAACACATGCGACAATCCACTAGAATAATACGTTGGTGAGGTGCGCTGGTCGAGTAGCGCACCACCAACGCAATGCCTATTTTCAATACTTAAACACACAAAATCAATAAGTTCAAGAGTGATGAAAAATGCATCCTATTCTAATGCCAAACATGACATAAAACATTTAATTACATGATGTAAATAAATCAACAAGAGACATTTAAACCAAAATGCACACAAAAATAAACACACAACATATAAGAATAAGAGTTATGCATAAATTTGTGAGTGTGTGCAACTATCTCTTCAAAGCAAGTAAGCATAAGAATTTTACCTTCGGTGCTTCTCCTCATGATGTCTTGGGAGCCTAAGCCACCCTTACATAACACCCCATAAATGTGGTTTGTTCACGAAATAAGCCAATCTACAAATGAGGACTTTACAATCTCCCCATTTGGCTATTTCGTGACAAAACCACCATAATATTGATCCTCACAAAACAAAATAAAACACAGGAACGATATTCTACATTACAAAGAGATAAATAACATTAAAAAAAACTTCAAATCCTTAATCTCTTGTAGAACTATCAACCCTACACACAAAGCAAGCACAAAATACACTTTCCAACCAAGTGCATGTGAGTTGATCAAGTGAATATAAAACAAAAGTATTTGCATTCAATAATATGAGAATGACATCGTGAAATGCTCATGCAATGTTCCCCCTCAACAGGTTACTCCCCCTACATGTAATCTCCCTTTAAAGCCAACACATGCTACCACATGCCCAACACATGCCACGCCCCTAACACCACAAAGCTAGGTCAATGCTAATCCCCCTTTTTGTCATGATATAGGCAAAAGAGAAGTACCCAACCGGGTCACTCAAGGCAAAGAAAGCAAGGAGCATACAAGATTGTTGCATAATTATATAAGTCACATTTATGCAACTCTATTAATAGGAGAGAAACAAGGAGATTTATTTGAAGAAAATGTGTGAATCAAAAATTCTTTGCATACAAGACATGTTGCATTCAAGTCCAAAAAACAATGGTATTTGGCAAAGCAAATGACAAAGGTTTCCAATATAATTCAAACCAATTTCACTCTTTGTCATTAGAGAAGCAAGGATATAGAGTTTTTATATATATCAAATTTTAATGGCACTATATCCAACTTTATAAGCGAAACATGGCATGAGCAACTTTGCACCCTATTTGATTTTTTCGGGAGGATGCCCGTATGATAGTAGCCATGTTCAACTAATAAAGAAAGAGAGACATTGATGCAACATTTTAGTCTCACTTGCTTTTTCACACAATATTTTGCATTCAACAATTGCAATCATCAAATCATGATTTATCATTTTTCATTAGCATGTCATTAAAGAATTATCATGTCATGGAGATAATTATAGGTCATTCAATATGTACTTCCTATGTAGATCTCCTAGTCCAAAAATGCATGTTTGAATATAAATATGACATGGATTGTAATCAAAGCAAAGTTCACACTCATGGAAGAAAATACAATATACTATAATAAGTGCAACCAAGTTACTCAAGCAATCAATAAAGGAGCATAAACATTTTTAAAAAAATGGGATGCAACAAGTATACAATAGCTCTCTTTGCTTGAGTTCCCCTTATGGTGTCAAAGACCACAGCACATCACTCCATTAAACAAATCCCAAAAGATCTACTAAGAGTCTTGAATCGAATAGCATCTAAAGGTTTAGTAAATAGATCCGCTAGTTGATCATTAGTACCTACATGCTCAAGTACTATGCATTTGTTCTCAACTAGTTCTCTAATGAAATGATGACGGATGTCAATATGCTTAGTTCTAGAATGCTGAACCGGATTCTTGGAAATATTAATTGCACTCATGTTATCACAAAAAAGAGTAAGAGTACCTTGATTGAATCCATAGTCGATTAGCATTTGCTTCATCCAAAAGAGTTGTGTGCATCCACTCCCAGCAGCTATGTATTCAACCTCAGCTATGGACAAGGAAACCGAATTTTGCTTCTTGCAAAACCAAGAGACAAGGTTGTTCCCAAATAAAAAGTAACCGCACAATGTACTTTTCCTATCATCATAATTTCCTGCTCAATCTACATCACTAAAGCCTACAAGACTAGCATTAGTGTCAAAAGAGTACCAAATTCCATAGTTAGATGTCCCATTCACATAACGAATGGTTCTCTTAACAGAAGAGAGATGGGAATCCTTAGGATCCGATTGGTACCTAGCATATATCGGGCCTACTTATGGTCAAATAGAGTAAGCTACCAATCATGCCACGATATAAAGTTTGGTCCACACTTTTACCACTAGCATCCTTGCTTAGCTTCAAAGTGGTACTCATGGGTGTATCACAATGTTTGGCACTTTCAAGGTCAAATTTCTTCACTAGGTTTTTGGCATGCTTAGCTTGGGATATGAAAATCCCATCATCCGTTTGCTTAATTTGTAAACCTAGAAAGTAACTTAGCTCACCAACAAGACTCATCTCAAATTCATGAGACATGACAACAACAAATTGTTGGACTTTGGTGTCATTGGTGAAGCCAAAGACTATATCATCAACATAGATTTGAGCTATAAAGAACTCATCTTTGTCTTTCTTGATGAATAGAGTCTTGTCAACACTACCCCTAGTGTACCCATTGTCTATAAGATATTGGGTGAGACGCTCATACCAAGCCCTTGGTGATTGTTTCAACCCATATAAAGATTTCTTGAGATGATAGACATGATTAGGGTGGTGAGGATCTACAAACCCTTTGGGTTGCTCAACAAACACTTCCTCTTGCAAGAAACCATTGAGGAAGGTACTCTTAACATCCATTCGATATAATTTGAACTTGTGCAAACAAGAAATGGATAAAAGAAGCCTAATGGACTCAATCCTAGCAACGGGAGCAAATCTCCTCAAAATCAATACCCTCAATTTGAGAATACCCATGTGCTACAAGCCTAGCCTTGTTTCGTACAATGTTGCCATCCTCGTCGGATTTATTCCTATATACCCACTTGGTGCCTATCACATTGGTGTTCTTGGGCCTAGGAAGTACAGTCCAAACCTCATTCCTTTCAAATTGGTTAAGCTCTTCTTGCATATCAAGAACCTAAAATTCATCCTTTAAGGCTACATCAACCTTCTTGGGTTCTAATTGAGAGGTGTAACAAGTGTAGCTAATTAGATTAGCCATTTGATGCCTAGTCCTAACACCCTCATTAACCTCTCCAATGATGTCATCTTTGTCATGGAGTTTCCTAACCCATGGAGCAGGTTCTTTTGAGTTCAAGAGAGGAATCCTATCAATAGGTTGTGTTATGTCATCATCAAGATTAGTCTTTTCAACAATAGAAACATCAACAACCTTCTCCAAAGGAGAGTCGTCAACTAGTTCTACCTCCTCCTCATGGTCATTAGACTTGAGCCTAGTATCATCAATGACAATATTAGATGATTCCATTACGGTCCTAGTTTTTAGATTGAAAACTCTATAGGCTCTACTATTCAAGGCATAGCCAATGAAGATACCCTCATCACTCTTAGCATCAAATTTTCCAAGTTGATCATGGTCATTCAAAATGTAGCATTTGCTTCCAAATGTGTGGAAATAGCTAATATGGGCTTTCTACATTTTCATAACTCATAGGAGGTTTGCCTAGTATGGGGCCTTAAAAAGACTCTATTTCCTATGTAGCACGCCGTATTGACGGCTTCAACCTAAAGATTCCTAGGGACTTTGTTGCTAAGTAACATCACATGGGGCCATTTCTTGAAGAACCCTATTTTTCCTCTTAACAACTCCATTTCGTTGAGGTGTCTTAGGAGCCAAAAATTCATGAGAGATGCCTAGACTATTAAAATAGTTTTCAAAATGAGCATTCTCAAATTCCTTCCCATGGTCACTCCTAATCCTTTTAATTCTTTTAATCTTAGTGTTCATTTCATTTTTAATTTTGGAACAAAGTATTCTAAAATTGTCAAAGGTTTCAAATTTTTCTCTAAGAAAATAAGTCCAAGTGTACCTAGAGAAGTCATCTACACACACAAAAATGTACCTCTTTCCACCTAAACTCTCGGTTTGTATAGGACTCATAAGATCCATGTGGAGAAGCTTTAGAGGTTCCTTGGTGGATAAATACTTGCCCTTTTTGTGCATACTTTTGGTTTGCTTCCCTTGTTGGCAAGGTCCACAAACACCATTTACCTTTTTCCCAAGCTTGGGAAGGCCTCGCACAATATTGAACTAATCTAAGATTCTTATATCCCTATAGTTCATGTGACAAAGTCTTTCGTGCCACAACTCAATTTGTTCATCCTTGGACACATTGCAAGACACACATCTAGCCTCAAGACAATAGCAATTATCACTAGATCTCATACCTTTTAACAAGGTTTGTCCATTAGGCAATAGGATAGAACAATCATCTTTCCTAAACAGGACGGAAATTCCTTTATCACTAAGATGTGAAATGCTTATCAAATTAGCTTTTAAACCATCAACATACAAAGCATTGGACAATGAGGGTAATCCGAGAATGGAAATGGTTTCCTTTCCTTTAACCTTATTTTTGGATCTATAACCAAAGGTGACATTTCCTCCCTCTTCCATCACAATAGTCTCAAAGAAACTCTTATTTCCATTCATGTGCCTAAATCGCCCACTATTCAAATACCAAAAATCACAAGAATGAGCTTTCAAGGCAATTTGTGCAACATGGCAAAAGTGTTCATCCTTTCTAATCCACCTAGGTGCAATATTTTTCTTTCTAATGGTCAATGGTACATTGGCTCTAAGTGTCCTAGGATCATGCAAAGTTGTTTCATTTTTCCTAGTGACATGCATCATTGCTCTAGATGTCCTAGGATAATGCAAAAGTGTTCCATTTTCCCTAGTGACATGCGTCATGGCTCTAGCCTTTTTCTTCTCTATCATGCTTTCAATTCTACACAATTTGATATATCTAAAGAAATTTGGTCTAATATGACCATCAATACCACAAAAATGACATGTTGGAATAAAGTTAGGAATCATACCATATCCTTGAGGATGCATTGGAGCCTTCCCATGTCTTTGTGGTTGTCTTGATTGTTGATGAGGAGCTTTCCTTCTTTGTTGTTGAGCTAGCCTTGATTGCTACCTTGGTTAAGCTTCCATGATAGGTATCTTCCTTTTATGAGCTTTTGTTGAGGGAAGTTTACTTAAGGAGCCCTTGTAGGATGGGCTTGAGGTAGGATTATTGGTGCCACCTTCACTTGAGCACTACTTGAACACTCTCCTAGGTCAAGTTTCTTCCCAAATGATTGATGAGAAGATGACCCATTGAAGTTCATGCTTCTTACAAAAATGGTCTTGCTTGGAGTGGAGGACACCTTGTCATTTTCAAACCCAAGCCCCTTCTTGTCACTTGGCCTCTTTCCAACATCTAGCATATGGTCAAGTTTTTTGGTGCTAGAGTTCATCTTGGTGAACAATAAAGTTAGGAATCATACCATATCCTTGAGGATGCATTGGAGCCTTCCCATGTCTTTGTGGTTGTCTTGATTGTTGATGAGGAGCTTTCCTTCTTTGTTGTTGAGCTAGCCTTGATTGCTACCTTGGTTAAGCTTCCATGATAGGTATCTTCCTTTTATGAGCTTTTGTTGAAGGAAGTTAACTTGAGGAGCCCTTGTAGGATGGGCTTGAGGTAGGATTATTGGTGCCACCTTCACTTGAGCACTACTTGAACACTCTCCTAGGTCAAGTTTCTTCCCAAATGATTGATAAGAAGATGACCCATTGAAGTTCATGCTTCTTACAAAAATGGTCTTGCTTGGAGTGGAGGACACCTTGTCATTTTCAAACCCAAGCCCTTTCTTGTCACTTGGCCTCTTTCCAACATCTAGCATATGGTCAAGTTTTTTTGTGCTAGAGTTCATCTTGGTGAACAACTCTCTAGCATCTTCAAACTCTTTCTTCAACCCTTCTTCACTCCTCTTAGATCTCACCAACTCTTCATTCAGTTGGTCAACTTGAGTTGAGAGGACAAGGTTTTCTTCTTTTAATCTCTTGATTTCATTCTTGTTCTTCAACCTTGAACTCTCAAACTTAGCCATGTAGTCCTTCAGATCCATCCTATCCACACTTCCATTTATGGATTATGATGAAGATACATCATCACTTGAGGAGTTTTCCTCTTGACTTTCATTCTCTTCTTCACTAGTATCTTTGCTCCTAAGAGAGGATGTAAATGATATAAAGTTAGCCATGAGTTCTTCATCATCCAAAGACTCATCTCCTTCATCAGAGTTATCACTTTCACTCCATGTGGCAGCCATCACTTTTCCCTTTTTCTTAACCTTGTGATTTGCAC
Source organism: Dipteronia dyeriana (assembly GCA_032871835.1). Lineage (NCBI taxonomy): Eukaryota > Viridiplantae > Streptophyta > Magnoliopsida > Sapindales > Sapindaceae > Dipteronia > Dipteronia dyeriana. The sequence continues at coordinate 84,394,841 of CM065296.1, read as the reverse complement.
ATTCCGGGGTAAAGTGACCTATCCCACCACATTCATAGCATTGGACTCCTTTCTTCTCGGTCTTTTCTTGCCTAGGCTCAAACTTTTTGAAGGGAGCCTTTTTCTTCAAGTCTTGACCCTTGGATACAAAACCTTTCCTCTCGGACTTGTAGAATTTCTTGAACTTTTTCATTAGCAAGGCCATTTCTTCATCTGAGTCATCACTCTCCTCCTTCTCAACTTTGGAGGCTTTTAAAGAAATATCCTTTTGCTCTTTCAGTGGTGTGGGGTTAGGACATTTCCTATATTCATAAGCTAGAAGCATCCCAATCACTTCACTTGGCTTCATATCCTTGTAACCACTATTCTCTTCTAAAGCCGTCACCTTAGACTCAAATCTATCGGGTAGAGATCTCATAATCTTCTGCTTGATCTTCCTATCCGAATAAGGATCACCAAGTTGATGACTTTGGTTCACAATGTCCATCAACCTCACTTCAAAGTCATTGAAGCACTCGTTCTCATCCATCTTGAGCAATTCAAATTGTGTTTGGAGAACTTGAAGCTTCGACTCTTTAACCACATCGGTTCCTTCATGTGCAACTTCTAGGATATCCCAAGCCTCCTTAGCTATCCAAGTATTTTGAACCAACTTGTACATCTTCTTCTCCATCTGTAGGAGTCATCATGGGTGGAGTGTAGCCATCTTCAACCACCATCCATGCCCTGTCATGAATTTGGCAAATATACGACTCCATCTTACCTTTCCAAGAGGCATAATTCAATCCGGTGAGAAGTGAAGGTCTAGTGCTAGAAGCTCCCTCGTTGCCACCGTTTCCACTAATTGTGTTTAATGAATGAATGATATGAATGCAAATGTATGAATGATCAATACACACATAAAATGCAACACACACCAAAGTGAGCAAGGATCACCTATGCATGTCTGAGAACCTCATCTGATACCAATTGAAACAAATATTATGGTGTGTAATATTAATCTTGAGGGGGGTGAATAGATTTTAAATAAATTTTACCCAATTTTCGTTAAAGGTCAAGTTGACGAAAAAGCCCTTATCTAGTTACAGAAATACCACAAGTGTAATAAATACAGAAATAGTAAAGACACTTGAGATATACAGGAAACCCTCCAAATGGAAAAAATCGCGGGCTGATAAATGTGCCACATTAGAACCTTGAATCCACTAATGGCAAAGGAATTACAACCTAATCCCAGTTTAATCCACCACCACTACCTAATCCCGGTATAAGTGAACTTAGTCCATCTTGCTTGCGATTTAAGCTGCCTACTCCCGGAAGCAACACAAGTCTTACTTCTCAATGAAGAGATAAAGAGCCCTAAGGGAATATATGATGATATTCAAAGAACAAACAAGGCTAGGGAACCCTATATGCTTATCTAGGATAATGAGATGACAATTAATGTAATCCTAGATTTTAAGAGCTAAATGTCATGTTCAAGAAGCTTAGCTAAACATAGATCAAACAATCCTATGAAGATATCACAATACAACACTCAATCATATCATCACAACAATCTCTAATTTGTATCTAGAAAATGTTCTAAGAGCATATAAATAATTGATGAGATGGCTTAGCAAGCAAAACACTTAACTTGTAAGAAGATAGTGAAGAACTTAGCAAACAATATGTGATAAAGCAACCCTATCCATTGATGCACTCTAAATGAACTTAGTTGATGCAAGATGAAGTTTTTATGCATATGGGAATGCTTTGAGTGATTAAAAATGAGTTCTTGGAAGAGTTTTCCTTTTGAAATATGTTCTAAGGAAAATATATGATATTCTGAACTCATACACGACCTTAAACCAAAAAGTTATATATATATATATATATATATATATATATATATATATATATATATATATATATATGTGATCCAAACAAAGTGAGGTCGTTTTGGAAAAAACGTTTCAACTTCCTCTATGTGCGCTGGTGACGTGCGCTGGTTAAGTAGCGCACCACCAGCCCACAGCCTAATTTTTCAATAGGCACGGGTCGACTGGCGCAGCTCAGTGGTGCAGCATATGTGACGATCCACTGGAATGTTACGCTGGTGAGGCTACACTAGACAAGTAGCGCACCACCAGCGCACTACCCATTTTTTGCATCTTTGCACAGGTGCAGCAGCGTAACTCAGTGGCGCAACACATGCGACAATCCACTGGAATGTTACGCTGGTGAGGTGCGCTGGTCGAGTAGCGTACCACCAGCACAATGCCTATTTTCAACACTTAAACACACAAAATCAATAAGTTCAAGAGTGATGAAAAATGCATCCTATTCTAATGCCAAACATGACATAAAAGCTCATAGCGCAATGCCTGGTGACGTGGTCTGTGTCACCTTTCGGATTACTAAGTCCCCTTCATTGAAGCTCATAGCTTTCATTCTCCAGTTGAAGTACCTCACAATCCGGCTTTAGTAGACATCTACCGTTTCTACCATTCTGTCCTGTTTTTCTTTTAGGAGGTCTAGTGTGGCTCTGAGTTTAGCTTCATTACTCTGCAGCTTGAAGTGTTGAACCCGAAACGAGGTCACTTTATGCTTGATAGGTAAAACTTCTTTTACCCCGAAAGCTAGGGAGAAAGGCATTTCCCTGGTTGCCGTCCTTTTGGTGATCTGGTAGGCCCACAGTACCTTGGGTAACTCCTCTGCCCACTTACCTTTTTTTTGATGGAGCTTTTTCTTTAATTCTTGCTGGTTTTGTTGGTAGCCTATACCAGGCCATTGGTTTAAGGATGGGCAACTTAGGCGAAATGGAGGTCGATTCCCAAATCTTTACAAAAATTTCAAAATCGAGCATTGTCAAACTGCTTCTCAAAGTCAATGGTAATGGTGATCGGGGTACCAAACCTACACACGACATTTGTCTTAACAAACCTAGTGGTGTTTTCTTCCGTGATCTGAGATAGTGGCCCCGCTTCCACCTAGCAAGTGAAGTAGTCAATTACAACAATTGCATGCTTGGTCTGTCCTAGAGCAGTATGGAGAGGTTCGATCAAATCAATCCCCCAGATCGTGAATGGGTATGGCGAGTTGATTGATGATAGACATTCAGGGGATAGATGATTCAAGCTCGAAGTTCTTTGGCATGGTCCATATGTCTGTACAAATGACTTCTTATCATGGTGTATTATTGGCCAGTAGTATCCCATGTGAAACACCTGGTATGCTAACGCTTTTATACCGGTATGACTTCCACAATCCCCATAGTGGACCTCTCTTAGTTCTTAACTGGCATCATCGGGGTCTAAGCACCGAAGTAAAGGGAGAGATTTTCCACACCAGTAGAGGTACCCATATACTAGGCAATAGTGAACAAAGACCCTTTTGACTTTGTGAGGTTGGTCGGGGTCCTCTGTAAGGCTTTCAATCTTAATGGTAGGTGGCTATGGGGTCCATCCAGCATGGGGATCGATCTACTTGACAAATTTCTTTTCCTGTTGCTATGCTGGATTGGGAGATCACCTGGAGGGGGACCCCCTTAGGTAAGGCTTGCCCCTATTACAACTATCTTTGCTAAGACGTCGGCCCTGTGATTTTGCTAGCGTGGGATATACTAAATCTTGAATCACTTGAGTTGGTTCTTGAGAAATTGGACATATTTGAGATAAACGGCCATTTTATCCCCCTTAGCCTAGTATAGATCGGTGACCTGGTTGACGACGAGCTGGGAGTCGCTCTTGACATGCAAGTAATCTAACCCGAGCTCGAAGGCTATCCTTATTCCTACCATGAGGGCTTCGTAATCTACCTCAATGTTTGTAGTCTTGAACTCAAACCTGAGGTTGTGGCAATATTCTGCTTTCCCTGGATCTATCAGGACAATTATTACCATTCCCCATGTTTGTCCAGATGTCCCATCGGTGAAGAGGATCTAATGATTGTAGTCGGCTGGCCAGTCATCAATACCTAATCCTTTCTCTGAATTCAACCCCACCTTCATGGGAGCATCAAAGTTGAGTGGTGCTGAGAATTCTACCACAAAGTCTGCTAGCGTCTGAGCCTTGATTGTGGTTCTAGCTTTATAATTCAAGTCGAACTGAATGGGCTCGTGAGCCCAATTGACTAACCTTCCATAAACATCTAGCCTCTATAAAAACTGGAGAAGGGTTGGTTAGTCACTATCGCTACTGTATGCGCCTGAAAGTTGGGGTAAAGCTTCCTCATTGAGGTCACTAAGACGAAGGCGAGCTTCTCGAGGAGGACATAATTTTTCTCGAGTTTGGTTAATGCATGACACACATAGTAGATAGGTATTTAGACCTCATCCCTACATTTTTTAACCAAAGCCCCGCTTACAGCTGTCTTAGATACTGCCAAGTAAATCCACAGCTTATCTCTGAGGTTCGGCTTGACCAGTAACGGCGGGCTGGCTAGATAGGTCTTGAGGGATTGGAAAGCCTGCTCTCTATCATGGTCCCATTTCATATTCCTTCCCTATTTGATCACCTTGAATAAGGGAAGGAACTTATCCGTTGATCGCGAAATGAAACGATTGAGTGCTGCCACCCGACCAGTCAAAGTCTGAACCTGCTTGAGTGAGGTAAGGGACTCTAGGTTCAGTATAGCACGAATCTTCTCTGTAGTGGTCTCTATACCCCTCTCATAGACCATGAACCTAAGGAACTTACCTGTAGTTACCCCGAATGCACACTTGGCGGGATTCAGCCGCATTTGGTTATCTCTTATAATTTAGAAGGTTCTACAAAGGTGGTCCTGGTGCTCTTCGGCCACTTGGGATTTGGTGATCATGTTGTTACTGTATACCTCTATCATCATTCCTATCTTTGGCTTAAGCAACCAGTTGACTAGACGTTGGTAGGTCGCACCTGTATTCTTGAGGTCGAAGGGCATCACCTTGTAACAGGGTGCATCATGATCTGGTTGTACCCCGAAAAAGCATCTGTAAAGCTTAGAAGCTCGTTTCTCTAGGTAGAGTTCACTAACAGGTCAATTTTAGGTAGTGAAAAACTATCCTTCGGGCAGGCACGGTTGAGGTCGATGTAATCAAAGCACATGTGCCACCTCCCATTTTCTTTTGTAACCATGACCATATTCACGATCCAATCAGGGTATCACGATTCCTTGATAAAGCTGGCTTTTATCAATTTATCGACCTCCACATGTACGAAAGGATTTCTCTCGACGTTGAAGTGCCGCCTATTTTGCTTGACTGGCTTGAAGGTAAGGTCAACTGCCAACCCGTAAACTGCTAAAGAGATGGGGATCTCTGGCATCTGGTCATGGCTCCAAGCAAATATGTCGTTGTATTCATGGAGGAGCTCGATTAAGCCTTCCTTTATTCTAGGTTCAAAGGTGGTAATGATTTTAACTACCCTAGATAGGTCATCTTCTCTGATTTTGATCTCTTCTAACTTATCCATGGGGTGGCCACTGGCCCATTCCTGGTCTTCATTAGCTTCGTTTTCATCTTGGACGTCACTTTCTGGTTCATCTGTTAACTCTTCTGTAGTTCCCGTGACTTCAGGGTTTATCTCCGGTGACTTCCGTCCCTGTACCACGGCTACTTATGCACATTGCTTTGCTAGTGCGGTAGGATTTATAGATACCGTGTAACACTTGCAGGTGGCCTACTGATCTCCACGTAGCTCTACTAACTCATTCCCTACCAGAAACTTTAGGATGTTGTGGTAGATTTTTGAAGGCCGACAATAAAGGTCTCCCCAAAATGGCATTATAGACCGACTGGGTGTCGACCACAACGAAGTTCGTCATGATATTCTGTAAGAGAGGCGCAGTCCCTACGATCACTGATAGAACCTTCGATCCTACTGGTACAATTGAGTCCCTAATGAAGCCATACATGGGGTGGTGTAACTATTGTGGCACCACTTCTTCAAGTTGAGCTTCTCTAGGGTGTCCTTGAATAGGATGTCCATTCTACCTGTGTCAATCAACACGTGGTGGACCAAACAATTGGTGATCTGCAATGTGACCACCATATGATCATCATATGGTTGGACAGTGTTGTATACATCAACTTCAGTGAAAATGATTTGAGCGGACTAGGAGGTCGCCACGGAGCCCTGTTCAACCTTGAAGATCCCTTGACCTTCCTCGACCAGGGGTATCTTCCTAGCGTGGTTTTTTCTATAGTTGTTGGAGGTTCCTGCCAAGGTGGGGCCTCCACTGATAGTATGTATGACTTGGATTTGCTACATCAGGTTCTTCTACTATCATTTCCTCTTCTCAGCATGGTCCCGGATCTTTGCATGCACCTCATTTCCTGTATGAATGTTGTCACGGACCTGCTGTAAGAATTCCACCAAACAACCTCCTCTCACTAACGTTTCGATCTGATTGCGTAAACCGAAGCACTCTGAGGTGTTGTGCCCCATATCCTTATGGAAATAGCAGTATTTGTACTGATTCCTTATATCAATCGATGTCTTATTTAATAAATGAAGCCACGATGTCCATATCTATAAATGAAGTCCTCTATCAATTAACAAATGAATACCACCAAACTATCGAGGATATACTATGCTATATAATCGTACTCATTGATAGCTCAAATGATAACACTTGCAACCATAAGTACATCATTTATCTCAGGATTGAGATAGACTTTCTGATTGTCTTCTAGTGAAAACTTTTATCCATTAACGGTTTTGGATAAAGTAAATCACTGTGATCCTATTCAATGCACCTAGTGCACTAGATTCTTTTGTCCAAAGACACCACACTTTGATGATTTTAGACTCATCGTGACACATTTGATCCCACTCAAATGCTAGCAAAAGAATCTACAACTTTGACAAGATAAAGGCTCCCAACCTTTATCTTAAGTTGTGAATATTATTCAAGACTAACTAAAGAATTATGTCTACCTCATTCATATCTAGATGTATGAACAATTCTTCTTTTCTCATAGTCTTTTGACCTTATGATTATTTACTTTCAACAATTATAATAATTAAACTATAAATGCTATAAGATTTGTTAAACTAGAAATCACTTTATTAATATGAAAAGATTGTCTAATACATTATTAGACTCTTGCTATCGAGCATAATCTCAATAGCTCTCTAGGTGGCTTAGTGGGTCCTCAGTTTCAGAGAAATTATCTGTCGGCATTTTAAATTTTAGGGGAAGTTCTGCTTCCCAGGTCCTTCATGAGAAGGGGGCATTCATCTTGCCCAAGGGCTCCTTTCAGTTTTCCTTGTGCTGACCCCTCCTCAGCTCCTAGATCTATTTCTGCATATGTGCTAGCTAATCTTGCACATGCTTAATTCCTATGTTCTTAGACTCGACCTTAGAGCTCTCATTGTCTGATCCTTTCGACGAGATGGGATCCCCCGCTATTTACTTTTTGAGAGGAGTTTTCCTAGTGACTTCTTCTACTTCTTTCTGTATCGGCTTAGGGCTCTCTTCTAGTGTCTGTTGGTTGTGCTTGGTAGCTGGACCTCCTTGGCCGTATATCAACGACTGACCTCATCTTCCCGGGTAGGTATCTGGTCGGTCCACACGGATCTGAGAGCATGGGCCCTAACCGATCTCAAATCCAGGGCAAGGGCTCTAACCTGTCACGGACTGGTACCGGTGGTGGTGGCCCCAACCTTTCGAAAGTAGTGGTCCTAGTCCCTAACCGGTTAGGCTCCTCACGAACGCTTAGTCCTACTGGTTGAGGAGTAATTCCCTTTACAACCAGTCAATGGCGGACACTTTTGACGAAAGCCGCAGCTTGCTAATCAAGAATGGCTTGGCCTATCGCCGGTGGAGCTAGAGCTTGAACAGTATTAACCGGTGACGGAGTAGGATCTGAGTGATTCGATTTATTACCTCTCATTCGAGCCTTCCTAGTGGAAACCACAGATTGGTGCCCAGACAGCTCAGGCTGCCCCTGGGAGGATCGAAGCTTCATGGTGTGATTGTATCCATAAAAGATAACTCAAACACGTGATTTTTTTTAAAAAGGTGTGGATTTTTTTCCCATAAACGGTGCCAAAAAGTGTTAGCCATAAATTCTCTAAGGGTGAAGAATTCCAGTTAACACCCTCAGGATCACGAACTCGGTGGATCGCAATCGGGGTTAGGTACCTTTGGCACCGGTTACACGTGTAAGTTCGGCAGGAGAATGAAGATGAATGAAATGGTACACTAAAACAAGGCTCTTTTTTACTATTAATAAATCAAAATACAGACTCTAGTACAACAAAATGGGACACTTGATCATTCTCTCTATATTTTACTTCAACGAATGGAAATGGCGAATAAGTTTCTATCGATAAACGGATATTACTTAACATCCTTCCTTATTGATATTCTCCTCCTATTTGTACATGAAGTCTGGGGTTTTCCCTTGGCGATTAAGTTGAAAGTCAACGGATTGATCCTCATCCCCGTTTGACAATATTTTATGTTTAATATGATGATCTTGAAGATCAAATGAAGAATATATTGGCAGGAAAGGGTGTTTGTTTCCCTTTTAAACTCTTCAATTATGATGGTGTGCATGTGGAGCTTTCTTATAGTGTCGGTGGATAATCCAATGCCCTCTGTTGGCCATGTGGTACCTTAGAGCATTGATCTTGTCTTAGCAGGGTACCTCGGGGTACCAGTCTATTGACAGGGTACTCTGAGGTACCACATTGGGGAGGTGGCACTTGACCGATGGAGATGGCGAAGATGAGGTATTCCAAGGTACCAGCCTGCTAGCAGGATGCCCTGGGGTACCATTCTGGTGATGCGACGCTTGATTGGCTACTCTAGTGAGGTACTTTTGGGTACCATTCCAGTGGCGAGGTGCTTGGTTGGTCTCACTGGAGCCTTATAATATTCCAGGAGCTTTGCGGGCATCTTTCTTCCTGCTAAAGAGGTAGAATATGTACGTCTACAGGAGTGCAGATAGTTATCGTGGTGTCTAGGCCCCAACTGAGAGATCCGCGAAGAAGTAGGAACTTCATCCTGCTCTTACAACGACTTCGAGATCCCCGGGTCGTGCTGGACCTGGTACAACGAAGTAGACCACTGCACCTGAGGCCTACCTAGTGCTTGGAGGTGCTCTCTACCGAGTGCTATTTTCGGTGGAAAATTTCTCTTTGAGCCCTAACCAAATTTGGCTATTAACAACATTATTCACGCCTCAAACGATTTAATAACTTTTGTGCATCCCCTGCTTCCAACATCTTATTTTTCTACTGTTGTAAGTAATTTTTGCATATTTCTTTCGAGAACCAAGATTCTCAGCACCATCTGTGATCGTACCAATACTGTTATACATTTTGGCTCTCAATTTCATACTCTCAATTTCATTTCTTTATCTCGTTTTCGGTCATTTTTACGTATCTTATAGCTTATTTGTCGTGACGCATATTTGTGCAAGACTAAAAATTGATCAAGTGTAGAGGCCAAGTGCGCTAGTACTGTGCGGGTTGAGATCCACGCACTAAAGCTAGAATCAATGAATTGCACGAGTCATGAGCCATGCACCAACCGCGCTCCAATTGCACACTTGAGGAAACCTGGGAGCTGACTAGGGGGCAGGACATGAGCATCAGATCACCGTGCGAGTCATTATCCGCGCTACAACCCGCCTATATTGTAAAACCAGAGAGATGGAATCTAAGCATCAGGATATTACGTGGGTCAAGGATCCCTACCCACGCACAACCCATGCATTTGGCATGCCAGTATGCCAAATCAATGAAATCAAGTCATTTTGAAGATATCTATAAATGGATTATTTCTGTTATGACTCATATGCCTACATACCCATTCATAACCACTTTCTCTATCTAGATCTAGGATTTATTTTCTCTCCCCTTTTATCCAAAAACTCATTCATTTATCTATGATTTCTACTCAATCAAGGCTCAAAGAGATTGGATTTTTAGCTCTCAAGGAAGGGGAATCACTCATTGGCTTACTCTTACTCTCTTCTCCTTTGTATTTCCTTTCATTAAGCGTAAGTAGCTAATCATCCCACTAAGAGATTGATGTGATTCCATTGTGGATTGTGGGTATTGTAATGAACTCTTATGATTTTTTTTATTAATCTATCAAATTTGTTCTATTCATTGCATTAATTGATTTCAATGATGAATTGCCTATTGATTGTTACATCTCTCTCTTAGCAATTTGTTTGAGAAATTAGTGGAGTGTTTTGATTAGGTATACATCTACTTAATCTTACTTAGCTCAATTGAATGGAAGGGTCAAACAAGAGTACATCCTCAAGTGAGACCCGGATTTTATAACTCAATTTTCAACTAACTTTGAATGGAAAATCAAGTCTATACATCTAGGTTGATTTCTCGTGATGGGTTAAGCATTATTTCTATACATCTAGGTTTAGATGATCATTCATGGAAAATCAATTGTGAGTGGCCAATGTTATACATCTAGATTGGAAACTCATGAGAGATATACAACTAATGTTATACTAGATTGGTTACATTTGTTTTATGTTCTTAATTGTGAGCTCAACTTTGCCCATAGTTTACATATTGGATCCATCATTTCCTTAGTTCATTTATTATTCATCTTTCATTTACTAACTCGTTGCATTTAGATAGTTTAGACTTAGTTGCATTTTCGAATTTCTACACCACAACATTTGCAATTTATTTTTCTTGCATGTAATTTAGAGCATCAATTTGATCACTTAGGCATATCATGATCTCTGTGGATGATACATATACTTGTCACTATATTGTTTATCAATTTTGAGTACAATAGGGATTTATAAATTTTGTTTAGCAAGCTATTTGCATATACAAAATGGCAAGCCTGTCAATCTGCTTCATTTGCTAAATAGAAATAGGATTTTGTAGGCCATATACTAGCTTCAACATAGAACTAATGTCATCCCCATGAACACCAATTATTTTTTGACCAGATCTTTAAATATTGTTCTTCTTCAAGTTTAGCTGGTTCATGATTATATTCGGAGTTGATATGTGAAATTGTCCATGGTATTACAAACTTGCAACCTGTTCTTGTGTCTAACTTGTTCGGTTTCTTTACTTCACTTAAAACTTGATCGTTGTAAATGCTTTCTTTTGAACACACAAATTCTCTTTATCGAATATTGTTTGTTACATCTCTTCGAATATGCCATTTACTACTAAGACCCTTCTTTAAAGCATAGGCATTGCATAAATTGTAGGTGCTTTATCAGAGTGAACTTTCATTCCTACTTTGAGTTCTCCATCATCTTTCCCTCCAAATGTGTCTTCCATTCCTTATACAAATGAAAATACATAAAATGTTAACCTGACAAAACAATTTTATTTCCCTTTGGTGAACAAAATCTTTTATATATATATATATGTTTTGTAAAACTCATCTTATGCTATGTACGCAAAAAAAAAAAAACAACATACCAAAAACAAAATAGCATAGAGATTTAGAGAACTTAAAAACGTTTAAAAGAATAATGAAATAATAAACTTAAATACAGTGTAATTTAATATATGTAATGCTAAACTATTAAAAATTTTACAAACAAATGAGAATGCAGTGTAATTTAATATATGTAATGCCAATATATTGAAATTTTACTAAACAAATATTTTGAATCACCGGCTAATTAAAATGTGCTACTCATCCTATATAAAAAAAATACATTGTTCTATATTAAAAAAAATACTAATACTATATGTTCTATATTTTGTCCAGTACTTTTTCACCCATCTTATAATGGCAGACATACAATATTTTATTTTTCATGACAACGTAGCAAAATCAAAATAGCTGAAATAGATCAAGAGAGCTTAAAAACAACATATGAGAATGCAGTGTGATTTAATATATGTAAGTGGAAATGGAAAGATATGTCACCTTTTTTAAGGTGTATTGTGATGATGTCACCCATTTAATAACTTAAATTTAAAAGGCACATATTATGGTGAACTATCCAAATTGTCCTTAAACTTTAATTTTTAAAAAGCAACTTTCTGGACTCGTTGGTATCTCCCCAAAAAACTTGTCTGAAAAACTTGACTCTGTCTCTAAAAAAGTTCTCTCTCCAGATTCTGCAGTAGAAGGTAACAAATATTTATGATCTTCACTTAAATTTCTTTTATGCATTTCATATATTTTACATTCGTTTCTGTGTGGGTTAACAATGTATCCATTCCTCGATAACAATGTATCCATTCCTCGATAACAATGTATCCATTTCAGATTCTGTACTAGAATGTATGAAAATGGAAAACATCCGTGCTTTTTTCTTGTGTAACCGAGAATGTTTAAAGATGAATCGAGCTTATTTTGTATTGGAACGAGCTTTTGTTTAGTTTGGAAAAAGCTCGATTATTTGAAAAAAATGCTCGACAAAAAAATGCTCGATCCCTTAGGAAAAGTTCTAGATCCATGGATAAAAGTTCTCGAACCGTTATAAAAGTTCTCGATAATTTGACAAATAATCTCGATCCCTTAAAAACGTTCTCGATCCCTTAAAAAGTTCTCGGTCCCTTAGAAAAAGTTCTCGGTTTCTTAGAAAAAGTTCTTGGTCCCCTAGAAAATGTTCTCGATCCCTTGATAAAAATTCTCGATCCCTTGATAAAAGTTCTCGATCATTTGACAAATATTCTCGATCCCTTAAAAAAGTTCTCGAACCGTTAGAAATGTTCTCGATCCCTTAGAAAAATTTCTCGTTCCCTTGTTAAAAGTTCTCGATCCCTTGATAAAATTTCTTGATAATTTGACAAATATTCTAGATAAAAGTTCTCGAATCGAACCGTTATAAACGTTCTCGATCCGTAGTAAATTATTCTCGAACCCTTGAAAAAGTTTTTGATCACTTATAAAAAGTACTCGATCCATTTGAAAAAAGCTCGATCACTTAGAAAATGTTCTCGATCCCTTTCCAAAAAGTTCGATCCGTTTGCAAATGTTGTAAATCCATTACAAAAGAAGCTCGATTCCGAAGAACATGTTGTCGATCCGTTACAGTTGAAAAAAAATTGTAATTCTTAGTACTTGTAAAAGTAATTTTTTTTATTTGTTAATAATTGTTTGTGATGATGATTTTCACAGGACAATGGATAGAGTTAGATTAGTAATATCTTACAACGGTCGATGGGAGCAATTACCTGATGGAAGTCCGAGGTTTCTTGGTTCCGATAACCAAGGAATGTATGTGTCCAGAAATATGACTTACGAAGAGCTGGTGTCGATCTTACAAACCGTTGTGAAGTACGATGTGAACAAATACATTGCTGATCTACAATCTATATCAATCGTTCTCGGGACAACATGTCGTACATTTATAAGAAATGACGACGATGTTTTGTTTATTCTAGGGGAAGATATGGTGATCCCTCAAGTATGTGTCAGTTTAATTGAGAGGGCTGCAAGAGGTGTCATAGGTTAAGAAATCCCTCATCATGATAACACCCAACATTTTTTATCTTCAGGCGGAAGCAAACAGTTGTTCACAGAAAGATGTGGGATTGATGGTAGGGAAAACCTATATAGTGTCCCACCGGAAGTAGCCAACCATGGTGATATAGTTGGAGCTCAATTGGACGATGATTTCAGTTGTCATATTGAAATGAATGTTGGGCAGTACAACCACCAATACAATGAGATGTACAATGACATGAACAATGAGCAGAACAATGAACCTCATAACTTACCAATCCATGAGGTGGCTAATGTGTCAAATTTGCATCCGGTACATAATGTAGCGAACAATAAGGAAGATGAAGAATCGTTCAAAAGGGAAAGACGTGCAAGACGTGTACACATACGTAGTTCCACTGTAGTACATATAGATTGAACATCTGAGGTCCGGCCTGATGTAACTCCAGCTGATTCTTAGAATGCCCGAACGTGGGTTATTCCAGGAGCAGAATCATACTCGTTTGGTATGGGTGGAATCAGAAACTTGGTAGAAGATGAACCTACCAGCATGATATATAAAGGTCAATTTTTTCCTACTAAAAAGGATTTGAAGAGATTGGCTGGGCATTTTGCAATGCGGCACAACTTCGAGTGGAAGGTGAAAAGGTCGAATAAGATAATATTAGATCTGGTTTGTTTGATGGACAAATGTATGTGGAAGTTAAGAGCGGTTAGGAGAGATGAAGCAACATACTTTCAAGTAAGAAGTTTTATCAACGAACACACTTGTCTATTGGAGGAGATTCACCCCGCCATCGATAAGCTAGTGCAGTCATAATTGGAGAAGTGGTTGCACCTAGATTGCAGCAATAGGATGGTCGACTAATGCGTCCGAAGGACATAATCACCGACATGAAAACAATATATGGCATCCAAATAATGTACAGTAAGGCACATCAAGCCCTTGATTATGCATTGTCACTGACCTATGGAATACATGAGGAAAGCTTTCAACTGCTGCCATCATTCGGTTACGTGTTGGAACAATAAAATCTCGGAATGATTACTGACTTACAGGGCGACGAAAATGGTAAATTCCTATAATTTTTCATGTCATTGGGTGCCTCAATCAGAGGATTCCAGAGGTGTATGTGTCCAGTTATTACAGTTGATGGTACCCATTTAAAGGGTAGATTCGGGGGCACAATGTTTGTTGCAACTGCACAATATGGGAATGCACAGGTTTATCCAATTTCTTTTGGGTACGGTGACTCGGAAAACAATTTATCATGGGAGTGGTTATCGGATTGCTTGAAAGGTGCCCTCGGCCATATAGATGATTTGGTTTTCTTTTTTAATAGACATGCAAGCATTGAAGCAGGGATTTCTAAAGTGTTCCCTTATGCCACCCATACCATATGTTGCTGGCACTTTTATGAAAATATTAAGAAGCGATATCATAGAAAGGATGTTGCCGCAATAATGGACAAAGCAGCCCGAGCGTACACCGAGTTGCAATATAACTGGCACATGGAAGAGTTACGAAACTTGCACCCGAATGCATATGAATATGTAATTGATACCGGTCCATAGAAGTGGTCCCGTGTACACTGCCCCGACAGAAGGTATAGGGTCATGACAACAAATGCAGCAGAATGCATAAAATCATGCCTTAAATTTGCACGGCAACTTCCTATGTTGACTTTGGCAGAGTTCATTAGGAATATGCTACAACGTTGGTTTCACGATCGGTATAGGGTTGCACAATCCATGCGTCATCAGTTGACCGACGCAGCACATCTTGTAATCCTCAAACATGTTGATAAGTGTAATTTTATGACCATTAATCCAGTTGACTGGAACATATTCTCGGTGAAACAGGTTGGCAAACAGTGGACCGTTGACTTAGACTGGAAGACCTGCACATGCAACAAATTCCAAATGGACCTTCTTTCATGTTCTCACGTTCTCGCTGCCGCAAGGTACATCATACAATTTTTTGTATGGTTAATATTACTTAAACGTGAATCCTATCATTTTCAATGTTTTTACAAGGACCGAAACACGGATTTCACATCTCTCTGTACGGACTACTAAAAGCGACAAATACTTATTGATGCCTACTTGGTTCCTATTATTCCTGTTGGACATCCTTCCACTTGGATTGTGCCATCTGACATCGCTGAGAGACTCATTTTGAATCCAAGCTCCAGGAGACAAGCAAGTCGACCGAGGGCTTCACGCCGTATCTCGTCTTCGGAGAGAACAATTACACAGAATTGTAGACAATGTCGACAACCAGGGCATAATTCGAGGAGATGTTCTAACCCAGCTTTGAGTAATAAAGGTCCGACCACAGTTACTCTTGAGGAATACATACGCAAGTGTAGTATCTGTCATACATCTAGTCACAACAGACAGACGTGCCCTACTAGAGACTCCACCGTGGAATGATTTGAGGCGTTATCATGATGACATTGTGATAATTTGAACTCGTATGACTTATTCATTAACTAAATTGCAATAGTATTTAAATATGATTTGTATATATACATATGTAAACATTTTTATACAAAATAATTGGTAAATATACAAAAGAATTGGGGCATATACAAAATAATTGGTAATTATACAAAACAATTGGTACATATACAAAAGAATTTGTAAATATACAAAATAATTGGTACATATACAAAATAATTGGTACGTATACAAATGAATAACTACATAAATCTAAACGAGCCGGGAGTTTGTAAATATTTCAACGGCCATCTTCTCCCGAATGATCCTCATATCGTCTTCCGACCAATCGAAATCCTTTCTATCCGCCAGTAAGTACTCGATCAATCTCAACGTGTGGGGACCACAGTTACCCCTACAGTTGGACATATTAAAAAGCATTAATAAAACATTAGGTTTATAATAATATAATCTTAAAATTACTATTACGAAATGTCTTACGATTTCTTCTGATGGGGGACATGTTTTTCCAACACCAGGCTGACATCAAACGGCTTACTTGTCTTCTCAAATTCTTAAGGCCAGCCGATAGCGCAGTATGAAACCCAGCCTGATTCAACATCGAGGGTACAAAGTAGCGCAACGGGGCTACCTGCTGCTTTCGGATATGAGCTGGGACCTCCTGTCTCCAAGGGTCGACTATGAACATCTTCCCTCATGTGAGGTCCACAGTCACCAGTAGCCAATGTTGCCGCCCAATGTAGCACGGTATCAGGACTTGTAAACGTAAACAGCATGTGTTAGGATGTACAAAGACAACTATTTATACAATTGCAAACCATGTCAATTAACACTTACCATGTCAATTAACACTTACCATGTCAACCTCGTGCCACGAACGGCATCCATTCGGGGCACCCCCAAGCACCTTCGTAAGGTCGTCATCCTTCCACCACGACCTCAAAAGATTCCAACGCCTCGGCGTGATCTGCCCACAAGAATCACGAGGCATCATTTTCCTGTACTGGTGCTCTAAAAAGGACTGTAGAAACACAAACTCAAAGTTATTACTGTTTTCCATACAAATGTACAAGCATGCGTAATCATTACTAATTTCAATACTTACAAAAAATTACGAGTCCAATATGTTGACCATCTGACTATACACATTCGGGAAAGCCCATTGACACTTCCGAAGAATATGGAGGTACGTATCCATATGCTGGGAATATAAACAGGTAAAGATATGTTAGGAGGCTTACACATCTAAAACAAATACTATAAACAGAATTTACGGTACGGTCCTATGTACCTCATCATCAATATCCATAAAGTTGGTCTGCAACTGATGGAACCATGCAGCATCAATCGGCGTGAGCAAATCAACATCATGTCTGCATTAATATTCCATCAGCTACACATTTATATAATGCATTAGAAGAAAAACTACCACCTAAACAACAAAGAAATTTGCTTACATTTCCCCGTTCACGTTTTTCTTAAAGGCTCGGTAAGCCTTCAACTGGTCACTGTCCACCAGTCCTTGGGGATTAAATACATGCTCAGGTCTCTCTAGTATTACCCTCGCCCTCTTAGGTCGGCACCGATCTGTGTACGGGCTAAGCAACTGCTAACCGCGCTTCTATACACGCCTCTGTTGTCGAACTACCCCTTCCAGGGTATGCTGAGATGAGGACAGGAGAGGGGGAGGGAGAGTCTGTTGCTCAGTCGTCGGTGGAGGGAGAGCCTGTGAATCGCTATGAGAGAGGGGGGGCCGGCTGCTCGCTCGGAGGGGGAGGGGGAGGGGAAGGGGGAGACTGAGCCCCACTCTCCAGATCTGCCCCTCCGGTATGTGGATCCTGTGTATGCTCATATATATATGGCCTGAAGCTCTGAAAGCCCCCGATTAATGCAAGCAACTCCCTATGTTGTTGCTGCTGATCCTCCTCGCTCTTCTGGATCAACTCCAGCAACTCTCGGTGCTGTTGTTGTCGATCATCCTCACTCTTTTGGAGGGCTTTATGTAACTCGTTCAACTGTTGTTCTAAACGGGTCTGAAATCATGCAACATTATTAATACTAAAACAATCATGCGTCATCCGGTAAAAAAAAACTACCATCTCAACTTACCTCCCCATCAAGTGCAACGCCTACTCGGGAATCCCCTGTATCGATACCATTTTCTGGCGTGGTAAACCAAACCTTTCTAAGCCTCACTCACCGAGGAGACGGCAAAGATTTGTCAGTGTCCATGCAATTGAAATCTGGACCTGCACTTGTAGTCGGACCCCCACCCTCCTCATCAGGATGAACTACACTTGTAGTCGGATCAGGAACAGTAGGAAGGTGAACCCTGTCGTTATACACATACGGGCTCCCCCCTCCCCCCCTCACTTAGGCCTGTGAAGTACGGTGCCACCGCCTCAGCTGTTGTGTCCACGATTTTCGTCCTTGCAGACATCTGAAAGCATAGTTAGATGAATGTCAATGTTACTTATAGTAAGAAATATAGCATACAATTAACAAATAAATTAATTACCCTAGCACTAAAAATCTTGACAAGCTTCTTCCCTCTAGGTTGTTTTGTCAACTCCCACTTCAACATACGAGGACAAAGGTCTGTAACCCTTGGAGTCCCAAAATCGACGCCCAGTTGAGGGATCACCTCCAAAGTAAATACCTGCATCAAAGATAAGTACAGTTATAATAAAAAAAAATGGATTAGAAATGTAATGTACATGTTGGAAATCAAATTTCTTACCAAAAGGGTGTGTGATAAACCGTAGATGTTGTACCCATCAGCGGAATGTCCAAAATCGCCCTGTGACTGCTGGCATGTTTCCTCACGACGTCGCGATAAGGCATTCTTGAATGAAAATATAGAATGCCTATAGACGTGGGCACCCCACGGGAACGCATCGAAGGCATTGAGGTCCTCTACCAACCGAAACTGCCAAACTGGAATCTTCAATCTCTCGTCCACCCCCATCAATATCCAGTTCAACATGTAAATGAGGCACAACTTCACAGCATCGTACGCTTGTTGAAACTCTCTGCGGGTAAGAACAACCCTCAAGTCATCCAACGATACCTCATCATGTGCAGGAAAGTACCGTTGATGTATGCCATTCTCAACTGCAACATACATACTCGTGTTCGGTACGACTCCAAAACGTAATCCGGTGATGAGGCTAAATTCCACCTTCGAAAACCTGACCACATGGTTCCCTAACAAGAACTGCATCTCATCTGTGTGCCCGTCATGGTCCAACTCCCGCAACAGCAGCTGATGAATAACACCACCAGAAAAATTCAGCTCTCGGTGCATCGACATGAAATGCCCAAAACAGGAGGCCATGAACCGTCGCCGATCCTCAACCGTAAACTCTTCAGGGACCCGGTTAAATGCATCGTCTATACGGGCGAGGGCTTCAAAATGGTCGTGTCGGGTCAATTTTCCCTTGAACCAATCTCCCTCTGGAGTTTTAAGCAATTCCTTCAACCTGCTCGTCATCTGAATATCACATAAACAATACATCAGTAAACTGTAAAAAAATTATAAAATATTCTCGATCGTTTGAAACAAAATCTCGATACTTTGAAAAAGTTCTCGATCCTTTGCAAAAGTTCTCGATCCTTTGAAAAAGTTCTCGATCCTTTGAAAAAGTTCTCGATCCTTTGCAAAAGTTCTCGATCCTTTACAAATAGTCTCGATCCTTTGAAAATAGTCTCGATCCTTTGAAAAACCTCTCGATTCATTGAAAATTCTTCTTGATCAATTTATAAAATCTCGACCCTTTCAAAAACATTCTCGATCGTTTATAAACATTCTTGGTCCTTTGAAAAACCTGTCGATTCTTAGAAAAATCTTCTCGATCATTTTAAAAAATCTCGACCCTTTCAAAAACATTCTCAATCGTTAGAAAAAATTCTTGATCCTTTGAAAATAGTCTCGATCCTTTGAAAAACCTCTCGATTCTTTGAAAAATCTTCTCAGTCATTTTATAAAATCTGGATCCTTTTAAAAACATTCTCGATCGTTTGAAAAAATTCTCGATCCTTTGAAAAAATTCTCGATCCTTTGAAAAAATTCTCGATCCTTTGAAAATATTCTCGATACTTTTAAAAACCTCTCGATTATTTGATAAATCTTCTCAATTCGATAAAAAATCTTCTCTTCTTGATCATTTTAAAAAAATCTCGATCCTTTGAAAAACATTCTCGATCGTTACAAAAATATTCTCGATCGTTTTAAAAAATTCTCGATCCATTAAAAAACGTCTCGATCCTTTGAAAAACCTCTCGATTCTTTGAAAAATATTCTCGATCATTTAACAAAAGCTTGATTACTTTGAAAAACATTCTCAATCGTTTAAAATAATTTATCAATCCTTTAAAAATATTCTCGATGCTTTTAAAATGTTCTCGATCCTTTGAGGAATAATCTCGATCGTATGAAAAATTTTCTCGAATCTTTCATTAAAATTTCCTCGATTCCGCTTGGAATATTCTCGATTTATTATTTTTTTTTTTAAAATGCTCAATACCACAATCTCATTTTCCTCGTAACATATTCAACCTCATTTCAAACTCAAACCAAAACCACAACCATTGTAAACCCTAATCTACAATTTCAATCAACAGAACAAGTCTAAAATGCAATGATAAGTTATCAACAACAAATCGATAAATAAAACAAACTGAACTTACCTCTGTCAATCGCTGCGAAATGTACTGTATTCCCGTTCCGGTCAATAAGCTGTCGATTTCCTCACCGCCGATTTCGTTGTTTTCGGTTTCTTTCTCACTGTTGCTTTTCTCAGACTCACAAAACGACAATTTTCTCTCTTTTTCAATTTTATCAGGGTATTCTCCTCTCTTTACGTTAAATGATACATTTTAAACTTACATTACTAAACTGGTGATATTTGCACAACACCCCTCTGAAATAGTGCCATTTATTTTTCGATCCCTATATGTAATGCCAAAATATTGAATTTACCAAACAAATCTTTTAATAATATAGCTAATTAAACTATGTTACTCATCCTATATAAAGAAATACATTGTTCGGTATATTAAAAAAAAAATACTAATCGTATATGTTCTATATTTGTTTCTGTACTTTTTTACCCATCCTATAATGGTATATTGGACAACGTAGTAAAAACAAAATAGCATAGAGATTATTAGAGCTTAAAAACCAGTAAATCAGTGTTTTAAATAAAATACAGTGTAATTTAATATATGTAATTACAAACTATATATTGAAAACATACCGAACAAATCTTTTAAATCTCTAGATAAGTTAAACAAGTCCGAGAGAAAAAAATGTTTTTAGAGAAGTTGTGATGGAGAAAAGACAGAAGATAAAGAGTCTTTAGTCGTTACTGAGCAAATTGAAGGTTAATAATATTTGATGTGGTAAGTTTTTTTATAGGTTAGTAAATGTTTTATGACGAGACATCGAGGATTGTGGAATTTTATGAATATGAATATATGTGAATATTTTACTGGTGCGTGCCATATCACCCTTTAAGCTTGAGGTTTTAAATTTTCTCTCCATGAACCGATGAATATTCAATATTAGTATATAATTTTTTTACTTATTAATTGATTTTTCATCAAATTGATCTATATGTAATTCAAAATAGCTTATTTTAATTCTACCATTAGTTAAAATAATGGTCAACCGTCGTAAAATCAGTTAAAAGTTTTTTTAACCCCCCTTAGATGATGAATGGATGGAAAAATGAATTTACCTTCTAATTAAATAGATTTTTT
This sequence comes from Dipteronia dyeriana, assembly GCA_032871835.1. Taxonomy (NCBI): domain Eukaryota; kingdom Viridiplantae; phylum Streptophyta; class Magnoliopsida; order Sapindales; family Sapindaceae; genus Dipteronia; species Dipteronia dyeriana. The sequence continues at coordinate 84,373,256 of CM065296.1, read as the reverse complement.
CGTAATTGATAAAAGATTAAAAAAAATAATGAAAAAAAAAATAGATAGATGGATCTCCACATTCCATCTTAGTTGAGATCGAATAAAAAAGCAATAAAAACTATAGAATTCAAAAAAAAAATATCGTAAAAACAAAAGATAAAAAAGAAAAACCAAATAGAAAATAATAATAATAAATCTGATTTTTACTTTAAAGAAAACTGATTATAAAGTTTTTTTCAAAAAGAAATCAAATTGAAAAACTTGAAATAATTTTACAAAATGGAGAAATTAAAAATAAAAAACATAATTGAAACAAGGGGTGGATATCAGGTCTCCACCTTCTGTTTTTTTTTTTTAAATCTTAAAAAAAATAAAATATTTTTTCTTCATTTAATAAAATTATTTTAAGTTTTTTAATTTGATTTCTTTTAAAAAAAATACTTTCTAATCAGTTTTTTTTAGTAAAACTCATTTTTTTTTCTATTCGGTTTTTATTTTTTTATCTTTTGTTTCTGTAAATTTTTTTAATTAAATAGTTTTTATTTATCCCCGCCATCCATCTCTGATATAGAAGGTGGAGATCCATCTATCTACTTTTTTCGTTATTCTTTATAATTTTTTAATCAATTATTGAAATACCTATTTATTTACAGGGCAAACTTGTCTTTCCACTAGTTTAACATCTAATAGGGGTAAAAAAAAAGTCTTAGAAATGATTTTGTAATGGTTGATTGTTTGTTTGACTAACAGCAGTACTAAAATGAACTATTTTGAATTATATATGAATTAATATGATGAAAAATCAATTAACAAATAAAAAAGAGAGAATAGACAAATCTAACCTATTTGTGAAACTGAAATTCACTTTTAGCCATGTTTTCAAAGAAAACCATATGCAACCAAAAATTCGAAAATATGTTCTAAACTAACCTATAGGTGACTGAAATACCCTTATGATATTTTATTTCTTCTCTCTCTTTCTTTACTCCAAATCATTCACTTTCTCTCTCTGAAGTCTCTCTCTTATCGATCTCTGTAAATCCTTTCTTTCTCCAGCATATCATGTCTTTAATCTTCGAAAACAATATAAATGTCACCACAAAACTTGATATCATTACCCTTGATTGGCTCACAAACTCGAGTATGAGTTGTGTTATAGGTATATTTTATTGAATGTACACATCATTGAGAAAGTAGATAGTCCCTTAAGATTGTCAGGTAGATATCCGAATAGGCATTCAGAAAATATCTTTCAAGATATCACTAAGGAATACGAACTCGAGTATGCCTGAATACAAGTATTCGGTAGGTCAAGACCTACTCAGGACCAAGTGACGTCATATTCTACTCGGGACAAGAACGGGAAATCCTGAATAAAGAAGTCCAAAACATAATTCGCACATGGGTATACCAAGTCATGCTCAAATACGCAAAGACATCTATGTCGAGAAAAATTCCTAGAAGAATAAAGTACCAAACAGGAAATAGGTTCCAAATCGGGCAATAACTTTACTTCTTCAAGAAGACTGTACATTTATAAGGAAATAAAGTCCAAACTAACTGTATCTCCAGAGTCTCATTCGATCTCCATACAATCTCCAAAATAGGAAAGAAGTAAAACGACTCCAACAAGTAACCAAATTATAACTAAATACAAAAATCTTTCATTACTTGTAGAACAAGGATTAAGGTTCTATGCGAATATAAATAGACCCATAATCTCATTGTTGAAGGGAGATAGACTCACGAACAAAGAGAAAAAAGAAAGATCAAGTATTGTACTTCTTTATTCCAAATAGTGGATTTTGGCTCGGTTGTTCGCTCAATCACCCGTGGACGTTTCTCCTATCACTGGAGTTTTACCATGTAAACTCGTGTCTAACTGGTTTTAAATTGCATTCTCTTTCTCTCTCTTTGACATGTCACAACGAAATTCAATCTTGTTGACTTTCTCACCCATCGAGAAATTGACGTCAACAGTTGGCGCTAAAAGGAGGGGATGAACCTTCGATCTGATTTAAAGTAATGGCTGGAAGAAGAAGCAGAAGCAGAAACAATTCTGGGGACATCCAAAAATCTCTAGATAATGATCATATAGGCGGGAGCTCACGAGATCCCACCATAACCACCAAAAACCAACCAGCATCCCTAGAGGGTATCTAACAAATCCCACCTACTAGTGAGGACGTAGCACGACGTTTTCGTGAGGCATTACAACAGCTACTGACAGACGCGGCGAGAGAATGAGTAGATCTATTGGCTACGAATTAGGCGCACCCACCAAACCCTCTGCCTACAAGGCTCCGTTCGGTCATAGTTGGGCCAGAACCAGATGCTCCAGTAGCTGTTAGGAAATCGGATCAAAACAATCGATCTGGGGGTAAAACACGCACCCAGGATAGGGATCATGAAACAACCGAAGAACCACGCCAAAGGCGGAATCATGGTCAGGTAGATCACGATAGGCACCAAAAATATGACCGACGTAGAGATCAGTCATCGCCATCAGAGGATAGCGATCGTCACCATCACAAGCGCCGTCACAAAACCATACACCTACAAGAGTTAGATCACAAGACTCGGATACAGGATGAAGATGAGCTGGAAATAGGCATGGCAATCACCTGGCGGTTTAACCGACATGGAGAACCGGTGAGAGACAGAGATGTTATGATTCATAGCCTGACCCGAGAAGTCAAAAACAACAGGCATCTAATGGACGCGCTGGTTAGGCAATATGGATATAATGACTTATCTGACGATGATTCTGATAGTCCATTCACTAGAGACATCCTGTGAACCTCATTCCTAAAAAGGTTCAGGATGCCACAAGTGGAACAATTCAAGAAGGATACAAATCCTAAAGAACACGTCAGACGGTATAAAAGCGTTATGGCTCAGTATGCCCACAGCGACCCTTTACTATGTCTCAACTTTCCACAAACTCTAGGAGGCACAGGCTCAAGATGGTACGAAAGGTTACCCCCGGCAAGCATCGAAAGTTTCGACGAATTAAGAGGAAGTTTCTCAAGACAATTTCACAGCAATGTGCACAGGAAAAAAATCAGTGGCTTACCTTTCTCAGTTGAAACAAGGTAAAGATGAGTCGTTGAAAACATACCTGGGCAGATTTGGCCAGGAGGTCTCAGAAATCGGCAGTGCAAATGATAAAGCAATAATTGTTGTATTCATAAACAATTTACAGAATGGACGACTATCTTTTGACCTAAGAAGGGCCCGTTTAACCAGATATGCAGACATGATGGACACGGCTTGAGGATATGCATTAGCCGAAGAAGAGGAGTTAGCCACAGGAGGATGCTACATGCATGAAGGGAGACCTGAACAAAAAGATGTCGAGTCAAAGGTACAAAACCACAGAGGAAAACAAAAAGGAAACAACAAAGAAAGAAACAAGGATAGAGGAAACGGGCGTAATGCTGACCAGACTATGGAGAAATTCCAAGGAAAATACACAAACTATACCCCTCTCTGAAAAAATCAAGAGGAAATCCTAGCCATATTAGAAGAAAAAAATCTAGTAAAGGAGCAACGCTGACAGTCTCAGTTTGCTCGGTGAGATACAACAAAGTACTGCAAATTCCATAAGGAAACCGGTCATGAGACTTCCAAATGTTACCAGCTTAGAGACTACATAGAGACCCTCATTCGGGAAGGACACCTACAAGATATAATCCTGAAAAGAGATGAGAAGTCAGAGACGAAGAAAGAGACCAGGACCGACCATAGTTCTGGTTGGAACAAAAGGGCCAGTCCCAAGGCCAATGTAGTAATACAAACAATCTTTGGAGGACTATCAACTTGAAGAAGTAACCGGGAGCGAACTCAGGAAATCCGAGAAGCGGTAGAGGTAAGGCAGAACTTTGATGTCAACTCCGTCAAACCAGACCCGAAAAGGGTAAAGGAAAGATGGGATCCAATAATATACACAGAGGCCGACTTACACGGTGTCGATGTTCGACCAAATGACGCCCTAGTCATAATTGCCCGAATTGGACACAAGGAAGTCAGGAGAATTTTGATAGACAATAGTAATTCAGCTGATATTCTCAATGTAACTGTCTACGATCAACTCAGGTTTGATTGAAAGGATTTGCAACCTTTCCATACCTCACTTAAAGGTTTCAGAGGAATCGAGGTCAGGTCTCTTGGGACAGTAAAGTTAACCATACAAATCGGAGTAGCACCTTGTTAGAGAACAGTGTTGCTCGATTTTTTAGTGGTAGACCTAGACAATTGGCCGTATAACACACTGTTAGGTCGGTCATTCTTGAATAAAACCAAGGCAGTAACAGCTACATATGCTCTGATGATCAAATTCTCAACTGAACGGGGGGTAGGAGTAGTCAAGGGGTCCCAGGAGATGGCCAGAAGAGTTATTCTCTCGGTTTACAAAGACAAAGACAAAGACAATAGTGAACAAGTGTTCACCATCACATGATCAGATCAGACAGAGCGAGAATCACTGGTATTTGAGTTTGATCCGAGGGAAGAGCCGAAAGTGTCTAAAAGTGAACCAATAGAGGAAATAGTCTTCAAAGAAGATGAACCAGGTAAAAAGATCAAAATCGGGGACAGTTTAGAAGGAAAGTTTAAGCAAAACCTTATTAATCTACTCAGAGAATAAAAGATGTGCTCGCCTAGAGTCATGATGACATGGTAGGGATAGATGCCCGAATAATATCACAAATCTTATAGTGGACCCAAATGCAAAACCAGTAATACAAAAAAAAAGATCTTTTAACCTCGAAAGAAGTCCGGCGATCAAGCAAGAAGTGGAGAAGTTACTCGCTGTAGGATCGATCAGAGAGATCAGTTACCCTCAGTGGGTAGCCAATGTGGTCCTTGTCATGAATGAAAATTGTCAGTGGAGAATGTTCGTAGACTTCACGGACCTAAATAAAGCCTGCCCAAAAGATAGTTTTCCACTTCCAAGGATAGTCTAACTGGTTGATGTCACGTCAGGCCATGAATTACTCAGTTTCATGGCCGCCTACTCAAGGTATAACCAAATCCGGATGAATAAGGCTGATAAGGAAAAAACAGCATTCACAACCGATCAGGGCTTATATTGTTACACAGTAATGCCCTTTGGGCTAAAGAATACAGGAGCAACATACCAAAGACTGGTCAACAAAATCTTCACATGTCAAATAAAAAGAAAATGGAAGTTTACATAGATGACATGTTGACCAAAAGTATCTCGGCAGACAGGCATGCTTCAGACCTACGGGAAACATTCGATGTCTTGAGGAGATATCAGATGAAGATGAAACCGAACAAATCCCTATTTGGAGTTCCTTCAGGAAGGTTCCTGGGTTTCCAAGTTCACCATAGAGGAATTGAAGTAAACCCTGAAAAGATCCAAGCCCTTCAAAAAATGGTCTCGCCAAGGATGCTAAAAGAAGTGCAGCGCTTAACAGGATGCTTAGCCTCCTTGAGCAAATTTATTTCAAAGGCCACAGATAAATGTGCTCCCTTCTTTAAAGTAATAATAAAAAAAAAAAGGCTCGTATTGAACGAAGAATGTGAGTAGGCATTCCTAAAAATCAAAGAGTACTTAGGGCAAGCTCCCATCCTTTCAAAACCAAAGGTGGGAGAAATACTCCACTTGTATTTATCAATTACGGAATTAGCAGCAAGCTCAGTTCTAGTCAGAACAGAAGATGGAGTACAGAGGCCAATATACTATACCAGCAAGACACTTCTTCCAGTTAAAACCAGGTATTCACAAGCAGAAAAAATGGCCATAGCATTGGTTTTCGCAGCAAGGAAGCTGATGCCATACTTTGAGGCTCATACAATTTAGGTCATCACCGACTACCCACTTAAGCAAATCTTACAGTAGCCAGAAATTTTAGGAAGACTAACCAGATGGGCAATCGAGCTGAGTGAATTTGATATTCAGTACGTCCCCAAGACATCCCTCAAAGGTCAGGCTGTAGCAGATTTCATAGTAGAATTCACAGAACCAAACCTGAAAGCAAAAAAAATGTTGGGCAAGAGTTTCTCGTGGAGATTATATCTTGATGGTTCCTCGAACACTCATGGCAGCAGATCAGGGATTGTAGAATGCACCTTGGAAAGAGATGACGTTGAATGTGCCATAAGATTCAATTTCAAAGTATCAAATAATCAAGCCGAGTATGAGGCGTTACTAGCTTGACTTAGAGTATGCATTGCCCTCGGAGCAGATGAGGTCGAGATATTCAGTGACTCAAAGGTAATCGTCAACCCAGTCCTGAACGAATACCAAGTTAGAGATGAAGGAATGAAAGAGACATAGCAAAACAACTCCTTCAAAAGTTCAAGGAATATAAGATTGTCCAAATTCCTGGGGAATAAAATGAAAAGGCTGACGCTTTTTCCAAACTAGCATCAGCAATAACCATAATCAGGCCAAAAACTATTCAGGTCGTACATCTCCTCAGATCGAGTATAGTTGAGCCAAAAAACTTGGAAATCTCAGAAATCCGAACACCGCCAGACGGTTGGATGACTCAGTTGAAAAGATACCTAGAGGAAGACCCCCTAGAAGCCAAACGTGTCAGGTACCTGTCAGCAAGATACACATAGATCAAAGGAGGACTGTACAGAAGAGGGTTTTTTCGAACACTCTAGAGATGTGTATCGGAGAAAGAGGCATGTCGGATACTACAGGAAATCCATGGTGGAACATGTGGAAATCATACTGGAGGTAAAAGTTTGGCACACAAGGTACTCAGGCAAGGTTATTATTGGCCATCTTTGTTCTCGGATGCATAGCGATATTCAGAAAGCTGTAATACATGCCAAAGGATCGCTAACGATATCCGACAGCCCCCTGAACAACTCAGAAGCCTTACATCCTCATGGCCATTTGCCATGTGGGGTCTGGACTTAATTGCCTAATTCCGGCAAGGACAGGGGGTGAAGCAAAGCATGCAATAGTAGCTATTGATTATTTCATAAAATGGGCGGAAGCTGAAGCATTCACATAAGCAAATACCATGAACTTTGTGAAGAAAAATATACTCTACAGATTTGGAGTCCCAAGCACTATTATCACTGACAACGGTATCCAATTCGATAATCTAAAATTCAAACAGTTGTGCAAAGAGTACCAAATTGCCAATTACTACGCCACACCTGTCCATCCTCAAACGAATGGGCAAGCTGAAGCAGTAACCAAAATCATCAAGCACACACTCAAAGCAAAGTTAGATGCCAAGAAAGGAAGTTGGGTTGAAAAACTTCCTGAGGTATTATGAGCATATCGGACGACAGCAAGGACTTCTATAGGAGAGACTCCATTCACTTTAGCGTTTGGAATAGAAGTTGTTATCCCCGTAGAAACATCGTATGCATCACCTAGGGTCGGGCTATACGATGAAGACCAGAATGTTGATATGCTGTTACAAAGTATAGATGAGCTAGAAGAAAATAGGGAGAAATCCCGAATACGAAATATGGCATATCAGTAAAGAGTGGCTCGCCATTACAATTCTCATTTTCGGATCAGGAAATTCCAACTGGGAGACCTGGTACTCAGAAAAGTGTCACTGAACACAAAAAACAAGGCTCCAGGCTATTTGGCTGACAAATAGGAAGGCCCGTACAAGATTGAAGGGGTAGTTGGTCATGGAGCATATTGGATTGCACGCCAGATGGAGGGGTCTTACCCCAGCCATGCAACACCAATATTTAAAAAAAAATTATCCTTGAAATTTTGTTTCCCTTTTTAGTTAGGACAATTCTAGTCAGGATAGTTATTAGCTTTGAAATTTGATCATTGTTAATTTTGCTGTTATAAATAAAAACCCAACTCGGGATTTTAGAAATCTAAAGCATATGATAATAAGAACATATGAAAGATGAGCATGATAATAAGAACATGCAAATAGAATGTTCGGGACCATTAATTTGGTAAGATTCTCGAATGGGTGGAGAAGCTCGAAGGAGCATGCCAGTCGAGCAAGGTCAGTCGACCTCAGCCAAAAGGCAAAACCAATGCACTAAATTCTGGAAAACGGCTCGGGGCACCACAGAGAAAAATCCTAATAAGATGAGCAGCTGTGTTAAGCAGTTTAAAAGCTTAAAGATTAGGCAAAACCTTGCACAGACAAAACTAAGGAGACGTCCTCAGTAACTTGTGCAAGGACTCAAACATATGATCATGGTGAGCCTTGATGTAATGTTTGGGTAGCAACCGAGTATGAAATAACGAGTATAAATCTACTTGCTTGTTTAAAGACGGCTCGGTTAATAATATTAGCCAGTTTAATAAGATACTTGGCACAAAAAATTGCATTAGCCAGTTTAATAAGATACTTGGCATTAGAAAATTGTTCCCAGTAAGCGAAACCAAGTTAAATAAGATACTCGGTAAAGCTACTCGGACAACAGAGTTAGCTAGTTCAATAAGATACTTGGCATTAGAAGCTATTCAAAGTGATAGTTTAAATACTCGATACTCAATGAAATTACTCAAAGTTAGCAGGTTTAAACAATGGCTTTCTGAATAAAATACACGAAACTTTCATTGATCAAAATTTTTACAAGGCAAAAATTTTACAAAAATGACTAATGATGGGACAGGAGGATTTGGAACTCTTGCCAAAGCTCGGGTCAGGCAACATTTCATACTTACAAAGACTTTCATTTGCCAAATCATCCATCCACTCGCTGTAATCTGCTCCAAGGATCGGGCAAACATCAGGCTTCAAACCATCCACGTCGGATTCCTGACTGGCATAGAAGGTCGAGAGAGAATGTTCTGATGGAACCTCCAAATGCATATGATGATGCTCTTTACCTTGACTGCGATAGTAAGCTCTCCATTTTTTTATCTGAGTCCGAAGGGATTCCAGGGACCGATCCACATGGTGCTTGATCGACAGCTCCCAATTGGTTCGAGGAGTTGCCCGATTTTTGACTTAAAAAAATTTGCCTCTGAAACTGACCCTCGCTGAAATCCCCAAAAGAGAAGGGCGTCATAAGCTAGGGACCTTTTAAGCGATCAAACCCTTGGACCTCAGGTGCCAGCTTAGCCTCCTTTGATAGGGATTCGACCATTAAGGCTTGGCGTTCTAAGTCTTCAATTTTTTGCTCATAAGAGGACTTGGCCAGTTCGGCTTTAAGCATCGATTCTTGGGCAGCAGACAATAAATTCTGAAAGGAAACGACCTTTTCCTCTGCCAAAGAAGCTCTCTCTTCGGCCTCCATTTGCTTAGCCAAACAGTGGTCGGTAAACACCTAAGCAGAGCTCACCTCCCTTTGATAAGCCGTTTCAACCCAAGCACGGTTATCCTCGCTCTCCTTCAGCTAAGCTTCAAGACGCCTTATTTGATCGGCTTCATGTTGTTGCATCTGAACCAACTCAGCAAACTCGGGCACCATCTGTAAGGAAGACTTAAAAAAAGTTGGGATAGAACTTACATAGGATGCGCCGTTGAAAAAATTATGAAGACGATCAGTTGAAGAACCATCCCTGAAACGACTCCATTGGTCATCCCCAATGAAAGCCCGACATGATGACATCACCCTTAACATATCCTAGGGAGAAGGATAGGAAGGGTCTCATGAGGATTCAGCTCTTACATCTTTAGCCTTAGGAGGTAAGGAATCCCTTTTCAGACTGTAAGTTTCTACTCTTCCTGCAGACACTTCAACTTGAACGCTTGGGGAAATTCCAACCTCGGTATCATCATCACTTGATTCGATAAATGATACCACCTGAGGGACTTTATGAGGATGAGTAAAAGAGTTGGACATCTTTCCTTTCTCAGCCCGAGTACAATGAAAGCTGAGATCAGTCGCAGGATCATCCTGATCATCAACATCAAGGAAAGATTCGAAGAAACCAGAATCAGGATTTACTTGTTCGTCTAAAGGCTTTCCAGCTTCGTCTCCATCCCCGAAAGTAAACTGTTCGGTAGGAACCTCATCAATCGGGGACTTTGGCACACTAGAAACTCCTCCAAGACAATCTTCTTGCCCGTCCTCATCCTCAGAAAACCTTTGGGCATTGGAAGTTTTAGCAGGGCCACTCAGACCACTAGATTCCCCCACGATCGGCTGAATGACCTCCTCAGGGATGTACTCAGGGATTTGATCATCAGCGTCATCACACTCCTCATCCAAGTCAGGTGGAGCAATGCCTTCCTTGCTTTGGCTAGAAGCTTCTTTTTGGCTCGCCAGAAGGATCTATTTCACCTGGCGAGCTTGAACGTCGCAGACGATGTTTGAGTCATATACTAACACGATAAAGAGAACTAAATCAGACAGTAATATAAAGGTGAAACAGAAGCAAAAAAAAAAACCATACTTACATCGCCTGCGATAGCCTAAAATCTGGCTAAAAAGCCAAGCTCTATCATCTTCTTCTCACTAAAAATATAGGACTTGCTCCTCTTTTCCAGAGTACGCACTGCAGCCTGAGCAAGTCTGGTCAGCTCAGCATCAGAGAAGTCAAGTTTTTTCTTGTTCCATGCTTCAAGAGAACAGAAAAAGCAGGGAACCTTCAGCACCGTCTGATTCTCCCCGGCCGAGAGAGTAACCTCAAGTCCCAAGTTCCCTCCGGCAAAGAACCAACTATTTCTCCAATGCTTGTTCGATGATGGAAACCCCCACACAAAACCTCTCTTTTTTGCATCAGAAGAGGTTTCAACTCCCCTGTTCACTTTCGTCCCCTCAGAGACCCAGCAATCTGGCGGATTGGACATAAGAAAATAAGTTCTTGTCCGACCAGATTCCCTTAATGTATAAAAATGTCTGATTTCATCCGGAGAAGGTGGCGACAGGTTTATCCGGCTCTACATATACCATATACACATTAAAATCTTGTAGTTATTTGGGGCAAGTAGGGCTGAAGCGATCCCTGCTTTGGCCAGAAACCAAGCAATGAACGGCTGAAGAGGAAGAGTTATATCGCAGCAGAGCATGGACCCGTAAATCGTTACCATGCCCGGTGGAGGGTTCCATGTGGCTCTATCACCAGTAAGAGACATTGTAACCGAGTCGTCTAGGTCAAATCGAGCCCGGTACTTCATGATCTCATCTACCCTGACCACATTCGGCTCGGCATCAAACCCACTCGGGCGATCAATAGAAAAGGGGATACATGATGTTCTAAACTTCGCTTCAACATCCCTCTCATCAACGATTTGTTCCCTGATTTGAACGTTGCCTGAGCCATGTTTGTGGACCTCGTGTTTACTCTGATGTTTTCTCATCCTGGATCGAAGAGGAACCTTGTGATCAGAACGATAGATTTAGAACTAGAAGATTCATAACTGGATGATTCAGAACTAGAACTTAAACGAACGTCAGGGTAAAGCCAAAAAATGTCAACACCTTAAAAAAAAGACTCATCATGAGGGATTTCCCCCAATAGTCTACGAACACCAGAGACTAATTGGAAATCTCCACGCTTAAGCACTTCAAAAGCTATAACAAAAAGGCGTTGTCGAGAAACAAGATCCATCAAAACTAACCTTTAGAATAAAATGCAAAAAACCTAGAAGAGCTTTAAACGGAGAAGGGAGATGAATCTCTGTACAAAAAATCTGGGTTGAATATTTGTTTATGCGAAAATAAACCGGAATAGTATATTTTCGTTTTAAATAGATTACTCGATAACATACGTAAAACCCTAGGGACATGAAAAGCGGGAAGAAATTGAAAAAGAGGATTTGATGACATAGGCATTGCATTAGGAGACGTGCAAAGTCGCTTCTCATAAATGTTACTAGGGGAATAAAGCGGTGGGAAGACACGTGTCAGGAAAAGAACTGACCAAGCCGTCAGAATCTCGAAACGTCGTAATCATTGAGATTTTACGTGAAGGGATTTACGTGATAACCATTAAGACACGTCATTATTACAAGGCGATGTTATTCTGGTATTAATGAGGTGTAAAGATTAAAGAGTCAATTAAAATATTTATGTCAAAGATAAATTCCCACTCGGTAAAAATATTTTAAGGGGGTATTGTTATAGGTATATTTTATCGAATGTACACATCATTGACAAAGTAGAAAGTCCCTTAAGATTGCCAGGTAGATATCCAAATAGGTATTCAGAAAATATCCTTCAAGATATCACTAAGGAATACGAACCCGAGTATGCCTGAATACAAGTATTCGGCAGGTCAAGACCTGCTCGGGACCAAGTGACGTCATATTCTACTCGGGACAAGAACAGGAAACCCGAATAAAGAAGTCCAAAACATAATTCGCACATGGGTATACCAAGTCATGCTCAAATATACAAAGACATCTATGTTAAGAAGAATTACTAGAAGAATAAAGTACCAAACAGGAAACAGGTTCCAAATCGGACAATAACTATACTTCTTCAGAAAGACTGCACATTTATAAGGAAATGAAGTCCTAAATTGACTGTATCTCCAGAGTCTCATTCGATCTCCATACAATCTCTGAAATAGGAAAGAAGTAAAACGACTCCAACAAACAACCAAATTGTAACTAAATACAAAAATCTTTCATTCCTTGTACAACAAGGATTAGGGTTCAATGCGAATATAAATAGACCCATAATATCATTGTTGAAGGGAGAAAAAATCACGATAAAAGAGAAAAAAGAGAGATCGGATATTGTAATTCTTTATTCCAAATAGTGGATTTTGGCTCGGTTGTTCGCTCAACCACCCGTGGACGTTTCTCCGATCACCGGAGTTTTATCACATAAACTCATGTCTAACTGGTTTTAAACTGCATTCTCTTTCTCTCTCTTTGACAGGTCACAACTGTTGGGATTTGTGCCCTAAATATGTAATTTGTAAATTGATTTATGAAATAAATAAAAGGAAAAGTTCAATTCAATCATGTTGTGTTGTTTATTTTATAACTTGTGCATATATATTTAACATTCAAGATTGTCAGATGTAATCTCGAACTGTGTATATGAGTGTCATATACATATGAATACAGTAAGAGACGTGCAATCTAAAAAGTCCATATATAGCAAATAAAGTTGGGTACTTTATTTGTGGTTAATCTACAGTTGCGGTCCATTCCGTAATGTACGATGATTCTATCCTAAATTATTCATATGAGATATGAAATGAAGGCACCTTGTATGACGTGATCATATAGGTTTGGGTCATGATCTATATGAATCTCTCACCAAGATCCGTTTACCAATGAGATTCATATATATCAACTAATGATGGCTATATGTGGGTGATCTTAATCCTGAGTGTCTTATCGACTCCTTAAGGTTAGATCGCGGTCTTTGATATACCATGGGTGAGGTCGGATGCAGTTCTCGATCAATATGCTTTGTATTTGGGATTGCGGTTTGACTTGTGGCTGGGAAGGTTTGTACACAATAGTGGAATCCACTCCTTTTTGTGAGAAGTAGATGGTAGTTCCCTTAAGGGTTGATTCAGGGCTTGGACAATATGAGCGCTCTCCTAATTTCGTAAGGAAATATGATTTATTGTCCATTAGAGAATCAATGGTACTTAAAGGATATATGTAATTAGAGAGGTATAACGGACATTATGACCCATCTCTAATTATGAAATACTGTGGAGGATCACACCATATATAATAGCTATATCGATGGACACCGAGTTATATCAGTCTGTATAAAAGCGTCTATAGTTAAGAGAGTACAGCTTCGGGTTTTTAGTGGAATAACAACGGAGTTAATAATCAAGGAATATTAATTAAAGAATTTAATTAATGATTCCGAGGATCATTGGAGCTCAAAACACTTTGGGTCCATTAGTTCCCCTTGCTAGCCCGATCGATTTGGGTCACGGTTAATTAATTGGATTGTCCAATTAATTGGATTGTCCAATTAATTGTGTTACAAAAGTGACACGTATATATTCGGGAATTAATTGAATAATGAGATTATTTAATTAATGGATGTTAACAGTTAAATTAATTAAATAATTAGATTATTTAATTATATTGATAATTATGAATTATTAATTAACTATTAATTTGAGGGTGTTAGTTGATATATGGATTTAGGTGATTTTACTAAATCATTTATCTAAGTATTTGAATTTAAGTTTAAATTTAAAATACTTATTATCACTTTTAATATATTAGATATATTTGAAAAGGATAATTAAAAGATATATATCAATTATAATACAAGAGATTGCACTTAATACAAATTGGTGTGTACACATATATAAGTGTTTGTATAGAATACAAACAAGGATATATATATATATATAAGAGAATATAATATATACATATATGAGTTGACTTTTTATCAAACATATAACAATAGTTAGATATATATATATAAAACAAGTTGAGGCGTGATACATCAATAGATATATATGTGAAAAAAAAAAGACAGGTGAGTGAATATATATTTGTGAGAGGTGAAGCAATGCGTGAAAATATATTTGTGAAACAGTGCATGAATATATATATATGTGAAAGAAAAAAAATATGGAACCACTTCTATCAATATATTTTTTTTACATGAGATGCAATTCATGTGTGTGTAAAATCAATACACTAAATTAAGAAGAAAAAGTTTCTTCAAGGATTTCTGTACATCCTCTATTCAAGTTTCTGAGACCGTGACGCACCCACACGTAGTTACCAGTCTCGGGAGATAGTGAGAAAGATCGAGTGATTCAGACAGGAACACACCGTAAAGTGAAAGAGCCTCCAAACGTTGTTATGTTGTTCTTCTGATTTTATTGATTACAATTTCCTGTGTTTACATATTGTATGTATTAGTTCAGAAAAATAATTACGATTCCAAGTTCACTGGTCCCAGATACAGATTATGATATGTATTAAAAATTTTAAAACCTACTTCCGCTGTAAGACCGGTGAACGGGGTTCCTACAATTGGTATTAGAGACTGATTTTATTGTTCGGAACAGGAAATTGTTTTCAATGCTCCTGTATGTATGAATGTGTAGGCATCATCTTTATGATTGTATGAATGTTTATAATTAAATTGTTTAATTTAAACATGGTTGATCGTAAATTTTTATGGTACTGTGAATTTAGGGTTTATGGGTTGTATAATTTTTGTATTATTATTATTATTTCTATTATTATTATTATTTTACTGTTATTGTATTGTAAAAAAATAAATTGTAACCTATATTGAAGACCTGAAAAAATCACGAAGTATGATTCATGAGGATAATCAGAGTGACCTGAAGAGACTGGAAGACTCAGAAATTACAAAAAGACCAAGCAATGCCTTGGGAATTTTTTTTGTAATTTTAGATTCCAATTTTTTAGGTTAAATAATTCACAATACTCGGTCAATTCATATATGCTTTATATTATGTGGTGATAAAAGCATTGTCATGCATACGTATGTCATTTAGATTAGATGTGCCTACACAAATATATTTGATATGTCATACATGCATCATAGCCTGATATTTTATGTATTTTTTTAATGTAATTAAAATGGGCAATATACATAATTGGCTATAAATAATGAGATTAGTTTTTAATGGTTAGAAAACTTGGTAATTCTCATTAATATTAATCTAGTTATTAAAGAGTTTAATAAGTTAGATTAATAGGGTCATTTATTGTAATTAGGATTAATATGATTAGTTACCTAATAATAAATGAACCGAATAAAGTGTTAGAGTTTTAATAGTTAAAACTTGGTAAACACTAAAATAATAATCTGACCCTAGTAAATAGTTTACAAAGGCTTAGATTATTCACTAATAGATTAGAGTTTTAATTGTTAAAAATCATTAATAATATATTAGTGAAATACAATTTGTTTCTAATTAGTTAATGCGCTAGATAACTTGATTAAAGTTAGTAGTTTAATTCTGTAGAGTCTAGGTGCATTAACTGTTAATAGAAAACCCTAATTTTAAAATAGTGAGTGGGAGAGTGATATATGACATATATATCCCGCGGTCTCCATCATTAGTTCAGCACCGTGAGATCCGAGTGGGGCCTCGTGACGGTTTTGCTTTTCGTCCTCCCTAAAGAGGGTTTCCACAAAGGTCAATACCAAGGTTGACTTCCTAACCGATAGGATTTCTAAGGGTATTTCGGGATTGACCGACCCTAAGGTGGCAATTCTCGAGTTAAGCTCGTGAGATCTGAAATTGTGGGTTACACTTACGAAGGTTTTGATTAAGTTTGTTAATTGAAAACCTGACTGAATGAACGATGGTTGAATGATATGGAATAAGAGTTATTCTAGAATGTCATTTGATTGAGAATGTCTCGGTCCAACATGCAAAGACTTGACCGACCCTAAGGTGGCACTTCTTTGTGGTATGTTGTATTGTCATGGTATAGCAACTAGTTTTAGGGTAGTTCTAGTTCGTTAAACATATTCATGCATCATGTTTATATTTATGCCAAAGCACTCGCACTTGTTTTAAATAAATGACTGAATACATGTTTTATTTATTTCAGCAATAATGTCTTCTGCGTTACTTCAAATTCTCGCAAACGACAAATTAACTGGTGATAACTACATTAAGTGGAAACTTAACATTAATGCAACTTTAGTCACCAAAGACCTCAAGTTTGTGCTTACGGAGGAATGTCCTCCAGTGCCTGCAGCCAATGCCACACGAACTGTTCGTGAGGCATACCAGCGATGGGTCTCATCTGATCAGAAGGCCCAAACATACCTGTTAGCTTCAATGACAAACGTGCTTGTCATAAAGCATAAAGCATGAAGCAATGACTTCAACACTCGAAATCATGGAGTCATTGCAAGCTATGTTCGGGCAACCCTCCGAGAAAAAGCGACACGAAGCCATTCGTTCTTCTATGCTCGCTCGGATGAAGGTAGGTACCTCAGTTGGGGAACATGTCTTGAGCATGATGTCCTACTTCAACACGGCAGAAGTCAATACGGGGCCATTGACGAACCCAGTCAAGTGAGCATCATACTAACGACTTTTTCGAAGAGTTTCGATCAGTTTAAGAACAACTACGGGATGAACAAGTTAAGACTCAATCTCACACAGTTGCTCAATGAGCTCACTACCTTAAAGTCCTTAACTAAGGACCGTAAAGGCAAGACCGGTGAGTCAAATATTGTCGAACCATCTTTCTACTCTAATAATAAGAAGAGAAAGAGGTCTAATGGGAAAGCGAAGGGTAAGCCCAAACCCAAGAAAGCCCAAAGCAAGAAGAAGTCCAAGAAAAGTAAATATGATTTTTTTGTTCTTGAATCTTGTTTAGTGGAAGATGATTCTTCATCCTGGATAATTGATTTGAGGGCCACTAACCATGTTTGTTTTTCTTTGCAGTGGACTGATTCTTGGACATAGCTAGAGGAGGGAGCCTTCTCAATGCGTATGGGGGATGTCGTATCGGCAAAAGCAGTGGGAGCAATAAGATTGCAATTTTGTAATAATAATATTTTATTATTATTGAACAATGTTTTTTATATTCCTGGATTTACACGAAATTTGATTTCCGTTTCTAAATTGTTAAAACAATCGTATTCTATTTCTTTTAATAATAAGTCTGTTATTATTGGAAAGAATGGTCTGAATATTTGTTCAGGAATTAATGAAAACAATTTGTATGTGTTAAGATCGTTAATACATACTACACTGCTAAACACCGAAATGTTTAAGGTTGAAAAACCAAAAACTAAAAGACATAAGATTTCTCCAGATAATGACACTTATCTCTGGCATCTAAGGCTTGGTCATGTCAACCTTGACCAGATAGACATACTAGTAAAAAACGGACCTTTAAGTGAGTTAAAGGTTGACACCTTACCTGTCTACGAATCTTGTCTGGAAGGTAAGATGACTAAGAGACCTTTTACTGGAAAAGGGCTTAGAGTTAAAGAACCGCTAGAGCTTATACATACAGACGTCTGCTGACCGATGAATGTTAAAGCTAGGGGTGGTTATGAGTATTATGTCACCTTTATAGATGACTACTCAAGATACGGATATGTCTACCTAATGCAATGGAATTCGGAAACATTTGAAATGTTCAAAGAATTTCGAGCTGAAGTTGAGAATCAATTAGGTAGGAATATCAAGTCACTGCGATCGGATCGTGGAGGTGAGTACCTTGACCAATAGTTTGAAGACTTTATGGTCGAGCATGGGATAGTTTCCCAACTCACAGCTCCCGGTACACCTCAGTAAAATGGTGTAGCGGAGAGGAGAAATAAAACCCTAATGGAAATGGTGAGATCTATGATTAATTTATCATCATTACCAAATTATTTTTTGGGGATATGCGTTACAAACAGCGGCATACATTTTAAGTGTAGTGCCATCCAAATCTGTTCCTAAGACTCCCCTAGATTTGTGAAATGACCGTAAAGCTAGTTTGTGACATTTTCTCATATGGGGGTGTCCAACACACATGCTGAAGAACAGAACTGGAAAGCTAGACTCCAAGTCTGTTGTCTGCCTGTTTGTAGGATACTCCAAGGAGACCAGAGGTGGACACTTTTATAGTCCTGAAGACAACAAAGTATTTGTATCGACAAATGCAACGTTTCATGAGGACAATTACATTAGTGACCCTAAACCTTATTCTAAGATTGTATTGAATGAGTTGGAGCCTGGTGAGACTAGTGATTCATCAACAATAGTTGTTGATCCACACATCTGAGAGTCAGATGGTTCCTGATCAGGATACACTACCACCTACACGTAGTGAGAGGGTTGTGAGACAACCTGAACACTATTTAAGTATAGATGAGGGAAAAGGTGTTGTCTCCGCTGATTGTGTTGATGATCCATTGACATTTAAGAATGCAATGGAAGATCTTTATAAAGAGGAATGGCTGAGAGCCATGAATCTCGAGATGAAGTCCATGTACTCTAACTCAATCTAGGATCTTGTAGACTTACTGGATAGGGTAAAACCCTTAGGGTGTAAGTGGATCTACAAGAGAAAGAGAGGAGCAGACGGGAAGGTAGAGACCTTCAAAGCAAGGCTAGTGGCCAAGGGTTATACCTAGAAAGAGGTGGTCGATTATAAAGAGACCTTCTCGCCAGTAGCCATGTTTAAGTCTATTAGGATTCTCTTATCCATTGCTGCCTATTTTAATTACGAAATTTGGCAAATGGACATCAAGACTGCATTCTTGAATGGCAATCTTGATGAGAGCATCTATATGATACAACTAGAAGGATTTGTGTCTCTCTATCAAGAGCAAAAGGTTTGCAAGCTACAAAGGTTCATCTATGGACTTAAGCAAGCATTTAGATCTTGGAACATTATGTTTGATGATGTGATCAAAACCTATTGCTTCTAGCAAAACGTCGATGAGACATGTGTCTACAAGCTCATCATTGATAAAAATGTAGCTTTCTTGGTCCTAAACGTAGATGATATCATACTCATTGAGAATGATATAGGAGTGTTGTCTGATGTAAAGGGCTGACTGGCTAGACAATTCCAAATGAAAGATTTGAGATAGACGAGTTATGTTCGAGGGATCCAACTTATAAGGGATCATAAGAACAAACTCATAGCACTATCTCAGGCATCATATATCGATAAGATTCTTATGCGATTTTCGATGTAAAACTCCAATAAAGGTAATTTACCTTCTAGGCATAGAGTTCACTTGTCTAAGGAACAGTGTCCTAAGACACCTCAAGAAGTTGAGGATATGAGACGTGTACACTATACATCGACAGTAGGTAGTCTCTTGTATGTTATGTTATGCACGAGACCAGACATCTGCTATGCAGTGGGAGTAGTCAGCAGATACCAATCCAACCCAGGATTGGATCATTGGGTTGCTGTCTAGACAATTCTCAAGTATCTTCAGAGAATGAGAGACTATATGCTAGTATATTCTGGGTAGGATTTGGTCCCGCTAGGATACACGGATTCTGATTTTCAGTCAGACAGGGATTCTAGGAAATCTAAGTTTGGATCAGTATTCATCCTAAGTGGTGGAGCCATTGTGTAGAGAAGTATCAAGCAATCTTGCATTGTTGACTCCACCATGGAAGCCAAATATGTCGCTGCTTGTGAAGCTACAAAAGAGGCTGCTTGGCTCCGTAAGTTCTTGAGTGATTTAGAAGTTGTTCCAGACCTTGATAAGCCCATCAAACTTTATTATGATAACAGTGGTGTTGTGGCTAATTCAAAAGAGGGAAGCATATAGAGAGAAAGTATCATCTCGTTAAAGAGATAGTGCAGAGAGGAGATGTGATTGTCACAAAGATAGCCTCACAAGACAATCATGATGATCCATGTATGAAGAACTTACCGGCAAAGTGTTTTCGGGTCACCTAGATGGTCTAGGGTTATGCAAGTGGGAGATTGTTAGGGTTTATGACCTAAAGATGTAATTTGTAAATGGATTTATAAAATAAATAAAAGGAAAAGTTCAATTCATTCATGTTGTATTGTTTATTTTATAACTTGTGCATATATATTTAACATCCAAGATTGCCTGATGTAATCTCGAATTGTGTATATGAGTGTCATATACAGATGGATAGAGTAAGAGACGTGCAATCTAAAGAGTCCATAGATAGCAAATAAAGCTGGTACTTTATTTGTGGTTAATCTATAGTTGCGGTTCATTCCGTAATGTACGATGATTATAGCCTGAATTATTCATATGAGATATGGGAATGGAGGCACCTTGTATGATGTGATCATATAGGACTGGGTCATGATCTATATGAATCTCTCACTAAGATCCGTTTACCGATGAGATTCATATATATCAACTAATGATGGCTATATGTGGGTGATCTTAATCCTGAGTGTCTTATCGACTCCTTCAGGTTAGATCGTGGTCTTTGATATACCATGGGTGAGGTCGGATGCAGTTCCCGATCAATATGTTTCGTATGTTGGGATTGCGGTTTGACTTGTGGTTGGGAATGTTTGTACACAATAGTGGAATCCACTCCTTCTTGTGAGAAGTAGATGGTAGTTCCCTTAAGGGTTGATTCGGGGCTTGGACAATATGAGCACTCTCCTAATTCCGTAAGGAAATATGATTTATTGTCCATTAGAGAATCAATGGTACTTAAAGGATATATGTAATTAGAGGGGTATAACAGACATTATGACCCAGCTCTAATTATGAACTATGTGGAGGATCACACCATATGTAATAGCTATATTGATGGACATCGGGTTGTATCGGTCTGTGTAATAGCGTCTACAGTTGAGAGAGTACAGCTTTGGGTTTTTAGTGGAATAACACCGGAGTTAATAATCAGTGAATTTTAATTAAAGAGTTTAATTAATTATTTCGAGGATTATTAGAGCTCAAAATACTGTGGGTCCATTAGGTCTCCTTGCTAGCCCGATCGATTTAGGTAACAAGGGTCATGGTTAATTAATTGGATTATCCTATTAATTGTGTTACAAAAGTGACACGTATATATTCGGGAATTAATTGAATAATGAGATTATTTAATTAATGAATGTTAACAGTTAAATTAATTAAATAATTAGATTATTTAATTATATTGATAATTATGAATTATTAATTAACTATTAATTGGAGGGTGTTAGTTGATATATGGATTTAGGTGATTTTACTAAATCATTTATCTAAGTATTTGAATTTAAGTTTAAATTTAAAATACTTATTATCACTTTTAATATATTATATATATTTGAAAAGGATAATTAAAAAATATATATCAATTATAACATAAGAGATTGTATTTGATACAAATTGGTGTGTACACATATATAAGTATTTGTATAGGATACAAACAAGGATATATATAAGAGAATATAATATATATATATATAAGTTGACTTTTTATCAATTATATAACAATAGTTAGATATATATATAAAACAAGCTGAGGCGTGATATATCAATAGATATATATGTGAAAAAAAAATGGTGCAGGTGAGTAAATATATATTTGTGAAAGGTGAAGCAATGCGTGAATATATGTTTGTGAAGCAAGGCATGAATATATATTTGTGAAAGAAAAAAAAATACGGAACCACTTCTGTTCATATATTTTTTTTGCATGAGATACAATTCATGTTTGCGTAAAATCAATACACCAAATTAAGAAGAAAAAGTTTCTTCAAGGGTTTCTCTACATCCTCCATTCAAGTTCCTGAGACCGTGAATCACCCACACGTAGTTACCAGTCTCTGGAGATAGCAAGGAAGATCG
The DNA here is from genome assembly GCA_032871835.1 of Dipteronia dyeriana. Classification (NCBI taxonomy): domain Eukaryota; kingdom Viridiplantae; phylum Streptophyta; class Magnoliopsida; order Sapindales; family Sapindaceae; genus Dipteronia; species Dipteronia dyeriana. The sequence goes on along the minus strand of CM065296.1, from coordinate 84,351,158 downwards.
AGTGGTTCAAACAGGAGCACACCGTAAAGTGAAAGAGCCTCCAAACGTTGGTATGTTGTTCTTCTGATTTTATTGATTACAATTTCCTGTGTTTACATATTGTATGTATTAGTTCCGAAAAATAATTACGATCCCAAGTTCACTGGTCCCAGATACAGATTATGATCTGTATTAAAAAATTTAAAACCTACTTCCACTGCGAGATCGGTGAACGGGATTCCTACAACAACTAAATTCAATCTTGTTGACTTTCTCACCCATCGAGAAATCGACGTCAACAAGTTACATAAAGTCGAATTTGAAGTTTATAAGATGGAAATAATTGTTTTTTGAAACTTGAATCTTCTTGAGCACTCTCCTTAAATCGTACGGTGAGTTTTGAATGCTTTGATCCACTTACAGTTATTTGTAATGGCATATATTCCATAGGTTTTGATATATTTTTTGAGTATGTTGTGGTTTTGAAAATCAATTTTGAAGTTTTCAAAAATTAGGTTTCTTTTGAAAGTTACATAGTAATCAACCATGTAATATGTTTTTAGTTCATCATGTAACATGTATGACATGTAATATATTTATAGTTCATCAATTAATATATTTTTAGTTCATCATGTATCATGTATGACATCTATTATATTTATGCCATGCAATAATGGTATTTGCATCATGTTATGAGTCAGTTTATCATGTCATGTCATATTTAACCCATTGGTTTACAATTTTTTTAATCTAAGTGTACCACTACATAAAGCAAGTAGGGCAACCAAAGGTTTCTCAGGCATCTTCCAGTGGAGAAGTCCCTAAGTAAAGAATTACTCTCAATGTGGGGCAGTGGGACACTTACATGTCAATTATCCTAATCCACCACCGTCCCAAGATACTAGTACATCAGCTATACAAGAAATTTGAGTTGGTATGAAACAAAATTATTGCGTATGTGGAGGAATCGAACACTATCGAAAAACTTGCCCAGATAAGCAAAGCCAAGGAATAAATTTGTGTGTTACTGGTTTGTTGAATGTACTGTTGTAACATTTTTTTAAGTAAGTGAACTTGTTTTGTATTGTTGACCTTTTTTTAATTTAGTGAACTTCATTATGTTTTGGTCATGTCACCTAATTTATAATTTATGATAACTTGTGTTTGTGAACTATAATACATGATGAACGGTCAAGACATGATAGGTTTAACAGTAACTTACCTAGAAATGGCATGATAAACTACCCAAATATTGCATGATGAATGAAATGGTATGATGGACTACTCAGATATAACATGATGAACAATAATTTACCTAGAAATGACATGATGGACTACCCAAATATGACATGATGTACAATAATTTTCCTAGAAATGACATGATGGACTACCCAGATATGACATGATGAACAATAATCTATCCAGATTTGTCAGGATTAACAATAATACATTAACAAATAATATCATCTTGTAATGTAAAACCAAATGGAATCATTGAAATAAAAGAAAGTCATTATACGATAAATTACAAAATCATCTTTCAAGTTTCCTTTAGATGATAGTTCTCTATTTGTTGCAAATCAAATGACCTTTTTTACTTACCACCTTGCATAACAATTAACTAAGTATAGTCTATAAAGGTCAGTTATTTGTATTATGCATTAACAAAATCAAACCTTAAATATCCTGAAATCAAACTAGTCAAACATACTTGAAAAGTACACATTCAAATGATATTGCATGACCTGTTTTACATTAAAAATGATACATGACCTGTTTTACATTCAAAATGATATAATTGTCCACAAACATTCAAAATGATATAATTGTTACATTTTATATCATATTTATGTTTGAAAAAAGTATACATTGCGTGAGACATCATTTGACAATTCCAAAAGGAAAATCACGTTGGTGCTCTATTGTAGAATATCTCCCACGCAACTAGTTTTCTAAATTCGGGCATCTTCTCTTTGGCGAATGTTATTGTTTTCTTTAATACGGAATTTTCACAATACTTAAGCATAAAAGCTCCACAACTACAACTGTATGCAAAAAAAAATAAAAAACATGTTATTAAATGTAAAAAGCTAAAACATAACAAATAATGTTACAAATGTAAGTTGCATACCCATCCTTTTGCTATGTAATCTCCTTTTTAGGAACCATTTTCGTTTCAACCAATCCAGTGGGCGGATTGATTCCCGTCTTGTCATAGTAACCCGTTACAGGCAATATTGTTGGTAGTAGGTATCGTAAAGAGGTAAGCTCCTTGCATCGAGTGTACTTAATGTCTGGATTATTTTCTTGATCAAAATCATAAATATCTATGGTTTGCTCTTTCAACCAAAGCTTACACAACACTCAATGGTACCCTCCAATATTGCATGACATCAGAACCATATACGACACATGTATTTTAACAAAAAGAAAAATATGGATAACATAATCTTAAATATAATTAAAGGGTCACACTTCACTTACATAATTGAAATCCCACCACGGACAAGGGCAATCAATGTTCTCACCACGAACATAATGTAACCAACATTCAGGACAATTAAAGGTGTATGGGTCAAATGTTTCCTGTAATGGCCTTCTCAAGCTTGGTTATATCTTTTTCCACTCAATGGTCAGCAGTGTCTACAGAATGTATTAAATGTAGTGTATAAGTTGATAAACAAACAAACAATCAAATACATTGGGGAAAAATTTCACTTACATATAAAGGAGAAGATAGCAACACTATATTTTCCTCGAATGATTTTGGGTTTGTAACTTTCCTTTTCCACAACACATTTATATACACATCAATTTATTGTAGTATGCATTATGAATGTTAAATGTCTTCTAAATTTTATAATGCAAATTGATAAGTATTTAATTCCACAAAGTAATAAATTCGAAATATACATGTATGAACCTCACCAAACATCCAACTCCAACGGTCCACTATTTGCTTGAAATAATTTTGACTTTCACTTTCAAGATTCCCCACATTGTGGCTATAGAAATACACAAATCATTAACTGCACAATCTAAAATTTGCAAATTAAACAACAGAATACCTAGTTGAAAAAAAAGAACCAGTTATATAAGCAAATAGTTAAAATCTCGAACAAAAGTTTAAAAAAAAAATGGTTTTTTACACAATTGCAGGTTTAAGAATTTTCAAACAATTGCAGCATATGACAACAAAACAAAACAATTATTTGCTCCAAATAAGAACAGAGAACTCATCATCAACTAAAGCCCAAACAAGAATGCTAGCTTGTTCATGAGAAAAACAGTTCAAATTGCTATCTTTACTTACAAATTCCACTAAATTATCCATACCCATTTCAAACAAAAAAGATAAATCGACATATTAAACTACAAACAAGTTTCAAAAGCTTAACAAATTCTAACCTTCGATAAAATTGGATCGAGCAGTGAAGACAATAGGTAAAGATCGAGGTTTTTGGGTTCTATGCTTCTTGATTTGAAGATTTGACAACAGGGATTGCTTCTTCAATTCTAAAAACGATTTTGAATAGCTAGAGTTTGGTTTTCCTAACACATCGCTGCCAAGATGTATCTTAAAAGATGGTGGTTCTTACCGATGGGTACTCTCACAACGCCTCTTTCTCTTTAACGACAATGACTTCTTTCACATCGACTCCTTCTCTGGCTTGATTGATCTCCTTCTCTCGCCTCTTTCTTTCGTTTTTCAGAAGAAAAAAAATTGAAATTGAAAATGTCATGAAAATAAATGTTAGGTTAACAATTCAAAGGGCAACTTCATCTTTTTACAAAAATGATTGGTTAAAAACGAATTTTTACCAAAGCTTGATTAGAAAAGAATTCATGAATTTCATTTGGTTAAAAAATATCCTCTCGATAAAAATTTGATATTTCTTAATTAGACAGTGACCGAATTGTATAAACCCCTAAAGATTATCTTTAACTTTTTTTTATATATCACCTGCAATAGGACAACTCAAACTAAGGACATTACGGTAGATTATTTATAACTAATGACCGGAAGAAGAGACAAGAGGATAAGATTTATACAAATTTAACATCACTGCAGAGAGACATACTGAAAAAAAAAACAAAAAAAAAATGTAAACTTTTTTATGCAGGATCTTGAACAAAAAAAAGTAGATAATTTCGTACTTGAAACATGTTCAATGTAATGAATCAAGTAATAAACCTATAAGGCTATAACTAATTATAACTCTAAAAAGATTATCCTGAATATATTTTTTTGGATAATTACCACGATGACCATCAACTCTTGTTACCACCATCAAAATAGCTATCATATAGGAAATTGGTTTCAAAATGATCATTTTTAGCAAACATTATTACACTAATGGTCATTTCATCAAATTCTACCCATTTCCATATAATTACATCCAATGAGGTATTTTGGTAAATAAGGGATGATATTAATTTATTTTAAATATTTTTTGGAAATAGTTTTTTTATTTTTGAAATAAATAATTATCTTTAGTGTGTATATACATATAGCATATCCCAAATATATATATAAAATATATTTTTTTTATTTTAAAAATAAGTAATTATATTTAGTGTGTGTATACATATAGCATATCCTATATATATATATAGATATATAGATATATATATTTTTTCAACTTATATCAAATATACTTTTTAGAATTTTAATCTTCTCAAAAAATAAATAAATATATATATATAAGTTATACGGATATACACATACTAAATATAATTATTTGTTTAAAAAAAATGATTTCCAAAAAACATCTAAAATAAATTAATGTCATTCCCTTATTTATCAAAATGTCACTCATTGGATGGAATGGTCATTAGTGTAATAATGTTTGCCAAAAATGGTCATTTTGAAACCAATTCCCCATCTAATGGTCATTTTGATAGTGGTGGCATAAGTTGATGGTCACCGGAGTAATTATCCCAAAAAGGATTATAATTGTCATTTTTGATACCAAGTTAACCAATTGATGGCCACTAGATTAATTCCTAACAAAAGTTAATGGTGTTATAACGGAATGATCATTAGTGGAACATTGTTTACCAAAAATAGTTATTTTGAAACTAATTCTTCATCTGACGGTCATTTTGATAGTGGTGATAAGAGTTGATGGTTATCGGAGTAATTGTCTTTTTTTTTAAGCCGACTAATATCAAATGCACACCAACACAAGTGTAACAGTATTTAACTTTTCTTTTTCACTATTGGTTTTGTTTTTTAACACCCACTCTTGCTTGTTAGTTTCATTTTTCTAGTCTTATTTGAAATCAACCATAAATGAAATCAATTAATTCTTCCAGGAAATATATCCGCATAATGTAGCCGGTGTTGAAGAAAGTTCACATAATATTTCAGGTTTGAGTCACTCTCAATGATGTTATATATATAAAAAAAATTCAAGTTATTATACACTCATATAAGTTATATCAGTGCGTTGTATATGGATCATTAATTATAGATAAGTTTTGATACTATAGAAAAACCTATATATATATATATATATATATATATATATATATATATCTTCTTGGAAAGTGGGAATAGAAATGTTACATTATTATTTTATGCAGTGGTATAACCACATTATAAAACAATTATATGATCATATTTTAGTTAATAAACAATTAACCATGTTACCAATAACCAAGATATAATTAAAATGTTTAAAATGAGAATTTTATAATATATATAAGTGAAGTGACCTGAAACTTTGTTCAATTGAGTGACAGATTTCTTATTTAATGGATATATAGCATATGGAGAAAATGAAATATCAGTCTTGTTTTGTTTCTCTTTCAAGAAAATATATTACCAAAGTAACTATGTATATCAATGAATTTAGAAGACTGTCATCAGAACATGAATAAAATAAAAGTTGTGGACCAATTATCTGACGCAGCCTAGTTTATAATTTTATTAACGAGGGCCCAACACAACTCACAAGTGTTGTGGTCCTTAAGATATCTATCATATGATTAAAAATTTAAATTAAAAAACGGGCCACCAATTGCGGGCACAGTATTGAAATGAAAGGTATAGGTTTGGATCTTTTCACACGTCTTTTTGTATGCAACAAGATTGGGGATATGCCCTTGCCTTCACAAGCAAGAAACCAACTTTCACCCGAAAAAATAAAATTATCTAATCTCTCACATGCTCATGAGTTGAAAAATAAGCATTATCATATATTTCTCACTTGGGTTTGCAGTTGAAAATGTATATAAGATTCAAAATGAATGTGTAATGAATTGTTTTGACAAATAAAATTAATCTAATGATAAATACCCTCATACACATCAATGATATTATATATTCCAGTGATACTTCCAACTCCAAAATTTTAATAGATAAGAAAAAAAAATATTGTAAGGAGCTAATTCACATAAAATATATCATGTCAAACTTTTCTTACTATATTTGAAATGGTTTGAGACTTGAAAATCAAGAAAGATTCATTCACTTGTCTCAAAAAGTAAGAATTTAATTATGTAAATGTGACAGCCTCCACTGATAATGTAGTTTATTTATTTTTTTCATTAGTTAAATATTGCATTATGATTTGGTGTAGGTAGGAGTGAGACGTGTGAGCCTCAAATGATGGTCAGTCAAATTGTGAGATCAGTGATGTGGGGGGTGGGGCTCTGAATTTTTATTAAAAGGACAAGACTCATAAAAGAGTCTTTTGGTGAACATGTAAGGCTGTCTTCTTCCTCTATGCCAAAACTTGATTTTCATCACATACACCATTAACCTACTATATGCTTACACTTTCATAAATTATATAACAATTATGCTTAAACTGGTCAAACAGACTTGGTTAATACAATCAGACAGCTTCATTTTTGCTATAATTTCTAATTAATTGTGCTATAAGAGTCAATTTGACGCCTCAACATTAATCTTATCCATCTTGATCTCTCTATTTGAGAAGTTTAGAATTTAACCATGTCATTACACTTGCAATAAAGAATCATGTATATAGATGATATCAATAATGGAGAACGAGGTCTGTCTAGACAGAATCATCCACTCCCAAGATTTCTTATTATTTAATTCAACCACTTGTGTGTTCCTGAAAACTATGTAAAGACAAAAGAAATCTTAACTTTCTCTATATATTCAAATGATAATATTGTAAGAGTTTGTGTAATGTCTGGTCATAAAATCATCCATTGCCCATATGCCATATGAGATTTGCATCTAATAGTAGCAGTTGGTAGGCTGCTGATAAAATGATGATCTCAAGAAATGGGACCCATTGTTTTGGTCCCCTAACATCACCAACCAAAATCCCACGCAGGTCCCCCAACCAGAGGGCAGCTCTAAATTCTAATCTATCATCTCTTCTCTTGCCATGAATTTTTATAGTGTTGACCTTGACCTTTGAAACTTTCATCCAGTTGAAACACTCAAACAAGAGACCAATGTCTCTTTCTGCATGCTCATTTACTTGAAACCCACAAAATCCTAATCATGAGGTTCTCATCCATCGTATGTGCATCTAATAAGATTCTGCTACATATGTTTTTTTCAAAAATTATTCAAGAAAAAAATATACGTGTACATGTGATTTTTCAAGAATGATTCAAGAAAGATATATGCGTGTCAAGATGCACGGATATTGTGTTACGTTAGTCTCGTTGAAGCATTTCTCATACAAAATTCTTACGTGACAATAAAATAGAAAAAATATAGGGGAATAGAAGTTTGGAATCTTATAACCACCATTCAAACTTTAAGAGCAGTTGCAAGGTTAGTTTACTATATTTGTTCCTTTGTGCTCCACTTCCATGGAAAAAAAGGATAAAAGGCAGAGAAAGTGAAAGATATAGAACCATCCAGGATCTACGGCGTCATTAAAGTAAACAAGGCCATGTGAGTTTTCCCGGGAATAATTTGTCTTTACAAAAGCCATAAATTTCTCCAGGCAGCAACTTGAAATTTTATCTTTTCTGGCCCTGCCTGACTGAAATAATTGAACCTTGTTGTCTACTTGACTACATCACCGAAAAAGGGAAGAAAAGAAAAGCCACATTAAATCGGCAAAAGAAGCATGAAGAATATTGCAGATTTCAAGTAACCTTGAATCAATAGAATCAATAGAATCATAGAATCAATAGAATCTCATCTCATTCCTTACGTCTTAACGTCTAACTTTTCTAAGGTAAGCATGCTTAATGCAGGTATTTAACGTATAAATAAACATCAAATACATAAAAAAATAAAAAAATAAAAAAAATCCTTAACTTATGTTTGACCCTGATTATAGAAATCATGCTATATATCACGGAATCAGCGCACACAAGAAGATAAATACATTTGGAATGCGTTTTGTCTCATTAATACTTTATCTTGTGTGGCTGCCTGAAGTGAGGTTAATTAGACATTTCAATGCGTTTTGTCCCATATGATGAACTAGAAAGACGAGAAGACAACTGAGCAACAACTAAAGAACTCTGTTAATTAGACATTTCAATGTGTTATCTCACCCTCTTTAGCTGAAACGTCAGCCACAAAGATGCTACCTGAATCGGACCAGCCACCCAATACGTCCCTGTCAGAGCTCTGCAGCATGAATAGACATGCAAACCTGTCAGATTACTGGCATTTTGCCTAACACAACAAGCTCTCATCACATCAATTGAAAGATCAACTCCATGCTGATGCACAACTAACTGATCCAATCTCACTTCACAGTCCACAGTTCCAAGTCTTAGTTAACTTACAAAGTCCGAAAACTGGACACACTTTAACTTTTGAACAAGTGATTATACAGCCCAAAACACATCACATATAATGTAATAAAATTTTAAAAGAAAAAAAAAACATTTCATTGTTTTTCTTCATAACAAAATTAACTTTTTATTTTCAAACCAAAAAAGTTAGCTTCCTCACACAACTTGACTCAGATTTTCAATAAGAAAATCAGAGATAATTTGTTCAACCAAACCAACCCATACTGAATTAGTGAATTGAATGCTCATGATCGCCCTCGATAATGAACCAAAACTACTACTATCTGAACCTAAGAGGGGCCATGTCAGGTCGAGCATGGATGCAAAGTTGCAGCCAGTGTTAGAAGAATATATACCTTACTGAACCCAAGCCAATTTGAATCCCCTCTAAATGAAAATGCCTTGATGCTTTCTCTCCACTGTCCACAAAAGACCTGCACATAGTTATGTGTCATTTCAAAGTGATTGAGATACGAGACATTTGGAGAAACTAACAATGAGACAAATAATCCCTGTTATGTATTTTTTTAGTTTAGTAATTAGAATCATATTTGAAAGTTCATCTGCTAGTCTATTACAAGAAGTTGCCGATTAATATATGGCATGCAGTAGATATATTCTTCAAGAAATCAAAACCAACCCAACATAAAATTGAATCAAGTCACTGTGCAGTATGAGAATTTCCTAATTACAAAACTGGATGCTATGCACTGACCTATTTCGGCCTAAATTACAATGTTTCTGCTTGGATAAGTTAATTATGACCAAAATTTACCAAAACATCACTAATTAATTATTTAGTATCCTCTTTCAAAAACAAAAAAAGTTAAATTATTTAGAACCCGTCCTGTAAACGTTTTTCAATTGTTTTTCGAAAATGAAAATGAAAATGAAACAGTATTTTTTGTTTCAGTTTTGAATTCTGAAAACGCATCTGGTAGCATATACTGAAAGCCGTATTTTAAAAATAAAAATGGAAAAAACGCGTAAGGTAGGTTAACCGAAAACTATCAAAAATTAAAATATCAACTTTGACATTTTGTTTGATATTATTACAACTATAAACGAATTGATTAAATAATTAACCAATATAATTTTTGTATTGTAATTTTTAAATTAAACAAAAGTAACACATCAAAAATTAATTCAAAAAAACATATCAAAAATTGAATTTATCAAAACTAAATCTTAAATTATAAATAAATAATTATAATATATATATATATATTATATAATAAAAATATAACTGTATATATTATATTAATATATATATATATATTATAATAATATATTAAATATATATTAAATATTAATACATATATTATAATTTATATATATTATTTTATATATTAAATATTATTATATTTTTTTATATTATATTATATTATAGTTTTATATAATATAACTATATTTTAATATTAAATATATATGATATATTAATATATATATATATATATATATAATAGAGGTACTTTGGTCATTTGAAAATCTTGTCTCGTCTTGTCCTAACCATAACAAACGCATAACAGTACAATTAATAGTTCAAAAAAAATGAATTTTTTTATATAAAAAAAGTGAAAAACAAAAACGAAAACGAAAAACAAATATTTTATGTTTTTCAAATCTTTCACTTTTAACACTGGTTTTATTTTTCATTTTTTTAAAAAATAAAATAAAATGAAAATTGTTTAGCGAACGCGTTTTCTAAACGTTTTTGAAAAATAAAAACGAAAACAGACTGAAAAACGGCTGCAGAACGAGGCCTTAGCATCCTTGCATTTTCAAATAAGACAAATAAAAGACTAACCAAAGTGCAATCATAGTGACTGTTTAGAATGAGGAATAATGAGGATTCTCATTTTCTCCAATAACCAAACAATAAAAATAAAATGAACTAATCTCACAAGATAAGACAAAAAAGTTGAACAAAGTTTTGCAATCAAAAGAAGATATCCACCATAAGTTGCAGCTGATGTAATTGAGTAAAAGTAGTAGTCAAATAGACAATGGCTTTCAAAATTCATCGTCACCTCATAATCAACCCCCTGTACATAGATGTAATCAGCGTCAATGGATGAATAAGCAAGCCCAGTTATCTGCAATACAAAGAAAATAAAGGTTACTCTAACTACGATATTGTATCCCAACAGACAAAAATATATACAGCATAAAGTAAACAACCTTAGTGACATCTGTAATTACTCAGAACCCTCGTAACAACATGTCCACTTAAACAGACAATGCAAGGAATATATTAAAAGATGATTGTCAGCAATGTCCAAGATTATTAGGCATAATCAGAAACAATCTAACAGTGCAAGGCAACTTGGGTATAATATAGTCCAAAGTGAAATTCAAATTGTCAAGTCTTTCAACATATAGAATTGTACAGCAGGAACCATAAAGAGCCTATGATTTATCTAGTTTAGTATTTTGATCATCAATTTTACTGGTGATAAAAGAAGATATCATAATGATGTGCAGGCGGTGGAATTGGGTTATTACATTTTATTATATGTATATTTTGTTGAATGTACACGTCACTCACAGGTAAGACAATCCCTTAAAAGATTGCCAAATGGGCATCCGAGTTGACATCTAGAGGATTCCATTCAAAGCCATCACAAAGGAATAAGAACCCGAGTAAGTCTGAACATGGGTATTCGGCGCGTTATGTCCTACTCAGGACAAAATACTTAGCACATTATGTTCTACTCGAGACAATACAGGAAACCCGAATAAAGAAATCCAACAAACGATTCACACACGTGGGTAAACCAAGAATCATACTCCAATACGTAAGACATCCGTACCGAAGAGAATCTCTAGAAGGATAAAACGCCAAACAAGAAACAGATTCCAAATCAAGCAGCAACTCGTCCTAAAGAGATTACGTCACCGGAATCACTCCAAGATTTAAACTAGATCTTCACAAGGCCTCCGAAACAGGAAGGAAGATAAAGACGACTTCAATATGTCACCAGTCTTAAGTAAAATACAATTCCTTTTTCTTACTTGTACAACAAGGATTAGGGTTCTACGCATATATAAGTAGGCTCATGATCTCATTGTAAAGGCAGAGAAAAAAAATAGAGAGGAATTCAAGAGAGATGAAAGAGAGATCGAGTGGTGCGATTCTTTGTTTAAATAGTGGATTTGGCTTGCTTGTGCATTCAACCACCCGTGGATGTTTCTCCGATCACCGGAGTTTCACCACGTAAACTCTTGCCATTATTGCTCCAATTACTTTCTCTTTCTCTTTCTCTTTCTCTTCCTCTTTCTCTTTCTCTTTCGACAGGTCATAACAAAATCCAACGTTGTTGACTTTCTCATCCATAGAGAAATCGACGTCAACAATTGGCGCTAGATGGAGGAGGCTAAACCTTCGATCTGTTTAAGCAATGGCTGGTAGTGGAAGCAAAAACAGTTCCAGGGATATCCGGAAATCTCCAGATAATGCTCATATAGGCGGGACCACACGAGATCCCACTACAACCACCGGGAACCAACCAGCACCCCTGGCTGGTATCTAACAAATCCCTCCTACCAGTGAGGACATAGCACGTCGTTTCCGCGATGCACTGCAGCAACTACTAACGGATGCGGCAAGAGAAGGAGTAGACCTGTTGGCTACTGGACAGGCACACCTGCCAAGTCCTCCACCACTTCCTAGGCTCCGATCGGTTGTAGTTGGGTCGGGACCAGATGCACCAATAGTCGTTTGGGGTTCAAGTCCAATCAACCAGACTGGGCGTACAACACAATCAGGGCAAGGATCATGAAACGCCCGTAGAAGAACGGCCACGCCGAAGGCGAAGCCACAGTCATGCGGGCCATGATAGGCACCATAAATATGACCGACAGAGATCGGTCACCATCATCGGAGGATAGTGATCGATAGTCGATACCATCATAAATGTCATTGTGGGACCATACGCTTGCAGGGGTTAGATCATGAGGCTCGGAGGCAAGATGAAGAGGAGATGGTGACAGGTATGACAGTCACTCGACGGGTTGACCACCAAGGAGAACCGGTGGGCGATAGAGATATCGTAATAAGGAACCTAACCTGGGAAGTCGAGAACAACAGACGCCAGATGGATGAAATGATTAGGAGATATGGATACAATGAATTGTCTGACTATGATTCTGACAGTTCTTTCACTAGGGCCATTCTGCGAACCCCCTTCTAGAAGAGATTCAGGATGCCACACGTGGAACAATTCAATAAGGATACAGACCCTAAAGAACACTTCAGACGATATAAAAGCGCTATGGCCCAGTATGCCCACAGCGACCCATTGTTGTGTCTTAATTTTCCACAGACTCTTGGAGACACGGGCTCAAGATGGTTTGGGAGATAACCTCCGACAAGTATTGGGAGTTTCAACGAGTTGAGCAGAAGCTTTTCAAGACAATTCCAAGGCAATGTCCACAGGAAGAAGTCAGTGGCTTACCTTTCTCAGCTGAAGCAAGGGAATGACGAGTCACTAAAAAAGTATCTGGGGAGATTTGGTCAGGCGGTCTCAGAAATCGGCAGTGCAAATGACGAAGCAGTAATTGATGCATTCATAAATAACTTACAGAACGGGCGACTGTCCTTCGATTTAAGGAGAGCTCGATTAACGAGATATGCATACATGATGGATATGGCTGGAGAATATGCATTAGCCGAGGAAGAGGAGTTAGCAACAGGAGGTTGCTACATGCATTGAGGGAGACCCGAACAAAAGATGCCGAGTCAAAGTCACAAAACCATAAAGGGAAACAAAAAGGAAATAGCAAAGAGAGGAGCAAGGACTGGGGAAATTGGCGTAATATTGACCAAACCACGGAAGAGTTCCGAGGAAAGTATACGAACTACACCCCACTTCGGAAAAAGCAAGAAGAAATCTTGGCAATACTAGAAGAAAAGAATCTGGTGAAGGAACCACGTCGACAGTCCCAATTTGCTCGGCGAGACATAACGAAATATTGTAGGTTCCATAAGGAAACCGGACACTAAACTTCCAAGTGTTTCCAGCTCAAAGACTATATAGAGACCCTCATTCGGGATGGACATCTACAAGATATAATCCTAAAGAAAGATGAGAAGTCAGAAATTCAGAAAGGAATGGGAGATCATAATTCTGGTTAGAACAAAAGGGTCAGTCGCGAGGCAAATGAAGTGATACAAACTATCTTCGGAGGACAATCAACTGGGAGAAGTAACCGAGAGCGGACTCAGAAAATTCGAGAAACGGTGGAGGCAAGACAGAATTTTGATATGAACTCCATCGAGCCCGACCCAAAGAGAATAAAGGAAGGATGGGACCCAATAATATTCACCGATGCTGACTCACATGGGGTCGACGTCCGACCAAACGACGTTATTAGGGCCTGAATTGGCCATAGAGAAGTCAAGAGAATTTTAGTAGACAATGGTAGCTCGACAGACATCCTCAACGTGGCAGTTTATGATCAGCTCAGATTGGATCGAAAGGATTTGCAACCTTTCCTTACCCCGCTCAGAGGATTCGGAGGAGTTGAGGTTAGGTCTCTTGGGACAGTGAAACTACCTGTGAAGATCGGAGTAGCACCCTATCAAAAAACGGTGCTACTCGACCTTGTAGTGGTAGATCTGGACAACTGGTCTTACAATGCATTGTTAGGTCGACCTTTCCTGTACAAAACAAAGGCAGTAACAACTACTTATGCATTGAGGATTAAGTTCCCAACTAAATGGGGAGTAGGAACAATCAAAGGGTCGCAGGAGATGGCCAGAAGAGCTAATCTCTCGGTTTACAAAGACAGAGACAATAGTGAACAAGTATACACCATAACACAACCAGATCAGATCAAGGGAAGAACCAAGGGAAGAACCGGAGGTATCTAAAAGTGAACCAATAGAGGAGGTGGTCTTAAAGGAAGATGAACTAGATAAGAAGATTAAAATTGGGGCCAACTTAGAAGAAAAGGTTAAGCTGGATCTTATTAATTTGCTTAGAGAATACAAAGATGTGTTCGTTTGGAGTTATGAAGACATAGTGGGGATAGATGCCCGAGTAATATCACATTATTTGACGGTGGATCCAAATACGAAACCGGTAATACAAAAGAGAAGGTCTTTCAACCTCGAAAGAAGTCGGGCAATTAAGTAGGAAGTGGAGAAGTTACTTGTTGTAGGATAGATCAGAGAAATCAGTTATCCTCGGTGGGTAGCAAATGTGATTTTGGTCCAGAAGAAAAATGGCCAATGGAGAATGTGTGTGGACTTCACGGATTTAAACAAGGCCTGCCCAAAGGACAGTTTTCCACTTCTGAGAATAGACCAACTGATCGATGCTACATCAGGCAATGACTTACTCAGTTTCATGGACGCTTAATCGGGATACAATCAAATCCAGATGAATAAGGCTGATGAAAAAAAAACAACATTCACGACCGATCAAGGCTTGTACTGTTATACAGTAATGCCTTTTGGGTTAAAAAATACTAGGCCGACATACCAAAGATTGGCCAGTAGGATCTTTGCTCGTCAAATAGGAAGAAACATGGAAGTTTACATAGACGACATGTTATCCAAAAGTGTCTCGACAGACGAATATGCTTTGGACCTGCAGGAAACATTCAATGTCTTGAGAAGATACCAGTTGAAGTTAAATCCAAACAAGTGCCTATTCGGGGTTCCTTCAGGAAGGTTCCTTGGTTTCCAAGTTTACCAGATAGGAATCGAAGTGAACCCTGAGAAGATCCAAGCCCATCAAAAAATGACTTCACCAAGAACGCTAAAAGAAGTGCAACGCTTAACAGGGTGCTTAGCTTTCTTGGGCAGATTTATCTCGAAGGCCACAAATAGATGTGCTCATTTTTTCAAAGTGATCAAAAAGGGGAAAAGACTCGAATAGAATGAAGAGTGGGAGCAGGCATTCCTGGAAATCAAAGAATACTTAGGGCAGGCTCCCATCCTTTCAAAACCTAAAATGAGAGAAATACTCCACTTATACTTATCCCTTACAGAGTTAGCAGCAAGCTCGGTTCTAGTCAGGACAGAAGACGGAATACAGAGGTCAGTGTACTAAACCAGCAAAGCTCTTCTTCCAGCTGAAACCAGGTATTCACAGGTAGAAAAAATGGCTCTAGCTTTGGTTTCGACAGCAAGGAAGTTGAGGCTGTACTTTCGGGTACACACGATCCAGGTTTTCACCGATTGCCCGCTTAAGCAAATTCTACAGAAGCTAGAAATTTCGGGGAGATTAACTAAATGGGCGATCGAGCTGAGTGAATTCGATATTCAGTACATCCTCAGGACATCACTCAGAAGGCCAAGCAGTGGCAGATTTTGTAGCAGAATTCACAGAACCAAATCTAGAAGCAAAAAGAATGTTGGGCAAGAGTTTCTTATGGAAATTATATGTCAATGGTTCCTCAAACACTCATAGCAGCGGGGCAGGGATCGTGGTATGCACTCCAGAAGGAGATGATGTTGAATGTGACATGAGATTCGACTTCAAAGCAACAAATAACCAAGCCGAATATGAGACATTGCTGGCAGGACTTGAGTTTGCATAGCTCTCGGAGCAAATGAGGTCAAGATATTCAGTGACTCACAGATAGTTGTCAACCAAGTTTCAGACGAGTATTAGGCCAGAGATGAAGGTATGATGGCTTATTTGGGCATAGCAAAACAACTCCTCCAAAAATTCAAGGAATACAGAATTGTCAAGATCCCTAGAAAAGAAAATGTAAAGGCCTACGCTTTGTCCAAACTAGCATCAGCCAACCACAATCAGGCCAAAAAATATTCTGGTCGCACATCTTCTCAAACCAAGTATAGTTTAGCCGAAAAACTTTGAAGTATCAGAAATCCGAACACCGTTAGACGGTTGGATGACTCAGCTAAAAAGATACTTGGAAGAAGGTATACTCCCGGAAGATCCCTTAGAAGCCAAACGTATCAGGTACCGGTCAGCAAGATACACACTGATTGGAGAACTGTACAGAAAAGGGTTTTCCCGAACACTCCAAAGATGTGTATCAGAGGAAGATGCATATCGGATACTATAGGAAATCCACAGCGGAGTATGCGGAAATCATACTGGGGGGCAGAAATTTAGCACACAAGGTACTCCGGGAAGGTTATTATTGGCCTACTTTGTTCTCAGATGCACAGCGATGCTCAGAAAGTTGCAATGCTTGCCAAAGGATCGCTAATAATATTCGGCAGCCCCCTGAACAACTTAGAAGCCTCTCATCCCCATGGTCATTTGCCATGTGGGGACTAGACTTAATTGGTCCAGTGGCTTCAGGAATAGAGGGTGGAGCTAAGCATGCAATTGTGGCCGTTGATTATTTCACGAAGTGGGTAGAAGCTGAAGCATTAGTACATATCACGGAAGCAAATACAACAAACTTTCTGAAGAAAAATATACTCTACAGATTTGGAGTCTCAAATACCATTATCATTGACAAAAGCACCCAGTTTGACAATAATCAGACGGCTGTGCAACGAGTACTAAATTACAAATTATTATGCCACACCTGCCCACCCTCAAACAAATGGACAAATTGAACCAGTAAATAAAATCATCAAGCACACTCAAAGCAAAGTTAGATGCCAAGAAAGGCAGTTGGGTTGAAAAACTTCCTGAAGTATTATGGACCTAACGGACGACAGCAAGAACTTTTACAGGAGAAACTCTGTTCTCTCTGGCATTCGGAACAGAAGTTGTCATCCCGGTAGAACCATTGTATATATCGCCTAGAGTCAGACTATATGATGAAGATCAGAATGTTGGTATATTGTTACAAAGCCTAGATTAGTTGGAAGAGATAAGGGAGAAATCTCGAGCGCGAAATGCGGCATATCAGCACAGAGTGGCCCGGCACTATAACTCTCATGTTCGGATTAGGAAGTTCCAGCTAGGAGACCATGTGCTCATAATAGTATCGTTGAACACGAAGAACAAAGTTGCGGGATCATTGGCTTACAAATGGGAAGGCCCATACAAGATTGAAGGAATAGCTGGTCACAGGGCATATTGGATTACCCGACCAGATACCCCGACCGTGCAACGCCCAATATTTAAAGATTTTTTATCCTTGAAATTTGTTTCCTTTTTTCTAGTCTGGATAATTTTGTCAGTCAAAATCATATTGTTAGTTTTGCAGTTATGAACAAAAGCTCGACAGGGGATTTCAGAAATCTGAGCACATGATAATAAAAACATGTGAAAGTACACATGTTAATAAGAACATATGAAAGATGAGCGTATGTTAATGAGAACATAAAGAAATTGATTACATAAGAAATAAAATGTTCGGGGCTATTAATTTGGAAATAAGAACCTGTGAAAGATGAGCGTATGTTAATGAGAACATAAAGAAATTGATTACATAAGAAATAAAATAATCAAGGCCATTAATTTGGCGAAAATCCCGAATGGGCAGAGAAGCTCAAAGGAGCATGCCAGCCGAGCAAGGTCAGCCAAGACCTTAGCCAAAAGGTAAATCTGATAAACCAGATTCTGGAAAACGTCTCGGGGCGCCGTCAGGAAAATCCCGATAAGATGCGCAGCTGTATTGAGCAATTTAAAGCTTAACAACTCAGCAAACCCTTGCACAGATAAAACTAAGAGACGTCCTCAGTGACTTGCGTAAGGACTCGAACGTATGATCGTGGTGAGCATCGATGTATCGTTCGGGTAGCAACCGAGTATGAGACAAATATAAATCTACTTGCTCTTGTCTAAAGATGACTCGGTTAATAATATTAGTCAGTTTAATAAGATACTTGGTACATGAAATCGTGTTAGCCAGTCTAATAAAATACTCGGCGCATGAAATCACGTTAGTCAGTTTAATAAGATACTCGGCGTTTTAATAGTATTAACCAGTTTAATAAGATACTTGGCATTCTGAACAAGGCAGTTGGCAAAAATATGGAACTTTTATTGAGCATAAATTTTACAAAATACACTTTTTACACCCTATAATGCTGAGGATTTAGAGCTCTTGACGATGCTCGGATCAGGCACCATTTCATACTCCCGGAGAAGACTTTCATTAGAAGGCCAGGCGATCGAGCCGATCGAATTATCCATCCATTCACTGTAATCCGTTATAGGGACCGGTCCAACATCAGGATTCGACCCATCCACACCAATCTCATGACTAGCATAAAAGGTCGAAAGAGAGTACTCGGATGGAACTTCCAGATGCAGAGGATGAGGTTCTTTGCCATGACTGCAACAGTAAGCTCTCCACTCCCTCATCTGAGTCCGAAGAAGCTGTAAGGATCGATCCACATGGTTCTGGATGGATAATTCCCAATTAGCCCGAGCTCTATCAGTTGCCTGGTTCTTGACTTTGAAAAATTCGTCGGCTGAAACCAGCCCACGTTGGAACTCCCTAAGGAGTAGGGCATCATAGGTTGGGGACCTTTTGAAACGGTCAACCCCTTGGACTTCAAGTTCCAGCCTAGCCTCCTTTGAAAGGGATTCAACGGTCAGAGTCTGGCGCTCAAGGTCTACTATTTTCTGCTCGTAAGACGATTTGGCTTGCTCAACCTCTTGTTCAGCCTTGAGCATTGACTCTTGGACGGTAGAGAGTAAATTTTGGAAGGACACAGCCTTCTCTTCTGCAGCAGAAGCTCTTTCCTCAGCCTCCATTTGTTTAGCCAAACAGTGATCGGCAAACTCTTGAGCAGAACTCTCCTCCCTTTGATATATCGCTTCAATCCGAGCACGGCTGTCCTCACTCTCTTTTAACTGAGCTTCAAGACGCCTTATCCGATCCGCTTGATGTTGCGTCTGAACAAACTCAACAAACTCAACAAACTCAACAAACTCAACAACCACCTACAGGGAAGAATAAGTTAAAAATTTAAGGCAATGCGCACTAAGGCAAGGTCAGGATAAAAGACTTACGTAGCGCCCGCTGTTAAAAATATTTTGAAGACGATCTGTCAGGGAACCATCCCTGAAGCGGCTCCAGTGGTGGTCTCAGATAAAAGCCCGATCAGCTGACATCGTCCTCAACATATCTTGTGGGGTGGAACACGTAGGATTACCCGAGGATCCTACTCTTGCATCCTCAACTTCAAGAGGCAAAGAATCCCTGTTTAAATTGTCTGAAGATTCTAATCCTCCCAAAGGCACCTCAGTCTGGGCATTCGGGGAAACTCTAATATCGGCGTCATCGTCACTCGATTCAACAAATGACACCACCCGAGGAACTTTTTAAGGACGAGCGGGAGAATCAGTTGCCTTCCATTTCTCGACCCGGGAATGGTGGAAGCAGAGGTCAGCCGCGGGATCTTCTTAATCCTTGGTAATATCTTGGAAGGATTAAAAAAGATCAGGATGAAGGTTAACCTGCTCGTCTAGGGGTACCCTGACCCCTTCCTCATTCCCAACAGCGAACTGCTAAGCAGACACTTCATCGACCAGGGAACTAGGCTTGCCAGACACTACACCACAGGGATGCCCACCCTGTCTGCCTTCATCCTCGCCCTCGGGGCACTATCAGTTCCAAAAGGACCGCTAGGACCGCTTGACTCCCCCGCGGTCGGCTGAATGACTTCAGGAATATACTCAGAAATTTGCTCATCAGCCTCGTCGAAATCCTCATCCGACTCGTCATCAGGCGGAGTAACCCCTTCCTTATTTTGGCGAGAAGCTTCCTTACGACTCGCTTGAACAATCGATTCACTTGGCGGGCCTGAACATCGTAGACGATGTCTACATCATACATTGAATACAAACGAGTTAGAAAAGAGAACAAGATTAGTAAAACAAAGAACGAGAAAATTTTACTTACGTCTTTTGCGATAATCTAAAATCTGAGTGAAAAAACCAAGTTCTATCATTTCTTCTCATTAAAAAAATAGGACCTGTTTCTCTTTTCCAGGGTAGGCCGCCCGAACAAGTCTAGTCAACTCGGTATCAGTGAAAACAGGTCGTGACTTATTCCAACTATCAGGAGAACAAAAGAAACGGGAAACCCTAAGTACTTCTCGGTTTTCCTCAGCTGAGAGGTCGGTTTCGAGTCCCGAGTTCCCTCCGGTAAAAAACTAGCTACTTTTCGAGTACTTGTTGGAGGTAGGGAAACCCCACACAAAGCCTTTCTTCTTGGCGTCCGAGGAAATGTCGACTCCCCGGCTTACCTCTGTCCCCTCAGGAATTCAGCTATCTGGTTGGCTGGATAGAAATGTAAGTTCCTGTCCGACCAGACTGCCTTAGTGTATAAAAGTGCCTAATTTCACAAGGAGAAGGCGGTGGCAAGTTCATCCGGCTCCACATGTGCCACATACACATCAAGATCCTATAGCTGTTCGGGGCAAGTTAGGCCGGAGCAATCCCTGCCTCAGCAAGGAACCAAACAATAAAAGGCTGAAGGGGAAGAGTCACACCACAGCAGAGCATGGATCCATAAATTGCTACCATGGCCGGGGGAGGGTTCCACACGGCTCTATCATCAGCAGGAGCCAGTAAAACCTAGTCATCCAGATCAAATCAAGCGCGATATTTTTCGATTTCTTCTTTCCCGACCACATTCGGCTCGGCATCATACGCACTAGAAAAACCAAGAGAAAAGGGGATCCGAGAAGCCCGATGCACTTCATCGATGTCATTGTCGTTAATTATTTGCCTTCCAACCTGAATACTGCCTGAACCATGTTTGTGAACCATACGGCTCCTCTGATGTTTTTCCATCCTAGATCGTAAAGGAACTGTGATCAGAAACAAATGACTCAGAGAAGGAAGAAGATTCAGAGCTAGAATTGAAACGAACATCAGGATAAAGCCCAGAAACATCATTCAAAAAATCAGGCTCATCAGGTTCCCCCAATAACCTCCGAACACAAGAAACCAATTGAAAATCTCCACGCTCAAGCGCGTCGAAGCTATAACAAAAAGGCGTTAACGTGAAACAGGATCCATCCGAACTGACCTTTAAAACAGACGCGAAGCAACTGGGAAAAGCCTTAATAAAAAGCCAAGATGAATCTCTGTGTGAAAACCTGGGTTTTTTGGTGTTTTTTGTTTCTGCGAAAATGAACCAAAAAAAAACTGGGTTTTTGCTTCTGATGAACAACAAAAACTGCCTCCTTCAGTTTAAATAAACTATTTAAAAGGTCAAAGACACGAAACCCTAGGGTCTCAAAAAGCGAAAAAAATCAAAAGAAGGATTTGGTGACATAGGTGGCGTATCTGATAGACGACGAGTCGCGTCTCATAAATGATATCTTAAACCAAACGTTTAGAGGACACGTGTCGTGGAAAGAATAGATCAGGCCGTCAAGATTTTAAAACGTCACAATCATTAGATTTCGTGTGAAGAGACATACCGCACAATCATGGTTGCCATAAAAACACATCATAAATGCAGGGAATTGTTTAAAGATTATTATTCCTACATTAATGAGAAATCAAGAAGGGAAAGACAAGTCTAGTCGGAAGCTCGATTAAAATACTTATGCCAAAACAAAACTCTACTCGGCAAAAGTATTTTAAGGAGGTATTGTTAAATATATATATATATATATATATATATTGTTGAATGTACACGTCACTGACAGGTAGGACAATCCCTTAAAAGATTGCCAGATGGGCATCCGAATTGACATCTAGAGGATACCATTCAAAGACATCACAAAAGAATAAGAACCCGAGTAAGTCTGAACACGGGTATTCGACGCGTTGTGTCCTACTCGGAATAGAGTACTTGGCACATTATGTTTTACTCGGGACAATACAGGAAACCCGAATAAAGAAATCCAGCAAACCATTCACACACGTGGGTAAACCAAGAATCATACTCCAATACGCAAGACATCTGTATCAAAGAGAATTTCTAGAAGGATAAAATGCCAAACAGGAAACAGATTCCAAATCAAGCAACAACTCGGTTATTCAAGAAGATTGCACGCTGATAAGGAAATAAGTCCTAAAGAGATTATGCCATCGGAATCACACCAATATTCAAACTCGATCTTCACAATGCCACCGAAACAGGAAGGGAGATAAATACGACTTCAATAAGTAACCAGTCTTAAGTAAAATACAATTCATTTTTCTTACTTGTACAACAAGGATTAGAGTTCTATGCACATATAAATAGACCCATGATCTCAACGTAAAAGGCAGAGAAAAGAAACAGAGAAATTCAAGAGAGAGGAAAGAGAGATCGAGTGGTGTAATTCTTTATTTAAATAGTGGATTTGGCTTGGTTGTGCATTCAACCACCCGTTAACGTTTCTCCGATCACCGGAGTTTTACCATGTAAACTCGTCATTATTGTTCCAATTACATTCTCTTTCTCTTTCTCTTTCTCTTTCTCTTTCTCTTTCTCTGTCTCTGTTGACAGGTCATAACAAAATCCAACGTTGTTGACTTTCTCATCCATAGAGAAATCGAAGTCAACACATTTCATATAGGTTGGTTAATGGATTTGTTAATAGATGGAGTGTCACCAACTACGGAGGCTCCCACAGTCCAAAATATTTATTAGTACGCAGCAGGTAAAGCTACGAGTTAGTTTCTTTAACCACGGGCTAGTCAAAAAAGTAATGGTACATAAACTTGCTTTAACTAAGGTATCAGCAGAATAGGGTGAAAACCAGCAATTCTCATGTCATCTAAAGGAACCTAAAAGCATTAGCCTATAACCAATACAAATCCATAAATTGACCACTTTTGCGGAATCATATTAATGAACACTAAGGTGGCGTTTGGTTACCATTGTGGAATGGGAATTGAAATGATAATGAGAATGAGAATTGAAATGGAAAGGAATGGAAAACTGATTTCTTTGTTTGGTTGGGACTTTAGAATCAATATCTGAATCAGTAATATTTTGTTTGGTTAACAACTGAATGGAATGGAATCAACTGTATTTTGACCAAAATACCCCTAATTACAAAACATTTATAATAACATTATATATTATGGATAATAATAAAAAAAATATGAAAGTATATATAATATTATATTTATATATAAATATTATATATATATATATATTTATATATTATTTTAATATTAAATATATATTATTACAATATATGTTATATATTTCTATATTATATATTATATATTATATGTTAGTAATATTAATACTATTATATATTAAATAAAATATATCATATACATATATTACATAATAATATATATTATAAATATTATATATATATATATATATTATATATTATATATTAGAAATATTGATATTATTAATATTAATATTATTAAATATATAAATATTATATATAATTATATAATGTGTGTATATATATATAATAATATATATTATTAGAAAATATAATGTTCATTTTGGATAATAATAATAAAATATAAAAGTATAAATTATATAATAATATATATTATAAATATTATATATATATATTTTTTAATATATATTTATATATAATATAATATATATTATATATTATATATTAGAAATATTGATATTATTATTATTAATATTATTATATATAAAAATATTATATATATATATTATAAATAATTAGAAAATATAATATATATATTTTGGATAATAATAATAAAATATAAAAGTATAAATTATATAGTATATATATATAATATATATATATAATATATATAAATATAATAATAATAATATATTTTGTATAATATAATATATATTTTGGATAATAATAATATAATATAAAAGTATAAATAATATAATATAATATAATATATATATATATTATATAATATATGAATATATATAATATATGTAATAATATATTATATGCAATAATAATATATAAATTATATATATAGTATGATATTTATAACATATATATATATATATATATATATATATATATATATATATTATTTTTGGAAATGAGGGTATTTTTAGAATTGAGTTGTGGGATAGATGGTTATTTTTGGAAAGAAAATGTGTTAATGGAATGGAATGGACATTCCATTGGTTTTTGGATGGAATGCTCATTCCATCAAAATGGTGGAATCCCCATTCCAATGGAATGCTCATTCCATTGGAATTTAACAAACCAAACAAATGGAATGAATTTCTTTCGATTCCATTCCATTCAATTCCACCCAACCAAACATTACTACATCGAAGCATAAGCTAATACATCCGATAATGCATTTGAAGTCTACCTATGCATTAAAGCTAATTACTTCAAGAAACTGAAGTACTTATAATAAGAACAAAAAATTTCAAGATTTAGTCTCTCTCTCTCTCTCTCTCTCTCTCTCTCTCTCTCTCTCTCTCTATATATATATATATATATATATATATATATATATATATATATATCTTAATCAAGTATTGTGAAGCATATATGGTCACAATTATAAAAATCTAACATAATCTGTAAGTACCAGCAAGAGTTAAATAAAAACAAACAGGAAATCGCTTGTTCTTGATCCCAAATTAGAGCCGTAACAGCTAACCATGTCCTTGAATATCAATACAGATTAATTCGAAAAGAGCAAAAATTGTTTACAAAAACTGAGGAGAACGTTGCTAGATCTACTCACATCATATTTTGAACAGTGCACCCATCTTGATAATGCTGACCATCTACAAAGAAGATGCTGACAAAAGTCAGGACCTAATACTGTTTATGGTAATAAAATACTAAATTCATACAAACTCTACTAGTGATCAACAACTATGATATATCACTAACAGATTTAAAAAGGTAGACAACTCTGATTCGAACATATGACGAGTGGCCAAACCATAGTTCAAAGTTTACCACCCCCTCAGATGTAGTACAATTTATCATATAGACTAGGCTCAAAAACAGAAAGATTCAAATGCAAAGCAAATTCAGATGACATATAAAAATATAATCAGAGGAGGAGACCTTTTCATGAAACTAATTATGATACGCAAAAGCCTAAGCTTAAAGATAAGGGCCCAAAAATAGTATAAAGCTCGTAGTCTAACGGTAAGCATTGTTGAAACCAAACTAATGATGACCAACCTGCGAGGATCATAAATTGTCACAGTGCGATCCGCTCCGCCAACTGCAATATTACCAGTTGAAGAACTGCAAACAGCATATAAATTATCACCGATAGAACCATAAATTCGCTGTAGACAACCACCTTTTTCTTTCATTCTTAAGTCCCATATGGTCAACTGCAGTAATTCCAATAGTCGAGGCACAGCAACAAATGCTCATAAAGTAATGGAGAATAAGCTCATTTAATAACAGAAATACCTGGAATAAGAGAAGTTGACAAAATTTACCTGGCAGCCTTCAGTGACAGCTAATATTGAACTTTCATTGCCATGACTTAAATTCTGTATGAAGTTCAATGAAGATGGATACCAGAGTCTGAAACATGTTTAGATAGATAAAATGAAGTCCATAGAAAATCACCCATGAAAACCTGAAAACTGATAATCAATAATAAATTTTACATGCACAGTTCACTGGATATGATCATATCAAAGGATCCAATGACATGAATTATTTTCTGTAAACATAAAACTACAAACAAAAAGATCACGTGACAAACACATTTCCCTCTAAAAATTTGATTTTTCTAATTGTTGATTTGACTGCATTAAAGGTGTTATGTCTATTTAACTTAACCCAGCATTAGCAACAAGGTTAAAAAAAAATTGAGACAAGGCGTCAAAGCTCATTAACTTATCACTATAGTTTTTAATCAATTGGATACCAATTAACAATAAGTAACAAAAAAAATCAATATAAACCATTGAGATATACCTCATAAATAGTTCTTTTGAGATCAATATGAACAAAATTAAATTGTGACCAAGCCCATAATTCTACATCGAAGTCATTCAAAACAATACCAATCTCCAACCATATTATATACACCTCTGAAGCCTTACGGAACAAAATACTTTAATGAAACCTTACATTAAGGTCATCAAATCAACATAATTCTAGAGCCCCTTCTTGTCAAAGGGAAATCATTATCAATAGATGAATGAAACAAACAAACAAACAAATATTCACATCGTTTGTGACCCCAACTGAAAGTGGATAGAAAAAGAATAATCCATCACACACGAAACTTACGTGCGTAGAGTCCGGAGATGGATATCTTGGTCATAAACATCAACGCTTCTGCAAAAGCTATTAGCCACAGCTGCCTGGAATAAGATACTATTAAGTGCAATAATATGCATAATTTAAGGGGCAAATTGTTCGGTTCAGAAAATATATACATTGTAAACTAAAATAAATTAAAGCATATAAATAAGTGAAATGTCAAGAAACCAGATAGAGAAGCATAGGGTATTTTTTATTGTGTCCTCTCAAATTACCAACATTGACTGGATATGAGCAGTATAAAAACTCCATAACTTTAACACTTTCTGAAGATTCACAAATAAAAACCATTTCTTTTCGCTTAGCACCTTTCTCAGAGCCTATAGATCTCTCTCCGATTTTCTGTAAAATGCAACTATAAAGTAATCATTTAAATTTTAAAAATGGAAAGTCCAATGCTTCATGAATGGATCAAAGATATGTTTACGTATAAGCTGACGTAAAAAAAAAGAAAGAACAAAAAAAAAAAAACAGAAATACAGACAATTCACTCAAGATTCTTTGATGCTACTGTCATTCATAATAGTTGGAACCCTAAAATCCACATGCCTACCAATTTATAACATTTTACAGGACACTGGATAAATGACAAATTAGTTAAGATACTAAGCCTTAAAGATAGTGAATATAGCAGATACAATCTTCAAGATTGGAGACGGTTAGTTTCAGCAGTTATCATTTCTTGACAACTAATGTATAAATACATTCATGCAATTAAAAGATATTGTTCACTAGAGAAAGTAAGTACCATGGACCATTGACTTGGACTGAAGCAAAGCCCGGTCCAACTACCTTCTCCAACACCAGAATCTGGTGGCAACACTGAATACGTAAGCCTGTCTACATCTGAAAATTTCAGCAGTGCACATTGATAAGACATTTTACCAGTACAAAGCCCAGAGTCAGCAGTAGAAATGACAAAGAAGCTACCAGGAACAAAAATAAAAGAAAGATATTTCAGCCGTCACACTGTAATTCACTCAACAACATGACATCTGTTGTGTTCCTCAAACCAGCTAAAATCCAGCATCATATTGTTTAACTAGGGAAACAAACGGAATTACTAGTAGATGTATAAGAACACAGGATACATACAACACAGAACAGTTGCACCCAACATATCTGCCAGGCAAGATAAGAACTGAAAATTTAAACATCATCGGATATTAAAAATGGATCTTATCGAAAAGTAAGCACAGATCACCAACAGTGTATCAGTGCAGCAAAAAGGTTACCAAGAATAGAGTCAGAACAACCACACTTTAATTCTACTTTTAGACTATACAGTATACAATGACTGGGTGTCTGCTAATTTTCATTCAAATAATAGTTCATATACAGAGAAGACAGAAAAGAGAGAGGAGTGGGCTAAACTACTCAGCTAGAATAGAAATCGCTACATATGATGGTTTAAGATCGGTAACAGTAAGGTCCAGAAGAGTCCTGGAAACCTACCTACAGGAAAGCAGGACTAAGGCAAGAAGTAGAACAAAGTAATATGAATAAATCATGCCCTTTTAAACCAATTATTGAAAAGTAGGGTGTCAAATAACTCAGTTTCATTTTTTTGAGTTTGTTTGTTTCTCAGGAAAGTAAACAAGAAAGTAAAAAGAAAATTTCAGAGAAAACAACTCTGTTTATATTTGATGACTTATCAACCAAATATCTAATTTTTTACAACAAAAATACAAGTGTGATTAATACACACTATTTATACAATTGTAATAGAATGTATCTAACAAACAAAGCTGACTAGATACATTAACTAGACTAAGATATATTAACTAGGTGACATGGCACTTCCTTTGTTAACTAATACTACTAACATCCCCCCTCAAATTCACTGGGGACTCTGTTACAGTGAGTTTGTGCCTTAGAAACTGAAAACGATGAGTTGAAAGAGGTTTTGTAAACACATCTGCTACTTGATCAATAGAAGGTACATGGTTGATGATCAATTGCTTCTGTAACACTTTGTCTCTCACAAAGTACAAATCTAGTTCTATATGCTTGGTTCTTGCATGAAGAACTGAATTACTTGACATTGCTATTGTACTCAAATTATCACACCAGACTGTTGGAGGTCTTGGTAAAGAGAACCTAAGCTCTTGAAGAAGAGACTGTATCCAAGTTATTTCAGCTGTCACTGCTGCAAGGCTCCTATATTCAGCTTCAGTTGATGACCTGGAAACAGTATGCTGCTTCTTTGCACACCAGCTAATCAAGTTAGGACCCAAAAACACACAAAAACCAGTTGTTGATTTCCTATCATCTGGATTGGTTGCCCAATCTGCATCAAAAAATGCCACAAGACCAAGACTATCTGAAACTGTTTTTGGCCTAGTAAAATGCAAACCAAACTGAGTTGTTCCTTTTAGATACCTAAGTATTCATTTCACTGCTTTCCAATGCTCATCCATAGGGGATTGCATAAATTGACAAACTTTGTTTACAACATAAGATATATCAGGTCTAGTCACTGTAACATATTGTAATGCACCCACTATGCTTCTATACTCTGCCCCCCTGTCAAAAGGACTACCTTTGTAAGCTGAGAGTTGACTTGCAGCACTAGAAACCATTGGAGATGGGAGTCCTTTTGCTGTATGCATTCCAACCCTTTTTAACAAATCAAGAACATATTTATGTTGTGACAAATGTAGACCAGAAGCAGTATGTTGAACCTCTATACCCAGGAAATAATGAAGGCATCCTAAGTCCTTCAAAGCAAACATCTTGTTCAGCTTTTGTACAAGATCATTGATTTCTGTAGTATTATTTCCTGTAACAATTATGTCATCCAAGCGCTTCTGCTTCTCTTGAGAGATCGATCGATAATCTGCATCTCTCTGCTCACGGATCGAAGTCTTTATGTCCAATGAAACTTCAGTTGACGGTGAAATTGGATCACAATAATTTTCTTTTATGGCGACAACAAATATCGGCAGCAATCAAAGGAAATCGACTCTACAACTTTATTGATTCCTCAAGCTTGCCTCCAAAACGTCTCAATCAAGATGAATCTGTCAATGATGCTTTTCTTGATTGGGAGCAACAGGATCAGATTCTTCTTTGCTGGATTCTCTCTTCGATTAGTCAAGATCTCCTTCCTCAACTTGTTGGAGCTGCAACTTCATGTGAAGCCTGGAACATAATTGAGCGACTATTTTCTTCGCAATCGAAAGCAAACATGATGCAACTTAAACTTCAACTACAGACTCTTAAGAAAGGTACATCTTCCATGACTGAATACTTGATGAAGAAGAAGAGTCTAATTGATGCTTTAATGTACAGTGGAAATGTGATGTCTGAGGATGACAAAATTATGTATGTCTTGGGAGGATAAGGACCGGAATATGATCCTTTTGTGATTCCAATAACATCGATCAATGGATGTTATTCACTTCCTGAAATCACAGCTTTACTTTTGACACATGAAGCACGTTTAGAACAACATACACAAAGTGAGAGTTTGACTGTTAATATGGCTACTAATTCACAAAACTTTAATCAAAATAGAAGAAGTAATGGTGGAATGCAGCAGTATAGTAATGGAAGAGGTAATGTTCAAGGAAATACTCAAGGTAACGTGTATGGTTATAACAATGGAGGTAGAGGAAACTTTCAAGCTAATGCAGGTAGAAGAGGAAGAGGTCGAGGTCGAAACAATAATGGAAGATCTCAGTGTCAGATTTGCCATCGAATGGGGCATTCAGCTGTAAGATGTTATTATCGTTTTGACCAAACTTTCCAGACTTCTAATGCTACACAGAATGCAGCAAATAATGTCACTATGGACAATGGTCAGATGTCTGCAATGATAGCATCACCTCAGATTGTATCCGATCCATTATGGTACCCTGATAGCGGTGCAACTGAACACTGTACACCAGATCCAAATAATCTTGCAAGTAGAGCAGAATATCAAGGAAAGGAAAAGATATACATGGGCAATGGAACAGGTTTGAACATTCACTCAATTGGTTCAAATACTTTTTCAATTGACAAGCATGCATTTCATTTGAAAAATAATCTTCATATACCTCATATTACTAAAAATCTTTTGAGTGTCTCCAAATTTGTTAAGGATAATAAAGTTTTTCTTGAGTTTCATCCTAGCTTTTGCCTTGTGAAGGACCAGCATTCGAAGAAGGTACTTCTTCAAGGAGTGCTTAAAAATGGTCTCTATGTGTTTGATATTCCTCTCAAGACAACATCAAGTTGTTTCCCTACAAATTCATCAAGAGTCTCCTCACAATGTCATTCAGCTCAGTGTCAAGTCCATGATTCTTCCAAAGCTGTACATATTTTGAACAAAAGTTCATACTCTTTGTTTCGAAATAAGTGTCACATTTTCAATGTAAATACAGCAGCTGAGAAAGATATCTCAGTCTTGCATTTGTGGCATAAGAGGTTGGGACATCCCTCCTCTACAATTGTAAAACATGTTCTCAGTAAGAACAATATTGTGTTTCCTTCAAATGATTCATATTTCTGTCATGCTTGTCAACTAGGAAAGTTTCATAAACTTCCATTTTCTTCTTCAAAAACTATATATCAGAACCCATTAGAACTTCTTGTTGCTGATGTTTGGGGTCCAGCACCCATTGTTTCCTCAAAAGGATATAAATATTATGTTAGTTTTATTGATGTTTGCACAAGATATACCTGGATGTGTTTGTTAAAAGCTAAGAGTGAGGTTCAACAAGCTTTTGTCCTTTTTAAGAATCAAGTTGAGTTGCAGTTCTCTTGTAAGATAAAAATGTTGCAAACAGACTGTGGAAAGGAGTTTGAAATACTTACTTCATTTCTTCAAACACATGGAATAATTTTTCGTCATAGTTGCCCTTACACTCATGAGCAGAATGGTCTGGTTGAAAGGAAACACAGACATTTGGTAGAAACTGGTTTAGCTTTGCTTGCACAAGCCTCTCTACCCATGATCTATTGGGATGAAGCATTTACTACATCAGTGTTTTTAATAAATAGAATGCCATCATCAGCTGTAGCAGGGAAAATTCCTTTTGAGTTGTTGTACAGAACTACACCTAGCTCTGATACCATTTTGAGTTTGTTTGTTTCTCGGGAAAGTAAAAAGAAAATTTCAGAGAAAACAACTCTGTTTATATTTGATGACTTATCAACCAAATATCTAATTTTTTACAACAAAAATACAAGTGTGATTAATACACACTATTTATACAATTGTAATAGAATGTATCTAACAAACAAAGCTGACTAGATACATTAACTAGACTAAGATATATTAACTAGGTGACATGGCACTTCCTTTGTTAACTAATACTGCTAACACATTTGAATACATATGATGCAGGCTTGCCTTCAAAACTTCACTACATGTTAGGCAGACATAATAAAAATGAACAACAGAAGTACCTTTACCACAAGTAACCAGTTTTGAGACTATAAGATGACCAAACAAATCCACACTTCCCAAAACCAAGTAACCAGTACCTGCAGATATGAAGGCACAATAATTAACAGTAGTGCACCAATACATGTATGTCGAGTCCAACAGTTAGATCTATAATATTCTAAAAGAAGACCTGTGCATCATTATCCAGAAATAAACGAGAAAAAACTTACTGAAAAAGATACAATTGTGTCAATCAGCAAAGACAACTTAATTCTCTTGACAAACTTGACAAACCATTTTAAACTTAAACCACAAATATGTTGATTCGAATTCCAAGATTGCAAAAGTCATATACTATCAAAAGTCGACACAAGTCACTTACCACTGGTTCCAGCAAGCGCTATACTCTGAATTTCCGAACGATGAGGACATCGGTCAAGTAATGCAGAGTCAAGAACCTGAAAAAATAAGTCAAATCAAAGCTGACAGGATTAATACATAAACAATAAGATTAAAGTAAAACAAGCTGATATGGATACCTTGTATCGCACACGTCAAGAGAAATCAAAATGGACAACAAAAGTCAAAACCTGAAATACCTGTGTATATTCTGGAATCAGTAGACCCTCTTTCCCTTCACTGACAAAAGAATCTTCCACCCCAATCTACAAAAGTATATGGAAAAAAAAAATTCCAAATGAATGCCTTAAAAAAATATTAACAGCTGCAAATTAAGCTAAAACCAGTCTTAGGCACTGAAATTTACAAACTCGCATGCATTTCCAGCGACTACAGTCCTCCTGATATTAATTTATTTCATCAATTTAATGATTTCATAAATGAATTCAAAATTTTAAAACAAAAACCATCTTCAACTGTTTCTACTTGTTAAAATATGAGTTGTTAAAACAGGGTGAGCGTGTGTATATACTATTTATGTAAATGAAACCTGGAGTATGTAGACGTGGCAACCAGAGGCGATGTAGACCAAAAACGAAGAACCGTCTTCATTAACCTGATAAAAAAAAAATCAAAAGAAGAAGAGAAAATGAGTAATTATTATATTAGAGATTATTAGAGAGAAAAGATGGTAGTACATGGAGAGCGAGGCGAGTAGACTGGAGGTTTCCGGGAGATGGGTTGTCTATTAAAGCCGATGGCACCACTGCCTTTCTCAGACTCTTCGCCTCCAACAACACCATCGAGACACAGACACCCTATGTTTCTTTAACTTTTTTGGTGGTTTTAGAGGAGGGTTTTTCTCATCAACTGCCCACTTTTTGGGTGTACAACATGGTTACAAATTACCTGTTTGGCTATTCATTATTTTAAACTTATTCCTCAAGGAATGTTCGATAATCTCTTGAGCAAATTTACTGTTGTCAACTAATGCACATCCCCTCTTAGCAAAAGCTTGTGTGAATCGGGCCGGTTCGACCTAAAAAATTTTAGGTCGATTATTGTTCGGATTGGATTGGACCGGATTACGGCCTGAACATTATTCGAACAGAATCGGACCGAGTCTAAAAATTAATGAAGACGGACAATCTTAGCACCTTTCAAAACCTATATATACTTGTCGTATGTAAAATTTATCAGACATATACGTCATTGACAAATGATGAAATTGTCAGGTGGACATTCAAATAGGCATCCAGAAAATATCTCGTAAGATTTCCAAAAGAAGAGGAACCCGAGTAAATATAAAAGTAAGTATTAAGCAAAGTCTACTCGGGATCAGTTAACGCTGCTCGGGGTTAGTTGACGTCATGATATACTCAGGATTAGATGAAGTCATTCCGGACCAGCTAACATCATGTTCTACTCGGGACAAACATGAAGAAACCCGAATAAAGAAGCCCAGCACAAATCTCGCACAAACCAAGAATCATGTTAAAATACGCAAAGATATCCGCGTCAAAGAAGAATCTCAAGATAAATAGAATACTAAAACAAGAAAAAGGTTCCAAATCAGGCAACAATTTTATTTCTTCAAAAATACTAAGCATTTATAAGGAAATAAGTCCTAACTGGACTATATCACTAGAGACCAATCTTTATGCAAGTCTCCGAAATAGGAAAGGAGATAGACTACTTCAAGCAAATAACCAGTAATAATTAAATATAAAGATCTTTTATTACTTGTCCAAAGAGAATTAGGGTTCTGTATACATATAAATAGACCCATAATCTCGTCATAAAAATATATAGCAAATACGGAGAGAAAAAAGAGAGATCGAGAGTTGTAAATCTTTTTCAACAATGGATTTTGGCTCAGTTGTTTATTCAACCACCTGTTGACGTTTCTCCGGTCATCGGAGTTTTACCATGTAAAACTTGTGTCCAGTTACTTTCTCCTTCTCTTTCTCTTTGAAATTACAGCTAAAATCCAATCTTGTTGACTTTTCTCATGCATCTAGAAATTGACGTCAACAATTGGCGCTAGAAGGAGGGGCCGAACTTCGATTTGATTAAAATTAATGGCGGGGAGCAGAAACAGTCCTGGGAATATCCAAAAATCTCCAGATAATGTCCATATTGGCAGTTCACGAGATCTCACCGCAACCACCGAGAACCAACCAACATCCCTGGAAGGAATCCAACAAATCCCTCCGACCAGCGAAGACTTAACACGACGCTTCCGGGAGGCGCTGCAACAGCTGGTGGCAGACGCGGCAAAGGAAGGAGTTGATCTACTAGTTGCAGAAGAAGCGCAACCTCCTAACCTCCCACCTACAAGGCTTCGCTCAGTTATAGTGGGGCCAGAACTAGATACACAGGAAGCAGGAAGGAACTCTATTCCAAATAATCAGGCTGGATGTGAAACACCCAAAGAGAAGTAACCACGCCAGAGGTAGAGCCATGATCAAATAGCCGGTGCTAGACACCGCAAACATGACCGACACAGGGATCGGTCGTCATCAGAAGATAGTGATCGACATCATCGCAAGCGCCATCACGGAACCATCCACCTGAAAGGATCAACCCGTGAGACTCGACAGCAAAGTGAAGATCCAAAAAAAGGAATGACAGTCACTCGATGGTTTACCACTATGGCTATCTAGTGGGAGATAAAGATGTCATAATTCAAAGCCTGACCCGAGAAGTTGAAAACAATAGGCGTCAAATAGACGCACTGGTTAGACGTTATGGGTACAATGACTTGTCCGACGACGATTCTGATAGTCCATTCACTAGGGACATCCTGCGAACTCCATTCTCAGAAAGATTCAGGATGCCGCACGTGGAACAGTTCAAGAAGGACACAGATCCTAAAGAACACGTCAGACGGTATAAAAGTGTTATGGCCCAGTATGCCCACAGTGACCCCTTATTATATCTCAACTTTCCACAAACCCTAGGAGACACAGGCTTAAGATGGTTCGGAAGATTATCCCCAGCAAGTATCAGAAGTTTTGGTGAATTAAGCAGAAGTTTCTCAAGACAATTTCTGGGCAACGTTCATAGGAAAAAATCAGTAGCTTACCTTTCTCAATTGAAACAAGGAAAAGATTAGTCGTTAAAGAAATACCTGGGGAGATTCGGTCAGGCGGTATCAGAAATCGGCAGCGCAAACGACGAAGCAATAATTGTTGCATTCATTAATAATTTACAGAATTGACG
The DNA here is from genome assembly GCA_032871835.1 of Dipteronia dyeriana. Lineage (NCBI taxonomy): Eukaryota > Viridiplantae > Streptophyta > Magnoliopsida > Sapindales > Sapindaceae > Dipteronia > Dipteronia dyeriana. The sequence goes on along the minus strand of CM065296.1, from coordinate 84,315,345 downwards.
GCTATCTTTTGACTTAATAAAGGCTTGTCTAACCAGATATGCAGATATGATGGACATGGCGGTAGGATATGCACTGGCCGAAGAAAAAGAGTTAGCCACGGGAGGATGCTATATGCATTGAGGAAAACCGGAACAGAAGGATGCCAAGTCCAAGGTACAGAACTAAAAGGGAAAACAATAAGGAAATAGCAAAGAAAAAAGCAAGGATGGGGGAAACGGGCGTAATATTGACCAGACCACTAAGAAATTCCTAGGAAAATACGTAAACTACAACCCCTCTCTGAAAAAAACAGGAAGAAATCCTGGCCATACTGGAAGAAAAGAATCTGGTAAGAGAGTCGCGCCGACAATCTTAGTTTGCTCGGTGAGATACGACAAAATATTGCAGATTCCATAAGGAAACCGGTCATGAGACTTCCAAGTGTTACCAGCTCAGAGATTACATAGAAACCACCCTCATTCGGGAAGGACACTTACAGGATATAATCTTGAAAAGGGATGAGAGGTTAGAAACAAAGAAAGAGACCAGGGTCGATCACAGCTCCGTTCGAAATCAAAGGGCCAGCCCCGAGGCCAATGAAGTAATACAAACAATCTTTGAAGGACCGTCCACTGGGAAAAGTAACCGAGAGCGAACATAGGAAATCAGAAAAGTAGTGGAGGCAAGACAGAACTTTGATATGAACTCGGTCGAACCTGACCCGAAGAGAGTAAAGGAAAGATGGGACCCAATAATATTCACAGAAGCTAACTCACATGGGGTCGACTTTGACCAAACGACGCTCTGGTCATAAGTGCCGGAATTGGACACAGAGAAGTCAGGAGAATTTTAATAGACAATGGAAGTTCGACAGACATTCTCAATGTAGCTGTCTACGATCAACTCAGGCTGGACCGAAAGGATCTGCAGCATTTTCATACCCCACTCAGAGGATTCAGAAGAGTTGAGGCTAGGCCCCTCAGAACGGTTAAACTACCCGTAAAAATTGGAGTAGCACCTTGCTAGAGACATAATAACTATATATACATTTAAATCAAGAAATCTTCAACAATAAACTAATATAGCTCAGTTGATTAGAGATTATGTCTTTGTGCCTTTCAAACATGGTTCAAATCTTGATAGAAACATTTTAATTTTTTTTCAGGGGTTGACCAGCTATTATTGAAACTAAGGGACTAAAAGAAAAAATTTTAAAAATAACAATAAGGGTAAAATAATATTTTTACTCATTCTGTTATAGTTGACCGTTAATTTTTGGTCAAATGGACTAAAGTGATGTATTTTGAAAAAACAATGGACTAAAGTGACTAATATAGCAAAGACGTTTAAAAATGTGACAATTCGTTAAAAAGTAGGGACTTTAGTGATAATACTCCAAATCACATAAAAGTGCTTTTAGTCACTTTTAGCTTCTCTCAACTGAGTTTTTAAGAAGTTACAAATATATTCTTTTGTGTTTTATATTCTACTTTTAGAAAACGCGCTACAGTGATATTAAATGAAATTTTACCAACTTTCCAACTTTGTCCTTACCTTTAAGAAATTTAACAAAAAAAAATAGGCTTACATTGTTGTACAAAAAAATTGTTATCATAACTATACAAAAAAAAAGGACTAATTAATTCAATAAAGTATAATTAAAAATAAAAGAATAAAGTACAATAAAAAAATAAAAAAATAAAATAAGAAATTGGACTAATTATTTCAATAAAGTAGAATAAAAAATGGGACTAATTAATTCAATAAAGTACTATAATTATATAACACTTAACACTAAACACAAATAAACAAGAAAAATACAAAGTATAGCACATTAGCATCATCTAGATGTCTGTCCTTTTAGTAATTTTATACACTCACAACACTTATTACTTCAATTTATCAAACACTTTGAAATTTCTTTTAGTTTTCGCAGTGAAACAAATATTATAGTGTGTAATATTAATCAAGAAGGGGGGTGAATAGATTTTAATTAACTTTTACCCAAATTTCATTAAGAGTCAAATTGACGAAAATGCCCCTAATTAGTCATAATAATATCACAAGTGTAATATGTACGGAAATAATAAAAACACTTGAGATATACGTGGAAACCCTCTAAATAGGAAAAACCACAAGCTGATAAGTACGTCACACTAGAACCTCGAATCCACTAATGGCAAGGAATTACAACCTAATCCCGGTTTAATCCACCACCACTACCTAATCCCGGTATAAGTGAACCTAGTTCATCTTGCTTGTGCTTTAAGCTACCTACTCCCGGAAGCAACACAAGTCTTACTTCTCAATGAAGAGATAAAGTGTCCTAAGTTAATATGTGATGATATTCAATGAACAAAAAAGGCTAGGAAACCCTATATGTTTATCTAGGATAATGAGATGACAATTAATGCAATCCTAGATATCAAGTGCTAAATGACATGTTCAAATAGCTTAGCTAAACATAGATCAATCAGTCCAATGAAGCTATCACAGTACAACACTCAATCATGTCATCACAACAATCTCTAATTTGTATCTAGAAATATTCTAAGAGAATACAATTAATTAAAGAGATGGTTTAGCAAGCAAAAATACTTAACTTGTAAGAAGATAGTGAAGAGCTTACCAAACAAGATGTGATGAAGCAACCCTATCCATAGATGCACTCTAGATGAACTTAGATGATGCACAATGAAGTTTTGATGCACATGAGAATGCTTTGAGTGATTAAAAATGAGTTCTTGGAAGTGTTTTTCCTTGGAAATGTGTTCTAAGGAAAATATATGATGTTTTGAACTCTTACACGACCTTAAGACAATGATATATATATATATATGAGATCCAGACAAAATGATGTCATTTTGGAAAAAACGTTCCAGCTTCTTCATTGTGCGCTAGTGTGGTGCGCTGGTCGAGTAGCGCACCACCAGCGCACTGCCTACAGATTTCAATAGGAGATGGTCGAGTGGCGCACGTCAGTGGCTCAACACAAGGGCAAAACCACTGGAATGTTTACGCTGGTGAGACTGCGCTAGTCGAGTAGCGCACCACCAGCGCACGCCCACTTTTGCATCTTTACGCGGGTGCAGCAGCGCAACCCAGTAGCGCAACACATGCGACAACTCACTGGAATGTTGCGCTGGTGAAGTGCTCTGGTCGAGTAGCGCACAACCTGATTTCAACACTCAAACATACAATTTCAACAAGTTCAAGAGTGATGAAACATGCATCTTATTCTAATGCCAATCATGACATAAAACATTTAATAACAAGATGCAAATAAATCAATAAGAGTCATCAAAACTAAAATGCACACAAGAAAACACTCAACATATATGATCAAGAGTTATGCATGAATATGTGAGTGTGTGCAACTATCTCTTCAAAGTAAGTAAGCACAAGAATTATACATTTGGTGCTTCTCCTCTTGAGGTCTTGAGAGCCTAAGCTACCCTTACATGAACCCCAACAATGTGGTTGTTCACGAAATAAGCCAATCAACAAATGAGGACTTTTCAATCTCCCTCTTTGGCTATTTCGTGACAAAACCACCACTCACATTGATCCTCACAAAACAAAACAGAAAAACACCGGAAAGATATTCTACATTACAAAGAGATAAACATAAAAAAAAAACTTCAAGTCTTCAATCTCTTGTAGAACTATCAACCCTATACACAAGGCAAGCACAAATACACTTTCCAAACCAAGTGCATGTGAGATGATCAAGTGAATATAAAACAAAAGCATTTGCATTTAGAAATATGAGTATGACATCATGAAATGCTCATGCAATGCTCCCCCTCAACTGGTTACTCCCCCTACATGTAATGTCCCCCTTAAACAAGTACACTCATGCAATGCTCCCCCTCAAAGCCAACACATGCTACTCCCTTAACATCACAATATGCTAGGTCAATGCTACTCCCCCTTTTTGTCATGATATAGGCAAATGAGAAGTCCCCAACCGGGTCACTCAAAGCAAAGAAAGAAAAGAGCATACAAGATTGTTGCATAATTATATAAGCCACATTTATGCAATCTCAATTGATAGGAGAGACACAAGGAGATTTATTTGAAGACAATGTGTGAATCAAAAAATGCTTTGCATACAAGACATGTTGCATTCAAGTCCAAAAACAATGGTATTTGGCAAAGCAAATGACAAAGGTTTCCAATATAATTCAAACCAATTTCACCATTTGTCATGAGAGAAGCAAGGATATAGAGTTCTTATAGATATCAAGTTTTAAAGGCACTATATCCAACTTTAAAAGCTAAACATGGCATGAGCAACTTTGCACCCTATCTGATTTTTCCGGGAGGATACCCGTATGATAATAGCCATGTTCAACTAATAAAGAAAGAGAGACATTGATTAAATATTTTAGTGTCACTAGTATGTTTCACACAATGTTTTGCATTTAACAATTGCAATCAACAAATCATGCTTTATCATTTTTCATTAGCATGTCATTTAAGAATCATCATGTCATGAAGATAATTATAGGTCATTCAACATGTACTTCCAATGTATATCTCCTAGTCCAAAAATGCATGTTTGAACATAAATATAACATGGATTGTAATCAAAGCAAAGTTCACACTCATTGAAGAAAATACAATATAATATATAAGTGCAACCAAGCTACTCAAGCAATCAATAAAGGAGCATAAACATTTTAAAAAAATGGATGCAACAAGTATACAATAGCTATCTTTGCTTGAGTTCGCCTTATGTGGTCAAAGACCACAACACATCACTCCATTAAACAAATCCCAATAGATCTACTAAGAGTCTTGAATATAGTAGCATATAAGGGTTTAGTTAATAGATCCGCTAGTTAGTCATTTGTACCTACATGTCAAGTACAATGCATTTGTTCTCAACTAGTTCTCTAATGAAATGATGACGGATGTCAATATGCTTAGTCCTAGAATGCTGAACCGGATTCTTTGAAATATTAATTGCATTCATGTTATCACAAAAGAGAGTAAGAGTACCTTGATTGAATCCATAGTCGACTAGCATTTGATTCATCCAAAGGAGTTGTGTGCATCCACTCCTAGCAGCAATGTATTCGGCCTCAGCCGTGGATAAGGAAATTGAATTTTTCTTCTTGCAAAACCAAGAGACAAGGTTGTTCCCAAGGAAAAAGCTACTGCCCGATGTGCATCACTATAGCCTACAAGACTAGCATTAGTGTCAAAATAGTACAAAATCCCCTAGTTGGATGTCCCATTCACATATCAAATGATTCTCTTAACAGAAGAGAGATGAGACTCCTTAGAATCCGCTTGGTACCTAGCACACACACCCACACTAAAGGAGATATCGGGCCTACTTGCGATCAAATAGAGCAAGCTACCAATCATGCCACAATATAAAGTTTGGTCCACACTTTTACCACTAGCATCCTTGCTTAGCTTCAAAGTGGTACTCATGGGTGTATCATAATGTTTGGCACTTTCAAGACCAAATTTCTTTACTAGGTTTTTTACATATTTAGCTTGAGATATGAAAATACCATCATCCATTTGCTTAATTTGTAAACCTAGAAAGTAACTTAGCTCACCAACAAGACTCATCTCAAATTCATGAGACATGACATCAACGAATTGTTGGACTTTGGTGTCATTGGTGGAGTCAAAGACTATATCATCAACATAGATTTAAGCTATAAAGAGCTCATCTTTGTTTTTCTTGATGAATAGAGTCTTGTCAACACTACCCCTAGTGTAGCCATTGTCTATGAGATATTCGGTGAGACGCACATACCAAGCCTTTGGTGCTTGTTTCAACCCATATAAAGCTTTGTTGAGGTGATAGACATGATTAGGGTGGTGAGGATCCATAAACCCCTTGGGTTGCTCAACAAACACTTCTTCTTGCAAGACACCATTGAGGAAGGCACTCTTAACATCTATTTGATATAATTTGAACTTGTGCAAACAAGAAATGGATAAAAGAAGCCTAATGGACTCAATCCTAGCAACAGGAGCAAATGTCTCCTCAAAATCAATACCCTCAATTTGAGAGTATCCTTGTGCTACAAGTCTAGTCTTGTTTCGCACAGTGTTGCCATCCTTATCAGATTTGTTCCTATATACCCACTTGGTGCCTATCACATTTGTGTTCTTGGGCCTAGGAACTAGAGTTCAAACCTCATTTCTTTCAAATTGGTTAAGCTCTTCTTGCATGGTAAGAACCCAAAATTCATCTTTTAAGGCTTTATCAATTTGCTTGGGTTTTATTTGAGAGGTGTAACATGTGTAGCTAATTAGATTAGCCATTTGATGCCTAGTCCTAACACCCTCACTAACCTCTTCAATGATGTCCTCTTTGTCATGGAGTTTCCTAACCCATGGAGCAGGTTCTTTTGAGTTCAGGGGAGGAAGCCTATCAATAGGTTGTGTTATGTCATTATCAAGGTTAGTTTTTTCAACATTAGAGACATCAACAACTTTCTCCAAAGGGGAGTCATCAACTAAATCTACCTCCTCCTCATGGTCATTAGATTTGAGTCTAGTGTCATCAGTGGCTACATTAGATGATTCCATAACGGTCATAGTCTTTAGATTGAAAACTCTATAGGCTCTACTATTCAAGGCATAGCTAATGAAGATACCCTCATCACTCTTAGCATCAAATTTGCCAAGTTGATCACAGTCATTCAAAATATAGCATTTGCTTCCAAAGGTGTGGAAATAGCTAACATTTGGCTTTTTACCTTTTCATAACTCATAGGAGGTTTGCCTAGTGTGGGGCCTAAGGAAGACTCTATTTCCTATGTAGCAAGCCATATTGACGGCCTCGGCCCAAAGATTCCTTGGGACATTGTTGCTAAGCAATATCACACGGGTCAATTCTTGAAGAACCCTATTTTTCCTCTCAACAACTCCATTTTGTTGAGGTGTCCTAGGAGCAAAAAACTCATGAGAAATGCCTAGACTATTGCAAAAGTTTTCAAAATGAGCATTTTCAAATTCTTTCCCATGGTCACTCCTAATTCTCTTAATGCTTTTAATCTTAGAGTTCATTTCATTTTGAATTTTAGAACAAAGCATTATAAACTTGTCAAAAGTTTTAGATTTTTCTCTAAGGAAATAGGTCCAAGTGTACCTAGAAAAGTCATATACACATACAAAAATGTATCTCTTTCCACCTAAACTCTCAGTTTGCATAGGACCCATAAGATCCATGTGGAGAAGCTCTAGAGGTTATTTGGTGGTTATATACTTGCCCTTTTTGTGCATACTTTTGGTTTGCTTCCCTTGTTGGCAAGGTCCACAAACACCATTAACCTTTTTCCCAAGCTTGGGAAGGCCTCGCACAACATTGAACTTATCTAAAATTCTTAAATCCCTAAAGTTCATGTGACCAAGTCTTTCATGCCACAACTCTATTTGTTTATCCTTAGACACATTACAAGACACACTTCTAGCCTCAAGACAATAGCAATTGTCATTAAACCTCATACTTTTTAACAAGGTTTGTCCATTAGGCAATAGGATAGAACAATCATTTTTCCTAAACAAGACGGAGAGTCCATCATCACTAAGATGTGAAATGCTTATCAAATTGGCTTTTAGACCATCAACATACAAATCATTTAACAAGGAGGGTAATCCGGGAATGGAAATGGTTCCCTTTCCTTTAACCTTGTTTTTGGATTCATCACCAAATGTGACATTTCCTCCCTCCTCCTTCACAAGAGTCTCAAAGAAACTCTTATTTCCAGTCATGTGCCTAGAGCACCCACTATCCAAATACCAAAAATCACAAGAATGAGCTTTCAAAGCAATTTACGCAACATGACAAAGGTGTTCATCCTTTCTAATCCACATAGGTGCAGTATTTTCCTTCCTAGTGGTCAATGGTACATGGGCTCTAAATGTCCTAGGATCATGCAAAGGTGTTCCACTTTTCTTAGTGACATGCATCATGGCTCTATATGTCCTAGGATCATGCTTCATGGCTCTAGCCTTTTTATTTTCTATCATGCTTTCAATCTTACACAATTTGATATACCTAAAGCAATTTGGTCTAATGTGACCATCAATACCATAAAAATGACATATAGGTAAAAAGTTAGGAATTATATCATATCCTTTAGGATGCATTAGAGCCTTCCCATGTCTTTGTGGTTGTCTTGCTTGTTGTTGAGGAGCTTTCCTTCTTTGTTGTTGAGCAAGACTTGATTGCTTCCTTGGTTGAGCTTGCATGATGGGTGTCTTCCTTTTATGAGCTTTTGGTTGAGGGAAGTTAACTTGAGGAGCCCTTGTTGGATGAGCTTGAGGTAGGCTTCTTGGTTCCACCTTCACTTGAGCACTATTTGAACACTCTCCTAGATCAAGCTTCTTCCTAGGAGTTTAATGAGGGGATGACCCATTGAATTTCATGCTTCTTACAAAAATGGTCTTGCTTGGAGTGGAGGACATCTTGTCATCTTCAAACCCAAGCCCCTTCTTGTCACTTGGCCTCTTTCCAACATCTAGCATGTGGTCAAATTTCCTGGTGCTAGAGTTCATCTTGGCCAATAAATCTCTAGCATCTTCAAGCTCTTTCTTCAACCCTTCTATACTCCTCTTAGATCTTTCCAACTCTTCATTTAGTTGGTTAACTTGAGTTGAGAGGTCTAGGTTTTCTTTTTTTAATCTCTTGATCTCATTCTTATTCTTTAATCTTGAGCTCTCAAACTTAGCCATGTAGTCCTTGAGATCCATCCTATCCACACTTCCATTTATGGATTGTGATGAAGATCCATCATCACTTGAGTAGTTTTCCTCTTGACTATCATTCTCTTCTTCACTAGCATCTTTGCTCCTAAGAGAGGATGTAAATGCTATGAAGTTAGCCATGAGTTCTTCATCATTCGAATACTCATCTCCTTCATCAGAGTTATCACTTTCACTCCATGTGGCAACCATCACTTTTCCCTTCTTCTTGTTCTTGTGATTTGCATATTCCGAGGCAAAGTGACCTATTCCACCACATTCATAGCATTGGACTCCTTTCTTCTCGGTCTTTTCTTGCCTGGGCTCAAACTTTTTGAAGGGAGCCTTTTTCTTCAAGTCTTGACCCTTGGATCCAAAGCCTTTCTTCTCAGACTTGTATAATTTCTTGAACTTCCTCATTAGCAAGGCTATCTCTTCATCCGAGTCATCACCTTCCTCCTTCTCAACTTTAGAGGCTTTCAAAGCAATATCTTTTTTCTGTTTCGATGGTGTGGGGTTAGGAAATTTCCTAGATTCATAAGCTAAAAGCCTCTCAATCACTTCACTTGGCTTCATGTCCTTGTAACCACTATTTTCTTCCAAAGCCGTCACCTTAGACTCAAATCTATCGGGTAAAATCTCATAATCTTCTGCTTGATCTTCCTATCCAAATAAGGATCACCAAGTTGATGACTTTGGTTCACAATGTCCATCAACCTCACTTCGAAGTCATTGAAGCACTCGTTCTCATCCATCTTGAACAATTCGAATTGCGTTTGGAGAACTTAAAGATTTGATTCTTTAACCACATTGGTTCCCTCATGTGCAACTTCTAGGATATCCCATGCTTCCTTAGCTATTCTAGTATTTTGAATCAACTTGTATTGGTTATTATCCATTGCACATAGGATGGCATGCATTGCCTTCCTATTCCACTTTGAAGCCTCAAACTCTTGTGCATTCCACTGTGCCTTTGGTTTGAGTACATCATATCCTCCATTTGCAGGAGTCATCATGGGTGAAGTGTATCCATCTTCAACCGCCATCCATGCCCTGTCATGAATTTGGCAAATATACGACTCCATCTTGCCTTTCAATGAGGCATAATTCAATCCGGTGAGAAGTGGAGGTCTAGTGCTGGAAGCTACCTCGTTGCCACCGTTTCCACTCATTGTGTTTAATGAATGAATAAAATGAATGCAAGTGTATGAATGATCAATACACACACAAAATGCAACACACACCAAAATGAGCAAGGATCAACTATGTATGTCTAGGAACCTACTTTGATACCAATTGAAACAAATATTATGGTGTAATATTAATCTAGAGGGAGGGTGAATATATTTTAATTAACTTTTACCCAATTTTCGTTAAGAGTCAAAATGATGAAAATGCCCCTAATTAGTCACAATAATATCACAAGTGTAATAAGTGCGGAAATAATAAAAACACTTGAGATATAAGTAGAAACCCTCCAAATGGGAAAAACCACGGGCTGATGAGTGCGCCACACTAGAACATCGAATCCACTAATGGCGAGGAATTACAACCTAATCCCGGTTTAATCCACCACCACTACCTAATCCCGGTATAAGTGAACCTAGTTCATCTTGCTTGTGCTTTAAGTTATCTACTCCCGGAAGCAACACAAGTCTTACTTCTCAATGAAGAGATAAAGTGTCCTAAGTGAATATGTGATGATATTCAAAGAACAAAAAAGGCTAGGAAACCCTATATGCTTATCTAGGATAATGAGATAACAATTAATGCAATCCTAGATATCAAGTGCTAAATGACATGTTCAAATAGCTTAGCTAAACATAGATCAATCAATCCTATGAAGCTATCACAATACAACACTCAATCATGTCATCACAACAATCTCTAATTTGTATCTAGAAATATTCTAAGAGAATACAATTAATTAAAGAGATGGTTTAGCAAGCAAAAACACTTAACTTGTAAGAAGATAGTGAAGAGCTTACCTAACAAGATGTGATAAAGCAACCCTATCCATAGATGCACTCTAGATGAACTTAGATGATGCAAGATGAAGTTTTGATGCACATGGGAATGTTTTGAGTGATTAAAAATGAGTTCTTGGAAGTATTTTTCCTTTGAAATGTGTTCTAAGGAAAATATATGATGTTTTGAACTCTTACACGACCTTAAGACAATGAGATATATATATATATATATATATATATATATATATATATATGAGATCCAAACAAAATGATGTCATTTTGGAAAAAACGTTCCAGCTTCTTCATTATGCGCTAGTGAGGTGCGCTGGTCGAGTAGCGCACCACCAGCACACAGCCTACAAATTTCAATAGGCGATGGTCGAGTGGCGCACGTCAGTGGCGCAACACAAACGCCAAACCACTGGAATGTTTGCGCTGGTGAGGTTGCGCTAGTCGAGTAGCGCACACCCATTTTTTGCATCTTTGCACGGGTGCAACAGCACAACCCAGTGGTGCAACACATGCGACAACTCACTGGAATGTTGTGCTGGTCGAGTAGCGCACAACCTGATTTCAACACTCAAACATACAATTTCAACAAGTTCAAGAGTGATGAAACATGCATCCTATTCTAATGCCAATCATGACATAAAACATTTAATTACAAGATGCAAATAAATCAATAAGAGACATCAAAACTAAAAGGCATACAAGAAAACACTCAACATATATGATTAAGAGTTATGCATGATTATGTGAGTGTGTGCAACTATCTCTTCAAAGTAAGTAAGTAAGCACATGAATTTTACCTTTGGTGCTTCTCCTCTTGAGGTCTTGAGAGCCTAAACTACCCTTACATGAACCCCAACATTGTTGTTGTTCACAAAATAAGCCAATCAACAAATGAGGACTTTTCACACAGTACTTTTGAAAACCAGTTTACCAAACACTCAGTTGATTCTTCCTACAACGATTCTAAAAGCGATTCCCTCTACAACAATTCCAAAAACACTTCTCCTCGCAGCACAACAATGCCAAACTAGCCCTAGATGTGACCAAATAAAGACAACGACTATAGCTACATTAGATTCTAAAACAACACATAAAAAAACAATCCATACTGCATCAGATTCCAAAACAATAGGAGCTAATATCCATTCCTTGTCTAAGTACATAAAATTATTTTCCATCAAAAGATTTTTTTTTTTTAACCTAGTTATTTTTATATCTAGGATTACACTAGCTACACCTAATCTTTCATTACAAAGTTAGAAGTCAATAAACATTTAGCAGCATTTATAGCATGAATATTTGAACCAAAAATAAACAAGTCATCCACGTATAAACAAATAAGAATACAAACATAATTCTCAGGTTTATAATAAATGGAAGTGATAATAATAAATGCACTTATCACTTCCATTTATTCTAAAACCATTCGAGATGATTATACTATCAACCTTCTCATGACATGTTCCATTAGACTCTAGAAAGTCCATTTCATCATTAATGACTTCTTGCCACAAGTCATCATCCAAGGAACTTATGACTTCTTGTAAAGAATTAAGCCTCGTGATGCATATGTTTTTCAGCCATTTTTCATTTTTGTTTTCCAAAAATGATTTTGAATTCACGTTCGTTAATCGTTTTTCATTTTATTTTCAAAAAATGAAAAACAATATGAAAAACAGAATCAGTGTTAACAGTGAAAAATTTGAAAAACATAAAATACATGTTTTCTTTGTTTTTGTTTTTGATTTTCAATTTTTTAAAATATACTTTTTTCTTCTTCTTCGTTTTCGATCCTCTTTTTCTTCTTCTTCTTCTCCGAACCTTCTTCTTCTCCGAACCTTCTTCTTATCGGATCCTCTTTTTTTCTTCTCCCAACTTTTTTCTTCTCTGAACCTCTTCTTCTCCTTCTCTGATGCTTCTTCTTCTCTGATCATTCTTCTTCTTCGATCTTCTTCCTTTCTTTTTCTTCTTTTCTTCTTCTTGAACAATCTGGTTTCCTTTATTTTTCTTCTTTTTTTAATTATGATATATATATATATATATATATATATATATTTATTACTGTTATTTATATTTATTAAATTAATACTTATTTATAATTTAAGAGTTTATTTTTGATTAATTGATTTTTTTTTTAATAATTTGTGATGTGTTGTTACTTTTGTTTTATTTAAAAATTACAATACAAAAATTATATTGGTTAATTATTTAATCGATTTGTTTATAATTGTAATAACATTAAACAAAATGCAAAAATTGATATTTCAATTTTTGATAGTTTTCACTTTTCAGTTAACCTACCAGATGCGTTTGTTCCGTTATTATTTTTAAAATACAGTTTTCAGTATATGCTACTAAACGCGTTTTCAAAATTCGAAACTAAAACAAAAAACAAGGTTTTCATTTTCATTTTTATTTTCGAAAAACAGCAACTGAAAAACGCTTACAGGACAAACCCTTTGGATCTTCTTCTACGATGTGGGCATAAAACTCAGGCCCAAAGTCTTTGGAGGTTTGGCCTTCGTACTCCTTCTTGGTTGTAACTAAAATTTACCAAACACTATAGATCCAGGTTCACTACTATACGCTAACCCTCTATTAGAACCCTCATTATTTCTTAATTTGAAGGGAAATTTATCTTCAAAGAAATCAACGTCTAATGTTTAAATTGAACATCCTCAAAGCGGAATGGTCTGTTAAAGTCGGATGACTTGGAATCCATTGAAAAATATATAACTTTGACTAAAATAAACAATAAAACGTCTTAAAATTGTTGCGAAAAAAATACTTCAAAAGAAAATTGTTGTTGAAAAATATTTAAATAAAACAATTGCAGTTGGAAGATATTTCAATGAACAAAATTTTGTTAGTGTAAAATTTAATTAGAATAGAAAAACCTGGAAAATGTTCAAGTCACGAACAATGTTGTTCTCTTTAAAACGTTTCGCTGCTCTTCCATAATCGTGCAAGCAGTTACAAATTTGTCACGTCGTTCCTATGATAAAACTGTAGGGAAAATAAAACCCAGCGCAACGGAAGCGTGAGAAAATTTATTAAAATTAGGGTTTGCGTATAAAAAAAAAATCTCTTTTAATAACAAAAACCTTAACCCTAGAATAATTTATGTATATAAAAAGTATCATACCTTTTTTTTCGTGATGATTGAACTAGCGTCGAATTAAATTCGCAAGATCCTCCAATCCAATCACGAACGTGAATCACCTAGGAGTTTGAGATCATTTTCTTTAAATTGTATACCAGAGGATGGAAACAAATAAAATCTTCTTCTTTGTTAGTCACAATAATCCTCCAAGAGAAAAACCAAGAATGTCCGGTCACTTTTGAATTATCAATCAATTTTATTGAAACTCGCGTGAACCTTGATTCGATGTTGCTCACAAAACCCTTTTGATGCAAAGGATACTAGTGTACTATCGAAAACAAAAATGTTCCCTCTTTTCTCTATGTTTGGCAGAATTCTTAACACAATGAGTTGGACGAAGTTTTTTTTTATAACAATAAAAAGACAAATAAAAAACAACTTCTCACACTAAAAACTCTTCCTTGGTCGAAATTTACAAGTATATATATAGGAGACCAAATCCTCTTCCAAGACGGATTTACTTGGTGGGCAAGAATCATTTCCTTAGGTGGATTTACTTGGTGGTTAAGAATTTTTTTCTAAAAGGAATTCTATCCTACACCAGGATTTCTAATCCAAATCAATAGTGTATTTGTAACTGTATTAAAGACTTCCTAATTTGATTAGATAAATAATTCATTTTATTTATAACTTATCAAATATAGTCTTTAATATTAATTATACTACCAACAATAGTGTAATATTAGAAGATCATCTCCTAATAGACAAAGATTTTGACTTTAAATTAAATAATTAATTAATCAACAAACTAATTTATTTCCATTTAATTAAATAATTAAATAAAAATAATATAATTAAGCTATTTTAAATAGCCTTACCACCCAACACATATATATAGGCCATATATTATTTTTCTTATTTTATTAAATACATTGGACCTTAATAAAAAGTTCACATGTGAACTAGACCTATTCTTACAAAAAGAAATAAGTTCGCATGCCTTAATACAATTCTAAATGGATCCCTAAATTGGTTCGGTAGAATATATCAAGTGATCCATGCAAGTTCGTGTGGATTGGGGATCTTGGCGGGCTATCTAAATTTAAGCTCCAATAGACACAACACAATCACAATCAACAAATGATTCATTTAGGTCCGATATATTTAATTTTAGTTCATTCTACTAAAGAACTAAAATTGAACTCTTAAATAAAGATAGAAAAAGCTGATGTTACTCATTCGTACCCTAAACAACCTTATTAGAGAAAGTGTATACTTGTGAAGAATACCAGTAATCGCCAAGAGCTCATAGACCGTCTATAGCTCTCCAAGTTACCATATTTACTCATATGACCACATTTTGAACTTGGATATTTTGACTTGTCCAGAAGCCATGTTTCAATAGACACTATTGAAAACTTAACGTTAAGATTTAATATCCAATACCTCAAAATATCCATATGATGATATTCTACTCTTATTTAATAAATGGAGCCACGATGTCTATATCTATAAATGACATCCTCTATCGATTAATAAATGAATACCACCAAACTATCAAGGATAGACTATGCTATATAATCGTACTCATTGATAGCTCAAATGATAACACTTGCAACCATAAGTCCATCATTTACCTCAAGATTGAGATAGACTCTCCGATTGTCTTCAAAAGAAAAACTTTTATCTATTGACAGTTCTAGATAAAGTATTTCATTGTGATCATATTCAATGCACCCCAGTGCACTAGATTCTTTTGCCCAAAGACACCACACTTTGATGATTTTAGACTCATCATAACACATTTGATCCCACTCAAATGCTAGCAAAAGAATCTACAACTTTGACAAGATAAAGGCGCCCCACCTTTTATCTTAAGTTGTGAATATTATTCAAGACTAACTGAAGAATTGTGTCTACCTCATACATATCTAGATGTATGAACAATTCTTCTTTTCTCATAGTCTTTTGACCTTATGATTATTTAGTTTTGACAATTATAATAATTAAACTATAAATGTTATAAGATTTGTTAAACTAGAAATCACTTTATTAATATGAAAAGATTGTAAAATATAATATTATACTCTTGCTATCGAGCATAATCCTAACAAAAACAGTACAGAATCACCTCTATCTCATAACTTATTTGCAGGAAGAAGAACCGAAATTCTCAAACTCTTTCAAAAATTGTTCGGAATACTCACGAATTTCTTTTAAAAATATAACTGAGAGCTTTTGTTTTTTCAAAATGTTGTTCATATTGTAAATGAAGCTTGTTGACGTTGATTTCTGAATAAGCCAACAAGTATTGGATTTCTGCTATTAACTCAAAAAGAAAGAGGTTAGAGAAAGTAATTAAGACACAAATTTTACGTGGTAAAACTCCGATGGCCGGAGAAACATCCACGGGTGGTTGAGTGATCAACCAAGCCAAAATCCAATATGAATTTATTAAGTTACAAGCTCTCGATCTCTCTTTCTTCTCTCTGTATTTTTTCTATTGATTGTTGTCTATATCTTTTTTGGCGAGATTTTGGGTCTATTTATATGTTTATGGAGCCTTAATCTGCATTGTACAAGTAATAGATCTTTGTATTTAATTACAATTATTTGCTTGCTTGAAACTGATTGTCTTCTTTCCCGTTTCGGAGTTGAAACAAATATTATGGTGTGTAATGTTAATCTAGAGGGGGGGGGGGGAATAGATTTTAATTAACTTTTACCAAATTTTTGTTAAGAGTCAAATTGACGAAAATGCCCCTTGCTAGTTACAATAAAATCACAGGTGTAATAATACGAAAATATAAACGACACTTGAGATATACGTGGAAACCCTCCAAATGGAAAAAATAACGGCCTGATGAGTGCGCCACACTAGAACCTCGAATCCACTAATGGCAGGGAATTACAACCTAATCCCAGTTTAATCCACCACCACTACCTAATCCCGGTATAAGTGAACCTAGTTCATCTTGCTTGTGCTTTAAGCTACCTACTCCCGGAAGCAACATAAGTCTTACTTCTCAATGAAGAGATAAAGTGTCCTAAGTGAATATATGATGATATTCAATGAACAAATAAGGCTAGGAAACCCTATATGCTTATCTAGGATAATAAGATGACAATGAATGCAATCCTAGATATCAAGTGCTAAATGACATGTTCAAATAGCTTAGCTAAACATAGATCAATCAATCATATGAAGCTATCACAATACAACACTCAATCATGTCATCACAATAATCTCTAATTTGTATCTAGAAATATTATAAGAGAATACAATTAATTAAAGAGATGGTTTAGCAATCACAATAATCTGTTGTAGAATTATCAACTCTACACACAAGGCAAGCACAAATACGCTTTCCACACCAAGTGCATGTGAGATGATCAAGTGAATATAAAAATAAAAGCAATTGCATTCGATAATATGTGTATGACATCATGAAATGCTCATGGAAAGCTCCCCCTCAACTGGTTACTCCCCCTACATGTAATGTCCCCCTCAGACAAGTACACTCATGCAATGCTCCCCCTCAAAGCCAACACATGCTACTCCCTTAACATCACAATATGCTAGGTCAATGCTACTCCCCCTTTTTGTCATGATATAGGCAAAGGAGAAGTCTCCAACCGGGTCACTCAAGGCAAAGAAAGAAAAGAGCATACAAGATTGTTGCATAATTATATAAGCCACATTTATGCAATCTCAATTGATAGAAGAGACACAAGGAGATTTATTTGAAGACAATGTGTGAATCAAAAAATGCTTTGCATACAAGATATGTTGCATTCAAGTCCAAAAACAATGGTATTTGGCAAAGCAAATGACAAAGGTTTCAAAAATAATTCAAACCAATTTCACCATTTGTCATGAGAGAAGCAAGGATATAGATTGTTCATAGATGTCAAGTTTTAATAACACTATATCCAACTTTATAAGTGGAACAGGGCATGAGCAACTGTGCACCCTACTTGATTTGAGTGATTAAAAATGAGTTCTTGGAAGTGTTTTTCCTTTGAATTCTTAGACGACCTTAAGACAATGAGATATATATATATATATATATGAGATCCAAACAAAGTGATGTCATTTTGGAAATTTTTTTTTCAGTTTTTTCATTGTGCGCTGGTCGAGTGGCGCACCACCAGCTCACGGCTTAAAAATTTCAATAGGCGCTGGTCGAGTGGCACACGTCAGTGGCGTAACACAAGCACAAAACCACTGGAATGTTTGCACTGGTGCGGTTACGCTAGTCGAGTAGCGCACCACCAGCGCACACCCACTTTTTACATCTTTATAGGGGTGCAGCAGCGCAACCCAGTGGCGACAGTCCACTGTGAATGTTGCGCTGGTGAGGTGCATTGGTCGAGTAGCGCACCACCAGCGCAATTCCTTCTTCAACACTCAAGCAACCATACAAGCAACCATACAAGCAACAAGTACATGAGTGATGAAAATGCATCATATTTTAATGCCTAGCATGACAAAACTTTCATAGCAATATGCAAATAGGTCAATAAGAGTCATTTAAACTAAAATGCACACAAGAAAACACTCAACATATAAGATAAAGAGTTATGCAAGAATATGTGAGTGTGTGCAACTATCTCTTCAAAGTAAGTAAGCACAAGATTTTTACTTTTGGCACTTTTCCTCTTGAGGTTTTGAGAGCCTAAGCTACCCTTACATGAACCCCAATAATGTGGTTGTTAACGAAATAAGCCAATCAACAAATGAGGACTTTTCAGGAGTCTTGTATTGAAATCGAATGGGATTCTAGTAGTGCAGTCTGATTTGGACTTGTTTTCTTATAAGAACGTAGTCATTTTAAAGAAATAAATTTGTTGCATGATTGGGAACCCTTCTAGCTCAGTATTATGTTCTCTTTGGGATTCCTTGATATGGATATTTTCGTGTATCCTAATGACTTGATCCAAGTGAGCTACACACTAGGGCTTTAATTTGATTTTCATTATGCTTGTCCCGAGTAAGAACAATACCTGCTGGTCTCGAGTAGCGTCTTTTGATCATGAGTAACATCATTTGATTCAGAGTAAAAGCATCATTTAACAAGTCCCAAGTGTCGTTAGTTGATCCCGAGTAATATATGATATCGATTGACCCTGAGTGGATTTTATTCAATATCTACTTACTCAGGTTCTCTTTTTCGATGATGTCTTTGTAGGATATTTTCTGAATGCCTATTCGGATGTCCACCTGGCAATTTATCCTCTTTGTTTGGTGACGTGTTCATGCGATAAAATTCACATATGACAATACCCCTTAAAATGTTTTTGCTGAACAAGGTTTGTTCAGGCATAAATATTTTAATCAGTTATCAATATCTTTTAAGTATCTGAGTAAATATCTTGTCATAATGACGTGTTTTAATGATTACCCTGCAAATTCGATTTGCCTCCTTACGCGAGATCTTTAATGACGCTGACGTTTTGGAGTTCTGTCGGCGAAAGCTAGTTCTCATTCTGACACGTGTCTCTTGCCTCTTCGTTTTTCGATATCATTTATGAGAAACGACCTACTCGCTTCCCTGTGCGCTGCCTACATCATCAATTTTTATCATTGTTTTTTCCAGCCTTGAGATCTAGGGTTTCTTGCTTTGATTTCTTTAAATTCTTCACTCAGCAGAAGAAATTTCTTAAACCTAGATTTCTCAACAGAAAAAATTTCTTGAACCTTGATTTCTTTACGCAGAAGGTTGTGATTTTTCATTTAAGATCTTGCACCAGACTTTATTCATTGTTAGTTTTTAATGGAGCCATCTTCCCGTCATCGTCTTTTTAATGTCGCTCTTGATGCATTGGAACGTGGGGATTTCCAGTTAGTTTCTTGTATTAGAAGATTACTGGGGGAAATCCCTATAGATAAACCTCCATTTTTAGAAGTTGATGTTTCAGGGCTTCACCTTGACGTCACTTTTAGCCATGTATCGAGTTCTTCATCTAGTTCTCATTCTGATATTTCTGACCACAGGGTACCTCTTCGAAGGATGGGAAAACATCAAAGTAGAAGTGAAGTTCGCAAGCACAACTCGGGCAATATTTTGATCAGAGAGCAGATTGTCAACGAAAATGATGTTGAAGAGGAGTTAAGGGCATCTCGTCTTACTTTTCCTGCTGAACGCCTGAGTAGGTTTGACACCGAGCTAAATGTGGTTGGGTCAAATGAGATAATGAAGTATCGCTCCCGATTCGATTTGCCTAATTCTGTCACTCTGATTCCAGCGGGTGATAGAGCTGTATGGAATCCTCCCCCGGGTATGGCGGCGATCTACGGATCCATGCTCTGCTGCGGCGTCACTCTTTCCTTCCAGCCATTCATTGCTTGGTTTTTGGCTGAAGCAGGGATTGCTCCGGCTCAGTTGGCCCCGAGTAGCTACAAAATTTTGATATGCCTGTGGCACATGTTCAGCCAGATGAACTTATCGCCACCATCCCCGAATGAAATAAGGCACTTCTTTACGCTGAGGTAATCAGGCAAGTTGGGGACTTACTTCATAATGTCCAATTCGCCAGATTGCTGGGTCCCTAAGGGGGCAAAAGTGAGTCGGGAAGCTGATATCTTCGATGACCCTAAAAATAGGGGTTTTATATGGGGGTTTCCTACTGTCCAATAAGTTCTGGAAGAACAGTTGGTTTTTCACCGGAGGGAGTCTCGGGCTAGAAGTCACTGTTTCAGCTGGGGATACTCGAACGGTGTTGAAGGTCCCCCGTTTCTTCTGTTCCCTAGAGATTTGGAATAAGAAGAAAATCGAGTACAGCGATGCGGAGCTGACCCGAATCGCTCGGGCAGCGGTTCGCACTTTGGAGAAGAGGAGCAAGCCTTATCTTTTCGTTGAGTCGAAGATGATTGAATTCGTCTTCTTCGAAAAGATTTTGGGCCAACGCGGGCGATGTAAGTGATTTTTGTAATCTTTTCCTTTCATTGTTATATGTTTTTCTTGTTTTGCATTATGACGCGGTTCCTTTTTCCTTTTTTTTTTAAGTGTTTGATACGGACGTTGTCTGCGATCTTTAGGCTCACCAAGTGAAGTCAATTATTCAGGCGAGTCGAAAAGAGGCTTCTCGTCAAGGCATCGAAGGCATCGCTCCGCCTGAGTCCGACGAGGAGACTGATGCTGTTGAAGACAAATTTTCAGAAGATGTCCCTGAGGATGCTTTTTAACCAACAGCTGGGGAAACTAGTGGTCCAAGTGGCCCAACCGATACTCAGCTGCCTAGCGATCGGCAAGGCCAAAGTGAAGGTCTCGGTGAGGAGCCTACCGAGAGGACTAATGCCGGTGATGGAGGTAATACCTTTGCGGGATAGGTACCTCTAGGTCCCGAATTTTTTTAAGCCTTCCGGGATGATACTCAGGAGTATCCCGCAGCTGATCTAAGCTTCCACTGTTCTCAAGGTGAGAAGCGAAAAGCAGTCAGCTACCCGACTCTCCCACTTAAGGTCCATCGAGTGGTCTTATTTATTGACTCCAGTGATGAAGATGTTGCGGATGGGATTCCCCCGAGCGTTGATGCTGGAATGTTAGTGGATGTGGCGGCTTCAGAACCGAACAAGGGTTCCCTTTACCCCCGAGGTTTGAAATCTAGGGGCTGAATCCTTGGGGGTTCCTTCATATCCTTCTCCCCAGGATATGATGCGGGAGATGTCATCTGGTCGGGCTTTTATCAGAGACGACCGTTGGAGCTATTTCTGAGATGGCTTTCTGAGTGACCGTCTTCAGAATTTCTTTAATGGTGCATCTTATGTAAGTTACCCTTTATTGTTTTGCTTGTTTGTCCAATTTTTAGATATTTAATTAAACCTTTTTGGTAGATGGTGGCTGAATTCGCTGGGCTAGTTCAACAGCAGCAACATCAAGTTGATCGAATAAGGCTTCTGGAAGCTCAGCTAAAGGAAAACGAGGATCGGTGTGCTCGGGTCGAAACGGCTTATCAACAGGAGGTTGGTTATGCACAGGTTTTTTCCAACCACTGTCTAGCAAAGCAGATAGAGGCCGAGGAAAGGGCTTCTTCTGCAGAAGAGAAAGCAATATCACTTCAGAACTTATTGTCTTCTGCCTAGGAATCAATGCTCAAGGCTGAGCAGGAAGCGGAGCAGTCTAAGTCGGCGTATGAGCAGAAAATTGAAGATCTAGAGTGCCAAGCATTGACAGTCGAATCCTTATCCCGAGAGGCCAGGCTGGTACGATCGTTTCAAAAGATCTCCTGCCTACGATGCTCTTCTCCTTCAGGAGTTTCAACGAGGGCTGATTTCAGCTGGTGAATTCTTTAAAATCAAGAATCGGGCAACTGAGAAGGCCTGAACCAATTGGATCTGTCAATCAAACATCATCTGGATCGATCCTTGGAGTCTCTTCAAACTCAGATGAAGGAATGGAGAGCTTACTGCCGTAGCCGAGGTAAAGAGCCCCATCCTATGCATTTAGAGATTCCATTCGAACACTCCCTCTTGACCTTCTATGCCAGTCAAGAGTCCGTCGTGAAGGGTGTGGAGTCTGATGTCGGGCCGATTCCAGGAGAGGATTACAGCCAATGGATGGATGACTCAGTCGACACAATTGCTTGGCCTTCTAACGAAAGTTTGCTCTATGAATACGAAATGGTGCTCGATCTGAGTATTAGCAAGGGCTCCAAATCCTCACAATCCTGATTTTTGTAGATAGGATTTTTGTAGATTTAAAAATTCTTTGTAAAGATTACTGTAATAATTCTTTTGAAAGATTAATAAAATTCTGAGTAGCTTTTCTGAATCTGGTGTTTTGATTCTATTGCTCACAAAATTTCAACTTGCCTATGGTTGCTAAGTATCTTATTAAACCCGATATTTCTAATGTTCGCGTACTTAACCGGGTATCTTATTAAACTGGCTAACTCTGATGTTCGGGAAACTTCATCGAGTATCTTATTTAACCAGCTGTCACCTGAATAATGTCAAGTATCTTATTAAATTGGCTAACTCTGATGTTTGGGTAACTTCACCGAGTATCTTATTAAACCGGTTGTCATCTGAATAATGCCTAGTATCTTATTAAACTGGCTCTTGTAATCTTCATGCCAAGTATCTTATTAACTGGCTAGCTCTGATGTTCGGGTAACTTCACTGAGTATCTTATTAAACTGGTTGTCACCCGAATAATTTTAATTCCAAGTATCTTATTAAACTGGCTCTTTGTATCATTAACCTTGTCATCTTAAAACAGACAAGTTTATACTTGTGTTTCATACACGGTTGCTACCCGAAAATTACATCATGGCTCACCATAATCATATGTTCGAGTCCTTACACATTGCCAAGGACGTCTCCGCAGTTTTTATGTGCAAGGGTTTGCCGAATCGTTAAGATTTTGAATTGCTTAACACAGCTACGCATTTCACCAGAATTTTTCTCGATAGCGTCCCGATCTGGTGCATCGGGTTTGCCTTTTTACGAAGGTCATTTTGACCTTGCTCGGCTGGCATGCTCCTTCAAGCTTCTCCGCCCATTCAGGACTTAATGGTCGCGAGTATTCTATTTGCATGTTCTTATTATCATGTTTGTCTTCCATATGTTCTTATTATCATATGCTTGTCTTTCATATGTTCTTATTATCATGTGCTTTCTTTTGGAAATCCCAAGTTCGATGCTTTTCTTTCGGAAATCCCGAATTTGATTTTTTATTCATAACTGCAAAATCAATAAAGTTATAAATTCCAGCTAATATTTATCCTAACTAAAACTGTCTTGACTAGAAAAAAGAACAAAAAACAATTTAAGGATAGAAAATCTTCAGATATTGGGCCTTACATGGTCGGGGTAAAACCCCTCCATTAGTTCGTGCAATCCAATATGCCCCATGACCAGCTATTCCTTCGACTTTGTATGGGCCTTCCCATTTGTCAGCCAGGGAACTTGCAGCTTTATTTTTTGTGTTCAATGACATCTTTCTGAGTACCAGGTCTCCTAGCTGGAATTTTTTGACCCAAACGTGAGAGTTGTAGTGGAGAGCTACCCTTTGCTGTTATGCCATATTTCGTATTCGGGATTTCTCCCTTTTCTCTTCTAGCTCATCTAGACTTTGTAATAGCATATCAACGTTCTGCTCTTCATCGTATAGCCTGACCTGGGGTGACGAATATGACGTTTCTATAGGAACAACAGCTTCTGTTCCAAAATGCTAAAGTGAATGGAGTTTCTCCTGTTGAAGTTCTCGTTATTGTCTGATACGCCCATAACACTTCGGGAAGCTTTTCAACCCAGCTTCCTTTCTTGGCGTCTAGCTTTGTTTTGATTGTGTGTTTGATGATTTTGTTCACTGCTTCCACCAGCCCATTTGTCTGAGGGTGGGCAGATGTGGCATAGTAATTGGCAATCTGGTACTCTTTGTACAACTGTCTGAATTTCAAGTTATTGAATTGGGTGCCGTTGTCAGTGATTATAGTGTTTGGGACTCCAAACCTATAGAGTATATTCTTTTTCATGAAATTTATGGTGTTTGCTACTGTGATGTGCATTAATGCTTCAGCTTCTACCCACTTCGTGAAATAGTCAACGTCTACTATTGCATACTTCGCTCCACCTCCTGTCCCGGCTGGCATTGGGCCAATTAGATCCAAGCCCCACATGGCATATGGCCATGGGGACGTGAGGTTTCTGAGCTGCTCAGGGGGCTGTCGGATGTCATTAGCAATCTTTTGGCAAGTATTGCAACTTTCTGAACACTGCTGTGCATCTGAGAATATAGTAGGCCAATAATAGCCTTGCCTAAGTACCTTGTGTGCCAAACTTTTACCTCAAGTGTGGTTTCTGCAAACTCCTCCATGGATTTCCTATAATATCCGATATGCATCTTCCTCTGATACACATCTTTGGAGTATTCGGGAATACCCTATTCTGTATATTTCTCCTCCAACCAATGTGTACCTGGCTGATCTATACCTAATGCGTTTTGCTTGTAAGGGATCTTCCGGGAGCATGCATTCTTCTAGGAATCTTTTTAGCTGAGTCATCCAACCGTCTGGCGGTGTTCGGATTTCTAAAATTTCCAAGTTTCTTGGTTCAACTGTGCTTGGTTAAGGAGATGTGCAACCGAAATAGTCTTTGACCTGATTGTGGTTGTTGCTGACGCTAGATTGGACAATGTGTCTGCCTTTTCATTCTCCTCCCTGGGGATCTGGGTAACCTTATATTCTTTAAATTTCAGGATGAGCTATTTTGCAATGTCACTGTAGATTATCATGCCTTCATCCTTGGCTTGGTACTCGTCCAGAACTTGGTTGACAACTACCTATGAATCACTGAATATCTCAACCTCATCTGCCCCGAGAGCTACGCAGACTTTAAGTCCAACTAGTAGCGCCTCATACTCGGCTTGATTGTTGGTTGCTTTGAAGTCAAACCTCATGGCACACTCGACATCGTCTCTTTCTAGAGTGCATACTACAATCCCTGCCTCGCTGCCATGAGTGTTTGAAGACCCATCAACATACAATTTCCATGTGAAACTTTTACCCAACATCTTTTTTGCTTCCAGGTTCGGTTCTGTGAACTCTGCTATAAAATCTATCACTACTTGCCCTTTGAGAGATGTCCTAGGGATGTAGTGGATATCGAATTCACTTAGCTCGATTGCCCATTTGGTTAATCTTTATGAAATCTCTGGTTTCTGTAAAATCTGCTTCAATGGGCAATCGGTGAGAACCTGGATTGTATGAGCCTGAAAGTATGGCCTTAGCTTTCTTACTACTGAAACTAGTGCCATGGCCATTTTTTCTGCCTGTGAATATCTGGTCTCAGCTGGTAGAAGTGTCTTGCTGCTAGTTTTGTAATTGACAAGTACAGTTGGAGTGTCCCCCATCTGAGGTTTTGAAAGGATGGGAGCCTGTCCTAAGTACTCTTTAATTTTTAAGAATGCATGCTCGCACTCTTCATTCCATTCAAGTCCTTCCCCTTTTCTAATTACTTTGAAAAAGGGTGCACATCTGTCTGTGGCTTTTGAGATGAATCTTTCTAAGGAAGCCAGACATCCTGTTAGACGCTGTACTTCTTTGAGTGTCCACGGTGAAGTCATTTTCTACAGGGCCTGGATCTTCTCGGTGTTGACTTCGATTCCTCTTTGATGGACTTGAAAACCCAGGAATCTTTCTGAAGGAACCCCGAATAAACACTTGTTCGGATTTAGCTTCATTTGGTATCTCCTCAAGACATCAAATGTTTCCCGCAGATCTGAAGTATGCTTGTCTACTGTGATGGTCTTGGTCAGCATGTCATTAATGTATACTTCCATGTTCCTTCCTATTTGCCGTGAAAAGATTTTGTTGACCAACCTTTGATAAGTTGTTCCTGCATTTTTCAATCCGAAGGGCATCACAGTATAGCAGTATAAACCCTGATTAGTTGTGAATGTTGTTTTTTCTTCGTTAACCTTGTTCATCCTGATCTGGTTATACCCCGAGTAAGCATCCATGAAACTGAGTAACTCATGGCCTGATGTAGCGTCCACCAACTGATCTATCCTCGGAAGTGGAAAACTATCTTTCGGGCATGCCTTGCTCAGATCTGTGAAATCTACGCACATACTCCACTGTCCATTCTTCTTTTGGACGAGGACTACATTAGCCACCCATTGAGGGTAATTGACTTCTCTAATTGATCCTACAACGAGTAGCTTCTCTACTTCCTGTTTGATTGCCTGACTTCTTTCAAGATTGAATGATCTTCTCTTTTGTATCACCGGTTTTGCATTCGGGTCTACTGTGAGATGGTGAGATATTATTCGGGGATCTATCCTGACCATGTCTTCATGACTCCAAGCGAACACATCCCTGTATTTTTTAAGTAGATCAATGAGGCTTTGTTTGGCTATTCCTTCCAGGTTGGCCCCGTTCTTGACCTTTTTGTCTGGTTCATCTTCTTTCAGGGCGATTTCTTCAACCGATTCAGTTTTGGATTCATTCGGCTCTTCTCTTGGATCGAATTCGAATGATAGTGGCTTTTCGTTATGACTCGCCTGTGTTATAGTGCAAACCTGTTCATTCTTGTCCTTGAATACTGACAAGTTAGCTATTCGAGTCATCTCTTGGGATCGCTTGACTATCCCGACCCCCTGTTCGGTCAGGAATTTCATCATTAAGGCATAAGTGGCTGTTACGGCTTTAGTTTTATTCAGGAATAGTCGTCCCAATAGTGCATTATATGGCCAATTCTCCAAGTCTACCACCACTCGAGCAATACAGTTCTCTGGCAAGATGCTACTCCAATCTTTACAGGTAGCTTTATCGTCCTGAGTGATCTGACCTCAACTCCCCCGAATCCTTTGAGTGGGGTTTGGAAGGGTTGTAGGTCCTTTCGGTCTAACCTGAGTTGATCGTAAACGACTACATTGAGAATGTCTGCTGAGCTTTCATTATCTATCATGATTCTCCTGACTTCATAGTGACCAATCTGGCACTTATGACCAATGCGTCATTTGGCCGAACATCGACGCCATGTGAGTCTGCTTCTGTGAATGTTATTGGGTCTCATCCTTCTTTTACCCTATTCGAGTCTAGCTCGACCAAGTTTACATTAAAGTTATTTCTTACTTCTACATCTTCTCTGATTTCCTGAGTTCGCTCTCGGTTACTTCTTCCAGTGGATGGTCCTACAAAGATCATATGTATTACTTGATTGGCCTCTGGACTGGCCCTTTGATTTCGACCAGAGCTGTGATCGGCCCTGATCTTTTTCTTTGCTTCTGATTTTTCATCCATTTTCAAAATCACATCATGTAGATGTCCTTCCTGAATGAGGGATTCTATGTAATCTCTGAGCTGGTAACACTTGACAGTCTCATGACCGGTTTTCTTGTGGAACCTGCAGTATTAGGTTGAGTCTCGTCGAGCAAACTGAGATTGACGGCGTGGCTCTTGTACCATATTCTTTATTTCCAGAATGACCAGGATTTCCTCCTGTTTTTTTCGAAGAGGGGTGTAGTTGGCGTACCTTCCTAGGTATTTTGCCATGGTCTGTTCGGCGTTACACCTATTACCCCTGTCCTTGCTCTTTTCTTTATCGTTTCCTTTCTATTTTCCCTTCTGGTTCTGTACCTTGGACTCGGCGTTCTTCTATTCGGGTTTTCCCCATGCATGTAGCATCCTCCCGTGGCTAACTCTTCTTCCTCGACCAGTGCATATCCTCCCGCCATATCCATCATATCTGCATATCTGGTCAGTCGGGCTCTTATTAAATCAAAAGATAGCCGTCCATTCTGTAGGTTATTGATGAATGCAACGATTATTGCTTCATCGTTTGCACTGCCAATTTCTGATACTGCTTGGCCAAATCTCTCCAGGTATTTCTTTAGCGACTCATCTTTCCCTTGCTTTATTTGAGAAAGGTAAGCCATTGACTTTTTTCTTGTGAACATTGCTCAGGAATTGGCTTGAGAAGCTCCTACTCAGTTCACTGAAACTTCTGATGCTTGCTGGGGGCAATCTCCCGAACCACCTCGAACCCATATCTCCCAGAGTTTGTGGAAAATTGAGACATAGTAAGGGATCACTGCGGGCATACTGAGCCATGACACTTTTATAGCGTCTCACGTGCTCCTTTGGATTTGTATCTTTCTTAAACTGTTCTACGTGTGGCATCCTAAACCTTTCTAGGAATGGGGTCCGTAAGATTTCCCTGGTGAATGGACTGTTAGAATCATCATCAGATAAATCGTTATACCCATAACGTCTGACCAATGCATCTATTTGTGGTCTATTGTTCTCGACTTCTCGAGTTAGGCTTTGGATTACGTCGTCTCTGCCTCCCACTGAACTTCCCCGATGATCGAACCGTTGGGTGATTGTCATCCCTCTGTTTGGTTCTTCACTTTGTTGCTTGGTTTCACGTAAGATTCCATGATTAAGCTTACGATGGTGCCGATCGCTATCTTCTGATGACAACCGATCCCTGTACCGGTCATGTTTGCAGTGTCTAGTAAGGACTATCTGATCCTGGTTCTGCTTCTGGTATGGTCGTTCCTCTTTAAGTGTTTCACGTCTAGCCTGTTTGATTGGAGTAAGGTTCCTTCCAACTCCTAGTGTATTTTTTTCTGGCCCTACTACCACCGAACGAAGCCTTGCAGGTGGGAGGTTAAGAGTTTGTGCTTCTGTGGCTAGTAGATCAACTCCTTCCTTTGCTACGTCTGCCACCAGTTGCTGCAACGCTTCTCAGAAACGTTGAGTCAGATCTCCACTGGTTGGAGGAACTTGCTGGATCCCTGCCAGGAATGTAGGTTGGTTTTCTGTTATTGCAGTGAGATCCCGCGAGGTACTGCCAACATGGAAGTTATCTGGAGATTTTTGGACATCCTCAAAATTGCTTCTGCTACCTGCCATTGCTTTTGATCAAGTCGAAGGTTCATGACCCCCTCCTTTTAGCACCAATTGTTGACGTTGATTTCTGGATAAGCCAACAAGGATTGGATTTCGGCTATTAACTCAAAGAGAAAGAGATTAGAGAAAGTAATCAAGACACAATTTTTACGTGGTAAAACTCCGATGGCCGGAGAAACATCCATGGGTGGTTGAGTGATCAACCAAGCCAAAATCCAATATGAATTTATGATGTTACAAGCTCTCGATCTCTCTTTCTTCTCTCTGTATTTTTTCTATTGATTGATGTCTATATCTTTTTTGGCGAGATTATGGGTCTATTTATATGTTTATAGAGCCCTAATCTGCCTTGTACAAGTAATAGATATTTGTATTTAATTACAATTATTTGCTTGCTTGAAGTTGATTGTCTTCTTTCTCGTTTCGGAGCCTTGTAGTAGTGCAATCTGATTTGGACTTGTTTCCTTATAAGAACGTAGTCTTTTTAATGAAATAAAGTTGTTGCCTGATTGGGAACCCTTCTAGCTAAGTATTCTGTTTTCTTTGGGATTCTTTGATATGGATATCTTCGTGTATCCTTATGACTTTATCCACGTGAGCTACGCATTGGACTTTTATTTGATTTTCATTATGCTTGTCCCGAGTAAGAGCAATACCTGCTAGTCCCGAGTAACGCCTTTTGATCCCGAGTAACATCATTTGATCCCGACTAGAATCGTCATTTAACCAGTCCCAAGTGTCGTTAGCTGATCCCGAGTAATATATGATATCAATTGACCCTGAGTGGGTTTTGTTCAATATCTGCTTACTCGGGTTCTCTTATTCGATGATGTTTTTATAGGAAATTTTCTAAATGCCTATTCGGATGTCCACCTGGCAATTTATCCTCTTTGTTTGGTGACGTGTTTATGTGATAAAATTCACATATGACAAAGCTAAACCTCTATCTATAGTATTAGAAATAAAAGCTAAAAAACAAATTAACACAGACCATTAAAAAGAGAATAAAAAAAGGTTTTATCATTTTACCACATCTTTTTTAAATACCAAAAAAAAAAAACGTTTTATAGTATTTAACTGTATTTAAACACAAAAACGTTTTATAACATTTTTGAATTTAAAATCTTAAATACAAAACCGTTATATATTTTTTAATTCAATTTTTTTAAAGACACTTTTAACATATTCAAGCACTCATGTGCACTATAGATCTTGCATATTTGTTTTCATTTATCACATGTGAAAAAAAATGTATTTAGGAGTTATAAATTATTGAATTTATAAATAAAAAGAAATAAATATTTTTTTCTAAATAATAATAAAATTGATTAGATAACAAAATATAGTAAACGTATACTCACAAAAATACAATAGAATAGAATTAAAGAAATGGTATTTTTGACATTAAGTGGAATTTATTTATAAATTAAAAAAAAATTAGTGTGGTGTACGTGCAAATATGGTGTAGATACAGTTTTTAAGTGGTGCATATATCTTCACTCTTAACTAACTTTAAAAGTCCGATTATCGAACCTCGATCGAACTCCAACTGGATGAGAGTTTGATCGGATTTCTACCATTTTTTTCAACAAAAAAAAAAAGAAAACGAAAAATTTTAACTGCATACTTTTATTTTTTATAAAAATTAATATAAATATTGGTTCAATATCTTTATATATATTGAAGTATTACAATTTACAACTATTACAATAAGATTGCCGGGACCAATCAAGATCAGACAATAAATGTACGGTCTAGATATCTTCTCCCACTAACCGGAAGAAAACTCCTCACACATGTTTCTAAAATGTGCATGGTAGAACTGGAGCCACTAACCATCAATATGGAAGGGAGGTGCACAATCACTTGTGTTAAGAGGTGATGTACAATTCAATATCTTAATATTGCATGTAAGGAAATAACAAAAAATTCAAAAAAACTATGAACTAAATTATAAACAAACGTTCATTTAACTAAATTATAAACAATGACTTTAATTTAAATCATCCCAATTTATACTGCTAACATGAAAATCTTGATGTAAATTTAAACTACAGTAATGTTTATAATTTAGAATATTACTTAATTACAAACTTTATTCATAGTACTTGTTTATCATTACGTTAAACTCTATTGGTAATTAAATTACTCTCGTTATAAACTCACCTTTTTTATTTTTGTTTTGTAAATGACAATTAACTACTTTGAAAATTACATGTCAAGCCGCATTTAATATATAAATATAACTACGGATGCACATTTATCCCCGGGGTCCCAAATCCCCGCACCCCCATCCCCATTTGGGGATTTTTTTTGGGGAAAAATGGGGAAATGGGGGGTTGGGGATGATTTTCATCCTCAAATTAAAATGGGGATGGGGATAGGGGGACTCCTCCCCCTCCCCATTTCCCCATTTCCCCATTTCCTCCACAATTAAATTGAAATGGGGATGGGGATAGAGATCCCCATTTCTCCATTTCCCCCAAAAGTATATAAATATTATTAAAATATGTATTTGAATTATTTGAAACATTTTATATTGAATTTGTAATGCATTGATATTTTTTATTTGTAATGAAATGTTTGTTTTTTTAAAATTTAATTTATAATTTTTAGTTAAATAGGAAAATAGGAAAATAAGGGACCTGGGATACGAGAAAACAGGGAAAAACGGGGAAAATGGGGAACTGGGGATGGGGATGGGGGGACCTCCCCCCAAACATCCCCATCCCCATCCCCATTTTCCCCAAATGGGGAAAATGGGGAAATGGGGGGGGGGGGGGATGGAGGAAGGGGCTAGGAAGCGGGGATGGGGATGGGGGGACCTATATCCATCCCCAAACCCCAAACATGCATCCCTAAATATAACCATAGTAAGAAATCGCACAGACATAAATTTAAATCAAACACACAGATAACGAAAGCAATAAGAAGAAAAGAAAATGACATGAGAAATTTTAAGTGGTTCAGCAATAGCCTACATCCACATAGCGCATATATACTCAATCCACTATATAGAGTTTAATTACAATCTCTTTATCTCTCTCTTTCAGTCACCTACAAGTTGCCCTCTGATCGTCACATTTACGTACTTATTTTAGGACCCCATTCCCTAGCTTTTGTGCCTGTTTTTGAGCAATTTTTTTGTATAATTTTTTTTTTGAACCTTGTGTAAGTACTTTTTCCTAAAACTAGGTGTTTGAGCTTAAAGTGAAGATTAGGAGGCAAAAATGAGTGAAAAGTGAAGTTTGGAACACCTCTGCGAGCTCATCTAGCAGTAAGAAGTCGTAGCCAACGTCAGTACTTTCTACGTGGAAATTTCTACAAGATCATCAAGCAAATGGAAGTCGATGTGCAATTCAAGAGAAGTTTATGAGACCATTTATGCGAGTTCCAACTAACAGTGAAAATATGTAGCAAACATCAGTGACTTCTATGAGACCATCGAACAACAAGACATCGCAGTGCAACTCCAAAAGATTCTACTAAGAAACATCTTAGTGGACCATCTCACAATTGGAAGTCGTAATTTAGCTCCAGTAACTTCTGCGAGTTGATTCTTCGAGATGAAGTGTGTTGACGTCAATTTCTCGATGGATGAGAAAGTCAACAAGATTGGACTTTCGTTATGACCTGTCAAAGAGAAGAGAAAGAGAATGCAGTTCTAAGTTAATAAGACACGATTTTACGTGGTAAAACCCCGGTGATCGGAGAAACGTCCACGGGTGGTTGAATAAACAACCGAGCCAAAATCCACTATTGAAATTAAGAATTACACCACTCGATCTCTTTTTTTTTTCTCTGCTATGGAATTTTTGTATATTTTCTATATCTCTTTAACAACGAGATTATAGGTCTATTTATACATGCATAGAACCCTAATCATTGTACCACGAGTAATGAAAGAATTCTTTTGTAATTATAATTGGTTGCTTGTTGGAGTCGTCTTTAACCTTTTTCCTTTTTTGGAGATTGTATGGAGATCGATTGGGACTTCTGGTGATATAGTGCGTTTAGGACTTATTTCCTTATAATTATGTAATCTTTTCGAAGTAAAGTTGTTGCCTACTTTGAAACCTGTTTCCTGTTTGATATTTTATTCTTCTAGAAATTCTTCTTAATATGGATGTCTTGCTTATTTAAGCATGACTCTTGGTTCTTTCCACGTGTAAATCACGTGCTGGATTTCTTTATTCTGGTTTCTCATATCTGTTCCAAGTAGAACATGACGTCATTTGGTCCCGAGCATGTTATGACTTACTGAATACTTGTGTTCACACTTACCCGGGTCTCCATTCCTAAGTGATTTTGGATGCCTATTCTGATGCCTACCTGACAATATTAATGGACTATCCACAGTGTCAGTGACATGTACTTTCGATAAAAATTTACATATAACAATACCCCTTTAAAATATTTTTATCGAGTAGGAATTTGGCGAAAATATTTTAATCGAATTCCTGACTAGCTTTTTGTCTTCATTAATACTAGAATAATTACTTCTTAAACGGCACTTCGTACTAATGACGTGTCTTAATGGCTACCATGAATGTGCAATTTGTTTCTCCACATGAAATCCCAGTGTTTATGACGTTTTAAAATTCTGACGCCCTGGTCAGTTCTTTCCATGACACGTGTCCGTTAACCGCTCAGTTTATCTAGTAGTATTTATGAGACGCGACTGGTGGGTTAACTGATGCGCCGCTTTCGTCATCAAATCCTTATTTTGATTTTTCCTACTTTTTGAGACCCTGGGGTTTCACGTGATTGCCCTTTTAAATGTTTGACTCAAGGGACTGCTCCGGTTAATTTTACAGAAGCAAATATTCGACCCAGACTTTCTTCATCTCCCAACTCTCTTATTGCAATTTTTCTAAATTTCTTTGCATTTATTTTAAAGGTTAGTTTTGATGAACCTAACTTCTCGTCATCGCCTCTTTGTAATAGCTTTCGAAGCGCTCGAACGCGGAGACCTTCAATTGGTTTCATGTGTTCGTAGATTACTAGGGGAGATCCCTCCTGAAGAACCTCCGTTTCTGGATTTTGATGTTTCTGGGCTTCATCTTGATGCTCACTTTAGTTCTAGCTCTGAATCTTCTTCTAGTTCTGAATCTTCTGTTTCTGATCATCACAGGGTTCTTTTGCGATCGAGGATGGGAAAACATCAGAGCAAACGTGTAGTTCACAAACATAGCTCGAGCAGTTTCCAAGTTAAGAGGTAAATAATTAACGAAAATGATGTTGAAAAGGAACACAGTTCGTCTCGCATCTCTTTTTCTCTCGATCGTCTAAGTGGGTATGATACCGAGCCAAATGTGGTTATGAAGATGAAATCGAGAAGTACCATGCTCGGTTTAACCTATATGACTTGATCATATTAACTCCTGCCGGTGATAGAGCTGCATGGAACCCACATCTGGGTATGGTGGCGATTTATAGGTCCATGCTGTACTGTGGTGTGACTCTTCCACTTCAGCCATTCATTGCTTGGTTTCTTACCGAAGCAGGGATCGCTCCATCTCAACTTGCTCTGAACAGCTACAAAATCCTGATGTGTATGTGGCATATGTGTAGCCGGATGAACCTGTCGCCGCCTTCTCCAAGTGAAATTAGGCATTTCTTCACACTAAGGCAATCTGGTCGGACTGGAACTTATTTTCTTATGTCAAATCCGCCAGATTATTGGTTCCCTGAGAGGACCAAAGTGAACCGGGGAGTTGATATTTCTTCAGATCCCAATAAGAGAGGCTTTGTGTAGGGATTCCTTTATTCGAACAAGCATTGGAAGAACAATTGGTTTTTTGTTGGGGGAACCTGGGTCTCGAGGTTACTCTCTCATCCGGGGAGAAATGGAAGCTGCTAAAGGTTCCCCGTTTTTTCTGTTCTCCTGATGTCTGGAATAAGAAAAACTTATTTTCACTAACGCCGAGTTGACCAGACTTGCTCGGGTAGCTGTAGGAACTTAGGAAAAGAGGAGCATGTCCTATCTTTATAATGAGAAGAAAATGATAGAGCTTGGCTTCTTTAATCAGATTTTGGATTACCGTAGGCGATGTAAGTAGAAATTTTTCTCATTCCTATTTTGCTTCCTGCGTTGTTATTTCTGACTTAATTTTTTTTTCTCTAACTTGTGCAGTGTATGACTCGAACATCATCTGCGACGTCCAAGCTCGCCAGGTGAAATCGATCCTTCAGGCGAGCCAAAAAAAATCTTCTCGCTAAAGCAGGAAAGGTATTGCTTTGCCTGACAAATCAGATGAAGAGTCTGATGAGGCTGATAAGCAGATTCCTGAGTAAGTCTTTGAGGAGTTCATTCAGCCGACCGTAGGGAATCTAGTGGTCAGAGTCGCCCTACCGAAATTGCCAATGCCTAGAAATTACCTGAAGATGAAGGCGGGCAAGATCGTCTTAATGGCAAGGTGTCCGGTGAGCCAAACCCCTGTTGAGGTTTCTGTCGAATAGTTTGCTGTTAGGGTTGGAGATAAACCCTCAGATGAGCAAGCAGATTTTGATCCTGGCTTTTTCGGATCCTTCCAAGATGATGGTCTGGAAGATCCTATGACTGACCTCAGCTTCCATCGTACTCGGGCCGAGAAAAGAAAGATGGCCGACTCCCCCACTCACCAGTATAAAGTCCCTCGGGTAGTATCATTTATTGAATCGAGTGATGATGATACCGAGGTTAGAGTCTCTCCAAGCGTTCAAGTTGAAGCGTCTGTAGGAAGAGCGAAAACTTCAGACCTGAACAGGGATTCTTTATCTCCTGAGGTTGAAGATGTAAGGGTGGAACCCTTCTTATCCTTCTCTCGAGGATTTCCTGAGGGCTATGTCTTCTGGTCGGGCCTTCATTGGGGATGATTATTGGAGCCACTTTAGGGGGGGTTCTCCGGTAGATCGTTTTCAAAATATTTTCAACAACGCATCCTGTGTAAGTTCTATCCCAATGGTTTTTTAAGTTTACGCCTGTTAGATTTTTTACTTAACTCTTCCTTGCTGATGGTGGCAGAGTTTGAGTTTGCTGAGTTAGTTCAGATGCAACAACATCATGCTGATCGGATAAGGCGTCTTGAAGCTCAACTAAAGGAGAGTGAGGATAGCCGTGCTCTGGTTGAGGCGGCTTATCAAATGGAGGTGAGCTATGCCCAGGAATTTATGGATCATTGCTTGGCTAAGCAAATGGAGGCCGATGATAGAGCTTCCATGGTAGAAGAGAAGGCTGTATCTTTTCAGAGTTTATTATTTACTGACCATGAGTCAATGCTTAAGGCTAAACAAGAAGCTGAACATGCTCGGTCATCTTATGAGCATAAAATTGAATACTTGGAACACCAAGCTTTGACGGTCGAATCCCTATCATAGGAGGCTAGGCTGGCACTTGAGGTCTAAGGGGTTGATCCCTTTAAAAGGTCCCCAGCTTATGACGCCCTTCTCCTTCGGGAATTTCAGCGAGGGTTAGTTTCAGTTGGTGAATTTTTTAAGGTCAAGAATCGGGCAACTGATAAAACTCGAACCAATTGAGAGCTGTCGATCAAGAACCATGTGGACCGGTCCCTGGAGTCTTTTCGGAATCAGTTGAAAGAATGGAGAGCTTACTGCCGCAGCCGAGGTAAAGAGCCCCATCCTATGCATTTGGAGATCCCATCAAAGCATTCTCTCTCAACCTTCTATGCCAGTCAGGAATCTGGTGTGGATGGTTTGACGGCTGATATTGGTCCGGTCCGGTCCGGTCCGGTCCCTGGAGCAGATTACAGTAAGCGGATGGATGATTTGGTCAACACAATCGCCTGGCCTTCAAATAAGAGTCTCCTCCATGAATATGAGATGGTGCCCAACCCGAGTATTGGCAAGAGCTCTAAATCCTCATCCCAACCTTAGCCATTTTTGTACAATGTATGGAAAAGATTTATTAATAAAGCTTTACTTTTTACCAACTGCTTTGTTCAGAATGCCAAGTATTATTTAAACTGGCTAAATCTATTGCCCCGAGTATTTTCATCGAGTTTCTTAGTTTTGCTAACAGTTTCTAATGCCAAGTATCTTATTAAATTGGCTAATGCTATTCCTGTGCCAAGTATCTTATTAAACTGGCTAATGCGATTTCTTTGTGCCAAGTATCTTATTAAGCTGGCTACTGTTGACCGAGTCATCTTGAAACAGGTAAGCAGTTTTATCCGTGTTTCATACTTGGTTGCTACCCGAACATTACATCAAGGCTCACCATGATCATATGTTTTGAGTTCCTACGCAGATCATTGAGGACGTCTCCTAGTTTGTCTGCGCAGGGGTTTGCTAAATTGTTAAGTTTTTAAATTGCTTAACACAGCTGCGCATCTCACTAGGTTTTTTCCTGACGGCCCCCTACGCAATTTTTCAGAATTTGGTGCCTCGGGTTTGCCTTTTGGCTAAGGTCGACTGACTTTGCTCGGCTGGCGTGCTCCTTCGAGCTTCTCCGCCCATTCGGGTATTTTTCCAAATTAATGGTCCCGAGCATTTTATTTTTTGTTGCATGTTCTTATTATCATGCTCGTTTTTCATATGTTATTATCATATGCTTAGATTTATGGAATCTCGTGTTGGGTCTTTTAAAAATAAACTGCAAAATTAACAATGATAAAATCTTTAAAAACTAAAAAATATCCTGTGCAACAAAATTGTTCTGAGTTAAATAAGCAAATTTTAAGGATAAAAAATCTTCAAATATTAGGCATTGCATGGCCGGGGTAGAACCCCTCCATTTGGTCGGGTAACCCAATACGCTCCATGTCCAGCTACTCCTTCATTCTTGTACTGCCCTTCCCATTTGTCGGTCAAGGATCCTGCAGCTTTGTTTTTTGTGTTCAGTGACACCTTTCTGAGCACCAAGTCCCCTAGCTAGAATTTCCTGATCCGAACATGAGAGTTGTAGTGTCGAGCTACTATTTACTGATATGTTGTATTTCGTACTCGGGATTTCTCCCTGTTTTCTTCTAGCTCATCTAAGCTTTGAAACAACATATCAACATTCTGGTCTTCATTATATAGCCCGACCCTAGGTGACATGTATGATGTTTCTACTGGGATAACAACTTTAGTTCCAAATGCCAAAGAGAATGGAGTCTCTCCTGTAGAAGTCCTTACTATCGTCCCTCTGAAGGTTTGAGTTTATTTTACTTCTGTTTTTGGTGTCTAATCATACAAAAACGGAACTGCACCTAGAACAACTAAGATATTGATTTTCTCTCTAAGTTTTCTTTTAAAACTTGGTCAATTGCCTTGGGTTTTCTTCTTATACATATATTTGTATATTGTGAGTGTTTTGATTTGTGTTTTGAACACTTTCAAAGCTAGGTTGAATTTCAATTGAAATCATACATGTTGAGTTAGGTTTTGATTTTGCCGATGTTATCACATGTTTGGGATTGTATTGTGCTAGCTTTGATTTTAGGACTATTTTGTGATATTTAATTGTTTGATTTTAAGAAAAATAGTTCCTCACATGTATTAGGCTCTCTTGACCGAAATTCTCACATAATACATGTGCTTATGTTATTTTGAGCTATTAATGTGATTTGTTGAATCTATGATTAGGAATATGCTCTAGAACTTTTGCTTAAATCTATTTGACATTGTCATATGATTTTAGCATGTTTTTGGTTTGTGTAATTTAAACTTGATCTTGTGATTTATTGATTTTATCTTGTGATTCAAGTTTAAACATATGGATGTATCTAGGTTGTGATTAATGTTGATCATATCTTACATAATCTAGATTGATTACACATGCATGATAAACTAGACTATATGTGATTTGTGCATTCATGCTCATGTCTAGTATTTTCCATAGGATGTGTTGATCATAGCATTCTATGTTGCGTGCTTATTTGCGTTTTGCATTCATGACCACCTAGATGCCTTGTGAGAAGGAAGTCTTGACAATAGGTGTGAGACCTATGGTGTTGAGCAAGAAGTCTTGGAAAGAGGTGTGAAGCCTCGGATTGTAGAGCAAAGAAGTCTTGGCAAGAGGTGTGAAACCTCGAATTGTCGAGCAAGGAAGTCTTGGCTAGAGGTGTGAAGCCTTGGATAGACTAGCAAGAAGTCTTTCCTAGAGTTGGGAGAACTCGGATAGGTGAGCAAGGAAGTCTTGACTAGAGTCGGGAAGACTCGGATAGTTGAGCAAGAAGTCTTGTCTTGGGTTGTGAAGATCCGGATAAGGTGAGCAAGGAAGTCTTGAAAAGAGGTGTGAAGCCTCCGATTGTTGAGCATATGGCGACAACTTCTAGAGTAGGATAGGAGGATAGTTTCTAGGTGAAGAGGTCACTTAAGAGATTGTACTTGTCTTATCTACTAGTGGATTTTGTTTGCCGGTGGCTGCTAGCCCATGGATGTTTCCTATTCGGATGTTTACCACGTTATATCTTATGTCAACTTTTCTCTATCCCTATTTCTCTAATATTTGTATTATGGATAGAACTCTTTATGTATGTTGACTTCCTCTTTATAATATTGATTGTGTATATGTAACAATTACTTGTTTGTATCACACTTTACTTGTGTTTTTATATTGATTAATTGTCTTTAATTAATATATATATTGTGATACAAGCAATCTAGAGGTACAAACTTTTGTTTGTTTCTAAGGGAGTCGAAAAAGGTGTCTAACCTATTCACCCTCCCCTCTAGGTTAGCCTTGAGCATTTAACCGTGATTGTATTTTCAATACCAAATGCAAACCCTACTATTAATCTGTTGATCCGCGCACAAATACCAGAAAAATAGGTTCAAGATCATTGACCCACGCAGGGTTCCGAAATTGGGAGATAGTTAGAGAAAACTTTAAAACACAAGTAAAGTGATTGTATTTACAATTGGTATCAGATGAGGACACTAGATTGCACATAGAGTTTTTGTCTGGGGTGATACTTTCACGGTTTTTTACAAGATGATGTAACGGCGGAAAGAGCCTCAAATATTAGGCCACCATTACTTCGTGGCACTAACTATGGTTATTGAAAGTTCATGATGAAAGCCTACATCTGCTCTATTGATGAAAGGGCTTGGATGGTAGTGGAAGAAGGTTATAGTCCTCCTACCAAGGTTTTAGAGGATGGAACCGTGATACTCAAGCCAATGAGTGAATGGACAATGAATGAGTTTGAGGTTGCTAAATGGCACCATCGTGCTATGAATGCCATCTTTGGAGGAGTTGATGGGCATAAATTCTCCTACATTCAAAATCTTGAATCCGCAAAGGAAGCTTGGGATACTCTCCAAGTTACTAATGAAGGAACCTTAGCGGTGAATAAATCAAGGCTTCAAATGTTGGCATCACAATTTGAGGGTTTAAGTATGGGTGAGGAAGAAAAGTTTGAAGACTTCCAATTCTGGCTTCTTAACATAGCTAACCAATGTCAAGCACTTTGAGTACCTATCTTAAAAGAGCGTTTAAATTGGAAAATTCTTAGGTCTCTTCCTAAGAGATTTTAATCAAAGGTGACGGCCATTGAGGAAAGCAAGGATGTTGATAGTATGAACATTGATGAGTTGCTTGGGTCTCTCCAAACTTATGAGATGTGCTTGAAGCCAAAGATTAAGAGCAAAGGAATCGCTCTCAATGCTATTGAGGAGGAGAGTGATGATGAAAATGAAGAAATGACACTCTTGGTTAGAAGGTTCAAGAAGTTTCTAAAGAAGATAGCCAAGCCTAAAGGCAAGTCTTCTAAGGAAAAAGGATTCAAGAGAACATCATCTTCAAGGATTGTAAAGAATAGTCAAGCCATGAACAAGAAAGAGGTTCAATGCTATAATTGTCAAGGTTTTGGTCACTTTGCTAGTGAGTGCACCAAGAAGCCATCTAAGAAAGACAAGAAAGGCAAAGTGTTGGCGGCTACTTGGAGTGATGATAATTCTAGTGAAAATGAGAGCTCTAGTAGTGAGTCTTCAAGTGATGAAGAGTTGGTGAGCAACTTTGTAGCTCTAACGGCTTCTCATTCTTCACTAGATGTTGGTAGTACAATATCTTTGAACATGAACCTTGATGCAAATCATGATGGAAGCTCTAGTTCCATTCCTACTAATCGTGAGTTGTTGAAAAAGATAGAAAAGCTTGAAGAAGCTAGAGACAATGCTCAAAGAGAAGTAGTTGATAATGATGATTTGATCAAGAAGCAACTAGATGAGTTTGTGGTTGTTACTCGTAGACTTCTTGGTGAAAAAAGTGATATTGTGAAGTAGTTTAGAGAACTTGAAAAGATAAACCTTGAGAAGGATATTGTGATATCTTCTTTGAGGAAGAGAGAACAAGAATTGATGGAAGAGATAGACATGGCTAAGGAGGCTATCAAGGATTTAGTGAATGATTCGGTTAGTGTGTCTAGTGTTAGGAATCTTGTTAACTCTCATAGTGGTGAAGACGACTTGGTAGTTGAAGAGGAGCTCTTGGAAGCACCACTTCCTACACACTTTGATGAAGTCGTGATTGATAAGAAACCACACAAGAAAAGAAGATCAAAAGCCAAGAAGAAGTTGGCAAACAAGGTATCTTTGCAAACTCCTAGTGAAGCTAGTTCAACTCCAAAAGGTACAATCTCATCTTTTATTCCAATTTGCCATTATTGCAACACAATAGGTCACATTAAGCCTATGTGTTATAAATATATTGAAAAATGCAAATTAGAAAATGAATCTAGAGATAAGGAGATTAAACTTCAACTTGAACATGCTAAGGCCTTGAAAGTTGAGAAACATGATAATTTTGCTAAGCATGAGAAAAAGTTGTGGAGTAGAAAGAATTCTAATCTTGTTCAACTTGACAAAGATTGTGTTGAAAATGTTAAGGAAGAGTGTGTTAATGATATTCTTGTTAATCAAGTCATTGAAGGACTTTACTCTAGATTTAACATTGTTGTCAAGGATAATATTGGAAATGTTTGTGTAGGTACACCCAAGAACAAGTGGTTCAAGGGTGAGTGCTTTTATCACTAAAATAAGAAGCACATGTGAGATAGCTTTGAGGCTATATATCAATTGTGCTGAGAATTTTTGCTTGCTAGCTTTGAATAATCCATGTATTGATATGAACTTGGTTATCTCACATCATGTTTGTTATGATGGTCAAAATTTGTTGATTAACTTTGAAGAAGTTCTTTTGTTATATGTGTTGATTGGGTTGAGATATTATGCTTTTTATACTCTTGTTGTGAAACATCGTCAACTTGGTGTCATGAGGACATTCAAGGCAAGAGTGCTCATAAAAAGGGTGGAAGTATGATATTTGGTGAATATAATGTGCAAAAAGGTATCTCTATACTCTATTGCATGTTCTCTTAGATATTCATCTTTTGACTCAATTTTTGACATACATCTCATAGCATGTCATATTAGAGAATTTTGTATAGCATACATATGGTTCTTATTGACATTTGCTATTTTAGGATCTAATAGTGATATTGTTCACATTGATCTTAACTTTGATGATTGTTTGTGTTTAGTATATTGAGTGGCATTACTTTTGAAAAATATGAGCTTTATATTCTTTGAAAGCTACTCATTAGAGAAGTAATGATCTTGAATAAGTCTTTACTTATTGCTCTTAGATCATGTGCTTATGAGCCATAAAATCTTGGTTTTCTAAAATTGCACCTTGCTTCTCTTATATGTTTTGCTAGTAGGTTGAGTGGAAACATTGGATACACCTTGAAGTTTTTGTGCTCAAGTACATTTAAAATGACCTATGATTAGTATCCATTTTTCTTCGGCAATTACATAGAACTCAACGAGCACCTTCATGGGAAGGGCTACACACATTGGTTATGAAAGCTACCCAATGTTGGAAAGAGCTACACCATTGTGATGAGTGAAAGCCGTCATGAAGTGAATTTTGTTTATGTAAAAAAAATGGAGAAAAATCAAAGAAGTGTTGAAATGAAATTATAAAAAAAAAAATCTTTGATTCAAAGCCTAAAAAGAAAAGGAGGAAGGCTTAAAAAGAAGTATAGTTGAAAATCAAATGTGCTCGGGTTGAAAAACATAAATGGAATGATGAGCCACATGCACACACACGCTCATGTGTTGAAATCTATTCTCTTAAAAGCAAAAAATTCCGGATGATAATCGGTTTGACTTTTTATGGAAAAAGCTTAAGATGAATAGTTGTTAGAAATTGTTTGCATGTTGATTATCAACCTACTTCTTAATATATATTTGAAGCATATCTCTCTCACACACACACTTTGTTTATGAGTATGATGATATCTTTGCAATTGTTGAAGAATTATGAGAGAGCTTGAAAAATCTTTGTGTATCTCTCTTAGCATATGAAGCTTATTTTGTTAATATTTCTTCAAATTGCTTGAATGTGTGATTGTGTGAACATCTTTGTGAACCTTATGCTATCGTGAATCTTAGTTATAGCATTTATCAAGGGGGATCATTGTATGCTAGACATTGTTCTCTTTTATGATATGTTCACATGCTTCATTTTATTACATGTTGGCATATTTTGACTTAATGATACTTGTAAGATATTACTCACTATCTTTGTCTTGCATGATGATTCATTCTTAAGTCATATGTCATTGTTTTATATATTTGTGACTGATAAGCTTGTTTTGTCTTTCACTCACTTTTGTATGTTTAGAGCATCTTATTTCACAAGAACAAATGGGAAGAACTAAAGTTACCGGAAATGGAAATCATTTGAATCCCATTGTGAAAGCCAAGTCTACTTCAATGAGATCCAAAGCTTCAAGGTCAAAGGATTTAGGGATCTTTGCAACTAAGAAGATATTTCAAGAGAGAGGCATTGACTTAGGTAAATGTAAAGATTCTTATGTTCTTAAATGCATTAAAGATAGAAATTGGGAATCTTGGGTGAGCATGCTAGGAATAGTGAATGACACTATTGTTAGATAATTTTATCAGGAATATAGAGAGAGTGTCACCTTATTGGATGCTTTGATGGATGTTAGGGGTATTGTGTTTAGAGTTAACCCGGTAAACATTAACAAGTTTTTTGGGCTATCTAGTGATATTGATTCAAACTTTCTAGATGTTGATATCATTGAGAATCTTAATATCACGGGTAGAACTCTATGTGACAATGCTTCTTTTGAGTGGAAAGGTAGAGCATATATTAGTCAACATGAGTTAACTAAGGCAAGTGCATTTTGGAATCTTTTCATTTGTATAAATATTATTGGATCTTCGAATTCAACCGAGTTGAATAAAGACAAGATCAAAATAGTAAATGCCTTGTGACTAATCAACCTATAAACCTTAGGGACTTGCTTATGTTTTATTTGGATAATGCGGCTTTCTCAACTAGAGGAGATAAGAAGCTTGCATTACCGGGGTTTATAACTTCTTTGTGTTTAGCTCGTGGTGTTCAAAGTAGTGGAGATGATATGTTGGTACAACCCTTGGAAAAGTATAATGATAAACGTGTGTCATACATGTCATATAAGGATAAGGGTAAGACATGTGATACTTTTGGACTTTTTAGTTCACAAGTTGATTGTCAAGAGAATAGCATAAACATTCTTCCGGATTGGGCTTTGCATTTGAAGAAGAAGGTTGATGAGCTTAGTGCTATAGTTGAAAAACAAGATGCTAGAATAAAAGAGTTGGAGGAGTGTATTGCATCAAGTTTAAGACCACC
The DNA here is from genome assembly GCA_032871835.1 of Dipteronia dyeriana. NCBI lineage: Eukaryota > Viridiplantae > Streptophyta > Magnoliopsida > Sapindales > Sapindaceae > Dipteronia > Dipteronia dyeriana. The sequence goes on along the minus strand of CM065296.1, from coordinate 84,270,559 downwards.
TCTCAAGCATTATGTTAGGTCAACTATACACACATCTTTCTTTGGTGGATCTAGTAGCTAGTATTTGAGTCTCATGGTATGTTTCTTACCTTTTGGCATCATTTCATGTCAAAAAGAGGGAGAAAGAGTTGTTATGAATTGCTAGTTACTTAGTTTCCTTTTTATATTGTTTTTGTGAACTTTTGAACTTTCAATGGCTTGTAATAATTAGTCTTAAGATTTGGTTAAGAATTCTTGTATTTGGCATGTATTGAGGGGGAGATACATGTATTTGTGGACTTAATTGTATATTCTTATCCATATTATATGTTGCCATTTGTTGTTTTTCTCTTGTATATGCATTGTGCTTTGAGATGATTTATAGGTTGCTTCAAGAGAAGATCAAGATGAAGTTCAAGAGTTGGTGAAGATTAGTTATAGGAATCTTACTCATTGTAATGTGAGGGAGTGATTTTGTGACCTATCTTCATTTGGACATGGAATTTGCCAAAGGGGGAGATTGTTAGGTTTTAGTTTGTATTGGCATTAATTCCATATCAAAATGATGTTTACCTTGTAATGACTTAGTTGTTTAGGTTCATGATGATTCAAGCTTTAAGGAAGAAGAAACAACAAGTCAAAGCAAGTTCTAAGTCTTCAAAGAGAAAGAGTGCAATTTGGTTCTACAAAGGTATACTAAGACCTTATCTTTCTCTTACAAGGCTTAGGCACACACACACATATCATACATTTGTGTCCCTGCATCGTTGTGCACCGTTATAGGCACACACATAGGCACACACATACAATTCATTCATATGTGTCACTGCATCATTGTGCACCATGTATAACACATTCACACACTTGGAGATGAATGCTCATGCATTGGTTTGGAAATAACATGTTTTGGAATATGCATGATTGGAAACTATATCTATGTAGTTTGCATTCTAGTGTGAATTGTGTTTGTATGTGTATATGTTTGTATAACATGGATATTGAACTTGGATTTATTCTTAAATCATTCTTGATTGAGTTCCGGTCATTTCTGTTACTCATACTATTGATTTCAAGTTCAAAGTCAAAAGATACTACACTTTCAACTCATGTTTCATACATTGTCTTCGTATTCGTATATCGAGTCGAATTATTATTTTCTAGGTTGAGTATCTTATATGTCCATGTCCGTGTGAGATTTACGGTTAGTAATCCACAAACGGATTCAAATTCCAAGTTCGAAGGCCGGAGAACCGTCCAAGAACGCGAAGGAAGGCGAAAGAGAAAGAAGCAAGCAAACACTTCTTTCCCGAGATGGCGTGTGGCCATCTCGGGGCAGTTCTGCCCCGAGATGCCCACCCGCCATCTCGGGCAGCAAGCTTGCTTGGCTTCATTTTCCCCTCTTGGTCATTTCACATGTCCAAGTCTCCCACTCCTTTATAAACTCTTTCCCTCTCACATTTCATTTCAAGAAGAAATTCAAATCAAGTGTGCAGAATTTTCTCTCTAAATTTTCTTACCTTCCAAACACCACAACTTCTTCATTTGAACTCCGATTTGAGTGATTCAAAGTTAAGAGTGTTCATCTATTCATCCTATATCTTTCCTATAAAGGTATGAGTTTATTTTGCTGGTGTTTTTGGTGTCAAATCATACAAAAACGGGACTGCACCTAGATCAACTAAGGTATTGATTTTCTCTCTAAGTTTTCTTTTAAAACTTGGTCAATTGCCTTGGATTTCTTCTTCTACATATATTTGTATATTATGAGTGTTTTGATTTGTGTTTTGAACACTTTCAAAGCTAGGTTGAATTTCAATTGAAATCATACATGTTGAGTTAGGTTTTGATTTTGCCTATTTTATTACATGTTTGGGATTGTTTTGTGCTAGCTTTGATTCTAGGACTATTTTGTGGTCTTTGATTGTTTGATTTTGAGAAAAATAGTTCCTCACATGTATTATGCTCTCTTGGCTGAAATTCTCACATAATACATGTGCTTATGTTCTTTTGAGCTATTCATGTGATTTGTTGAATCTATGATTAGGAATATGCTCTAGAACTTTTGCTTAAATCAATTTGACATTGTCATATGATTTTCACATGTTTTTGGTTTGTGTGATTTAAACTTGATCTTGTGATTTATTGATTTTATCTTGTGATTTAAATTTAAACATATGCATGTATCTAGGTTGTGATTAATGTTGATCATATCTTACATAATCTAGATTGATTACACATGCATGATAAACTAGACTATATGTGATTTGTGCATTCATGCTCATGTCTAGTATTTTCCATAGGATGTGTTGATCATAGCATTCTATGTTGCATGCTTGTTTGCATTTTGCATTCATGATCACCTAGATGCCTTATGAGAAGGAAGTCTTGACAATAGGTGTGAGACCTATGGTGTTGAGCAAGGAGTCTTGGCAAGAGGTGTGAAGCCTCGGATTGTAGAGCAAAGAAGTCTTGGCAAGAGGTGTGAAGCCTCGGATTGTCGAGCAAGGAAGTCTTGGCTAGAGGTGTGAAGCCTTGGATAGTCAAGCAAGAAGTCTTGCCTAGAGTTGGGAGAACTCGGATAGGTGAGCAAGGAAGTCTTGACTAGAGTCGGGAAGACTCGGATAGTTGAGCAAGAAGTCTTGCCTTGGGTTGTGAAGATCCGGATAAGGTGAGCAAGGAAGTCTTGAAAAGAGGTGTGAAGCCTCGGATTGTTGAGCATAGGGCGACAACTTCTAGAGTTGGATAGGAGGGTAGTTTCTAGGTGAAGAGGTCACTTAAGAGATTGTACTTTTCATATCTACTAGTGGATTTTGTTTACCGGTGGATGCTAGCCCATGGATGTTTCCTATTCGGATGTTTACCACGTTATATCTTGTGTCAACTTTTCTCTATCCCTATCTCTCTAATATTTGTATTGTGGATAGAACTCTTTATGTATGTTGACTTCCTCTTTATAATATTGATTGTGTATATGTAACAATTACTTGTTTGTATCACACTTTACTTGTGTTTTTATATTGATTAATTGTCTTTAATTAATATATATATTGTGATACAAGCAATCTAGAGGTACAAACTTTTGTTTGTTTCTAAGGGAGTCGAAAAAGGTGTCTAACCTATTCACCCCCCCCCCCCCCCCCCCCCTCTAGGTTAGCCTTGAGCTTTTAACCATGATTGTATTTTCAATACCGGAAGTGAACCCTACTATTAATCTGTTGATCCACACACAAATACCAGAAAAGTAGGTTTCAAGGTCATTGACCCACGCAGGGTTCCGAAATTGGGAGATAGTTAGAGAAAACTCTAAAAAATTTATTAATTCAACAATTGTCTTTCAAACCCTAAAACAACCTACTTAAATGGAATTACAAAACTTGACTAACAAGAAAATCCACAAACGGGAAATTTCTCAAATAAACTAAAATACTAAATAGGAAAAATAGAGAAAACATAACATAGTTTCCCAAATAAACTAAAAGACTAAAATAAAGGCTAAAAATAAATTGTAATAAAAAAAAGAATAAAAACACCTAATTAAATATAAAATAGATGGAAATAAAATAATTTGTTTTAATTACAAGAATATTTTTAAAATCTAAAATCTTCAAGAATATCTTCAGTAATATCTCCGGCATCATTCTCTCTCGATAGGAGAAAATTCGTCCTCGAATTTTGATTGCTAGAATTTCATGAATATGTAGTGTCAATACACAAAATCGTTTACAACGAACTGTATATTTCCCAATCTTCATCATGACGTCCATCCAATCACTCCAACAGATGGACACAAATTCTTGAATCATCAAATCCTGCAACAAAAGGTAAACTGAATTTTTTTACGGTGAGGAATATGTGGCACGTAAAAAAAAACCCATTAAATATGAATTGTTGTCATATCGTACTTTCTCAAACACATCTTCATCATATATCGGTGGTTTATCAAAATCGACAAAAACCTCCGCTGATACATATTTATCATCATAAAACATTGGGTGGTAAAAGGCTAATTGTGTTTGGGGTTTTATGTTTTTTTTTGGTATGAGGAAATATGGAAGGTGAAGAGATAGAAGTCAGGAAGGCAAAAATTTATGGTTTGTGGATCAATGAGCCTGACACAACGGTAGACTCTGTGGCTCTGATACCAACTGATGCACCGGAAAAAATCAACGCAAACAACAATCGATAAAAGAAAGGGTAATCGATTCGAATCCGTTGATTCGCGCACGAATACCGGAACGAACCCTACTATTGATCTGTTGATCCGCGCACAGATACTAAAAAATAGGCTTTAAGATTGTTAACCCACGCCGGGTACCAAAATTGGAAGATAATTAGAGAAAACTCTAAAAATTTTATTAATTCAACAACTGTCTTTCAAACCCTAATACAACCTACTTAAATAGAATTACAAAACTTGCCTAACAAGAAAATCCAGAAACGGGAAATTTCTCAAATAAACTAAAATACTAAAAAGAAAAAAATAGGGAAAACATAACATAGTTTCCCAAATAAACTAAAAGACTAAAATAAAGGTTAAAAATAAATTCTAATTAAAAGCAGAATAAAAACACCTAATTAAATATAAAATAGATGGAAATAAAATAATTTGTTTAATTACAAGAATATTTTTAAAATCTAAAATCTTCAAGAATATCTTCAGTAATATCTCCTGCATCATTCTCTCCCGATTGGAGAAAATTCGTCCTCGAATTTTGATTGCTAGAATTTCATGAATATGTAATGTCAATACACAAAATCGTTTACAACGAACTGTATATTTCCCAATCTTCGTCATAACGTCCATCCAATCACTCCAACAGATGGACACAAATTCTTGAATCATCAAATCCTGCAACAAAAGGTAAACTGAATTTTTTTTTATGGTGAGGAATATGTGGCACGTAAAAACAACCCATTAAATATGAATTGTTCTCATATGGTACTTTCTCAAACACATCTTCATCATATATCGGTGGTTTATGAAAATCGACAAAAACCTCCGCTGATACATATTTATCATCATAAAACACTGGGTGTAGCAGGCTAATTGTGTTTGGGATTTTATGTTTTTTTTTTGGTTTAAGGAAATATGGAAGGTGAAGAGATAGAAGTCAGGAAGGCAAAAATTTATGGTTTGTGGATCGATGAGCCTAGCACAACGGTAGACTCTGTGGCTCTGATACCAACTGATGCAGCGGAAAAAATCAATGCAAACAACAATCGATAAAAGAAAGGGTAACCGATTCGAATCCGTTGATTCACGCACGAATACCGGAAGCGAACCCTACTATTGATCAGTTGATCCGTGCATGGATACCAGAAAAATAGGCTTCAAGATCGTTGACCCACGTAGGGTACCGAAATTGGGAGATAATTAGAGAAAACTCTAAATTTTGTATTAATTCAACAACTGTCTTTCAAACCCTAATACAACCTACTTGAATAGAATTACAAAACTTGACTAACAAGAAAATCCATAAACGGAAAATTTCACAAATAACTAAAATACTAAAAAGGAAAAATAGGGAAAACATAACATAATTTCCCAAATAAACTAAAAGACTAAAATAATGGCTAAAAATAAATTTTCTTATAAAAAAAGAATAAAAACACCTAATTAAATATAAAATAGATGGAAAAAAAATAATTTGTTTTAATTACAAGAATATTTTTAAAATCTAAAATCTTCAAGAACATCTTCAGTAATATCTCCTACATCACACTGTAAATGGTCGTTGTGGGCATATTGAGCCATAACGCTTTTATACCATTTGATGTGTTCTTTAGGATCTATATCCTTCTTGAATTGTTCCACATGTGGCATCTTGAACCTTTCTGGGAATTGGGTTTGTAAGAGTCCCTAGTAAAAGGACTGTCAGAGTCATCATCAAACAACTCGTTATATCCATATCGCCTAACCAACGAGTCCATTTGACTCCTGTTGTTTTCGACTTCTTGGGTCAAGCTCCGAATTATAACATCTCTGTCCTTCACTGATTCTCCATGATGGTTAAACTGTCGGGTGATCGTCATGCTTGTTTCTAGCCCCTCTTCACTCTGTTCCCGAGTCTCATGGGCCAATCCTTACAAGCGTATGGTTCCATGACGACGTTTACGATGATGCCGATCGCTATTCTCTTATGACGATGACCGATCCCTGCGTCGGTCATATTTGCGGTGTCTATTATGGGTCATCTGATCGTGATCCCGTCTTTGACGTGGTCGTTCTTCCACGGGTGTTTCACGTTCCTTGTTCTGGTTGCGTGTTTTATCCCTAACTTGATTGATTTGTCCCGAGTTTCTTCCTGTTTCCAGAACATCTGGTTCCGACCCAACTATTACAGAATGAAGCCTTGTAGGTGGATGATTTGGAGGCTGCGCCTCTCCTGCAGCTAATAGATCTATCCCTTCTTTTGTCACATCCGTCAGTAGCTGTTGCAGTGCTTCACGGAAACGATGTGCTATGTCCTCACTGGTTGGAAGGATTCGTTGGATACCAGCTAGGGATGCTGGTTGGTTCTTGGTGGCTGTGGTGAGATCTCGTGAACTCCCGCCTATATGAACATTATCTGGATATTTTTGGATATCCTCAGAGTTGTTTCTGCTTCCGTTACCTTCCATTGCTTAATCACATCGGAGGTTGCCGTCCCTTCTTCTAGCACCAATTGTTGACGTCAATTTCTCGATTGATAAGAAAGTCAACAAGATTGGATTTTCGTTATGACCTGTCAAAGCGAAGAGAAAGAGAATGCAGTTCTAAGTTAATAAGACACGATTTTACGTGGTAAAACCCCGGTGATCGGAAAAACGTCCATGGGTGGTTGAATAAACAACCAAACCAAAATCCACTATTGAAATAAAGAATTACACCACTCGATCTTTTTTTTCTCTCTACTATGGAATTTTTGTATATTTTCTATATCTCTTTAACAACGAGATTATGGGTCTATTTATACATGCATAGAACCCTAATCATTGTACCACGAGTAATGAAAGAATTCTTTTGTAATTATAATTGGTTGCTTGTTGGAGTCGTCTTTAACCTCTTTCCTCTTTTGGAGATTGTATGGAGATCGATTGGGACTTTTGGTGATATAGTCTGTTTAGGACTTATTTTCTTATAATTATGTAATCTTTTCGGAGTAAAGTTGTTGTCTGATTTAAACATGTTTCCTGTTTGATATTTTGTTCTTCTAGAAATTCTTCTTAATATGGATGTCTTGCGTATTTGAGCATGACTCTTGGTTCTTTCCACGTGTAAATCACGTGCTGGATTTCTTTATTCGGGTTTCTCATATCTGTCCCGAGTAGAACATGATGTCATTTGGTCCCAAACAAGTTATGACTTGCTGAATACTTGTGTTCACACTTACTCGCGTCTTCATTCCTTAGTGATTCTGGATGCCTATTCTGATGCCTACCTGACAATATTAATGGACTATCCACCGTGTCAGTGACATGTACTTTCGATAAAAATTTACGCATAACAAAGTGCTCGGTCGATAAATATTGATATTTAAGACCCCTAATTCATATGCTTTATGTTATATCCTTGAGTATAAATAAATATTTTTACGTACTTATTGAGATTATCCAGACGGTTGCTCTTGGAGTGAGTTTGAATATTAAATGGTGATTTTTAGTGAAGTTAGGAGAAAAGCCTCCACAACACATCCAACTTCTAAAGACCATATATCCCTATTCAGATCGAACTAGGTTGATATCTAGATGTTTTCATAAAACCCCGGATGTCTAGTTTCCAGTGCATTTTACGGTTCATCAATCCGATTTTTCTAGAGAAAGTTATGGTCATTTTAGTAACCAAATGTCAGAGTTGGAGAGCAAAACCATTGTCCAAACCATTGTGCCGTCCACAACGATAGGCACATCAACTAGGACTAGAAGAATTCCGCCGTCAAGATCGCTATGACCCCACAGCGTATCCTATATTGGCCAGTATCAATATGTTCTGCTATCAAGAGCACTATGCAATTGCACAACGATACACACAATGGTCTAATACCAGAGGATCTCGCTTTGCCAAATGTTGTCCCAATCACCATGCAATTGCACATCGATACATCTCCAGTGAATTCCATTGTCAAGAGCCTTGTGACCCCACAGCAATCCCCACAGTGATTGTTGCTTATTTTTGGCAGATTTTCACTCCGAATTAGCCCAAACTTATTTTGAAACTTTCCAAACTCAAAATAGGAGTCAATCTTCAAATGAAGAAATTTAAGTCAGGAAAGACTTCTCATTCCTTGATTCATTCTACAATTCCTACTTGGAAGATTTCCTAAAGCTTGAAAGAATTGGGAATCTACAAGGAGAATCACATATAGATACAAGAGTTTCTTCAAGAGAAGAGTTAGAGATTCAATATTTGAAGATTGAGGATTGAAGACTCCATCAACATTCTCTTATTCTACCTTTCTTTAGATTTGATGTTTTTATTTAGTTTTCTAGTTTTTATGTCTAGCTAATTTTCTTGTTAGTTAGGGCTCTCTTGAAACCCAAAACATGATTTCAATTCCATAGACAAGTTTTGTATCATGAAGCATTATTTTCTCGACATGTTGATTTTAATTTCACAATATGAATTTTTACTCTATTATTATGTTTCTTTGATTGATCACCTTAGAAGCATGTTTATTTGATTATAAAGTCTATATTGTAGGATAAAGTTTGAATACCATACAAACATATTCTTGTATGCAATAATTAATTGACCCAATTAAGGTAAATTGATTCATGAACAAAATAGAATAAATACAATGTTTTTGGGTTCATGTGATAATCATATTCTCTTAGTTCTTAATGGGTTTGGCTTATTAAATCTACCAATGCTAGGTTATAATTTGTAATACAAGCATTTATACAAACACCATGCAATCTACATACTAAATAAAAGAGAATCGATACAACTTGTGTGTAATACCCATAGGCTTGTTGTGAATATCTTCACCATGTTTGACATCTTTAGCTTTATTACTATCTATGGATTGAAGGATTGTTTAGTGGTTGATAGGAGGTCCTAACTAGTGTTTTTCCATATATTTTTGCTCATTAAATTTTTGTTGCATTTTCTTTCTTGTTATTTAATTTTCTTAGTTTTAATAATTAATTCAAAAACACCATTTCGTGTATGTGCATTTTGATTCTTTTCTATATTTATATTTGTAGTTAGATTAAAGTTATAGAGTGTCATACCTATAAACTCGATATTTTAGTAGGTAAGTAATTCTCTATGTGAATGATTCTTACTTTTTCACTGTGCTACCGTTTACGATTTGTACACTTGTAAGGTTTTTATTATTTTTGTTTGCCTATTTGGCAACCAACATGCAGCCGCAACGAAAGTAGCAAATCGACTCTTCAGGTTGTAAATCTCACAATTTTGAATTGGTAACTTCGTCATTTTAGCCCTAAATCATGCCATAGCCTTCTCACTCTGTAAATACCCCCTTTTGGTATGACAACAAAGGGGATCCAAGACACCAAGACCAAACAACACCATCTTTTTGTTCTTCATCACATATAAGTGAGAGAGAAGCTTTAAAGCTCCCATAGAGGTTATTTCCTCCTTGGGAGCTCACCATCCAAGACTTCTGCACTTCCTCCACCCATCATTGAAGGAGTTTGTAAGGATAAAGGAGGGCTCTTTTCACCAAATTCGAGCCATGCAACAACAAGGAGATAAAGTCATTTTGGAGGAATTTTTCTTCATGGTTTTTTCTTATAACTCACTCTCATTTGTATTCTCTTATCTTTTATATGTAATCCCAATTTGGGAATGTTGTAAATCTACACTTGTGCCATTTATGTATTGATTTACCTTGATTTGATTTGGGTTTTGTTTAATCCTTTATAAATGTTGTGATTTAATCACTTATATTTACATGTATATGGATGGACGATTGGAAATTGATATTCAACATGGATGGGATTAGGAGTATTTTAATTTAATTTAGGAGTAGTGTAATGTAACATCTTATTTTGTATTTATGTTGATGGATGATTCAAAATTGTCATGTTTGGAATGATTTGAGTGCATGAGAGTTAGGATTGTGTTTTTGGATGACCTTCCAGACATGATCTTTATTAATTAGCTCTATTGAATAGGAGAAGCTTGTTTTATGCACAACCTCGCTAGAATAAGCCTTGGTTATATGTTATTGTGCTTAATCGGTCTTTGACTTAAAGACACAATTGCTCATTCTATGAATTTAGTTGAGTGATGAATCGATTTTGATTAATTCCTTAATCAAGAGAATGGACCATTGAACTTGATTTGAATGTGCTTAATTTTTTTATATTCAGTTTGATGTGCATATTTTTTTGGTGAACTCATTTCCCTTGTGCGACCACTATCTTGCATCCATCCAATCCGCCCAAGTTTTTGTTACCTCATTTTGTTTCCGTAATTCGGGTACCTTGCCTTTAGGAGTAGTTTAATTTGGCTTATGAGTAGTGTAATTTAGAAAGGCAATCACCCAATTACTTTATTACTTAGTATTTAGGTTATTTATTGCACGCTCTCTCTCTATCTCAACCGTAATATGTTAACACTTCACACACATTATCCTCACCATTTCTATGTTCTATTTACATTGCTTTGAATAATGATTTAGCTAGAGATAGTTAGACGGAAACACCTCTCTATGGGAACGACCTGTACTCAGTGTTATACTAATATATAATGATCAGTGCACTTGTAGAATGAATAAGACGCTCACATTTATATTCAATTTAGATAGACACTCGAGTGTGCCATCACTCTCTCTATCTAGCAGTTTCTCACACACCCCTGAGCATAGGAAAACATTAGTATTTATATTGGAACACTATGGTAAGCTTCTGTAAAAGAAAACCCCATGCGCACAAAACAAGCCAAAATCGTGGTCTAAGCCGTGATTTGAAGCCCACACCCTGACCCATAGTATTTCTACAGTTTGTGCCTCTTTGTCTTAATTGTGGTCTATACCGCGCTTAACTCTCTGGAATTGACCACTCCTTGCACTGTGGTCAATGTCCCATGGTCAATGCCACAGTTCCCACCAAATTTCAATCCACATGCTGTTTCTAGGCTTCACATTTTTTATCAAAGCAATATGTAGTTAATTTATTATTATAATTTATTTGAATTTAGGATATACAAGTTGTTTAGAAAAATAAAAAAAAATTAAACCGGATAAGGCTTTTACCAGATCGAACTCGGACACGTTCGAATTCGGGCTAATTTTTTTTTCTTGAAAAGCCTAAAAGTGGACTTCAATAATGTTCGAATTAGATTTATCTGACTTTGACTATGTTTGGAACAAATCGGATTCGGATTATTCAGCACTGGATTGGAACCGGATCAAACTTGCTCCGTCTGGCCTTTTTGACCCCTCTAAGCATATGTAGTCAGTTATGGAGTTGGAAATACAAAAATAAAAAATCTTGGGAGCCAAAATGAAAAACTTTTAAAATGCTATTGACTCCCATCCTTCCGCTCCTATAGGTGATAGTGCACATCCCTTCCACATTAGTAGTGAGAGGTTTGAGCCCCACCATGTACATTTTACAAGCATATGTGAAAGTTTTCTCTCTGTTTTGTGAGAGTTGATATCTCACGTTGCACATATATTGTTTGATCTCGGCAAGTCCCGACATTCTTATTGTCATACTTAAAAAAAAATAAGGTCGCAAGCATGTGTGTGATTTTTATTCCCGGTTTGTAGGAGTAATATCTCATGTCGCACATATAATGTTTAATCTCGACAGATTTCGACAGTCTTATTGTAATACTTTAAAATGAAAACAGCTGAAAATACAAACAAGGTTAAATGCTCAAGACTAACCTAGAGGGGGGAGGGGGGTGTGAATAGGTTAGACACCTTTTTCAACTTCCTTCGAAACAAACAAAAGTTTGTCCCTCTAGATTGCTTGTATCACAATATATATATATATATATATATATATATATATATCAATTAAAGACAATTAATTGTTGGGATTATGCTCGATAGCAAGAATGTAATAATGTATTTGACAATCTTTTCATATTAATAAAGTGATTTCTAGTTTAACAAATCTTATAGCATTTATAGTTTAATTATTATAATTGTCAAAAGTAAATAATCATAAGGTCAAAAGACTATGACAAAAGAAGAATTGTTCATACATCTAGATATGTATGAGGTAGACACAATTCTTCAGTTAGTCTTGAATAATATTCACAACTTAAGATAGAGGTTGAGCGCCTTTATCTTGTTAAAGTTGTATATTCTTTTGCTAGCATTTGAGTGGGATCAAATGTGTTATGATGAGTCTAAAATCATCAAAGTGTGGTGTCTTTGGGCAAAAGAATCTATTGCAATGGGTGCATTGAATTGGATCACAATGAAATACTTTATCTAGAATCGTCAATGGATAAAAGTTTTTATTTGAAGACAATTGGAGAGTCTATCTCAATCCTGAGATAAATGATGGACTTGTGGTTACAAGTGTTATCATTTGAGCTATCAATGAGTACCATTATATAGCATAGTCTATCCTCGATAGTTTGGTGGTTTTCATTTGTTAATAGATAGAGGACTTCATTTATAGATATGGACATCGTGGCTCCATTTATTAAATGAGAGTAGAATGTCATCATATGGATATTTTGAGGTATTGGATATTAAATCTTAACGTTAAGTTTTCAATAGTGTCTATTGAAACATGGCTTCTGGACAAATCAAAATATCCAAATTCAAAATGTGGTCATATGAGTAAATATGGTAACTTGGAGAGCTATAGGCGGTCCATGAGCTCTTGGCAATTACTGGTATTCTTAACAAGGATACACTTTCTCCAATAAGGTTGTCTAGGGTATGAATGAGTAACATCAACTTATTCTATCTTTATTTAAGAGTTCAATTTTAGTTTTTTAGTGGAATGTACTAAAATTAAATAGATCGGACCTAAGTGATCATTTGTTGATTATGATTGGGTTGTGTCTATTGGAGCTTAAATTTAGATAGCCCGCCAAGATCCTCAATCCACACGAGCTTGCATGGATCACTTGATATATTATATCAGACCAATTTATGGGTCCATCTAGAATTGTATTAAGACATGTGAACTTGTTTCTTTTTGTAAGAATAGGTATAGTTCACATGTGGATTTTTTTATTAAGGTCCAATGGATTTAATAAAATAAGAAAAATAATATATGACCCATATATATGTGTTGGGCGGTAAGGCTATTTAAAATAGCTTAATTATATTATTTTTATTTTATTATTTAATTAAATGAAAAATAATTAATTTGGTAATTAATTAATTATTTATTTAGAAGTCAAAAAAAATTCCTAGTAGGAGTTAGTCTCCTAAAATTATACTATTGTTGGTAGTATAATTAATATTAAAGACTATATTTGATAAGTAGATAAATAAAAAGACTTATTTATCTAATCAAATTAGGAAGTCATTAATATGGTTATAAATACATTAATGAGTTGGATTAGGAGTCTTGGTGTAGGAAAGAATTCTTTTTGGAAAAGGATTCTTGGTCACAAAGTAAATCTACCTAAGGGTAGAATTCTTCTTTGAAAAGAACTCTTAACAACCAAGTAAATCGACCTAAGGAAATGATTCTTGCCAACCAAGTAAATCCTTTTTAGGAAAGGATTTGTGATCCTATATATATCCCCTTGTGAATTTCGGCCAGCCTTAAGCATTCTATGATGAAATTTCGGCCATGCTAGGTAATTTTCAAGAGAGAATTTGGCCTAGCAAGAGAGACTTTTGAGGGAGAAAAATTTAGTTTTTACTCTAGACAAAATTCAATCAACTCATAGATAAAGGGTGTAGAATTCGGCCAAGGAGAAAAGAGAAAAAGAGAACATTTTTGTTTTTGATAGTACACTAGTATCCTTTACATCAAAAGGGTTTTATGTACAAAATCAAATCGGGTTTACGTGAGTTTCAATCAATTAGATTGATAATTTACAAGTGACCGGACGTTCTTGGATTTTTATCTTGGAGGATAATTGTAACTAACAAAGAAAAAGATTTTGTTTGTTTCCATCATCAAGTATACAATTAAAGAGAGGGAACCCACACTCTTAGGTGATTCGTGTTCGTGATTGGATTGGAAGATCTTGCAGAATCAATTCCGCGCTTGTTCAATCGTTACGAGAAAAAGGTACGACACTTTTATATACATCAATTAATCTTGGGTTAAGGTTCTTGTTAGTCAAAAGGGAAAATTTTTATTTATACGCAAACCCTAATTTTTATTAAATTTTCTCACACTTCCGTTGCGTTTTGAATCTTTTTTCCCCTACAATAATCAATATATAAAACATGTAAAGTGTAATATAAACAAGCAACCATAACACATACACAATTGATATTATAGTAAGGAAGTCAATTTACATAAAATGTACTATCCATAAAATCCCAATAACATATACAAATATAAGAGAGATAAGGTTAGAGAAAGTTGACACAAGATATTTACGTGGTAAACCTCTGAAGAGGAAACATCTACTGGTTAGCAACCACTGGCAAACAAAATCTACTAGTAGATAAGACAAGTACAATCTCTCAAGTGACCCCTTCACCTAGAAAATACCCTTCTATCCTACTCATGAATATGTCACCCTCTTGCTCAACATTTCGAGGCCTCACACCTCTTATCAAAACTTCCTTGCTTACCCTTCTAGATCCTTATGACCCTAGGCAAGACTTCCTTGCTCACCCTTCCGAATCCTCATGACCCTAGGCAAGACTTCCTTCCTCACCCTTCCGGATCCCATGCTTGACATTCCGAGGTCTCCCACCTCTTGCCAAGACTTCCATGCTCAACAACATAGGCCTCACACCTATTGTCAAGACTTCCTTCTCACAAAGCATCTAGGTGACCATGAATGCAAAACGCAAACAAGCATGCAACATAGAATGTTATGATCAACACATCCTATGGAAAATACTAGACATATGCATGAATGCACATAACAAATGTAGTATAGTCAAACATGCATGTTTAATCCATCTAGATCATGTAAAAGATGTTCAACATTAATTACAACCTAGATACATGTATAGATCTAAAACTTGAATCATAAAATATATTCAATTATACATAATCAAGTTTTAATCATATAAACCAAACATGTTCTAGAGCATATTATATTCATAAAAGCAATCAAAAACATAAATAGCCCAAAGAACAATACAACATGTATTATATAGAGAAATTGGCCAAAGAGAGCCTAATACATGTGAGAAACTATTTTTTTTTTTTACAAAATTAATCAATCAAAGATCATCAAATAGACCTAGAATCACAGCTATCACAATACAATCCCAAACATGTGAAAACATAGGCAAAATCAAAACCTAACTCAACATGTGAGATTGCAATTGAAACTTAATCTCGCTTTAAATGAGTTCAAAACTCAGATCTAAACAATCATAAGATACTAATATATAGAAGAGAAGAAAACCCAAGGCAATTGACAAAGTTTTAAGAGAAAACTTTAGGAGAAAATCAATACCTTAGTAAACTTGAGACAATCCCGTTTTTGTGTGATTAGACACCAAAAACTGCAGCAAAACCAACTCAAACCTTCTAAGAAAAGATAGAGGATGCTTAGATGTACACTCTCAATTTGAATCACTTAAATCAGAGCTCAAATGAGAAAAATAGACTGCTTGAAAGGTGAGAAAGTTAGAGAGAAAATTCTGCTCAAGTTTCAAATTCTTCACTTGAAATCAATTATGAGAGGGAAATAAAATATAAAAGAGATGGAAAGAATAGAGTGTGAAATGACCAATAAGGACAAGAAGCAACCAAGTTTGCCTGCTGCCCAAGATGGCGCATGGGCATCTCGGGTCAACAAGCCTTCTTGCCCAAGATGGCCACGCGCCATCTCGGGAAAGAAGAGCTTGATGCTGTCTTTTTTTTCCCTCGACCTTTCTTCACATTCTTTGACCGTTCTCCGGCCTTCAAACTCGAAGTTCAGATTTGTTTAAGGATTATGAACAGTAACTCTCTTACAGACATGAACATATAAGATACTCAACCTAAAAAATAACAATTTGACTCGATATATGAAGACGAAGACAATATATGCAACATGACTGGAAAATATCATATCTTTTGACTTAGAACTTGAAATTAATAGTATGAGTAACCAAAGTGTTTGCAACTCAATCAAGAATGATTTAACACTAAATTCAAGTTCAATATCCATGTTATACAAATATTTACACATACAAACACATTTCACACAATAATGCAAACTACATAGAGATAGTCTCCAATCATGCATTTTCCAAAGCATGTTATTTTCATACCAATGCATGAGCATTCATCTTCAAGTGTGTGAATGTTTTATAAATAGTGCACAATGATGCAGGGACACATATGTATGATTTATGTGTGCGTGCCTTAATGGTGCACAATTATGCAGGGACACAAATGTATGAATTGTGTGTGTGTGCTTAAGCCTTGTAAGAGAAAGATAAGATTTTAATATACCTTTGTACAACCATTTAACATCCTTTCTCTTTGAAGACTTTGACCTTGCTTTGACTAGTTGTTCTTTTTAATTTAAAGATTGAATCATCATGAACCTAAACAACTAAATCATTACAAGTAAACATCGTTTTGATATGAAATTTATGCCAACATAATCTAAAACCTAACAACAACAACTTCAGTTTTTTTTAGCATCAAAGTAAGTGAATTCACAACACGTCTTTCAATTTCGGAAGAGGAAAAAGCTAGTATTTTTTAAGATTATATATTTTCAATGTGTTTTGGTAGTACTTTTGTTCATTAAAAACTAATATTTTATGTTATTCATAAAATTAGGTACAACTTTTGGGACCATAGTTGACCAAGAAGTACGAGTGCTCTACGATCAGTAAGGATCGGGTATAAGGTTGGTGTGATACTACCATGGTGGTGTTACGGTCTCTGGCCCTATTAGGGACCAAGACCTGATGGGATTTCTTAGGAGGGGAGTAATACTGGGCTTACTAAGAACAATTTTCTAGAATTGACACCGGGAGAACCGGGGACCAGCCCTGATAGATTGGATATGTGTAATCAAATATGATGTATTCTCTTTAATTGCTTACGTTAAGTTACATCATTTATTGCTCTATGGAGCTTAAATGCTATGAGTGTGTAGGGAGTTAGTAGCCAAGTAGTATGACCAAAATATGAGGTGGTTGTATGAAGGTAGTAGCCAAGTAGGATTTCTTCTTGCGCTAGGTCTTCTCTCTTGAGATGGTTCTCTTGAAAAATTGGGGATCCCTTACTCGTGTTGAGTTTGGGGTATTTATAAAGAGACCTAGTGTTGGTCAGTGAGGGCTATCTATTTAGATGGGAAAGGCTCTGATTGATCCTCGTCGTTCTTTTGAATTCAGAATACATGTGGCTTGATTCAGAAGGTCGTGATTGCTCCATATGTACCTTCTTACCTACTAGGTGCTTTAGTGAGTAGGTAGGGGTCCAGATTTTTTAATCAGAGAGAAGTTGAGGAATCCCTACCATTTATATGAATTGGGCCAGTGGGTAGCACACTCCTCGGAGGGTTGTGAATGTTCCACCTTTGTCTTACATCGTTTTAGGTGCTTCAGTGGCATTAACATGGCACTTAAGTGGCGATTCGCGTTGCTCTGATTGGTTAGAGTTGCCTCTTGCTAGCTAGACCTATCACTTTCACTATTCTGCCTGCTAAGAGACAACGTAAGCATCTGTCACACTGTACCTGCTATAAGCTCTTCACCATGATTTCCATTCGCTGCTTAAAGACCTGCTGCATTCCTTATGCTAGAAAGCCTAGCTTTCTCCTTCGTGTATAAGGTATTTGACATTTGGTAGGCCTTAACTGGAGTGAGATTTGACCATTGGTGGGGCACGACTATGAGAGGATCTCGCACGTTGGTTATTTATCTTTTCCTTCTTCGTGTCTACTATTCTAGCATTAATTTCCTAACCTCACATTGTAAGTTGCCTTCTTTTCCCCTTCTTTCAAATGACCTTGCTTTTGGGGCTAGCATCAACCCTAGTTGTGGCCTGGTGCTTGGATGATGAGTTTGATTTTCTAGAAGGTTCCTTGAAGACTTAGGGGGTTTGGCTAAGGTACTGGCAGAGATTGGCGCTTGTTCAAGGGTTGTCTTTCACTCCCCTTTTATTAGTGATGGATCCTTGGTATGGGAACCACGCTCTAGCTGGATCGTGTCTTGTTGCAGGGGCTTGATACTTCTAAAAGCCGGGTATTGGTCCGAGCTATGCTCTCTTGGGGACTTGAGGCTATCGAGATTGGGCCTTATCGAGACTGGGTTCTCTCAGGGACTGAATCTTGCTGTGTTTTTGGCTTCTAGAAGAAGGGAAAGTGCTTCTTTAAAAAATCGTTGTCAAATTTGACAATTAACAGTTTATATCAAAAGAGAATAATATCTCTTGTTCATGTTTATAGTATCTATGTGACTACAACAATATATAGGAAGCACCTATACAACAAATAAAATAACTACCTAATATAGCTCAGTGGTAAAAACGCGCATTCAGCCTGATAATATTTTAGGTTCAAGTCGTCGCCACTACATGTGGTATATATATTGTTAATAACAATTTTTTGGTAGAGGTCCAAAGAAGAATTTTCCATCGAGCTAACTCTTGATAGGACCTAGACCACGACCATCATGGTTCCCCGGTACCAAAAAACATCGATGCCATGATTTAAAAAATCTCGATGCCACAACATGCCATTTTTCTGGTATCAAAGAGTACCGGTACCATGGCACCAGTTACTTGGTATCCAAGTACCGTTATACTCATTCTGGACTAGCCCAATAAGCATATCTCATCCATCCAATATGTAGAGCGATATCAAGAAGGCTCTAGCACTCTAAGGAGGAAACTTCCCTAACAGAAATGGATCGTTACATTAGAGACCCTAGAACAGTACCACAACTGATGGAATGAAGCCAACTTTCGTCTCCAACAAGGTAGAAAAGAAAGTTGACCTCTCCATCTATTTAAAACGTCACAAATGAGAAGAGATGGTCAACTTAATCAGCGTTCACTAATACGAAAGCTATTATTTAATTCAAGGGAACAATTCTGGTGCTGACTTACAGCCTCAATCAACGCTGATCAACTCCAATATGAGGATTCCGAGGAATGCAGATCAATTGACCAAATTTACAAGGATTGACTGGATGAATTGGAGACCACAAATGTGATGAAAAAGGTCAAAGAAAGAGATCCATAAATTAAGAGAAAGATACCTAGAAGAAACTCACTATCACCTATATAGAAATTTCCACTTATCGACTTACACGAGTTCGTCTTTGCCTAATGTGTAAAGAGAGGGAGTGAGAGATTGAAAACTAGACCTATCATTATACCAGAAAATTGAATCATTAACAAAATAGTCCATTCCTTTATTTTTCCTTTTACATATTATACCATTGTTCTTTATTCATACAAAAGCCCCGGTACCTAGAGGTACCAACCCCACTGCGATCTCCCATGATACAGTTTGAGGGTGTTGATCGAAATTCTACACCCAATAAATTTTAGGTTAACACTTTTTGGCGTCGCCTGTGGGAAGTATTTCCACACCCTTTAAAAAAACCTGTAAGCTTTATTTTGTAGAGTACCAGTATGAGACTCTGATCCTTTCAAGGGCAGCCCGACCCATCGAGGCACCAGTCAATTGCTTTGACTTAGAGAGTTCAGAAGTAAAGGAAGAGATCGAAGCACCACAACCCTGCGTTAGTCCCACTGTCGAACGTGTGATCTACGCCCCAAGCCTCAGCTGCTTCAGTAACGAGCCAAACCATCATGGAACAATATGTTGCATAATTCGTGGAAAGAATCCATCTTCTTATGATCATGGAAGGGATCACTTCTCAATTTGCGAAACCCGGGACCAGAGGTGATAACACCAGACCAGGTACCCGGATACTAGCCTTTTATAGACTTAGGCCATCACTCCTAATTCCAAACCATCCCCGACAAGTGAGGTTTACGATTGAGATCCCATCTAGGGAACATCTTCCCTCGGTCAGACCGGTAATAGAGGAGAGACAACTGCTGTTTGACACTAATGGTAGCATCGAGCCAAAAAGGAGTTTCTGAGGAAACCACCCTTGATAGAAGAACTGTGGAGAAGCCTCTGCAACATCAGAAACATCAGGTAGTGAAGATCAAGAGGTTCGGTCTAGGGATGGTGCATCTAAATGTCTTCGTGACTAGGTGGTCAAGATGGCTAAAGAGATTGAGGAGTGAAGGAAAGTTAAGAATAAGGAGATTCAGATGGATCCCTTTGGAGAGATGAATGCACCTTTTTCAAAAAGAATCAGGGACTAAATATCCACAATATCAGACTATGTCAGCTTGACTGGCCATGTAGGTCAACAGTGAGATGGAAACAACTTACCCGTAAAGAATAACTACTCGAAGAAGGATAACCAAATAGACGAATTGACCCAAACTCATCCCCACAACGAATATGGAGCCTCATTAATGAAACGAGACTTCAAACATATTCTCCATGAAATATGACCTATACTAGGCAAGACAGTCAATTACAATCCACCAGTTGACAAATCTATTAATAAATATGAAGATATGAAGAAACATACCCACAAGGAATAAAGATCACATCACCTTAAATGCATAAAGACTCGATTAACTAAGGATCTTGCTGAGATATGATCCCCCTATGATCTCTCCCAATAATATTTCGTGCTCGTATAATAAGGGCTAGGATTACACCCTAACCCCTATATAAACCAATGTATCAAGTAGAAATAGGAGAGGCAGAATATTTTATACTCAAGTAATTCATCACTTGTAATTATAATCACCTTTACATAGTCAAGAATATTTTCTCTTTCGTTCATTACGACCGTTGTTTTTTTGTGTGTTAAGGGTTTCCACCAAAAAAATACTTGTGTCTTAACTTTTTCTATATTATTTTGTTATTCGTTATCTAATCATCAACTTACACACATATCGGAAAGGCAACCTGATCTCATTTCATTAGAGACTTTAGGTCGATCTACATACGTGTCACCGTTGACTAGATTTCCTAGAAATCGACATCAACACTTATGAATAACAAAATGATTTTACCTCATCACTATATTTCATCGTCATCTTCCCCAAAATTAAAAGCATCAAATTTTCCTTACAGAGCTGAATCTTGTAAGAAGCAAACCACCATCAATAAAATTAATCGTTCCTTTTAAAAATAGGTAGCAAACAATGTTCTTCATTTCAAAGGTAAATCAATATCTTTTCTAATCTCATATTTTAATTGTTTGATTCACATGATATGATGATGATTTGTGTAGAAATATATCTGGATTTGATTTATGTGATTGTCTACTTGATATAAAACTAGATACATGCGTTTTGATCTGAAATAGCTTATTCTACTTTACATTAAATGTCTTGATCTAGCATTTTACTTGATATAGCTCTCAATTTCCGATACACATTTTGCTTATATTGTAAGAACCTCAATATTATGATTGACTTATTTCATGACAGATCACATTGGGGATTCAATGTGTAATGGGTAGGTGGGTAGGTTAGGCTTTTGATGGAAAGCGTCCAAGATCTTGATGAGCTTTAAGAGGTAGTTCACTTGTGCTTATTTCTTATTGAAGAGATTTAGTTGCACACACTTACATTTCATATATATGCATTTGTATTGACATGTATTATTTTTTGCTCTCTCACACACACACATACACTTACTAGCATTTGATTTGTTACGCTTTTGTTCTCTATTGATGTCTTATGTGCATTTATAGTATGTTTTTTATGTGTTTAATTCGTATTATATCCGTGCGTGCACGATTGTGTGCTTTTTTTAGCGCGATGAGAGACCATTATAGTCTCTACTGTGCAGGTCAGTGCGCGGGTAGGCTACCCGTTGATTATCTCAGTCTCGGTGTCAGGTCAATATGCAGACACTTGTACGGGCTTGCACGGGTATGTGCAGGCCACTATGTGGGTAAGTGCATGGGTGTGCACGGATCTGCCTACCCGCTCAATGCGTAATTTTTATGAGTATTTTTATCTTTTCAAGCAGCTCGTGACACCCACTATAAGAACCCCTCTTTCTCTTCTTCTTCCTGACCTCTCCTGCACTTAAAGAAACTCTAGAGAGAGAAATAAAGAGTCTTGTGAGAGAAAGTTTGTTCAAGCTTCACAACTCTCCAAACCCCAAACTTATCTTCATCTTGCATTGCTTGCATATTTTAATGCATGAGTCTTCATTGATTGGTAATTAGAACCTCCATTAATATTCATTTATTGTTCTAGCTTACCAAGACATGTCATTTATTGCTTAGATTAGCATTTCTTCATATTAATTGTATATTTATTAAAGTTATGACATGTTTGGGGTTTGTCTGTTGATAGCTAGCATATAGGTCATATTAGCCTCTTGCTAATTATGTCATATTGATTGCATTTTGATGATTGCATTTATTGACCATGTCATGCTTAATGACAACTTGTATTGAAATGACTTTGTTTGATAACTAGGATATTATATTGCATATCTATATCTAGTTTGGTCTTCATGAGCATTCATTTAGACATTGATATCTAGGAATTGTACTTAGTGATATTCTTAGGTTCCTCAATAAGCATTTAGTGTTTTGCCTAGCATTATTTGCATTTAGAATATTTCATATATTCACATAGGTTGTTCATCTCTTCGTGAGAATTAAGTCTTGTGACTACCGATGTGTAGTGCACAAGCAATTCAAGTCTTGCAACCAGTTATGGGTTGCCAAGCAAATGGTTGGGTGCCATTATAAAAGGCCCGATGGGTAAAGTAGAAGGTGGTCACGTCAAGAGTAGTAGATTAGGGGATATCACTAGGGATTGAACCAAGAGTGACGAGTGGTAGTGTCCATAGCCTGAGGTTGTAGAGAGTGAGAGTCCAAGTGTCACTTGAGAGTATAATCTTTTATTCATATAGTGGATTTATGTGATCGTTTGTGGCTAGCAGAATAGCCCGTGATTTTTCCCAGTTGGAGGGACGTATATATCAAGTGTTCTTTATATTTATGCATTTTACACTTAGGTGAATCTTTAAAATTGACTAATCAAGAAAAATTTGTAATTGACTTGATTAATAATCTATTCACTCCCCCCTCCTCTAGGTTATTAGACACACGTTTTTAGGGAATTTTCATATACAATTATGATGCTTAAGAGATTTAAGCAAATAAAGTAAGGCTTAGAGCACATGGTGATTAGTGAAAGATGAGATGTGTATAGAGAATATGATGTGAAAAAGGCAGGAGCTATGAAGGAAAAAGTATTATATGAATACTTTTGGGTTGACATTGATTATATATGTAACTTTATAGCTCTCATATATGAGAAGCTTCAGATGGCTGACACAAACTCACATTTTCTTCACTTGGTGTAAGAGTAGCAAGATTCTATGATAAAAAAGTGAAAGCTGTTAACTTAGAAAATAACGGAACCAGCTTCACAGAGAATAAAGTTCAAGGTTCTTTGTTGTGGATCACGGAATTTTGGAGGAGCGATTGACAAAAAGCAATACACCACTTCATTGCTTGGTACATTCCTTAAATCGTAGGTACATTCTAAGTCTTTATCCTTTACACTTTAGTAAAGCTTTTCTATTTTGCTTTTATTACTATATTTTTATGATTTGTTCTTACTGCTCTACTTCTAGGTATTATTGCGATCAATGGCTTGAAGAGGTTCTCGGTCGCATTGCTCCACACTAAGACCTTGAGATTACAACGGGGAGAAAAAAAAATGTTTTGAGAAATATTTTTGTAATGAGAGTGAACGAATGAAGGTCTAAGAGTAGTATACCATTTTTACATCGTGCTTTGAAGATTTTTTTTTGTTAGGGATTCTATGAATGATAGAGCGTTTTGGGTCCGGTGTATTGAAGGATCAATCATGGAGCTTCCATACCAACTCTCCAATCCATAGCTTTGAAGTTACTTGTACAACCTTGTTCAACCTCAAGTTATGAAATAAATTGGAGCACTTAAAATTTCATACACTCTATACGGAGGAACAAGATAACACCACAAAGAGTTGAAGATTTGGTATATGTGCATACTATTTTTTGCCTTTTATCAAGGAGATCCCCAACTTACAAAGAATGTGTGACTCAACTCTGGGATGTTAGAGGGTATGATTTTGATTTCATAGACATAGAGAATGTCGAGATACTCGAGATTGCAGACCTTTCCTTTAATGAACCAGAATTAGATGTCGTATTATTTAGACTCGTTGACAATGTTAATGATGGTGAATGAAATTAATTAAGAATTAAGAATATGTTTTATGACCTTTTTATGCTTTATTTGGATTTTGTAATATGTTATGACTTATATATGATATAAGTTTATTGAGAATATGTTTTGAACAGATTATGTTTTCATATATTATTATTATTTTTAATAAATATAAGTAGATATTAATTTAATTGAAGTATCTTATCATATATGTATCCTAGTTTTTGGAGATTTATCATATCCCTATATCCGTATCCGTATCTTTGTAACATAGATCAAAACCTTCATTTTGAAATGAGATGAACGAATTTGATTAAAGTACGCATTCCCATCATCTGAACGAACAATTTGAATTTGAACATCAAATGGGTACAAATCAGTTTGTGAAATATGAGGAAAACAATGTTAACATCATATTTACTTTTCATTAAGTAAACCCAATCCCTAGAATAGTTATCAATAACTAAAACAAACCACCGAGTGTCAAAAATATTTGGAATCCGAGAAGTATCGGTGTGAATAAAAGCAGGGAAAGATTCATTTCTAACCATTTGAAACATTGATTATTCGTTTATTACCTACTTTTAAATTTTAATTGTTTATAACTTAATTTTTATGCTATTACCGTAATACCCCTATATAAAAGCAACCATCTAAAAAAACCCTTCCCTTTACTCTTCTTCTCTCTTCCAGGACATCTCCTCATTCTTCTCTTTCCTTCTTTCTCTTCTTCTTCCATTTTCAATATAAAAGATTGTATGATTTTCCTATAATTTTTTACATTATAATTTTTTAATTTGAATAAAAGATGGGTCAATAACACAAACATTTATTAACTCATGATTTAGAATTAAAAAAACTCATAATAACTGGATAAAATCTTTCAACATAAAAAACGGAAAAATAATAATAATATAGAAGCCGATATGCTCTTGGAGGAGCAGATCCGTGGCACTTAGGCCGGATGAGATACATATTGAGGGCACTCCGGCCCATACTGCAATCCTCCTAGTTTTCTATCATGCTGAATATTAAGAGAAGAAGATGGAAAAGATGAAGAGAAGAAGAAGACCAGAAAAGAAGAAGAGAGGTCATGGAAGAGAAGATGAAGAGATGAAAAAGATGAGTGAAGAAAAGACCAGAAAAAAAGAAGAAAGGTCATGGAAGAGAAGATGAACAAATGAAAAAGATGAGATGAAGAAAACTGGAAAAGAAGAAGAGAGATTGTGGAAGTCAAGGCGTAAAGGAAAAAAAAAATAAAAATTTAAAAAATAAATTGTTTGGGTATTTTTATAATTTTGGTTAGAGATGGAAAGAATTTATTACAAAATAGTTTTAAACAATTAAAATATGAAACTAAGGCTAAAAACATTTTTCAATGATCTATTTGGCTAGATTTGGTAATTTTTCCATAAAAGCAAATAGAAATAAAGAATTTTAATTACTCAATGGAAAAGAAACATGATGACGTTTGGCTTACTCACACACCTCACCATTAAAACTATTAATATTTAACTCTCTAAACAACCAAGGAATCATTCTTTTTAATAAAATAAAGGGTGGATGTCCAAGATAAAAATGACACAGCCAACTCTGAGCTTCATTTGATGAAACTTTTGCTTACAGATGAGAAAGGGGTAGAGGATCACCATTCCAAGTAATACAACCCCTCTCCTTTTAACATGCCCAATCATCTTCCCAGTAGTATTTTCTTAAAAAAACACACTAAAATGGAAAGAATGTTATAGTGCAATTTAACTCTTCAGTGATTTGATGAATGAATAGAAGATTAACATAGAGCTTGGGCTCATGCAACACATATTTTAAGGATAAACAATTGTTAAAGTAATGGTTTCTTAGCTTCCAATAGCAATCAAAGTTCCATCAGCTTCTTTGGTTTTTATTTTTTTAAGGATAAGGGTTGTATATGATAAAACAATGATAGGAATTAATCATGTGGTATGTAGTTCTTAAGTCAATGACCCAAGAACTTGGAAAATGGTATTATGTTAGCGTTCGTTAACCGATTTTCATTTTGTTTTCAAAAATAAAAACAAAATGGAAAATAAAATCAGTGTTAAAAGTGAAAAATTTGAAAAACAAGTTTGAAATGTTTTTCATTTTATTTTTCACTTTGTTTTTTTTAATTAAAAAACTCACCTTTTTTTTTACTTTTTCTCTTCTTCTTCGACTCTCCATCGTTGTTGTTCTTCTTCAACTGCTTCTCTCTTCTTCTTCTTCTTCTTCCTTTATTTCTCTTCTTCTCTTCCTCCTCCTCCGATCTGCTCCTCCAAGGCCGGAGGAGGTAAGATCCTCCCTAAGGACATCGATCTAGCCCAGATTGGCATCGTCTGGTGATGATCTCACCTCCTCCTACCTTGGTGCCACCTATGAGTAGTGGAAATATAGGAAAAATAAGCTAAGATGAATCTGAAAGTAGAGGAAGAGTACAAAGGGTTTGGCGATTTGGCGATTTGGCGTCTAGATTGAGGGTTTTTATGGAGCAATTGAAATCAAATGGATTCAGAGTCAGAGGAGCGGATGATTATGAGATTATTGTTGTTGCTCCAACAAAGACACCTCCCAAGGAAACTTCCAAATCTTTCGCTCACAAGATGTTTTCTTGTTTCGTTTGCAATAATTGATCAATGACCAACATGAGATTTCTTTCTAAATAATTCAGATACATTCATTGTAAAAAGTTTCAGATGAAGTTAGCTTGAATTTAGATTTACAATCATAGGTATTTGAATGAAGGATATTTGAAAATTGCTGATTATAAATTTTACTTGGAGGTTGAAAAAATTTGTCAAAGAGTGGAAGCTTCGACGATTATGATTGATGTTATTGAGAATCAAGTCACAAA
Source organism: Dipteronia dyeriana (assembly GCA_032871835.1). Classification (NCBI taxonomy): domain Eukaryota; kingdom Viridiplantae; phylum Streptophyta; class Magnoliopsida; order Sapindales; family Sapindaceae; genus Dipteronia; species Dipteronia dyeriana. The sequence continues at coordinate 84,243,400 of CM065296.1, read as the reverse complement.
TTTAGAGAATTTATATGTTTATTTGTTGGAATCTAAAAAGAACTCTCTCTATCAACATCCACCTACCTGATATGTGTTATGATTTATGAATCATAATTTGCTTCTCTTTGCCTTAAAAAAATTATAATAAATATCTTTCGGATCAATTTACTTGCAAATTTTGATATTTTTATTATTTAATGACAATTCCTGATATTTTAGATCAATTTAGTGTCAAATTTTGATATTTTTTTGGTTCACCTACCAGATGCGTTTTTTTTATTTTTATTTTCAGAATACAATTTTCGGTATATGATACCAGACACGTTTTCAAATTTCGAAATTAAAACCAAAAACACTGTTTTTCTTTTCTTTTTTCTTTTCGAAAACAGCAGCTGAAAATACTTACAGGACGACCCTTTAAGGCCCCGTCTTACAACTATTTTTCAGTTCGTTTTAGTTTTCATTTTTCAAAAGCGATTTCAAAAACGCGTTTCGTTAACCGTTTTTCATTTTATTTTTGAAAAAAAAAATGAAATACAAAATCAGTGTTAAAAGTGAAAGATTTGAAAAACACAAAATACTTGTTTTTTTTTTGTTTTTGTTTTTGTTTTTCACTTTTTTTATATTAAAAAAATCATTTTTTAAAACTGTTAATTGTACTGTTATGCATTTCATATGGTTAATACAAAACGGGACAAGATTTTCAACTGATCAAAGTGACCCTATATATATATATTCCAGAATAATTTATTTCCATCTAGAACTAAAAGCATTCATACAATAATATATATATATATATATAATATTATAATATACAATATATATATATACATAATATTATAATATATAAATTTTATATAAAATATATAATAATAAAATATTATATTATATATATAATAAATAGAGGAAATACCTTCTTTTAGTCAAAAATTAACTTGGTTTATTGTTTCTTCCCAATCTTTGGGTGTGAAGACCCAAATACGCCTCATTTATTCATTATTTGTTTTATTAATTTTCTTTTTTATCTAAAAAGTTTGTCTTCTCTCTCTATTTGTTAGGTCACGGTATACCATTTCTTTTTTTGTGGAAAGTTTGTATTCTCTCTCTCTTTTCTTGTTCACGATCTACCACTTTTTTTGTCTGAAATATTTTCTTCTCTTCATTTTATTTGAACCACCGGTCTCCCATTTTCGATCTTCATTCTCTATCATCGTGTGTCTCCCATTTTCGTTCCTTCGTCCTTCAATTTCTTGAATCAGTTGTCCCCAATGTCCGAACTACAGTTTTTTTTTCCTCTTCATTTTGTTCAAACATAGGTCTCCCATTTTCGATCTTCATTTTCGCTCATTCGTCCTTCAATTTCTGTAATCGATTGTCTCCCATATTCGAAATACAAATAAATCAAAAATCTCACTTCAATTTCTACCATTGTTGAAACTGTAAAGCCCTTTTTTATCTCTATAAATCACATAAAGCCCATATATAAGAGATTCAGTTTTTGGTTCAAATTTCATGGAATGGGATTTGTATTACACTGATTTTTGCTTAGGTTGTTGTGTTGAATCAAGATTCTCCAGGTCCTTCTAGAGGTATGTATTATAAACCCTATTTTAATTTGTTTCATATGCAGATGTAATGATAAATGCCAAATTTAGTAAACATTAATTTTGGGAGAATATATATGGTGTAAAGTTGTAAAGTTTTTGGATTTTTTTTAATTGCTCGATTGATTCTGAATCAAATAATATTTTTAAAATTGACTCATTGTAATCTGTAAAAAATAATTGGTATGTTGTTGAATGAATAATATTCAAGTTAAATGGACATGTTTTGATTTGCCAAAGCTAGTATTCTTGCTTCACTGAACTATTGATGTTTCTTGATGATAATAATGCTTTATATATCCTATGCAAATAGAAGAGATAGCCCTTAAGAGAATTTATCTGCTTGTTTCCGTATATGAAAAATTTGTCGATCTATTATGCTTTTATATTTTTCATGACGGTTTGAATGCATTTTCATGTTTAATTTTCCTTATCATGTTACCACTTTTGAAACATATTTCTTCATAAGGATGTTGGTTAAGGTAGAGGCTAATATGCACTGTAATAATCTATTCTATATTGCCTATTCACAATAATAGTCTTCGCTAAAATTTTGAGGATTCTCATTTAGAATGTTTGTTGTGTGTTGCATCGTACACTTTAATCACTTTCTGGATGTGACCAAATGATCTAAATGAAATGACTGGGTAGTGGGTTTATATATAGATAATGAAAGTGCTTTGTGATAGGTTTGTTTAATTTGATAGTACTGATATGTGTAATTTGGTTGGAAATAGGCGTGGTTAATTAGATAGTATTGGTGTGTTTAATTGGATTGGAAATATGTGTGTGTACTTGTAATTGAGTTCGAAATAGATGTGTGATTAATTGGGTTTAACTGGTGTGTTTATTTGGAACTGGTGTGTTTAGTTGTTGGTGCCACATGGTATGTTTCATTGCAGCCACCCATTTGCAGTGGTATGTTTAATTGATTCACTCTGATGTGTTTAATTGATATGCAGTGACGTGTTTAATAAATTTATCCAATGTGTTTGATTGGGTTACACCTAGTGTGTTTAATTGATTTGTCCCGATGTGTTTAATTGTATTACACTTGGTGTGTTTAATTAGGTTGCTCTGATATATGTAATCGATTTGACCCTAGTGTGTTTAATCATTTTACACCTGGTGTGTTTAATTTGGATTGCTATAGTGTGTTTAATCGGGGTTACACCCGGTGTGTTTAATTTGGATTGCCCTAGTGTGTTTAATTGTGTTGCACTGGTGTGTTTAAATGATTTTTCATGATTTGTTAAATTGATTTATACATGGTGATGTCCCGATGTATTTAATTGGTTTTCCCCATTATGTTTAATTGATTTACACCGGTGTGTTTAATTGGTTTGACTTGGTGTATTTGATTAGTTTGCACTGTTGTGTTTAATTGGTTTACACAGGTGTGTTTAATTGGTTTGCCTTGGTGTATTTCATGTATGTTTAGTTGAGTTGTAGTGGTGTGTTTAATTTGGTTACACATTATTTAATATGTGACTGGTTTAATAAATTTAAATCTAAATATGAGATTTTTATTGGTTGACATACAGGAATCGACCCAAGGAAATTGGTAATCACTTACGATAGCAAATGGGTGGAGAACTTAATGTGGCAAATAGGCCCAGAAAATGATGACCGAAAGATCATGCTTGTGTTATTAAGGATTATGTTGGAAATGTTATGAATTTAGTTATCCTTCATGAACTGTGTTGAAATTGTATTTCATTAACTCTTAGTAAGAATTTTGTATTTTGTTTAAAACACTTATGATATTTATTTATGAAATAGGTTTTTCATGAAATTGTTAAAACCACTTGTAATGAAATTGTAATGGAATGTTGATGATTATTTATTGGTCAAACGAGGTTTTTTGTGTACTTTCTAACAAGGGGTTATAAAAAATGATTTAAAATAAACTAATCTAAGCAGTTGGCCATACCCAAGTGCTAAAATTTTATCTTCTGAAATTCTACATCTTGTCTCTCTCGAGGTTCCGTATCATGCCATACCCGGGTGATGTTCACTTCTCTCTCTTCACTTCTCTCTCTTTGTTCATGGTGAACCCATTTCTTGTTGAAACCGGTGCCATTGTTGAACTGTTGTAAATCCATTTGTTTTGTATCTATAATTCATAAAAAAAACCCATATATATGAGATTGATATTTTGGTTCGAAATTTTGGGATTGGGTTTTGTAATTCACGGATTTTTTATGAGGTAGTTATGATGAATCGAGATTCTCTAGGTCTTTCTTCTAGAGGGATGTATTAGAAACCCTAATTTATTTTGTTTCATATAAAGACTATCCATGAATAAAGGTTGAAGGAGACTGTTAACTTTGGTTTGTTTAATTGATAAACCGTGGTGTGTTTAATTGAATTCGTCTGGTATGTTTAATTTATTATCCCTGGTGAGTTTAAAGTGGTGTGCCTTAGTGTGTTTAAATTTTTTGTTATAGTATGTTTAATTGGTTTTCCCTCGTGTGTTTAATGTGTTATGACCTAATGTGTTTAACTTGGTGTGGCATGGTGTGTTTAATTGATTTGTGATGGTGTGTTTAATGTGGTATGACCAGGTATATTTAATTGGTTTGTGATGGTGTGTTTAATGTGGTATGACCTGGTGTGTTTAAATTGGTATGGCCGGATATGTTTGATTTGGTTTGCCCTAGTGTTCTTAATTGGGATACCCTTGTGTGTTTAATTGGGTTGTCATGGTGTGTTTAATTGATCTGCCCTGGTATGTTTAATTCGGTTACCCTTGTGTGTTTAATTGGGTTGTCATGGTGTGTTTAATTGGTTGTACCTTGTATAATTTGTGATTGGTTGAATAAATTGTATTCTAAATGTGAGATTATGATTGGTTGAAATGCAGGAATGGATCCAACGAATTGGTAATCACTTACGGTGGCAAATGGGTGGGGAACTTTTACGAGGGTGGTGAAACAGAGTTTGTGAAAGTTTGTAGGAATGTGACGTACAATGAGCTGTCTAGGGTAGTACAAGGTTTAGTTTTGAGTTAAGAACTTTGGTTGATACAGGTGTTAGGCTTAGGCCAGTCCGACCAAAAATTAAAGATGATAGCGATGTAGAAATGTTGTTGTGCGATGATGCTCATGTTTCGGAGGTGTATGTTAGTGTTGTTGAGAAAGTTAGTGTACAACCCGGTCATTTGGGTGTTCCTACCGTTCAGCCTAATTATCAAAGTTATGTATAACAATTTGTTGGGATTATGCTCGATAGCAAGAGTATAATAATGTATTTGACAATCTTTTCATATTAATAAAGTGATTTCTAGTTTAATAAATCTTATAGCATTTATAGTTTAATTATTATAATTGTCAAAAGTAAATAATCATAAGGTCAAAAGACTATGAGAAAAGAAGAATTGTTCATACATCTATATATGTATGAGGGGGAGTGAATAGATATTATGGTGTGCTTAATATTAATCTAGAGGGGGAGTGAATAGATTTTAAACAAATTTACCCAATTTTCGTTAAAGGTCAAGATTACGAAAATGTCCCTAGCTAGTTACAATAAAATCACAAGTGTAAAAATGCGGAAATATAAACGACACTTGAGATATACGTGGAAACCCTCCAAATGGGAAAAACCACAGGCTGATGAGTGCGCCACACTAGAACCTCGAATCCACTAATTGTAAGGAATTACAACCTAATCCCGGTTTAATCCACCACCACTACCTAATCCCGATATAAGTGAACCTAGTTCATCTTGCTTGTGTTTTAAGCTACCTACTCCCGGAAGCAACACAAGTCTTACTTCTCAATGAAGAGATAAAGTGTCCTAAGTGAATATATGATGATATTCAATGAACAAACAGGGCTAGGAAACCCTATATGCTTATCTAGGATAATGAGATGACAATTAATGCAATCCTAGATATCAAGTGCTAAATGACATGTTCAAATAACTTAGCTAAACATATATCAATCAATCCTATGAAGCTATCAAAATACAACACTCAATCATGTCATCACAACAATCTTTAATTTGTATATAGAAATATTCTAAGAGAATACAATTAATTAAAGAGATGGTTTAGCAAGCAAAAACACTTAACTTGTAAGAAGATAGTGAAGAGCTTACCAAACAAGATGTGATGAAGCAATCCTATCCATAGATGCACTCTAGATGAACTTGGATGATGCAAGATGAAGTTTTGATGCACATGGGAATGCTTTGAGTGATTAAAAATGAGTTCTTGGAAGTGTTTTTCATTTGAAATGTGTTCTAAGGAAAATATATGATATTTTGAACTCTTACACGACCTTAAGACAATGATATATGTATATATATATATGAGATCCAAACAAAGTGATGTCGTTTTGGAAAAAAAAGTTCCAGCTTCTTCATTGTGCGCTGGTCGAGTAACGCACCACCAGTGCACTGCCTAAAAATTTCAATAGGCGCTGGTCGAGTGGCGCACGTCAGTGGCGCAACACAAGCACAAAACCACTGGAATGTTTGCGCTAATGGGGTTGCGCTAGTCGAGTAGCGCACCACCAGTGTACGCCCACTTTTTGCATTTTGCGCGGGTGCAGCAGCGTAACCCAGTGGCCCAACACATGCGACAACTCACTGGAATGTTGCGCTGGTGAGGTGCACTTGTTGAGTAGCGCACCACCATCGCACAACCTGATTTCAACATTCAAACATACAATTTCAACAAGTTCAAGAGTGATGAAACATGCATCCTATTCTAATGTCAATCATGACATAAAACATTTAATTACAAGATGCAAATAAATCAATAAGAGTCATCAAAATGCACACAGGAAAAAACTCAACAAATATGATCAAGAGTTATGCATGAATATGAGAGTATGTGCAACTATCTCTTCAGAGTAAGTAAACACAATAATCTTACCTTTGGTGCTTCTCCTCTTGAGGTCTTGAGAGCCTAAGCTACCTTTACATGAACCCCAACAATGTGGTTTGTTCACGAAATAGGCCAATCAACAATTGAGAACTTTTCAATCTCCCCATTTGGCTATTTCGTGACAAAACCACCACTCATATTGATCCTCACAAAACAAAATAAAACACCAGAAAGATATTCTATATTACAAAGAGATAAACATAAAAAAAAAACTTCAAATCTTCAATCTCTTGTTGAACTATCAACCCTACACACAAAGCAAGCACAAATACACTATCCAACCAAGTGCATGTGAGATGATCAAGTGAATATAAAACAGAAGCATTTGCATTTAGAAATATGAGTATGATATCATGCAATGCTCCCTCTCAACGGGTTACTCCTCCTACATGTAATCTCCCCCTCAAACAAGTACACTCATTCAATGCTTCCCCTCAAAGCCAACCCATGTTACTCTCCTAACATCACAATGCTACTCCCCCTTTTTGTCATGATATAGGCAAAGGAGAAGTCCTCAACCAGGTCACTCAAGGGAAAGAAAGAAAAGAGCATATAAGATTGTCGCATAATTATATAAGCCACATTTATGCAACTCTATTAATAGGAGAGAAACAAGGAGATTTATTTGAAAGAAAATGTGTGAATAAAAAATGCTTTGCATACAAGACATGTTGCATTCAAATCCAAAAACAATGGTATTTGGCAAAGCAAATGACAAAGCTTTCCAATATAATTCAAACCAATTCCACCATTTGTCATGAGAGAAGCAAGGATATAGAGTTCTTATAGATTCATGTTTTAAAAGGTACTATATCCAACTTTAAAAGCTAAACATGGCATGAGCAACTTTGCACCCTATTTGATTTTTTCGGGAGGATACCCGTATGATAACGGTCATGTTCAACTAATAAAGAAAGAGAGACACTGATTAAACATTTTAGTCTCACTAGTATTTACGCACAACGTTTTGCATATTAACAATTGCATTCATCAATTCATGCTTTATCATTATTCATTAGCATGTCATTAAAGAATCATCATGTCATGGAGATAATTATAGGTCATTCAACATGTATTTCCTATGTAGATCTCCTAGTCCAAAAATGCATGTTTGAACATCAATATGACATGAATTGTAATCAAAGCAAAGTTCACACTTATTGAAGAAAATACAATATAATATATAAGTGCAACCAAGCTACTCAAGCAATCAATAAAGGAGCATAAATATTTAAAGAAAAATGGATGCAACAAGTATACAAAAGCTCTATTTGCTTGAGTTCCCCTTATTGGGTCAAAGACCACAACACATCACTCCATTAAACAAATCACAATAGATCTACTAAGAGTCTTGAATCTAGTAGCATCTAAGGGTTTAGTAAATAGATCTGCTAGTTGGTCATTTGTACCTACATGCTCAAGTACAATGCATTTGCTCTTAACTAGTTCTCTAATGAAATGATGACGGATGTCAATATGCTTAGTCCTAGAATGCTGGACCGAATTCTTTGAAACACTAATTGAACTCATGTTATCACAAAAGAGAGTAAGAGTACCTTGATTGAATCCATAGTCGACTAGAATTTGCTTCATCCAAAGGAGTTGTATGCATCCACTCCCAGCAGCAATGTATTTGGTCTCAGCCGTGGACAAGGAAATTGAATTTTTCTTCTTACAAAACCAAGAGACAAGGTTGTTCCCAAGGAAAAAGCAACCGCCCGATGTACTTTTCTTATCATCATAATTTCCTGCCCAATCTGCATCACTAAAGCCTACAAGACTAGCGTTAGTGTCAAAAGAGTACCAAATACCATAGTTGGATGTCCCATTCACATATCGAATGATTTTCTTAACAGAAGAGAGATGGGACTCCTTAGAATCCGCTTGGTACATAGCATACACACCCACACCCACACTAAAAGAGATATTGGGCCTACTTGTGGTCAAATAGAGCAAGATACCAATCATGCCACGATATAAAGTTTGGTCCACACTTTTACCACTAGCATCCTTTCTTAGCTTCAAAGTGGTACTCATAGGTGTATCACAGTGTTTGGCACTTTCAAGGCCAAATTTCTTCACTAGGTTTTTGGCATATTTGGCTTGAGATATGAAAATCCCATCAACCATTTGCTTAATTTGTAAACTTATAAAGTAACTTAGCTCATCAACAAGACTCATCTCAAATTCATGAGACATGACATCAACAAATTGTTGGACTTTGGTGTCATTGGTAGAGCCAAAGACTATATCATCAACATAGATTTGAGCTATAAAGAGCTCATCTTTGTTTTCTTGATGAATAGAGTCTTGTCAACACTACCCCTAATGCAGCCATTGTCTATGAGATATTGAGTGAGACGCTCATACCAAGCCCTAGGTGTTTGTTTCAACCCATATAAAGCTTTGTTGAGGTGATATACATGATTAGGGTGGTGAGGATCCACAAACCATTTGGGTTGCTCAACAAACACTTCCTCTTGCAAGAAGCCATTGAGAAAGGCACTCTTAACATCCATTTGATATAATTTGAACTTGTGCAAACAAGAAATGGATAAAAGAAGCCTAATGGACTCAATCCTAGCAACGGGAGCAAATGTCTCCTCAAAGTCAATACCCTCAATTTGAGAGTATCCTTGTGCTACAAGCCTAGCCTTGTTTCGCACAACGTTGTCATCCTTATCGGATTTGTTCCTATATACCCACTTGGTGCCTATCACATTGGTGTTCTTAGGCCTAGGAATTAGAGTCCAAACCCCATTCCTTTCAAATTGGTTAAGCTCTTCTTGCATGGCAAGAACCCAAAATTCATCTTTTAAGGTTTCTTCAATTTTCTTGGGTTCTATTTGAAAGGTGTAACATGTATAGCTAATTAGATTAGTCATTTGATGCCTAGTCCTAACACCCTCACTAACCTCTCCAATGATGTCCTCTTTGTCATGGAGTTTCCTAACCCATGGAGCAGGTTTTTTTGAGTTCAAGGGAGGAAGCCTATCAATAGGTTGTGTTATGTCATCATCAAGGTTAGTCTTTTCAACATTAGAGACATCAACAACCTTCTCCAAAGGGGAGTCATCAACTAGATCTACCTCATCCTCATGGTCATTAGATTTGAGCCTAGTATCATCAATGACAACATTAGATGATTCCATTACGGTCCTAGTTCTTAGATTAAAAACTCTATAGGCTCTATTATTCAAGGCATAGCCAATGAAGATACCCTCATCACTCTTAGCATCAAATTTGCCAAGTTGATCACGGTCATTCAAAATGTAGCATTTACTTCCAAAGGTGTGAAAGTAGCTAACATTTGGCTTCCTACCTTTCCATAACTCATAGGAAGTTTGCCTAGTGTGGGGCCTAAGGAAGACTCTATTTCCTATGTAGCAAGCTGTATTGATGGCCTCGGCCCAAAGATTTCTAGGGACATTGTTGCTAAGCAACATCACACGGGCCATTTCTTGAAGAACCCTATTTTTCCTCTCAACAACTCCATTTTGTTGAGGTGTCCTAGGAGCCGAAAACTCATGAGAAATGCTTAGACTATTGCAAAAGTTTTCAAAATAGGCATTCTCAAATTCCTTCCCATGGTCACTCCTAATTCTCTTAATGCTTTTAATCTTAGAGTTCATTTCATTTTGAATTTTAGAACAAAGCATTTTAAACTTGTCAAAAGTTTCAGATTTTTCTCTAAGGAAATAGGTCCAAGTGTACCAAGAGAAGTCATCTACACACACAAAAATGTATCTCTTTCCACCTAAACTCTCAGTTTGCATAGGACCCATAAGATCCATGTGAAGAAGCTCTAGAGGTTCTTTGGTGGTTATAAACTTGCCCTTTTTGTGCATACTTTTGGTTTGCTTCCATTGTTGGCAAGGTCCACAAACACCATTAACCTTTTTCCCAAGCTTGGGAAGGCCTCACACAACATTAAACTTATCTAAGATTCTTAGATCCCTAAAGTTTATGTGACCAAGTTTTTCATGCCACAACTCTAATTGTTCATCCTTGGACACATTACAAGACACACTTCTAGCCTCAAGACAATAGCAATTGTCACTAGACCTCATACCTTTTAACAAGGTTTGTCCATTAGGCAATAGGATAGAATAATCATTTTTTCGAAACAATACGGAGAGTCCATCATCACTAAGATGTGAAATGCTTATCAAATTGGCTTTTAGACCATCCACATACAAAGCATTGGACAATGAGGGTAACCCGGGAATGGAAATGATTCCCTTTCCTTTGACCTTCTTTTTGGATCCATCACCAAAGGTGACATTTTCTCCCTCCTCCACCACAAGAGTCTCAAAGAAACTCTTATTTCCAGTCATGTGCCTAGAGCACCTACTATCCAAATACCAAAAATCACAAGAATGAGCTTTCAAAGCAATTTGTGCAACATGGAAAAGGTGTTCACCCTTTCTAATCCACCTAGGTGCAGTATTTTCCTTCCTAGTGGTCAATGGTATATGGGCTCTAAATGTCCTAGGAACATGAAAAGGTGTTCCACTTTTCCTAGTGACATGCATCGTGGCTTTAGATTTCCTAGGATCATGCTTCATGGCTCTAGATGTCCTAGGATCATGAATCATGGCTCTAGCCTTTTTCTTTTCTATCGTGCTTTCAATCCTACACAATTTGATATACCTAAAGCAATTTGGTCTAATGTGACCATCAATACCACAAAAATGACATGTAGGTAAAAAGTTAGGAATTATACCATATCCTTGAGGATGCATTGGAGCCTTCTCATGTCTTTATGGTTGCCTTGCTTGTTGTTGCGGAGCTTTCCTTATTTGTTGTTGAACAAGACTTGATTGCTTCCTTGGTTGAGCATGCATGATAGGTGTCTTCCCTTTGTGAGCTTTTGGTTAAGGGAAGTTAACTTGAGGAGCCCTAGTAGGATGAGCTTGAGGTGGGCTTCTTGGTGCCACCTTTACGTGAGCACTACTTGAACACTCTCTTAGATCAAGCTTCTTCATAGGAGTTTGATGAGGAGAGGACCCATTGAAGTTCATGCTTCTTACAAAAATGGTCTTGCTTGGAGTGGAGGACATCTTGTCATCTTCAAACCCAAGTCCCTTCTTATCACTTGGCCTTTGTCAAACATCTAGCATATGGTCAAGTTTTTTGGTGCTAGAGTTCATTTTAGCCAACAACTCTCTAGCATCTTCAAGCTCTTTCTTCAACCCTTCTTCACTTCTCTTAGATCTTTCCAACTCTTCATTTAGTTGATCAACTTGAGTTGAGAAGTCTAGGTTTTCTTCTTTTAATCTCTTGATCTCATTCTTGCTCTTTAATATTGAGCTCTCAAACTTAACCATGTAGTCTTTGAGATCCATCCTATCCACACTTCCATTTGTGGATTGTGATGAAGATCTATCATCACTTGAGTAGTCTTCCTCTTGACTATCATTCTCTTCTTCACTAACATTTTTGTTCCTAAGAGAGGATGTAAATACTATGAAGTTAGCCATGAGTTCTTCATCATCCAAGACTCATCTCCTTTATTAGAGTTATCACTTTCACTCCATGTGGCAGCCATCACTTTTCCCTTCTTCTTGTTCTTGTGATTTGCATATTTCGGGGCAAAGTGACCTATTCCACCACATTCATAGCATTGGACTCGTTTCTTCTCGGTCTTGTAGAATTTCTTGAACTTCCTCATTAGCAAGGCCATCTCTTCATTCGAGTCATCACCTTCCTCCTTCTCAACTTTGGAGGCTTTCAAAGCAATATCTTTTTGCTTTTTCTATGGCGTGGGGTTAGGACATTTCCTAGATTCAGCTAAAAGCCTCCCAATCACTTCACCTGGCTTCATGTCCTTGTAACCACTATTTTCTTCCAAAGCCGTCTCCTTAGACTCAAATTTATCGGGTAGAGATCTCATAATCTTCTGCTTGATCTTCCTATCCGAATAAGGATCACCAAGTTAATGAGTTTGGTTCACAATGTCCACCAACCTCACTTCAAAGTCATTGAAGCACTCGTTCTCATTCATCTTGAGCAATTCGAATTACGTTTGGAGAACTTGAAGCTTCGATTCTTTAACCACATCGGTTCCCTCATGTGTAACTTCTAGGATATCCTATGCTTCCTTAGCTATCCTAGTATTTTGAACCAACTTGTATTGGTTATCATCCATTGCACATAGGATGGCATGCATTGTCTTTCTATTCCACTTTAAAGCCTCAAAATCTTGTGCATTCCACTGTGCCTTTGGTTTGAGTACATCATCTCCTCCATCTGCAGGAGTTATCATGGGTGGAGTATAGCCATCTTCAACCGCCATCCATGCTCTGTCATGAAATTGGCAAATATATGACTCCATCTTGCCTTTCCATGAGGCATAATTCAACTCGGTGAGAAGTGAAGGTCTAGTGCTGGAAGCTCCCTCGTTGCCACTGTTTACACTCATTGTGTTTAATGAATGAATGATATGAATGATCAATACACATACAAAATGCAACACACACCAAAATGAACAAGTATCACCTATGTATGTCTAGGAACCAGCTCTGATACCAATTGAAACAAATATTATGGTGTGCTTAATATTAATCTAGAGGGGGGGTGAATAGATTTTAAACAAATTTACCTAATTTTCGTTAAAGGTCAAGATTACAAAAATGCCCATAGCTAGTAACAATAAAATTACAAGTGTAAAAATGCGGAAATATAAACGACACTTGAGATATATGTGGAAACCCTCCAAATGGGAAAAACCACGGGCTGATGAGTGCGCCACACTAGAACCTCGAATCCACTAATGGCAAGGAATTACAACCTAATCCCGGTTTAATCCACCACAACTACCTAATCCCGGTATAAGTGAACCTAGTTCATCTTGCTTGTGCTTTAAGCTACCTACTCCCGGAAGCAACACAAATCTTACTTCTCAATGAAGAGATAAAGTGTCCTAAGTGAATATATGATGATATTCAATGAACAAACAAGGCTGGAAAACCCTATATGCTTATCTAGGATAATGAGATGACAATTAATGCAATCCTAGATATCAAGTGCTAAATGACATGTTCAAATAGCTTAGCTAAACACAGATCAATCAATCCTATGAAGCTATCACAATGCAATACTCAATCATGTCATCACAACAATCTCTAATATGTATATAGAAATATTATAAGAGAATACAATTAATTAAAGAGATGGTTTAGCAAGCAAAAACACTTAACTTGTAAGAAGATAGTGAAGAGCTTATCAAACAAGATGTGATGAAGCAACCATATCCATAGATGCACTCTAGATAAACTTAGATGATGCAAGATGAAGTTTTGATGCACATGGGAATGCTTTGAGTGATTAAAAATGAGTTATTGGAAGTGTTTTTCCTTTGAAATGTGTTCTAAGGAAAATATATGATATTTTGAACTCTTACACGACCTTAAGACATTGAGATATATATATATATATATGAGATCCAAACAAAGTGATATTGTTTTGAAAAAATGTTCCAACTTCTTCATTGTGCGCTGATAAGGTGCGTTGGTCGAGTAGCGCACCACCAGCGCACTGCCTAAAAATTTCAATAGGCGTTGATCGAGTGGCGCACGTCGGTGGGGCAACACAAGCGTAAAACCACTGGAATGTTTGCGTTGGTGGGGCTGCGCTAGTCGAGTAGCGCACCACCAGCGCACGCCCACTTTTTGCATCTTTGCACGGGTGCAGCAGCGCAACCCAGTGGCGTAACACATGCGACAACTCACTGGAATGTTGCGCTGGTGAGGTGCGTTGGTCGAGTAGCGCACCACCAGCGGACAACCTGATTTCAACACTCAAACATACAATTTCAACAAGTTCAAGAGTGATGAAACATACATCCTATTCTAATGCCAATCATGACATAAAACATTTAATTAAAAGATGCAAATAAATCAATAAGAGTCATCAAAATGCACATAGAAAAACACTCAACATATATGATCAAGAGTTATGCATGAATATGAGAGTGTGTGCAACTATCTCTTCAAAGTAAGTAAGCACAAGAATTTTACCTTTGGTGTTTCTCCTTTTGAGGTCTTTAGAGCCTAAGCTACTCTTACATGAACCCCAACAATGTGATTTGTTTACAAAATAAGCCAATCAACAAATGAGGTCTTTTCAGTCTTGAATAATATTCACAACTTAAGATAAAGGTTGGGCATCTTTATCTTGTTAAAGTTGTAGATTCTCTTGCTAGCATTTGAGTGGGATCAAATGTGCTATGATGAGTCTAAATTCATCAAAGTGTGGTGTCTTTGAATAAAAGAATCTAGTGCACTGGGTGCATTGAATTGGATCATAATGAAATACTTTACCTAGAACCGTCAATGGATAAAAGTTTTTATTTGAAGACAATCGGAGAGTCTATATCAATCCTGAGATAAATGATGGACTTATGGGTTCAAGTGTTATCATTTAAGCTATCAGTAAGTATGATTATATAGCATAGTCTATCCTTGATAGTTTGGTGGTATTTATTTGTTAATCGATAGTGGACTTCATGTATAGATATTGACATCGTAACTCTATTTATTAAATGAGAGTAAAATATCATCATATGTATATTTTGAGGTATTAGATATTAAATCTTAACATTAAGTTTTCAATAGTGTTTGTTGAAACATGGCTTCTAGATAAGTCAAAATATCCAAGTTCAAAATGTGGTCATATGAGTAAATATGGTAACTTGGAGAGCTATAGGCATTCTATGAGCTCTTGGCGATTACTGATATTCTTCACGAGGATACACTTTCTCCAATAAGGTTGTCTAGGGTATGAATGAGAAATATTAACTTATTCTATCTTTATTTAAGAGTTCAATTTTAGTTTTTTAGTGGAATGAACTAAAATCAATAGATCGGACCTAAGTGAATCATTTGTTGATTGTGATTGGGTTGTGTCTATTGGAGCTTAAATTTAGATAGCCCGCCAAGATCACCAATCCACACGAACTTGCATGGATCACTTGATATATTCTACTGAACCAATTTAGGGGTCCATCTGGAATTGTTTCGAGGCATGTGGACTTGTTTCTTTTTGTAATAATGAGTCTAGTTCACATGTGGACTTTTTATTAATGTCTAATGGATTTAATAAAATAGAAAAATAATATAATGGCCCATATATGGTGTTAGGTGGCAAAGCTATATAGTTTATCTTAATTATATTATTTTTATTTTATTATTTAATTAAATAGAAATTAATTAATTTGGTAATTAATTATTTATTTAATTAAAAGTCAATCTTTTTTTTTAGTAGGAGATGGTCTCCTAATATTATACTATTGTTGGTAGTATAATTAATATTAAAGACTATATTTGATAAGTAGATAAATAAAAGGAATTATTTATCTAATCAAATTAGGAAGTCTTTAATGTGGTTACAGATACACTATTGAGTTGGATTAGGAGTCTTGGTGTAGGAAAGAATTCTTTTTGGAAAAGGATTATTGGTCACCAAATAAATCTACCTAGGGGTAAAATTCTTCTTTGAAAAGGATTCTTAACCACTAAGTAAATCCATATAAGGAAATGATTCTTAACAACCAAGCAAATCCTTCTTACGAAAGGATTTGAAATCCTAATATATTCCAAGAAGAAATTTTGGCCAGCCCTATATACATAGAAGACGAATTCGGCCAATTCTAGTTATATATATAAGAGAAATTTTGGCCAGCTAAGTGATTTTGAACTTGGAGAGAATTCGGCCACCATAGAATTTTGAGGGAGAAAAATTTGTTTTTGCTCTAGACAAAATTCGATCAACTCTAAGAAATAGTGTGAGATTCGGCAAAGAAGAAAAGGAAGAAAGAACATTTAATTTTCGATAGTACATTAGTAGCCTTTACATTAAAAGGTTTTGTGTACAACATCGAATCAAGGTTCACGCAAGTTTCAATCAAATTGATTGATAATTCACAAGTAACCTAACGTTCTTTGTTTTTCATCTTGGAGGATTATTGTGACTAACAAAGAAAAAGATTTTGTTTTTTTCCATCCTCGGGTATACAATTAGAAAGAGAGGGAGCCCACACTCCTAGGTGATTCACGTTCGTGATTGGAATGGAAGATCTTACAGATTCAATTCGGCGCTAGTTCAATCGTCACGAGAAAAATGTACGATACTTTTATATATATCAATTAATCTAGGGTTAAGGTTCTTGTTATTTTAAAGATAAATTTTTTATTTATACGCAAACCCTAATTTTGATTTCTCACACTTCCGTTGCACGGGATTTTTCCCTACAATTGGTATCAGAGCCATGTTGTACGCTTGATTAATTGATGTATGTGTACGTGAATCTTTTCCTTTTTATTGTATATATGCATGTTTTAGAAAAAGATGACACTCTAGGTATTCGCATATATATTTACATTAGAATGTATGGATATATATATATATATATATATATATATATATATATATATATATATATATATGATTTATATGTGGTTTGTTATTGCTCAATTTTGATCCTAAAATTTCAATATATTTTTGTTTTAGGATTGTAACAAGAAGGGTGACCTATCATCGCCATAATTTCCTTCTTGGTAGTTGATTAAGTTTTTTTTTTTTTTTTTGTTATTGTAATAAAAAAACTGCACTATATTGTAATAAAAAACACTGCAGTATTTATTTATTTAAAATTCTTATTTAATACATTCAAGTATCGAAGACTCGAAGGTTTGAAGAATTGAAAGAAACTGGAACAAGTTTGGGACTGTGAGAGCCATAGCAACAAAGGTGCGTGCGAAGAGCACACGGCCACAATTGTTGTGGCATGGGCTGCGCACGGCAGCCCTATGGAAACCATGGGCTACGCATGGCAGCCCTTTAAAGGGTTGTGGCATTCGCATGCGCACGCCCACGGGAAGGGGCCAAAGGTGCGCACGCCCATGGGAGGCAGCCGAGGGAGTCCAAACGACGAAGGTCGAGTGAAGACTTGTTCACCAAGAAAGGAGTTTTTTGTATTCCAAGACATGTAATTTACTTGCTTTTCTAGGATGGACCAAAATTGTAGCTATTTATATTTTTGTAAATATTGCAATGTTTGTCATTGTTTGATAACATGTCATATAGAATATGAGTGCCACTCATATATCTCTTTTGGTATGAACATGCATTGAATGATTTAGGTTTCGAATTGGCATCTAGATAACTTGGTAAATCATTCTATAGAATTCGATCACATGCCTTAAACAATTGAGTAGGAAATGGTGTTTTGGAACACCTACGGCCTCCAAGTTTTGTTAAGCTTTATGTTTCGTGTAATAACCTCCCAAGAGGTATTCATGAATGGAATTTAGCAAGATAATTTCTTACAAGGATATACTAGACAATTAGCCCAAACGATATCTACTCCCAAATGAGGGATATTCGAGAAGGAATATATTGAAGGTCGATAACTTGGTAATACACTCAATGTGAGTTTATTAATATCTCCCAAGTATTCTTGTTAATAAAATCACAAGGCTGAAATTGAAAACGTTGGTTATTATGTTAACAATTAGGTAGGACCTAGTCCAACTAGTAAATGTTGCGAACTCCCAAAGAAGGCTTGACATTTATGGGTGTTAGATCACCGTTGAATTTTTACGATTGAATTATTTTATTTAATTCAAGATAAATATTCGAAAGTGCCTTGTCATGATTATTTACTTATAAATTTGTTGCTATTGTTCAGAATTCATGACCCCATCCCTAATCAACATCCTAAAAGACAATACTTTAACTAGTGATAATTATGTCACATGGAAAAGGAAAATTGGGCTTTCGTTGCAATCCGAAAAGCATAAGTTCATTCTGTGCACTCCTAAACCACCTACTCCTACTAATGAATATACTCAAGAGCAAAGAGATAAGTATCAGCAATGAGAGTCTTCAGATGAGATGGCTAAATGTTACATTATTGCCATCATCTCAGACATGTTGCAACAACAACATGAAGGAATGGAGACTGATGCCGATATAATGATGTCTCTAGAGGAGATGTTTGCTTTGACATCTAGGATGACTACGAGGGAGGCAGTGACTGCTTTCATGAAGCTTAGGATGAAACCTGGACAGGTTGTGAAAGATCACATGATGAAAGTCACAGCACATCTCAACATTGCTGAATTGAATGGTGATGATATAGATGGTGAGACAAAAATTGACATGATTGTCAACTCACTGTCGAATTCCTTTGATCAATTCAAGTTGGACTACACCTTGAATAATAAGGAATACACCTTGCAAGGCCTGATGCAAGATTTTCAAAACACCGAAAAAATCCTTGTGAAAGGCAAGGGTCAAGAGATTCATACCGTATGTAAAGTTGCTACTGTTAAGACCCGTAAGAAGGTCAAGAAACAACAAAAGAAAAAGCAACTAGGACCTACTAAGAAGGAGACAAAGAAAGTAACCAAGATCAAAGGGAAGTGTTTCCTTTATGGTGAAAATGGAAATTGGAAAAAAAATTGTCCAAAGTCTCAGGACAAGAATGAAGAAGGTAATATTAATTATCATGAAACATGTTTTTTGGCGGATTCTATGGATTCTTGGATCATAGACTCTGGAGCCACTAATCATGTTTGTTTTTCCTTACAGGGGTTCAAGGAAAAAAGAAGGCTTAATGAGAACGAATTCAACTTGCGTTTAGGCAATGAAGCGTTGGTGTCTGCTAGTTCAATGGGAGTTATTAAAATTAGTTTAGATTCTTATAGGCATTTAGATTTAATAGACATTTATTTTGTACCTCAATTCATGAGGAATTTAATTTCAGTTTCTTGTTTAAATAAATTTGGTTATTCGGTTACTTTTAAAAAAGCTTTTATTATTAGTAAGAATGACAAAATTATTTGTAAAGGTACATTGGAAAACGGTTTATTCTATTTGCATGGAAATATCTCACTTGTTAGACACGGAATCAACGGAACCTAATCATAAAAGAGTAAAATTATTAAAAGATGAAACCTACCTATATCATTTGCGCCTAGGTCATATTAACCTTAATAGGATTAAAAGATTGGTAAGTGACGGACCTCTAAGTGGCTTAAAGGTCGTTGATCTACCAACTTGTGAATCATGTTTGGAAGGTAAAATAATCGAAAGGTCGTTTACGACCAAAGGCACAAGAGCCATCGAATGTATAGGATTGATACACACTGAGGTGTGTGGACCTATGAGCATTCAAACTAGAGGTGGATATGAGTACTTCATCACTTTCACGGATGATCATTTAAGATTTGGCTATGTGTATCTCATGAGACATAAGTCAGACGCTTTTGACATGTTCAAATAATTTAAAGCTGAAGTTGAAAATTAGGTTGAGAAACACATAAAAATCTTGAGGTCTGATCGTGGTGGAGAATATCTATCTGGTAAGTTTCAACAATATCTTATTGATAATGGGATAATTTCTCAGTTTTCTTCACCAGGTACACCTTAACAAAATTGGGTGGTAGAAAGGAGAAATAGAACTCTTTTAGATATGGTTAGGTCTATGTTGAATTATTCAACGCTTCCTAATTCTTTTTAGGGATATGCTTCACAAACTGGCATGTACATTCTAAATGATGTACTATCTAAGTCGGTTCCTAAAACACCGCATGAGTTGTGGACCGGGCGAAAGCCTTGTTTACAACACTTAAGGATATTTGGATGTCTTGCGCACGTGTTAAAAGGAAAGACAGAAAAGATGGAGTTTCGTTCATAAACATGCGTATTTGTAGGGTATCCAAAAGAAACAAAAAAATATTATTTCTATAGTCCTTCAGATCTTAAAGTATTTGTTTCGACAAATGCTAAATTTCTGGAAGAGGACTATATGAATAATTTTGTGCCTAAAAGAAGAATTGTCTTGAATGAGCTTTTAGGAGATACAATTCCACAAGAGGTTTTACAACCAAACCCAATTGTAAGTTCTGTACCAATACAAGATCAACAATCTACCATACCTCGTCGTAGTGGAAGGGTTAGTAAACAACCTAAAAGATACATCGGTCTAAGAGAATCTGTAGAGAATCTGTAGAAAATCTCCCCGGAAGACGATGATCCCTATAAGTATAAGGAAACAGTGGAAGCTGTTGATTGTCGCCATTGGCAAAAGGCAATGCAATCCGAAATTGAATCTATGTTCAAAAACAAAGTCTCATAAAACTTATCGGGTGCAAGCGGGTATACAAGAGGAATAGAGGAATGGATGGAAAAGTGGAAACCTTTAAAGCTAGATTCATAGCAAAAGGTTATACACAGAAGGAAGGTATCGATTATGAAGAAACCTTCTCTCTTGTAGCCATGCTTAAATCCATTAGGATACTCTTATCCATTGCGGCATTTCTAGACCTAGAGATTTGACAAATAGACGTCAAGATAACTTTCCTTAATGGAAGTCTCAACGAAAGCATCTACATGATGCAACCAGAAGGATTCATTGAAAAAGGCCAAGAGGAAAGGGTATGCAAATTGTAAAGATCTATATATGGATTGAAGCAAGCATCTAGATCCTGGAACATAAGGTTCGATCAATCCATGAAAAGTTTTGGATTTATTTAAAACCTTGACGAACCTTGTGTAAACAAAAGGATTAAAGGCGACAAGTTGGTTTTCGTAGTTCTTTACGTTGATGATATACTACTTATCGGAAACGATGTAGGTGTATTGACATCAATAAAGAATGGTTAGCAAAACAATTTGATATGAAGGACTTAAGAGAAGTAAGTTATATTCATAAGGTCAAAAGATTATGAGAAAAGAAGAATTGTTCATAAATCAAGATATGTATGAGATAGACACAATTCTTTAGTTAGTCTTGAATAATATTCAAAACTTAAGATAAAGGTTGGGTGCCTTTATCTTGTTAAAGTTGTAGATTCTTTTTCTAGCATTTGAGTGGGATCAAATGTGTTATGATGAGTCTAAAATCATCAAAGTGTGGTGACTTTAGGTAAAAGAATCTAGTGCATTAGGTGCATTGAATTGGATCACAATGAAATACTTTATCTAGAACCGTCAACGGAAAAAAGTTTTCATTTAAAGACAATCGGAGAGTCTATCTCAATCCTGAGATAAATGATGGACTTATGGTTGCAAGTGTTATCATTTGAGCAATCAATGAGTATGATTATATAGCATAGTCTATCCTCGATAGTTTGGTGGTATTCATTTGTTAATCAATAGAGGACTTCATTTATAGATATGGACATCGTGGCTCCATTTATTAAATGAGAGTAGAATATCATCATATGGATATTTTGAAGTATTGGATATTAAATCTTAACGTTAAGTTTTCAATAGTGTCTATTGAAACTGTCATGTGTGAATTTTATCGCATGAACATGTCATCAAACGAAGAGGATAAATTGCCAGGTGGACATCTGAATAGGCATTCAGAAAATAACCTACAAGACATCATCGAAGAAGAGAAAACCCGAGTAAGCAGATGTTGAATAAAACCTACTCGGGATCAGTTAACGACACTCGGGACTGGTTAAATGACGCTTCTACTCTGCTCAAATGATGTTACTTGGGACCAGCTGGTATTATCCTTGCTCGGGATAAATATGAAGAAAACCAAATAAAAAGCTTAGTGCTTAGTTCACACGGATTAGGTCATTAAATACACGAAGATATCCATATCAAGAAGGAATCCCAAAGAGAACAGAATACTGAGCTGGAAGGGTTCCCAATCAGGCAACAACTTTATTTCTTTAAAAAGACTATGTTCTTATAAGGAAACAAGTCCAAATTGGACTGCATTACTAGAATCCCATTCGATTTCACTACAAGACTCCGAAACACGAAAGAAGACAATCAGCTTCAAGCAAGTAAATAATTGTAATTAAATACAAAGATCTATTACTTGTACAAAGCAGAGTAGGGCTCTATAAAACATATAAATAGACCCATAATCTCGCCAAAAAAGATATAGACAACAATTAATAGAAAAAAATAGAGAGAAGAAAGAGAGATCGAGAGCTTGTAACATAACAAATTCATAGTTGATTTTGGCTCGGTTAATCATTCAACCACCCGTGGACGTTTCTCCAGTCATCAGAGTTTTACCACGTAAAACTTGTGTCTTGATTACTTTCTCTAATCCATTTCTCTTTGAATTGATAACCACTTGTTGGCATATCCAGAAATCAACGTCAACAGTTGACGCTAGAAGGAGGGGATGCTGAATCTTCGAATTGATCAAAAGCGATGGCAGGAAGCAGAAGCAATTCTGGGGATGTCCAAAAATCTCCGGATAATTTCCATGTTGGCAGTACCTCGCGGGATCTCACTGCAACAATAGAAAACCAACCTATATTCATGGCGGGGATCCAACAAGTTTCTCCAACCAGTGGAGATCTGATTCAATGTTTCCGAGAAGCATTGCACCAACTAGTGGCAGACACAGCAAAGGAAGGAGTTGATTTGTTGGCTACAGAAGCACAAACTCCTAACCTCCCACCTGCAAGGCTTCGTTCGGTGGTAGTAGGGCCAGAAATAAATACACCAGAAGTTAGAAGGAACCTTACTCTAATCAAACAAGCTGGACGTGAAACACCTAAAGAGGAACGACCATGCCAGAAGCAGAATTAGGATCAGACAGTTCGTAATAGACACCGTAAACATGACTAACATAGAGATTAGTCGTCATCAGAAGATAGCGATCGGCACCATCACAAGCGTCATCATGGAATCTTACGTGAAACCTGGTAACAAAGTAAAGAACCTGAAAGAGGACTGATAATCACCCAGCGGTTCGACCATCGGGGAAGTCCAGTGGGAGGCAGAGACTTTGTAATCCAGAGCCTAACTCGAGAGGTCGAAAACAACAGACGTCAAATAGACGCACTGGTCAGATGTTAGGGGTATAACGATTTATCTAATGACGATTCTGACAGTCCACTCACCAGGGAAATCTTACGGACCCTATTCCCAGAAAGGTTTAGGATGCCACACGTAGAGCAGTTTAAGAAAGATACAGATCTAAAGGAGCACGTGAGACGCTGTAAAAGTGCCATGGCTCAGTATGTCCACAGTGATCCCTTACTATGTCTCAATTTTCCATAAACTCTAGGAGATATGGGTTCAAGGTGGTTCGGGAGATTGCCCCCAGCAAGCATTAGAAGTTTCAGTGAACTGAGCAGGAGCTTCTCAAGGCAATTTCTGAGTAATGTTCATAGGAAAAAGTTAGTGGCTCACCTTGCTCAAATAAAGCAAGGGAAAGATGAGTCACTGAAGAAATACCTGGGGAGATTCGGCTAAGCAGTATCAGAAATTGGCAGTGCAAACGATGAAGCAATAATCGTTGCATTCATCAACAACCTACAGAAAGGACGACTATCTTTTGATTTAAGAAGAGCCCGACTGACCAGATATACAGACATGATGGATATGGCGGGAGGATATGCACTGGCCAAGGAAGAAGAGTTAGCCACGGGAGGATGCTACATGCATAGGGGAAAACCTGAACAGAAGGACGTCGAGTCCAATGTGCAGAACTATAAGGGAAAACATAAAGGAAACGATAAAGAAAAGAGCAAGGACGGGGGTAATGAGTGTAACACCGAACAGACCACGGAAAAATACCGAGGTAGGTACGCCAACTACACCCCTCTTCGGAAAAAAACAAGAGGAAATCCTGGCCATTCTGGAAATAAAGAATATGGTACAAGAGCCACACCGTCAATCTCAGTTTGGTCGGTGAGATACAACAAAATACTGCAGGTTCCATAAGGAAACCGGGCATGAGACTTCCAAGTGTTACCAGCTCGACCCTCATTCGGGAAGGACATCTACAGGATATGATCTTAAAAAGGGATGAAAATCAGAAGCAAAGAAAGAGATAAGGGCCGATCATAACTCTGGTCGAAATCAAAGGGCCAGTCCAGAGGCCAAACAAGTAACACATACGATCTTTGGAGGACTATCCACTGGAAGAAGTAACCGAGAGTGAACTCAGGAAATCAGAGAAGCAGTAGAAGCAAGAAATAACTTTGATGTAAACTCGGTCGAGCCAGAACCGAAGAGGGTAAATGAAGGATAGGACCCAACAACATTCACAGAAGTAGACTCACATGGCGTCGATGTTCGGCCAAATGACGCCTTGGTCATAAGTGCCCGGATTGGTCACCGGGAAGTCAGGAGAATCCTGATAGATAATGGAAGCTCATTAGACATTCTCAATGTAGCAGTCAATGATCAACTCAGGTTAGACCGAAAGGACCTACAACCTTTCCATACCCCACTCAGAGGATTCGGGGGAGTTGAGGTCAGGTCACTCGGGACGATAAAGCTACCTGTGAAGATTGGAGTGGCACTTTGCCAGAGATTTGTATTGCTTAACTTCGTGGTGGTAGACTTGGAGAATTGGCCATATAATGCACTATTGGGACGACCATTCCTGAATAAAACTAAGGCCATAACAGCCACTTATGCCTTAATGATGAAATTCCCGACCGAACAGGGGGTCGGGATAGTTAAGGGATCCCAAGAGATGGCCTGAAGAGCTAACCTGTCAGTATACAAGGACAAGAATGAACAGGTTTGCACTATAACACAGCCGAGTCAGAACGAAAAGCCACTATCATTCGAATTCGATCCAAGAGAAGAGCTGAATGAATCCAAAACTGAACCGATTGAAGAAATCACCTTGAAAGAAGATGAACCAGACAAAAAGGTCAAGATCGTGGTCTGGATAGATACCCTAATAATATCTCACTATCTCACAGTAGACCCGAATGCAAAACCGGTGATACAAAAGAGAAGATCATTCAATCTTAAAAGAAGTCATGCGATCAAACAGGAAGTAGAGAAGCTACTCGCTGTAAGATCTATTAGAGAAGTCAATTACCCTCAATGGGTGGCTAATGTAGTCCTCGTCCAAAAGAATAATGGACAGTGGAGGATGTGCGTAGATTTCACATATCTGAACAAGGCATGCCCGAAAGATAGTTTTCACTTCTGAGGATTGATCAGTTGGTGGACACTACATCAGGCCTAACCAGACCAGGATGAACAAGGCTGACAAAGAAAAAACAGCATTCACAACTTATCAGGTTTATACTGCTATACTGTGATGCCCTTCAGATTGAAAAACGCATGAGCAACTTATCAAAGGTTGGTCAACAAAATCTGTTCACAGCAAATAGGAAGGAACATGAAAGTATACATTGATGACATGCTGACCAAGAGCATCACAGCAAACAAGTATACTTCCGATTTGCGGGAAACATTTGATGTCTTGAGGAGATACCAACTGAAGCTAAATCCGAACAAGTGTTTTTTCGGGGTTCCTTCAGAAAGATTCCTTGGTTTTCAAGTCCATCAAAGAGGAATCAAAGTCGACCCGAGAAGATCCAGGCCCTGCAGAAAATGACTTCACCGAGGACACTCAAAGAAGTACAGCGCCTAACAGGATGTCTGACCTCCTTATGAAGATTCATCTCAAAAGCCACAGACAGATGTGCACCCTTTTTCAAAGTAATTAGAAAAGGGAAATGACTTGAATGGAATGAAGAATGCGAGCACGCATTCTTAAAAATTAAAGAATACTTAGGACAGGCTCCCATCCTTTCAAAACCTCAGATGGGGGAGACACTCTAACTGTACTTATCAATTACAGAACTGGCAGCAAGCTTAGTCCTAGCCAGAATAGAAGATGGAGTACAAAAGCCAGTATACTACACCAACAAGGCACTTCTACCAGGTGAGACAAGATATTCACAGGCAGAAAAGATAGCCCTGGCACTAGTTTTAGCAACAAGAAAGCTAAGGCCATACTTTCATGCTCATACAATCCATGTTCTCACCGATTGCCCATCGAAGCAGATTTTACAGAAACCAGAGATTTCAGAGAGATTAACCAAATGGGCAATCGAGCTAACTGAATTAGATATCCACTACATCCCCAGGACATCTCTCAAAGGGCAAGCAGTGGTAGATTTCATAGCAGAATTCACAGAACCGAACCTGGAAGCAAAAAAAATGTTAGGTAAAAGTTTCACATGGAAACTGTTTGTTGATGGCTCTTCAAACACTCATGGCAGCGGGGCAGGGATTGTAGTATGCACTTCAGAAAGAGATGATGTCGAATGTGTCATGAGGTTTGACTTCAACGCAACCAATAATCAAGCAGAGTACGAGGCGCTACTAGCTGGACTCAGAGTCTGCATAGCTCTCGGGGCAGATGCGGTCGAGATATTTGGCGATTCACAGGTAACTGTCAACCAAGTCCTGGACGAGTACCAAGCCAAGGATGAAAGCATGATAGCTTACCGTGACACTGCAAAACAGCTCCTCCAAAAATTTAAAGAATATAAGATTGCCTAGATCCCCAGGGAGGAGAATGAAAAGGCAGACACATTATCCAAGCTAACGTCAACAATAACCACAATCAGGCCAAAGACTATTCTGGCTGCACATCTTCTCAAATCGAGCACAGCTGAACCAAGAAACTTGGAAATTTTAGAAATCCGAACACGGCCAGACGGTTAGATGACTTAGCTAAAATGGTTCCTAGAAGAAGGCGTGCTCCCGGAAGATCCCTTACAAGCAAAACGCATCAGGTATAGATCAGCCATGTACACAATGGTTAGAGGAGAACTATACAGAAGGGGGTATTCCCGAACACTCCAAAGTTGTGTGTCAAAGGAAGATGCATATCGAATATTACAGGAAATCCATGGAGGAGTTTGCGAAAACCACGCTGGGGGTAAAAGTTTGGCACACAAGGTACTCAGACAAGGCTATTATTGGCCTACTCTATTCTCATATGCACAGCAGTGTTCAGAAAGTTGCAATACTTGCCAAAGGATTGCTAATGACATCCAACAGCCCTTTGAGCAACTCAGAAACCTCACGACTCTATGGCTATTTTCCATGTGGGGTTTGGATCTAATCGGCCCAATGCCAGCCGGGACAAGGGGTGGAGTGAAGCATGCAATAGTAGCTGTTGACTATTTCACGAAGTGGGTAGAAGCTGAAGCATTAATGCACATCACAGAAGCAAACACCACAAATTTCATGAAAAAGAATATACTTTATAGGTTTGGAGTCCCAAACACTATAATCACTGACAACGGCACCTAGTTCGATAACTTGAAATTCAGACAGCTGTGCAAAGAGTACCAGATTGCCAATTACTATGCCACATCTTCCCACCCTCAGACAAATGGGCAGGTGGAAACAGTGAACAAAATCATCAAGCACACAATCAAAGCAAAACTAGATGCCAAGAAAGGAATCTGGGTTGAAAAGCCTCCCGAAGTGTTATGGGCGTATCGTACAACAGCGAGAACTTCAACAGGAGAAACTCTATTCACTTTAGCGTTTGGAACAGAAGCTGTTATTCCTATAGAAACGTCATATACGTCACCCCGGGTCAGGCTATACTATAAAGATCAGAACGTTGATATGCTATTACAAAGTCTAGATGAGCTAGAAGAGAAAAGGGAGAAATCCCGAATATGAAATATGGCATATCAACAAATAGTAGCTCGCCACTACAACTCTCACGTTCGGGTCAGAAAATTCCAGCTAGGAGACCTGGTACTCAGGAAGGTGTCATTGAATATAAAAAATAAAGTTGCAAGTTCCCTGACTGACAAATAGGAAGGTCCGTACAAAGTCGAAGGAATAGTTGGCAATGGAGCATATTGGATTGCACGACCTAATGAAGGGGTTTTACCCCAACCATGCAATGCCCAATATCTGAAGATTTTCTATCCTTAAATTATTTTTTTGTTTTTTTTCTAGTCAGAAAAATTTTAGTTAGGATAAATATTAGTTGGAATTTAAAACTTTATTGATTTTACAGTTATGAATAAGAAATCAAACTCAGGATTTTTGAAAGAAAAGCATCGAGCTCGGGATTTCCAAAAGAAAGCATATGATAATAAGAACATATGGAAGACAAGCATGATAATAAGAACATGTGAATAGAATCCTCAAGACCATTAAATCCCGAATGAGCGGAGAAGCTCGAAGGAGCATGCCAGCCGAGCAAGGTCAAATGACCTTTACAAAAAGGCAAACCCGATGCACCAACTCGGGACGCTATCGGGAAAAATTCCAGTGAATGCCTAGCCGTGTTAAGCAATTCAAAAAGCTTAACGATTCGGCAAACCCTTGCACATAAAAACTGGGGAGACATCCTTGGTAATGTGTAAGGACTCGAACATATGATTATGGTGAGCTATGAAGTAATGTTCGGGTAGCAACCGTGTATGAAACACAAGTATAAACCTACTTGTCTGTTTTAATATGACACGATAAATAATACAAGAGCCAGTTTAATAAGATACTTGGCATTAAAATTATTCGGGTGACAACCAGTTTAATAAGATACTCCATGAAGTTACCCGAACATCAGAGTTAGCCAGTTTAATAAGATACTAGGCATGAAGATTACAAGAGCCAGTTTAATAAGATACTTGGCATTATTCGGATGGCAACCGGTTTAATAAGATACTCGGTAAAGTTACCCGAACATCGAAGTTAGCCAGTTTAATAAGATACTTGGCGGTCAAAACTATTCGGAAAACAACCGGTTAAATAAGATACTCGGTGAAGTTACCCGAACATTAGAGTTGAAAAACATACTTGACAACAGTCAAGAAATTTCTTTAGCAATGAAAACAGATCAAGCCATTCAGCTCAGAAAAGATAAACTTGGGATTTTATTAATCTCTCCAAAAAATTCTTTACAAAGAATTACAGATTTCTACAAATCTACAAAAGAATTACAAAAAATTTACAATTTTACAAAAATCAAGGCTGTGAGGATTTGGAGCCCTTGCCAATACTCGGGTCTGGCACCATTTTGTATTCGCAGAGCAGACTTTCGTTAGAAGGCCAAGCAATTGTGTCGTCTGATTCATCCATCCATTGGCTGTAATCCTCTCCTACAATCGGCCCGACATCAGGCTCCACACCCTCCACGATCGACTCTTGACTGGCATAGAAGGTCGAGAAGGAGTGTTCGGATAGAATCTCTAAATGCGTAGGATGGGGTTCTTTGCCTCTACTACGACAGTAAGCTCTCCATTCCTTCATTTGAGTTTGAAGAGACTTCAAAGACCGATCCACATGATGTTTGATTGACAGCTCCCAATTGGTTCGGCCCTTCTCAGTTGCCCGATTCTTGACTTTAAAGAATTCGCCAGCTGAAACCAGCCCTCATTGAAACTCCCGAAGAAGAAGTGCATCATAGTCAGGGGATCTTTTGAAATGATCCATACGTTGTACTTCAAGTTCCAGCCTGGCCTCTGGGGATAAGGATTCGACTGTCAATGCTTGGCGCTCTAGATCTTTAATTTTCTACTCATACGCCGACTTAGACTGTTCCGCTTACTGCTCGGCCTTAAGCATTGATTCCTGGGTAGAAGATAATAAGTTCTGAAGTGATATTGCTTTCTCTTCTGCCGAAGAAGCCCTTTCCTCGGCCTCTATCTGCTTTGCTAGACAGTGGTCAGCAAAAACTTGTGTAGAACCAACCTCTTGTTGATAAGTCGTTTCAACCCGAGCACGTTGGTCTTCACTTTCCTTCAACTAAGCTTCGAGATGCCTTATTCTATCAGCTTGATGTTGTTGCGTCTGAACCAACTCAGCGAACTTGGCCACTATCTACAAAGGAGTTTGATTAAAAATCTGCCAAAAAAACAAAGCAACTGAAGGAAGTTAAAGATAACTTACATAAGATGCACCGTTAAAAACAGATTGAAGGCGTTCAACAAAGAAGCCATCCAGAAAATAGTTCCAGCGGTCGTCCCAGATAAAATCCTTACCAGATACATCTCCCACGGTATATCCTGGGGAGAAGAATGTGAAGGAACTCCCAAGGGTTCAGCCCCTAGATCTTTAACCTAAGGGGGAGGAGAACCGTTGTTCGGCTCCGAAGCCTCCGCATCCGTCAATGCTCCAACATCAGCATTCGGGTAAGTCTCAGCCACAATACCTTCATCGCTAGAGTCGATGAAAAAGACCACCAGAGGAACCTTGAGATGACGAGTTGGAGAGCTGATAGTCTTCAGTTTCTCACCCCGAGAGCGGGGGAAACTGAGATCAGCTGCGGGATCCTCCTGAGAATCATCTCAGAAGGCTTTAAAAAATTCAGGACCTATGGGTACCTATCCCGCAGAGGTATTACCTCCATCACCAGTGTAAATCCACTCGGCAGACTCCTCACCGAGACCTTCACTTTACCCTTACCAGTTGCCAGGTAACTGAGTATCGGTCGGGCCACTTGGACCACTAGTTTCTCCAGCTGACGGTTGAAAAACGTCCTCAGAGACATCTTCAAGAATTTGCTCAACCGCATCAGTCTCCTCGTCTGACTCAGGCGGGGCGATGCCTTCATCGCCTTAACGAGAAGCTTCTTTACGACTCGCCTAAATAATTGACTTCACTTTGCGATCCTGAAGATCGCAGACGACGTTCGTATCATACACTTAGAAGAAAAAAGAAACCGCTTCAGAATACAAAACAAAAAAAAATATAACAATAAAAGGAAAAGGTTACAAAAATCACTTACATCGCCTGCGGTAGCCCGAAATCTTTTCGAAGAAGCCGAACTCAATCATCTTCGACTCAACGAAGAGATAAGTCTTGCTCATCTTCTCCAAAGTGTGAACCGCTGCCCGAGCAAGTCTGGTCAGCTCCGCCTCACTGTACTTGATTTTCTTCTTGTTCCAAATCTAGGGGGAACAGAAGAAACAGGGGACCTTCAACACCTTCCGAGTACCCCCAGCTGAGCCGGAGCAATCCCTGCTTCAGCCAAAAACTAGGCAATGAATGGCTGGAAGGGAAGAGTGATGTTGCATCAGAGCATGGATCCGTAGATCGCCACCATATATGGGGGAGGATTCCATGCAGCTCTATCACCCGCTGGAATCAGAGTGACCGAATTAGGCAAATCGAATCGGGAGTGATACTTTTCTATTTCATCAGCCCCGACTACGTTTGGCTCGGTATCAAATCCACTCAGGCGAGTAGCAGAGAGAGAAAGGCGAGAGTTTTTGGATGCCTCTTCAACATCGTTCTCGTTGACAGTCTGCTCCCTAATCAGAATATCGCCCGAGTTGTGCTTACAGACATCACTTCTACTTT
Source organism: Dipteronia dyeriana (assembly GCA_032871835.1). Taxonomy (NCBI): domain Eukaryota; kingdom Viridiplantae; phylum Streptophyta; class Magnoliopsida; order Sapindales; family Sapindaceae; genus Dipteronia; species Dipteronia dyeriana. The sequence continues at coordinate 84,211,828 of CM065296.1, read as the reverse complement.
GATGTTTTCCCATCCTTCGAAGAGGTACCCTGTGATCGAAAATATCAGAATCAGAACTATATGAAGAACTTGATACAGGGCTAAAAGTGACGTCAGGGTGAAGCCCAGAAACATCAACTTCTAAAAATGGAGGTTCATCAACAGGAATTTCCCCCAGTAATCTTCTAATACAAGAAACTAACTGGAAATTCACACGTTCTAATGCATCAAGAGCGACATTAAAAAGACGATGACGGGAAGATGACTCCATTAAAAACTAACCTTAAATAAAGTCTGGTGCAAGATCTTCAATGAAAAGTCAAGACTTTCTGCGTAAAGAAATCTGGGTTTAAGAAATTTTTTCTACTGAGAAATCTAGGTTTAAGAAATTTCTTCTGCTGAGTGCAGAATTTAAAGAAATAAAAGCACGAAACCATAGATCTCAAGGCGGGAAAAAACAATGATAAAGGATTGATGACGTAGGCGGTGCACGGGGAAGCGAGTAAGTTGTTTCTCATAAATGATATCGAAAAATGAAGAGGCAAGAGACATGTGTCAGAAGGAGAACTGGCTTTCACCGTCAGAAACTCCAAAACGTCGCCATCATTAGAGATCTCGCGTAAGGAGACAAATCGAATTTGTAGGGTCGTCATTATGACAAGATATTTACTCGGGTACTGAATTTTTTTTGAAAACTAATTAAAATACTTTTTCCCAAAGAAACCTTGTTCAACAAAAATATTTTAAGGGGGTATTGTCATGTGTGAATTTTATCGCATGAACACATCATCAAACAAAGAGGATAAATTGTCAGGTGGATATCCGAATAGGCATTCAGAAAATATCATACAAGACATCATCGAAAAAGAGAAAACCCGAGTAAGCAGATGTTGAATAAAACCTACTCGGGATCAGTTAACGACACTCGGGACTGGTTAAATGACACTTCTACTCAGGCTCAAATGATGTTACTCGGGACTAGCTGGTATTATCTTTGCTCGGGATAAATATGAAGAAAACCGAATAAAAAGCTTAGTGCTTAGTTCACACGGATTTGGTCATTAAATACATGAAGATATCCATATCAAGAAGGAATCCCAAAGAGAACAGAATACTGAGTTGGAAGGGTTCTCAATTAGGCAACAACTTTATTTCTTTAAAAAGACTACGTTCTTATAAGGAAACAAGTCCAAATTGGATTGCACTACTAGAATCTCATTCGATTTCAATACAAGACTCTGAAACGGGAAAGAAGACAATCAGCTTCAAGCAAGTAAATAATTGTAATTAAATACAAAGATATATTACTTATACAAAGCAGATTAGGGCTCTATAAAACATATAAATAGACTCATAATCTCACCAAAAAAGATATAGACAACAATCAATAGAAAAATACAGAGAGAAGAAAGAGAGATCGAGAGCTTGTAACATAACAAATTCATAGTGGATTTTGGCTCGGTTGATCATTCAACCACCCGTGGATGTTTCTCCGATCATCAGAGTTTTACCACGTAAAACTTGTGTCTTGATTACTTTCTATAATCTCTTTCTCTTTAAATTAATAGCCGAAATTCAATCCTTGTTGGCATATCTATAAATCAACGTCAATAGAAACATAGCTTCTGGACAAGTCAAAATATCCAAGTTCAAAATGTGGTCATATGAGTAAATATGGTAACTTGGAGAGCTATATGCGGTCTATGAGCTCTTGGAGATTACTGATATTCTTCACGAGGATACACTTTCTCCAATAGGGTTGTCTAAGGTATGAATGAGAAATATTAACTTATTATATTTTATTTAAGAGTTCAATTTTAATTCTTTAGAATGAACTAAAATTAATAGATCGGACCTAAGTGAATCATTTGTTGATTGTGATTGGGTTGTGTCTGTTGGAGCTTAAATTTGGATAGCCTGCCAAGATCCTCAATCCACATGAACTTGCATGGATCACTTGATATATTTTACCGAACCAATTTAGGGGTCCATCTAGAATTGTATTGAGGCATGTGGACTTGTTTCTTTTTGTAATAATGAGTCTAGTTCACAAGTGAACTTTTTATTAAGGTCTAATGGATTTAATAAAATAGAAAAAATAATATAATGACCCATATATGGTGTTAGGTGGCAAAGCTATATAGTTTAGCTTAATTATATTATTTTTATTTTATTATTTAATTAAATAGAAATTAATTAATTTGATAATTAGTTAAGTATTTAATTAAAAGTCAAAATCTTTTTTCTAATAGGTGATAGTCTCCTAATATTATACTATTTTTGGTAGCATAATTAATATTAAAGACTATATTTGATAAGTAGATAAATAAAATGAATTATTTATATAATCAAGATAGGAAGTCTTTAATATGGTTACAAATACACTATTGAATTGGATTAGGAATCTTGGTGTTGGAAAGAATTCTTTTTGGAAAACGATTCTTGGTCACCAAGTAAATCTACCTAACTTTGAAAATGATTCTTAACCACCAAGTAAATTCACCTAAGGAAAGAATTCTTAACAACTAAATAAATCCTTCTTAGGAAAGGATTTGAAATCCTAATATATTCCAAGAAGGAATTTCGGCCAACCCTATATATATTTAGAAGAAGAATTCCCCTAGTTATTTATATAAGAGAAATTTCGGCAAGCTATTGGATTTTGAACTTGGAGAGAATTCGGCCACCTTAGAATTTTGAAGGAGAAAATTTTGTTTTTTCTCTAGACAAAATTCAATCAACTCTAAGAAATAGTATGAGATTCGGTAAAGAATAAAAGGAAGAAAGAACGTTTAGTTTTCGATAGTACACTAGCAGCCTTTACATTAAAAGGTTTTGTGTACAATATCAAATCAAGGTTCACACAAGTTTCATTCAAATTGATTGATAATTCACAAGTGACCTAACGTTCTTTGTTTTTCTTCTTAGAGGATTATTGTGACTAACAAAGAAAAAAGATTTTGTTTGTTTCCATCCTCAGGTAAACAATTAGAAAGATAGGGAGCTCACACTCCTAGGTGATTCACATTCCTGATTGGATTGGAAGATCTTGCAGATTCAATTCGGCGCTAGTTCAATCGTAACGGAAAAATGTACGATACTTTTATATACATCAATTAATCTAGAGTTAAGGTTCTTGATATTTAAAAGGGAAATTTTTTATTACGCAAACCCTAATTTTGATTTCTCACACTTTCGTTGCGCGGGGTTTTTCCCTACACAATTGACGGTCGAAGCGTGCAAGAAAATCAAATGGATGGTTGCTTCTATCAAATGAATGCTTGTGTACTTGTAATTTGGTTGGAAACTTGAATTCTGTTTTTTTAATGCAAGGACTTTTGAGTTGTAACATCCAACTTTTTTTTAAAGTACAAGCAACGTGATGATTATTCAATTAATTTGTTTATAGGCAATTGGAACAAAACAGTGCCCTAAAAATGAAACACATCAGCGCTCATAAATGAAATACACTGGTGCTATTAAACAATTAAACACACCAGTGCCTTAAAAATGAAACACACAGTGCTCACGAATTAAACACACTAGTTCTATTAAACAATTAAACACACTGACATTGGTGCTATTGGAATATTAAACACACCAGTGGTAAGAAATTAAACACACCAGTGCCCTAAAAATGAAACACATCAGCGCTCACAAATGAAACACACAGTGCTCTGTGCTCACGAATTAAACACATTAGTTCTATTAAACAATTAAACACAATGGTGTTATTGGACAATTAAAAACAGTCGTTGTATTGTACAATTAAACACACCAGTGGTAAGAAATTAAATACACTGTGGTATAAAATTAATACCTGAAAATATCCATACAAAACATCAGTATTCGCTAGGACTCCATAACATCCATGTACAAAATTAAACAAAAAACATGGCCATAACATATCCTGTACAAAAACTTCCATAAAATACATCCATATGTTTTTACATCCATTTGTTCTCTATCCTATTTGTAAACGATAAATCCACTGGGACTCCACCTCTGTACAAAAAAAAATGAACAAACAAATGAAAAAATCAGTTGCCAAAAACATAAAAAACAAATAAAAAAAGGTTGAGGGTTATTCGAACCTGTAAATTTATCTACAAATCTATAGGAGACTTGTAAGGCACACTATTGTTATATATCTGGAATGTCATTTCTTTTCGAAAGTCGCTCATTTCCTTATGTCCCCAGTTCCAGTCACTCTTTTTCATAATTGAAGTCTATGCATACTTACAAATAAAAACTCCACAACTACATTTGTCAACCTGTTGCGGGATCATCTTGTACTCTCATGCCAAACCCATCGATCAAAGAGTCCACAGCCTCCATCGCCCATACTTGAAAATAACATGTTACGAAACTATACTTGGAAAACATTTATACAAAGAATCTTGGATTCCAATTTGTGATCCCATGCAATAGAAGATGGTGTAAGTAAACTATAAAAGCATCAACTCAAATAGAAATCTCTTCCATGCTGAAACAGTACTCATCCCTTGCTTCTAAAACAATACGGTTAATTATAAAACTTCCATGCTTCTAAAACAATACGGTTAATACAAATCTGTACAACTTTCTCAAATGGAGGTAAGTAGGAACGAGGATTAAGATTAACTAACATGAAATATGTCTTGAAGGAGACACATTAAATGTTGATATTTACTTGAAAACCAGACCATCAAACAAGATAATGCCCAAACCAGACCCATCCTAGCAGATGCACTGAGGTTTTGAAATTCAAAGTCTTTCCCATATGTACTATACACTTTAGTATTAATATTGCAGATATAAAGCCATTCAACCAAAAAAATACGTGCAAAAGAAGGTGAAACAGAGAGTCTTTTGATTATGATATCATCTAACAATTACATTCTAAAATGCAGTTCTAAGACAAACTAAAAACAAATTGTTGAATCCAAATTTTTTATTTTCGTTTTGTTTTGCCTAAACCAATCAAATATTGGAAGTCAATAAATCAACAATAGTAACACTTCAATGGGCCACTGAGAGAGAGAGAGAGAGTCTTCATTGTATTTATGAAAATCACAAGTTCAAATCAATTTCGAAATCAATCACAAGTGAACAAAATCAATTTCTTAAAATCCCTACTCAAATTTTGAAATCTATTACAAGTGAACAAAATCGATTTGTTAAAATCTAAGTTAAAATTTCGAAAACCATCACAACTTAACAAAATCAATTTGTTAATATATAAATGAAAATCAATTTCGGATTCTATCAACCAAAAATACAAAAACATTGAAACCCTAAAGTCAAATGTAAAGAGGAAGTGCAAACCGTTGGTGACTACGCGTCGTCGTCTCCGTCTCCACATCGTCGTCGGTGGCTCTTTATGGTGGTGGTCATCGGCAGCGCTGGTCTCTCGAAGTCGTCGGCTCTCGTCACCACTCTTCTCTCGCGTCTCGTCATCGGCTCTTGTCTCTCTCATCTGCACGTCGTCGTCGTCTCGTCATGGTGGTGGTGGTCGTCGGGTCTGGTCTCTCTCAAGTCGTCGCCTCTGGTTTCACTTTTATGGTTTGACAGTAACACTAAGAATGAACTCTCAAGTCTCGGTTTTGGGCTTTTGTGTTTTCAATTTGTTATTTTATTTTAATTTTTTACTAAATGATTTTGAATTTCTTTTTTTATTATTTAGTTTTGTTTTTTCAATTCATTATGACTAAAGGGTAATTTTGTACCAAAAGTGGAAAAATTGGTAAAAACAATAAATTTACTAATCTTAGGTAAAAACAATAAACACACTAATTTTTTGGTTACTTTTAAAGTTCTCCCTAATATACATGTAATAATATATATATATAACATTATAATATATCTATATATATCATTATATATATTATATATAATATATATATATATATATATAATTTTATTATATACAATAATGTATTATATAATAGTATATATACACGATATATCAAATATTATACATTTAAATAGGATATAATGTAATATATAATGTATTATTATATATAAAAATATAATATATAATATAATATATATAATATTATAATATAAATTATAATATATGTAATATATTTAATATATATATTATATATTGTAATAATATGTATATACATATATTAATATAATCTATACAACTATATTTTTATTATAATATATATATATATATATTGTAATTACTTATTTATAATTTAAGAGTTTAGTTTTGATTAATTCATTTTTTGATATGTTTTTTTGAATAATTTTTTGTTGTGTTACTATTGTTTAATTTAAAAATTCCAGCACAAAACGTATATTGGTTAATTATTTAATCAATTTGTTTATAATAATATTAAAAAAAATCCAAAATTGATATTTCAACGTTTGATAGTTTTCGGTTAACCTACCAGACGCGTTTTTTCCGTTTTTATTTTCAAAATACAGTTTTCAGTATATACTACCAGACGCGTTTTCAGAAATTGAAACTGAAACAAAAAATACTATTTTCATTTTCATTTTCATTTTTATTTTAAAAAAACAGCAATTGAAAAACACTTACAGGACAGACCCTAATTCGAAATCGTTTTTAGGAAACGAAAACGAAAACTAAAATGAAAACGAATCAAAAAACAGTTGCATGATAGGCCCAAAGAAAACTTACCTGGTTGTGCCAATGAAAAAGAGGCACCATGTTTGTCCAATGAACTCAGAAAACTTTATAGTTTGTGTATCCCTTCCTTTTGAACCCTCCAATCTCCTAATTAGTGACTACACAATTTTTATGATTGTTGTCTTCATTAATAACGAAATGGGCTTTACATCCCCCTTGTCCCAGTCTACTTCCTCTACCATCAATCCATCATCATCCTTTTCAAGGAATGATAGCTTTCCAGCCAGTCTCCTTAGCATGCCTTGGTTTTTTTGCAATAAGTGCACTAAATGACATCTTTGCCACCTGGTTTTTGACTTAGAAATAACAACGGTGTAACCCTCTTGTGTGTGGTTTCTAGCATCTCATTTTATTTTTTTTTAACTCGCCTCTCCATTTATAACTGAGAAGACTTCTCTCAAAGAGACTCATTTCCAAGAAAACCCTAATTTGATTTATGGGGTTTTTTTACTAGAATAACCATTTTTATAGTGGTTTAATGATTTATAGTCTTGTTGTCTCAATTTTTCTTTCCTAACCATTTAACTAATGTATGGACAAAAATACCCAATACAGACAAACACGGTCTACAAAGTTAAATTTGTCTGAAACCTCATTGACTTTCTTGTAACGTTACCCAGAAACTCAAAGTCTGATTCGTCGTTCGTTTTCTCGAGCACGTCAGCAATCGATACTTGTGTTCAATATTATATATATATATATCGTTTTCATCCTTATGGTTTGCCATATTATCCATTTTGGTCCTCGTCGATTCAGTATTGACTATGCAGGTCTTTGTTGTTTCAATTAATCCCTATTTTGGTCAGAACCGTCCAATTCCGTCAGGTCAACGAGGGTAAAACAGTAATTCAACGTTAGAGTTTCTAGAAGCCAATTTTGATGAAAGGGCATAATGGCAGTTTTGAAATTAATTAAATAAAAAATATAAATATATAAAACTAATTAAATTTAAATATAAGACTAATTAAATTACATAATTTATTGTATATTAATAATTGAAAGATAAAAAACAATTAAAAAATAATTTATTAAGTAAACTAATATTAATTGATGATATAAAAAAAACAATTAAAAATGATTTACTTCCCACTACCACTATCCTTCAGATCACCACCACCATCATTCACACTCTCTCACCGTCCATCTCTCTCTCTCTCTCTTCCCCTTTGATTTCTTCTTTCTTCACAAATCAATCTCTCTCTCTCACACTCACTCAAATCTAATCTCTCAAACATTTAATCATCTTTTCCCCACAATCATCTCCACCCAAAACCGTAGCAACACAAACCCAAACAATCAACCCCAAATCAATCCCCCCCTACAATCACCACCGTCGATCTCTTCGCCGGAGACTGAGTGGAGATTGGTGTTTGATCTTCTCCGGGCCGCCGGTGAGGAGATCGATTTCAAACTCTACCACCACTACTAAAACAGAATCACAGAGATATCGAGGTTTAGTTTTTTTTTTTTTTTTGATTTTTTTCTTTTTAAGATGGGTTTTAGGTTTTCTGGTGGTGGTGGTGGCTGGATTTTGATGTGTGTTCAATTTTTTAAAAAAATCTGGTATGTTTATGGGTTAATTTTTTTTCCTAGGTTTGATTTGTTTTTTGAATTTTTTATCTTTTTAAGATGGTTTTAGGTTTTCTGGTGGTGGCTGGATTTTGATGTGTGTTCAAAAAAAAAAATTTAAAAATTTGATATGTTTATGGGTTTATTGTTTTTTTTCCTCGGTTTTATTTGTTTTTTTGAATTTTTTTCTTTTTAAGATGAGTTTTAGGTTTTCTAGTGGTGGATGTGGTGGCGGCTGAATTTGTGGTTGGTGATGGTGAACATCATACAGTTAGATGGGGGCAAAATTGTCCTTACAAGCCCTTCAGACATTTGAAGGGGCATAACGGTCATTTGACCATCTGACCATGTCATGTCGTCTGATTTTAACAGAAAATGTCACAGAATAACTAAACAAGTCAATACTGGAACGATGAGGACCGAAATGAATAATATGATAAACCATAGGGATTCAAATGATATTTACCCTTCTTTATTATAATTAAAAAATATGTAAATAAAAACTTTGTAGTGCTCTTAATTTTATAAACTTAAAAAGACAAAAGAAGAAGAATAAGAATGTGTTAATAATTAATTATGATTAACTAGTTTAAGTTTGATTTTTTCATGGAAAATTCAACCATTATTAAAAATAAACGGACAATTATTTTCTTTAATTAATATGGAGAAAAATATATACGGAAAATATGACAAAAATTACGGCCATATACGACTCCTTAATCGTGGAGCTGAAGAATCTAGAGATGGTAAAACGGGTCGGGCCCTGGCGGGCTGCCAGGCCCGGCCCAGCCCACCAGCTTAACGAGCTAGGCCCAAGCCCGTTAAGTTGGTGGCCTAGGCTGGGCTTAGGGTGTGTGGCCCGCGGGCAAGGGAGCTACGCCCGTGGGCCTATGAAATTTTTCAAAAGTTGATTTCTAGTGGGCCTTAACAGACCGGCCCGCGAGCTGGCCCGTTAACTGGCCCGCTGGCTGGCTCGTTAAGGCCCGCCAGAAATCAAATTTTGATTTTTTTTTTAATCTGAGTTTTAAATTTTAAATTTTGAATTGAGGGGTAACTTTTATAATTATTCAGAAGCCGTTATTGACCGTTTGGGGTAAAAAAAATACCCAAAACTTTTAAAAATTACACTTTTTAAAATCTTTTACAATTTTTTCCAATTATACCATAATCTAACATTTTCCAATAAATAGCCCCACAACCCTCACCCCATTATCTACATTTTCTCTACTTCAGTACTCTCTTATTCTCTCTATTCTCTACAATCTCCAACATCTTTCACTCACACTTTCAGCTATTTTGTAATTTATTTTATTTATTAATATAATTTATTATTATATACTATATACTATTACACTAATATACTAATACTATAATACTATATATACTATACATTATATATTATATACTATATACTATTATAGTCTCTACATATTCTAAGGCTCTTACTCTAAGGTATTGTCTTATTTTTTTAAAAAAAAAAAATTACTTTCATTTGTTATTTAATTATTAACTATTATTAATATGTTTATAACTAATGTTTTATTTGTTATGTTGTTAGGTATCCATTGTATAAAAAATAATATTATATAAATAAGATGTTAAAATATTTTTAAAAAAAAATTCAATGCCCATTGGGCCGGCCCGTTAAGGCCATAGTCGGCCGGTCCCGCCACAGGCCAGTTAAGGTCTTAGCGGGCCAACCCGGGCCCCCGCCCAACCCACCTCGAAATAGGCCACGTGCGCTGGCCGGGCCTACCCTTCCCATAAACAGTCCCGACCTATTAAGCCAACGAGCCCAACGGGGTCGGGTTGGTATGTTTTGCCACCAATAGACGAATCCATTATTATTCATGCTTGATGATGTGAAACCAGACCCTAAAAATTTCATCGCATATAATTAACAAAATTCTTTATTTGTATTTTTCTCCAATATTTGTTATACAAAACAGTACCAGGTTAGACAAGAAAACGAAGAAGATGCGTCCTAACGTTATTGAAGTAGAGAAATTCAAGCAAGAGCTCGAAAAATATATAGCACTATTTGGGGTGGCTATTGTGTAAATATCACAACAATAATAATTCATGTTTAAAAGACACCAATTAAGGTGACCAGACCAACATATCCCGAAATAGTGAGTTTATGTCGTTTTCAAAGTGAGAGAGAAAGAAATCGACGCCAACTGAATTGTGGCAACGAAATCGATGGCGAAGTAACCCTAAGTTGGAGAGCAGTAGAATTTCGAGACTTGACGAGAAAAACTGCAATCGATAAAGGTAAGTTGATTTAAATTTTGTTATCGTTTTTGTTGTTCATAAGTTGTTGTGCATGTACGATGAGTTGTGTGTTGATTGAAATTGTAGGTTATTGTTGATTTGTGGATATGAGAATGGTTATGGGTTAGGTTAAGGTTTGAAATGAGGTTGAACTTATTTTGACACAAATGAATTTCTGGGTTTCAGAGACTTTTATGAGCTTTTTAGAACTTATTCTGAGCTTTTTCGAAAATCGTCCAAGCTTTTTTTTTCTTCTGAAAATTAGGTTTTTTAAACTTTGAATCTCCGGGACTTTTTGAAACATGTTCGAACTTTTTAAAACATATTCCAAGTTTTTATGAATCACGTCCGAGCTTTTTTTTTAGGAAAATTAGGTGTTTTAACTTTGAATCTTTAACATTATTTGAAACATGTTCGAGCCTTTTGAACCAAATCCAAGACTTTTTGAAACACATCTAAGCTTTTTCTTTAGGAAAATGAGGTTTGTTTAACATTGTATTGTTCGAGCTTTTTTTCAAAAGGTCTAAGCTTTTTTTTCAAATCTCCGAGTTTTTTTTTTTAACTTTCGAGTTTTTTTTTCAAACTTTCGAGTTTTTTTTAACCTCAGAGATTTTTTTTCAAAGCACAAAGTTGTTCAAAGGTCTGAGTTTTTTCATCAAAGGTCCGAGCTTTTTTGTCAAAGCTCTGATATTTTTTTTCAAAGCTCCTAACTTTTTTTCAAACCTCCGAGCTTTTTAAAACAGCGACCGAGCCATTTTCTTCCAATGCCCTAGATTTTTTTTTTCCAGCCTTTTAGAGTTTATTTATTTATTGTTTATGTGCAAATGCAGATGAGGAACTTGAATGATTTCCTTAAAACTTCAGAGGGAGAATGGTACGAAGGAAAACTTACTCGCCAAGACCATTTTGACAACCTTGGATAAATAGATGATGCACTGAACCGGGTCCCTGAAAATTTTGTTGTTGAAGACCGGCGTCGGTTCATAGGGTCGTGTTTCGGATATTTCATGACGATGTATCATCATATGAAGTTTTCGGGGGGCGTTATCCATCGGATGCTTATACGGGAGCTGCATCATGATGGCCCCACAGATGAGATGCGCTTCATGTTAAAGCATCATTCGTTGAGGTTCTCGAAGGTGGAATTTTGCTTGATTACCGGATTGCATTTCGGAGCCGTACCAAACACGACGATGTATGCTAGCGTGGAGAATGACATACAACAACGGTACTTTACTGGTATATATGAGGTCGGCTTCGAACAGATGAAATTCGTTCTACGCCTCGATGAATTTGAGCAGTCATCCGATGTTGTGAAGCTCTGCCTCCTCTATATACTGAACTGGGTACATATGGGGTTGGACGAGAGAGAGAAGATCTCAGTGTGGCAGTTTCTATTGGTCGATAACCTCGATGCTTTCGATGCGTTCCCGTGGGGTGCCCACGTGTACATGCATTCCATTTATGGATTTAAGCATGTGTTTGACAGGCGACGTGAGCAGTTTGAGAGACGCCAACGAGTAAAGGACGATGACGTACACACGGTGGAGACCTATAACATTTACGGTCTATCTCACGCCTTATTGGCAAGAATTTTAAATTACACCATTTACGTTATTTATCGTTTAATAAATATTATGAATTCTTATCGTACTTATATGTTATGTAGATATTTTCTTTCAAGGTGATTCCTGAGCTTGGCATCCAGTTCAGGACCCGGAGGCCTATCAATCTGTCTCCCTATATTTTGACGTGGGAGTTGAACAAACAAACAACCAAGAGGGGGAAAGTTGGCCAAGATTTTCACAACGAGGGTAAGTATCTTATTTGATCATGTTTATAATTGTTACTATGTATACAATTACAATTGACTAACTATGGTTTCGGATGTTTGCGAGGACGAAATTGATGCCCACAGTAGTAAAAAAGGGTGAACGGTACTTTACAGGCATAGACGAGGGGGGAGGTTTGTATATAGAGCAGGACAGACTGCACATTCCGGATCAGATTCTTGATCAGCCTATCATTGGCGGTAGTAGTGAGACAGAGGCTTCTGACTCAGAGGTTGTGGGTGGGAGGCCAAGTGACACAGATGGTTCAGAGTAGAAGGCTCCGGGAGGAAGGTATAGACGGGTTCGATTTACGGGACCCAGAGGCACATCTAGAGGGGATTCCCGTAGGAGCAATGAAGGTGATCGAGAGGTACGTAACAATCACTATTTGCATTATTTATAAATTCAAACTTGTGAATGTTTTAGTACTTACAATTTAGACCTAATTTTAGGCCCTTTGGGAACGTCAATTGACAGTAGTGATTGATGTCGTCCGAAAGAGTGAGGAGGATCGAAATCAATAGCACATAAAGTTATTGGAAATGATCCGAAAGAGTGTGGAGGATCAAAAGCAACAACACTTGGAGTTGCAGGAAATGATCAAGAGGCTTCAGCGGTCGGGGTCAACATCGTAGACGCCCATGGATGATCCACCATCTCATGATCAGGACTTCAGTCCCAAAGATAGGACAAGTGGTAATCATAAGGGGACAGTCCCAAGGAGCGAATGTGACCAGCAGCTGCATACTGGGGGGATATGACCCGATCGTAAGCATTAGCTGCCTAAAGGTGATATAGGACCCGGTACACAAATAGCAGTCATGTCGACACAGAGGACCCCTATAGGCCTTGGTCCTTTATCAGTTGGCACTCGGAGCTACCCACCACCCAGTTTCATTAGGCCAGAGTGCACCCCTCCACCATATCGTATCGCACCCTATAGATCTGACACCACTGGTCGATACCGGAGCAGCCCAGCCCCGGATTCATTGGCCAGAGCGCACCTCATATATCTGACACCTCTGATCGATTCGGTGCAGCCCACCCCCAGTGACACTGGCCCCGATCACACCTTATCACGGGGACAGAGTTTGTCCTTCCATCGCCACAACCCATCAGTCAGATCACGGGTTCACAAGCGAGGCTGGCTGTTGTTAAGCCCATACACTGACCCAAGTATGCCGAAGAGGCCAAAGGTACGGCTGCCGCCAAAGCGTGAATTCCTTCCCAATGCTTTGGTTGACGCTTATCAACTTCTTAGGTAAAATTAAATGGTTTTCTAACTTTCTGAAAAAATTATACAGGCGTGATATGGATCTATTGGAGCAAGTCTCTGTCATATGGTTCCATCGGCTGTAAGAAAACTTCATGGAGTTGTTCAACACGGTATGTTCATTACTTGAATTGTCTTTTACATTATAGTAGAATAATAACACATTTAATGGTTTATATTATCAGCATATGAACGCATACCTGTACATTTTACGGTAGCATGAGCGAGGATATCCCACTGTCTACAGGCAGAGGATTAACGTACTGGATAATCAGTTCTTTGTAAGTGTTGATAATGTACTGTTGTTTATACAATTTTTTATTCTCCGTGTTCCTTACTTTCAATAAATTATTTATGAGCAGACATTATTGGAGTATCAGTGGACTAGAATCTTGCCTCGTGATGGTACAGAGAATATCGTGATGAAAAACTGGCCTGTTTTGAGGCCTTGGTGGTCGGTTGAGGACCTTATGACGGTCTGTGGAGTGGCCCTGGTAGGAAACCGGCCTTGGCACGAGGTTGACACGGTGAGTGTTCTATCGTTATGGGTGGGAGGTGCTTATTAAAAATTTTAATTTATCGTAACACTTTCAAATCGTGTACCTACAATTTCTGATACCGTGTAATATCGGCCGCCAGCATTGGCTCCTAACGATGGTTGACCTTACTACCAAAAAGATCCACATCCTAGACCCCTTAGACAGGAAGTTCCCGTGCCTATCATGAAACAGCAGGTTGCGTAACTTAGGTGGTTTTTGCCCTCCATGTTGCATCAGACGGGGTTTCATGATGCGAGATCCCTGGCCCACCAGAAGTTCACCAAACGGAATGGGCTCTTTCGGGTAAGCTTGGTGTCTACATCAGTTGTTCTCCAATAGAGTCACGGGTAAGTCTGTTTCAACTACTTGTTAACTTAAATTTTGTTTTATTAACACTCTATTGTAACGGTTGTTAATGTGGTGTATTGTAGAGGTAACTGTGGTCCCCATACGTTGAGATTGATAGAGTACGTACTAGCAGACAATCATGATTTTGATTGGTCAGAGGACAATATGGGAACCATTAGGGAAAAGATGGTTGTAGAGGTTTTTTATAACTCTCGACCTCAATAGTTGTAGTTTTTGATGTACATAACACTTATAGTAATAAAAGTATTCATTTAATTATTTATGTCAAGAGTTTGCAATTACAAGAACAACTTACATTGCATACTTTGAAGAAAAAAAACCAATAATTAACATGGTTGTCTTAATTAAACAATAACTTAATGAAAAAGTCTTACAATTACAAATAATGAAAATGACATCAATATTAACGTCTCCATTCATTTCACGGTTAAGTCCTTCTCAGGGCACGTCCGTTTATTGTGTCCATAATGACAAATGCTACACTTGCGACGGTATTCCTCATGAACAACTCTACTCCCACCTGCATTATTCAAAGGCGAGTTAGAACACATCCTGCTATTATATCCTAATTGTTCACAACTTCTACATGAATATGTGGTTGTCCTCTCTGAAGACGAGACATGTCGACCCTCCATCGGGCGACCTGATTGTCTCTTCGATATTGGATTTAAAACTACCCGCACTACGATGTCAGATGACACGACCCATGAAGAATGATGACCAACAAGCATAATAGGAACTGAGTATGCATCTATACGTGTCTGACTCTATTAGTAGTCCACACACTGGGATGTGAAATCCAAGTTCACTCCCTGCAGCAACAATGAAAATAATGAGCTTCACGTTTCAGTAATATAAAGCGTAAACTGTAACTTGTAATATACCTTGCTGCTACGAGTGTGTGAGAACATGAAAAATGATCCATTTGGAATTTGTTGGATGTGCAGGTCTTATGCACTAAGTCAACAATCTACTATTTTCCAGACCGTTTGACGGAGAATATGTTTCAATCGACTGAATTGACAGTCATATAACCGCACTTCTTCACATGTTTCAGGATCACCGGATGTGTTGCGTCGGTCAACTGATATGTTACGTCGGTCAACTGATGACGTATGGACTGTGCCACTCGATAGCGATCGTGATACCGCTGTTGTAGCATATTCCTAATGAACTCTGCCAGTGTCAACATAGGCAGTTACCGTATAAATTTTAGGCATGAGTTTATGCATTCTGCAGCATTTGTTATCATCACCTTCTATATTTTTTCGAGACAGTGTACGCAAGACCACTTGTGTGGACCAGCAGCATTGACATAATTGAATGCATTCTGGTGAAAGTTACGTAACTCTTCCATGTGCCGAATATATTTCAACTCAGTGTACGATCAAGTTGTTTTGTCCATGATGGCGGCAACATTCTTTTTGTGGAATCGCTTCTTAATATTTTTATAAAAATGCTAGTAACATATGGTATGGATTGCATAAGGGAACACTTTAGAAATCCTTACTTCAATGCTTGCATGTCGGTCGGAAATGAAAACCAGATCATTTATATGACTAAGGGCACCCTTCAAGCAATCTAAAAACCATTCCCTAGAAAGGTTATTTTTTGAGTCACCGTAACAAAAAAAAATGGATACACATGTTCATTACTATCTTGTGCAGTTGCAACAAACATTGTACCCTCGAATCTTCCCTTCAAATGGGTACCATCAACTGCAATAACTTGACGCATACACTTCTGGAATCCTCTGAGTGAGGCACCCAAAGACAAACAAATAGAGAACTTTATCATCTTCAATGCACTGTAAGTCAGTGATTATGTCGGGATTTTATTGTTCCAACACGTAACCGAAAGATGGCAGTAGTTGGAAGGTTCTCCATGCGTTTCATACGTCAACGCAAACGCATAATGCAAGGCTTGATGTGCCTTACTGTACATGATTTGGATGCCAAGCATTTTTTTTATATTGACGATTATGTCCTTAAGACGCATGAGACGACCATCTTATTGTTGAAGTTTGGGTGCAACTTCTCCAATTAGGAATGCACTAGCATGTCGGTGTCGATGGTGAATCTCCTCCAACGGACAAGTGTGTTCGTTGATAAAACTTCTTACTTGGAAGTACGTACCTTCGTCTCTCCTCGCATCTCTTAATTTCCACGTACAGTTGTCCACCAAACAAATCAGATGTAACGTTATCTTATTGGACCTTTTGACCTTCCACTCGAAGTTCTGCCGCATTACAAAATGGCCAACTAGTCTCTTCAAATCTTTTTTACTCAGAAAAAATTGACCTTTATATATCATGCTTGTAGTTTCTTCTTCTACCAAGTTCCTGCTTCCACCTATACCAAACGAGTATGAATCTACTCCGGGAATAACTCACGTTGTGGCATTATCATAATCATATGGAGTTACATTAGACTTGACCTCGAAAGTCCTAGGCATATCTAGTGCATTGCAACTAACTTTGTGTACAAGTCTTCCACGTCTTTTGATTTGGACAGGTTGTTCTTCTTCATCAGTGTTCTCTACATGATCTACCGGATCAACATTTACCTCATCATCCACCTCATCAATCAGCCCAAGATTCGATTCAATGTTCTGCTCATTGTTCATGTCAATGTAGATCTCATTGTATTGCTCGTTTTACTGCCCATCATTCATCTCAATTTGACAAACAAACACATCGTCGAATTGAGGTCCAACTACATCAGCATGGTCGACTACTACCGGTGGGACACCATACATATTTTTCTGACCTTCGGTCCCACTCTTTTATGTGAATACTTGGTTGCTTCCGTTAAAAGATCGAAATTGTTGGGTACTTTCACGGGGAAGAATATCATTACCTATCACATCTCCTGCTGCACTCTTAGTTAGACTAACACATACTTGAGGGGTCATCCTATATTACCCTAGCATAAACTGAACATCTTCATCGTTTCTTATAAATATGCGACATGTAGCGTCAGGAACAATTGATATAGACTGTAGATCAACACTGTATTTGTTCACATCATACTTCACAACCATTTGCACGACCGCCACCAATTCTTCGTAAGTCATACCTTTTGACACATACATTCCTTGGAAATCGGAACCTAAAAATCTCTGATTTATGTCGAGTAACTGATCCCATCTACCATTGTATGATATCAATATTCTCACCCGATTCGTTCTCCTATCAAAATTGTCATGACAAACCATTATTAACACAAATAAAATTTAAATTATAAACGCTCGAAGACTATTTCAAAAGTCTGGAACGCACCGTAAAAAGGCTCGAGGATTGTTTTAAATTTATCGGAGACTTTAGAAAAAAGCTTGGATATTTTATAAAAAGGCTTGGAGACTTTTCAAAAACGTTCGGAGACTTTTCAAAAAAGCTCGGAGACTTTTCAAAAAAGCTCGGAGACTTTTCAAAAAAGCTCGGAGCCTTTTCTAAATAGCTCGGAACCTTTTCAAATAAGCTCGGATGCTATAGAAAAATCTCAAAGATTTGCAAATCAACGGTTCAAACGTCACAATAAAAGGTTCATGTTCACACAAATACTCAGACAACAAATCATAAGGAATGGATAAATTGTTATAAGACTCATAAATGCATGATAAAAAAAATGAAGATCAAAAATCTCTATTACCTTGTTCTGCTGAAACGCTCCACTTTCAGACAAGTTTTAGATCGATTTTCAGACAAATTTTGGAGGGAGAGAGAGAGAGAAAAAAAAAAAAGATACGAGTTAATGATTTCAGTGTTCAAAGTGTGGAGATGAAAGTATAAAGAGAATTATAAATTGATTATTTAAGGGCAATTTAGGTAGTTCACTATAGTAGGTGCCTTTTAAACTTAACTTATTAAACTAGTGACATCACTGCCGCTCATAAAAATAAAAGATGACATTTCTCACTATTTCCTCATTTAAGCAACCCATGTTTTTTATTTCTTGTTTTTTTATTTCTTGTTTTTTTATTTTTTGGATTTTATTTTGTTTTCATTTCTCCTTCCTCCATCCTCTTTAGTTTCTCTAAGGCTGATTATATATATAGAGAATGAGAATTGGTGTTATGTAAACTTGTGTTGTGGACATACTAGAAATTTGCATGTGATTGACATGAATATATTGTTTGAGGTGTTTTTGTGGGTTAATTGTAATAACATACCCTGACGTTTTATAATAACATAGCTATATTCAACTTTTGTGTTTATTAATGAAAATATACCCTTGATTACTTTGACTAATGGAAAATTTAATGGTGCACTTAACGGTAGAAGGGCAAAATTATGTTTAGATAACAAAAAATATTTTTTTTTTATCATAACTATATATAAAAATAGAAAAAAATAACTTAAAAAAAGTATTTAAAAAAGTAAATAAAAAATATTAGAAAAAAAAAAGTATTCATGGCATTCGCACCATTTGGTGCAGTCTCCCACCAGACATCTAAACGAGATCTCCAATTAAGATCAAGTTCATTGATCTCTCATTGATCTCCTCCATGGAAAGTTCCTCTAAACCACCAACCTTTACAACCTTCTTTTCCGATCATCTAACTCCTTCCTCCTCTTACCGTTTTCTTTCTCCAGTTGTCTCCTTTCTCCTCCCCATCTTCCATCTGTTGTCGCCATCAATCTTAGCCCTTTCGTGTTGTATGACATTGTTTATTGTTTTTTATTTCTTTCTTTTTTTGTTATTGATTTTGTTAGGTTTATGTTAAATATTTTGTTGATTAATGTTCGAGTGATTATATGTGTTTATATGTGTTTTGGGTGGTTAATTATGTCAGATATGGGCTATTGAATTTATGTGGTTTAGATGAGATTTTTGGACAAGTATTTTTTTTTTCTAAAGAAACAAAACTTCTTTGCCCAGTAGAAAAGAAATCAACATCATTCTCAATTATATTTTTGGTTAAGTTAATTGATAAATGAGATTTAACTTTTTATTTTCTTAAATTATTTTAAATAAAAAAATTCAATCTATTTTAGATAATATTTTGTGGATGAGATAAAGATTAATTACTTTTTCTTAATTTTTATTAATTTTAGTTGTTATGAATTATTTTTACAAAATTATTTAAAGAATAATATTATAATCCTTCATATAACAGTAAAAGGATAATTTTGACAATTCATACTAAAGTGATAGTCCACCGTTAAGTTTCAATTAGTCAAAGTAGTCAATGATATGTTTTTGTTATAAACACAAAAGTTGAATATAACTGTATTATTATAAAATATCAGGGTATGTTACTGCAATTAACCCTATTTTTATCTATGCAACAGCTAAAAGGTTAAAAAAAAAAAAACCAAGACAATAGGAATATAAATCATTAAACCACTTTAAAAATAGTTATTTCTGTAAAAAGAACTCTTGATTTATCGTAGACCTTCTGTTGACACATAGCATGTTTCTTATTTGAAGATAAAAATATCCATATAAATGTTAAGATTGACCATCAGTTGACTAAAAAAGGATTATATTGATATATTTATGAATATTTATGGACCACATGCACTAAAAAAAGAAAAACGGTTAAGAAACTAAAAAACAGATATTTTAAAAAATTATATAAGGATTAAATTGCTAATCACCTTTGAATTTAAGTTTTTACATAAAACGTTTACATATAAATTTTAGACGTATATTAAACTTTTGTAATCTTTATTTGTAATTTATGTTTAAATTTAATTGTAACTTATATATTTTTAAATTTAATTAAATGTTAAAATTTCGATTCTTGCACTAAAATTCAAAATTTGCATATTTACTTATTTAGTGGTCTGTATGCTTTTTTAAAAAATATGTTTCAATTCTGGTATGAATCTCCCCACCACAAATGAATTCGGGTATGGAGCAGGTTCGAAAGATCATTCGGCTATAGGGCAGAATTCGAAAATCTTTCGAGCCGAGGGTCTGTATGGTGAACCTCCAACAGACCAGTTTTATAGAAAACCAAGTTGACAAGTAAAAAAATTGACAATTACATAGACTATACTGTAAAAACCCCTATTTTTAACACGATAAGTTTTGATATTGGACGATAAATATAAAGTTAATTTGTTACATTGTAAAAGGTCGGGCAGCAAAACAGTCTTTTCGACTTGATCAATTCATAACATAATTTGAAATTTGCTTCCTGCAGTTTTCATTAGGGTGACCGTTAAAAAATTGGTTACAGACACCATATTGATATATTTTCAATAATTTAGGAACTGGGTGAACTTAAAATGCAAAAACATGTCAAAAAGTGGCATTTCCAAACAAGTTAATGATAATCAGCCATCACATTAATAACATAAACTTCGGAAAAAAAAAAGGTCCTGTAAGCAATCATACTCTTTACTTTACCTGTAATTTTGAAAAGATTTACAGGTAATTTGCCCAACTTCTATACAGAAAATCTTTCTTTTAATAGTGACAAACCATTTTTACAAGAACAATACATTGGAACAGAATTCGATTCAATAATGCAGTTTTGCCTTCAGGGCATCGGACTTGTCTATCCAATATCCTACATGCAATGTCTTGTTGATAGTGAAAAGCCAACAAAATAATTGCAAAAACCCATGATGACCATATCCTATCTTGTTCTTGCCCATATAATCACATTGATTCACATACCATTAAAAATCACAAAATGCTCATACGCCTACTAAAATACAATTAACTTAATATCTGCAAAAGGATTGGAGATTACCGCTTGAGAACTCTTCACAAGACTTCCTTGCACCATCAGGTTGTACATGAATAAACTGGTTACCAGCTTACATATTGCACTGCTATATGATTATAACCATTTCCATGTTTATATTCACACATGCCCTCAGATCTCACATCTAATATGCAATTCATCGAAAGTGAAGCTAAGATTTTCATTGAAAGCCATTCCACATCTTATTTAGTGATCAAATGAACACATCTGTCGCCTGCAACCACCACCACCACCACAACCGTACCAACTGTGTAAATAATAATAATAATAATAACAACAACAACAACAACAACAACAACAACAACTGCTGCAGCAGCAGCAGCAACTGCAACAGCAACAGCAACAGCAACAGCAACAGCAACAGCAGGGGTTGCACTGATGAATGGTGGTATAGAGCAGTAGCAAAGATGAGGGTTCACAATGAAATCTTAAGCAACCACTCTATGCAATGAGAATCCATCATCGGGCAGATGCAAAAATTTGCAATATCGAGAGACAGATCTCATTTTACAACAATTACAATGAAACAAACAAAAAAAGAGGATAATAAAAATGAACAAAAAGAAGTGTACAAATTATTTTATTTCAGCAAGAACTTGAGATAGTTATAAAATATCCAGAGATTCACCAACCATACCCTGGAGGTGTAAAATTACAATATATTACTATATGCATGGATGCATGAGAAAAACTCAATAATCAGACTATCGCTACTGAAATGAAACAGTTTCCGATTTGCATTTTATCATTCTTAAACAGATACTCTCAATGAGCCATCACTTAGCTGAAAGGGACCAGTCAATGCTGGAAAATCAAACCACACAATACCATAACCATCAATGAGCCAAAAAGAAGTTTACAAAAAGCAACACTAAAGAATAAACATCCAATGACATCCAACGGAGGCAGAACCCCTAAAAATTCAATTAGCCCTCAGATCTCATCGCTATATAGATCATTGCGGTGTAGTTAAATGGTATTCGTCAAGAGCTTTCACATATCACCATCCATTGTAACAAGATAGATAGATAGATAGATAGATAGATAGATAGATAGATATATATATATAGAGAGAGAGAGAGAGAGAGATGTTGGAGGTGGTGGTGAAGGAGATTACAAAGACAATGACATTAGTAAAGGCTCACAACAAATATCCATGCTACCACTCCACAAACTGAGTTTTCCATCATAGGGCATTAGGGCGTTAAACATAAATCAATTATTATGCTGCTACGTAAGAGTAAGACACAGCTTCTAAGAAGACAAATAAAACTTGAAAAATTCAGTTCACCACAAGCAGATAACAGTAAAAAAATAATGGAAAAAAGGAGAAATCCAAATTCGTATAAGGGTCCTATCAATTTAAGAGCTATTTGAAACTTTTCAAATTCATATAAAACAAAATTGCAAATAATTTCACGTTGAATTGCTATAAGTTTTACAAACAGGGCAAGGGTCGCTAGTATAATTTCTATACTAGAGCATAAATATATTTAGCAGGAAAAAACTTGAAACAAAAGAACAAGAATTGAGGCCAAGATACATTTTTTCTCAACAGTCAAGCTTCAATTAATAAATAGCATTCAAATTAAGTTGACAAGACAACAGTATCGTAACCAAAAGCAGATCATGCTAAACTATATATCTCAAACAAATTACACAACCCAGAATTAATCAAAAAATAAATAAAATTACACAACCCAGAAGTTCACATTAAAATCATAATCCAACAGTCGAGCATGCAACAAAAAATATTCACTAGGGAAGGTCATGTAAAGTTTCAATAAATGCACAATAATAAAAAATAAAAAATAAAAATAAAAACAAAGCTGTCAGAGGCCTTTGCACACTACCACAACTATAAGAAGAGAGCAAAGGCCAGTCAGTGGTTCAACCGTTCACTGCATTCTCATAGATCCATCATCGAGCAAATATGAAGATAAAACAATCAAAAAATAGGATTATTTCCAAAATAATCAAAAACAGATGCAGAACAAAACACAACATATCGAATCTCAGAAAATTAGGGTTTCATAACCGGAGGTCAGAACTTTAGATATATTGAAGAGATAAAATTGACTAGAAGGTCCTTACTTTCTGTAGAAAATTACTTTTTTATCGCTGGGCCTCATGCTTGTCCTGGATTGAATTTTAAAGGCCCAAACGACAAGAAAAAGACCGGAGCCGTATTTCCCGCTTTCTCTTTCATAGGTACACAATTCAGGTACAATTGTAGCATAATACTAAATATTATTTTATATGGTAAAAATGTGTTGATGTGTATTATTATGCGGTAAGTTGTGTACTTATGAGAGAAAAATTGGTCGATCGCCAGCCAAAATAATTCTTCCATCATTCATTATTCAATTTAAAAAAAAAAATTACACCATTGAAATTCCAAAAATATAGGCTATTAAAAATCTGTATTTAAGTTTCTTCTTTACACCGACCTGACTATTTACTAGTTAATTTGCCTTCTACGAGAAGGTTATGTGCTAATTGATAAGTCTCGTAGTTTTGTGGCTTACTGGACTACAATTTGGGTTAATAGCGTAAATATGTGTCGGCCCGGCCCAACTAGGTTCGACACATCAGGTCTATTTTTCTAAACGGGCCTGGCCTGGAACAGCTCATCCATTGGATTTTGTTGTGTCAAGTCCGGCCCATTTTAGAACATGAGGGACTGGCACGACCGTGCCGTGCCAGCTTAGGCTGGCCAAACAAGCCGACCCATTTTTTAAAAATAAATAAATTTGTTAATAATAACATTATGGAGTATTGTGTTGTGTCCTATAACCCTTGTCCAAGTAAATATATATATTTTTTTACTTTTTCCTCATTTTTATATAGGATATTCATCTTTTCATTTCTTTTATTTATCCGATGTGGGAAGTGAGATTGAATTTCCTTTCCATTCAATGATATAACATAATGATATTCTATTGAGTCTATTTCTTTCTTTAAATATGTAAAACATGGAGAGAATTTGGAGGTCTATTAAAGTTAAATAATGGTTTTCTTAAAAAAAAAATTCAAATAATCTATCTATTGATATTATACAATAATTTCCATCTTTTCCATCCATGAACAAAATCATATATATATATATATATATATATATAAATTAAATCATTAAATCTCATTAACATATTATTCTTTCATAATCTTGGTCATTGTTTATAACCAATTCAATCTCACATCCCATATCGGATAAATAAGAGCATTGAAGAGATGTCTAACCTATATAAAAAAAAGAGAAAGACAAATGAAAGCTTACTTACCTAAATAAGGTTTATGGACCATGGTTCGATACTCTACAATATCGTTTATCTTTTAAACAATTTATTAAAAAAAAAATTAAGTTTTTATTTAAAATAATTTAGTGGGCCTGCTGTGTCAGCCGTTGGGCTTAACACGTCGGCATGGCATGCCGTGGCAGACTGGCATGGCGTACTTGGTTCCTAGGGCTCTTCACGCGGCCCACCTACGTGTCGGCACGCTAACTCCGTTGGCCGTGCTTGGCTCGGCCCACCTCCCTTTATAGGCCAAACGGTCCGGTCTCTTTGGGCCGAGTCCATTTTTACACCACTGATTTGGGTAAGAAAAGTTATAATTGATTTGTTTAATCTCAAGTTTTTCATTCGCTCATTATTTTCCTCCATCAGCTCTCAATCAACTAATGTATAGCTTGATATATTGGGCTTAGATCCAAATCCTCATCAGGTTTAGAACAATAGTAAGGGCGTTCATTTTGTGTCTCAATTCTCAAATATGCGTGTTGGGTGAAGTTTGTTTCGGTGGAAAATGACTAGGTATAAGAGGTTAAAAATGAATAACCTCAACTTTTTCTCATTATAATCTCGTGTATTTCATTCAAGGAAAATTATATTAAGACTTTCTACAACAGTAGAATGATTGTACTTGGAAAATGAATTTTTTTTTTTGAACATTTATTGCTGTCATAACATCTTTGCATTCTCATAAGTCATAACCTAAAATGGCGATGGAAGTTTACAAATAAAATAGTTTGTAAGTTTAAAAAAGGAAATTAGAAATGCATCAAGGGCTCAAAGTAGTGTTGGCAATATGAGTCACAACCCACGAACCCGGCACGTACTCGAAAAAAATAAAAGGTTTAGATTGGTAAACGGTTTCACTCGTTTAACCCGTTTAATAAACATGTCATGTCGGATTTTGTTGACGGATTGATATAATTATTAGGAATAAAATTGTAATTTTAAATTAATTTGGGATACACCTGTAATTTGACTCATAGTATATAAGATTATATCGAAACCCTAAAACCTAAACCTATCTTCATTATCATCTCTCTATACCTAAGCTCCATTTAGTTAGAGTTTATTTTTAACAATTTGTTTTAATAGGTTTTAACATAATTTATTAACTAGACTGTAGAGTTAAATAGGTCAAACATGTAAAAATCCGATACGAATCAATATAATCCATTTAGCAACAGTTTAGATGAATTATTTTATATTAAATATTTAATAATCGAATTATATTAATAAATGAGTCGTGTTATATCAAGTAAAAAATGAATTTGACCTAAGTCATATCGAGTTTGGTCAAACCGCTAACAGAAACTCCCGGCCCTATCTATCTAACTCAAGGGCAAAGGCCAAAGGAGATGATGAGTTCGTTTGTAGTTGGAGAGGTAGTTGGAATGGACAGAGCATATTGATGATTGATTTTATCCTTCCTCTGACATGTAATAAAATGTTGGATTAAATCATGATTTATTTGTCCTGAGCCGTTTCATCTGACTTGTTATTTTCACAACTGACAAATTTAATAACCTATTGACTATTGACTATTGACTATTTTATAAGTGCTGCTCATTGAATAATATCATGATATCAATATACAATACTACGTGGTCTAGGTTTACCGTTTACTAGACGTAATTCACGTAATGTAGCTTTCTCAAACTTTCATGAATGATGAATATGTACGTTACTGTGTAAACATCCTCGCTTAATTATAAAATGAAACGAGAGAGAATCAAATAAAATCATAAATATTATAAAAGTTTTGTTTTTAGCTGTATATGAAAATTTATTTATTAATAACTACTTTTTTAAAAAAAAATCAGTGTATGTCTATAAATTATAAAAATACCTCTGAATTTGATTTTTTCTTTAAAACTGAAAGAAAGCTTGAAATCATGACCAAAATCTGGAACCAAACTTGAAATCACTGCTAGGACCTTGAAACTTGAAATCTTGTTTTTGAAACTTGAAATCTTGTTTTTGAAACTTGAAATCTTGACTAAATTGAAATGTTGAAACTTGAAATTTGAAATTTTGACTAAATTGAAATGTTGAAACTTGAAATCTTAACTAAATTGAATGTTGAAACTTGAAACGTCATGGGTTTTTGAGTTTTTCGTTTTCAAATTTTGAAACTTGAAATGTTGTCTAAATTGAAATGTTCAAACTTGAAATGTTGACTAAATTGAAATGTTCAAACTTGAAATGTTATGGGTTTCTAGTGTTTCTAGTATTTCGTTTTCTTTTCTCTTTTTCAGCAGATCTAATCTCCGGCGGAGGGGTAACTCGACGGCGTTACTGGACGGTCGTGAAGCCCAGGCGACGGCACTCCGGTAAGCCGTCGGTGACATGCGAGAGAGAAAGGAAATGAGAGAGAAAGAGAGGTGAGTGAAAGAGAGAGAGAGAAAGAAGAGAGAGAGAGCTACGGGGAGAGAGAAGAGAGGTTGGGTGAGAGAGAGAGAGGAGGTCGGCGACGGTTCGCCGGCCTTCGCAAGGATACCGGCAACGGTTCGTCGACACACCGTCGACGGGAGAGAGAGAGAGGAAAATGAGAGAGAGATCGGGAGAGAGAGAGGAAAGGAGAGAGAAAAAAAAGGAGAAAAGAGAGAAAATGTTTTGGGATAGTTTTATATGGGGGCATTCAAGTAAGTTTTCAAAAAAATGGCTATAAACAAATAAATTTTCGTATGTGGTTAAAAATAAATTTTCCATAATAGTTATGGTTGTTTTTAGCAATTTCCACAAATGAAACTTATTTTCCTAAAATTAATGAAAAGGAATAGGTCTAAATATCTAATAAGAGAAAGAGGAAATAGGGGTATATAACACATTTTCAATTTTGATTTGTGCAACTAGCACCATTTTAATAACTCTTAATTTATTAACACCAAAATATGTGGTGAGACTAAAATACCTTCATTTATTTTTTTCTTCTATTTTTCATTTTTAATTTCTTTATTTTTCTCTTTCCTTCTCCTTCTCATTTCACAACTCATAGAAACTTCTCTCCGATTTTTTTTTGTTTTAATTCGTTCTAATTTCGTTGGTAAAATTCGAGACAAAAACCGAAGTCCACCCAAGTTTTTATTTTGTATTTTTTCTCTCGCAAATTTGAGACTTATTTACAATTTCGAGACTTATTAGGTAAAATTCGAGATTTATTTAAAATTTCGAGACTTATTAGGTAAAATTCGAGACTTGTTTTATAAATTCGGGACTTATTAGGATAAATTCGAGACTTATTGACAAAATTCGAGACTTATTTATAAAAAAAGCAGGACATACTGGGCGAAAATCGATTTTTTTTTTTGGCTTTCTTCTTCCTCGCGACATGTAATGGACCATTAATGGTGAAATTGATGGTCTGACAACGACATTGATTGACTCTGAAATTAGTCGGATCTAGAAGATAGGACGACGCTGAGTTCGTTGGTGCCATCGGTTTCGCCGGATTCGTGACGGATCGTCGCAGATTTAACGATTAAGGTTTGGAGACGATTCGGGTTTAACTTCGTTTCTCTCTTCACACAACTCGAAACTCAAAACAGATACTTTGGTTACAAAGGATGGTGCACGACGGTCGTTTTGGCGGTGGTTTTGTCGATCAACTCACCGGTGATGACATCAGTGGTGGAGCTCGAGCTCTATCAATGGAGATTTTGAAAAAAAAAGGACCGTTTAGAGAAAATTGTAGAAGAGAAAGGGTATTTTTGTTCCAATCCCATTTTTAGTGCTATTTAAACTAAAGTTATTAAAGATGTGCTAATCGCACAAATCAATCCCACAAAAGTGCTATATAATTTTTCATTCCTAAGAGAAATATCGACAAAAATACTTTAGTAGTTCGAAATTAGATACTACTTTTGTAACTTGTTTGGTTGAATTTTTAAAAAA
The DNA here is from genome assembly GCA_032871835.1 of Dipteronia dyeriana. Classification (NCBI taxonomy): domain Eukaryota; kingdom Viridiplantae; phylum Streptophyta; class Magnoliopsida; order Sapindales; family Sapindaceae; genus Dipteronia; species Dipteronia dyeriana. Next base: position 84,183,443 of record CM065296.1, on the reverse strand, counting down.
CATCTATTAGTAAAAGATCTACATGTAGTAGATATATTATAAATAAAGTTTTTGGAAAATAAATATAACTGTTTGGTTGGTAAACTTTTTTTATAAAAAAAATCAATTTGGAGAAGTACCTCCCCACGAGCTGTTGCCTGACAGAAGTTTAGGGGGTGTATTTGATTGTGATTTTAATAGAAAATTTTGGGATGTATGGATTTTATGAATTTGCATGATTTTAAAGACTATTGAGATTATATGGACTAGACTTTCATGACTTGAAAGAGTCTTTGGACTTTATTTATAGATATTGAGATTATTTCGAATTTATTTCAAGATATTTTGGATTTTTTAAATGTCCCCTATTAATTTTCTAGCTAACACACATGTCTGAGTTGAGAAACCCAAACTAGCTAGGAGCTAAAAAAACCCAAACAAGATATACTTTTTTTTAGAACATGCATCAACAACACGCGATGCAAATGCGCATAAACAAATACCACAATAGTATAAATAATAGTCATCAACACATTCAACATTCTAAAAAATAAGCACAAGAACCATTTTATAGGTGTCATATGACCTTATACCTCTCAAACCATCTAATAGTGTAACATTTCTTTGAGGGACTCGCACCCTAAAGTAGACAAGTCATTGAAATGATGTGTAATGGGGAGTTCAGTAAAAAAAATCCTGAATAAGCACTTGAATACCTTGACCATATCGCCGAAAGTGCTCAAAATTGGGACACCATTGGTTCCTATGAGTCCATGAGCAAACCACAACCATCTCCATCTAGTGGAGGCATTTACAATCTTAGGGAAGATCATGACCTTCAAGCTAGATTCGCATCCATAGCTAGGAAAGTTGAAGCTTTAGAAACTAAAAAGAGTGAACATGTAAAATATGTACAAGAAATTACATGCCATGTATGTGATTCTGATGATCATATCACTCATAGTTGCCCAACTTTGTCAGCCATAAAAGATTGCCTTCATGAACAAGCCATTGTTTTGCACACTTTCAACAAGCCAAATTCCAACCCATATTCACAAACCTACAATCCTGGTTGGAGAAATCATCCAAACTTTAGTTGGAGGAACAACAATCAAGCCCAGTCTTCACAACCACCAGGTCCATCACATCCATAAACACACCAGAATTTCCAAAACCCTCAAGGTTATGCACCTTATGTCCCACCAAATAGGAAAAACCTTGAAGACACTTTACACTCATTCATGAATCCATCAACAGCCAAACTGTGCAAACCTTGATAGATGTTAAGGATACTTTGGTAAAGATTGCTTCTTTACTCACCACACACGAAAAAGGTAAGTTTCCATCTCAACCACAACCAAATCCCAAGAGTCAGTCAAGTTCCTATGACAATAACCAACGCCCAAATCAAGTCAAATCAATTATCACTCTTGTAAAGTGTTCTCAATTACAATTTACCCATAGATCAATGACGCAAACTACAATCGAGAACCCATTAAGTGCAAGAACAATGAACCAAAACCTACTTGCATAGATCAATGCTAAGATCAGTTTTATCCATTCAATTGAATATTAATTAAGATTACATATATATCAATACTCCAACCATAATCATTAAATTATCAAATCCCTAAATTCATCCCAACGTATGATCATGCATTAACAAGAAATAAGAATTAAGACATATTATGAATTGAATGAATCAAAACTTAATTTAATTAAATATAGTCAATTCTAACAAAGAGCATTCATACAGATTCACGTTGATTCCCTAGTATGGAATTAGATACACAAGGCGAAAATAGAAAAAGAAGAGAAGAAACAATAAAACCCATTGATGAATTCTTCTTCGTCTTCAATCTTCGATGTGCAAAGATGAATGTAAATTGTATGGTGATGGAGTGGTGGGGGACAACCCCCTTGGTGGCTTGGGACCTCCCTTGGCTTCCTCTCCCCCGAAATTAGGGTTTACATGGGGTTTAAATATATGTAGATGCTATGCCATGTTCTTAAACAACAAGGAAATCAATTCCAATATAGAACTCTACATTTTTGGGACTTTATTTCTTTCCTAATCCAATAAAAAGACTACTTATTGAAGGAAAATTAGGATTAGATTTCAACTTGTTTGCAAAAGACTCCCAAACAATTCCAAGAAGGAAATATTTCTCATTCCGACAACTTGCAAAATAAATCCCGTCATTATTCACGGAATTATGACTGATCTGACCATCGGGTACTAAAATGGGCATAACTTCTTCTAGGAATATCGGAATTACGATCCGTAAAGTGCGCCGGAAACTAGACTTCCGGGGATTTCAATCCATAGGTAGTAGGACACACAATTCGACCGGAGCTGAGAGATATAGGCCCCGAAATATGACTGTTCTGCACTGGCCGAAAATCGACTTTTTGCTCTTTTTCTCCAATATAACATCTAACATCTAACACCTCTTGAATGGAATGTGACCTACACATGCTCAACAAACACATAAAATACATATTTTTACCTAAGAACAAAGCACAAATAATAGGAAATGGGGACCTAAAACATGTACAAAAATAGACCGATCAAATACCCTTTGTTGACGTCGATTTTTGGATTATGCCAAAAAAGCCAACAAGGATTGGATTTCGGCTATTGAATTAAAGAGAAAGAGATGCAGAGAGAGTAACAAAGACAAGTTTTACGTGGTAAAACTCCGATGGCTGGAGAAACATCCACGGGTGGTTGAAGGACCAACCAAGCCAAAATCCACTAAGAGAATAAGATGTTTACAAGCTCTCGATCTCTCTTTTTCTCTCTGGATTTACTATAATTGTTGTATGCTATATTGCCTATATCTTTTGGAGCAAGATTATGGGTCTATTTATATGCTTATAGAACCCTAATCTGCTTTGTACAAGTAATACAAGATATTTGTATTTAATTGTGATTTGGTTACTTGCTTGAGGTTGATTTGTCTTCTTTCCTATTTCGGAGTCTTTTACGGAAATTGAGTGGGATTCTAGTAGTGTAGTTCAATTTGGACTTGTTTCCTTATAAGAATGTAATCTTCGTAAATAAATCAAGTTATTTCCTGATTGGGGGACTCTTCTAACTTAAAGTTCAATTATTTGGGATTCCTTCCTGATGGATATCTTCGCGTGTTTAATGACTTAATCCGTGTGAAATAAGCACCAAGTTCTTACTCGAATTTTATTTATTCCCGAGTAAGAATAATACCCGATGATCTCGAGTAGCGTCGTTTGAGCCCGAGTGGAAGCGTTGTCTAACCAGTCCCGAGTGTTGTTAACTGATCCCGAGTAGGTTTCATTCTACATTTGCGTACTTGGGCTTTTCTTCTCTTTAATGATGCCTCGTAGGATAATCCCTGAGTGCCCATTTGGGCGTCCACCTGGCTATTTTCTCCTTCCTGTCAATGACGTGTATGCTTGGTAAAATTCACATACAACAATACCCCCTTAAAATATTTTACCGAGTAAATTTCATTTCGGGCAAGAGTATTTTAATCGTCTTAATTTTCACTTGTCAGAATAGCCGTCTTGTCATAATGGCGTGTCTTAATGGTGACTCTGTAATTTTGATTCACTTTATCACGCGAGATCTTAAATGATGGCGGTGTTTTGAAGTTCTGACGGTTGAGGGCTACTTCCCGTTTTGACACGCGTCCCTCGTCTCTTCGTTTTTCAATATCATTTATGAGAAATGATTTTTGCATTTCCCAAAACGTCGCCTATGTCATCGAGTTTCCTCATAAGTTTTTTCCCGCTTTGAAATCCTAGGGTTTCGTGTCGTCTCATCTTTAAATTCTTCGCTGAGAGACATTGTTGGTTTATTCTAAAAAATTCAGCAGAAATTCCTTTAGACTCAAATTTTTTTTATCCAGAAGTTTGTGATTCTCCGCTTGAAGATCTTGCATCCATCTCAATTCAAGGTTAATTTTAATGGGGCCATCTTCCCGCCATCGTCTCTTTAAAATAGATTTTGATGCATTAGAACGTGGGGATTTCCAATTAGTATCTTGCATTAAACGATTACTGGGGGATATCCCAATAGATGAACCTCCATTCTTAGAGGTTGATGTTTCTGGGCTTCACCCTGACATCGCTTTCAGCCCTGTATCGAGTTCTCCATCTAGTTTTGATTATGATATTTCTGATCACAGGGTATCTTTTCGAAGGATGGGTAAACATCATAGCAGAAGTAAGGTATACAAGCACGGCTCGAGCAGCGTTCAGACCAGGGAACAGAATGTTAACGAGGGTGACGTTGATGATGTGTACAGGGCGTCTCGTCTTTTGTTTTTTGATACTCGCCCGAGTGGCTTTGATACTGAGCCGAATGTGGTTGGGCTAGCTGAGATAGAAAAATATCGCTCTGGATTCGACTTGCCCGACTCTGTCACTTTGGTTCCTGCGGGGGATAGAGCCATATGGAATCCTCCTAAGGGCATGGTTGCGATTTACGGATCGATGCTTTGCTGCGGTGTCACACTTCCCCTTCAACCTTTTATTGTCTGGTTTTTGGCTGAAGCAGGGATAGCCCCAGCTCAGTTGGTCCCGAATAGTTACATAGCCTTGATGTGTATGTGGCACATGTTCAGTCGAATGAACCTTTCGCCGCCTTCCCCGAATGAAATCAGGCATTTCTTTACGCTGAGGCAGGTTAGTAGAACGGGGACCTATTTTCTTGCATCTAATTCTTCGGACTGTTGGGTCTCCAAAGAAGCAAAGGTGAATCGGGGGGTCGATGCTTCTGATGACCCAAAAAAGAAGGGTTTCATATGGGGATTCCCTACATCCAACAAATTTTGGAAGAACAGTTGGTTTTTTCCTGGAGAGGCTCTCGGGCTTGATATCACTGTTCGATCTGGGGATTCCCAAATGGTGTTGAGTGTTCCCCGCTTCTTTTGTTCCCTCGAAGTGTGGAACAAGAAAACAATTGACTTTAGTGATTCAGAGCTGAAGAGGATGACTCGGGCATCAGTTCGTACTCTGGAAAAGAGGAGCAAGGGCTATCTTTTAAAAGAGGATGACTTGATAAAGCTCGGCTTCTTCAGACAGATTTCGGACCATCGCAGGCGATGTGAGTAACCCGGTGCCCATTCTGTTGTATTTCTCTGCTTTTTTTTTAAACATAATTTTTTTTTATAGTGTTTGATACGGTTGTTGTCAGCGATCTTCAGGCTCGCCAGGTGAAGGCGATTCTACAAGCGAGTAGAAAGGAAGCTTCCCGTCAGGGTGATGAGGGTATTGCTCCACCCGAGCTTGATGAGGAAACTGATATTACTGAGCAATTCCCGAGTGCGTTGATCGGAAAGCTCAGCCTTCTACTCAGGATTTTGCTGGTCCAAGTAGCCAAGGTGAGTCGACTGACACCCAACTACCTGAAAATAGGGAGAGGCAATATGAGGATCCAGGTGAAGAGCCTGTTGGACGGTTTGAAGCTGGCGATGGTGGTAACATCTCGACGGATCAAGTGTCTGCTGGTGCAGAATTCTTTGAGTCTTTTCGGGACGATACGCAGGAAGATCTTGCTGCTGATCTTAACTTCCACTGTTCTCGGGGTGAGAAGCGAAAGGCAGTTAGTTCACCGTCTCATCCTCTCAAAGTTCCTCGAGTAGTCTCATTCATTGACTCCAGCGACGAAGATGTTGCAGATGAGATTGCCCCGAGTGTTGGTGCTGGAGCATCAATAGATGCAGCCACTTCAAAACCGAGTAGGGCTTCATCTACCCCCGAAGTTAGAGATATGGGGGCTGAACCTTCGGGGGTTCCTTCTCCATCCTTAGAGCCGAATAGGGCTTCTCCTGCCCCCGAGTTTAGAAATCTGGGAGCTGAACCTTTGGGGGTTCCTTTATTCCTTTATTCCTTTCTCCCCAAGATATGCTACAAGAGATGTCCTCCGGTCGGGCTTATATCGGGGAGGACCGCTGGAGCGGTTTTAGAGATGATTCACTGACCGAACGTCTCCAAAACGTTTTCAACAGGGCATCTTATGTAAGTTAAATCTGACTCAGTTAATTCTGACTCCTTTATTGTTTTGCTTCTGCCGGATTTCTAAGTATATTCCTTTACAGATGGTGGCCGAATTTGTTGAGCTTGTTCAGACGCAACAATGTCAAGCCGATCGGATAAGGCGTCTAGAGGCTCAGCTGAAGGCGAGTGAGGAGGGTTGTGCTCGAGCTGAGCAGGCTTATCAGCAGGAGGTCGGCTCTGTACAGATATTTGCCGACCACTGCCTGGCGAAGCAGGTTGAAGCCGAGGACAAGGCATCTCTGGCAGAGGAGAAGGTTGCATCGCTTCAAAATCTTCTTTCTTCTGCTGAAGAATCCATGCTTAAGGCCGAGCAGGAGGCGGAGCAGGCGAAGTCGGCATATGACCAAAAAATTGAAGATCTGGAGCGCCAAGTGTTGACAGTTGAATCCCGTTCCCGATAGGCCAGGTTGGAACTGGAAGTCCAAGGGGTGGATCGTTTTAAAAGATCCCCTGCTTACGATGCCCTGCTTCTTCGAGAATTTCAACTTGGGCTAGTTTCGGCCGGTGAGTTCTTCAAAGTCAAGAATAGGGCGACCGATAAAGCCCATGCTAATTGGGAGCTGTCAATCAAACATCATGTGGACCGGTCCTTGGAATCTCTTCGGATTCAGATGAAGGAATGGAGAGCCTACTAACGTAGTCAAGGCAAAGAGCCCCATCCTATGCGTTTAGAGATTCCGACCGAGCATTCTCTCTCGACCTTTTACGCAAGTCAAGAGTCGGTTGAGGGTGTAGTCCCGGATGTCGGGCCAGTCCCGGGTGAAGATTACATCCAGTGGAGGGATGATACTGTCGACGATATTACTTGGCCGTCTAATGAGAGCTTGCTTCGTGAATACGAGATTGTGCCAGATCCAAGTATTGGCAAAGGCTTGAAATCCTCGCAACCTTAATTTCATAGATTTGTAGAAGATTCTGATTCTTTATTTTTTACTTGTAAAGAACCATTCTTTGAACTGTAACCATTCTTTTAGGAGCAATAAAATTCAATTTTATTCTGATTTGAATGATTTTAGTCTATTTTTTACTGATTGTTGCCGAGTGTTATATTAAACAGGCTGACCGAGTATCTTATTAAACCGGTTGTTACCCGAATAACTTCAATTGCCAAGTATCGTATTAAACTGACTTCATATTCGGGTAACTTAACCGAGTATCTTATTAAACCGGTTGTTACCCGAATGACTTCAATTGCCAAGTATCTTATTAAACTGGCTTTTTCGATGTTCCGGTAACTTAACCGAGTATCTTATTAAACCGGTTGTTACCCGAATGACTTTAATTGCCAAGTATCTTATTAAACTGGCTTCTTCGATGTTCGGGTAACTTAACCGAGTATCTTATTAAACCGGCTGTTACCCGAATGACTTCAATTGCCAAGTATCTTATTAAACTGGCTCTTTATTATTAACCGAGTCATCTTGAAACAGGCAAGTTTGCACTTGTATTTCATACCCGATTGCTAACCGAACATTACATCAAGGCTCACCATGATCATACGTTCGAGTCCTTACGCAATACCAAGGACGTCTCCCTAGTTTTTATGTGCAAGGTTTTACCGAATCGTTGAGCTTTTTTTCAAAAAAAAGTTGCTTCAACACAGCTACGCATTTCACCAGAATTTCTCCTGACAGCGTCCCGAGCATTTTTCCAAAGTCTGGTGCATCGGGTTTGCCTTTTTGCGAAGGTTATTTTGACCCTGCTCGGCTGACATGCTCCTACGAGCTTCTCCGCCCATTCGGGATTTGATGGTCCCGAGAATTCTATTTGCATGTTCTTATTATCATGCTCTGCTTCCATATGTTCTTATTATCATGTCTTTTTTTTTTGAAATCCCGAACTAGATGCTATCCTTTCAGAAATTTCGAGTAATTTTATTTATTACTGTAAAAAATCGATAGATTATAGTTTAATATTTAACCTACCAATAAAAGAATAAAATATTCAATATAAATATATGTATATTTTAAGGATAGAAAATCTTGAGATATTGGGCATTGCATGGTCAGGGTAACACCCCTCCATTGGGTCGAGCAATCCAATAAGCTCCATGGCCAGCTATCCCCTCGATCTTGTAAGGACCTTCCCATTTGTCAGCCAGGGATCTTACGGCTTTATTTTTGTGTTCAGTGACACCTTCCTGAGCACCAGGTCTCCTAACTAAAATTTCTGATCCGAACACGAGAGTTGTAGTGACGAGCCACTCTTTGTTGATAGGCTGTATTTCTTATTCGGGACTTTTCCCTTTTTTCTTCTGGCTCATCCAAACTCTGTAGTAGCGTATCAACATTTTGTTCTTCATCGTATAGCCATGATATGGGGGGACGCATACGATGTTTCTAGGGGATGACAGCTTCTGTTCCGAACGCTAGGGTGAACGGAGTTTCTCCTATTGAAGTCCTTGTTGTCGTCCGATATGCCCATAATACTTCAGGAAGCTTTTCAACCCAGCTTCCTTTTTTGTCATCTAACTTTGCTTTAATGGTGTGCTTGATAATTTTATTTACTGCTTCTACTTGCCCGTTTGTTTGTGGATGAGCTGGTGTCGCATAGTAGTTAGCAATATGATACTTCTCGCACAACTGTCTGAACTTTGGTTATCAAACTGAGTGCCATTGTCGGTGATTATAGTGTTCGAAACTCCAAACCTATAAAGTATGTTTTTCTTTACAAAATTTGTGGTGTTGGCTTCCGTGATATGCACCAGCGCTTCGGCTTCTGCCCATTTTGTTAAATAATCGACAGCTACTATGGCGTACTTCGCTCTACCTGTCCCAGCTGACATTGGCCCGATCAGGTCTAGGCCCCACATAGCGAATGGCCATGGGGCAGTGAGATTTCTGAGCTTTTCTGGGGGTCGGATATCGTTGGCAATTCTTTGACAAGTGTTGCAACTTTCCGACCATTGATGTGCATCTGAGAAAAGTGTAGGCCAATAATTGCCTTACCTGAGTACCTTATGCGCCAGACTCCTACCCCCAGTGTGTTTCCAGCAAACTCCTCCGTGGATCTCTTGAAGTATTCGATGTGCATCTTCTTTCGGTATACATCTCTGGAGAGCTCGAGAAAACCCCCTTCTGTATAATTCTCCTCCGATCATGGTATACCTAGCCGATCGATACCTGATGCGCTTTGCTAATACCGGATCTTTCGGGAGCACGCCTTCTTCTAGGAACCTTCTCAGCTGGACTATCCAACCGTCATACGGTGTTCGGATTTCTAAAATTTCCAAATGCTTAGGTTCAACTATACTCGGTTTAAGGAGATGTGCAACTGGAATAGTTTTAGGTCTGATTGAGGTTGTTGCTGACGCTAATTTAGATAAAGCGTCTGCCTTTTCATTTTCTTCTCTGGGGATCTGAGCGATCTTGTATTCTTTAAATTTCTGGAGGAGCTGTTTTGCGATGTCACGGTGGGCAATCATTCCTTCATCTTTGGCCTGATATTCGTCCATAACCTGATTGACAACTACTTGTGAATCACTGAATATCTCAACTTCATCTGCTCCAAGAGCTATATAGACTCTGAGTCCAGCTAACAATACCTCGTATTCGGCTTGATTATTGGTTGCTTTGAAATAAAATCTCATGGCACATTCAACATCATCTTCTTTTGGGGTACGAACTACGATCCCTGCCCCACTGCCAAGAGTGTTTGAAGAACCATCAACATATAGTTTCCATGGGAAACTTTTATCCAACAGTCTTTTTATTTCCAAGTCAACTACTACGAAGTCAAGCAGGACAGTCCTCGGGCATGGTGCCGTTCCTATCTTCACAGGTAGTTTTACCGTCCCGAGTGACCTGACCTATATTCCTTCAAATCCTCTTAATGGTGTATGGAAAGGTTGTAAATCTTTTCAGTCTAGTCTTAGCTGGTCGTATACGACCACGCTTAAAATGTCTGTTGAGCCCCCATTATCTATTAAAATTCTCTGGACTTCCCTATGGCCAATCCGGGCATTTATAATCAAAGCGTCATTAGGTCGAACATCGACGCCATGGGAATCTACCTCTGTAAAGAATATTGGGTCCCATCCTTCCTTTACCCTTTTCGGGTCTGGTTCAACCGAGTTTACGTCAAAGTTATTCCTTGCTTCTCTGATTTCCTGAGTTCGTTCTCGATTGCTTCTCCCAGTTGAAGGTCCTCCAAAAATTGTATGTATTACTTGATTGGCTTCGGGGCTGGTTCTTTGGTTTTGACTAGGGTTGTGATCAACCTTGACTTTCTTGATTTCTGGTCTCTCATCTTTGTTCAAGATTACATGCCGCAGGTGCCCTTCCCAAATAAGAGTCTCTATGTAATCTCTAAGATGAAAACACTTTGAAGTCTCATGCCCGATTTCTTTATAAAACCTGCAATACTTGGTTGTATCTCTCCGGGCGAACTGTGATTGTCGCCGCGGTTCTTGCACCATATTCTTTTCTTCCAAGATGGCTAGAATTTCTTCTTGTTTCTTCCGAATATGGGTGTAATTGGTATATCTGCCTTGGTATTTCTCTGTGGACCGTTCGGCGTTGAGCCCATTACCCTCATCCTTGTTTTTCTCCTTGCTGTTCCCTTTCCGTTTTTCCTTTTGATTCTGCCCCTTGGATTCGGTATTCTTCTGTTCGGGTTTTCCTCCATGCATATAGCTTCCTCCTGTAGCTAAATCTTCTTCCTCGGCCAGAGCGTATCCTCCCGCCATATCCATCATGTCGGCATACCTAGTCAGTCGTGCTCTTATCAAATCGAAGGATAGTCATCCATTCTGCAAGTTATTGGTGAAGGCAACAATAATTGCTTCATCATTAGCGCTGCCAATTTCTGATACTGCTTGGCCGAACCGGCCCAAGTATTTTTTTAATGACTCGTCCTTCCCCTGTTTTATTTGAGAGAGGTAGGCCACCGACTTCTTTCTATGAACGTTGCTCGGTAATTGCCTTGAGAAGCTTCTGCTCAACTCGCTGAATTTTTCGATGCTTGCAGGGAGGAGTCTTCCGAACCATCTTGAGCCTGTGTCCCCCAGTGTTTGCGGAAAGTTGAGACACAATAGGGGGTCACTGCGGGCATATTGAGCCATGGCACTTTTATAGCGTCTAACGTGCTCCTTTGGATCTGTATCTTTTTTGAATTGCTCCACATGCGGCATCCTGAATCTTCTTGGGAAACGAGTCTGCAAAATCTCCCTAGTGAATGGACTGTCGGAGTCATCGTCGGATAGATCGTTACAGCCGTAACGTTTGACTAGTGCCTCCATCTGTCGCCTGTTATTCTCTACTTCTCGAGTTAGGCTCTGGATTGTGACATCTCTGTCCCTCACCGGGCTTCCTTGACGGTTGAACCGTTGGGTGACTGTCATTCTTTCCTCAGACTCTTCACTCTGATGCCGGAACTCTCGTGTGACTCTATGATGACGTTTACGATGGTGTTGATAACTGTCTTCTGATGATGACCGTCCTCTGCGCCGATCGTATTTACGATGTCTGGCACGTATTGTTTGATTGCGATCCAGCCTCTGGTGATTTTCCTCTTCTAGTGTTTTCTGTCCACCTGGATTGATTGGGGAAGAGTTCCTTCTGGTTTCTGGCATAGTTATTTCTGGCCCCACCACCATCGAACGGAGCCTTACGGGTGGAGGATTGGTAGTATATGCTCCTCCAGCCATTAGATCAATCCCTTCCCTTGTTGGGTCCATCACCAATTGTTGCAGGGCTTCTTGGAAACACAGTGTAAGATCTCTGCTGGTTGGAGGAATTTGTTGGATCCCCGCCAGGTGCGCAGGCTGTTTTCTATGTTTGCTGCAGGATCTTGTGATGTATTGCCAATATGGAAATCGCCTGGTGATCTTTGGCCATTCCCTGAACTACTTCTGCTTCCTGCCATTGCTTTTTAACAAGTTCGGAGGTTATCCCCTTCTTCTAGCGCCAATTGTTAACGTCGATTTTTGGATTATGCCAAAAAGGCAACAATGATTGGATTTCGGCTATTGAATTAAAGAGAAAGAGATTCAGAGAGAGTAACAAAGACAAGTTTTATGTGGTAAAACTCCGATGGCCGGAGAAACATCCACGGGTGGTTAAAGGATCAACCAAGCCAAAATCCACTAAGAGAATAAGATGTTTACAAGCTCTCGATCTCTCTTTTTCTCTCTGGATTTACTATAATTGTTGTATGCTATATTGCCTATATCTTTTGGAGCAAGATTATGGGTTTATTTATATGCTTATAGAACCCTAATCTACTTTGTACAGGTAATACAAGATATTTGTATTTAATTGTGATTTGGTTACTTGCTTGAGGTTGATTTGTCTTCTTTCCTATTTCGGAGTCTTTTACGGAAATTGAGTGGGATTCTAGTAGTGTAGTTCAATTTGGACTTGTTTCCTTATAAGAATCTAATCTTCGTAAAGAAATCAAGTTATTTCCTGATTGGGGGACTCTTCTAACTTAAAGTTCCATTATTTGGGATTCCTTCCTGATGGATATCTTCGCGTGTTTAATGACTTAATCCGTGTGAAATAAGCACCAAGTTCTTACTCGAGTTGTATTTATTCCCGAGTAAGAATAATACCTGATGGTCCCGAGTAGCGCTGTTTGAGCCCGAGTGGAAGCGTTGTTTAACCAGTCCCAAGTGTTGTTAACTGATCCCGAGTAGGTTTCATTCTACATTTGCGTACTCGGGCTTTTCTTCTCTTTAATGATGCCTTGTAGGATATTTCCTGAGTGCCCATTTGGGCGTCCACCTGGCTATTTTCTCCTTCCTGTCAATGACGTGTATGCTTGGTAAAATTCACATACAACACCCTCAAACCTATCTTTTGCTAGTCCTCGAGCAAAACTAGAATAAAAACAAAAACTAAAAACAAACGAAAATCTAAAAATAAAATAAAAATAAACTAAGCCACTTTCGTAGGGAACACGATAGCATTGAGCGTATGCTATAAGCCTTTAAACCTCTAGGTGTCCCTAGTAGGAGGAGTTTTGTCTCCTGAGGGTTTACATCTATGCTACCCATAAACATATTTCTACGAAAAACCAAATAATTAAGATGCAAACTCAAATGTACCATTCAAAACCAATACATGCTAGAGCCACTGAATAAAGACTAAAATTATGCCACAAATTTGAATGCATGCTTAGTTTTAATGAAAAGTCCATACTCAAGACACTCTAGCTTCCAAACCGCATCGTCAAACGCTATAGATATAATTCACCTCGACTTTAATTCTCACAGGATGTCACTCATAATTTCTCACAGAACCTAGGCAGATATACTCATCAAGCATATGCGAATGGAGTTTATGCACAAGAAATTTCAAGATATAATCGCATATGAATATAATAAAAAAAACGTTTGATTTTATGCAAAGGATCTCATGAACGGAATCAGATATTAAGAACAAGATAGAGCACATGTTTACCTTTACTCTCGAGCTAGCATTCCCAAAAGATCAATTAGGTCTTTTCTTTGGTTGTAACGGGGCCATTGGGTGAAGGTTAAGAAAGAACGGGAAAAGGATAGCAAATAAACCTAGGATCATATCGAGAAATTATTCGGTAATCTTCATACTTGACCGAATTTCTTCAAATTCTTCATTCCACTTGCATCCAGGCTTCTTGAACAATTTTCGTTCATTCTCCTTCTTGAGTTGATTTTTATTTCTCATCACTTTCATAATAAAGCTCTTTCCCTTTCACTTATATTCGATCTCATTCATTTATCTTTTTTTTTTATAAGATGAGAAATTGTACATCAATTACATAGTTCTTCCAACACCTTCTTTGCATTTGATCTTCTAGCTTTGTCTTGGTACATGCACATCACAAATCACCCATTTCGAACTCTCTTCAATTATCTTCATCACCTCAATATGATCCCAAGCTATAAGGTATGACTAATATATGGCTCATTGGGGTTAAGTAAATGTGGGCAATGAAAGAAAAAGGCTTATAGTGTTTGGCTTCAAAATTGGCTATGGAGCACACACATAAGGTAGGAATTATTTAAGGCATTTTAAGTGAGTTAAAGCGCACATTGCCTATATCACTTCTAATGGTTCAACCAAAACAAGAGTAAAGTCCACATGTGATATCTTTTATGATGAATGTTCTTTAATATCCAATACATAACCTATTGAGATCAATTTCTAATGCTAAGAACCTAATGAGTGTTTATGAGTAGAAACAAAAGAACCCTCTATAATTAGATTTATGTACGCTTTTTGGCTTAGTGAACTCACAAGGATAGTCTCCACTATTAATCATGGCTATCCAACTAAGCATCCTATCCACTATCATATCAAGAGCATGCCATAAATTTTGAAAAATGCAATGCACTACTCTAAGTGGCAAGACGTTAGTTTAAACTCAGTGAATAAAGCATATATTACGGCTCTTAAAGCACACAAGAAGCATCGAAAAATAGAGGACAAACAATTCAAAACCGGTGACTTTCTAAAAAAACCTACGTCTGTTCTTTAGTTTATATATCTCAAATTAATAAATAAAGTTTAACCATATTTTAACACAAGAAACTAGACATATAAATTCACACTTTTCATTTATAAAGTATTTCAAAATTCGAATCAAAAAAATGAGAAAACAGACGTTGAAAACAGTTCACGTGCAGATTTACAAAAACAGGGCATCGCCCATGACCTTTGGTCGAAGAAACATTCATAACTTTTGAACCACTGTCCAGAATTTTACGTTCTTTAGACCGTTAGATTCATATCAAAAAAATAAAGAACTTAAAGTGGACAGAAAAATTTATTTCTTAACCAATGAATACAGTTTTAATAAAACGTTTGCCTTAAAAAAATTTAAAACAGGGCACTTTTTCGTAGATTTGAACAAATCGCTCAATAAAATAAAATAAACACAAATTCACACCCCCAAACCTAATCTAAACATTGTCCTCAATGTTTATATGACATTAAAAGCATGGAAAACAAATAAAGAAAAAGTATGGAAGGCAAGAACTTAAAACACAAAAAAAAAAACTAAAGAAAAGTAAAAACTAAAGAAAAGTAAAACCTAAAAACTAAAACAAAAACCAAAAGTTACCTAGGTGGGTTGCCTCCCACCAAGCGCTTTATTTTATGTCTCGGCAAGACGGATGCTTGGAAAACTCAACCAAATTCCAATGTCTCAAATTTACGCTTGCGCGCGATCATATCTTGGAAAAAAACTTCACGTGTCGGCATGTTCCTACACACAATAAGCAAAGGCAAGTAAATGTTCAATATAAAGTATGGTGAAATAAGTTCAGAAAACCACTTATTCCATTTGATGTTGTGTAGGCTGCTCGGAAAAGCTATGGGAGGAACATAAGGCTTGAGTTCCTTGTATAGGAGCGGTGCCTCAAAAGGGACATCTTCCGCTTCCTTCGCTTTTTCTTCCATCTCCTCCTTTTCAACTTCTTCATCTACAACACTAGAAAAATCGTTAGAAAATTCATGGGTTACTATGGTATTGATAATCTCATCATTCGAAGGGATGTTGGTAGCTTTATCTTGCTCCGTTTGGTAGGGGAATTCTTCAGGCTCCTTTTCAAAATCTTCTATCAATTGCCCAATTTGTGTTTCTATCTTTCTTAATGAAGCTTCAAAATTTTGCATTCTCACATCATTGTCTTGGAATCTCTTATCTTGCTGATTCATCATTTGGTCAATAGTTTGGCTAAATTGCTTCATTGTATCCTCCAATGATGGTGAGACCGGCTGCTCATAGGTATTGACTTTATTGTTGCTCCACGAGAAGTTTTGATGATTCCTCCAATTCGAGTTGTAAGTATTGTCATATGGTTCATAACTCGACCACTAATTGTTGGAATTTCCATATGATTCATTGATAGGCCCCGAATTGTAGGAATTTTCAAATGGTCCATGCATAGGCCTCATGTTGTAGCAATTTTCAAATCGTTCATGCATAGGCCTCATGTTGTAGGAATTCAACACTTGATTCTGTTTTTCAACATATTCTGGAAATTCTCCTCTCAAATGGCAGCCCTATAGATCATGACCAACCATTCCACATGTCTTGCAAACCCCTTGTTTTCTCCTCAAAGTCATCGAAATCATCCCCTCTATCTGTTGACTTAAATCAGCTAGTTGCATAGTAAATCCATAAAGTGTTTCTCTTTCCTCATCATAAGCGTGATGTCCGTAGAAGTCCATTGTACCTGAAAAGAAAACAAGAAAAAGGAAATAAAAAGAAAAAAAACAAGAATAAAAACTATTAATTAATGACTCTACTACTTAAAAAAATTAAACTAAAACTGCAACTAGAAACAACCAATAAATTCAACTGATCCCCGGCAGCGGCGCCAAAAACTTGATGTGTGTAAATCGTGTTATAAAAACAATACTCGCAAGTGCACAAATCGTGAAGATATCGTACAGCGGCAAGTAAGGATCGTTCCCACGAGGAAAAGTGATTTATTTGGTTAGATCTAATTCTAATTAAAGTTAAACTAAAAACAACCAGAAATTGATGGTGAATTTATTTAAACTAAAAACTTAAATTAAATTAATCTAATGAAAGCAATTGAAGAGATTTGGTTGTGATCAAATGTAAGAAAGCACTAGGTCATCGATGCTCCCCTACTATGTTTACTCAATGTTTCGAATTGACTGTAAAAGATATTAATCAAGTTAAGGGTTCGTTCTTATCTTAAGTATGATTATTACCGTATGATCATGAGATGAATCAAGTGTTCTCAATTACAATTTACCCATAGATCAATGGCGCAAACTACAATCGAGAACCCATTAAGTGCAAGAACAATGAACCGAAACCTACTTGCATAGATCAATGTTAAGATCAGTTTTATCCATTCAATTGAATATTAATTAAGATTACGTATAGATCAATACTCCAACCTTAATCATTAAATTATCAAATCCTTAAATTCATGCCAATGTATGATCATGCATTAACAAGAAATAAGAATTAAGACATATGATGAATTGAATGAATCGAAAATTAATTTAATTAAATATAGTCAATTATAACAAAGAGCATTCATAGAGGTTCACATTGATTCCCTAGTATGGAATTAGTTACACATGGCGAAAATAGAAAGAGAAGAGAAAGAAACAATAAAACCCATTGATGAATTCTTCTTCGTCTTCAATCTTCGATGTGCAAAGATGAATGTAAATTGTATGGTGATGGAGTGGTGGGGGACAGCTCCCTTGGTGGCTTGGGAGCTCACTTGGCTTCCTCTCCCACGAAATTAGGGTTTACATGGGGTTTAAATAGGTGTAGATGTTATGTGATGTCCTTAAACATCAAGGAAATCAATTCCAATATAGAACTCTACCTTTTTGGGACTTTATTTCTTTCTTAATCCAATAAAAAGACTACTTATTGAATGAAGATTAGGATTAGGTTTCAACTTGTTTGCAAAAGACTCCCAAACAATTCCAAGAAGGAAATATTTCCCATTCCGACAACTTGCAAAATAAATCTCGTCATTATTCACGGAATTATGACTGATCTGACCATCGGGTACTAAAATGTGCATAACTTTTTCTAGAAATATCGGAATTGCGATCCGTAAAGTGCGCCAGAAACTAGACTTCCAGGGCTTTCAATCCATAGGTAGTAGGACACACAATTCGATCGGAGCTGGGAGGTATAGGCCCTAAAATATGACTGTTCTGCACTGGCCGAAAATCGACTTTTTAATCTTTTTCTCCAAAATAACATCTAACACCTCTTGAATGGAACGTAACCTACACATGCTCAACAAACACATAAAATACCTAATTTTATCTAAAAACAAAGCACAAATAATAGGAAATGGAGACCTAAAACATGTACAGAAATAGACCAATCAACACACCAATTTGCATATAATGCAATCTCTTGTGTTATAATTGATATATATCTTTTAATTATCCTTTTCAAATATATCTAATATATTAAAAATGATAATAAGTATTTTAAATTTAAACTTAAATTAAAATACTTAGATAAATGATTTATTAAAATAAAATAATCCTATTATTTTATCTTTATCTAAATCCATATATCAACTAACACCCTCCAATTAATAGTTAATTAATAATTAATAATTATCAATATAATTAAATAATCTAATTATTTAATTAATTTAACTACTAACATTCATTAATTAAATAATCTAATTATTCAATTAATTCCCGTATATATACGTGTCACTTTTGTAACACAATTAATTGGACAATCCAATTAATTTACCGTGACCCTTGTTACCTAAATCGATTAGGCTAGTAAGGGGATCTAATGGACCCACAGTATTTTGAGCTCCAATAATCCTCGGAATCATTAATTAAACTCTTTAATTAATATTCCTTGATTATTAACTCCGGTGTTATTCCACTAAAAACCCGAAGTTGCACTCTCTCAACTGCAGACGCTTTTACACAGACCGATACAACTCGGTGTCCATCGATATAGCTATTACATATGGTGTGATCCTCCACAGTAGTTCATAATTAGAGCTGGGCCATAATGTTCGTTATACCCCTCTAATTACATATATTCTTTAACTACCGTTGATTATATAATGAACAATAAATCCTATTTCCTTACGGAACTAGGAGAGCGCTCATATTGTCCAAGCCCCGAATCAACCCGTAAGGGAACTACCGTCTACTTCTCACAAGAAGGAGTGGATTCCACTATTGTGTACAAACCTTCCCAGCCACAAGCCAAACCGTAATCCCAACATACGGAGCATATTGATCGAGAACTGCATCCAACCTCACCCATGGTATATCAAAGACCACGATCTAACCTGAAGGAGTCGATAAGACACTAAGAATTAAGATCACCCACATATAGCCATCATTAGTTGATATATATGAATCTCATTGGTTAACGGATCTTGGTGAGAGATTCATATAGATCATGGCCCAGTCCTATATGATCACATCATACAAGGTGCCTCCATTCCTATATCTCATATAAATGATTCAGGATAGAATCATCGTACATTACGGAATGGATCGCAACTATAGATTAACCATAAATAAAGTACCCAGCTTTATTTGCTATCTATGGACTCTTTAGATTGCACGTCTCTTACTGTATCCATCCGTATATTACACTCATATACACAGTTCGAGATTACATCCAGCAATCTTGGATGTTAAATATATGCACAAGTTTATAAAATAAATAAAATAACAAGAATGAATTGAACTTTTCTTTTTATTTATTTCATAAATCCATTACAAATTACATCTTTAGGGCATAAACCCCAACACCATATGCTTCAGCAGTTGGAAGTCTCATGTATGCAATGCTCTGCACTAGACCAGATATTTGTTTTGTTGTTGGCATGGTTAGTAGGTTTCATTCGAAACCTGGTCCTGATCACTGGATAACAGTCAAGCTTATTTTCAAATATCTCAAGAGAACGAGAGATTATATGCTTGTATACTTTATAGGAAATTTAATTCCCTTTGGGTATACGTATTCTGATTTTCAGTCAGATTCTGACTCCGGGAGATCAACATCAGGATCTGAGTTTACTATTGGATGAGAGGCAATCATATGGAGGAGTATCAAGCAATCTTGTATTGCTGATTCCACCATGGAAGCCGAGTATGTTACCGCATGTGAGGCTTCTAAATAGGCTGTCTGGCTTTGCCAATTCTTGATTGACTTTGAAGTGTTTCCTGATACGAATAAGCAGATCACTATCTATTGTGACAATAGTGGAGCAGTGGCTAATTCGAGAGAACCAGGAAGTTATAAAAAAGAGGGAAACACAATGAAAGAAAGTATCACCTTCTGAGCGAAATTGTGCATATGGGTGACTTGACGATTACCAAGATCGCGTCAACAGATAATCAAACGGATCCCTTTACAAAGGCTGTTCCACAAAAAAGTTTTGATAGGCATCTATAGAACATGGGGATGAGAGATATGAAACATTTGCTATAGAGCAAGTGGGAGATTGTTGGGATTATGCTCGATAGCAAGGTATAATAATGTATTTGACAATATTTTCCTATTAATAAAGTGATTTCTAGTTTAACAAATCTTATAGCATTTATAGTTTAATTATTATAATTATCAAAGGTAAATAATCGTAAGGTCAAAAGACTATGAGAAAAGAAGAATTGTTCATATATCTAGATATGTATGAGGTAGACACAATTCTTTATGAAATTCCCTAGAAAGTGTGTGTCTATAACCTAGAAGGGGGGGTGAATAAGTTTTAATTCGATAGATTACCAATTTTGCAAATTAATCAATATTATTGATTTTACCTCATTCTTCTAAGTGTTCAAACAAGAGACAACAAACATAAAACAGTAACAACACACAATATATACGTGGAAACCCTCCAAATGGGAAAAACCACGGACTATTCAGTGCGCCACACTCGATCTTTAAAATCCACTATTGAGAGAAAGTTTACAACCTAGGTTGACCTCCAGTTTATCCCTTCAGTTACTAACCCTTCCTCTCTACCCAACAGGCCTTAATAGTGATTTTGGATCACCAACCTTATGCACTAATCACATAACCACAAGCTTAACCAACAATGATGATGAAGAGATAATGGCAACCTAAGTGAATATGCAAGAATATTCTATATGCAAAAATGCTAGGTCAAGACATTCATGCTTATCTAGGATTAATAATGACAATAAAAGCAAATCCTAGATATCAATGTTCTAAATGCAAAGGCAAGAAGAATTAGCTAGAAGGGTAAAACCGTCCTAAATTCTAGCTATCACAAATTAATGCATCTCAACCAACAATCAATACTCAAGCATGTCATAAAAGCAATTAACTACACAAACAAGCATTTAATAAGCAATAGAGACTAAAACCCTAGACATACAAGTCTTTGTAATGATACTATGAAGTCTAGAGCATGTCGAAGTTACCTAGTCAAGAAGAAGATGATGCTCCATGCTTGAATGATCCTATAATGAAGCTAGATGATCATGAGATGAAGTTGGGTTGAGTAAAAATGAGTGTTTGGGAGTCCCTCTCTCTCTCTAGAAAAGCTATAACATAAAATTTGTTTCTTGGACTCTTTAAAACAAAGCGAAGAGAAGATAACATATATATATGGTACCCTACACAAAATGGCGTCGTTTTGGGCAAAAGGCAGCCAAATCCCGTCAGGACCGCTGGTTGTACCGCAGTCCAGGTAAATGCCCAGACCGTGGCACAGAGAGCGGTGTATCGCCTGGACAACACTGCTCTATAGGCCGTTGTGCATGTAATGCACAGACCGCGGTCTGGACAACATGCAACGCCTATGAAAATCCGTTTGGGAGACAGCAACGTATGCAAAAAGCAAAAACCGCGGTAGACACATCGTGCAGCCTCTGGTAAACACCGCTGTGCAGGCCGCGGCGAAGGTACTGCACAGAGAGCGGTCTGAACCGCGGTATAGAGGAAAAAATCCTCTTTTTATGGCACAAACATACATTCAACACTCAAACAAGAATTAAGACACACAAGACACACAATATGGAAAATAAACATATATGCAAGATAATTAAAATAAAATGTATGAGTGTGTGTGTGTGTGTGCACTAATATCTCTTGAATGAAAGTTAAGCAGGTGTTTTTACCTTTGATGCTTGAGCTTGGTTATAAACAATGAAGTCCTAAACTACCCTTACATATTGATCCCAAAATGTGGTTGTCAACGAAACAAGCCAATCAAACACTGAGGAAATTACAATCTCCCCTTTTGGCTATTACGTGACAAAACAACTCACTCACAAAGAATCCTCATAACAACAAAAAACAATAAGAGGTCAACAAAAACATTCTATATTACAAGAGATACCTAAAGCTAAATCTTCAAATCTTTCATCTCTTGTAGAATGATCATCCGTACAAAACAAATAACTACACTTTCCAAAACAAGTGTATGAGAGGGATCAAGATAAATAAAAACAAGCGCAATTTGCATGAATTAGAAACAAGTAACATGCAATCAACAATGCACTTAGCAAAAGCTCCCCCTAAATAGGTCAACTCGCTCTCAATAGGTCAATCTCCCCTTAAATCATGCCAATATCAACTCCCTATAAATCCAATACTACTCCCTCTTTTTGTCATAAGATAGGCAAATGAGTATTCCTCAACCGGGACGCTTTAGCAAAGAGAGATATTTGCAATGTAAATGCATAATCATATACAATAACTTTATGCAGTTTAATTAAGAGAGAGAGAAATTCATGGAAGATTTATTCATTGGAATATGTGTGAAAGATTGTCTTGAATGAAATACATACAACATTAACTTCCAAAAGCATGGTATTTGGCAAAGGAAAATAGCACATGAGGTTCCAAGAGAAGTCAAAACAATTTGCACCAAATTGTCAATGGAAAACAAGATATAGTTTAACCAAACAAAATAAATAAAAGCAATTGTCAAACTTTACAAGTTGAACAAGACATGAGCGACTATTACGCCTTTTTAGATTTTTCCGGGCAAGATGCCCGTATGATAGTAGCCTTGTTCAACAAATAAAGAGAGAGAGACTATTGGATTGTGAAATCCTTGAAATGGATACAATATCCTTATTGAATGAAGTCTCAAAATTCACTTGCACACATATTTGCACTCATTTTTTTTAAGCATTCAATAAATTCATCATGCATAACACTGTAAGCATGTCAAGATCAAGTTTTCATAAACATGGAGATAAACTTTAGGTCAATCAAATGTATTTCCCGATCAAATTTTTTAGTCCAAAAATACATGTTTGAACACAAATGAGACATGCATTTCGAATAATACAAAAACACACTTTACTGACGGGAAATTTGCTCGAGATGAGAAATTTCTGTTAACACCCTCGAGACCACTACCAAGAAAGCAGTGGCCGGGGTCGGTACCGTTGGTTCCCGACCTGTTTAAGAGAGAGATTAGTGGAAATAACAGTAAATGTGAGCTCTTTTATTGATATATTGCTTTAAGATACAAATAACTCTCTTGTTTGCTCATAATCTCTAGGTGGTTGCACCTCGGTGCCTATAGAATAGTGGAGATGAACGTGACCGTGTTCTGTAATCAGAATTTAAGCCCTCCTTCTATGTGTATATCTGTTGTTTATGATTTTATCTCTATCGTTCCTTTTTCTTTTTCTACCATGCTTGGCTTCACATATATATATTGTCCAAGTAGGTTTTTAGTTCGCGAATACTCTACCGTAATCTCATGAATCTGTTCCCTCCTTATCGGGCGGGATTCGTTGTTTAAATTTGAATTATTTCCAGATTCGGTGATATCGTTGACAAAGATAAGTTTGTTCCCTTATTTGAATTTAAACTCTTGACGTGTATGTAAATATTATGTGGAGATGATCCTGTGTGCACTCGTGTCATGGATCTTCATGGAGGTCACCCTGCAAGCTGCTTATTGCCCCGTATAGCGAGGTAGATCCTTGCTCTGGCTCTGTTCTTAGAAACTTAAGATGGATTTTCCCTGACCCTTGGGGGCTTGAGGTGCTCTTGTAGACCCTCCTAGAAGGTAGCTGGGGTAGTGTAGATTTAGGCATGATTCTTCCTTTATGTCCAGCAAGGACAGCAGGCTTCTGGAGAGGTTGGCGGGCTTTTTTTGAAGCTCTCTTGAGCTTGGAGACTTCCCCTGGCATTTACGAGGCGGTTATGGAGCTCGATCTCAGAGCCGAGGTTCCCTGATAGATGGTCTGGAGAAGCCCGACTTCCAGTACTCTTGTAGGGGTTCATCCCGGTCGCGTCTGGCTTGTCTTCTGGTAGCTTTAAAGCCAAATCGGCCCTTCCTGCTCCTGCGGGGTAGCTTTACGGTCTTTCCGGGCTTTATGATTGTCGATTATGGTCGGAAAATTTCTCTTTGATCCCTGACCAAATTTCACTATTAACAGAAGTCCCCTCTGACTTAAACACCGGTGGTAGAGTTGGGGTGGTTGGAATCAGATTCCTTGTTTAGTTGAGAAAGTTTTTCGCCCTCAAGATAATTAATGAAAGCGAAATCTTCTTATTAACTACCCAACATATTGAATTTAAAACTGAGTGTTATTCGAAGAAAAACGGCTGTAATATGGCTTCGGGTGATCTTTCCGAGGATATAGCCAATAAACCTCTATTAAAGCCCGGTCTGACCGTCACTTTCTTCATACTTCCTCAAATATTCAAACTTTCAAATTTCTTCTTCCCTGTTTTCTCTGTCTCTTTCTTCCGCTTGCTTTCTCATCTCTCTCACCCATCAATGTCGACTTCCACAGATAGTGTTGATGCCTTGGTGGAGGGATTCAGGGGCTCTAACCTAGCTCCTCTTAAGCGAGCGTGAGGGATTTCAACTGATGAGGAATCTTCCCCCCTCCGCCAGCGCCATCGTTCTAACAAGAAAGCTTATATCAGCTTTGGCTTTTCCAACCGGCCTGACAACCCTCTGAACTTAGTAGACGAAGACTCTGACGTCAGGGAGAGATTAGATGCGGTTGGGAGGGCTCAAGTCATGGTGGCGGAGCTTCCTCCAGTGATAACCCTTCCTTTCGAACCTAGGGTCATCCCTGACTCTATTGTCAACACTCAGTCGATCGGCCTTCTACGGGACAAGTATGGTATTCCTGATACCGTTTCTATATCCGTCCCTCATCGGAACTACGATGCTTTTAGCCCACCCAAATGCATGCTTCCTATCCGCGTCGCGGCTTTTGAGAGCGGGGTGAGGCTCCCTCTTCACCCTACCCTACGACGGGCTCCCAATGCCCTTCAGCTGGCTCCGCTTCAACTGACACCCGACTTCTTGAGGCATCTAATCGGTTTCCTGGTATTGTGGAAGGAGCAATGCGAGCTGAACGGCATAACCAAGGAGCCCGGGGCTGAGGAACTCGCCTTTCTTTTCCAGATCGATAGCCTGACAGGAGTCCCACGAGGCCAATTCTATGCCAAGGCTAAGAATAGGTTCAATTTTATCATCCCCGGGGTTTCAAAGAAGGACCCCGCTTGGAAAGAAGAATGGGTATTGGTGAGAGGAGACTGAGGGAGCTCCGTCTTCATCGACGAGCATGAGCTCAAGGTTCCCACCGACTTTAGTGATAAACCCACCTGGGGTCGGGATTCCTTGCCCGATGAGTCTGAAGTCGTACTGAAGACCATCCTAGCTCAGAACTATTTGAATATAAAGTTTTCAACTGCTGACTCCTTCGATCCCCGTAGGGTAAACAGGTACCTGCGGATATCCGGTGCTACCCCTCGTGAGTATCTTGATCTATCTTGTTCTTTTTTTCTTTTTTTTTTATTGGAGGGTTCAGTTCTGATGATCTTGATTCTTTTCTCTAATAGTGTTTGTTGTTGCTCCAGCTTCTCGTGAAGCCCGACAAGCTGGGATACTTCTCCTCCTTCTAGATGGTCCTTGGGAGCTCGCTCGACTGTTCTGCACTAAGGTAGCTGCCCCGTTTGTTCCTTTCCCTTCTCTTTATCCGGTGAAGTCCAAGATGGCTCTTCTGGCATCTCGGGATGCGAAGGCTCTAAACCGAGGAGGGTCTACTTATCAAGTCGTCAATAAGTCTGTTCCTGGCCCTCCTCCAAAAGTTACTTCTCCAAACGATGCCCCCCAAGTCCCGCTACCCTTATCTGCAGATCCGGTTATATCCCTGCTAGTCGAGATTCCCAGGGAGCCCGATGCCGATTTTTCTGAGGTCGCCCCTTCTCGCCCCTACCAGCAATCGAGCTCTGCGGGTCAGGACGAGGTCTTGAAGCAATTTGTCGCATCTTGTCCAGGCGGCGGGCTTTCTAGGATGACCACAATGCTCGTGGACATCTTGATCACCAAAGGGTCTGCCTTTTTAGCCGAGGTAATTGTCTCTTTTACTTCTTCATTGAGCTGCTTGACTTGTCATTTTCTAACCTGATTTTCCTTTGCAGGCTTTCAAGTGTCAGGTGGCCATGAGGCATCAGGTAGCCTTTCTCCATGATCGGGCAGCCAAGGCTGAGGTTGAAGCTGAGCGTGCCATGAGGTTGCTTGCACGGGCTCCGACCCTAGTCCAAGAGATGACCTCCAGCCAATAAGGAATTGAGACGCAACTAGCTGAGCTTCAATACGATCATGAGAGGCAGAAGCGAGCTTTTGATCAGGAGACTCTAAGGTCGAAGCGGCGGGCTAGCCAGCAGGATGACTGGATTGGAGAGGCGAAGGCCCTAGATATTGAAAACCAAAACTTGCATGCTCGAATTACCCAACTCCAAGCCGAAGTGGAATCCTCTTTTAGCGAGGGGTATTTCTATGCCTCCTATCAAGTTTCAGAGGCTCTCTCTCAGCCATTCGATCTCTTCAGCATTACCGGCTGGGATAGAGCGGAGGTCATGTCACGGGCTGCGGAGATGTCTCGTCTAGAAATGGATAGAGCTAGCCCTTCTGGAGAGGGAGCTGGAAAGCAGTTGGAGGTGCCAGATCTACCTTCTCATGTTCCAGCCTTTCCAGTATTTGGTCCAGGTGAATCTTCGAAGGGGGTTCACAATGAGGAGCTAGAATGAGGCCTTGCTGAAGCCTGAGATCCCTCCGTAGTGCTCTCAAGAATGGAGCCAATAGAAGGAGGGAACGTGCCTAAGTCGGTGACCAGCCTTCTTGATGCAACTATACCGCTTGAAGTTATTGCGGTGATCGATGAAATCATGGAGGAAGATCCTGTTGACCCCGAGGCAGTCGTGGCTGATCCCTAAGAGGAAGTGGCGGAAGCGGTAGATGCAGCTGATCAGGATGAGCTGCGACTGGAGAGGGGAGAAGGAAGCGAGGTCCATCGTGTAGAGGAGGAAACTGAAGGCCCTTTGGAAGATGAAGAAACTTGAGTTCTCTTCCATGTGATCTATTTTAAATGCCCTGAAAAGGGGGTGGGCATCCCATCTTCAACTGAGTTTGATCTTTTATTATTTTTCTTTTATAGCCCGGAACCAGGGATTGGGCCCCCTTGCATGTTATAGCCTTGTTAGGGGATAGGCTCCCTTACTTGATAATAAAATTTTAATCTCAGGTCTAACTCTGGCTTGCATGTACTTGCTTGGTCGTCCAGCTTTTATATCGAAACGAGCTATCTTTGGGGAAAAATAATAAAAGAAAAAAAAGCTGTTGGCATTGAGCCCCCATACTAATGAAATTCCTGGCTCAACTTCTTCTGTTGATAGTCCCCTTGTTTGATTGTGGGTCTGCTGTAGTAAATAACCCTGTATCAAGGAAAGCTAGTGAAATAACAGGAGCATTTAGAGTTTAATTAAATCGAGCCATCCATCACCGAGCTCCTTTGGGGGGCTATAGCCTGAATAGAACATTTAAGTAAAGACCTGTTTAGCCCCCTTCTTGGGCTCGGGATCAGGAGAGCTTCCGTACTTTCACGCTCGATTCCTTCTTAGGGGAACGGTAGCCCTACCAAGGTATCAGGAGGGCTATCTAGCTATTTCCTGGTCTCGAGATCTGGATGATAACTATGTTCTTACACTCGGATCCTTCTTGGGGGTGGTAGCCCGACCAAGGCATCAAGAGCGCTATCTAGCTATTTCCTGGTCTTGAGATCTGGATGGCAACTATGCTCTTAGACTCAGATCCTTTTTGGGGGTGGTAGCCCGACCAAGGCATCAGAAGCGCTGTCTAGCTATTTCCTGGTCTTGAGATCTGGATGGCAACTATGCTTTTACACTCAGATACTTCTTGGGGGTGGTAGCCCGACTAAGACATCAGGAGGGCTATCTAGCTATTTCCTGGTCTCGACATCTGGATGGCAACAATGCTCTTACACTCAGACCCTTCTTGGCGGGGGTGGTGCCCGGCAGAGGCATCAGGAGTAGAGAGGGGGCTTTCCCGGCTTACCCCTGGTCTTGAGGCGATAATGTCGAAACTTTCCATGGAGACCCAAATCATTGTAGGACATAGTTGAAGAATGAGTATACAGGAAAAGGCAAGCTTTATTGATATGGAAGATTGAGTACAATACTATCAGAAGAAAAAAATAAAAGAAGCTAGTCGGAGGTTGCCTGCTCCTGAGTCCCCTGTTCAAGGGTAGAATTTCCTTAGGTGATCCACATTCCAAGTAAGGTCGATAAGTTGGCCATCCATATCCTCGAGCTTGTACGTCCCATTACGGATCACCATCTTTATTAGGTAGGATCCTTCCCAGTTGGGCCCTAGGACCCCGTCTGACCTGTTCTTGGTGTTCAACGTCACTTTCCTGAGGACCAGATCCCCTTCTTTGAAGCTTCGGGTTTTAACCATCTTGTTGAAGTACCTGGAAATCCTGCCTTGGTAGATTGCTACCTTTTCAGCTATTCGGTCTTGCTTTTCCTCCAGGAGGTCTAAACTAGCTCGGAACTTGCTTTCATTGCTTTCCGGTTCAAATCGTTGGACTCTAAAGGAGGTCAACTTGTGCTCTATAGGTAGGACTGCTTCAACCCCGAAGGCCAGCGAGTAGGACATTTCCCGGGTAGCTGTTCTCCTTGTACTGCGATAAGCCCAGAGGACCTCGGGAAACTCCTCTACCCATCTTCCTTTCTTTTGTTGTAGCTTTTTCTTCAACAACTTCTTGATGGTTTTGTTCGTGGATTCCACCAAACCATTGGTTTGAGGGTGGGCTACAAAAGCAAACTGAAGGTCGATTCCCAAACCTTGATAGAAATCTCCTAATCGGGCATTGTCGAACTGTTTTTCGAGGTCAGTTATGATGATAAGAGGGGTTTCCAACCTGCAAACTACATTGGTCTTGATGAACTTTATTGTGTTCTCTTCCGATATCTGGGACAGTGGTCCGGCTTCAACCTATCTTGTAAAGTAATCAATTGCCACTATAGCGTGCTTGGCCTATCCCGGAGCTGTAGAAAGTGGTCCAATCAAATCGACTCCCCACATAGCAAAAGGTATGGCAAGCTAAGGGATGACAAACGCTCAGGAGGGAGGTGACTCAAATTTACGGTCTTCTGGCATGCCTCACAGGTTTACACCAAGCTCTTAGCATCTTGATGGATGGTCGGCCAGTAATACCCCATGCGAAGAACCTGATATGCCAAGGCCTCTCCACCAATATGGTTCCCACATTCCCTAGAATGAACCTCTCTCAAAACCCACTTGGCATCTTCAGGGTGAAGACATCGGAGTAGGGGAAGGGATTTTCTCCTTCGGTATATATGCCCATCCACCATACAATACCGGATCGAGAGCCTTTTAACCCTCCTAGCTTGGTCGGGCTCTTCGGGGAGTTTCCCGTCCTATAGATATTCTGTTATTGGATCCATCCAGCATGGTTGTCGGTCCAGGGTATAAGCTTCCTTACCAGTCATAATGCTAGGTAAGGGGACTACTTGAAGAGGGACTCTGTGTGGTAGGGTCTGGCCACCGTAGGTAGCTATCTTGGCTACGACGTCAGCCCTATAATTTAGCTGTAGAGGTATCTGCTAGATTCTGAATCCCCTAAATTTGGTCCTGAGTTGTTGCACCAGTTTCAGGTAAGCGATCATGTTATCCCCTTTGGCCTGATAATCCCCAGAAACTTTGTTGACCACGAGTGAAGAGTCGCTTTTGATATTCAGGTAATTAACCCCGAGCTCTATGGCAGCTTTTATTCCAGCTAGTAGAGCTTCATATTCCGCTTCATTGTTCGTGGCTTTAAATTCGAACCTGAAACAATGGCAGCACTCAGTTCCTTTTGGGTCGATGAGGACTATGCCCGCTCCTCCCCCGGACTGCCCAGAAGCTCTATCAGTGTAGAGAGTCCATGACTCGCAGCCCTCCTGCTAGTTGTCAGATTCTGGAATCCTCTCAAGGGTGACATCTGTTACCGCGGGGGTTACCTGATCTGAAGGTACTGAAAGCTCGATTACAAAGTCGGCTAGTGCTTAAGCTTTTATCGTGGTCCTAGGCTTATACTTTAAATCGAACTGGGCAAGCTCTAGGGCCCATAGAACTGGCCTTCCAAAAACATCCGGCCTTTGCAAGAAGTGACGGAGGGGTTGGTCTGTCACCACTGCTACTGAATGAGCATGAAAGTAAGGACGGAGTTTCCTTACCGAAGTCACCAATGCATAAGCGAGCTTCTCCAGAAGAGAATAGTTCTTTTCAGGATTTGTTAGAGCGCGACTCACATAGTAGATAGGTAGCTGGATCCTATCCCCGCATTCCTTGACCAAGGCCTCACTCACAGCGGTTTCTGAAACGGCCAAGTATATTTGGAACTCTTCTCCAGGATTTGGCTTGACTAGCAGTGGAGGGCTTGTTAGGTATCTTTTCAAAGCTTGATAGCTTTGAAGAATGGTAGGCACTTATCGGTAGACCGGGAGATGAACCTGTTGAGCGCTGCTACCAGACCAGTCATGGCTTGCACCTGTTTAAGAGATGCGGGGGATTCTAGATCCAGGATAGCCGTGATTTTTTCTAGGTTAGCCTCTAGGCCTCTATGCCTCCCTCATACACCATGAAGCCCAGAAACTTCCCCGCGGTTACAACAAAGGCGCATTTGGAAGGGTTCAACCTCATTTGGTTTTCCCTTAGGATCATGAAGGTCCTACGAAGGTCGTCCAGGTGGTCTTCCGAAATTGAAGATTTAGTGATCATATCTTCGATATATACCTCCATCGACCTTCCAATTTCGGGCTTGAACAAATGGTTGACTAACCGCTGGTAAGTAGCTCCAGCATTTTTGAGCCCGAAAGGCATCACCTTGTAGCAGTATAGGCCTTGTACGGTGATGAAATTGGTCTTTTCTTAGTCTACGGGATGCATCATAATCTGATTGTAGCTGGAAAACGGGTCCATGAAGCTCAGGAGCTTGTTCACGGAGGTGGAATCGACCAACTGATCAATATTTGGTAGAGGAAAACTGTCCTTCAGGCATGCCCGGTTAAGGTCGGTGTAGTCCACGCACATACGCCACTTCCCATTTGCCTTTGTGACCATGACCACGTTGGCAAGCCATTCAAGATAGCGGGCTTCTCGAAGGAAGCCTGCCTAGGTGAGTTTATCCACCTCTTCTTGAACCGCCAGGTAGGATCCACCGCCAGTCGATGTGCAGCTAATGTCATTGGGATCCCCGGCATCTCCGCATGACTCCTGGAGAAAATATCATTGAACTCCATGAGGAGCCTAATCAATCCCTTTTTCATTCCTGGCTAAAGGGTAGCTCCGATCTTGACGACCTTCGAGGGATCGGTTAGTCGAACAAGAATCTCCTCTAACTTGTCGACCGGGTGGCCGCTGGCCCATTCCCTTCTCTGTTCTTCCATGTCGGGCACCACAAGGCCTTCTTAGGGACAATCGGTGGAGCCCGCATCTTCCAGGTTTAATACCGGGGTTATCCCGCCTTGGATAGTCGTTACTTGGGCGAGCTGTTTAGCTGAAGCTGCTAGGTTAGCCGACACTGCGTAGCCTTTCCTAGTTGCTTGCTGATCACCCTGAACCTCTCCCACCTTGTCTCCTACCGGGAACTTCAGGACATTGTGTTAAATAGATAGGACCCTATTCAGGGATGATAGGAATGGCCTCCTTAATATTGCGTTGTAAACCGACGGGGTATCCTCCACCACGAAGTCGATCATGATGTTTTGTTGAAGAGGTGTGGCTTCGATGATTAATGGTAGGATTTTTGATCCTATGGGTGTGATGGAGTCCCTAGTGAAACCGTATAATGGAGTAGTACAACTGTTGTAGCACCATTGCTTCAAGTTTAGTTTTTCCAAAGTTTCTTTGAACAGAACGTCGACGCTGCTACCTGTGTCGATGAGCACACGGTGCACCATGAAGTTGGCAATTTGTAATGTAATGACCATGGGGTCATCATGTTGTTGCATGGTGTTAAAGACATCTGCTTCGGTGAAGATGATTTGAGACAATTGGGAGGGGTTGGTTGGTCTCTGGTCGACCTTGAAGATATCCCACCCCTTGTCCGTACGAGGGACCTTCCTCACATGATTTTTCTTAGAACTGCTAGAGGTGTCTGCCAGAGTGGGACATCCGCTGATAGTGTGTATTACCTGAATTTGTTGCATCAGGTCCGCCTGCTCTCCCTTTCTCTTCTCAACATGTTCCTGGATCTCGGCTTGCACCTCCCTTCCAGTTTGAATGTTCTCCCTGACTTGTTATAAAAACTCTATCAAGCATCCTCCCCTGATCAAAGCCTCAATCTGGTTTCGTAGGTTATAGCATTCTGAAGTATTGTGCCCTACGTCCTCATGAAAGTCGTAATATTTGTAACGATTTCTTTTATCGACCGGGGCTTTCATAGGAGCGGGCTTCTGTAACAAACCTTTATCCCATATGGCGAGGTAGACTGTTTCTCGAGATGCATTCAAGGGAGTGTAACGGTTGTACCCTCTCTCATCGTGGGCTATAGGGACCACTGTCTTGAAAGGTGGTAAAGCTTGAGGAGGAGCCCATTTATCTGGAAACCTTTCTGATCTGGGCTGAGGAAGAGGGAAACCGTATGTTGATTTATTAGGGTGTTTGTTTCGGCTCTTTTGATCTTGCTCAGGTCAGGGAGCTTCTTTCTTTTGTCACTTTTCGGCTCTCATGTCATCATGCTCCATCTTGACCTTGAGCTGTTCGTCGACCTCGATTAGTTCCAGAGCCCAATCATAGGCTTCCTAGTAGGTTTCCGGAGGTCTCTTGGCAAAAGACCGGAATAGTTTTCCTGCACAAAAGTTTCTTCTGAAGTTGGCGAGGGTTTCTATCTCAGTGAAGACCCCCATCTAGATGAATTCCTTATGGAACCGCTCGACATAAGCCCGGAGAGTTTCCCCTATCTCCTGGATCACGTATTGTAGATGAATCGAGCCCTTCAGTCGGGGCTTAACCCCTGGAACTTTGAGCAGAAATCAGTTGATAATTTGGTGAAGGAATCTATGCTCCCGGTGGGTAGTTTCCTAAACCAGGTTTTATCACAATCCGTAGTGTAGTGGGGAACATCCGACACATAGCAGCCATGGTTGTGTTCTGGACCTCCATCTGTTGAACGAAGCTCTCTAAGTGGCTCAGCTGATTTTCAGTCCCGAAAAACCTGTCAGCTGGCATTTTGAACTTAGGCAGGAGCTCTGCCTCCCGGATCCTTCTGGTGAAAGGGGCATTCATTTCACTTAGAGGATCTTTCTTGTCCTCCTTATACTTCCCCTTCTTCATCAATTGGACCTCTTTCTGTAGCTCTGCCAACTGGTCCCTTAGTCGCTTGCTTTCGGACTTTCTTGAGTCGATCTCGGATTCTTCACCATCAGATCCCTCTGATGAACTGATGACCTCTACCCGGTTCCTTCTTTGGAGGGGGCTTGCTCAGGGACATTGTTTACATTCTTCTTCTCTACCCTGGGCTTCCCTCCTTCTAGTCGTTGGGTGGTGGAGCACTTTTCGTCCCTAGGAAAAGACATCTACCGCGGATCTGACTTGTCATGGTTGGTAGCGTGGCAGCACTTCTGGAACATGGGGCATGGGCCCTAGCCTATCCCAGATAGAGGTCGGGAGCCCCACTCTGTTAAGAGTTAATTCTCGAGGGGCAGACCCCAAGCAATCAAAGGCGGGTTGCCTAGCCCCGGGCCTGCTTGATTCCCCTTGATTGCAGAGACCCGTTTGTTGGATAGTGATACCCTTAACGAGTAGTAGAAGGCAGACGTTCTCTACAAAGGCCGCAGCTTGTTGGTCAAGCTCGACCTGGCTTCCCAGAGGGGGATCCAAAGCCCGCACAGTAGCTAGCTGAATGGGAATCTGGCTATGGAGCCCGAATTTTTTCCTTTTCCTTTAGACCTTTCATGTAAATGTAGCAGAAGGTTGTCCCGAGGTGCCCTGATGCCCTTATGAGGAGCGGAGCTTCATGATGACTTTGAAATAAAGAACTTTTTGAATGTAAAAAGATGGTGGTGTGAGAGGTTTCCCACAGACGGAGCCAGAAAGTGTTGGCGGAAAATTTGCTCGAGATGAGAAATTTTTGTTAACACACTCGAGACCACTACCACGAAAGTAGTGGCCGGGGTCTGTACCGTTGGTTCCCGACCTGTTTAAGAGAGAGACGAGTGGCAATAACAGTAAATTGGAGCTCTATTATTGATATATTGCTTTAAGATACAAATAACTCTCTTGTTTGCTCACAATCTCTCAGAGGTGTAGGGTGGTGGCACCTCGGTGCCTGTCGAATAGTGGAGATGAAGGTGACCGTGTTCTGTAATTTGAATTTAGGCTCTCCTTCTATATGTATATCTGTTGTTTATGATTTTGTCTCTGTCGTTCCTTTTTCTTTTTCTACCATGATTGGCTTCACATATATATGTAGTCTAAGTAGGTTTTTAGTTCGCGAATACTCTACCGTAATCTAATGAATCTGTTCCCTCCTTATCGGGCGGGATTCGTTATTTAAATTTGAATTGTTTCTAGATTCGATGATATCATTGACGAAGATAAGTTTGTTCCCTTATTTGAATTTAAACTCTTGACGTGCATGTAAATATTATGTGGAGATGATCCTGTGTGCACTCGTGTCATGGATCTTCATGGAGGTCACCTTGCCAGCTGCCTGTTGCCCCGTAGACCGAGGTAGATCTCTGCTCTAGCTCTGTTCTTAGAAACTTAAGATGGATTTTCCCTGATCCTTGGGGGTTTGAGGTGCTCTTGTAGACCCTTCTGGGAGGTAGCTGGGTAATGTAGATTTAGGCATGATTCTTCCTTTATGTCCAGCAAGGACAGCGGGCTTCTAGAGAGGTTGGCGGGCTTCTTTCAAAGCTCTCTTGAGCTTTGAGACTTCCTCTGGCATTTACGGGGCGGTTATAGAGCTCGACCTCAGAGCCGATGTTTCCTGATAGATGGCCTGGAGAAGGCCGGCTTCCGGTTCGTCCCGATCATGTCTGGTTTGTCTTCTGTTAGCTTTGAAGCTGAACCGGCCTTCTCTGCTCCTGCTGGGTGGCTTTACGGTCTTTCCAGGCTTCATGATTGTCAATTATGGATGGAAAATTTCTCTTTAATCCCCGGCCAAATTTCACTATTAACACACTTATTGAATAAAAAGTCATATAATAATATATGCATCCAAGATACTCAAGCAATTAATTAAAGAGCTTAAAATTGAACAATTATTTGCTTATTAGAATGCAAGTTCCCTCTCTTTGCTTGAGCTCCCCATGTGGGTCAAACACCAAAACTCATCAATGCATATGACAAATCCCAATAGACCTACTAAGAGATTTAAACTTAGTTGAATCTAATGGTTTTGTAAACAAATCCGCTAGTTGATCATTTGTGCCCACATGTTCAAGTGCAATGCATTTGCTCTCAACTAGCTCTCTAATGAAATGATGTCTAATGTCAATATGCTTAGTTCTAGAATGTTGGACAAGATTTTTTGAAATATTAATGGTACTCAAGTTATCACAATAAAGGGTTAGAGTACCTTGCTCAAAGCCATAATCCACAAGCATTTGCTTCATCCAAAGAAGTTGTGTGCAAGCACTCCCAGCGGCTATATACTCGACCTCGGCTGTGGATAATTACCTGCCCAATCTGCATCACTAAAGCCAACTAAATAAGCATTAGTGTCAAAAGAGTACCATATCCCATAGTTGGATGTCCCATTCACATATAGAATGATTCTCTTCACGGAGGAGAGATGGGATTCCTTGGGATTGGCTTGATACCTAGCACACACACCAACACTAAAGGCTATATCGGGCCTACTAGCAGTCAAGTATAGCAAGCTCCCTATCATGCCCCGATATAGACTTTGATCCACACTTTTTCCACTAGCATCCTTGCTAAGTTTCAATGTGGTACTCATAGGTGTGTCACAATGCTTAGCATTCTCAAGACCGAATTTCTTCACTAGGTTCTTGGCATATTTAGCTTGGGATATAAAGATTCCATCATGCATTTGCTTGATTTGCAAGCCTAGGAAGTAATTGAGTTCACCAACCATGCTCATTTCAAACTCATGAGTCATGACATCAACAAATTGTTTAACTTTCAAGTTGTTTGT
Organism: Dipteronia dyeriana; assembly: GCA_032871835.1. NCBI lineage: Eukaryota > Viridiplantae > Streptophyta > Magnoliopsida > Sapindales > Sapindaceae > Dipteronia > Dipteronia dyeriana. Next base: position 84,147,504 of record CM065296.1, on the reverse strand, counting down.
GGAACCAAAAACTATGTCATCAACATAAATTTGAGCTATGAATAGCTCATCTTTAGTACACTTGATGAACAAGGTCTTGTTAACACTACCTCTAGAATAGCCATTGTCAACAAGATAGAGAGTGAGATGCTCATACCAAGCCCTTGGTGCTTGTTTCAACCCATATAGAGCCTTTTGGAGACGATAAACATGATTGGGGTGGTATGGATCCACAAACCCCTTGGGTTGCTCAACAAACACTTCCTCTTGCAATAAGCCATTGAGGAAGGCACTCTTAACATCCATTTGATATAATTTAAACTTGTGCACACAAAAAATGGATAAGAGAAGCCTAATGGACTCTAATCGGGCAACGGGAGAAAAAGTCTCCTCAAAGTCGATACCCTCAATTTGTGAGTACCCTTGTGCTATAAGTCTAGCCTTGTTTCTTACAATGCTGCCATCCTCATCGGATTTATTCCTATAGACCCACTTGGTGCCTATCACATTAGCATTCTTAGGCCTAGGAACTAGAGTCCAAACCTTATTTCTTTCAAATTGATTTAGCTCTTCTTGCATAGCAAGAACCCAAAACTCATCACTTAAAGCTTCATCAACCTTTTGGGGTTCAATTTTAGAGGTGTAGCAAGTGTAGCTAATTTGATTTGCTAATCGATGCCTAGTCCTAACACTTTCATTCACATCTCCAATGATGTCACTCTTGTTGTGAAGATGTCTAACCCAAGGAGCTGGTTCCTTAGAGTCCAAGGTAGAATCTCTATCAAGAAATTGAGAGACCTCTTTTACAAGATTTGACTTTTCATCACTTGAAGTCTCACAAATCTTCTCTAAGGGAGAATTATCAACCATACTAATCTCCTCATTATGGTTACTAACTTTAGGCCTACAATCATCTATGATCGCATTGGATGACTCCATAACACTTCGTGTCTTCAAATTAAAAATCTATAGGCCTTACTATTTAGAGCATAGCCAATGAAAATCCCCTCATCACTCTTAGCATCAAACTTGCCAAGTTGATCACGGTTATTTAGGATGTAACACTTGCTTCCAAATGAGTGGAAGTAACTAACATTTGGATTCCTTCCCTTCCACAATTCATAAGAGGTTTGCCTAGTACCGGGCCTTAAAAACACTCTATTTCCTATATAACAAGTTGTATTCACTGCCTTGGCCCAAAGGTTCCTAGGAATATTGTTTCTAAGCAACATCACACGAGCCATCTCTTGGAGAACCCTATTCTTCCTCTCTACAACTCCATTTTGTTGAGGAGTTCGAGGTGCCGAGAACTCATGGGAGATTCCAAGACTATCACAAAAACTTTCAAAGCACACATTTTCAAATTCTCTCCCATGGTCACTCCTGATTCTCTTAATACATTTTATGTGTGAATCCTTCTCATTTAGAATCTTAGTGAAAAGCTTTTTAAAGATTTCAAAGGTTTCAGATTTTTCTCTAAGAAAATCGGTCCATGTAAATCTAGAGAAATCATCAACACACACAAAAATGTACCTCTTGCCACCGAGACTATCGGTTTGAATTGGACCCATAAGGTCCATGTAAAGAAGCTTTAGTGGCTTATTGGTGGCAAGATACTTACCCTTTTTATGCACACTCTTAGTTTTCTTTCCTTGTTGACAGGGTCCACACACTCCCTCAATCCTATTTCCAAACTTAGGAAGGCCTCTCACAACATTCAACCTCTCAAGAACTTTCAGGTCTTTGAAATTCATATGACCCAACCTTTGATGCAATAATTCAATTTGATCACAACTAGACAAATTACAATAGATGTCATTGGAATCAAGACAATAACAATTGTCACTTGATCTCTTGCCTTTCAATAGAACTTGTTCATCTTCTCTTAGAATAGAGCAATCAACTTTGTCAAACATAACCGAAAGCTCATCATCACTTAAATGTGATATGCTAATAAGATTAGCTTGCAAGCCATCTATATAAAGAGCATTAGGCAAGGAAGGCAAACCGGGGATGGAGATGTTTCCTTTTCCTAGAACCTTCTTACGTGAACCATCACCAAAGGTGACAAATCCACCATCCTCCATCACAAGAGTTTCAAAGAAACTCTTGTTTCCGGTCATGTGCCTAGAACATCCACTATCAAGGTACCAAGTATTGATGGCTTTGGCTTTCAAGGCTACTTGAGCCACATGACAACGAAATTCATCATTCCTAGATGAAATATTACTGTTTCTAGGAGTCATGGGTTCATTTTCTCTAAAATTCCTAGGTGCATGCATTTTGGCTCTTCTAAGCATATTCTTCTCAATCGTGCTTTCAAAACGACACAACTTAATAAATTTAAAACAATTCGGCCTTATGTGACCTTCAATACCACAATAATGACAAATGGGAGTAAAGTAAGAATTCATACCATATCCTTGTGCAAGCATGGAAGACTTCCCTCTCCTTTGAGTTATCCTTTGATGTTAACAAAAACACACTTTGTTGACGGGAAATTTACGCGAGATAAGAAATTTCTGTTAACACCCTCGAGACCACTACCACGAAATCAGTGGTCTGGGACGGTACCGTTGGTTCCCGACCTGTTTAAGAGAGAGACGAGTGGCAATAACAGTAAATGGGAGCTCTATTATTGATATATTGCTTTAAGATACAAATAACTCTCTTGTTTGCTCACAATCTCTCAGAGGTGTAGGGTGGTGGCATCTCGGTGCCTGTCGAATAGTGGAGATGAAGGTGACCGTGTTCTGTAATCAGAATTTAGGCCCTCCTTCTATGTGTATATCTGTTGTTTATGATTTTCTGTCTTTGCCGTTCCTTTTTCTTTTTTTTACCATGCTTGGCTTCACATATATATGTAGTCTAAGTAGGTTTTTAGTTCGCGAATACTCTACCGTAATCTAATGAATCTGTTCCCTCCTTATCGGGCGGGATTCGTTATTTAAATTTGAATTATTTTTGGATTCGATGATATCGTTGAAGAAGATAAGTTTGTTCCCATATTTGAATTTAAACTCTTGACGTGCATGTAAATATTATGTGGAGATGATCCTGTGTGCACTCGTGTCATGGATCTTCATAGAGGTCACCCTGTCAGCTGCCTGTTGCCCCTTAGAGCGAGGTAGATCCATGTTCTGGCTTTGTTCTTAGAAACTTAAGATGGATTTTCCCTGACCCTTGGGGGCTTGAGGTGCTCTTGTAGACCCTCATGTGAGGTAGTTGGGGTAGTGTAAATTTAGGCATGATTCTTCCTTTACGTCCAGCAAGGACAGCAGGCTTCTGGAAAGGTTGGCAGGCTTCTTTCGAAGCTCTCTTGAGCTTGGAGACTTCCCCTGGCATTTACGGGGTGGTTATGGAGCTCGACCTCGGAGCTGAGGTTCCCTGATAGATGGCCTGGAGAAGCCAGGCATCCAGTACTCTTATGGGTGTTCGTCTCAGTCGCGTATGGCTTGTCTTCTGGTAGCTTTGAAGCCGAACCGGCCCTTCCTGCTCCTACGGGGTGGCTTTACGGTCTTTCCGGGCTTCATGATTGTAGATTATGGATGTGTTTTGTGATTGAGCTAAATTAATTCTCCCTCTCGGTTGTGGGTGAAAAATCCTTTGTTGACTTTGAGAGCTTCTTGGAGGTTGAGGTCTTGTTTGATGAGCTCTATCTTTTGGTGGATGTGTTTTAGCTTGAGACTTTATTTGAGCTTGCTTTGATGATTCACCAACCTCATTTGATCTCATTTGTTGGTGTGACTCTTGAACCTCTTTGTCCTCTTGACTCTTGACAAAGATGGTCTTCTTCAAGGAAGCGGAATCCTTGCCTTCCACATATCCTAAGCCCGTTTCATCCAAGGACTCTTCCCACATGATAGCATCTTGTCAAGTCTCTCGGTTCCGGATGTCATCTTGGCAACCAATTCTTTCGCTTCCCTAAGCTCAATTTTCAAGTTTTCTTCACTCTTCTTAGTGATCACAAGCTCCAACTTTAGGCTCTCTTCTAACTCTTTTCAACTCTTTACCTTCTCACTCAAGTTGGTAATCTTGAAAGTCAACTCTAGATTCTCCTTTTTCAACTCTCGAATCTCCTTCTTCTTTTTCAATCTAGACTTTTCAAAAAACTTCATGAAGTCTACATAGTCCATTTCGTCATCAATCTCAAACCTAGAGTTAGAAGTGGTACTCTCATCACTAGAGTCATCTACTTCTTCCTTGTCACTCACAACTTCCTTGTCATTATGAGATGTTGTGAAGGCAATGAAGTTTGCAACTCTATCTTCATCATCCGAAGATTTTTCTTCCTCTTCTAAGTCTTCACTATCACTTCAAGTGGCCGTCATCGCCTTCCTCTTTTTCTTTTTCTTCAAATTTGCACATTCTGGAGCAATGTGACCAAAACCACTGCATTCATAGCATTGAATGCCCTTGTTGGAGTCACTTTCTTAAGACTTTTCAATCTTCTTGAAGGGATTTTTCTTTTTCACTTCCTTTCCCATTGACCCAAAACCTTTCCTCTCAAACTTCATGAACCATAAGGGCCATTTCTTCATCCGAGTCCTCCTCCTCTTCTTCAACCTTAGTGGTCTTCAAGGCAATGCTCTTTTGCTTCTTCGGAGGTGTGGGTGAGGTGTTCCATCTTGACTCATAAGCTAGAAGTCTTCCAATGACTTCACTTGGCTTCATATTCTTGTACTCACTATTCTCTTCAAGTGCTATCCCCTTTGATTCGAACCTTAACGGAAGTGACCTCGTAAATTTTTGCTTGACTCTCCTATCTGAATATGGGTCACCAAGTTGATGGCTTTGGTTGACAATATCCATCAACTTCACTTGGAAGTCATTGAAGCATTCATGCTCCTCCATTCTAATCATCTTAAATTTCATTTGGAGGACTTGGAGCTTTGAGTCCTTGACTACCTCGGTTCCCTCATGTGCCATTTGAAGAATGTCTCAAGCCTCCTTTACAATCCTAGTGTTTTGGACCAGCTTGTATTGATTATCGTCCATAGCACAAAGGATGGCATAGATAGCCTTGTTGTTCCTCGTGGATGCTTCAAATTCTTGAGTACTCCAACTAGACTTGGGCTTGAGAGCTTCTACACCATCGTCGTTGGTCATTGTTGGAGGAATATTCCCATCTTCAATAGTCATCCAAGCACGGTCATCTATTTGGCAAAGATAGGCTTCCATCTTGCCCTTCCAAGAAGCATAATTCACCCCATTGAGTAAAGGGGGTCTTGTGCTTGAGGCTCCCTCATAACTATTTCCATTTCCACTCATAGTGTTTGAGGGTAATAAATGATATGAAGATGCAAATGTAATGCAACACACAAAATGCAAACAACCAAAATGCACAAGGTAAGACACACACAATGCACGGATCACCTAAGTATATCTAGGCACTGGCTCTGATATCAATTGAAATTCCCTAAAAAGTGTGTTTATAACCTAGAGGGGGGGGGGTGAATAGGTTTTAATTCGATAGATTACCAATTTTGCAAATTAATCAATATTATTGATTTTACCCCATTCTCCTAAGTGTTCAAACAAGAGACAACAAACATAAAACAGTAACAACACGCAATATATACGTGGAAACCCTCCAAATGGGAAAAACCATGGACTATTCAGTGCGCCACACTCGATCCTCAAAATCCACTATTGAGAGAAAGTTTACAACCTAGGTTGACCTCCAGTTTATCCCTTCAGTTACTAACCCTTCCTCTCTACCCAACGGGCCTTAATAGTGATTTTGGATCACCAACCTTATGCACTAATCACATAACCACAAGCTTAACCAACAATGATGATGAAGAGATAATGGCAACCTAAGTGAATATGCAAGAATATTCTATATGCAAAAATGCTAGGTCAAGACATTCATGCTTATCTAGGATTAATAATGACAATAAAAGCAAATCCTAGATATCAATGTTCTAAATGCAAAGGCAAGAAGAATTAGCTAGAAGGGTAAAACCGTCCTAAATTCTAGCTATCACAAATTAATGCATCTCAACCAACAATCAATACTCAAGCATGTCATAAAAGCAATTAACTACACAAACAAGCATTTAATAAGCAATAGAGACTAAAACCCTAGACATACAAGTCTTTGTAATGATACTATGAAGTCTAGAGCATGTCGAAGTTACCTAGTCAAGAAGAAGATGATGCTCCATGCTTGAATGATCCTATAATGAAGCTAGATGATCATGAGATGAAGTTGGGTTGAGTAAAAATAAGTGTTTGGGAGTCCCTCTCTCTCTCTAGAAAAGCTAGAACATAAAAATTGTTTCTTGGACTCTTGAAAACAAAGAGAAGAGAAGAGAACATATATATATGGTGCCCTACACAAAATGGCATCGTTTTGGGTGAAAGGCAACCAAATCCCTCCAAGACCGCTAGCTGTACCGCGGTCCAGGTAAGTGTCCAGACCGCGGCACAGAGAGCTGTGTATCACTTGGACAACGCCGCTCTGTAGGCCGTTGTGCATACAATGTGCACAGACCGCGGTCTTGACAGCATGCAACGCCTGTGAAACTCCGCTTCGGAGACCGCAGCGTATGCAACAAGCACAGACTGTTGTAGCCACAGCGTGCAGCCTCTGGTAAACACCGTTGTGCAGGCCGCGGCGAGGGTACTGCATAGAGAGCGGTCTGAACCGCGGAATAGAGGAAAAAATCCTCTTTTTAAGGCACAAACATACATTCAACACTCAAGCAAGAATTAAGACACACAAGGCACACAAGATGACAAATAAACATATATGTAAGATAATTAAAATAAAATGTATGAGTGTGTGTGTGTGCACTAATATCTCTTCAATGAAGGTTAAGCAGATGTTTTTACCTTTAATGCTTGAGCTTGGTCACGAACAATGATGCCCTAAACTACCCTTACATATTGATCCCAAAATGTAGTTGTCAACGAAATAAGTCAATCAAACACTGAGGAACTTACACTTTAGTTAATCTTAAATAATATTCATAACTTAAGATAAAGGTTGGACGCTTTAATCTTGTCAAAGTTGTAGATTCTTTTGCTAGCATTTGAATGGGATCAAATGTGTTATGATGAGTTTAAAATCATCAAAGTGTGGTGTCTTTGAGCAAAAGAATCTAGTGCATTGGGTGCATTGAATTGGATCACAGTGAAATACTTTATCTAGAACCGTCAATGGATAAAAGTTTTCAATTGAAGACAATCGGAGAGTCTATCTCAATCCTAAGATAAATGATGGACTTATGGTTGCAAGTGTTATCATTTGAGCTATCAATGAGTACGATTATATAATATAGTCTATCCTCGATAGTTTGGTGGTATTCATTTGTTAATCGATAGAGGACTTCATTTATAGATATGGACATCGTGGCTCCATTTATTAAATGTGAGTAGAATACCATCATATGGATATTTTGAGATATTGGATATTAAATCTTAACGTTAAGTTTTCAATAGTGTCTATTGAAACATGGCTTCTAGACAAGTCAAAATATCCAAGTTCAAAATGTGGTCATATGAGTAAATATGGTAACTTGGAGAGCTATATGTGATCTAAGAGCTCTTGACGATTACTGGTATTCTTCACGGGGATACACTTTCTCCATTATGATTGTCTAGGGTATGAATGATAAATATTAACTTATTCTATCTTTATTTAAGAGTTCAATTTTAGTTCTTTAGTGGAATGAATTAAAATTAATAGATCGGACCTAAGTGAATCATTTGTTGATTGTGATTAGGTTGTGTCTATTGGAACTTAAATTTAGATAGCCCGCCAAGATCCTCAATCCACACGAACTTGTATGGATCACTTGATATATTCTACCGGACCAATATATGGGTCCATTTAGAATTGTATTAAGGCATGTGGACTTGTTTCTTTTAGTAAGAATCGGTCTAGTTCACATGTGGACTTTTTATTTAGGTACAATGGATTTAATAAAATAAGAAAAATAATATATATGCTCATATGTGGTCTTGGGCGGTAAGGCTATATAAAATAGCTTATTATATTGTTTTTTATTTTATTATTTAATTAAATAGAAATAAATTAATTTGGTAATTAATTAATTATTTAATTAAAATTCAAAATCTTTTTTCTAATAGGAGAAGGTCTCCTAATATTATACTATTGTTGGTAGTATAATTAATATTAAAGACTATATTCGATAAGTAGATAAATATAAATATAAGGAATTATTTATCTAGTCAAATTAGGAAATCTTTAATATGGTCACAAATACAATAATGAGTTGGATTAGTAGTCTTGGTGTAGAAAAGAATTCTTTTTTTGAGAATGATTCTTGGTCACTAAGTAAATCCACCTAAGGAAAGGATTCTTGCCTACCAAGTAAATCCTTCTTAGAAGAGGATTTGGTCTCCTATATATACTACCTATTAAATTCAACCAAGCCATAATTTTTGGTGTGAGAAGTTGTTTTTTATTGTTATAAAAAAAACTCCGTCAAACTCATTATGTGAAGAATTCAGCCAAGCATAGAGAAAAGAGAGAACGTTTTTGTTTTCGATAGTACACTAGTATCATTTGCATCAAAAGGGTTTTGTGTACAACATCGAATCAAGGTTCACACGAGTTTCAATCAAATTGATTGATAATTCACAAGTGACCGGACGTTCTTGGTTTTTCTCTTGGAGGATTATTGTGACTAACAGAGAAAAATATTTTGTTTGTTTCCATCCTCAGGTATACAATTTAAAGAAAGGGAGCCCACACTCCTAGGTGATTCACGTTCATGATTGGATTGGAAGATCTTACGGATTCAATTCGATGATAATTCAATCGTCACAAAAAAAAAGGGTACGACACTTTTAATATACATCAATTAATGTTCTTTCTTTTAAAGGGAATTTTTTTAAAATATATTAAACCCTAATTTTTTACGCTTCCGTTGTGCGATTTTCCCCTACAATAACATCTAGTCAAGCATTGTATGTTTGGTCTAGCATATTTTGTATTGAGCATTCATTGATTGTTCACTAAGACCTTTATACTCTTCATAGAGTCAAAGTCTTATCCCTTCTAAGTGAAGTTGTGCAAGCAAGTGAAGTCTTGCAGTCATTGGTTGGTTGGCAAGCATTGGTTGCCAAGTGCCACTGTAATAGGCTCGTGGGGTAGATTAAGAGGTGCACATGCCAAGATTAGTGAATCGGGGGATATCACTAGGGATTGAACCAATAGTGGTGAGTGGTAGTGTCCACATCCTGAGGTTCATCGAGAGTGAGAGTCCGTGTATCACTTGAGAGTGTAATCTTCCTTTCATATAGTGCATTTCTATGGATCAAGTGGCTAGTCCCATGGTTTTTTCCGTTTAGAGGGTTTCCACGTAAAAATCAAGTGATCTTTAATTTTCACACTTTATACTTGATTTTTATTATTGTTTGAATTGGGTTTTACATGTTAATATTGATTAATCGAAAAAATTGCTAATAATCGATTAACAACTCATTCACCTCCTGTAGATTATTTAGTCACACGCATAGTTATAATTTCACCTACAGATCTTGATATCAATCCAATACCATCAGACAATTTGCTACCTCTAGAAAGTCTGGATCTAGTACCACAAGATATTATAGATATTTTTAAAAAACCTTAAAAGTCCTAATCGAATACCACTAGACTTATTTAACTTATTAAAAAGTCTCAATTCAATACCACCAGACTTTAACTTCCCAAAATTATCAATTAAAATCCCAATCCAGTACACTCTCCTTAAATTCTACTAGCTTCTACTCAATTTAAAATAGATAATCTCAAAATCCCAATCAAACAATTATAAAAAAACTCAAATAGACGTTTGTAGACCTTTTAAAACAATAGAAAGCTCAACCAAACAAGCAATAAGTCAAAAACATTATCACTTATCAAACAAATGTTCTAGAATCTTTCTAACAAAGAATTAAATCATTAATAATCATAACAATCAAGATCCTTTCAACGTCAGGTAACTCAATCAAAACGTTAAGCCAATAATGTTGTTAAGCCAATAATGATGGTATATTTCAGAATTTAAATTTAGAGCAAATTGTATTATACCTCTGAGGTTTACCATTTTGGACCCACAAATATTTTTATCATAAATTGACACTTACACCTTATGTTGTCAGTCAAACTTAATTGTTGACCAAGTTTCATCGTTAAAGATAATGGTATTTTTAACAAGTCAAACATTTTTAAGAAAGTATTAAAACCTAAACAAAACATGTTAAAACTATAACATAATTTTAAAATAACACAAAATAAATATTTTTTAAAAACAAAATGGACCTCTACCATCTATTTTTGAGATAAATGGATGGTGGGGATTGAATAGATATATAAAAAAGAAAAAATAAAAAAAGAGGTGTGGATCTCCACCGTCCATCAAGATAGATGGATGGTGGTGGAACTCCACAATGATCAATGGAGATCTCCATAGATTTCTGATGCAGTTGTTGTGCACGCACTGAAATTTGGTGGTGTTCCTCACTGTTTCAGATCATTCTTCCTCATTTGTCTTCGTCTTCGTCTTCGTCTTCGTCTATGTAGTCTCCCCACTGTTTTTGATCATTCTTCCTCGTTCGTATTCGCCTCAATCGTCGTCCGGGTCAAATGAGAGGGTTTCCTGTCCGTCGTCATTCCCCTCCGTCTTCGTCTCGCCGTCTCTCTACCATAAATCTATGGAATCGTGACCTCCCCGGTCACGCCTCCCCCCTTCTCAGTGAGGGAGGATGAAGATCCATGGAGATCCCCACAATCTTCATGGATCCCTGTAGAGATCCAATCTCTAAATTAGATCTCCACCATCCATCTATCTTGATGGATTGTGGAGATCCAACTTGAGACTAGATTACCACCTCCCCCCTTTTTTTGGTTATTTTCATTTTTTTTTTCATTTTTTGCTTTTTTGAAAAAAAAAACTATTTAATCTCCACCATCCATTTTTAAGATGGATGGTGGAGATTCATTTTTAAAAAGGATGTTTTTTTTAGTCATTTTTTTTTAATTTCTATGTTTTTGAATTTTAGATTTTTTTTAAATTCAATTTTTTAAAAATTTATTTGATCTCCACCATCCATATTTGAGATGGATGGTGGGGATCCATTAAAAAAATGGTTTTTCTTAAAAAAATTAATTTAGGGATCATGAGTAGTTTAGTATTTGGACGGTCAAATTAAACTTGGTCAACGGTTACGTTTGACTAAATTTTACGAATAGTAAGGGGTAGTTTTTTATTTTTCCACTTAAAACTTAATTTGTCTGAATTATAATTATTATGTTGTTGTTTTTTTTTAGTGGTCAAACAACTTAAAATAAAAAGTAAAAAGTAAAAAGTAAAAAGTCATGACTTTTTACGTAATTGTAAATCACGTAATTGTTTTAAATGCAATCCAAAATATTTTCTTCTGATATTATCCTCCATATATAACATATTTTCTATTTCATCATAATTATATATGGTAAAGAAAGTTATTTTAATATTTTGCTTATTTTATATAGCGTTAAAAATAAAAAGGAACCGTAATCACTTCTCATATTGGTATTTAATATCAAAACTTTATTATGATATTAGGGTAATGTATTTATTTATTTATTTTAGAGTGTTTTGTGTGAGTTTTCCTGATGCCCCCTTTTATTTTTTGAAAAAAAAAAACTTTTCTTTTCTTAGTAAAAATGAAGTTTGTTTGTAACTAAAGAAAAATATCATGATCATATGTGTTCATATATAATTATTATTTTTGGATTGTTTTTATTTCATATTATATGTATAATTATTTAATATATGTATAAATATAAAATCACTTATTTTCAGATAATTTTACTTTTATAAAACAAATGTGTTGACAATACATTCAGATGTCAGGAAAAAAAAACATGTCATTCAAGTTCAGATTTCAGTCCCCATTCAGTCTTTAGAAAAACTCATGATTGTTCAGTCTTCAGATAAAAAAACAAACGACCCCTAAGACAATCTTCAAAAGAGAGCTATATGCTTTTTTAAGTATCAAAATCATCTCCAATAGAGAGTTAAAATTTGTTGAGAATTATTCGGTTGAGTAATACTTGGTAAGAGTAATACTAGGATTTCCAAAAAAAATCTCAAATTTTTTTTTCAAATTCTTTTCCAAATGTGTATAGCACGTGAGATGTCAACATCTTATAAATCACGAGATTATGTGTTGAGTGATGTGATATTGACACCTCACGTGCTACACACATTTGAGAAAGAATTTAAGAAGCTTAGCATTACTCATTTAGGCCATTTCCAATATAGAGTTATATGTTCATTTTAAGTCTCAAAAACATCCCAAATAGAGAGTTAAAGTGAGTTCAAATAGTTTGAGAGCTATTTGGTTGAGTTATATTTAGTAAATGTGAGAGTGATAGTTATATGGGGGGACCCATGTATAAGATGGTATGACCTGTATGTTGGATGAATAAATTAATGGTATTTTTGGTTTTTCGTTGGACCCATACCATAATTAAGAGAGATGAATATGTGGGCCCCAATTGTATTTGTTAACAGTTGAAGATAGATGGTCTACAATTTTTCAAACATTAAAATTTGAAATATATATTTTTTTTATCATAAAAATACTAGAAAATCAATAAAAATTCAAAAAAAATTATAAAAAATTCAAAAATCCTTCCAACGGCTAGTTTTTCAAAATTGTCTATATGTACTTCATTCCCACATAATTTTTACATCACGTTTATCCATAGTTTGAGTCTCTAAATTTTCTTTCTTTCTTTCATTGTGTTTGTGATCAATGAATGGAAGGTCAGCAAATTGGTCCAATGTTGAAGATTGCTTGATGCCAAGCTTGACTAATGCACACCGAAACTTCATCGGTGTACACCAAAGAAATGAGAATTTTTGGAATAAAGTTATGAATCAATTCCATGAAAATTGCAGCTAGGGGTGGGCACTAAGTTCGGAATTAAACCGAATCGAACCAAAAAAGGGGGTTCGATTCGGTTCGTAGCATAAATTAGGTTTAAACCAGTTAAAAAATGGAAAATCGATTTTTTTTTTCGGTTCAAACCGGTTTGATTTTGTGAAAACCGGATTGAACCTATTAAACCGCATATATAACTTCAAAAAAACCTAAACTTTTCTAATGTTATTTTACTTTACTACTTAACTAGTTGTAATTTGGATTTGAAGTTATTTCAGTTGTAATTTTGATTTGGAGCTGTATTATTTATTTGTGGGGAGGTATTATTATGTTATTAACTGATTTTTGAACTTTTATTTTGGAGTTTGGAATGTATTAATATGTTTTTTATTTTTTGGAATGAATTTGTTATTAACTTATTATTATGTAATATGTTTATAATTAATTTAGTTTTATATATATATTTTTAAGTTAGGTCTGATTTGGTTTTTTTTTTCTTGCTTTGGGCTATTCAAATTGCCAAAATTAGTATTTCAAAAGATCCATTAAGCTAGTCGGCCCAAAACCAAATTGAACGAAACCGAATCGAACCGATTAAAATCAATTCGGTTCGGTTCGATTCACGTTTCTTATTCGGTTTAAACCGATTCAATTTTGGATAAATCAAATATTTTAGGTTCAATTCATTTTTATCCGAAATCGAACCAAATCGAACCGTGTACATCCCTAATTGCAGCAACGCAATAATTGCACCACGATCGATAGGAAACATCAAAGATCGGTGGAGGGTTATAGAATATGCTTGTACCAAATATTATGCAACATTGTTGTAAGTTGATCAAGATAGGCAAATCGGCTAAAATGCAATATAGGGTGAGCTTTTGTTACTAAACTTTTCATATTATTTTTTTGTTTCTAAATTGTCATTTATTTTTTTAACCCATTTATTTCTTTTATTTTTACTAAACTTTCATTTAATATAAGTGACAAATGCAAATTGTGTATACCAAAGCCGCAACAAGGGGAAAAGTTTTGATTTTAATCACGTTTGGCCAATCAAAGTGATCATAATGAAGACGCGTCAATTTCACTTGATTCAGATAATGACCCACCAGCATTTCAACCACTATCAACCGCACGTTCAAGTCCACAAGGAAGAAATGCATCAAAAAAATGCCAAGCAGGGGAGTGTCATACAAAAGGCGTTGCTTGAGGAAATTCAAAAACAAAATGAGATTTCGAAGCAACAAGGTGAATGATTTCGGGTTACTGAGCACAATTTGAGGAAAAGAACGATAGAAGTTGGAAAAAAGGCACTTAAAGAAGAAAGGGAAATTATGATTCATGATCCTTCCACTATGCCCAAGGGAATAGTGAAAGATTATTAGGTACAAAGAATTAATGAAGTTATGGAAAAGAGGAGGGCACACAACAATTCCTCGGACTCGGGGTACAATCCATCAAGCTCAGGATACAATTCCTCAAACTCGAGGTACTCTCCTTCAAAGGAAACCATGTCGCTGACTTCCCTCCTTCGTCCAACTACGAATTTATACTAATTTATATTATGCATATAGTTCAAATGATGTTTTTAGTTCAAATTTGTGATTTACATTTATGTTTGTACTTTTGAGTATGCATGTAATCTTTCTTTGTGTATGTGTTTATGTTAAGTGTATTCTAATCTATTAAATTTAATTTTTATGATATTTCCTTATTTAAAAATTAAAATTTTCAATATTATCAAATTTGATAATAATTTAAAAATATTTAAATATATTTAATATCAATACCATTTTAAAGATCATTTAGAAATTTACAATATTATTATTTTTATCAACTTTATAGTTTATAAATACAATATATTGACCACTTATTATAAATTAGGCATAATTAAATTTGTTATAAAAATATTACTCTCAGCACCACCAGAGAAAATGTACATATAAACATCACTCTTAGCACTATTTGAGACCCCAAATATAATTATAACTCTCACTCCTTATTGGAGATGGCCTAAAGGGCGTGAATATCAATTTATGATTGTTGGAAATACAATCAACAATAATGTGTGAGAAGAAGAAAAATATATGTACAGTAACTTTTAAATAAATAAATAAATAATGATGTCCAACACTTTAACAATATAATTGAAATAGTGTTTTTTTTTACAAAAAAAAAAACAATATAAAAGAAATACTGGTTTTCTATATCTATTGAAAAAAAAATTATAAAAAAAATTATTTGTACTATATATATAATTTATTTGTTTTTAAAGAAAAAAAACCAGTAAAACAAAATTTCATAATACTGTAGAAAAGAAAAAAAAATACTAAATTGTATCTGCAATTGCTGAATGAAGATAGAGGCTTGCGTTGAGCAATGTCCTAAAGACAGTATTTCATCCCTTCACTGTGCTTGAAGACCGATAGGTGACTGCCTACCAGGATACAACTATCTGTGTTCGAAATTGTAGCACAAAATTTCAAACCCTGACAAACAGTATATTTTTCTCTCAGTACAATATGAATGCAGTATGAATGAAAGAAAAGTTAAAATAAAATTTTCTCTGCAAACTTAACTCACTTATCCTATTTATAAACCTAGACATGCTTTTTTGTAAAGACACAAATATTGTAGAATTGTGTCTGTTAAAAAAATGACATAAAAAATAAAATAAAATAAAACAAAAAGACAGAATTGTGTCTGTTAACAAAAAAGGAACATAAACCATTGTTTATAACTGTCTGAGTTTAAAATTAAAAAATTCAATTTTAAATCAAACTTCTTCAACAATACCGCACATTTGATTTAAAATTCAATTCTTCACATTTATGCTACGACTTTAGTCTACCAAATGAATGTACTTGAGAAGAACAAAACTTTCATGCATCGGGAGAAGTGTCTTTTAGACTTGAACTTATCCTAGTAAAGGCACATCGGATTTACTTGGTGATACAGTGGATATAGATGATCTTGAACTGTTCACCGTGGTAGTAAATCAAGACAATATTTTTTACACAAAACACCCCTTAAATATACTTTAGTTCATACGTTTTTGTTCATTTTGGTCCTAAACAGATCCCGGTTTTTCATGATAGCTTTAGAGAACTTAGCCTTTTTTTTTCATTCTCATAAATGCAACACCACATTTACTATCATATAGGTGACACTAATTAAAAGTTTTATGCTTAACTTATCTTGATAACAAGATATCAATGTCATTAAATGCTTATCATATCCTTAACAACTGCATACAACACACCAATCATCATAGGAATGAGCTATACTGTGTGTTCTACAATTTAAGTCTTACCAAACCAGTTTGCTTATTGAACCTAGACCATGGGATCTCCAATATGCTAGGTTAGGTTTCCGCCAGGCTTGACTTATTGAGTGGTTTTAAACCCATTACCCTCGATGCATACTTAATTTGCTCTCTAGGTTGGCTTTTTGTCAAAGGATCTGCAATATTTTCCTTTAACTTTACATAGTAAATGGATATAACTCCATTTGAGAGCAATTGTTTAATTGTATTATGCCTATGCCTGATATGTCTTGATTTGCCATTGTATACACTACTTTTGGCTATTGCTTGGGTTGTCATACTATCACAATGTATACATATTGTTGTTATAGGCTTAGGCCATACTGGAATGTCCTCAAGGAAATTTCTTAGTCATTCTGCTTCTTCAACAGCTTTATCCAAGGCTATGAATTCTGATTTCTTTGTAGATCATGCTATACACGCCTGCTTGGAGGACTTCCATGAGACTGCAGCCCCACTTAAAGTGAAAACATATCCATTAGTTGATTTAGTTTTTGTGCTATCTGATATCCAATTAGCCTCACTAAATCCTTCTAATACTGGTGGATATTTTGTATAGTGCAATCCATAATCTAAGGTGTATTTTAATATCTTAACACCCTGATTAGTGCTTCCCAGTGATCATGACCGGGATTGCTTGTGTATCTACTAAGTCTACTTATTGCATAAGCAAGATCTGGTCTAGTAGAGTTCATCAAATACATCAAGCTACCAATGATATGAGAATATTCCAATTGACTAATTGCTTCTCCCATGTGTTTATGTAATTTACAATTTGCATCAAATGGAGTTATCGTAGGTTTGCAATCAACTTGATCAAACCTTGTTAATATTTTTTCCACATAATGAGATTGAGTAAGGATATATCCTTCATTATTTCGTTTGATTTGAATTCCTAAAATGACATTGGCTTGACCTAAGTCTTTCATGTCAAAATTTGAATTTAACATCTTTTTAGTAGAATTTATCACATCCTCACTTGTTCCCATAATTAACATGTCATCAACATACAAGCAGACAAGTACACAATAATTTCTCATATTCTTGATGTAAACACATTTATCGCACTCATTGATTTTAAAACCATGTGTTAGCATTATATGATCAAACTTTTCATGCCACTGTTTTGGTGCTTGTTTGAGCCCATAGAAGGACTTAACATGTCTACAAACTTTGTTTTCTTGACCTTTTACCACAAAACCTTCGATTGTTCCATATATATCTCTTCATCTAATTCCCCAGTTAAAAATGTTGTTTTCACATCCATCTGTTGTATATCCATATTATGAATAGCAACAATTGCAATTAGCATCCTAATAGATGTTATTCTTGATACAGGAGAATAAGTATCGAAATAATCCAACCCTTCCTTTTGTCGATACCCTTTAGCAACTAAACGTGCCTTATATTTTTCTATTGTACCGTCGGCTTTTAGTTTCCTTTTAAAAATCCATTTATAGCCTATTGGTTTATTGCCTGGTGGTAAGTCAACCAATTCCCATGTATGGTTGTATAAAATGGATTCGACTTCACTGTTAATTGCCTCCTTCCATAAAGGAGCCTCAGGTGAAGTCATTGCTTCTTTATAGTTTTGTGGTTCTGCTTCTGTCAAGTAGCTAACAAAATCTAGACCAAACTTCTTTGGAATTTTCATCCTATTTCCTCTTCTTGGTTCCAAGTTCTGTTATTGTATACCTGAAGTGGAAGGTCCATCATGACTTTCATCTTGAGTTCTTTTTCTGGTTGAACCATACCAACTTTCTTTGTGAGGAAAAATTTCCTTAAAAAATTCAACATCTACAGATTCAATAATAGTGTTGACATGTATATCAAATACCTCAGATTTAATAACCAAAAACCTGTATGTTGCACTTATGTTTGCAAATCCTATGAAAACACAGTCAACCGTTTTAGGCTCTAGTTTAGTTCTTTTGGGTAAAAGAACTTTAACTTTTGCAAGGCAACCCACACTTTAAGGGTCTTATAAGTTGGCATCCGTCATTTCCACACTTCATAAGGAGATTTATTCGTCTTCTTATGTGGAATTTTATTCAAAATGTGATTTGCAGTAAGTAAGGCTTCACCCCACATATTATGTGGAAGCCCAGAACTATTTAACATAGAATTAATCATATCTTTAAAAGTTCTATTTTTTCTCTCTGCTATACCATTTTGTTGTGGTGTATACGGTGCAGTTGTTTGATGAATAATTCCATGTTTTGCACAAAATTCAGAAAACGCAGCAGACTCATATTCACCACTTCTATCTGATCTAAGTGTCTTGATTTTTATTTCAAGTTGATTTTCAACTTCTGACTTGTATGTCTTAAACATTTCTAAGGCTTCATCTTTGATATGAATTAAATAAACGTAGCAAAATTTACTGCAATCATCAACGAATGATATATAATAATTTTTTTCACCACGTGTTGGTAATGATTTAAAATCACAAAGATCACTATGAATTAATCCAAGTAATTCATTTGACCTTCCAAGAACATATTTAAAACTTTGCCTAGCAAATTTTGATTCTGTACATATTTCACAATTATAAGTGAAATCTATATTAAATTTTGGCAACAAATCCAAATTTTTCATCCTATGCAACGATCAGAAATTTACATTTCCTAACCTTGCGTGCCAAATATTTGAAGACTCAACAAAGTAAACGGAAACCTTATTCATTTTATTAATAGCATCGGTAACCATTACATTGAGTTTAAACAGGCCATCTGCCAAGTAACCCTTCCCACAAACATTCCCGCTTTGGTTAATACAAATTTATCAGATTCAAATACAAGTTTGAAGCCCTTGTTACTAAGGAAAGGGCATGATACTAGATTTTCCCTAATATCAGGTACATGAAGGACATTTAAAAGGGTCATGACTTTTCCAGAAGTAAACTTCAATTTTACATTTCCTTTGCCTTCCACAATTGATGCGGAAGTATTTCCCATGTAAAGTTTTTCTCCACCAGCAATTTGATTGTACTTAGAGAACAAATTTTTGTTACTGCAGATGTGTCGGGTGGCACCTGTATCTATCTACCAGCCTTTGACATCAAAACTATATTTGTCTCAGAAACAATTGCAGCAAGATACTCATCCGATTCAGCAACATTTGTCTGGTTGTTTTGAGAATTTCGGTCCTTCTTGTAGCGGTAGTCATGTGCCTTGTGTCCAGCCTTCCCGCAGACCCAGCAACATCCTTTGATTTTCTTAAAATCCTTGCCTTTTGGGGCATGATTGTTGACAGATTTCTCGGCACCTTTCTATCCTTTATTTTTCTGGAAATATTGCTTTTTCCCTTCAACAAGATTGGCTTTGGATTCTGTGACAGGAACTTCCTTTTTGTCACTTAACCTGTGATCTTCTTCAACACGAAGCCTCAGAATCAAGTCTTCCATTGACATCTCTCGACGCTTGTGCTTCAAATAGATTTTGGAGGCAATTTTTCAATAATTGCTCCAACTTGGAAGTGTTCATTGATTGAACATCCTTTAGCATGTAGTTCATGAATCGATACTTGAAGTTCTTCTACCTGTTTGATCACAGATTTTGCATCAACCATGATAAACTTGAGAAACTTACTAATTACAAATTTCTTTGAACCGGCATCTTCTGTTTTATATTTCTTCTCAAGTGACTCCCATACTTCCTTGGCAGTTTTGCAAGCAGAATATGTCATATAGATTGTCATCCAAACGATTCAGTATGTAATTTCTACCTAGGAAATCAGCCTGCTTCCAAGCATCAAGCGTCATCATTGATTCTTTCGTTGGATTTTCAACCACCTTGGGAGCATCTTCTCTAACCACATGTGCCAAGTTCATGGTTGTCAAGTAAAACAACATCTTTTGTTGCCATTTCTTAAAGTCAATTCCTTTGAACTTCTCAGGCATCTCATCGTTGGAATTCTTTACAATTCCACTAACGGCTACTGGTGATTATGAATCAGCCATATGAATACTGTCTTTAGATTGTTGGAAATACAATCAACAGAGAAAAATATATGTACAATAACTTTTACTTAAATAAATAAATAAATAGTGATGTACAACACTTTAACAATATAATTGAAAGTGTTTTTTTATTAAAAAAAACAATATATATGAAATATTGGTTTTCTATATCTACTGAAAAAAAAATTATTTGTACTATATATATAATTTATTTATTTAAAAAAAAAACCAGTAAAACAAAATTTCATAATACTGTAGAAAAGAAAAAAAATACTAACTTGTATCTGCAATTATTGAATGAAGATAGAGGCTTGCGTTGAGCAATGTCCTAAAGACAGTATTTCATCCCTTCACTGTGCTTGAAGACCGGTAGGTGACTGTCTACCAGGATACAACTATCTGTGTTCGAAATTGTATCACAAAATTTCAAACCCTGACGAACAGTATATTTTTCTCTCAGTACAATATGAATACAGTATGAATGAAAGAAAAGTTAAAATAAAATTGTCTCTACAAACTTGACTCACTTGTCCTATTTATAAACCCAGACATGCATTTTTGTAAAGACACAAATATAGTAGAATTGTGTCTGTTAAAAAAATGACATAAAAAATTAAATAAAACAAAAAGACGGGATTATGTCTGTTAACAAAAAGGAACGGACACCATTGTTTATAACTGTCTAAGGGAAAAAATCCAATTTTCAAACAAATTTCTTCAACCATGATAAAATTGTTTGTGTTCAAAAGGGAAAAAATTCAGGAGTCAGAAGAGTTTGGTACACTGTACTCTTAAATTTATATAAAGATATTAAATACATATTGATTTTGGTGATATAAGTGTAAGAGGTATACGGTACTGACATTTATCTCTATTGAATGCACATGAAAAAATTATTTGGACAAACCTTTATATAACAAGTGGAGTGAATACATGAACACAATATCGTTGTTCACTTGTTTGACAGAGTTAGTTGTGCAGGTGCCTGAACTTCTCGGGCCATCTACTTGTTAGTCATTAACTCAATCTAACACCGATAGGGCCATAAAGAATGCAACCAGTGCTTTTGAAGACACAGAAAAAGAGAGTGAAAAGATGGTACAGCCGTACAGGCATGCCAACACTAAACTGGTTTAAAATACAAAATTAAGATTGTTAAAATGAATCAACAGGCTGTCACCCACACCTCACAAAACCAAATTTATTTATTTTTAATTAAGGTTTACAACTTGGCATTAATGACCAGTTCACTCAGTCACAAGAGTGCTCTCAATATTATCTTGTAAAAAGTTGAATTAGTGACCACTATGTGAGTCCAATTTCAAACCCTTGTGGATGATCGATCAACCACAATTTTTATACTTCAAATAGCATAATTTTTTCGGATTTGTTGTTAAGATTTAGTGCTCCACCAACTTCCCCTATAAATTAAGAAACCATTTGGTTAAGTAATTAATTATCTCTTAAGCTTGGCCCCTTGACCCCTTGAAGAGATACTAATCACCAGACAATTATTATCAAAATAAAAAATCTAAGGTGAGCCCCCTCCCCAATCCAACAAATGATTAATTAAACATGAAAGAATAAGCCTGCTATAAAATGCCAATAGTCAAAAACTCAAAAGGATAGATCATGAGGATCTACACAAATACATATTCTGATCAAGCAAAATGATTCCATATAAAATTTTCCCCACTGTCATCTAGTATATATATGTTGTATACGCATGTGATGCTACGATGCATTTTTATATGCTCGACTTGCTTACGTAGTAGACTGGTAGTGTGTCTGTATCGATCTGTTTAAAAGAGAGAAAACAGAAAGAGACAGCCTTCCTAATACCTTCATCTCTGATCATTCTTAGATGGTCTCGGCTGTGTTCATGGTCATGCCTGCAGCCTACAACATTTTACACTGCGAAGAGGGTTGGAGCGCATACAAGCCTCCCTAGCTATGAAATGAATTGAGTTGCTGATGTCCAGCACGCGCCCAACTGGCTGCTACTTGAGTTGGGATCAAGCAGTGCTCACTTCTCGTATATCTGTCAACCTTCATTTTTTTCTCTGCTGCAGTTTGTGAGTTCATCCATATATATATACAATTGTGAGTGTTGCAAATGTATTGTATATATACTTTTGTATTTGATCTTTTTTTTTTGCTATGGTTGCTGATTTCTGCTTCTGGGGAATGTTAATTAATGCATTGTAAGTTGGTCGGCCGTCAAAAACCCAATCAGGCAAGTGTAAGAATTGCTATTTCAAAGGAACTTTGTCAAGGTGTGGCTCATTTCTTAGTTTTGAGGACATAGCACACGTAATTGACGTCCTCCTTACACAAGATTTCGTTTCTTTTCTTTACTTTTGATAATCGACTAATAACATCTCATGTGACAGAAGTTAAGAGTGTAATATGTAATTGGATGATCATATTTGCCTTCATATCATGTGGCATGTTGCGCCTGCCTCACCTTTGATCGATAAGATGTTTAAAAGAAGTTTAAACGGAAATATTGTTTAAGAAAGTAAATTTGGAAACAAAAACAAACAAGAAGAAACAAGGCTCATTCCATAATACAAACAAATTCCCCTCAACTTCGACGGGAGTCAAACCTAACCCTTTAATTAATGGGGTATTAGATTATCAATTTAGTTCACTTTTAGGTTATCTGTTAGTTTGCTACTTGTCACTTTCTTGGACATGCCACTTATTGTTTGTAGAGGGCCAAGGTGATTTTCAGTGATGAATGCAATCACAAAAGTTAATTTTCTTTTTCCAATTTTGATTGAAGTTGTTGTACTAATTATTTAGTTTGGATTGAATATAGCAAATTAACGTCGATGTTGCTACAACTTTACTATAGCGGTATTGGCTTATATAATATGTAGACTGCCATATAATATGATTTGAAAAACCAATCGGATAGGACCGTACCATTGATCTATCACACAAGTAATTGAACCCTACGTAAGCTAAAATCCACAGGCAAGAACAACCCACCTTAGAGGTTAGACATTGAAGCTTGTAGATCATCCCCAAACGTCAATGAATTGAACTCAGATAAAATCAATGGTCTTTGAACTATCTCATAATAGGATGATGAGGGCCCTTGAGATTCTGCTGCTTCTTCAATTACTAACCAAACGGTAATTAGTCTGAAATGTTCTTTTCAGATCATATAAAAAATAAAAATAGAGTTTAAACAACATTTGATGATGGGCATATCTGAGCAAACTAATCCAAAGTTAAATTAAAAAAGAAAAAAAAGAGAGAATTCTCCAGTTAGCACAGCTATTGTCACCTGCACTTTTTAGTTGAGCTATTGGTTGTAAACCTTATATAACACAACCCCTTGTTATAGAGTTCTAGAAAACAAAACACAGTACAAGCTAAACTTTCTACTTCTTACCATAATAGATTTTCCTTTTTCTTTTTTCTTTTTTCTTTTTTTTTCCATATATTTTTTGTTTTTCTTCTATTCACATGCCAATTTGGTGTCGAAACTGCTCAAACAGACTGCGAACGCCTGAAATGCGGAAAGAGGATAACGGTAATCCATTGTGAACATGTCCTTGCCAACTTTGCCGAATTGAAGGATAATCTTGTCATGATCTGGTTGGGCTGGCTGTGATGGCATTGGTGCACCAGCAGCAGGCTGAGTCGCAGCAATTAGCTGGAAATTCTTGACAGATGCAACAGTCACCCTTCCACGAAAGTTGAGGCACCAACACTGCAGCTGCTCATGCCATCTTGGTGCCTTGTTCCGAAGAATCAAGGGTCTCTCCTTTCCCTCTTCTTCTTCATCACGAGGTCCAACTATGTCAAAGAATCGAGAGCTGCTAAACTCAGTTGAAGCATCAATTGATTTTGAGAAGTTACGGAATGAATCTTCAAGGGAGCGAGGGTTAAGCTCAGCCTGGCCAGGTACACTGCCCCCAGGCTCAAGGGATGAGGCAGGAACTGAATACATGGTACAGTGCATCCTGCGAGGGCCCCTAGTGCCCAAAACATTGAGCTCATATGTGACCTGAGCAATGTTGTAGCTGCCAGAGGGAACCTTTGGTGAAACTTTTTTTGAGTAGAACCTGCGGCTTCGACCAGGTGGGGAAACCTGAACATTGTTGTAAGGAGGCTGTGTGTCATAAATTATGAATTTGGTGCCGAGAAAATTTGACCTGAAACAAAGAAACATTTGCATTTAAAGACCACTCAGGTAATGAGCATAGAGCTATACAAATGCCACCTGATCCCATACCATACTAGTTGTGATGAAAAATTCAAGTAGAATTGTCCATTTATAAGTTTATTGTACATTTCTAAACTTGCAACAAAGGTATTCACAGAAATATAAGTTTCTTTGTAGAGGGTTGCGATTTGGAGCAGACAAGGTTTGTAAGTTACTAAAAGTATATAAATGTGATATATAAAGAATAAAATAATTAT
The DNA here is from genome assembly GCA_032871835.1 of Dipteronia dyeriana. NCBI lineage: Eukaryota > Viridiplantae > Streptophyta > Magnoliopsida > Sapindales > Sapindaceae > Dipteronia > Dipteronia dyeriana. The sequence continues at coordinate 84,122,902 of CM065296.1, read as the reverse complement.
AATGACATCCATACATATTTTTAAAGTATGTAAATGTGCTATATAAAGAATACAATAATTATAATGACATCCAAAGACATTACAATGTGCTATATAAAGAATACAATAATTATAATGACATCCAAAGACATTACTTTTCTTTCATTTCAAGATTCTGCTATACAAATAGAATGGAATTAAGTAACGGTAAATTGTGTTGGAATATGGATCTCCAATTACCCTCTCGTTGTCTTGATTATCCTATCCATATACACATTCTAAATACATGACAGACATCAAACAAGATAAAGGTGAAGACAACAAATTGATGGAAGAACCATAAAATAATAATAAAATAAAAAAAACAAAGAGTCTAGAGGCCTCAAATGTGTTCGGAACCAAATTTCAAGACATTTTCCGCTTCGAATAATCCAAATATTGATTTGCATGATAGGATAATCTCCAAACTCTGAAGGGTATTTTCTTTTAGATTCATAACTACAAATTTAACAAACATTTGCAATTCTTGAGCTCTTCCCTACAAATATACAATTTAAAATAGTATAGGAAACTGCAGGAAAATCCTACCTCAGTTTTCCAATGTAAGTGCTGCTTGATCTTGATACATTATCTGCGTCCATAGAGATCACATACTCTGTGCAGGTGGTTCTCCGGGTCCGTTTAGCAGAAAGAAGAAACTTCCCATTTTCAACAAGCAAAGCTGCAAAAGTAAGCAATATATTAAGGGCACATCCAGACTCCAAAGATAGAATGATTATAACAGTGATGCAAACAAGGAGAAAAATTTATCAAGCTACGAAAACAATTCATCCATTGCACTACAATCATAACATATTTATTGAGAACTAGTGAGTTACAAGTTAGACATCCCATGGCAAGCTTTACGGAAATGCAAATAAATAGATAAACTAGTTATCAGCGAGAAAAAAGAAGATGAGAAAGGGATATGCCGACAGTACAATCCTAAAGTAGCAAGAAATAGAAAGCAGAATTATTATTTTAAACTCCTTTGTAGTAATTGCAGATATAGGCGCATTGATTCAATATAAGACCACATTAAGTAACAGCAGATCCCGTGATAAGCAAAATAACTTATTAAAGCATTCACATAAATAACTTTCTAGAAGACGCAACTTCAAATCCATGCATAATGAAAGAAGACATTCTTTCTCTCTCTCTTTTCTTTCTTTTTAATTTTTTGACTAACACTGTCAGCAATAAGCCACTTGAGTAGTCTAGAATAGAGTGACAGAAGCCATACATCTAGCTTATTAAAGCATCAAATAAATAACTTTTTAAGAGACAACTCCAAAACTATGCATGCTCTCAATAAAAAAAAACACTTCAAATCTATGCATAATGAAAGAAGACGTTCTTTTTCTCTCTCTTTTTCTTCCTCTTTAATTTTTTTTACTAACACAGGTCAGCAAGAAGCAGCTTGAAGAGTCTAGAGTAGAGTGGCAGAAGCTATACCCAAATCCATACATCTAAAGAGGGGGGGAACTACCCCAAGAAGATATGTCAACTTAAAAGACATTGCGAACATATATTCAGGCATTTGATCGGATTGCTATCAAACCAAAGTATATCAAAAATTCAAAATACAGTAATTATTTTTTGAACAACCCCCAGCGATGTTTCATGTGACATTCAAAATTGTAGTCATCAAAGTGAAGCCTCCATTGGTAGGAAAAACTTAGTTATGAGAAGACTAGATCGTTCATTAAACATCGGCTAGCACATCAATTGGAAATTGTAGTAAGGGATTGATGTTACATGCATTTTATTTACGTAGCAAAGCAGCATGTCAGTGTTGGCAATGCTTCTAAAAGCCATACTAGTACCATCATTGCATAAAAATCAATAATTACTGATTAGTCATGACCATGTGTCCAAGCTTTAGTAAATGGTAGCAAAAGCAAATCTTAGAATTAGAATCAATCTCTCTTTTTCCCTACTTACTCTTACCCTCGAATTTTTGTTTTTCTTTTTTAACAGTGTGCCTTTGATTCTTTGAATAAGACAATAAGCCAAAGTTATCATCTAGATCATTTACATCCACGTACCACATAACAAGGAAGATTATATTAAAGTCATGCAAATTGAGGAGACGACCAAAATACTGAAAGAGAAGGTTACCTGGACTAAGGCAAAGGAAAAGATGGTAAGTCAAATTAGATTTGTCCCTCTTAATAAAGCACTGCATGGCTCCATCCCTAGGCCCTGGCTGCAAATGACAAATAAAAAAAACCTTGTCAGTTTGCATCCCAGGTCACCAAAAACATTGCATTAAAAATGAAACTAAAAGTCTAAAACACATGCATTCACGTGTCTATACTACGATTGACAATTCAACAGACATGAAGCAAATCAAATGTTTATAAATGAAATACTTAAGCAGTTATTCCATAAGTAGTCTTTTAAGCACAAAAGTAGATCAGGGAAATCTAACCTGCTTCAGGGAAACCGGAAAGGTAATCTTCCCTGAGAATTCAGGGCTTTGTACAATTTCTTTGCACATTTCCCTCCATGACCTACAAACAGCGGCGCATGCAACAACATGCTTGCGAGCAGGCCACGTACTCTCACTTGCCTCCAATCTCTTGATCACATCGCGCAAAAGCTCAGGTGGGAGGCCAGCCCAACGGCTATTCTGTATAACCACTGGCTGGTCATGCATTTCGTGCACTGAGCCATGAGATTTCCCCCTGTGATGATGACCTGGCAGCCTCACCTCAAAACTTCGCCTCGATAAGCTCCCAAAACCATCCCTCACATCACGAACTATACTACGGAAAGACATTTACTCCAATATACTGATAGTTACAATAACTTAATATAGACTAAAATGATTGCATAAATACTATTCCACTGAAGTTAACGACTATCCAGAAACTGTAATCAAGTATAACTGCAAACGAGACAAAAAGAGAAAAAGAAAAAAAAATGAGCTTCATTTCATATTCTAAGATAGAATGCTTAGTAACCAAGAAAAAGAAGAGAGAAACATAGAAGGAAAAGCACAAAACTAGAAAAGAAGATTCCCACAAAAGAAAAGCCTCACATGGACCAAAAGCACCTAAAATACCAGTCTTTTATCAGAAACCATCTTTTGGCAGGTTTTAAACCCGATCTCAGAAACCCTTACTTATTCAAAATTTAAATAAACAATTTTGTATAATCTCATTCAAAAGAAGAATCTTATATCTAAAAGCAAAAGAAACAACACCTAAAATATAACACATAAATGTCGAATAAGTAAGGGGAAACCAGAAATTTCCACTTTCTCAAACCCTACTCAAGCTAAGAAAAATTAAAAAGAAACCCATTAATCATTTCTTTTCAAAGAATTACACTATTATTGAACTCTAACTAACAAGCAAAATTAACACAGAAGCAAAGAAATTAAACAAAATAAATCATGAAAAACAAAACAAGCATACATCAAACAATTCAATTCATACACCATTAGTTTAGTTTCTGCCCTAGAAATGAAAACTCAGGTCTAAACATCTCAGACTAAAAAATTTACCTTTAAATCAGAAACAATGTTTAGATTCTAAAAGGAACCTCTCATCGCATGTCCAAACACCGATCAACGATCCATTGTTTCTCCTCTAAACAAAGATCAAAGCTTTTCATAATGATTCTACCAAAACAAAACAAACCACACAAATTATTTATCAAGTGCAAAAACAATGAAGTGTAGAGTCAGAAACTAAACAAAAATTACAACATAAAAAGATGAAGAAAACAAGTTGAAATGCAGAGTTCTCTACACAACAAAAGACAAAAAGCAAAAATACAGAAACCGGAAAAGCACTCAAATGAAGTGAAAAAAAAAATGAAACTTCTGTTCGAGAGTTGAAGGCAAACTCAGAAAAACAAACCCCATAACAAACCGATCAGATGCCCAGAAAGAATATTAATAAAAAAATACTCAGTTTCTGAAAATTCTCTCCACAACCAAACAGAAAATGTGCAGCAAAACGAAAAAGAAAAATCTAAAAAAACCCACAGAAGACGACATAAGAGAAAGAAAAAAAAAAAAGAGATCGCATTCACAGGTAGCTCACCATCTTCTCTATGTCAGATCCTAACCCTTTAACCACACACACATTCAATGAAGACACCAAAATACAAATCCAGTTTCTACAAGTTTTGTCTCTGTGAAGATCCGGACTTCAAAAACTTATCAAATCGACTTCACGAATTAACCGTATAACAGAGAGAGAGATAGGTTGCTTGGCTTAGATTTTTATGATAATAATCCTAATATTATTAGTTTAAATTAATTAACACTGATAATATAATATTATAATATACGGTCTACTAGAGCTTTATGCCCTAACATATTGGGAAAATATCATTTAACCCCTGAATTTAACCCCTGAATTTAACCCTATTATTAAGACGAGAACAGAGTTTGACCATACTAACCGTTAATCCCTCTGAAATGAAAAGAATATATATTATGTCCATGTCGTGACTTTTTCCGTCTAAATTGACCCTTATATTTAAAAGGGCAATATTGTAAAAATATAATTAAACAAATTTTGATCATTGTTCTCTCTCCTCCTAATCTCTCCTCTCTCACGATCTCTTCTTTTCTTCTTTTCTTCTTCTCTATTGATCAGGTTTGGGTTAAATTCATCTCTTCTTTTCTTCTTCTTCATTGATCAGGTTTGGGTTAAACTGATCTCTTCTTATTCTTCTTCTTCTTCTTCTTCTTCTTCTTCTTCTTCTTCTTCATCGATTGGGTTTGGGTGATGTTATACGTATATCTTATTGAATATACACATCACCGATTGGTAAGACAATCCCTTAAAAAGATCTTCAAATGGGCATCCGAGCTGGCAATTAAAAGACACCATCAAAAGACATCACTAAGAAATAAAAACCCGAGTAAGTTCGAACACGAGTACTCGGCATATTATGTTTTACTCAGGACAGCACAAAAAGCCCGAGTAAAGAAGTTCAGCATATGATTCACATACATGGGTAAACCCGAGAATCATACTCCAATACGCAAAACCTCCGTGTCAAAAAGAGTTTCTAGAAGGATAAAACATCAGACAGGAAACCAGTTCAATCAAGCAATAACTCAATTCTTCTAGAAGACTGCACTAAACAGGAAATACGTCCTATAACGGACTATGCCACTAGAATCCCATTAAGATTCAAACTCGATCTTCACAACGTCTCTGAAATAGGAAATGAAATAAAGACGACTTCAACAAGCAACCAATCTTAATTCAAATACAATTCTTTTTTTCTTACTTGTACAACAAGGATTAGGGTTCTATGCAGGTATAAATAGACCCATAATGTTATTGTAAAAAGATAGATACATACACGACATAAAGAGTAACACAAAAGAAATCACTAAAAGGGAGAGGCAAGAGGGATCGAGTGGTGTACTTCTTTATTTAAATAGTGGATTTGGCTTGGTTGTGCGTTCAACCACTTGTGGATATTTCTCCGATCATCGGAGTTTTGCCACGTAAACTCGTGTCATAATAACTTTGATTGCATTCTCTTATCTTTTAACAGGTCATAACCAAACCCAACGTTGTTGACTTTCTCATCCATCGAGAAATTGACGTCAACAATTGGCCCTAGAAGAAGGGGTTGAACCTCCAATATGTTTAAGCAATGGTTGGTAGCGGAAGCAAAGACAGTTCTAGGGATATTCAAAAATTTCCAGATAATGCTCATATTGGCGGGACCACTCAAGATCCCACCACAACCACTGGGAACCAACCGATATCCCTAGCTGGCATTTAGCAAATCCCTCCCACCAGTGAGGATATAGCGTGTCGTTTCCGTGATGCATTACAACAGTTGCTAATAGATGCAACACAAGAAGGAGTAGACCTATTGGCCGTAGGAGAGGCGTACCCGCCAAATCCTTCATCACCTTTTAGGCTCCAATCGGTTGTAGTTGGGCCAGAACCAAATGCACCAGTAGCTATTAGGAACTCAGACCCAATCAACCGGATTGGTGGTACGACACGTAACCAGGACAAGGTTCGTGAAATGCCCACAGAGGAACGGCCACACCAAAGGAAGAGCCACTCTTAGGCGGGCCATGATAGGTACCGTAAATATGACCAGCGTACAGATCGGTCATCGCCATCAGAGGATAGTGATCGACACCATTATAAACGTTGATGTGGTACCATACGCTTACAAGGTTTGGCTCGTGAGACTTGGGGACAGAATGAAGAGGAGATGGTAACAGGTATGATGGTCACACGACGGGTCGACCATCGAGGAGAACCAGTGAGCGATAGAGATATTGTAATCAAGAGCCTGACCCGGGAAGTCGAGAATAACAGACGCCAGATTAATGCACTAATTAGGCGATATGGATACAATGAATTGTATGACGATGATTCTGATAGCCCTTTCCCCAAGGACATCTTGCCAACCCCTTTCCCGGAGAGATTCAGGATGTCACACATGGAACAGTTTAAGAAGGATATGGATCCTAAAGAACACGTCAGACGGTATAAAAGCGTTATGGCCCAGTATGCCCACAGCGACCCTTTGTTGTGTCTCAACTTTCTATAAATTCTTGGAGACACAGGCTCGAGATGGTTCGGGAGATTGCCTCCGACAAGTATTGGGAGTTTCAGCGAGTTGAGCAGAAGTTTTTCAAGACAATTCCTAGGCAATGTACATAGTAAAAAGTCAGTGGCTTACCTTTCTTAGCTGAAGCAAGGGAAAGACGAGTCACTAAAAAAGTACCTGGGGATATTTGGTCAGGCGGTCTCAGAAATCAGTAACGTAAATGACGAAGCAATAATCGCTGCATTCATAAATAACTTACAGAACGGCTGACAGTCCTTCAACTTAAGGAGAGCTCGATTAACGAGATATACAGACATGATGGATATGGCTGAAGGATATGCTTAGCCGAAGAGAAGTGTTAGCAACAGGAGGTTGCTACATGTATGGAAGGAGATCCGAATAAAAGGATACCGAGTCAAAAGTACATAACCATAAAGGAAAACAGGAAGGAAATAGCAAAGAAATAAGCAAAGATGGGGGAAGTGGACGTAATATTGACCATACCATGGAAAAGTTTCGAGGAAAATATATAAACTACACCCCACTCCGAAAAACGCAGGAAGAAATTTTAGCCATATTAGAGGAAAAGAATCTGGTGAAGGAGCCGCATCGGCAGTCGCAGTTTGCTCGATGAGACACCATAAAATATTACAGGTTTCATAAAGAAACCGGCCACGAGACCTTCAAATGTTACTAGTTTAGAGATTACATAAAAACCTTATCCGAGAAGGACATATGTAAGATATAATCCTGAAAAAAAAATGAGAAGTTAGGAATTCAGAAAGAAACCAAGGCAAAAGATCATAACTCTGGTCGGAATAAAAGGGTCAGCCCCAAAACAAATGAAGTAATACATATTATCTTCGGAGGACCATCAACTGGAAGAAGCAACCGAGAGCGGACACAGGAAATCCGAGAAGCGTGGAGGCAAGACAGAATTTTGATGTTAATTTCGTCGAGCCTGACCCGAAGAGAATAACGGAAGGATGAGACCAGATAAAATTCACTGAAGCTGACTCACATGGGGTCGACGTCCGACCGAATGTCGCTCTAGTCATAAGTGCCTGAATTGGCCATAGATAAGTCAGGAGAATTTTAGTAGACAATGGTAGCTTGACAAACATCCTCAATGTGGCTATTTATGATTAGCTCAGATTGGATTGAAAGGAGTTGCAACTTTTCCATACCCCACTCAGTGGATTTGTGGGAGTTGAGGTTAGGTCTCTCGGGACAGCAAAGTTGGCCGTGAAGATCGGAGTAGCTCCTTGTCAGAAAACAGTGATACTCGACTTTGTGGTGGTAGATCTGGACAATTTGCCTTATAATGCGCTATTAGGTCGACCTTTCCTGAACAAAACAAAGGCAGTAACAGCTACCTATGCTTTGATGATCAAATTCCCAACTAAATTGGGGGGGTAGGAACAATCAAAGAGTCGTAGGAGATGGCTAGAAAAGTTAATCTCTCGGTTTACAAAGACAGAGATAATAGTGAGCACCAAGTATGCACCTTAACTCAACCATATAAAATCAAGAAAGGATCACTGTTGTTCGAGTTCAATCCAAAAGAAAAACTGGAGACATCAAAGAGTGAACCAATAGATGAGGTGATCTTAAAGGGAGACGAATCGGATAAGAAGGTCAAAATTAGGGCCAACTTAGAATAAAAGGTTAAGCTAGATCTTATTGATTTGCTTAGATAATACAAAGATGTGTTCGCATGGAGTCATGAAGATATGGTGGGGATAAATGCCCGAGTAATATCACATCATTTGGCGGTGGATCCAAGTGTGAAACCTGTAATACAAAAGATAAAATCTTTCAACCTCGAGAGAAGTAGGGCAATCAAGCAGGAGGTGGAGAAATTACTTGTTGTGGGGTCGATCAGAGAAATCAACTACTCTCAGTGGGTAGAAAATGTGGTTTTGGTCCAAAAGAAGAATGGCCAGTGAGAATATGCGTGGACTTCACGGATCTGAACAAGGCTTGCCCAAAGGACAGTTTTTCAATTCCGAGAATAGACCAAATGGTCGATGCTACATCAGGCTATGAATTACTCAGTTTTATGGATGCTTATTTGGGGTACAATCAGATCCGGATGAATAAAGTTGATGAAGAAAAAACAGCATTCACGGCCGATCAGGGCTTATACTATTATACAGCAATGCCACTTGGGTTAAAAAATGCTGGGGCAACATATCAAAGATTGGTCAAAAGGATATTTGCTCGTCAAATAGGAAGAAATATGGAAGTTTACATAGTCGACATGTTAACCAAAAGTGTCTTGGCAGACGAACATGTTTCGGACCTGCGCAAAACATTCGATGTCTTGAGAAGATATCAGATGAAGTTAAATCTGAATAAGTGCCTATTTAGGGTTCCTTCAGGAAGGTTCCTTGGTTTCCAAGTTCACCAGAGGGGAATCGAAGTGAATCCCGAGAAGATCCAAGCCCTTCAAAAAATGACTTCACCAAGGATGATTAGCTTCCTTAGGCAGGTTTATCTCAAATGCCAAGGATGATTAGCTTCAAAGTGATCAAAAAAGATGAAGGGATTTGAGTGGAATGAAAAGTGTGAACAGGCATTCCTGAGGATCAAAGAATACTTAGGTCAGGCTCTCATCCTCTCAAAAACAAAAATGGGAGAGATACTCCACTTATACTTGTCCCTTACAGAGTTAGCAGTAAGCTCGGTTTTAGTCAGGACAGAAGACAGGATACAGAGGCCAGTATACTGTACCAGCAAGGTTCTTCTTCCAGCTAAAACTAGGTATTCACAGGCAGAAAAAATGGCTCTAGCATTAGTTTCGGCAGCAAGAAAGCTGAGGCCGTACTTTTAGGCACATACAATCCAGGTTTTCACCGACTGCCCACTTAAGAAAATCCTTCAGAAACCAGAAATTTCAAGGATATTAACTAAATGGGCAATTGAGTTCAGTGAGTTTGATATTCAGTACATGTCAGAACATCACTCAAAGGCTAAGCAGTGACAGATTTTATAGCAGAATTCACAGAACCAAATCTAGAAGCAAAAAGAATGTTGAGAAAGAGTTTCTCATGGAGATTATATGTTGATGGATACTCGAATACTCATGGCAGCGGGGCAGGAATCGTGGTATGCACCCTGGAAGTAGATGATGTTGAATGTGCCATGAGATTCAATTTCAAAGCAACAAATAATCAAACCGAATATAAGGCATTGCTAGCAGGGCTTAGAGTTTGCATAGCTCTCGAAGCAGATGAGGTGGAGATATTCAGTGATTCATAATTAGTCGTCAACCAAGTCTTAGACGAATATCATGCCAGAGATGAAGGTATGATGGCTTATTTAAACATAGCAAAGCAGCTCCTCTAACGATTCAAGGAATATAGGATCATCCAGATATGAAAAAGCAGATGCTCTATCCAAACCAGCATCAGCAACAACCACAATCAAACCAAAAAATATCCCGGTAGCACATCTTCTCAGGCCAAGCATAGCTGAGCCAAAAGATTGTGAAGTCTCAGAAATTCGAACATCGCCAGACGGGTGGATGACTCAGCTAAAAAAGTACCTAGAAAAATATATACTCCCAGAAGATCCCTTAGAAGCAAAACACATTAGGTACATGTCAGCAATTTACACACTGATTGGAGGATAACTGTACAGAATAGGGTTTTCCCGAATACTCCAAAGATGTGTATCAGAGGAGGATGCATAACTGATACTACAACAGATCCATGAAGGAGTATGTGGGTACCATACAAGAGGCAAAAGTTTGGCACAAAAGATACTCAAGCAAGGTTACTACTGGCCTTCCCTGTTCACTGATGTACAACGATATTCAGAAAGTTACAACGCTTGCCAAAACAGATGCTCTATCCAAACTAGCATCAGCAACAACCACAATAAAACCAAAAAAATCCCGGTAGCACATCTTCTCAGGCCAAGAATAGCTGAGCCAAAAGAATGTGAAGTCTCGGAAATTCAAACACCGCCAGACAGGTGGATGACTCAGCTAAAAAAGTACCTAGAAAAAGATATACTCCTCGAAGATCCCTTAGAAGCAAAACACATCAGGTACATGTCAGCAATTTACACACTAATTAGAGGAGAACTATACAGAAGAGGGTTTTCCCGAATACTCCAAAGATGTGTATCAGAGGAGGATGCATAACTGATACTACAACAGATCCATGATGGAGTATGTGGGAACCATACTGGAGGCAAAAGTTTGGCACACAACAAGCAAGGTTACTACTGGCCTTCCCTGTTCACAAGATACTCAAGCAAGGTTACTACTGGCCTTCCCTGTTCACTGATGTACAACGATATTCAGAAAGTTACAACGCTTGCCAAAACAGATGCTCTATCCAAACTAGCATCAGCAACAGCCACAATCAAACCAAAAAAATCCCGGTAGCACATCTTCTCAGGCCAAGAATAGTTGAGCCAAAAGATTGTGAAGTCTCGGAAATTCAAACACCGCCAGACAGGTGGATGACTCAGCTAAAAAAGTACCTAGAAAAAGATATACTCCTCGAAGATCCCTTAGAAGCAAAACACATCAGGTACATGTCAGCAATTTACACACTAATTGGAGGAGAACTATACAGAAGAGGGTTTTCCCGAATACTCCAAAGATGTGTATCAGAGGAGGATGCATAACTGATACTACAACAGATCCATGATGGAGTATGTGGGAACCATACTGGAGGCAAAAGTTTGGCACACAACAAGCAAGGTTACTACTGGCCTTCCCTGTTCACAAGATACTCAAGCAAGGTTACTACTGGCCTTCCCTGTTCACTGATGTACAACGATATTCAGAAAGTTACAACGCTTGCCAAAACAGATGCTCTATCCAAACTAGCATCAGCAACAACCACAATCAAACCAAAAAAATCCCGGTAGCACATCTTCTCAGGCCAAGAATAGCTGAGCCAAAAGATTGTGAAGTCTCGGAAATTCAAACACCGCCAGACAGGTGGATGACTCAGCTAAAAAAGTACCTAGAAAAAGATATACTCCTCGAAGATCCCTTAGAAGCAAAACACATCAGGTACATGTCAGCAATTTACACACTAATTGGAGGAGAACTATACAGAAGAGGGTTTTCCCGAATACTCCAAAGATGTGTATCAGAGGAGGATGCATAACTGATACTACAACAGATCCATGATGGAGTATGTGGGAACCATACTGGAGGCAAAAGTTTGGCACACAACAAGCAAGGTTACTACTGGCCTTCCCTGTTCACAAGATACTCAAGCAAGGTTACTACTGGCCTTCCCTGTTCACTGATGTACAACGATATTCAGAAAGTTACAACGCTTGCCAAAACAGATGCTCTATCCAAACTAGCATCAGCAACAACCACAATCAAACCAAAAAAATCCCGGTAGTACATCTTCTCAGGCCAAGAATAGCTGAGCCAAAAGATTGTGAAGTCTCGGAAATTCAAACACCGCCAGACAGGTGGATGACTCAGCTAAAAAAGTACCTAGAAAAAGATATACTCCTCGAAGATCCCTTAGAAGCAAAACACATCAGGTACATGTCAGCAATTTACACACTAATTGGAGGAGAACTATACAGAAGAGGGTTTTCCCGAATACTCCAAAGATGTGTATCAGAGGAGGATGCATAACTGATACTACAACAGATCCATGATGGAGTATGTGGGAACCATACTGGAGGCAAAAGTTTGGCACACAACAAGCAAGGTTACTACTGGCCTTCCCTGTTCACTGATGTACAACGATATTTAGAAAGTTGCAACGCTTGCCAAAGGATCACCAATGATATTCGGAAGCCCCCTAAACAACTTTGAAGCCTCACATCCCTATGGCCATTCGCCAAGTGGGGACTAAACTTAATTGGTCCAATGCCAGCAGGAACAGGGGGTTGAGCTAAGCACACAATTGTGGCCTTGATTATTTCACGAAGTATGTAGAAGCTGAAGCGTTAATACATATCACGGAAGCATATACCACAAACTTTGTGAAGAAAAATATACTCTACAGATTTGGAGTCCCAAATACCATTATCACTGACAACGCACCTAGTTCGACAATCAAAAATTTAGGCAGCTGTGCAACGAGTACCAAATTTCAAATTATTATGCCACACCTGCCCACCCTCAAAAAAACGAACAAGCTGAAGCCGTGAACAAAGTCATCAAGCACACGCTCAAAGCAAAGCTAGATGCCAAAAAGGGCAGTTGGGTTGAAAAGCTTCCTGAAGTATTTTGGGCTTATCGGACGATAGCAAGGACTCCTACAGGAGAAACACCGTTTTCTTTGGCATTTGTAACAAAGGTTGTCATCAAGGTAGAAACATCGTATATGTCGCCTAGAGTTAGGCTGTATGATGAAGATCAAAATGTCGATATACTGTTATAGGGCCTAGATGAGTTGGAAGAAAAAATGGAGAAATCCCGAGTACGAAATGCGGTATATCAGCAAAGAGTGGCTCAGCACTATAACTCCCATGTTCATATTAGGAAGTTCCAGTTAGGAGACCTGGTGCTCAGAAAAGTATCGTTGAACACAAAGAACAAAGTTGCGGGCTTGTTGGCTAACAAATAGGAAGGCCTATATAAAATTGAAGGAATAGTGGGTCACGGAGCATATTGGGTTGCCCGACCAATTGGAAGGGTTTTACCCCGACCTTGCAAACGCCCAATATTTAAAGATTTTTTATCCTTAAAATTTGTTTCCTTTTTTAGTTAGGATAATTTTGTTAGTCATGATATTTTTTAGCAGTTCTTGAGATTTATCATATTGTTAGTTTTGTAGTTATGAATAAAAATCTGACATGGGATTCCAGAAATCTGAGCACATGATAATAAGAACATGTGAAAGATGAGCATATGATAACATATGAAGAAATTGATTGCGTAATAAAAATAAAATGCTCGTGCCCATTAATTTGGCAAAAATCCCAAATGAGCGGAAAACTCGAAGGAGCATGCCAGCCGAGCAAGGTCAGCTAAGACCTTAGAAAAGGCAAACCTGATGCACTAGATTCTGAAAAACGACTCAGGACGCCGTCGGGAAAATCCTGGTGAGATGCACAACGGTGTTGAGCAATTTAAAAGCTTAACGATTCGGTAAACCTTTGCGCAGAAAAACCTAGGAGACGTCCTCAATGACTTGCATAAGGACTCGAACGTATGATCGTGGTGAGCCTCAATGTAACGTTCAGGGTAGCAACTGAGTATGAGACACAAGTACAAATCTACTTGTCTTTGTCTCAAGATGACTTAGTTAATAATAATAGTCAGTTTAATAAGATTCTTGGCACTTGAAATTGCATTAGCCAGTTTAATAAGATACTTTGCGTCTAAAAGTTACTCGGATATTAACAATAGCCAGTTTAATAAAAATACTTGGTATTTCAAATTCGCGACAGCAGTTTTGCAAATTATGGAACTTTATTAATCACATAAATTTTTTACAAATACGCCTAAGGGGCTGAGGACTTGGAATCTTTTACCAATAATCGGATCAGACACCATCTCATACTCGCGAAGGAGACTCTCATTCAAAGGCCAGGTGATTATATCAACAGAATCATTCATCCATTCGTTGTAATCCATTTCAGGGATCGGTCCGACATCAAGTTTTGAACCATTCACACCAGCTTCTTGACTAGCATAAAAGGTCGAGAAAGAATGCTCCGATGGGACCTCCATATGCATAGAATGAGGTTCTTTATCGTGGCTGCGACAGTAAGCTCTCCACTTCTTCATCTGATCCAAAGAAACTCCAAGGACTGGTCCACATGGTTTTTGATAGATATTTCCCAATTGGCCCAAGCTCTATTAGTTGTTAATTCTTGACCTTTAAGAATTCACCAACCGAGACCAGTACCCGTTGGAACTCCCTAAGGAGTAGGGCATCATAGGCTGGGGACCTCTTGAAATGATCAACCCTTTGAACTTCAAGTTCCAGTCGAGTTTCCTTTGAAAGAGGTTCAACAGTCAAGGTCTGGCACTTAAGATCTTCAATTTTTTGCTCATAAAACGATTTGGCTTGCTCAGCCTCTTATTCAGCTTTGAGCATTGACTCTTGGACAATAGAGAGTAAATTTCGGAAGGATACAACCTTCTCTTCTACAGCATAAGCTTTCTCATCGACCTCTATTTGTTTAGCCAAATAACGATCAGTAAACTCTTAGGCAAAGCTCGCCTCTCTTTGATAGACCACATCAATCTAAGCACGGCTGTCATCACTCTCCTTCAATTGAGCTTCGAGACGCCTTATCCAATCAGCTTGATATTATTGCATCTGAACTCAACAAACTCAGCAACCACCTGCAGGGAAAAGTAAGTTAAAAATCTAAGTCAATGAGCACTAAGGCAAGGGTCAAGCTAGAAGACTTACGTAGGACGTACTATTGAAAACATTGTGAAGACGCTCAGTAGGAGAACCCCTTCTGAAGCGACTTCAATGGTCGTTACCGATAAAAGCTTGACCCGATGACATAGTTCTCAGTATATCCTGGGGGGTGGGGCATGAAGGGTTTCCCAAGAACCTCTAGAGAATCTCTGTTCAAACTTTTTGAGGGTTCCTCTCATCCCAAAGGTGTCTCTGCCTGAGCATTCAAGGAGCCCCTAGTATCAGCATCATCATCGCTTGATTCAACGAATGATATCACCCAAGGAATTTTTAGAAGAGATCGAGCAGAGGAATCAACTGCCTTCCTTTTCTCTGCTCGAGTACGGTGGAAGCTGAGGTCAGCTACATGATCTTTTTGATCATCTGTGATATCTCGGAAGGGCTCAAAAAGATCAGGATGAAGATTAACCTGTTAATCAAGGGGTACCCCAACTTCTTTCTCATTCCCAACAGCAAATTGCTCAACATGTGCTTCGTTGACTAGGGAACTAGGCTCACCAAACACTACACCACTAGGATGCCCTTTCTACCTGCCTTCATCCTCAGACACCCTCGGGGCACTATCAGTTCCAAAAGGGCCACTCGAATTGCTTGATTCCTCCATTGTCGACTGAATAACTTCTTCAAAAGTATACTCAGGAACTTGCTCATCTACCTCATCAGAATCCTCATCCGAATCATAACCAGACGAAGCAATCCCTTTTTTGTTTTAGCGAGAAGCTTCCTTATGACTCGCTTGAAAAATCGATTTCACCTAATGAGCATGGACGTCGCAAACGATGTCCGTGTCATACACTGAATAAAACAAGTTAGAAAAGATAGAACAAAATGAGTAAAATGAAAAAACAAGAAAAGATTATACTTACGACGTCTGCGATAATTCGAAATTTAAGGAAAGAAGCAGAGAGCTATCATTTTCTTCTCATCAAAAAGATAGGACCCGCTTCTTTTCTCCAAAGTGGGCACGGCCGCCCGAGCAAGGTTAGTCAACTCGAGGTTAGTGAAAGTAGGTCGCGACTTCAAAAGAAGCAGGGAACCTCCAATACTTCCTGATCTTCCCTACCTGATAGCTCGATCTCGATTCCCAAGTTCCCTCAAGTAAAAAACCAACTATTTTTCCAGTACTTTTTTGAGGTAGGGAAACCCCACACAAAGCCTTTCTTCTTGACGTATGAGGAAATATCGACTCCCCGGTTCACCTTCGTTCCCTCAGGAATTCAGCTATCTGGCTGGCTAGATAGAAGAAAGTAAGTTTCAGTCCGACCAGATTGCCTTAGAGAATAAAAGTGTCTAATTTCGTGAGAAGAAGTTAGTAACAAGTTCATCCGGCTCCACATGTGCCATATACACATCAGGATCCTATAGTTGTTTGAGGCAAGCTGAGTTGGAGTGATCCCTGCCTCAGCAAGGAACCTAGCAATAAAAGGTTAGAGGGGAAGAGTCACACCACAGCAGAGCATGGATCCATAAATCACTACCATGCCTGGAGAAGGGTTCCACGTGGCTCTATCACTAGTATGAACTATTAAAATCAAATCATCCAGATCAAACCGAGCGCAATACTTCTCGATTTCTGCTTCCCCGACCACGTTCGGTTCGGCATCATACGCACTCGGGAAAACAAGTGAGAAGGGAATTTGAAATGCACTGTGCTCTTCCTCGACATCTTTCTCGTCAACTACTTGCCTTCCAATCTAAATACCGCTTGAACCATGTTTGTAAACCATACGGTTACTCTGATGCTTTCCCATCCTATATCATAAAGGAACTGACATGTCTTAAAGAATTGTTCCTACTATTAAGTATAAGAGTGTCATTGTAATAAATTAACCAGTAAGACCGAATCGAACCACAGAGAGGTTGTTCACTTGTCATTGTAGAATTAATTATCTAGATTAATTACTAAGCTTGTTATAAAATGTAAATCAATTAAAATTAAAACTGGGGCTAAGAGATCCACTGTTGGTAATTCGATTATGATCCAATTATTAATATTTAGTCCAGATTAATGGGATGGTATTCCGTTCCACTGACCACTCTCTGATAGATGTGGGTAAAAGTACTCATCGTTCTAAATAATATATATCTGTCTACAATGAGTCAAAAACTCCATAAAGATCAGAGGGGAGAAACAACTCTTTAATAAATATGGGTAAATGTACTTAATGTGCTAGACAATATCTGTCTGACTACAGTGTGTCAAAAACTCCACAAAGATCAGAGGGGAGAAAGCAAAAAATAATAAACTTACCATAATTGGATCATATTTTTCATACCAACAGTATCACCTTTGGCCCCAGCTATAAAATTAGCCAGACATAATTTAACTAGAAAATAACTATTTTATTTAAACTAAGAATTTGAGAACAAAAGAGAGAGAATTTCATAAATCTAAT
Source organism: Dipteronia dyeriana (assembly GCA_032871835.1). NCBI lineage: Eukaryota > Viridiplantae > Streptophyta > Magnoliopsida > Sapindales > Sapindaceae > Dipteronia > Dipteronia dyeriana. Next base: position 84,105,549 of record CM065296.1, on the reverse strand, counting down.
ATCTGATTTGGATTTAGAATATGGAAATTAGGTGGGGGAGGCCCCCTATTTATACAAAATACTTATGAAAATTGATCATCGGATGAATTTAGAATGGAGCGTCCAGATTTCGCAACGTCATCAATGAACAGTGAACAATGAACAGTAAACGCATCTGTTATTGTGAATATTGAACAGTGCACCGGCTTCTAGAATATTATTCTCTACAGCACGTGTACGGTGCACTCATAATTTAGGCCAATAGAAATGTGCCACATCATCGGTCAATAATCTTCTAGAAAGTCAACTATGAACAGTGCACCGACTTCTAGAATGTGATTCTCTACAGCCGCGTGTACAGTGCACTCGCAGTTTGGGCCAATAGGAATGTGTCACGTCATCAGGAACAGTGAAAGTCAACTGTGAACAGTAAATAGTTAAAATTACAAAAATACCCTTCGTGGCCTTCCTAAGGTATATGACGTTCTAAACTTGAAAACGATGTTTGTTTTACCATCTGACTTTTCCATAATTCTGAATTGATCGAATTACCTCTAAATATAAAGAAAAATACACTTATTACTACACAACACCTATATTTAAGCGAGCAAACGAAATTATGTCTAGATTGGAAAATTAATCATATTAGAAGTGTAAAGTGATTAGGGATGCACATTAATCCCCGGGGCCCCAAATCCCCACACCCCCATCCCCATTTGGGGATTTGGGGGGGGATGATTTTCATCCCCAAATTAAAATGGGGATGGGGAGGGGTCCTCCCCACCCCATCCCCATTTCCCCATTTCCCCCAAAATAAAATTGAAACGGGGATGGGGATGGAGATCCCCATTTCCCCATTTCCCCTAAAAGTATATAAATATAATTATAATATATATTTGAATTATTTGAAACATTTTATGTTGAATTTGTAATGTATTGTTATTTTTTATTTGTAATGAAATGTTTGATTTTTTTTTAATTTAATTTATAATTTTCAGTTATATAGGGAAATGGGAAAATGAGGGACCAATGATACTAGAAAACAGGGAAAAACGGAGAAAATGGGGAACTGGGGATGGGGATGGGGATGGGGGTACCTCCCCCAAACATCCATATCCCCATTTCCCCCAAATGGGGAAATGAGGGGGGGGGGGGGGGGGGGGGGATTGGGGAAGGGCCTAGGAAGTGGGGATGGGGATGGGGGGACCTATATCAATCCCCATTCCCCAAACGTGCATCCCTAAAAGTGATGATATTATCCATTCGTAAACATACACTTTTCAGTGTTAATCACACCCCTCAACCAGCTTATTGCTAGTCCCTAGCAATTTAAGCGAAAATAGTAAACATTCAAATTCAAATCTCTAAACTACCAAATAGACAAACTCTCCCATACCTCTTTTCTCACCCTTTGACAACCAGTCATCAATCGAGTTATCAATCAAACTTTCTTGTGCTCAATAAAGATCAACACGATAACTATGAGATTCAATTGAAATCAAACAACATTTTCATTCCGAAATCTCATCAGGGCTTTTTCCTTAGGCACCAGTTTTATTCTCTTTTTTTAAAAATATAACAAAATTGGAAACAAACATTCCATCTTTAATCCATGTAGCGAGCTTTAGGCCAATGACTCCCAAACCAGTTGGCTTTAGGGCATTAAGTGTTAAAACACTCATACTGGCTTAATTACTCGGATTGCAGATGTTTTTTTTAATAGTACAATTCCTTTAAGCTTTCTTTTTAACTCGTGTAACGAGCTTTGGGTCAATGACTCCCAAACCAGTTGGTCTTAAGGCATTAGGTGTTGAAGCACCCCTCGAGCTTAATTGCTCGAGTTAAAAAGGCTACGAAACTGCACTTTATTCTTATCTAGACTCCACCGTTTTGCGCGAACACTCTATGCTTATTGAGGCATGAGGCCCGACTACTAAGTAAGAGTTTTGGTCATAACACACAAAATTATTATTATTATTATTACTATATATTTTTTGAAACAAGACCACTGCCTTCAGTTTTTACCCTTGAATGATGTTTCAGAACTAAATATCGTAAAATCTCAACTTACTGCCCATAATCACGTGTTAATGTGCGCGTGTGCCTAGAATAGTTCGAAAAATTTCTCAAGATGACTTAATGAACAAAAGGATTAGTCAATGATATCACAATGGAGAGTTTATAAATTTGAATAGTCAGAAGAGAGGAAAAATGCATCAGAACTACAAAGATGCATCTCAGAAGTATCTAAAAGATCTCCTTACTCGGCCATCTTTACAAAAAAAAATGGTCAGAAGTTAGTTTTTTTTTTTTTTGAAAAACAAAAGTTATTGAATCAACTATCCCCTCCCCCCAACCAGAATGAGACATTGTCCCCAATGTCATTAGAAAGAGGTAAGGTTTAGAAGATATCACCTGAACAACTTGAAAGACAACAAAATCCTGCAAAACAACAAAAGAAATACAAAATAAAGGAAAATAAAATGCATAAAAACCATGAGACAATTACAAACTGAGATTCAGATCAATTCTGCATTACTTGTTCTCTTCAAAAATCAAAAGTAAACAACAATAATTACAAAAGACATTAAATGTGGAAGGAAAAAAAATAATAAAAACAAAAGGATATTTACTGGTAGTTGTGATTGTGGCTCACATCTTCCTCTGGTTTTATGTCCAGAAACGGCATAAACGCCCTCTATGGGTCGGGGATATGCTTCACATCCAATGTTCTTATAAATTGGCAAACAATGTCTTTTAAAGTCAGATTCCCAAGACTATATTGTGCATGTTCTTTTTGAAATTGTGGCCATAATCTGTCAACTGCCATTTGCACATATCAACTAGAATGTGCATCAAGAGTCGTTAGGATATTATCTAATGACTCTCTACGCAAACCATGCCTAATGAATAAAATTTTATCTTCCCGATTATTAGATACCATTCCTAAAGAACGACAACGTGTGCTGCAAGTTGTAGGTGCATAATTGTGACAAGTAACCCCTAACTTCTTAGCTCTTCGTCTTTTTGCAAGGTTACTTCTTCCAAAACCAGGCATGTAAGATATAAATGAATCAACAGACTCACTTGCTAGACGTACCTTAGCTTCGATCAACTAGTGAATTTCAACAGGAATTTCGTTTATCATCAGTAAGCGTAATCTTTCGGAACGTGATTTGTAAATCTTTTTCAGAGCATTTTGGGGCAACGATGGAAATTGTTTTCGCAGGTTTGTGAAAATTTCGTCCATGCCTTGTTTTGGAGATCAGTTATTTAGAAAACTGAATTAAACCGACTGGAATTGTCACGGAGTACCGTTATCCGCCACTTAACCGGGGTTATATAGCAAACCACATCAAGCAAAAATTGAACCTAGAAATTAATCCTGCAAAAATTCAAAACGTAAAAGCAAATAAAAACAAAAATAATAATTGCAAACATAAATAAAGTCAAAAGCAAAAGATTTGTTTACTGTTGGATGTCTAAGTAGGTTTTCATCCATGTTGTTGGTGAATGTGGATGATTGTGATCTCCTTATTAATCTACCACTAGATGTTCAAGACCAACGTCTCATGCAAATTTAATGAGGGTTCAAGGAGGTGAAATACACAAAAATGAAGAAAATAAAAGAAAAAGTGATAAAAATAACAATATGCAAAATTCTAGGGGTGTAAATGCAAATATACACAAGTATTAGGGCAAAAATGAAAATAATTATAAATATAGGGACTAAAGTGAAAATATGATAATTATAGGCACTGATATGCAAAATGAAAAATAAAATGACCTATATGTAAATACAAACTAGATCTAAGCTAAAATGAAAATAAAAAGTTGAATGACTAAAATGCAAAAATGTGATTAATGGTTACAAGTGCTTTTTTATTTTTTAAGTGGATGAAGTTTATGATTGAGATTAGTGATGCAAAATTGAATACAAAATAAGAACAAAGAAGATAGAAAAAAAATAGCAAAACTAAAATAAAATTAAAAAGAAATTACTTATACAAAGAAAATACGGACTTACCTCCCTAGCAGCGGCACCAAAAACTTGACACGTCTTAAAGAAGTGTTCCTACTCCCAAGTATAAGAGTGTCATAGTAATAAATTAACCGGTAAGACCGGATCGAACCACAGGGAGGTTGTTCACTTGTCCTTGTAGAATTAATTATCTAGATTAATTACTAAGCTTGTTATAAAATGTAAATCAATTAAAATTAAAACTGGGGCTAAGGGATCCACTGTTTGTAATTCGATTATGATCCAATTATTAATATTTAGTCCAGATTAATGGGATGGTATTCCACTCCAATGACCACTCTCTAATAGATGTGGGTAAAAGTACTCACTGTGCTAGACAATATTTGTCTGTCTACAGTGAGTCAAAAACTCCATAAAGATCAGAGGGGAGAAACCACTCTCTGATAAATATGGGTAAAAGTACTCACTGTGCTAGATAATATCTGTCTGACTACAGTGTGTCAAAAACTCCACAAAGATCAGAGGGGAGAAAACAAAAAATAATAAACTTACCATAATTGGATCATATTTTTCATACCAACAGTATCACCTTTGGCCTCAATTTTAGAAAATTAGCCAGACATAATTTAACTAGAAAATAACTATTTTATTTAAACTGAGAATTTGAGAACAAAAGAGAGAGAATTTCACAAATCTAATATCAGATTTGAATTCAAATATGGATATTAGGGGGAAAGACCCCCTATTTATACAAAATACAGATGAAAATTGAGCATCGGATGAATTTAGAATGGAGCATCCAGATTTCGGCACGTCATCAATGAATAGTGAACAGTGAACGGTAATAGTGAACAGTAAACACATCCGTGAAAGTGAACAGTGAATAGTGACAGTGAACAGTAAATACATCTGTGAAAGTGAATAGTGAACAGTGCACTGGCTTCTAGAATATTATTCTCTGCAGCACGTGTACGGTGCACTCATAATTAAGGGCAATAGAAATGTACCACATCATCGGTCAATAATCTTTTAGAAAGTCAACTATGAACAGTGCACCGACTTCTAGAATGTGATTCTCTGCAGCCGTGTGTACGGTGCACTCGCAGTTTGGGCCAATAGAAATGTGCCACGTCATCAGGAACAGTGAAAGTCAACTATGAACAATGAAAGTCAATTGTAAACAGTGAATAGTCAAAATTATAAAAATACCCTTTGTAGCCTACCTAAGGTTTTTATCGTTCTAAACTTGAAAACGATGTTTGTTTTGCCATCTGACTTCTCCATAATTCTGAATTGATCGAATTACCTCTGAAATACAAAAAAAATACATTGATTACTACATAACACATTTATTTAAGTGAGCAAACGAAATTATGTATAGATTGAGAAATTAATCATATTGGAAGTGTAAAGTGATGATATTATCCGTTAGTAAACATATACTTTTCTATGTTAATCAAGAACCCTGTGATCAGAATTAAAAGACTCAGAGCTGGAAGAAGATTCAGAGCTAGAAGAAGATTCAGAGCTAGAAGAAGATTCAGAGCTATAAGTGAAACGAACATCAGGATAAAGCCCGGAAACATCAACATCTAGAAAAGAGGGCTCATCAAGGGAAGTTTCCCCCAATAATCTATGAACACAAGAAACCAATTGAAAATCTTCATGTTCAAGCGCCTCGAAAGCTATAACAAAAAGGCGATGCCGTGAAATAAGATCCACCGGAACTGACCTTAAAAGCAGATGCAAAGCAACCGAGAGAAGCCTCAGTGAAAAGCCAAGATGAATCTCTGTAAAAACCTAGGTTTTTCTTTCTGGGAAAATTGAACGACAAAACTGCCATTTCAGTTTAAATAAGCCAATCAATGGTTGAAGATACGAAACCCTAGGTTTCGAGAAGCGGGAAAAAATCAAAAGAAATACTTGGTGATGTAGGCGGCATATCAAATAATCCACAAGTCGCGTCTCATAAATGCTACCAGAGAAACCAAGCAGTTAAAGGACACGTGTCATGAAAAGAACTGACCAAGTAGTCAAAATTTCAAAACGTCATAATCACTGGGATTTCGCATGAAGGGACAAATTGCACATACATGGTTGTCATTAAGACATGACATTAATGCAGTGAATTGTTTGAGGATTATTATTCCTGCATTAATAAAGAATTAAGAAAGGAAAGACAAAAGGCTAGTCGAAATTCACAACAATTAAAATATTTTTGCCAAAATAAATTCTACTCGGTAAAAATATTTTAATGGGGTATTGTTATACGTATATCTTATTGAATGTACACGACACCGACCGGTAAGACAATCCCTTAAAAAGATCACCAAATGGGCATCCGAGTTGACAATTAGAAGACACTATCCAAGACATCACTAAGAAATAAAAACCTGAGTAAGTCCGAACACGAGTACTCGGAACATTATGTTTTACTCAGGACAACACAAGAAACTCGAGTAAAGAAGTTCAACATATGATTCACATACGTGGGTAAACCCGAGAATCATACTCCAAACCCAAAACCTCCGTGTCAAAAAGAGTTTCTAGAAGGATACAACACCAGACAGGAAACCAGTTCAAATCAAGCAATAACTCAATTCTTCTAGAAGACTGCACCAAACAGGAAATAAGTTCTATAACAGACTATGCCACCAGAATCCCATTAACATTCAAACTCGATCTTCACAAGGTCTCCGAAATAGGAAAGGAGATAAAGACGACTTCAACAAGCAACCAATCTTAATTAAAATACAATTCCTTTTTTCTTACTTGTACAACAAGGATTAGGGTTCTATGCAGGTAGGTATAAATAAACCCATAATCTTACTGTAAAAAGATAGATACATACATACATAAAGAGTGACACAAAAGAAATCACTGCAAGAGAGAGGCGAGAGAGATCGAGTGGTGTAATTCTTTATTTAAATAGTGGATTTTGCTTGGTTGTACGTTCAACTACTCGTAGATATTTCTCCGATCATCGGAGTTTTACCACGTAAACTCATGTCATAATAACTTCGATAGCATTCTCTTTCTCTTTCTCTTTCTCTTTTGACAGGTCATAACTAAACCCAACGTTATTGACTTTCTCATCCATCGAGAAATTGAAGTCAACAGGTGATTTTTGGGTTCGATTGGGTTTGAGGTGTGGGTGGTTTGGTTCGATTGGATTGGGGTGTTTCGGGGGCTACCGGTTGGTAAGGTTTGGGTGGATGATGGTGGTGGCGGCGTGTGGTTGTGATTTGGGGGTGGTGGCTGAAGTTCTAGGTTTGTGAATGGGTGATTTTATTTTTCTATGTATGATTTTATTTTTCTAGGTATGATTGATGATGATGTAAGCCAATCGGGTATGAGTTTGATTTTGATTTTATTATATTTTGTTTCCTGGTTTGATTTTATTCAATTTTGTCTAGTTTGATTTTGATTTTGATCGATTTTGTTTGATGGTGGTTAAAGATACAAAGATTTTTGGTTTATGGTTTGAAGAAATGGGGATTCCTGGGTTTGAATTTCTGGGTTTTGGGTTTGGGTATGTTGTTTCTCATGAGATTTGGTTTGGTATTGATGATTTTGATGATGTTGGTTCATTGGAATTCACGTTAGAAACTTTGGTGATGATGTTGGTGGTGTGGCAGTGGTGATGGTGGTGAACGGGTGATGGTGTGATGATGTTGGTGGTATGGTGATGGTGATGGTGGTGAACCGTTGATAGTGATGAACTGATGATGGACATGGTTTTTTTTTAATTATGTTTTTTTTAATATTTTCTTTATTTTTTATTTAATAAATATTTTAAGGGTAAAATGATAATTATATTGAGCAAAGGTTATAAAATGGGTAAATGATACATTTAATGGATGAAAAAAGTAACAGAAGGGGTATATAATATATTCTTTTCATTTGAGGGGGGAAACCGATCAATATGTTCAAATTCTATCCTCGTTTTAACAATAGAGTAAAAGTCAGGGGACAAAATGATACTTTCCCACCCTCATTATTACCATTTTTGGGTTTACAGTCAAATTACTGTCCTGCCCTTAACGGTTGACTTTTCCTACATTAGCTAATAAATGGCGAGATTTTATCCCGGACCGCCAATTGTCTTCGTGTCTAGGCGCGTGTGGTGTTACCTAAGCACGCAACGCATGTTATCAGGTTCACATGACGCGTATAAAAATACGTTATAATCTCTGTACAATTTTTTTTAAATAAATCTTGACCGTTGATTAATAATAAAATCTTACAAAAAATATTAAGAGCTTCCATTTAATTTATAAATGATAATACTGTAATAAAAAATTAAATAATACATATTCATTTTGGTGCCTGTACTTTCTCCATTCATATGAGTCATAAAAAAATAACGTTGACAATCTATGATTATTTATTTATATTCTATTTTTTTATTAATATTAATTTTAACATAAATTAAAATTACTAAACAAGATGAACCGATTTTAAAAACATTCCAAATTATTTAGAATTTTTTTTCTATATTTAGTTGTGTTTTTTCTTTCTGATTTACGAGCTCTAAAATATCTTTTTCTTCTTTTAAAAATATTTTTTTTCTCATAAACCAACAAACCCTTCATCATTATATATATATAATCAATTTATTTTTCTTATATACTACAAACGTTCATAAAATCTTTTAATATATATATTGAATTATAATGAAAAGCTCTTATGAGTCATATAGTCATATCTAACCTTCGAAATATAAACCAATACGATCTTTACTGTAATATTTATTTTAACATATTTTATTTGTAAATTCTTTTAAATTATTATTATATTAAATTTAATATTTACATCATTATATTAATTGAAAGACAACATAATTGATTTATTTTTATGAATTATCAAATAAACTTTAAAAAGGAATTAAATACCACAAAAATTCTATCATTATCCAACTGCCAACTTTATATTGATTAACAAGTCATTATTGGTAAGTCGAAATTCTGAGATATATCATCTTTTTATTGTCTTTTGTGATAATGTTACCAGTTTAATAACTTAAGTTTAAAATACACATATTATGGTGAACTATCAAAGTTACCCCTAAACTTTAATTCGTAAAAGATAACTTTCTGAACTCCTCAGTATCTCCCCAAAAAAATTGTCTGAAAACTTGTATCTCTTTCTAAAAAAGTTGTCTCGTTCCAGAATCTGCACAAGAAGGTAACTAACTAATATTTATGATCTCGTGTATTCTCTTTTCTGTTTTCATGTATTTTCGATTTTTTGCATTCATTTATGTGTTGTAAGAATATGTATGAACATTTAATAGATCCGAGTATTTTTCATGTGTGACTAATAATATTTAAAGAAGAATCGAGCATATTTGTTATTGGACCGATGTTTTATATATTTTGAAAAAAAATCGATTATTTGAAAAAAATGCTCGATAATTTGAAGAATATTCTTGATCCCTTGAAAAAGTTCTCGATCCCTTGAAAAAGTTCTCGATCCCTTGAAAATGTTCTTGATCCCTTGAAAAAGTTCTCGACCCTTTGAAAAAGTTCTTGATCCCTTGAAAATATTCTCGATTCCGTGAAAAAGGTCTCGATCCTAAAAAATTCTCGAATCCTTAAAAAAGGTCTCGATCCCTTGAAAAAGTTCTTGAACCCTTTAAAAAGTTCTTGATCCATTTGGAAAAAGCTCGATCTCTTACAATAAGTTCTCGATCCATTTGATAAAAGATCGATCCTTTAGAAAATGTTCTCGATCCGTTTCCAAAAAGCTCGATCCCTTTGAAAATGTTCTCGAACCCTTACAAAAAAGCTCGATCCCTTACAAAAAAGTTTGATCCCTTTGATAATGTTCTCGATCCCTTGCACTTAATAAATATTTTTTAATTCTTAATAATTGTAAACTTAATTTATTTTTTAATTTGTTAATAATGGTTTGTGATGACGATTTTCACAGGACAATGGATCGGGTAAGAATAGTCATATCCAACTGTCGATGGGAGCAATTACCTGATGGAAGTCAGAGGTTTTTTGGTTCTGATAACCAAGGAATGTATGTATCAAAGAATATGACTTACGAAGAGCTGGTGTCGATCGTGCAAACTGTTGTGTAGTACGATGTGAACAAATACATTGTTGATCTACAATCTATATTAATCGTTCCCGAGACAACATGTCGCACATTTATAAGAAACGACGATAATGTTTTGTTTATGCTAGGAGAAGATAGGGTGATCCCTTAAGTATGTGTTAGTCTAATTGAGAGGGCAACAACAAATGTGATAGCTGAAGATACCTATGCTTGTGGAAACACCTTACAATTTCGATCGTCAGACGGAAGCAACCAATTGTTCACAGAAAGAAGTGGGAATGAAGAGCAGCAAAACTTGTGTGGTGTCCCAACGGAAGTAGCCGACCATGGTTATATTGTTGGATCTCAATTGGACGAGTTCTTTGGTTGTCAAATTGAAATAAATTCTGGGAAGTACAACCTCCAATACAATGAGATGTACAATGACATGAATAATGAGCAGAACAATGAACCGAATTTTGTGCCAATTCATGAGGTGGCTAATGAGGTAAATTTACATCCGATAAATAATGTAGCGAACAATGAGGAAGATGAAGAACTTGTCCAAATGGAAAGACGTGCAAGATGTGTACACATATGTAGTTCTAGTGCAGTAGATATAGCTAGGACCTCTGAGGTCCGACCTAATGTAACTGAAACTGATTCTGACAATGCCATAACTTGGGTAATTCCAGGAGCAGAATCGTACTGTTTTGGTATGGGTGGAAGTAGGAACTTGGTAGAAGATGAACGTACAAGCATGATATATAAAGGTCAATTTTTTCCTAGTAAAAAGGATTTAAAGAGATTGGTTAGGCATTTTGCAATGCGGCACAACTTCGAGTGGAAGGTGAAAAGGTCGAACAAGACAACATTACATCTATTTTGTTTAATGGACAACTGTACGTGGAAGTTAAGAGCGGTGAGGAAAGATGAAGCGACATACTTCCAAGTAATAAGTTTTGTCAACTAACACACTTGCCATTATAGGAGATTCACCGCCGACATCGACAAGCTAGTGCAGTCATAATCGGAGAAGTGGTTGTACCTAGATTGCAACAACAAGATGGTTGACTGATGAGTTCAAAGGACATAATCGCCAACATGAAAACAATGTATGGAATTCAAATCATGTACAGTAAGGCATATCAAGATCTCGATTATGCGTTGTCACTGACCTATGGAACGTATGAGGAAACCTTCCAACTACTGCCATCATTCGGTTAAGTGTTGGAAGAAAAAAATCCCTGAACAATCACTGACTTACAGTGCGACGAAGATGGTAAATTCCTCTACTTTTCATGTTGTTGGGTGCCTCACTTAGAGGATTCCGGAGGTGTCTGCGTCCAGTTATTGCCGTTGGTGGTAACCATTTAAAGGGAAAATTCGGGGGTACAATGTTTGTTGCAACTGCACAAGATGGAAATGAACAGGTTTATCCCATTGCTTTTGGCTACAGTGACTCAGAGAACAACCTATCATGGGAGTGGTTTTTGGATTGCTTGAAAGGTACCCTTGGCTATATAGATGATTTGGTATTCATTTCCGATCGTCATGCAAGCATTGAAACAGAGATTTGTAAAGTGTTTCTTTATGCCACCCATACCATATGTTGCTGGCACTTTTATGAAAATATTAAAAAGCGATATCATAGTTATCGTAATAATGGACAAAGCAGCCCAAGCATACACGGATTTGGAATATAACCGGTATATGGAAGAGTTACGAAACTTACACCTGAATGCATATGATTATGTAATACCGGTCCACACAAGTGGTCCCGTGTACACTGCCCCAACAGGAGGTACAGGGTGATGACAACAAATGATGCAGAATGCATAAACTCATGCCTAAAATTTGCACGACAACTGCCTATGTTGACTCTGGCAGAGTTCATTAGGATTATGCTACAACGTTTGTTTCACGATCGTCATAGCGCTGCACAGTTCATGTGTCATCAGTTAACTGATGCATCACATCTTATGATCCTAAAACGCGTAGAGAAGTGTAATTTTATGACCGTAAATCCAATTGACTAGAACATATTCTCTGTGAAGCGGTCTAGAAAACAGTGGACCGTTGACTTAGCTCAAAAAACCTGTACATGTAACAAATTCCAAATGGACCAGCTTTCATATTCTCACGCGCTCGCTGCCGCAAGGTACATCATACGTTTTAGTATACGGTTAATATTACTGCAACGTGAATCTCATTGTTTTCATTGTTTTTACTAAGATCAAAACATGGATTTTACATCCCTGTGTGCGGACTACTACAAGAGACAAACATTTATTGACGAGTGCTCGGTTCCTATTATGCCAGTTGGACATCCTTCCATTTGGGTTGTGCCATATGACATTGCTGAGAGGGTTGTTTTGAATCCAATCTCTAGGAGACAAGCAGGTCGCCCGAGGGCGAGTCGACATATCTCATCTTCGGAGAGGACAACTACACAAAACTGTAGAAGATGTGGACAACCAGGGCATAATTCCAGAAGATGTTCCAACCTAGCTTTGATTAATGAAGGTCCGAGCAGCGTTGTTCCTGAGGAATACAGACGCAAGTGTAGCATCTGTCATACAGTTGGTCATAACAGACAGACGTGCCTACTAAAGACTCTATCATGGAATGATGTTAGGCGAAATGAATGATGATAACATTGTGAAATTTTGTACTCGTATGACTTGTTCAATAGCTGAATTTCAATTTTAATTAAATAGGATTTCCAACTAGTGTTACACTTGTGATTTATGACAGTTGAAAATGAAACAAAAATTAAAATAAAATTTTATTTCAACGTAAACATTTTTATATAAAAAAATGGTACATATACAGAAGAATTACTACATAAAACTAAACGGGCTAGGAGTTTGAAAAAATCTCAACTGCCATCTTCTCCCGAATGATCTCCATATCGTCTTCCGACCAATCGAAATCGTTCATGTCCGCCAGTAAGTACTTGATCAATCTCAACGTGTGGGGACCACAATTAGCCCTACAGTAGGACATATTAACACGCGTTAATAAAACAATTTTTTTTTAATAACACAATCTCAAAGTAAATGAAAAAAATGTCTTACAATTTCTTCTGCTAGGGGATACGTGTTGCGAACACCATGTTGACTGAGAAGGGCTTATTCTTCTTGGCGAACGTCTCACGGTCAAGCGATCATGTAGTATGAAACCCGACCTGATGCAACATCGAGGGCAAAAACCAACGTAAGGGGGCTACCTACTGCTTCCGAATATTCACTGCGACATCCTGTCTCCAGGGGTCAATGATGAACATTATCCCAGAGGTGAGGTCGATAGTCACCAAGAGCCAATACTGGCGTCCAATGTTGCACGGTATCAGGACCTGTAAACGTAAAAAGATGGTGTTAGGATGTACAAATCCATTTATAACAAAAAATTACAAAGCAAGTAACACTTACCGTGTCAACCTCGTGCCACTGACGGCTTCCAATCGGGGCACCATCACGCACCATCGTAAGGTCCTCATTAGTCTACCAGGACCTTAGCACATTCCACCGTACCGTGGTGATCTCCCTGTGAGCATCACGAGGCATCATTCTCCTGTATTGGACCTCCAGATAAGACTATACAAATATTTAATAGACAAAAAATTAGTAATGTCTTACAAACTAATTTAAAAGCATGCGTTATCATTACTTTTGTGAAATACTTAAAAAAAACTGCGTATCCAAAATGTTGATCATTTGGTTGTACGCACTCAGGAATGCTCGCTGACGCTTCTGAAGAATATAGAGGTACGAGTCCATATGCTGCGAGTATATACATGTAATAAAGTGTTAGAATGTATCATATCTAAAACAAACATTAAATAGAAAATGTCCGGTCGCACGTATCTCGTTCTCCAACTCCATGAAGTTGGTCTGCATCCGTTGGAACCGTGCAACATCAACTGGCTCTAGCACGTCCATATCACGTCTACATTAATTTCCCTTTAGCAACACAATTATTTAATTGAATAGAAGAAAACTTGCCACCTAAATAGAAAAAATAATTACTTACCTTTCCCCGTTTATGTTCTTCTTGAAGGCTCGGTAAGCCTTCAATTGGTCACCTTTTACCAGTCTGTAGGGATCAAAAACGTGGTCCGAAGGCTGAAGTATTACCCTTGCCCTCTTCGATCAATAGGGATCTGTGTAGGGGCTGAGCAACTGTCAACCGCGCTTCAGTACGTGCCTCTCCAGTCGAACTCCCCCCGCTAGGATGTGCTGGGATGAGGAGCTCTGTCCCCCCTGAGGTTGGATAGATGTAGGGGGTGGAGGGGGTGGCTATCGCTAGATCGTTGGGGGCGATGGAGGGGGAGACTGCTGCTTGACCGATGGGGGAGGGGAAAAGGGAGGCAGCTGCTCGATTGATGGGGGAGGTGGAGGGGGAGGCTATTGCTCGACCGATGAGGGAGGTGGATGAGGAGTCTGCTGCTCGATCGGAGGGGGCGATTGTCGCTCGACCAATGAGCCTGCTGTTATACGTGTAACAGGCAATGTATCTTCGGTACGCTGGTGAGCCTCACTCTCCGGAACTGCACCTTCGGCATAAGGATCCTCCCGATGACCACTAATGCTGTCTGTCCCCCTGGTATATCCACTTGTCCTGTCTCCGGGAGTAAAGTCTGGATCAGGATCATGATCAGGTGGACCATCCCGGTGAGTATACGTCCTGATGCCCTGAACCCTCCCGATCAATGCGAGCAACTCCCGATGTTGCTCTTGTCGGTCCTCCTCGCTTTTCCGGATGATATCTAGCAACTCCCGGTGCTGCAACTATCAATCATCCTCACTCTTCCGGAGGGTTTCACGTAACTCGTTGAAATGATGTTCCCATGGGGCTTGAATTCATGTCAATATTGTTAGTACTAAAAAACTCAACAGGTCGCGTTAATAAAAATGAAACTATCATCTCAACTTACATCCACTTCACGTCCAACACCTGCACGGGAATCCTCTCTAGATGCACCAGGTTTGGTGGTGGTAAACCGAACCCTTCTATGCCTCACTCGCCGAGGAGCCGGCTCATATCTATCAATGTCTATGGCACTGAAACCCGGGCCCGATGGGTCAGAAACCTCTGTATCACTACGCCTCCCACCCCCACCCTCACCCTCACCCTCCTCCTCCCAACCCTCTCCACTACTCATACCATCAGTAGTCTGATTAGGGACAGACGGGAGATGAACCCTAGCCTCCTCTATATATAGGTTCCCCCCTCGCTTAGGCCTACGAAGTACGGTGCTCCCTCCTCAGCTGCTGTGGGCACGATTTCCTCCCTCACAAATATCTGAAAACTTAGTTAGAGGAATATCATTGTAAACATAGTAACTATTATAAAGATTAACAAATTAAATAAATACCCTAGCACTGAAAATCTTGGCATGCTTCTTCCCTCTAGGTTGTTTTGTCAACTCCCACTTCAACATACAAGGAGAAATCTCTGTGTCACCTCGAAAGCAAATATCTACATTAAAGATAAGAACGATCATAATGTCATAAAATTTGGCAACGAAATATAAAGTATGTTGTAATTCTAAGTTCATACCAATAAAGCATGGGATAGACTGTAAATGTTGTACCCCTCAACGGTATGTACAACATCGCCCTGTGACTCATGTCGTCTCTCCTCATGTCGCCGGGGTAACACATGCTTGAATGACACAATAGAATGCCTATAGATGTGGGCACCCTATGGGAAAGCATCAAAGACAGTGAGGTCTTCCACCAACCGAAACTGCCAAACTGGAATCTTAAATCTCTCGTCCACCCCTATCAATATCCAGTTTAGCATGTATATGAGGCATAACTTCACAACATCGTAGGCCTCCTAAAACTCTCTGAAGGTAAGAACAACCCTCAACTCCTCCAACGATACCTCATCGGTTCTAGGAAAGTACCGCTGATGTATGCCATTCTCCACTGCAGTATACAGACCAGTGTCCGGTACAACTTCAAAATGTAATCCGATGATAAGGCAAAATTCCACCTTCGAAAACCTCACCACTTGGTTCCCTAACAGGAACCGCATCTCATCTATTGGTCCGTCATGGTCTAACTCCCGCAACAACAGCCGATGGATAACACCACCAGAAAACTTTATCTCCCGGTGTATCGATATGAAATGCTAGGAACATGACGCCATGAACCGACGCCGATCCTCAACAGTAAAATCTTCTAGGACCCAGTTCAATGCATCGTCTATACGGGTGAGGGCTTCAAAATGGTCGTGTCGAGTCAATTTTCCTTTGAACCAATCTCCCTCTGGAGTTTTAAGGAAATCCTTCAACTTTCTCCTCATCTGCAATGTCACAGAAACAATACATAAGTAAACTAGAAAAAACTCGGTTCTTTGACATTTATTCTCGATCCTTTTAAAAACTTTCTCGATCCTTAACAAAATATTCTCGATCATTTGAAAATGTTCTCAATCCTTTGAAAATTTTCTCGATCATTTGATAAAATCTCGATCCTTTGTAAAATCTTCTCGATCCTTAGATCAAATTCTCGATCCTTTTAAATATATTCTCGATCCTTTTAAAAAATCTAGACCCATTGAAAAATATTCTCCATCTTTTCAAAAATAATCTCGATCGTTTGAAAAATATTCTCGATCTTTTTAAAATAATCTCGACGCTTTAAAAAATATTCTCGATCTTTTGAAAAATAATCTCGATCGTTTGAAAAATATTATCGATCTTTTTAAAATAATCTCGACCCTTTGAAAAATAATCTCGATCGTTTGAAAAATATTCTCGATCTTTTTAAAATAATCTCGATCTTTTGAAAAATAATCTCGATCGTATGAAAAATATTCTCGATCTTTTGAAAAAAAATCTAGATCTTTTGAAAAGAAATCTCGATCGTTTGAAAATTATTCTCGATCCATTTATCAAATTCTCGATCCCTTCTTAAAATTATCGATCAACAAATATGTTCGATTCTTTAAAAAATATTCTCGATTCTTAGTTAAAAATCCTCGATCTTGTTCCAAAAAACCTCGATTTCGTTAAAAAAATTCTCGATTTAAAAAACTCTTAAAATTATAATTCCTCGATACCCAAAATTTCAGCTTCGTCATCACATATTCAACCTAATTTCAAACCCTAACCTAAACCACAACCATTCTCATATCTCGTTTTCAACCCTAATCTACGGTTTTAATCTACAATACACAAGTCTAACATGCAATGACAGGTTATGAACTACAAAATCGAGAAAAATAACGAACATAAATTACCTCTGTCAATCGCAACAAATCTCGTGTATTATCGTTCTTGTTCCGGTCACTTTGATGTCGATTCTGTTGTCGTCGGTTTGTTTCTCACTCTAGCTTTTTTCACACTAACAAAACAACAACTTTCTCTCTTTTTCAACAGTTCGGGGTATTTTTATCCGATCACACTAAATGGTGTATTTTAAACATACATTAGTAAAATGATGATATTTGCACAACACACCCCCCAAATGGTGCCAATAATTTATTAACCCCTTATTGGTAATACTAGAAAATAACAACATATTTGATTTTAAAAAAAAATCTCATAAATAAACATCAATATATGCCTCATCTTAAAATAAAATAAATCATGCATCACTTTTTTTTATGGACAGAATTAATAAACTAGATAAAAAAAAGTATAAAAAAAGTTTAATGAAATATGTACATTTGTATGATCATAGTCTTTAAAAAAAATCATTATTTTATTATATAATAACCATATATTTCATGAGAAAATTTGATATTTGGAATATAACTAGGACTTATTATATCGACACCAATTCTTTTTAGTTGTGAAAATTTGTATTTGATGTGCATAATGTTTTACGTACATTGATAAGCCAGAATATTTTTGTTATTTAAAAAACAACATTCATTTTCCATAATTTGTTACGACCATAAATTTCCGTCATACTATTTTAATTTTCTAAAAGGTTTTAAACTGAATAAGCATATTCACATGCATTTATATTATTGTTTTTAAATCTGAGATTTTCTCTTATGATCCAATTTTTATCTCTTCTAAATGAGTGGTGCTATTGGCACGCCCCCTAGTGATTTATCTATTAACACCTCACATTCTTATTCTAAAACAAATATTATGGAAGAATTTGAGAAAGATATCAAATATCATGAAGAATTATGTAAGAATAACATAAAACATCTGTAAGAATTGTCTGAGAATGATATCAAGCATCTGAAAACAATCGTTGTGTTGAAACAATCCTGTTATTTTTTTTATTTTTTCTTTTTTCTTTTCCACCATGATATAAGAAGAAGAAAATAAACTCAAAAAAAATTAAGAAGAAAAAATAAATCTTTCAATTAAGGTGAGATGAAGACGTATACAGAGATCAGAGATGAGGTATTTTAAGTTTGAAAAATAAGTAAAAAATGATAGTTGTGAAAATAAATCAAAATTTTTAATAATTTTTTTTAATTTTTTTTAATTTTTTTTAATTAAACCAAAATTTAAAAAAATGGGGTATAAATAGACCCGATATGCCAATAGCACCCCTCTTTCTAAATACATTTCATCCCAAAACATAAAATTTAAAATTTTCTAAGAACGGTCCATTTTGATTTATCTTACACTTTTTAACGTTACGTTTTTTAGAACTGTTTTAAGGTTACTGTTATGTGATGAATTGGAAATAAAAAAAAAAACTCAACTTAAAACTTTTATCAAAAAATACCCAAAAAACAAAACAATAAAATATTGAACCCTTGTTTGATTTCAGAGTTCACCCTTGTTTATTTTTTAATGATCTGCGAGATCTCCATATCCACATTTTTTAAAAGGAAATCTAGAATCTCCATTAATAGATGGAGATGGATTATGATCCCTATTAATGGAGATATAAGATTTATGGTATTTTTTGTTGTCTTAATTTTTATTGATTGTTTTTATGGTATGTTTGTGATGATAGAAAAGAAGAAGATGGGTAGGAAAAGAAGAAAATGTTTTAGGGTTTGTAAACCATTAAAGAGAAAGAAAAATAATGTTGGAATATAAAACAATGTTTGTAGTATCTTTAGAACTTTCAAATTATTTTAATTTAGGTTAAAATTGTAATTAAAAAAAAGTTAAAATGGAGTGTAAAGACATTGAGTTGATTATCATCGGCATCACTCTTTAAATTTTTGAGAGGATTGCCAATCATCTCCCGATTTTTGATAAAATACCGTATCAAACCCTCTTAATTGGAAAATCAATAAAATTCTTATGTCTAGGGAATAGGGGTGGCAATATGGGGCTATCATGTCGTGTTTGTATAAACTCAAACATGTCCCGTTAACTTTTTGTTCAACTCGAATACCACCCATTAAACTTATTATATCATAACTCGAAACTCAAACATGATCCATTAAATTAATGGGTTACCCGATAAGACACATTTAACCCATTAATTTATAAGTTATGATTCTTACGGTGGAGAATACCAATTTAATTAAAGAGTAATTCTATGCTATCCATTTTTTTTTTCAAATTCTTTCTTAAATATGATTAATATGTGAGGTGTCAACATCACATCACTTACCATATAATCTCATGATTTATAAGATATTGACACCTTACATATTATACATATTTGAAAAAGAATTTGAAAAGTTTGTCATTACTCTTAATTAAAATAATGGAGAATACAATTTTTTTTTTATGATACTTGATCTTGAAGACTTACACTATTTGATAAGTCATTATCAGTAAGCCGTGAAAGAGAGAAGGAATAGTTTTAAGATTTTGGCATTGATTTGTTAAAGCAACACGTATTTAGGATATTTTATAATCAAATTAATATTAGCGTTTTCATTTTTCCAATTGAAAGTTTACCAAGTAATGAAAAGAGTATATAAATCCTTGTGTTTAACATACCACAAATATTTTAAGAAGCTTATTGAATTTGCCGGCCAAATCATTAAAACAGCCGAAAATTGTTTAAAAACAATATCTAATAAGGAATCTCCAATAAAATTCCCAAAAATTCTACATTAGTTTAATAATCACTCCTTTAATTATTAAAGGAAAATAAAAAGAAAAGATTTAAAATGAATAATAAAAAAATTGCAGAGAGAGGCCTTAAACATGACATGACATGACATGAAGAGGAAATGAAGAGGAAGTAGTTTGTGTAAACAAATAATTTGTTTAAGGTTTTATTTTAACAGAAGATGTTGGAAGAGGCGTGATTGGTTTACTTAATGTGAAACATTGGGATGCCCCTTCATGTGACCAAATATTAGTACATGCCCCACGCTTTCATCGATCATAATGTATCTTCCGTGACATCAAATTACCATACTGTCCCTGGTTAATCTCCTTATGATTTTCTCTTTTAAAAAAGTGTCAAGAGAATATTTAAGATTAGAAAAGAAGGATTTGACTAGCTTAAAAAAAGATGGACAAGATTATGACTCGAACACAGGGGCAGACCATGGCAGAGGCTAGCAGGAGCTATGCCTATAGGGATTTCGATTCATATAAACTAACATGCGTATGTATATAATTAATCCGAAAATTTAATCTAAACATGTTCCTATAACATATTTAATCAAACCATAAGTATATAATGCTAACGCATGTCAATTCAAGAGAAAAGTGAGATAAGAGAAAGTAGAAGCGTACTTGAATCCATTACAGACGGTTGGTGGACGCGTTATGATCTTCCAAATTATCACGACATTTCTTGAACTCTACAGTGTTCTATTTTACTATGTTGATGGGGATACAGACAAAATAAAAGTATCGTGTAATTTGGGGACCATAACCCTATATATATAATAATCAAATTATTATATGTTTGCTATTTCTAATTCGACCCCTCATCAAATTAGAAATAACACTCTGGTATCTACACATTAATACCATGACAATTATACCCTTATGCCGTAATACTTTAAATCTTAATTAGATTACTTTAATTTAGGCTTAACCAAAAGATAACACAACACATTTAATATTTACATGTATGGCCCCATATGATGGAATTTTCCAACAATCTCCCATTGGGCCACATATGTAACCTTACAAATGTGTATGACTTTATGAGCTCCAAAATTTTGCTATTACAATTTTAGGGTATATCCAAACAATCTCGTCCATTGATTATGTTGATATATGATCAAAGCAGTTTTCGTCACATTTAGCGTGACTAAACCCATCAATGGTCACGTATACCAACATAACCAAATGACATAGATCAATCATGGATGCGTAGCATGGAAATTACATGCAATGTGATCTATACATGTCTATTCCAACTGGTCCAACTTTATTCCTTAGTGAAATCAATACTTAACACAATGTAACAGTGTAAGGATCTCGATTTTATGATTGACTTATTTCATGACAAACCACACCACATTGGGGATGTTTATGTAATGAGTAGCTTAGGTCCTCATTGGCAAGCTTCCAAGCATCTCTATGACTTCAAGAGCAAAAAGGTATATTCACTTGACTTTACCTCTTGAAGAGTTTAGGTGCACACACACACACACACTTCATGCATGCTTTGTTTTATCTTGCATTTGTGTTGTCTATTGTTTATTTGTGTGCATCTTTTCACAATAACACTTACATGTATTTGAGTTGTTGTATGTGACTTCATGCACTTCATTCTTAGTTTTAAGTGTGGTTTTGTGTGTTGTTTGCGCTTGCACGATGGTGTGCTTGCCTTAGCACATTAAGTGACCATTTGAAAAGGTCTCATTCTTCTCTTGGTTTGGTTATTTGGAGTAAGGTGTCTAGTTTCAAAAGAGTTGATTTCAATGATTTAAATGTTTTTCAAAACTAACCTTTGTATGGTCTTGTGATCATAACTTTTTATATAATGCTTCAAAATAAGTTTTGAAATTTTTCGCACATACTAGACACCCATACCTTTCTAACGATATATTATTCGTAATATTTCATGGCCATTTGTATTGGTTTTGAAATCTCCAAAGTGACCACAAAAACAGGGCAACTCTATTGTTGTCCGTTTTTGACCTTTGGTCACTCAAATGACCATAACTCTTTCTACAGACATCTAAACCATGTTTTGTAAATTGGAGTAGATATTATACTTCCATACATTTCCAACGGTATATTATATGAAAGGTTTCGATGTCGTTTGGTCACGTTTTAGGTTGCTCAAATCTCGAGTTGTTGTGCTGTCGCGGTTGTCTAAGCAACACCTTATACGCGACACTTTGAAAAAGTTGCTATTGCATGATTCATCGCGGTTGTCCATGACGACATCCTTTGAGGTGACAGTCTGCCCTTTCGTGCACTCATTGTTTTGTTCTCTCTCACATATATATATATATATATATATATATATATATATATATATATATATGTTATCTTTTTCCCCATTTATAATTAGAGCTTAAAGAACACATTTTTATAGTGAGAGAACCTCCATTTGAGAGAGAAAGCTTCAAGCTTTGTGTTTGACTCTCCAAACCCCAAACCCATCTTCATCTTGCATTTCAAGCATCTTGAAAAGGCCCGAGTAGTAGAGAAGGAGGTGCTCACGCCAAGAATAGTGGATAAAGGGATATCACTAGGGATTGAACCAAAAGTGGTGAGTGATAGTGGTCATAGCCTGAGGTTATTGAGAGTGAGACTCCGAGTATCATTTGAGGGTGTAAATTTTTACTCATATAGTGAATTTTTGCGATCGGTGTGGATCACTTGACAGCCCGTGGTTTTTTCCCGTTTGAAGGGTTTTCCACGTATACATCTTGTGTGTTTTTATATTTACCGCACTTTACACTTGATGTTGTATGTTTGTTTTATTGGGTGAATTTTGAATATTGATTAGTCAAGAAAATTTGGTAATTGACTTGATTAAAACCTATTCACCCCCATCTAGGTTATTAGACACAGGCTTTTAAGGTTATTTCAATTGGTATCAGAGCAGATTCCTAGACATACTTAGGTGATCCAAGTGTTTGCGTGTCTTGCATTTGTTTGCATTTGATTGTTGCATTCATCTCATTCATTAAACATTATAAGTGGCATTGAGATGTTAGCGGGAGATTTGACCTCCAAAATTGAGAGGGAGGAATATGACTCCGATGGGGAGATGCCTCTCATGGTTGAGAGATTTAGGAGATTCATAAAATCTCACAAGAAGAGTATGACCTCTAATGTGAAGGAAGAGAAGAAAATGAACTCCAAAGAAATGGAGGTAAAGAAGAAGACCTTGTTCAAGAAGAGTGAAGAGGACTCTTCCAAAGGTGAAAGGCATGTGCCTAACTTCACAGCCTATGAAGCTTCTTATGTGGAAGACTTTGATGAAGGCAACATGGTCTTGAATCTTGACTCTAATATAGAGGAAAGGGTTGGTGTGGCAACACGTGACCAAGGCAAATGCCTTAATGAGGAAATTGACTCAATTTATGAGTGTCAAGTGACTCTTCTCAAAGCTTTGAAGAAAAATGAAGAGCTCTTCAAAGAGAATGAAACTTTGAGAATGTGGAAGATTTCATCGGAGGAAAAGATCCGTACTCTTAAAGAAAACAAGTAAAATTATCAAATTCAACTTTATTGGTACAGAGATATCATGGATGAGCAAATGGAAAACATCTCCATTCTTATCTCTTAATTGAAGACCATGGAGATGAAGACTTCCATTGATGACTCCTTAATGGTAAAGAAGATTGATATGTCCAATTATGAGAATGAGATTGAAGATTGCCACCAACAAATGAAGGCAATGAAGGATGAGTTTGCCAATAAAGAAAACTCCTTAAATATTGTCAAGGAAAGAGAGATGAAGTGCCTTGAAGAATTAAAGAAGGCCAAGGTCAAACAATCTCAAGCTTAAGGAAAAAGTAAGGCTTCATCCAAGCAACTTTCAACTCAAGGAAAGTCCACACAAGCCTTGACAACTCAACCAAAGCCTAGGCAATTCAAGAAGAATGGACAAGTCCTTGAGAAGTCAATCATCTCCTCCAACAAACCAACAATAAGGAAATGAGGTGATCAAAAGAAGCATGACCAACTAATGAGGCAAGATCAACCGACTCAACCACCTCAAGCTAGACCATAAAGGTGCCACCAATCGGCTCAAGCTCCAAGGAGAAGAAAACTGATGCACCATCAAAGACAACCTCATCAACATGGCGATATCCGGATGAGATCACAATGCAATGGTATGAATTCTTTCTTTATACCTACTTGTCATTTTTGTGGTATGATTGGTCACTTAAGACCAAATTACGTTAATTACATTAAGAGGTGTATATTAGAGAGCATGAAAGAAAAACAGTTGAAAAAGAGGGCAAGTTTGCATGAACATAGGGATTCTAGAAAATTGTTTATGACCACTAAAAATGAAAAGTGGAACGTCGGTGGGTTAGAAAGAATGAACCCGCTTGCCTTAGTGCCCATGAGACACTCGTAGACTCATCTAGGTCCAATGGACTTTTTAGGTCTATAAAGGTTCATGCCTCCCATTGACTTGGTTGGATTTGACCCCATTTGGGGAGCTCAAGCAAAGATAGCAAACTTGTATGATTTGCTTGTCAGGTTTTAGATTGTGTTGTGATTAATTCCATATCAAAATGATGTTTACTTGTAATGATTTAGTTGTTTAGGTTTATGATGATTCAAGCTTCAAAGAAGAAATAACAACTAGTAAAAGCAAGTTCAAAGTCTTCAAAGAGAAAGGATGCTATATGGTTCTACAAAGGTATATTAAGACCTTATCTTTCTCTTACAAGGCTTAGGCACACACATACAATTCATACATTTGTGTCCCTGTATAGTTGTGCACCATTATAGGCACACATATACAATTCATTCATATGTTTTCCTGTATCATTGTGCCCCATTTATAACACATTCACACACTTGAAGATGAATGCTCATGCATTGGTATGAAAATAACATGTTTTGGAAAATGCATGATTGGAAACTATCTCTATGTAGTTTGCATTCTAGTGTGAATTGTGTTTGTATGTGTATATATTTGTATAACATGGATATTGAACTTGATTTTAGTCTTAAATCATTCTTGATTGAGTTTCGGTCATTTTGGTTACTCATACTATTGATTTCAAGTTCTAAGTCAAAAGATACTACACTTTCAACTCATGTTGCATACATTGTCTTCGTCTTCATATATCGAGTCAAATTATTATTTTTTGGGTTGAGTATCTTATATGTCCATGTCCGTGAGAGAGTTATGGTTCATAATCAACAAACATATTCAAATTCTGAGTTTGGAGGCCGGAGAACGGTCGAAGAACGCGAGGGGAGCGCACGAGGAAAAGAAGTGCAACCAAGCACTCTTTCCCGAGATGATGCGTGGCCATCTCGAGCCAGAATGCTTGCTGCCCCGAGATGCCAATGCGCCATCTCTGGCAGCAAGTGTGCTTGGTGCACTTAAGGTCCTTTTGGTCATTTTTCTTGTATTCTTTTCCCTCTCTTTTATATTTCCCTTCCCTCTCATATTTCATTCTAAGAAGAGATTCAAAATTTGAGTGCAGAATTTTCTCCCAAATTTTCTCACCTTCCAAACATCATAACTTCTTCATTTGAATTCTGATCTGAGTGATTCAAAGTTGAGAGTGTTTGTATATTCATCCTCCATTTTTTCTCTGAAGGTTTGAGTTGGTTTTATTGCTATTTTTGGAGTCTAATCTCACAAAAACGGGACTGTACCAAATCAACTAAGGTATTGATTTTCTCTCAAAGTTTTCTTTAAAAACTTGGTCAATTGCCTTGGGTTTTCTTCTTCAACATATATACGTGTCTTGTGATTATTTTGATTTGAGTTTTGAACTCATTTAAAGCTAGATTGAGTTTCAATTGAAATCTCACATGTTGAGTTAGGTTTTGATTTTGCTTATGTTCTTACATGTTTGAGATTGTATTGTGCTATCTTTAATTCGAGGACTATTTGATGATCTTTAATTGATTGATTTTGTGAAAAATAGTTCCTCACATGTATTAGGCTATCTTTGGCCAAAATCTCACTATAATACATGTGCTTGTGTTCTTTTGAGCTATTCATGTGCTTTGTTGAATATATGAATAGGAAATATGCTCTAGAACTCTTGCTTTAATCTAAATGACTTTGTTACATGATTTTAGCATATTTTTGGTATATGAGATTTAAACTTGATTATGTATTAATTGAACATATCTTATGAATCAAGTTTTAGATCTATGAATGTATCTAGGTTGTAATTAATGTTGAATATATCTTACATGATCTAGATGGATTAAACATGCATGATTTACTAGACAACATTTGTTATGTGCATTCATGCTTATGTCTAGTATTTTCCATAGGATGTGTTGATCATAACATTCTATGTTGCGTGCTTGTTTGCGTTTTGCATTCATGATCACCTAGATGCCTTGTGAGAAGGAAGTCTTGACAATAGGTGTGAGACCTATGTTGTTGAGTATGGAAGTCTTGGCAAGAGGTGGGAGACCTCGGAATGTCAAGCAATGAAGTCTTGCCTAGGATCGTGAGGATCTGGAAGGGTGAGCAAGGAAGTCTTGCCTAGGGTCTTGAGGATCCGGAAGGGTGAACGAGGAAGTCTTGACAAGAGGTGTGAGGCCTCAAAATATTGAACAAGAGGGTGACATATTCATGAGTCGGATAGAAGGGTAGTTTCTAGGTCACTTGAGAGATTGTACTTGTCTTATCTACTAGTAGATTTTGTTTTCTGGTGGTTGCTAACCTGTGGATGTTTCCTCTTTAGAGGTTTACCACGTTATATCTTGTGTCAACTTTTCTCTATCCCTATCTCTCTTATATTTTTATTAGTTATTTGAATACTATGGATAGAACTTTATATGTAAGTTGACTTCCTTTCTATAATATAAATTGTGTATGTGTTATGGTTGCTTGTTTGTATCACACTTTACATGTTTTTTATATTGATTAAGTGTCTTTAATTGATATATATATATATATATATATATATATATATATATATATATATATATTGTGATACAAGCAATCTAGAGGGACAAACTTTTGTTTGTTTCTATAGGAGTCGAAAAAGGTGTCTAACCTATTCACCCCCCCTCCAGGTTAGCCTTGAGCATTTAACCGTGTTTGTATTTTCATTGCTATAAGTAAAAAGTTGATTAATTTTTTGCTCTTTTATTAATTGCTTGAGATTCTTGGTTGCACATATATACTTACATGTTTCTTTTAATAAGTGTGCACCATTGCTTTACTTGCAAACCATGTCATATTTATGCTCAAACATGCATTTTTGGACTAGGAAAATTGATTGGGATTTACATTTGAATGACCTATAATTTATCTCCATGACATGTGAACTTGCTTATTATGACATGCTTAAAATGATATGCATGAGTTGAGTTTGATTGCTTTAATGCAAATGTGTATGAGTGCAAATGAGAAGACTAATCAATAAGGATCTTGTATCAATGTAATTGATAAGGATTTTATATCCAAATCAGTATTATCTCTTTTCTTAATGGTGAAACAAGACTACTACCATACCTATAATTATCCGGAAAAATAAAAAAGGGAGCAATAGTCGCTCATGTCTTGATTTGCTTTTAAGGACTGATATAGTTGCTTTATTTTCAAATTTTTTGAAACTATATCTTGTTTGCTTATGACAAAAGGGTACAAATTGGTTTGATTTCTTTTGGAAACCCTTTTGATGTTTGCTTTGCCAAATACCATTGCTTGAACTTGAATGCTACATGTCTTGCATGCAAAGCAACAATTTCACACATTTTCTTTAAATAAAACTCCTTGAATCTCTCTCAATTATTTAAGTTGCATAAAGTTTGTGTATATGATTATGCAATGAAATCGTGCTAACAGCTCTCTTTGCTAAAGCAACCCTATAGGGGGAGCTCCTTTTCCTATCTCATGACAAAAAGAGGGAGAAGTCTTGAGAAATATAGGGGGGACATTGGTTATGCTTTGGGGAGAGATCATGAGAGAGTAACCCATTTAAGGGGACTAGTGCACATGCATTTATTTATATTGCTTTGTTGAGTGCAATTGCTTTTTATGTTTGTTCACCTCACATGCACTTGTTCTTGGAAAGTTATTTCTTACTATTGTGTGTAGGTATGATGATCTACGAAGAGATTGAAGACCTTGAAGACTTAGAATATTAGGTATATCTTTTTGTAACGTAGAATGGACTCTCATGGACAATAGCTAGATTTTATTTTTTATTTTTGTGAGGAATTATTTGTGATTGGTTGTTTTGTCATGAAATAGCCAAAGGGGGGATTGTAAGGACCTCGATTTTACGATTGACTTATTTCATGACAAACCACACCACATTGGGGATGTTTATGTAATTGGTAGCTTAGGTCTTCATTGGCAAGCTTCCAAGCATCTTCATGACTTCAAGAGCAAAATGTATATTCACTTGACTTTGCCTTTTGAAGAGTTTAGGTGCACACACACACTTCATGCATGCTTTGTTTTATCTTGCATTTGTGTTGTCTATTGTTTATTTGTATGCATCTTTTCACAATCACACTTATATGTATTTGGGTTGTTGTATGTGTCTTCATGCACTTCATTCTTAGTTTTAAGTGTGGTTTTATGTGTTGTTCATGCTTGCACGATGGTGTGCTTTTCTTAGCGCATTAAGTAACCAATTGAGAATGTCTCATTCTTCTCTTGGTTTGGTTATTTGGAGTAAGGTGTCTAGTTTCAAAAGAGTTGATTTCAATGATTTAAATATTTTTCAAAACTGACATTTGTATGGTCTTGTGACCCTAACTTTTTATACAATGCTTCAAAATAAGTTTTGAAATTTTTTGTATAACTTAGACACCCATACCTTTCTAATGGTATATTATTCGTAATATTTCATGACCGTTTGGATTGATTTTGAAATCTCCAAAGTGACCATAAAAATAGGGCAACTCTTTTGTTGTCCGTTTCTGACATTTGGTATCTCAAATGACCATAAATCTTTCTATAAACATCTAAATCATGTTTTTTAAATTGTAGTAGAAATTAGACTTCCATACCTTTCCAACGGTATATTATATGAAAGTTTTCGATGTCATTTCCTCACATTTTGGGTCGCTCGAATCTCGAGCTATTGTGTTGTCACGTGATTCATCGCAGATGTCCATGACGACATCCTTTGAGGTGACATCCCGCCCTTTCGTGCACTCACTATTTTGTTCTCTCATATATATATGTTATCTTCTTCTCCATTTAGACCTAGAGCTTAAAGAACACATTTTTAGAGTGAGAGAACCTCCATTCGAGAGAGAAAGCTTCAAGCTTTGTGTTTGACTCTCCAAACCCCAAACACATCTTCATCTTGCATTTCAAGTATCTTTTAAAGCATGAATTTTCTTTGATTGGTAAGTAGAACCGCCATTAAAGTTCATTTATTGTTCTACCTTACCAAGACATGTCATTTATTGCTTAGATTAACATTTCTTCATATTATTTGCATATTCATTGAAGTCATGACATGTTTGGGGTTTGTATTGTGATAGCTAATTTAGGTCATATTTGCCCTCTTGTTAATTAGGTAATGTTGATTGCATTTGATGATTGCATTTATTGACCATGCCAAGTTTATTAACAACTTGTGTTGAAGTGACTTTGTATGATAATTAGATTATAATATTGCATATCCATATCTAGTTAAGTCTTTATGTATTGCATTTAGACATTATTGGTTATGTCTCATTGATTGCATTTATTGATTGTAAAATTGCCCTTGATTATTTGTCATGACAACTTGTGTTGGTTGGACTTTTATTTACAATTAGGTTGTTAGATTTTATCTACATCTTATTGAGTCCTTATTTGTGGGCATATAGGCATTGTTGATAACTAGGATGCTATATTGCATTATCTACATTTAGTTAAGCATTTTGTGTTTGGTCTTACACATAATTTCATTTGAGCATAGTGTCATATATACACTTAGACCATATACTCTTCATTGAGTCAAAGTATTGTTGAAGTTGCACAAGCAAGAAAAGCCTTGCAACCAAGGGTGGGTTGGCAAGCAATTGGTCGGGTATCCACTGTAAAAGGCCCAAGCGGTAGAGTATGAGGTGCTCACGTCAAGAGTAGTGGATCAGGGGATATCACAAAGGATTGAACCAACAGTGATGAATGGTAGTGGCCATAGCCTGAGGTTGTCGAGAGTGAGAGTCCAAGTATCACTTGAGGGTGTAACTTTTTACTCATATAGTGGATTTTTACGATCGAGTGTGGCTCACTTAACAACCCATGGTTTTTTCCCGTTTGGAGGGTTTTCCACGTATACATCTTGTGTTTTTTATATTTCCGCACTTTACACTTGATGTTGTATGTTTGTATTATTGGATGAATTTAAAATGGTAATTGACTTGATTAAAACCTATTCACCCCCTCTAGGTTATTAGACACACACTTTTAGGGTTATTTTCAAACAGAGTGTAATTAACCGAATACTTTATTTCTGATTAGAAAAATATCCAAATACATAAATGCATAAGTATATCCAAAATCAAATATAGAGCAATAAAATACAAAATTATACAAACTCCTACTATAATGTGATATCCTCACACAAAATAACACCCATATAAGCAGTGTGCTCATGAAATACCTTGGGTGGTAATCCCTTTGTAAGCGGATTCGCTATCATGGAGTTTTTCCCAATGTGCTATATGGATATATGTCCACTCCGCACTCTTTCCTTCACAACTAGGAACTTAATGTCAATATGCTTTGACCTAGATGAGCTCATGTTGTTATTAGAATATAGCAATGATGACTTATTATCACAATATAGTTTGAATGGTCTTTCAACACCCTCTAGAATACGCATCCCAGTGACAAAATTCCACAGCCATATTATATGGTTGGATGCCTCATAGCATGCTATAAACTCTGCTACCATGGTGGAATAAACTATGAGTGTCTGTTTGGCACTCCTCCAAGAAATAGCTCTACCGGCCAACATGTATATGTAGCCTGATGTGGATCCCCGACTGTCTTGGCATCCAGCATAATCGGAGTTAGAATACCCTATGATCTTCAATTGATCCGATCTTCTATATGTGAGCATGTAATCTTTTATTCTCTTTAAATACCTCATAACTCGCTTGACTTCTATCCAACGATCCATGCCAGGGTTACTTAAATATCTGCATAACATACCAACAATGTATGTTATATTCAGGCGCGTACACACCTGAGCATACATTAGACTCCCTACAGCCGATGCATAGGAAATCTTTTGCATTTCCTTAGCTTCAAGGTTACTTTTAGGGCACTGATTGAGACTGAACTTGTCTTCCTTAGTGACAGGGGTGTCACTTAGTTTGCTATCTTGCATGCCAAACCTTTGAAGCACTGTATCGATATAACTTCTTTACGATAATCCAAGAATACCCCGAGAGCGATCTCGTTGTATCTGGATCCCTAATACAAAGGAGGCGTCACCGAGATCTTTCATCTCAAAATTATTTGATAGAAATCTCTTGCTTTCGTGTAAAATGCCTATATCATTGGTGGCAAGCAGTATGTCATTGATATATAAAACCAAGAATATATGCTTACTCCTACTAAATTTGTGATACACACAATTATCAACAACATTTATCTCAAAACCAAACGAGATAATCACTTGATGAAACTTGTGGTACCACTGACGGGAAGCTTGCTTGAGCCTAGATGAACTTTGTCAATTTGCAAACCATATTCTTTGGGTCTCCCGACTCAAAGTTTTCTGGTTGCACCATATAACGTCAATGTCACCATTGAGAAACACCGTTCTGACATCCATCTGATAAAGCTCAAGGTCAAAATGTGCAACAAGTGCCATGATTGTCCTAAAAGAGTCTTTCGTTGAAACCAGAGAGAAAATCTCTTTATAGTTAATCCTTCTTTTTGGGTAAAGCCTTTAGCTACAAGACGAGCCTTAAACCTCTCCATATTACCTTTTGAATCCCTTTTGGATTTAAATATCCATTTACAACCAATGAGCTTCACACCTTCTGGTAATGGGACAAGTTCCCAAACCTTATTATCTTGCATAGACTTATACTCCTCATTCATGGCATCAATCCACTTTTGAGAGTTGGAACCCTGCATGGCTTGATGGAAGTTGATTGAATCATTTTCCATCATTCCAATGTCTTCCTCATGTTCCTAGAGAAAT
This sequence comes from Dipteronia dyeriana, assembly GCA_032871835.1. Classification (NCBI taxonomy): domain Eukaryota; kingdom Viridiplantae; phylum Streptophyta; class Magnoliopsida; order Sapindales; family Sapindaceae; genus Dipteronia; species Dipteronia dyeriana. Next base: position 84,073,379 of record CM065296.1, on the reverse strand, counting down.
ACTTAAAAATCGTCCGGAATAACATTTCTCCTTTCTCTAGTGGATTGCCTTAATGGCATTGGTTCTTGAGCTTATTGAGTTTGTTCATCAAGAACAATTACCTCATCTTGAATGAGGGGTTGTTCAACATTGTCCGGTTAAGGATCCAGATTCGCTTCTTGATCAATGACATGTATAAAAACTTGCATATTGTCAAAAGCAATAATGGGAATCGAAACTGATTCTTCCTCAAAGGCAATGTCTCTAACCACCTTATTTCTCCCACAAAACTCTATATCCTCAAAAAATGTTGCAGTTCCCGTTTCAAAAATTGACATGAGTGTGGGATCATAAAACTTATAGCTCATTGATCGCTCAGAGTAGCCAATGAAGTAGCTGCTCACAGTTTTGGAGTCCAATTTCCTTTCATGTGACCTATAAGGCCTTGCCTCAGCTGGGCATCCCCAAATGTGAAAATGCTTTAGACTTGGCTTTCTGCATGTCCAAAGCTCATAAGGTATTTTTACAGCTGCTTTAGTTGGCACTCAGTTCAGAATATAAGCTGCTGTTTTGAGTGCTACTCTGGTGGAATGACAAATTATACTCCTTACCATATCCTTAAGAGTTCGGTTTTGCCTTTCAGCTACACCATTCATGCTAGGTGATCCTAGCATGGTGTACTATGGGATGATTCCACATTCCTATAGGAATTTAGCAAGCGGTCCTGGACGTTGTTCACCTGATCCGTCATATCTGCCGTAGTATTCACCATCAAGGTCATACATAATTCTCTTTATTCTTTTGTTGAGTTGGTTCTCAAATTCAGCTTTAAATGTTTTGAACACATCCAAAGACTGTGATTTCTCATGAATGAGAAATAGGTACCCATAAAGTGAGTAATCGTCTATGAATGATATAAAATACTGTTGGCCATTCCAGGAAGCTGTATGGAATGATCCACAGATATCCGTGTGTATCAATTCTAAGACGTCTATAGTTTTGTTGGCACCTAATTTCTTTATTTTGATTTGTTTTCCCTTGATGCAATCAATACAAACATCAAAATTTGTAAAGTTAAGCGAATCTAAAATCCCATCAGACACAAGCCGCTCAACTATAGTCTTAGAGATGTAACCTAAGCGTTTGTGCCATAATGTGGCTGAATTTTCTGTGCTAAGTTTGCGTTTACTACCTCATGATTCCACATGCAAGGTTTTATTAAAAGAAATGATTGTATCAAGCAAATATAAGTTGTCATATACACATAGAGAACCGGTTCCAACAACATTTGAATTTATAGATAAACTAAATTGATTGTTTCCAAATGAGCAATAATAACCAGACTTGTCCAATTAAGAAACTGAAACCATATTCCATCTAGAAGACGGTACAACAAAAGTATATGATAAATCCAAATAATAACCAGTTCCTAATAACAACCTAAAATGCCTTATCGCCTCCACTTCTACCGATTTGCCATCGCCCATAAAGATGTTTCTTTCAGCATCACTTGGCTTTCGGTAGCTCAGGCAACCCTGCATAGAAACACTGATGTAAGTAGTAGCACCAGAATCTAACCACCACATGTTTCTAGGTACAAAAGCTAAATTTACCTCAGAACAGGCCAAAGTAAGGAACGTACCTTTCGTTGCACACCAAGCGTGATACTTGGTACAATCCTTCTTCACATGTCCAGGCTTGTTACAAAAGAAACAATCCTCTTCATCCTGTTGATGTTTCTTTTGAGTTGGACCCTTCATAGCTTCATTATTCTTTCTCTTTTTGCCCTTATCCTTAGAGGTGCTAGCCAAATGAGCACTTTCGGTCCTGTCTCGTTTCATTCTCTCTTCCTCTTGCACACAGTAAGAAATGACTGTATTGTGCATGAAGTGATATTAATACCAAATGCACGAGCAAGTCGTCAGACAGCTCGAGCTTCAATGCCTTAAGCTTAGAAGCAATATGAGATATTTCCATAATGGATTCCTTAATGTTCCCTTTGCATTTGTACTTCATAGAAATCAAGCTTTGTAAATGCGTGCTTGTTTCTGTGTTATCATTTTTTTTTTGCAAAATGCTTTTCAATTTCGGCTATGAACTGTTTGGCTTTGGTTATCTTTTTAGATACCGCACCTCTAAATGCCTTCCGAATGCCGCACTTGATGATCATAAGACTCATGCGATTTGAGCGATCACACTTCTTTAAGTTCTTTCTATCATCAAGAGATTGCATCCGTAAGAGAAACGGGTTGCTTAACTTGAAATGCAAGGTCTAGATCCATGCAGCTGAGAACAATTTCTATGTTTTTCTTCCAATCCTTAAAGTTTGTCCCATTAAGTACATGTATAGAGTTGATATTAGCAGATATAGAAGAAACACACTAGCTGTAAAGAGAACAAAACAAACATACAAACATGCTCACATTAATAACCAAATACAATAATCAACAAATTCAAATAATGGTAAATCCCATATCAAGGTACCTAGCACATCATTGATATCAAGTCTTTAAGCAGTAATATTAATTGTAAGTGGTACTCTTGTTGTAGTAATCAAACATTGACAATAATTAATGTCAAATAATAAATCTATCTTTGGATCAACTTATTATTCACATGTAAAACTTTATAATCGTTACATATTTACCACCACAGGTGTACATGCAATTAAGCGAAGTATTAACCTTCCTTTGGGCTGGCTAATACCCGCATGAATTTACACACACACAAACATCCAACATCCCTCACGAACATTCTACACAAGAGAGGTCACTTTGGCGATATCTTGTTTCAATTAGCCCATTTAGAATGATGGACCACCTTATTTACCATAAAAGATATACCTAAATATTTGAATTTGAGTTGATCTTTAAAATAAAATAAAAATAAAAATTTATTTTATTTTATCAAAATTACAAAACTGCCCTTGATTTTATAAAATTACAGAAAGTCCTTTCAAGTTTCAATAATTAAAATTTGGCCCAAAACTTTTGAAAATTATAAAATGACCCTGTCACTTTTCATTAATTATAAATCTGATCCAAAACTTTTTGTAATTGCAAACAGGCCCATGAATTTTTGGTAATTATAAATCGACCCCAAAACTTTATCAAAATCACACAATGACCCTAAAAATTTACAAAACAGTCCCTAAAAATATCTAATTTTCAAGAGAAGGGCCTGAGCAAAAATTAACAAAAAAACCCTAGTTCTTTGTCGCTTAAACCTCCACACCGTCGTCAGAAGGCACCAATGAACGACAGAGCAACCAGTCGACGACCCACAAACGTGGATCGAAGTGACAAATCGATCCAGAACTGATCTAGGTCCGGCGGCTGGAGGTGGTCTTGAGTCGCCTGATCTGGGCCAGATCGAGGACGTCTAACGATGATCTATCACCTCACCGTAAAATGCCCACCATCTCATTGGAAAATTGGCGTTAACCGAGATGGAAGATGGGTCTGGGTTGGGTTACAACCCAACAACCGGAAACTTTCAGATTCATTTTTTTTTGTTTTTTTTTATCAAAAGTACAAAATCACATAGAAAAATGATTTTATTCGTGCAATGAATCCCAGATGACCATATTAGATTCAATCATTCTTTACAACAAAAAATTAAAAATAACAATACCAATAAAACATTCCATTAGGTCACTAATAAATAAACTTCAGGATCGAAATCACAAATTCAATGATCATACAATGACCGAATCCAAAAACACCAAAACTCAAGCAAATTTCATACAAGAAGATCAAAATCCTATTTTTTTTCTTAAAACCAAAATCCAAATCTCAATTCTCAAGAATCGATCATGGGTGGCTCTGATACAACTTGTAAGGATTTTGATTAATACAAACTAACATGCGTAGACACATAATTAATCCAAAAATGTAACCTAAATATGTTTCTATATCATATTTAATCAAACCCTAAACATATAATACTAGCCTATGTCAATTCAAGAGAAAAGTGAGATAAGAGAAAGCGAAAATGTATCTGAATCCATTACCAGAGGTTGGTGGACAGGTTGTGATCTTCCAAATTATCACGATCTTTCTTGAACCCGACAGTGTTCTTTTTTGCTATGTTGATGGGGATAAAGACAAAACAAAAGTATCGTATAATTTGGGGACCATAACCCTAAATATATATAATAATCAAATTATTATATGTTTGCTATTTCTAATTCAGTCCCTCATCAAATTAGAAATAGCATTATGGTATCTAAACATTAATTCCATAAAAATTATATCTTTAAGCCTTAATACTTCAAATCTTAATTAGATCACTTTAATTTAGACTTAATCAAAAGATAGCACAACACATTTAATATTTACATATTTGGCTCCATATGATGGGATTTTCCAACAATGTCCCCTCTAAGCTTGTTTTAAAATAATTTGAAGTTATTATTTTATTATAAAAAAACAATAGTAAAGTCTATGTTCTATTGTTTTTGCACACTTTCTATAATAATCTAGTAACTTTATATTGTTTTTTTAATAAAAAAAGTTATAAAAATATTAAATATTAATAAAATTTCACTGGTTCCTCCTTTTATTTGTTTTTTTAAATAAAATGGTCGCTTTTGTTCATATCCTCACGTCTTCCTAAGGAAGTAATTTTTTAAGTCCACCTCAATTTCTTTGTTACCTTTGTAATTTTGACACATTATATTATATACAGGTTTTTACACATATTTGAAAACAAAGTGATGTTTCAAAGATATTTTAGTTTTTAGAGTATTTTCTCCAATGTAAGGAAGTCAAAGAAAAATACACTATCATGAAGTTTTTTTCAAATAGATACGTTATTACTCTTTTTGGTTTAACATACATAGGAGAAATTTCTAGTTTGATTGTTTATGTTATCATCATGCATACCGTAGAAATTTTTGTTAAAATATACCCCCCCCCCCTTTAATATCAAACTTCTAGGTCCACTCCTACTCGAACAACGATATTAATGTGTGAGTTATAACGATATAATATAATCACCGTTCAATGTGGTTTGACGTTAAAAGACGCCTATTCAACCTGGTAAAATCTCATGTTTGAATCGATGCACTTAAATAGTATATATATATATATATATATATATTATCTTTCTATTGTCAGTTCGATCTGATATAAAATATATCAGTTTCTTGCATGTGGACCATTGGATTTAAAAGATGCTATGACAAGAGAATACAACCAAGTCAAATCATTTAAATCCAATGGCCCACATGCAAGGAATTGATATCTTATATCAGTTTGAACTGATAATAGAATTTTTGTATATATATATATATATTATAAATTGAGATACAAATTGATATTTTTACTATTATTGTTTATTGGAATAATAATATTTAATAAATTATAATGTTAATTTCTGTAAATTTAAATAATGACGATTTTTTTCAAATGTGTTGACAACAATTTCTTGATGGTCAAGAAAGTCAACAATATGAACTTCCGCAATTTTTAATTGTAAAAGGAACACAAAAAATAACCGTAACGCAACCCAAAAATACGTGGTAAAACTTCGATGACCGGAGAAACGTCCATGGATGGTTGCATATGCAACCAAGTTAAATCCAGTAAAGAAATATTTGAATTAAAACACTCGATCTCTCTTGCATCTCCTGTCGTTATTCTGTGTATTTACAACATAATTTACAAATGTATTTATACATGTTTGGCTAGGGTTTCGTTTCTTGGCGTGCAACCTTGACAAAAGAGAGATCTTTCCTATTTGGGGTTGTCTACTTAATATCATTAATTTTATAGATCCTTTATGGTGACGTATATCTTGAGGAGAATATATTTGTTTCCTTATTAAATTCCTCCTTGTGTTTGCGTAAGTATGTAGTGTTGTTGCCATCTTGGGAGTCTCGTAGCTTAAACTAGAAAGACAGAACTTTATGGGATCTTCTTTGTTGTCCCGGGTAGAACTGGGTATGCGGTAACACCTAACTCATCCTTACTCGGACCTACTCGAACTTCCACTGAATATTCCCATGATAGGGACTTGAACACCATCCAGGATATTGACCTGTCGATTATTTCTGATGAAGTGACTTGCTTACGGGGTTTTGCGATGATGTGTACTTTTGACAAGATTTACGTATAACAGTACCCCCTTAAAATACTTTTGTCGAGTACAACTTATTATTCACTTGGAAATTTTTTTAACACACGTTTGCCCGACTATGATGGCTTTGTTGGTTGTCTTTTCCTTCATAAATACTTCATAATCAGGAAATTATTATTTTTCCTCGTTAATTCGAAGTGTTAATGATGTGTCTTAATGGCGTCCATGTACGCATGATTTGTCTTTCACAAGAAATCCCACTGATTGTGACATTAAGATGTTCTGGTGGCCTGAAGCCCCTTCCTTATGCTACTTGTCCTCTTTCAATTTGGTGTTTCTGATGGCATTAATGGGACATGACTTTCTGACTATCTAATGCGTCACCCATATCACTTATTACGCCTTTTCATTTCCCGCTTTTCCACGACTTTAACCCATGGTTTTGAATTTTAAAACCACTAATTTTGCTATTTAAACCAGCACGAAATAATTTTTTGGGTCATTTGTCTCCTTCTTGGTTTAAGAGAGAAAACCCTAGACGATTTCAGGTTGCTCTCTCTTTTCCCGCTTTCTTCTTCAATTTTATTTTACAGATTTCTCTCTCTATATTCGTCTTACGTTGAAGGTTTTCATGGATTCTCCTGTTCGCTCAATAGACAACTCAGGGTTAGTCTTTATGGATCCTGTTACTAGACATCGTCTTTTTGTTGTTGCAATGAAGGCTCTTGAGAAAGGCAATACTTTTATGGCTTCTCTTATTTATAGGTTGATGGGGGATACACCCCTTGACTAACCTTATTTCTTGAACGTTGATGTTTCCATTGCCCCTGATTCTAAATCTTCCCACACTCAGGCCCAATCTGACCCATCTATTTTTGCTTACAACAATTTTCATCCTTGAAAGAGAGTAGGAAAGCATACAAGCCAACATCATGATACTCGGGTTAGGGTTCAGGTGTTGAATGAGAATGATGTAGATGAGGAGCATCAGGCATCTTATATACATTTTTCCAATGAGCGTATATGCGCTTATGATATCAAACCAAATGTAGTTAGCGAAGCTGAGATTGAGAAGTATTTTTGCTTATTTGACTTGGATACGGATCTTGTTCGACTGGAAATGGCAAGGGATAGAGTTGCATAAAATCCTCCATCTGGGATGGTGGCTATTTATAGAGCAATGCTTTGCTGTGGCATAACACTCCCTCTCCAACCCTTTCTCACTCTATTCCTGGTAAAAAATGGAATTGCTCCGGCCCAACTTGCCCCGAATAGCTACAAGATCTTGATGTGCATGTGGCACATGTGGAAGAGAATATGTTTACCCCCACCTACCCCTCTTGAAATTAGGCACTTCTACACTTTGAGGCAATCTGGTCAGATGGGGACCTACTTTCTTCTTTCCAGTTAGTCTGACAGTTGGATCCCGGATGGGGTAGATATTGTTAGGATGGTCGAAGAGTCTACTAAAAACAAGAAAAAGGGCTCCATCTGGGTTTTCCCACCTCCAACAAATACTAGAAGAACAATTGGTTTTTTGTTGGAAGGAGTTAGGGACGTTCGATTGACTTTGACCTATAAGGTGTCCGGGTGACTCGAAAGGTCCCTCTCTACTTTTACTCACCCGATGCCTGGAACCACACACCTCTTACTTTTACAACTGGGGAGTTGGCCAGCCTGACCAGAGTTGTCGTGCGACCTCTGGAAAAATGAAATAGGTCATATCTTTTTAATGAGAAGAAGATGATCAAAGCCGACATTTTTGTTCATATTTCTACCCGCCGTAAACGCTGTAAGTTGGAATTTTATGTTTCCCATTTTTTTCTTTTTGTTTTGCTGACTAATCTTAAATTTCTAGTGTATGACTCAGATATTATCTGCGATGCTCAGGCTCACCAAGTAAAATCCATTATTCGAGTGAGTCGTAAAGAAGCAGCTCGCCAGGAAGCGGTGAGAATTTCTCCACCTAGCGATGAGTCAGATGAAGTTTCTGAGGGTGTTGAAGTCGACGAGCAAGCACCGGAGTATATTCCTAAGGAAATCCTCCGATAGGGCGCAGGTGAATTGAGTAGGCCAAGGAGCCCGAATGGTTATGGTAGTGAGCAAAGAATGTCTGATGATTGGGATGTGCAGAGGAGTTGTGCTGCAGGTAAAACAATAGTGAGGTTCAGTCATGCCAACGAGGCATCTGCGGAATAGGGTCAGACTACTGAGACATCTATCTAGCAACCTTCTGTAAAGGGAAATCAAACAGTCAGAGAATCTCCCATCAAGCCAATTGATCCCTCATGCCCCACTGTTTTTTAATCTTTCCTAACTGTGGTTGAGGAGGTTGGTGTTGAAGATCCTGCTGCTGATCTTGTCACTCGTTTCAGGCAAGTTGGGAAGAGGAAAGCATCCTTTTCGCCAATCCGACCTCTCCTAAATATTCCTAGGATCGTGGCATTTATTGAATCTTCCAGTGATGAAGATATTGGTGCAACTGATTCTACGGGTGTCCAGGCTGAGAAAATTGATATAAATTTATCCGGTTCGTTCACCCAGGGACACCCACTCGATAACTCGGGCAACGAAGATCCTCACATTCTTATTGCTAATGTTGCCGATGTAGGGTCATTAGGTGGATCTATAGATCCTTCCCCCAAGAAATACTGAAAGCCATGTCTTTGGGTCGTGCTTATATCGGAGACGACCATTGGAGCTGTAATGAGACTGCATCCGTGCACCTTCAAAACTTTTTTAACAGTACTGCGTACGTACGTATTCATCTATGTTGTACATTATTGGGCATTTCTTTGCCTTTCAGTCTGAATTTCAGTTCACAATAACTTGATTTCTTTTGTAGACGGTGGCTAAAGTTTCTAAGACTTTCCAGACCCAACAATCACAAGCTGATCGAATAAGGCATCTAGAAGCTCAATTAAAAAAGAGCGAGGACAACCGTGCTCGGGTTGAGGTTGTATACTAAAAAAAAATCAGCACAAACCAAGAACAAGTAGATAAGGGCTTAGCAAGGCAATTAGAGGCTGATGAGAGGGCTTCATTTGCTGAGAAAAAAGTAAAATCCTTTGATAGTCTACTGTCTACTACTCAAGAATCGATGCTTCGTGCTGAACAGAAAGCTGAAGAGGTTAAGTTGTCCTACGAGAGTAAAGTTGAAGATCTTAAGTGCCAAACTTTAATTGTTGAATCCCTTTCCGAAGAGGCTAAATAGGAGTAGGAGGTACAATGGGTTGATCATTTTAAAAGGTCTCCAGCTTACGATGCCCTGCTCTTTAGGGAGTTCCACCGTGGGATGGTCTCCGCTGGCGAATTCTTTAAAGTGAATAACCAAGTAACATATAAGGCCCAATCATATTGGGAATTATCGATAAAGAATCATGTTGATCATTCCTTAAAAACCCTTCGGATTTAGATGAATGAGTAGCGAGCCTACTGCCGTAGTCGAGGCTAGGACCCCTACCTCATGCATCTGGAAGTTTCTACTGAGCATGTCTTTTCAACTTTCCATGCGAGTGAGAAGGACAAGATGAATGGGGAAAAACCCTGGCGTTGGTTCTATATCCCGGAAAGACTATAGCGCTTGGATGGACGATGAAGTTGATGAGATTACTTGGCCTTCGATAGAAAGTCTCCTGAATGAGTACAATATGGTGCATGACCTAGGCGTAGGTGGTAGTAGCTCAAAATCCCCGGCACCACCTTAACTGTTCATTTTTTTTAGTATCTTGCATATACTGGTTTGACTTAAAACACTAATTTTCTTTTTGAATAATCCATTTTGAATTATCTTCCATGACTTATCATGATTCAAGATTTCATGGATGATATAAGCTTGGCTGAGTAGTACATCTAAGCCCTTTTGTTGAGTGTTTGGTTACCCAGTTCACTTTTGTAATGCCAAGTATCTCATTTAACTGGCTAGTGTTTTTAACCGAGTAGCTTCATAATAAAACCGAGTTGTCTTATAAACTCGTGATTATGCCTTACCCAGTTTCTACCCGATTGTTACATTGAAGCTCACCATGATCATACACTTAGGTCCTTGCACAAGTAACTGAAGACGTCTCCTGGTTTTGTCTGTGCAAGGGTTTACCGAATCATTGGATAGTGAATTACCCAATAAAGCTGTATAACTCACCAGGTCTGCCCTAGCGGTGCCCCGAGCCGTTTTCCAGGCGTGATGGTGCTTCGGGTTTGCTTTTTTGCTAAGGTTTAGATTTTAACCTTGATCGGCTGGCATGATATCTTAAGCTTCTCTGCCCATTCAAGTGTAATTTTACCAAATTAATGGTACCCGATCATTTTATTTGTCATTTCATGTTCTCATTATTTCTGATCATTTTTCTATAAGGGTTCCGCATAGGAATTTTATTCATTTTTTGTAAAAACTAAACTGAATAGAGATTAACTCAATTCAAAACTTAGCATCTAAAAAGAAACCTGAAAAGAATTGAAACTAAAATTAAAACTGAAACTATGATGATTTAAGTTTCTTCAAGAATCCCTCAAGGATAAAAGATATTTAGGTGCCGGGTATTGCATGGCCGTGGTAAGACTCCTCCTTCTGGTTGGGTGATCTAATATGTTTCAAGTCCAGCTATCCCGTCAATTAAATACGGTCCTTCCTATTTGTCGATGAGGGATCCCGATGCTTTGTCTTTGGTGTTCAGTGATACTCTCCTAAGCACAAGGTCTCCCTACTAAAATTTTCTAACCTGAACATACGAGTTATAATATCTGGTTTTCCTATGTTGGTAGGCCATGCATTGTACTTGGGACCTCTCTCTTGCTTCTTCCAACTCATCCAGGTTCTATAACAACGTGTCAACATTGTGCCTATCGTCATATAGTTAGACCTTAAAGGACATGTAAGATGTCTTTGTCGGGATCACGACCTCCGTTCCATATGCTAAAGAGTTTATCTGCCCAACTGCCCTTTTTCGCATTCAGTTTTGCTTTGAGGGTGTGTTTGGTTACATTGTTTACTGCTTCTACCTGCCCATTCGTCTGGGGATGAGCAGGTGTAGTGTAGTAGTTGGTGATCTTGTCTTCACCACAAAGTTGTCTAAATTTTTTATTATCAAATTGAGTGCCATTGTCAGTGATGATGGTGTTCGGGACTCCAAATCGATAGAGTATGTTCTTCTTCACAAAGTTTGTGGTGTTTGCTTCTGTGATGTGCACTAATGCTTCTGCCTCTATCCACTTTGTGAAATAGTCAACTACTATGATCACGTGTTTTGCACTCCCTTTCGTTGTCGCTGGCATTGGTCTTATCAAATCCAAACACCACACGGTAAACGACAAGGGTGAAGTGAGACTTCTCAGGTATTCGAGGGGCTGCCGAATATCATTCACAATTCTCTGGCAGGTATTGCAACTATCCAAGAATTGTTGTGCATCGAAAAATAAGGTAAGCCAGTAGAATCCTTGCTTGAGTACCTTGTGTGCTAGGCTCCTACCCTATGTATGATTCCAGCACACACCACTGTAGACTTCCTTCAAAATCTGTTTTGTTTCCTCTTCTGCTACGCATCTTTGGAGTGCCCTGAAAAATCCTCTCCTCTACAGTTATCCTCCGATCACAGTAGACCTGGCTGACCTATACCTGATGCGTTTTGCCTCTAGGGGATCATTTGGTAGCACATCCTCTTAAATATTTCCTCAGCTAGGCCATCCAACCACTTGGTTGAGCTCAAATTTTTTATACACCGATATCTTCTAATTCAGATATGCTCGACCTAAGTAGGTGTGCCACTGGAACATTTTTATATCTGCTGCAAGTTATGGCTAACGAAAAAGCATCTGCTTTTTCATTCTCGTTTCGTGGGATCTGAGTAATCTCAAATTCTTTGAATCGCATATGGAGCTGCTTAGCGATGTCCAAATAAGCATCCATGCTTACATCTCTGGCTTGGTATTCATTTAGAATATGGTTGATGAATACATGAGAGTCACTGAATATTTCTACTTCATCTGCTCTGAGTGCAATGCACACCCTGATGCCTGCCATTAGTGCCTCGTATTCCTCTTGATTACTTGTTGCTATGAAGTCGAATTTCATAGCACACTCGATGTTGTCTTTTTCTGGAGTGGATACTACAATCCCTGCCCCACTGCCATGAGTATTCGATGAACCATCAACATGCAATATCCATGAAAAGTTCTTTCCTTCTAATATCCTCATGACCTCCAGGCTGGGTTCAGAGAATTCAGCTATGAAATTCGCCACAGCTTGCCCTTTGAACGATGTTGTGGGTATATATTTTATGTTGAACTCACTTATTTTGTTTGCCTACTATGTTAGTCTTCCCGACAACTCAGGTTTCTACAGAATCTGTTTGAGAGGGCAGTCGGTAAGTACCATCATTGCATGTGCTTGGAAATAGAACCATAATTTTCTGGCGGCTGAAACCAATGCCAGAGCCATCTTTTTTCGCCTGTGAGTACCTCATCTCTGCTGGGATCAAGGCTTTACTGGTATAATATATTGGCTTCTGTATCCTATCTTCTATCATAACCAACACTAAACTTACCGCCAGTTCCTTGAAGAACAAATAAATATAGAGAATTTCTCATGTCTTAGGTTTGAAGAGAATTGGTGCCCGCCCTAGGTATTCCTTTATCTTTTGAAATGCTTGCTCACATTCTGTGTTCCATTTAAGTCCTTTGCCCTTTCTGATCGCTTTAAAGAACGGTGCACATTTATCAGTTGATTTAAAAATAAACCTGCCGAGTGGAGCAAGGCACCCCATCAATCGTTGTACTTCTTTCAATGTACTCGGGGAGGCTATTTCCGAGAGGGCCTTATGTTAGGATTATGCTCAATATCAAGAGTGTAATAATGTTTTTGACAATCGTTTCATATTAATAAAAGTGATTTATAGTTTAACAAATCTTATAGCATTTATTGTTTATTTATTATAATTGTCAAAAGTAAATAATCAAAAGGTCAAAAGACTATGAGAAAAGAAGAATTGTTCATACATCTGGATATGTATGAGGTAGACACAATTCTTCAGTACGTCTTGAACAATATTCACAACTTAAGATAAATGTTGGGCGCCTTTATCTTGTTAAAGTTGTAGATTCTTTTGCTAGCATTTGAGTGCGATCAAATGTGTTATGATGAATCTAAAATCATCAAAGTGTGGTATCTTTGGACAAAAGAATCTAGTGCACTAGGTGTATTGAATATGATCACAGTGGATTAATTTATCCACAACAGTCAGTGGATAAAAGTTTTCACTTGAAGACAATCAGAGAGTCTATCTCAATCATGAGATAAATGATGGACTTATGGTTGCAAGTGTTATCATTTGAGCTATCAATGAGTACGATTATATAGCATAGTCTATCATCGATAGTTTGGTGGTATTCATTTGTTAGTTGATAGAGGACTTCATTTATAGATATGGACATCGTGACTCTATTTATTAAATGAGAGTAAAATATCATCATATGGATGTTTTGAGGTATTGGATATTAAATCTTAACGTTAAGTTTTCAATAGTGTCTATTGAAATATGGCTTCTGGACAAGTCAAAATATCCAAGTTCAAAATATGGTCATATGAGTAAATATGGTAACTTGGAGAGCTATAGGCGGTCTATGAGCTCTTGACGATTACTAATATTCTTCACGAGGATACACTTTCTCCATTAAGATTGTCTAGGGTATGAGTGAGCAATATTAACTTATCCTATCTTTTTTTTAAGAGTTCAATTTTAGTTTTTTAGTGGAATGAACTAAAATTAATAGATCGGACCTAAGTGAATCATTTGTTGATTGTGATTAGGTTATGGAGATTGGAGCTTAAATTTATATAGTTCGCCAAAATCCCCAATCCACACGAACTTACATGAATCACTTGATATATTATACCGGACCAATTTATAGATCCATTTATAATTGTATTGAGGGATATGGACTTGTTTCTTTTTGTAAGATTGGGTCTTGTTCACATGTTGACTTTTTATTAAGGTCCAATGGATTTAATTAAATGAGAAAAAAAATATATAAGCCCTAGTGTGGTCTTGGGTGGCAAGGCTAAATATTTTAGCTTAATTATATTTTTTTTTATTGTTTAATTAAATAAAAATTAATTAATTAATTATTTAATTTAAAGTCAAAATCTTTTTCCTAATACGAGAATGTATCCTAATATTATACTATTGTTGATAGTATAATTAATATTAAAGATTATATTTGATAAGTAGATAAATAAAAAGAATTATTTATCTAGTCAAATTAGAAAATCTTTAATATGGTCACGAATACACTATTTGAGTTGGTTTTGTAGTCTTGGTGTAGGAAATAATTCTTTTTGGAAAATGATTCGTGGTCACTAAGAAAATCCACCTAAGGATAGGATTTTTGCCCACCAAGTAAATCTTTCTTAGGAGAGGATTGGGTCACCTAAACTAATTACAAGTTGAATTCGGCCAACCCTAAATAGATTAGGGCAAGGAATTCGGCCATTATATATATGGCTTATACAATTCGGCCAAAGAGAAGATTTTTCTTCTTAGAGAGATTTTGGCCACGATAAGAATTTTGAGAGAGGAAAATTATAGAAATAGTGTGAAATTTGGCAAAAAAGAAAAGGAAGAAAGAACGTTTAGTTTTCGATAGTGCACTAGTAGCCTTTACACTAAAAGGTTTTGTGTACAATATCGAATCAATGTTCACGTGAGTTTCAATCAAATCAATTGATAATTCATAAATGACTTAACGTTCTTCATTTTTCTTCTTGGAGGATTATTATGACTAACAAAGAAAAATATTTTGTTTGTTTCCATCCTTAGGTATACAATTTTAAGAAAAGGAGCCCACACTCCTAGGTGATTCACGTTCGTGATTGGATTGGAAGATCTTACGGATTCAATTCGATGTTAGTTCAATCGTTATAAGAAAAATGTACGATACTTTTAATATACATCAAATAATCTAGGGTTAAGGTTCTTTCCATTAAAAGGGAAATTTTAAAAAAATATTTCAAACCCTAATTTTACGTTTCTGTTATGCGATTTTCCCTACACTTTAATCTTATCCAGATTCACTTCGATTCCTCTTTGATAAACCTGAAAACCTTGGAATCTCCCTGATGGTACCCCAAATACACATTTACTTGGATTAAGCTTCATCTGGTACCGTCTTAATACATTGAAAGTCTCTCTCAGGTTTGTTGCATGCCTTGTAGCTGTTATGCTTTTGGTCAGCATGTCGTCTACATAAACTTTGATATTTCTTCCTATCTGCCGAGCAAATATCTTGTTGACCAACCTCTGGTATGTTGCCTTGCGTTTTTTAGACCGAAAGGCTTTACCGTGTAACAATATAATCCTTTCTCGGTTGTGAACGCTATCTTATCCTCATCTGCTTTGTTCATTCAGATTTGGTTGTATCCCGAATAGGCATCCATAAAACTTAGTAACTCATGACCTGACGTGGCATCCGCCAGTTGATCTATCCTTGGTAGGGGAAAACTATCCTTAGAGCAAGCTTTGTTCAGATCTGTCAAATCCACACACATTCTCCACTGGTTATTCTTTTTTTTTAACCAACACAACATTGACTACCCACTGTGGATATTTCACCTCTCTAATGGATCCGGCAAGAAGCAACTTTTCCACCTCTTTTTTGATCGCTTGACTTCTCTCAAGGTTAAACAATCTTCTTTTCTGGATAACAAGTTTAACTCCAAGGTCAATGGCCAGATAGTGTGATATTACTTGTGCATCTATCCCCACCATGTCTTTATGGCTCCAAGCAAATACGTCCTTGTATTCTCTAAGAAGGTTGATGAGACTTGTCTTGACACCTTCATCTAAGTTAGCCCTGATCCTGACTTTCTTGGTTGACGCATCTTCCTTTAAAGTTATCTTCTCTGTTTTCTCATCCTTTTGTATCTCTGGTTCTTCCCTTGGGTTGACCTCAAACTCCAAGGGCATCCCTGTTACTGCTTGATCGACCAGAGAAAGAGTGCATACTTGATGTCCATCATTCTCCCTATCTTTGTAAACTAAGAGATTTGCCATTTTTGTCATCTCTTGCTATCCTTTGACGGATCCTACCCCCTCCCCCCCATTCGATCGGGAATTTGATCATTAAAGCATAAGTAGCCGTCACTGCCTTGGTCTTGTTCAGGAATGGTCAGCCCAACGAAACGTTATAGGGCTAATTTTCAATGTCTACCACCATACAGTCGAGCAACAATGTTTTATGACAAGGGGATTCTCCGATCTTTCTCGGTAACTTCATGGTCCTTAGCAATTTGACCTCAACCCCTCCAAATCCTCAAAGCGGCGTATGAAAGTATTGCAAATCCTTTAGGTCCAACATGAACTGGTCGCACACCCCTGCACTTAAAATATCCACTGAACTCCCATTGTCAATAAACACCTGGTGGACCTCTCGATGGCCAATTCGAGCACTTATAACTAATGCGTCATTTGGCCGAACGTCCACCCCATGAGAATCGGCTTCAGTGAACACTATTGGATCTCATCCTTCCTTGATCCTTTTTGGGTCAAGTTCAATAGAGTTTACATCAAGGTTTTTCCTTGCCCCCATTGCTTCTTTGATTTTTTGAGCTCGTTCTCCGTTGCTGTTACCAGTCGAAGGTCCTTCGAAAATGGTATTTATTGCCTCTTCCTTGTTTCTTTTCAATCTCTTCTTTCTATTTCGATCCTCTGACTTACTGTCCCACTAGGCCTCAACCTTGTCATCATTCTTTAGAACAATGTCTTGTAAATGCCATGAGAGTCTCGATGTGGTCTTTGAGCTGGTAACACTTGGAAGTTTCATGCCCATTCTCTTTGTGAAAATGACAATATTTCGTGGTGTCTCTTCGGGCGAAATGCGATTGTCGTCGGGGTTCCTTAACCAAGTTTTTCTCTTCTAAAATAGCAAAGATCTTATCTTGTCTTTTCCTGAGGGGAGTATAGTTTGTGCATTTTCATTAAAACTTATCCTTCGCTTTGTTGGTGCCCCTACATCAACTATTCCCATCCTTATTCCTATCGTCTTTATTGTTACCTTTCTGCTTACCTTCTTTTTGGCTTTAGGACTGAGACTCAGCCTCCTTGGGCTTTGGTTTTTCGAGGTTCCCTCCATGCACGAAGTGACCTTCGGTTGCAATTTCTTCTTCCTCGGCCAATGCATATCCACCTGCCATGTCCATCAGATCTGCACATCTGGTCAGGCGGGCTCTTCTTAAATCAAAGGATAATTAACTATTTTATAAATTATTTATAAATACGGTAATGATTGCTTCATCGTTCGCGCTTTCAATCTCCGACACTGCCTGAATGAATCTCCCCATGTATTTTTTCAGTGACTCATCCTTTCTTTACTTTAATTGGGAGAGATGAGCTACTGATTTCCTCCTATGTACATTCTCGAGAATTTTTCTTGAGAAGGCTATGCTTAATTCGCTGAAGTTTCCAATGCTTGTGGTAGGTAGTCTGTGAAACCATCGGGACCCTGCGTATCCCAAGGTCTGAGGGAAATTGAGGAATTACAAAGCATCACTGTAGGCATACCAGACCGTGGCACTCCTGTGTCGCCTGATGTGTTCTTTGGGATCCGTGTCCTTTTTGAACCGCTCCACATGCGACATCCTGAATCTTTTTAGGAACGTTGTTCGGAGGATGTCGTTTGTAAAAGGGCTATCAGAGTCAAGGTCTGATAACTTATTGCGTCCGTAACGCCTAACTAATGAATCCATTTGACGCCTGTTATTTTGAACCTCTTAAGTTAAATTTTATATTAAGATGTCTCTCTCGCCTACTGGCTCCCCCTGACGATTAAATACCTAGGTGACTGTTAAGCCTGTTCTAGGCTCTTCCTCGTCTTGCCTTTGGTTTTCTCGAGTCAAGCCTTATAGGCGTATAGTTCCCATATGGCTCTTTCGGTGATGATAGTCGTTATCTGATGATGACGACTGGTTCTTTTGCCGAGTATATTTATGATATCGGTCATGCCCCAGTTGATCATTACTACGCCTCCGATGATGTCGACTCTCTGTGGGTGCTTCATGAGTTCGGGTATGTTCTCGCGGTGTATCCCTTGACTGGAAGACAGGATCCGGATTCATGATTGTTCCTGATGCGTTTGACTCTAATCCGACTATGATCGACTGAAGCCTGCCTGGAGTCTGGTGCATAAGGTACTCAGGTAAGGCTATTATTGGCCTACACTTTTCTCGGATGCACAACAATGGTCAGAAAGTTGCAACACTTGTTAAAGAATTGCCAACGATATCCGACAACCCCCAGAAAAGTTCAGAAATCTCACTGCCCCATGGCCATTCGCCATGTTGGGCCTAGACCTGATCGGGTTAATGCCAGCTGGGACAGGGGTGGAGCGCAGCACGCCATAGTAGTTGTCGATTATTTCACAAAATGGGCAGAAGCCGAAGCGCTGGTGCATATCACGGAAGCCAACACCATAAATTTTGTAATGAAAAACATATTTTATAGGTTTGGAGTTCCGGACACTATAATCACCGACAATGGCACTCAGTTTGATAACCAAAAGTTTAGACAGTTGTGCGAGAAGTATCATATTGCTAACTACTATGCGACACCAGCTCATCCACAAACAAACGGGCAAGTAGAAGCAGTAAATAAAATTATCAAGCACACTATTAAAGCAAAGTTAGATGACAAAAAAGGAAGCCTGGTTGAAAAGCTTCCTGAAGTATTATGGGCATATCAGACGACAGCAAGGACTTCAACAGGAGAAACTCCGTTCACCCTAGCGTTCGGAACAGAAACTGTCATCCCGGTAGAAACATCGTATGCGTCCCCCCGGGTCCGGCTATACGATGAAGAACAAAATGTTGATACGCTACTACAGAGTTTGGATGAGCTAGAAGAAAAAAGGAAAAAGTCCTGAATAAGAAATACAGCCTATCAACAAAGAGTGGCTCGCCACTACAACTCTCGTGTTCGGATCAGGAAATTTCAGTTAGGAGACCTAGTGCTCAGGAAGGTGTCACTGAACACAAAAAATAGAGCCGCAGGATCCCTGGCTGACAAATGGGAAGGTTCATACAAGATCGAGGGGATAGCTGGCCATGGAGCTTATTGGATTGCTCGACCCAATGTAGGGGTGTGTCCCCGACCATGCAATGCCCAATATCTGAAGATTTTCTATCCTTAAAATATACATATATTTATATTGAATATTGAATATTTTATTCTTTTATTGGTAGGATAAATATTAAACTATAATCTGTCGATTTTTTGCAGTAATAAATAAAATTACTCGGAATTTCCAAAAGGATAGCATCTAGTTCGGGATTTCAAAAAAAAAAGAAGACATATGATAATAAGAACATATGGAAGCAGAGCATGATAATAAGAACATGCAAATAGAATTCTCGGGACCATCAAATCCCGAATGGGTGGAGTAGCTCGTAGGAGCATGTCAGCCGAGCAGGGTCAAAATAACCTTCGCAAAAAGGCAAACCCGATGCACCAGATTTTGGAAAAATACTCGGGAAGCTGTCGGGAGAAATTCCGGTGGAATGCGTAGCTGTGTTGAAGCAACTTTTTTTTTTAAAAAAAGAGCTCAACGATTCGGCAAAACCTTGCGCATAAAAACTAGGGAGACGTTCTTGGTATTGCATAAGGACTCGAACGTATGATCATGGTGAGCCTTGATGTAATGTTCAGGTAGCAATCGGGTATGAAACACAAGTGCAAACTTGTCTGTTTCAAGATGACTCGGTTAATAATAAAGAGCCAGTTTAATAAGATACTTGGCAATTGAAGTCATTCGGGTAACAACCGGTTTAATAAGATACTCGGTTAAGTTACCCGAACATTGAAGAAGCCAGTTTAATAAGATACTTGGCAATTGAAGTCATTCCGGTAACAACCGGTTTAATAAGATACTCGGTTAAGTTACCCGAACATGAAGCCATTTTAATACGATACTTGGCAATTGAAGGTATTCGGGTAACAGTCGGTTTAATAAGATACTCGGTTAAGTTACCCGACCATCAGCCAGTTTAATACAACACTCGGCAACAACCAGCAAAAAATAGACCAAAACCATTCAACTCAGAAAAAAATTGAATTTTATTGCTCTTAAAAGAATGGTTACAGTTCAAAGAATGGTTCTTTACAAGTAAAAAATAAAGAATCAGAATCTTCTACAAATCTACAAAATTAAGGTTGCGAGGATTTCGAGCCTTTGCCAATACTTGGATCTGTCACCATCTCGTATTCACGAAGCAGGCTCTCATTAGACGGCCAAGTAATATCGTCGACAGTATCATCCCTCCACTGGCTGTAATCTTCACCCGGGACTGGCCCTACAACCGGGACTACACCCTTAACCGACTCTTGACTTGAGTAAAAGGTCGAGAAAGAATGCTTGGAAGGAATCTCTATATGCATAAGATGGGGCTCTTTACCTTGACTACGACAGTAAGCTATCCATTCCTTCATCTGAATCCGAAGATATTCAAAGGACCGGTCCACATGGTGTTTGATTGACAGCTCCCAATTAGCACGGGCTTTCTCGGTCGCCCTATTCTTGACTTTGAAGAACTCGCCGGTCGAAACTAACCCACGTTGAAATTCCCAAAGAAGTAGGGCATCGTAAGCAGGGGATCTTTTAAAATGATCCACCCCTTGGACTTCCAGTTCCAACCTGGCCACTCGGGAAAAGGGATTCAACTGTCAGCACTTGGCGCTCCAGATCTTCAATATTTTGGTCATACGCTGACTTTGCCTGCTCGGCCTCCTGCTCGGCCTTAAGCATGGATTCTTCAGCAGAAGAAAGAATATTTTGAAGCGATGCAACCTTCTCCTCTTCCAGAGATGCCTTGTCCTCGGCTTCAACCTGCTTCGCCAAGCAGTGGTCGGTAAAAATCTGTACAGAGCCGACCTTCTGCTGATAAGCCTGCTCAGCTCGAGCACGACCCTCTTCACTCGCCTTCAGCTGAGCCTCTAGACGCCTTATCCGATCGGCTTGACATTGTTGGGTCTGAACAAGCTCAGCAAATTCGGCCACCATCTGCAAAGGAATATACTTAGAAATTCGGCAGAAGCAAAACAATAAAGGTGTCAGAATTAACTGAGTCAGATTTAACTTACATAAGATGCGCCGTTGAAAACGTTTTGGAGACGTTCGGTCAGTGAACCATCTCTAAAACCGCTCCAGCGGTCCTCCCCGATATAAGCCCGACTGGAGGACATCTCCTGTAGCATATCTTGGGGAGAAAGGAATAAAGGAACCTCCGAAGGTTCAGCTCCCAGATTTCCAAACTCGGGGGCAGGAGAAGCCCTATTCGGCTCTAAGGATGGAGAAGGAACCCCCGAAGGTTCAGCCCCCATATCTCCAACTTCGGGGGTAGAAGAAGCCCTACTCGGTTTTGAAGTGGCTGCATCTACTGATGCTCCAGCACCAACACTCAGGGCAATCTCATCTGCAACATCTTCGTCGCTGGAGTCAATGAATGAGACTACCCGAGGAACTTTGAGAGGACGAGACGGCGAACTAACTGCCTTTCGCTTCTCACCCCGAGAACGGTGGAAGTTAAGATCAGCAACAGGATCTTCCTGCGTATCGTCTCAAAAAGACTCAAAGAATTCGGCACCAGCAGGCACTTGATCCGTTGAGACGTTACCACCGTTGCCAGCTTCAAACCATCCAACAGTCTCTTCACCTGGATCCTCATACTGTCTCTCTCTATTTTCAGGTAGTTGGGTGTCAGTCGACTCACCTTGGTCACTTGGTCCAGCAAAATCCTGAGTTGAAGGCTGAGCTTCCCGATCAACACACTCGGGAATTTGCTCAGCAATATGAGTTTCCTCATTAGGCTCGGGTGGAGCAATACCCACATCACCATGACGGGAAACTTTCTTTCTACTCGCTTGTAGAATCGCCTTCACCCGGCGAGCCTGAAGATCGCTGACAACGTCCCTATCAAACACTTAAAAAAAAGGAGAAAATTAATTATGTTTTAAAAAAAAGCAGAGAAATACAAAAGAATGGGCGCCAGGTTACTTACATCGCCTGCGATGGCCCGAAATCTGTCTGAAGAAGCCGAGCTTTATCAAGTCATCCTTTTTGAAAAGATAGCTCTTGCTCCTCTTTTCCAGAGTACGAACTGCTGCCCGAGTCAGTCTCTTCAGCTCTGAATAACTATAGTCAATTGTTTTCTTGTTCCACACTTCGGGGGAACAAAAGAAGCGGGGAACACTCAACACCATTTGGGAATCCTCAGATCGAACAGTGATATCAAGCCCGAGAGCCCCTCCAGCAAAAAACCAACTGTTTTTCCAAAATTTGTTGGATGTAGGGAATCCCCATATGAAACCCTTCTTTTTTGGGTCATCAGAACCATAGACCCCCCAATTCATCTTTACTTCTTTGGAGACCCAACCGTCCGAAGAAGTAGACGCAAGAAAATAGGTCCCCGTTTTGCTAATCTGCCTCAGCGTAAAGAAATGCCTGATTTCATTCGGGGAAGGTGGTGAAAAGTTCATTCGATTGAACATGTGCCACATACACATCAAGGCTTTGTAACTATTCGGGACCAACTGAGCTGAGGCTATCCCTGCTTCAGCCAAAAACCAGGCAATAAAAGGCTGAAGGGGAAGTGTGACACCGCAGCAAAGCATCGATCCGTAAATCGCGACCATGCCCTCAGGAGGATTCCATACGGCTCTATCCCCCGTAGGAACCAAAGTGACTGAGTCGGGCAAGTCGAATAGAGAGCGATATTTTTCTATCTCAGCTGGCCCAACCACATTCGGCTCAGTATCAAAGCCACTCGGGTGAGTATCAGAAAACAAAAGACGAGACGCCCTGTACACTTCATCAACGTCACTCTCGTTAACAGTCTGTTCCCTGGTCTGAACGCTGCTCGAGCCGTGCTTGTATACCTTACTTCTGCTTTGATGTTTACCCATCCTTCGAAAAGATACCCTGTGATTAGAAATATCAGAATCAGAACTAGATGGAGAACTCGATACAGGGCTGAAAGCTACGTCAGGGTGAAGCCCAGAAACATCAACCTCTAAGAATGGAGGTTCATCTATTGGGATATCCCCCAGCAATCATTTAATGCAAGATACTAACTTGAAATCCCCAAGTTCTAATACATCAAAAGTGATTTTAAAGAGACGATGGCGGGAAGATGGCCCCATTAAAACTAACCTTGAATTGAGATGGATGCAAGATCTTCAAGCGGAGAATCGTGAACTCCTGGATAAAAAAAATCTGAGTCTAAAGAAATTTCTGCTGAATTTTTAAGAATAAACCAACAATGTCTCTCAGCGAAGAATTTAAAGATGATACGGCACGAAACCCTAGGATTTCAAAGCGGAAAAAAACTTATGATGAAACTCGATGACGTAGGCGGCGTTTGGGGAAATGCAAAAATCATTTCTCATAAATGATATTGAAAAATGAAAAGACAAGGGACGCGTGTCAAAAAGGGAAGTAGCTCTCAACCGTCAGAACTTCAAAACGTCGCCATCATTTAAGACCTCGCGTGATGAAGCGAATCGAAATTACAGAGTCACCATTAAGACACGCCATTATGACAAGACGGCTATTCTGACAAGTGAAAATTAAGACGATTAAAATACTCTTGCCCGAAATGAAATTTACTAGGCAAAAATATTTTAAGGGGGTATTGTTGTATATGAATTTTACCAAGCATACACGTCATTGACAGGAAGGAGAAAATAGCCAGGTGGACGCCCAAATGGGCACTCAGGAAATATCCTACGAGGCATCATTAAAGAGAAGAAAAGCCCGAGTACGCAAATGTAGAATGAAACCTACTCGGGATCAGTTAACAACACTCGGAACTGGTTAAACAACGCTTCCACTAGGGCTCAAACGACGCTACTCGGGACCATCAGGTATTATTCTTACTCGGGAATAAATACAACTCGAGTAAGAACTTGGTGCTTATTTCACACGGATTAAGTCATTAAACACGTGAAGATATCCATCAGGAAGGAATCCCAAATAATGGAACTTTAAGTTAGAAGAGTCCCCCAATCAGGAAATAACTTGATTTCTTTACGAAGATTACATTCTTATAAGGAAACAAGTCCAAATTGAAGTACACTACTAGAATCCCACTCAATTTCCGTAAAAGACTCCGAAATAGGAAAGAAGACAAATCAACCTCAAGCAAGTAACCAAATCACAATTAAATACAAATATCTTGTATTACTTGTACAAAGTAGATTAGGGTTCTATAAGCATATAAATAGACCTATATTCTGGCTCCAAAAGATATAGGAAATATAGCATACAACAATTATAGTAAATCCTGAGAGAAAAAGAAAGATCGAGAGCTTGTAAACATCTTATTCTCTTAGTGGATTTTGGCTTGGTTGATCCTTCAACCACCCGTGGATGTTTCTCCAGCCATCGGAGTTTTACCACGTAAAACTTGTCTTTGTTACTCTCTCTGCATCTCTTTCTCTTTAATTCAATAGCCGAAATCCAATCCTTGTTGGCTTTTTTGGCATAATCCAAAAATCGACGTCAACACCTATGATGGGGACTTGGACATCATCCAGGATACTGACCTGACGATTCCTTCTAATGAAGTGTCTTGCTTATGTGGTTATGCGATTATGTGTATTTTCGACAAGATTTACATATAACAAAATGAAAGTATATACATTGAAATGTTTTAATGTGTATTGGTATAAGCAATTGTTTATT
This sequence comes from Dipteronia dyeriana, assembly GCA_032871835.1. NCBI lineage: Eukaryota > Viridiplantae > Streptophyta > Magnoliopsida > Sapindales > Sapindaceae > Dipteronia > Dipteronia dyeriana. The sequence continues at coordinate 84,048,599 of CM065296.1, read as the reverse complement.
TCAAATGCAAAATGCAAAAGAAATGACATAATAATTATATAATATTTAATTAATATATATATATATATATGGCCTTGGCTATGGTACGTCCGTACCATACAAAGCATCCAAAAGCAACAAAAATAATAATAAAAAAATTAAAGTGGGTGACAGCAAATTGAGTTAATTGGTTCCCACAGGTTGGTTTAATAAAAAAAAAAAAATATTATATATATGTAAAATATATTTTTTATGTAAAAAATATTTTTTATATAAAAAATTAATGAAAAAACACATGAAAATTAGATATTTTATTATATTAAATAAATAAAATATAATAAATTTTAAAATTTTGAATTTCAAGAACAAGTTCAAGGTAAGTTGAACAGGTTTAACGTTTAGACGAATGTTAAACTTGTTCGGTGAACAAGTCAACGTATATCTTCATGAACAAGTCAACGTATATCTTCATGAACAAGTTCAATATAGGTTGAACGAGTGAACGTTCACTTAAACGTTAATCTCGTTCTGTGAACAAGTCAACGTAAATCTTCATGAACAAGTCAACGTAAATCTTCATGAACAAGTTCAACGTAGGTTAAACGAGTTTAACGTAGGTTGAACGTTTACAAGTTCAACGTAGGTTGAACGTTTACAAGTTCAACGTAGGTTGAACGTTTACAAGTTCAACGTAGGTTGAACGAGTTTAACATTCATCTTAACGTTAAACTTGTTCGGTGAACAAGTTAACATAAACCTTCATGAACAAGTTCAATGTACGTTGAACTAGTTTAACGTTCATCCCAACGTTAAACTTGTTCGATGAACAAGTTAACATAAACCTTCATGAACAAGTTCAACGTAGGTTCAACGAGTTTAACGTTCATCTCAACGTTAAACTTGTTCAGTAAACAAGTTAACGTAAACCTTCACGAACAAGTTCAACGTAGGCTGAACGAGTTTAACATTCATCTCAATTTTAAACTTGTTCGTTGATCAAGTTCAACGTAGGTTCAATGAGTTTAATGTTCATCTCAACGTTAAACTTGTTGGGTGAACAAGTTAACGTAAAACTTCATGAACAAGTTCAACGTAGGTTGAACGAGTTTAACGTTTATCTCAACGTTAAATATGTTTGGTAAACAAGTTAACGTAAACCTTCATGAACAAGTTCAACGTAGGTTGAACGAGTTTAACATTCATCTCAACGTTAAACTTGTTCGTTGATCAAGTTAATGTAAACATTTTTGAACAAGTTCAACATAGGTTCAAAGATATTAACGTTCATCTCAACGTTAAACTTGTTCCGTGAACAAGTTAATGTAAACTTCATGAACAAGTTAATGTAAACTTCATGAACAAGTTCATCGTAGGTTGAATGAGTTTAACGTTTATCTCAATGTTAAACTTGTTTGGTAAACAAGTTAACGTAAACCTTCATGAAGAAGTTCATGTAGGTTGAACGAGTTTAATGTTCATCTCAATATTAAACTAGTTCGATAAAGAAGTTAACGTAGGTCACATTTTTTCTTAATAATCTGTAAAAAATTAATTATAAAGAAATTATGTGTTACAATAATTGTAATGCTTTGTAACAAATACATTCAGACACAGATTATGTTGTTTGAAATCTATCAAATCTATCAAATCTATTCATAGACCCTAATTTTTTACAATTTAGTTCGGTTATATATGTTCAATAAAAATCATAAAAATTAAATTAGAGTTGAGAAAAACAAATGAAATTGTAAGTTCCTCAATTTTTAATTGGCTTGTTTCGTTGACAACCATATTTTAGGATTTTATATGTAAGGGTAGTTTAGACCATCTTTGTTCATGACCAAGCTCAAGCTTCAAAGGTATTTCACTTGCTTAACTTTCACTGAAGAGATTTAGTGCACACACTCACTCTCATACATGTTTTGATCACCTTGCATTAGTGCTTAATTGCTTTTACGTGTGCCTAATTTTATTGTCTCTTGCTTGCTTGGATTGCATGGTTGTTGGTCTTCCATGACCCTTATTTTGATCCCTTGTTACAGGGAGTGTGCGGGTCATCTACCTGCGCACTGCGCTAGTCGACCCATGTAACACCATTAGCACATCGAGTACAGTAGGTCTGTGCGGATGTAGCGCTGGTCGACCTGCACAAAGCCACTAGCGCATCAAGTTTAGTCGTTGTACGCGGGTGGTAACCATTTTCACGGTTTTGATTACCATTACCTTCATGAATAAGTTTAACGTACATTAAACTTGTTTAGTGAACTAGTTTAAATCAAAATTATTAAATCGAAATATCATTATTCATTCATTTTGTTAGTGACCTGGTTCCACACATAAATTATTAAATCAAATTATAATTATTCATTCGTTTTGTTAATTTTTTTTAATAATTTTGATACGTTCATGATTCATGATTCATTTATTTTTTTTAATAAGATTTCATAAATTTACTAATAATAATATTACAATATAAATATTATATGAAACACAAGGCTTACGTTATATAAAAAATTCAACTCTCTTGATAGAAAACTATAATATAAATCAAATGTGACAAAAAACTAATTTTATTTTCTTTCAATTTTTGATACGATTATCCATTTTTTTTATTGCTTCATAATAGTAATAATAATAATAATAATAATAATAACAATAATAATAATAATAATAATAATAACTAGTTCTAATATTTGAAATTTTTTTTATATGTTTCACTTTTTTCTTTAATGCTTGGTATACATTAATTAAAAAGAAATTATGTGTTAAAATAATTTGTAATATTTTATAATAAATACATTTGGACACAAATTAAGTTGCTTGTAATGTGTGAAATCCATCCGGTGGTCAGAATGCAATTTCGATATTTACTTGCGTGACCATTTTATTTTCTTAGGTGAATGCACAATTCACAAAAAAATAAAATCGATCGAATTATATTCATTTACAAGTAAATTACATCCAACATTCAATGGGTGTTTCTTCTATTGAAGATAGGTTAATGAATATATTTAGATCAAGATAAAATAGTAAAAGTAGTGTGAAGGTAAACTAATGTTAAAAAACAACAAAATTGTTTTGGTCATGTTCCTGAATTTGATACAAATTTAGTTGGTGTTAAGAAATATTTATTGGAAGGATTTTATGTTTTTGAAAATTTGGTATGTTTTGAATAACATGTATTATAAGAGTAAGAGAAGGATTTACTGATAAAATTCATATGGCCAAAAATAAGATTATTCATATGGAGCATTTAAATTTTAGAAACTAGCAAATCTTATCTAATCAAAATTTGATACATAGAATTTCTTAGGCAGCTTTTTTTTTCTCATCAGGCAGCTAAAATCATTAGCACCTTAGCAAAAGTACACAATTGTTCATGGGAGAACCAATAGTCAGACAGTGTGCACTAGAATCATAACTTGCGACTGAAAAAAAAAGACCAAGTACACTCGGTTACCATTTGCATAAGAATCACATAAATATACTTAAATTTCACGGGGTAAAACACACAAGCGGTTAGCAAAATGATATAGGTATTGTAAATAATTCAATCTGAAATTAAGTTGATATATATAGACAAAATGCACTGGCCAGAACACCTCTCAACCCATTCATAACATCACATTCATTTTCAACCCATTCAAAGGAGGACGCTGCCATTTAAAATTTGCTTGAGACTAATCCAACAGTTTCTTCGCAAGAGCCAGAACTCAAGTACAATATTCTTAATTTCCATCATGAATAAAAGCATTCCTTTGACACCGCAGAAAAAGATCTAAAATCCTTACCAAAAAAAATCTCCTTCACCAATTCAAAAACCAAATGAGACTAAGCATAGAGAGCAGAGGAAATAACATATTAACATGCCATCAAACAACAACGACATGCTCACTCACAAGGATAGTATGAATTAGATATTCATTTTCATCACCACTGTGACGGTTAAAGGTTGAAACAGATCATTACAAAACCGCCACAAAAAAAAATCCTAACTTTAGGAGGAAGCACTACAAGAAAAAAGCTTACCGAAAATGGGCAATGCACGTGGCAGATGTGTATCTACCACGGACACCACACCCCTTGTAGCTGGGGCAGTGGTGGGTACTTTTCGATCACGAGCGTTGCTCGTTGTAGGTAACATACCTACTGCAGGCAATAAGATACGTTACTTACAACGGGCATTGCCCGTGGTCAATGAGTATTTTTTTTTTAAAAATAATTTATTGACTTTACATGTGCCTGTTTAGTGCAAGTAATAAGAAGATAAAACCCCAAAGCATTCAATATAAAAATCCACAAGCATTCAATATATATATATACTAAAATTTATAAATCCATTAACATTCAATTAAAAATCTTCAAGTATTAACAGTACATTCACCAATGTGAATGAATATTAAGTACAACTAGGTCTCTACATGGCTAATTTATCAAAATTATAAGAACAAGTAAAAAAAAAAGGGGCTTTGGTTATCCTTTTAAGTAGAACGAAATAAGTACCACATCAGCCTTTAACTAGATAAGACTTGCCCATCGATCTTAGTCTCTCCAGATCATACTTGTCTGATGTTGCAGTCAATGTGTCTGTCACCAAGAACATTCAAGACAAGCTAGATGTTGACGAATCCACATCATCTATAAGAGTATCTCTATTTATGAAGTGCATTATGGCCTGTAGGAAATAAAAAAAGGTAAAACAATGATGGTGTAATATTGTCATAGGAGCACAAACAGTTGACCGACTATCATATCTTAAACCAAAGTATTATAGATAGCAATAAATTTTACTTTAAAAACCTTCGGCTCTAGACTGCTAATGACAAAAAACGCTACTAATTGATCTGTAACTACTTTTGATCAGATACAAACCATATTCCAAGCAAAACAAGATAAAAGGGCCCCTACATAGTAATAGACCTGAAGCAGATTATAGGGGATCAGATTATCAAACGTTAATGAACAAGAAGATAGCCTACAATATAAAATCGTTGGAAGATATCCTGCCTCATGAACCAATTAAATTATTCAAAACAAACCATAAAAGGTGGGGAAGTCATATAAAGCAAAAGATATGAATCTGAGAAACAATATAGAACATGGTTGCTTCCCATAACCAAAGAAAGGAAAAGAACAGTTAAACTAACACAAATAAAAAAAAGACCATTACAGATCATTCGAATACGATGGCGATAACAGAACACAAGAGGAGCGACGAATGATTTGTTAGGGATTTTTATTTATTTCACTAGATTCCAGAAGATGCTATTATTAAAAAAAAAAACCAAAAGACCGCCACCAAACTACCTCTGATATCCATTTGTCCACATCAAGCACACTAAAACAAAATCACTCTAATTTTCTACTTACAACACTCTAGAAAATCCACATTATACATAATAAAAGTAAGTCATATGTTGAGAACTACAAATGAGAATTCTCTTTGAAAAAACAACCAAATACAATTGCACAGTCTTTAGACCATATTAGGGTGGGAAGCACAACCTAAATATTCTAAATCACTTAATAAATCAACAAAATTGAAATGTAAATTATATAAAGAGTTGAAATCAAAACTGGTCGTCTTAGAGAAGTACAAACTACGAATCCTGCCTTTTAGGACAAACACATTTCTTAGCTATGGATTTTACTTCAATAGAGAAGTACAAACTGGAAAGTAGTGGTGAACAACATTTGAAGCCTGCCTTTTAGTTTTAAGCATGCAAATAAGTCATTTAAATATAATTCTAAGAAAACAAATCCAAAGAGACTAAATTTTCATATGAAATTGCAATAGTATAATGAATAGTTTATCTTCTTTAATGACAACATTCATAATTTGGAGTGTACTATTCAGCATATGATTCTACTATACGTCTATAACTAAGAAGAAATGGATGATTAAAAAGGCCAGCAAATAACCTATTAGACTCTAAAGAGCATCTGAAATCACCTAATCTTATTAATCTAATTAATAGACAAATTGAATACAAATAGTGAAAAAAAATTGAAACCTCACTTGTTCGAGCTAATCACTTTCACATTAGCATGGCATCACTCACTCCCCCAACTAATCATTTTCTGACTTCAGCAAGCTAACTATTGTCGTCACTTGCTCTAGCAAGTTAATCACTATCACCTTCACTCTGGAGAAGAAGAAGATCCATCAAAATAAACATGCCAAATTATTCAAAATAAATATGACAACATGCTCAAGGGAAAGATGCCAAATAAACTTCCAAGTTGGCTAAAGCCTAAAAGCATGAATGACAACTCGGGGTCCATGCAACATTCAATTTAACAAAGCATTGTCAACATTCAATTAAAAACATCAGTACCACATATCATTGTCATCATCATAATCACACCAAAATTTCTCTCAAGTCGCATGTCTTATAAATACAAAGGTTTTGCTACCACCCTTCCCAGTTTCTATATTTATTTAACAAAGATTATAAAAAAACTTAACAATACAATCCACATATCAAGTTTTAGACTTCTATTACACTTTCTCAGCAGCCAAACAAAGAAAAACAAACAAGTGAAACCATCGGTGGTATTGATTCTGCTGCGGGAAGGCATATCCCAAAGCATTGTTGGGTGACCCGACTCAAAACACTTGGTTTCAGGCCATGTAAATCCCAAAACCATCACTCCCAAGTTCATTACAAAATTCCCCCAAATTCCACGAAATTCCATCATATTTTCCCCCTTAAATCCAATAAATTTATCTCTAAATTTCAAAACCCACGCAAAAATTACCATAATCATACTCAAATATCAACTAATTGGATGCAAAATTTCTCAAAACCCTAGAACTGAAGGTTAGAGTAAAAATATTTTTGGAATTCAAATTAAACAAAAATTCATACCAAAGAACTAAAGAAAACACAAAAAAAAAAGTATTAACATACACATAAACTAACCTTTTACAGACCCAAAATAGATTTTGGAGGATTGGAAACGAAACGTTCTTCGAGAGGTGAGGATTGATTCAATAGAACCATCACCGAATTGCCACTGTGACCATCACCATCACGCGTCGCCTCGCCGCCTTACATAGCGCTTGCTCCGTCGTTTCCAGATCTCTTCGTTGAGGTAAACGTGAGAGATGGAGAGAAGATGGAGAGTGGGTGTGTAGAGAGAGAATGATAGGTTCAGAATGAGGGACTTTTGAATTGAGAAATAAATTGATATAACCGGTGAGGTGTGATATTACCGGTTAAATTTTTAAAAAAAGCAGCAGTCGTATGGTACAACACCACTCTCTTAGTCGTACAGTAGCATGACCCATATGTATATATATAATATCTATTTTTTACATTTTAAGTTATCAACACGTGTATTATTATTATTATTATTATTATTATTATTATTATTTTACAAAATACTAAATCTTCCGCTAATTATTGTATTTTTTATAGTTTTGGATCTACTTCTGTTTTATGAATTATTAGTCTACTAATTATTATATTTAGGGATGGCAAAATAGATCGGGTTCAAAGGGTTTAGTTCTTACCCACATGAAGGGGTCCGGATTCAAACCCGGACCGTATCATTAAAAACCCAATTTTAAGCCCCTTATTATAAGTCTGCATAAATGTGGGCCGTTTGCGGGTTTTACCCAGGTTAATTTGAAACCCGCAAAAAATCACATCAATTAGGTTTTACAACTTCTTACATCCGTCTATCTCAACTCTCTCTTCAAAAAACGAAAGCAACCTTTCAGCTCTCATCATCAGTGGTCTCTACCCTCTGGTCGTCGTGCCACCGTCGTGCCGCCGTTGTGCCACCATCGTGACGCCGTCGTGCCGCTATCGTACCGCCGTTGCTTTCTGTCGCTACCAGTCGCTTCCGACGAAGCTTCTCTCCATCACTTCCCAAATTGCATGAAACCCACATTCAGTGGTAAATTTTCCTTTTTGTTTTTAATGAACTAAATCATCTTAAATGAAAAAGAATTGATCTTCTTTAGAATATTTTCTGGGTTTGTCACATAAACTGGAATTTTAACAATCTTCTTTTTATTCTTCCTCTTTTTGTATAATTTTCATGTGATTTTTTTAACTAATTAATTTTATCAATGTTTATCAATGTTTATAAGCCAAATTATTTGAAAATTTTATCAATGTTTTATGTGAACAATTGGATGTATTTACTCTTATGGAATAATAATTGGCAATGAGGATTTATTACACAACTATATGCCAGTTCTGCTTTAGAAAATTCTTGATTGATAAGCTTTTATATACCCTGAACCTTTTGATCTATGAAATTTTGGATTTTGAAGCTTTTGAATTTTGATTTTTTAAAGATTTGATGTTTTTTGTCGATTGCTAGTGATGATTCAATCTATTTTGTGGAGGTGTAGTCGAGTCAAACCCTGTTTAACAGGGGAACCTACATGGTGGAAGCTACAAAACTTTGATATTACTGGATTTAACTGAGGCAATGCAATTTGATTCAATTAAAACGTTTTATGTTTTGTCAAATTGTGTTTTTTGTTGTTGTTGTTGATCATTGTTTGAATTATTGGTTGTTTTTTTAGTATCTTTTATGAAATTGAGTTATAACTATACATTTAGTCATGTCTCTGTGGGTATCAGGTCTGAAAAACTCAGAAATTGATGTATCGTGTCTCTATCGATGTATCGTGTCTCTATCGATGTATCGGGTCTCTGTATGGAAAATTATCTACTATTGAATGAATAGACGACGAAGAGGCGATAGCATCATTTTGATTTTTTGTTGTGTTTTGGATTTTTAATTTGTGTTACTATTGATTTTTAATAGAATGTATTTAGATTGAATTTAGAAATTGTACTATTTGAATTAATTGTTGTAATAGAATTTTTAATTATTTTGGTTTGTAAAAATTGTGATCCAATGAATCTAGCTAAAAAATGTGTAAAAAATTCGGGTAAAAAATCGGATTCAAATATGGGTAAAAAAATGTGTTAAAAAGTCGAGTCAAAAAATGTGTAAAAAATGGCATTTAATTCGATCTAAATCCGGATTAAAATATGTTAAAATCTGGATAAAAAAACATGGGCTATAATTTGGATCCAAATCCGGGTTAACATTCGGATCCAATCCAAGTCATAAACTAATAATACGGATAAAAGGGCGGGTTTGAGTTTTACCCTATTTTTTATGGGTCCAGTTTCAATCCTATCCATATACATAATATTCTTACGAGGGTTGGATTTAAACCTTTTTAATTTTTGAGGATGTGGGTCCACTGCGGACTTAGCCTTTACATTGTCAAATATTTAAATTATAACAGTTAAATAAGCATAATGTAAACAATAAATAAAAATGGTTGTTTAAAAATAATTATTAAAATAAAATTCAAACTATAATAATAAATAATAACGAAAAATTTATATGAAATTAATGTTGAGGTAAAAGTATTGTATATTTCTTTTTCATTTATGTTGAATTAACAAAAGATAATTTGTTATATAAAAGATTCATTAAATGTCACAACGAGTCAACGACTTCTTTCATAATTACTCTATCGAAGTAACCCCTTATCCATTCTTCTAAATGATGTCCATTCAAGTTAGAATATTAAATAACCACTCGATATACCAAACCGCCCCATATAAATATCAATTTATATTGTAACGAGTTATCACCTTAATTTTTTCTTTTTAAAGTATTACAATGTATTATAACAAATGTTGACACCATTGCGTCAAGATCAATGGTGTAGTGAGACCTTAAAACCTGCAATCCAAATATCCACTCACGTAACTCCTTATACATATTTGCAAAAAAATGTATGTTGAGGCTTTATCCCTATCATTAATATAAAAGTGAAGGTACACTACCGTATGTGATTGGAGGTGATATTAGCTATCATATTTGCATTTGATAGTTTAAATTTTAAGTAATTAATGTTTCAAATTTTAAGGGAGTAGAAATAACGAGAGATGCCACATTTTTTTTAGTACGTTGCATTGATGTTACTGTTTTAATAAGTTATGTTTAAAAGACACATATTATGGTAACTACCCAAATTGTCCATAAATAATCAATTTTTATTTATCTTTGTACTTTCATCTCCACATTTTGATCAATCACTGAAAACACTAACTCCTTTCTCTCTCTAATAAACTTGTCTGAAATTGATCTACAACTTATCTGAAAGTCGACATGTTTTAACTCAACAAGGTAGTTTGAGTCTTGTAACAATTTATCTATTCCTTATGATTTGTTGTCCGAGTATTTGTGTGAATATGAAGCTGGTATTGTGAAGTTTGAACCTTTAAATTTTTGAATCTCCGAATCTTTTAAAGGCTGTCCGAGACTTTAATTATAACGTCCGAGCTTTTATGTAAATTATTCGAGACTTTGTTTAAAGGTTTCGAGCTTTTTAGTAAAGGCTCCGAGCTTTTAATAAAGCTCAGATATTGTTTTAAAAGGAACAAACCTTTTAAAAAAAATGCTCGGAGCTTTTAAAAAAACAAGGTCAGAACTTAAAAAAAAAAAAGCTCGGAGCTTTTAAAAAAAAGTTCTGGCCTTTCACAAAAATGCTTGAACACTGCAAAGTTTAGCCAACCTAGTTTTCCTAAAGAAAAAGTTTGGGTGTGTTTCCAAAAGTCTCGGATTTGGTTCAAAAAAGCTCGACCCCTGAATTCGTCTACGTAGCACCACTCCGTCGCCGTTCGAATGATTGTCTAAGTTTCAGCGGGATTTTTTATCTCTACTTGACAACTCTGTCACTATAAAATGAATGAAATAAATCTGATGTGGAATAACTATTTGGATTATTTTTGTCCCTTCACCATAATAAGTGTTTTTTAAACATAAATTATTAAAGCAGTAATAGTATTGAAATGCCACCTCCAAAAAGTATCATTTAATTTTTGAATGTAATCAATTTAAATTTTCAAGTTTAATAACTAATCCAATTGGTCAAACATATCACTAGATATCAGACAAAATTGATATAATTAATATTTAACTGGAAAATCTAATCGATACAAAAGAAAATAGTATATATACATACATACATATATATATATATATATATATATATATATATATATATATATATATATATATATATGGAATGAATTCATAAAGAGTCAAAAAATTTATGAGCTTATTTTTTTAGCCACAAATTTATTTTTTATTGTTTTCGTCACTTTTTACTACTTTTGGACCTAAAAACCCCTAAATTTGAAATTCGAAAAAAAAGGTAAATGTGTGGTGAAAACGAGTTAGCTATTGGTTGTTAGGGTTACAAAATTATAAAGTAAAAAACAAGAAAGAGAGAGAAATGAAGAGAAGAGATAGCCTTCGCTGCTGCTTGCCGTTGCTCGTACCTCTTTTATCGTCGCTCGCACTTCTCTCGCTGTTGATTAACACTGAAAAGTGTATGTTTACTAAGGGATACTATCATCATTTTATACTTTCAATATGATTAATTCCCCAATTTAGACATAATTTCGTTCGCTCGCTTAAATAAATGTGTTGTGTAGTAATCAGTGTTTTCCCTGTATTTCATAGGTAATTCGATCAATTCAGAATTATGGATAGGTCAGATAGCAAAACAAACATCGTTTTCAAGTTTAGAACGACAAAAACCTTAGGAAGGCCACGAAGAACAATTTTGTAATTTTGACTATTCACTGTTCACAGTTGACTTTCAATGTTCCTGATGATGTGACACATTCCTATTGGCCCAAACTGCGAGTGCACCGTACATGCGGCTGCAGAGAATCACATTCTAGAAGTCAGTGCACTGTTCATAGTTGACTTTCTAGAAGATTATTGACCAATGATGTGGCACATTTCTATTGGCCTAAATTGTGAGTGCACCGTACACGTGCTGCAGAGAATAATATTCTAGAACACGGTGCACTGTTCACTATTCACTTTCCACTTCATGGATGCGTTTACGGTTCAATATTCACTGTTCGCTGATGACGTGGCACAATCTAGACGCTCCATTCTAAATTCATCCGATGGTCAATTTTCATCCGTATTTTGTATAAATAGGGAACCTCTCCCCCCTAATTTACACATTCTAAATCCAAATCTGATATTAGATTTGTGAAATTCTCTCTTTTGTTCTCAAATTCTCAGTTTAAATAAAATAACTATTTTCTAGTTAAATTATGTCTGGCTAATTTTATATAGTTGGGGCCAAAGGTGATACTGTTGGTATGGAAAATATGATCAAATTATGATAAGTTTATTATTTTTTTACTTTCTCCCCTCTGATCTTTGTGGATTTTTTGACTCACTGTAGTCAGACAGATATTGCCTAGCACAGTGAGTACTTTTACCCATATTTATTAGAGAGTGGTTTCTCCCCTCCGATTTTTGTGGAGTTTTTGACATACATTAGACAGATAGATATTGTCTAGCACAATGGGTATTTTACCCATATTTATCAGAGAGTGGTTTATCCTCTCTAATCTTTGTGGAGTTTTGACTCACTGTAGACAGACAGATGTTGTCTAGCACAGTGAGTACTTTTACCCACATCTATCAGATAGTGGTCAGTGGAGTGGAATACCCTCCCATTAATCTGGACTAAATATTAATTATTGGATCATATTTGAATTACCAACAGTGGATCCCTTAGCCCCAGTTTTAATTTTAATTGATTTATATTTATAACAAGCTTAGTAATTAATCTACATAATTAATTCTATACGGACAAGTGAACAACCTCTCTGTGGTTCGACCTGGTCTTACCGGTTAATTTATTATTTTAACACTCTTATACTTGGGAGTAGAAACACTTCTTTAGGACATGTCGAGTTTTTGGCGCCGTTGCCGGGGAGGTAAGTACGCATTTTTTTTTGTAGAAGTAATTTCTTTTTAATTTTAGTTTAGTTTTGCTATTTCTTTTTCTATCTTCTTTGTTCTTTTTTTATATTCAGTTTTGCATCACTCATCTCAATCATAAACTTCATCTACTTAAAAAAAAAGCACTTGTAATCATTAATCACATTTTTACATTTTAGTCCTTCAACTTTTTATTTGCATTTTAGCTTAGATCTAGTTTGTATTTGCATATAGGTCATTTTATTTTTCATTTTTGCATATTAGTCCCTATAATTATATATTTTCACTTTAATCCCTATATTTATAATTATTTGTACTTTTGCCCCAACGCTTGTGTATATTTGTATTTACACCCCTAGAATTTTGCATTACTTTTATCACTCTTTCTTTTATTTTCTTTATTTTTGTGTATTTCACCTCCATGAACCCTCATTAAATTTACATGAGACGTTGGTCTCGAACATCTAGTGGTAGATTAATTAGGAGATCACAATCACCCACATTCACTAACAACATGGCTGAAAACCCACTTAGGCATCCAGCAGGAAACCAAGCCGAGAACCTTTTAGACAACCTTGACAACGTGCCTCAACACAACAACCATCCGCCTTATGTTGACCATGACCAACACATTAACCCAAATCCACTTATAACTCTTAGAGACTACATGAACCCCACACGCACTAGAACACCTTCATGCATAGCTTTCCCACCAAATGCAACACACTTTAATTTTAAACCAGGAATCATTCAACTTTTACCCAATTTTCACGGTCTCGAACATGAAAATCCATATTTGCATCTTAGGGATTTTGAGGAACTCTGTAACACTTGCACTGATCAAAATGTTAGCATGGATATAATCTGGCTTAAGTTTGTCCCTTTTTCCTTAAAAGATAAAGCTAAAACTTGGTTACAAAACCTTAGGTCACGATCAATTCAAACTTGGAATGATATGCAACAACAATTCTTAAAGAAAATTTTCCCACCTCATAGAACAAACTCTTTTAAGAGGCAAATCACTTCATTTGCCCAAAAACCCTAGGAAACACTTTACCAATGTTGGAATAGGTTCAAAGAGTTGTTCAATGTCTGTCCACATCACGGTTTTGAAACATGGAGGATAGTATCACATTTCTATGAGGGACTCACACCCCAAGGTAGACAAGTCATTGAAATGGTGTGTAATGGGGAGTTCAGTGACAAAAATCCCAAAGAAGCACTTGACTATCTTGACCATATCGCTGAAAATGCTTAAAATTGGGATACCATTGGTTCATATGAGTCCATAAGCAACCACAACCATCACCATCTAGTGGAGGCATTTACAATCTTAGGGAAGACCATGACCTTCAAGCTAGATTTGCATCCCTAGCTAGGAAAGTTAAAGCTTTAGAAACTAAAAAGAGTGAACATGTAAAATCTGTACAAGAAATTGCATGCCATGTATGTGATTCTGATGATCATATCACTCACAGTTTCCCAACTTTGCCAGCTTTAAAAGATTGCCTTCATGAACAAGCCAATGCTTTGTACTCTTTTAACAAGCCAAATTCCAACCCATACTCACAAACCTACAATCCTGGATGGAGAAATCATCCAAACTTTAGTTGGAGGAACAACAATCAAGCTCAGTCTTCACAACCACCAGGTCCATCAAATCCACAAACACACAAGAATTTCCAAAACCCTCAAGGTTATGCGCTTTATGTCTCACCATTTTGGAAAAACCTTGAAGACACTTTGCACTCATTCATTGAGAAGCAAGAATCCATTAACAGCCAAACTGCACAAACCTTGACAGATGTTAAATATACTTTGGCAAAGATTGCTTCTACACTCAACACATACGAAAAGGTAAGTTTTCATCTTAACCACAACCAAATCCCAAGAGTCAGTCAAGTTCCTATGATAATAACCAACGCCCAGATCAAGTCAAATAAATTATCACTCTTCGTAGTGGTAAGGTCATCGAAAAACATATTCTTGAATCTGGTAAAAATGATGATGAGTCATTTTCCAAGGATAAGGAAGAGGTTGATGAAACCACTGTTGACGAAGAAATAATTGAATCCCCACCTACACTCCCATATCCTCAAGCTTTTAAAAATTTACAGAAATTGAAGCATCCTCTAGAGATTTTTGAAATTTTCAAACAAGTAAAGATTAATATCCCTTTGTTAGACGCAATCAAACAGGTACCTCCCTATGCCAAATTTTTGAAGGATCTGTGCACTGTGAAAAGGAAGCATCAAGTAAGAAAGAAAGCCTTTATGGCTGAATAGGTAAGTTCCATTCTTTCCAATAAAAATGTTTTAAATATAAAGATCCTGGCTATCCTACTATTTCCTGCACAATTGGTAACTGTAAAATTGAGCATACTTTACTTGACCTAGGTGCTAGTGTAAATTTGCTCTCATACTCATTTTATCAGTGACTTAAACTTAGTGAGTTAAAGCTGACTTCAACCACACTTTGTTTTGCTGATAGGTCAATTAAAATACCAAAAGGAATAGTAGAAGATGTGTTAGTACACGTCGATAAATTTATCTACCCAGTAGATTTTATTGTCTTGGAAACACAACCTATTGTTAATGAGCACAAATCAATTCCTGTTATATTGAGCCGACCATTTTTAGCTACTGTTAATGCCTTGATTAACTGCAGGAATGGAATAATAATTATGTCTTTTGGAAATATGGAAATTAAGCTTAATGTTTTCAACATGTCTAAGGAACCATTTGATGATGAAAATGAAGATGAAGATGTAGACATTATTGAAACCATTATTGAAGATCATGTTCAAAAGGATTCTTTTAACTCATCTGAAGTTTGTTTGATCAATTCACCTAAGTCAAGCATGCATTCACATCTTGATGATTGTTTACAGGTTGTCGAAAAGAAGGAGACACTTTAGATTTTAAAGAATTGGAACAAAAAGATGACGTGCTAGAAGAAAAAACACCTCAACTGGATTTGAAGCCCTTACTAGAAGGACTTTAATATGCTTAGCTTAGAGACGACCAGACCTACCCAGTGGTAATCTCTTCTAACCTTACAGAATAGCAAGAAGGTAAGTTGTTACATGTTTTAAAGAAAAATAAGAATGCAATTGGTTGGACTTTGAAAGATTTGAAAGGTATTAACCCATTGATTTGTTCACATCGAATAAATTTAGAGGAAAATGCTAAAACATATCGACAACACCAAAGAAGACTTAACCCACACATGAAAGAAGTTGTCAAGACCGAAGTCCTAAAATTACTTGACGTGGGAATTATCTACCCTATCTCTGATAGTAAGTGGGTGAGTCCTACACAAGTTGTGCCAAAAAAATCTGTAATCACTGTTGTTAAAAATGAAAAGGGTGAGTTAATTCCAACTCGTGTTCCATCTAGTTGACGCATATGCATTGATTAAAGAAAATTAAATGATGAAACTAGAAAATATCATTTTCCCCTTCCATTCCTTGACCAGATTTTAGAAAGAGTAACAGGACATCCCTACTACTACTTTCTTGTTGAGTACTTTGGATACTATCAAATTCCCATTGCATTAGAAGATCAAGAAAAAACCACATTCACATGTCCCTTTGGAACCTTTGCATTTAGAAGAATGCCATTTGGTTTGTGTAATGCTCCAGCCACATTTCAACGATGAATGCTAAGCATTTTTAGTGACATGATTGAACATTGTTTAGAGGTCTTTTTGGATGATTTAACTATATTTGGGAATTCTTTTGATGAATGTCTAAATAACTTGGAAAGAGTGTTGAAACGTTGCATAGAAAAAAGACTTGTGCTTAACTAGGAAAAGTGTCATTATATGACCACATCTGGAATTGTTTTGGGTCATGTTGTGTCATCTAAAGGAATCGAGGTTGATAAGGCAAAAATTGAAGTCATTTCGAAGTTACCACAACCACAAACAGTCAAAGATGTGCAGTCATTTTTAGGGCATGCAGGATTTTATAGGAGGTTTATTAAAGATTTTAGTGTCATATCTAAACCACTTTGTAACCTCTTATTAAAAGAAGCAAAATTTGAATGGACACAAGAGTGTGAAGAGTCTTTTAAAAAGATAGTTGACCTTTTAACGTCTGCTCCTATCATGCAATCCCCTGATTGGTCATTGCCTTTTGAATTGATGTGTGATACGAGTGATTTTACTGTTGGAGCTGTCTTAGGACAGAGAAGAGAAGGTAAGCCTTTTGTGATTTATTAAGCAAGTAAAACTTTGAATTGTGCACAAATAAATTACACCACCACTGAGAAAGAATTACTTGTTGTGATATTTGCATTGGATAAATTTCGATCATACTTGATTGGTGCTTCAACCATTATTTTTACTGATCACGCTACTTTGAAGTATTTAATGTCTAAACAGGATGTGAAACCAAGGTTGATTCATTGAATTTTATTGCTACAAGAATTCAATCTCACAATCAAGGACAAAAAGGGTGCTGAAAATGTCGTTGCAGACCATTTATCACGACTCACAGTTGAGTCGTCATTTGATAAAGCACCCATAAATGATTCTTTTCCTGATGATCTTTTATTCTATATTATAACTTTGCCTTGGTATGTTGACATTGTTAATTATCTTGCAACAGGAATGATGCCACTCGATTGGAATGCACAGGACAAAAAGAAATTTTTGATCGAGGTAAAACGTTTTTACTGGGATGACCCGTACTTATTCAAGTATTGTCATGATCAAATTGTTCGATGGTGTATTCCAGGCAATGAGGTAAGTAGTGTCGTTGAAATTTATCATTCTGAAGCATGTGGTAGTCATTTTTCGTTAAAGAAAATGGCTGTAAAAATCTTGCAGTGTGGATTTTATTGGCCCACCTTGTTTAAGACGCACATGCATTCTGTAAACCTATGAAAATTTTCAAAAGTTAGGATCCATTTCCAAGCGAAACATGATGCCTTTAAACCCCATTCTTGTCATTGAAATATTTGATTGTTGGGGAATCGATTTTATGGGTTCATTTCCACCGTCATTTGGATTTTTGTACATTCTGGTTGCCGTTGATTATGTGTCAAAATGGGTTGAGGCAATTTCTTGTCGAAATAATGATCACAAAATAGTGATTAAGTTTTTAAAGGAGAATCTTTTGAGTCGATTTGGAATCCCTCGAGCCATTATTAGTGATGGAGGCAAACACTTTTGTAACAAACCTTTTGAGTCTTTAATGAAGAAATATGGAGTCACAAAAAAAATTGCCACACCATACCACCATTAAACAAGTGGTCAAGTTGAGTTAGCAAATAGGGAGATAAAACATATCTTGTAAAAAACGCTTAACCTTGATCGAAAAGATTGGTCTCTTAGACTAAATGATGCACTTTGGGCTTACCGCACTACATTCAAAACATCTTTGGGTATGTCTCCTTATCGTTTACTTTATGGAAAACCTTGTCACTTACCTGTTGAACTTGAGAAAAAAGCATATTGGGCCATTAAAGCTTTCAATTCTAACCTAAATGATGCTGGTGAATTGCGCAAGTTACAAATAAATGAACTTGAAGAATTAAGAAATGATGCATACAAAAATGCAAAAATTCTTAAAGAAAAATCTAAAACCTTTCATGACAGACGAATTTTAAGAAGATCATTTGAAGTTGGTCAAAAGGTTTTGCTTTATAATTCTTGACTTCATTTATTTCCTGGCAAATTGAAGTCAAAATGGAGTGGTCCATTTGTTGTGAAACACGCGTATCCATATGGTGCCCTTGACATTGAGAATCCTAGGAATGGTAATGTGTTTAAAGTAAATGGACAACGTGTGAAACCATTCTTAGAAAATACAGTTTTTCAAAAGACTCTATCGTCCTTTTTGACCCTTATTACAAAGGTGAGCGATCAAACCTTTTGCTTTTGACTTTATTTGTATTTGTAATTATTATTTTTGTTTTTGTTCGATTTTAAGTTTTGAATTTTTACAGGATTAATTTCTAGGTTCAATTTTTGCTTGGTGTGTGTTGCTATATAACCCCGGTTAAGTGGCGGATAACGGTACTCTGTGACAATTCAAGTCGGTTTAATTCAGTTTCCCAAATAACTGATCCCCAAAACAAGACATGGACGAAATTTTCACAAACCTGTAAAAACATTTTCCATCGTTGCCCCAAAATGCTCTGAAAAAGATTTACAAAGCACGTTCCGAAAGATTACGCTTACTGATGATAAACAAAATTCCTGTTGAAATTCGCTAGTTGATCGAAGCTAAGGTACGTCTAGTAGGTGAGTTTGCTGATTCATTTATATCTTACATGTCTGGTTTTGGAAGAAGTAACCTTGTAAAAAATCGAAGAGCTAAGAAGTTAAGGGTTACTTGTCACAAATGTGCACGTACAACTTGCAACACACATTGTCGTTCTTTAGGAATGGTGTCTAATAATCGGGAAGATAAAATTTTATTCATTAGGTATAGTTTGCTTAGGGAGTCAATGGATAATATCCTAATGACTCTTAATGCACATCCTAGTGGATATGTACAAATGGCAATTGACCTATTATGGCCACAATTTCAAAAAGAACATGCACAATATAGTCTTGTGAATCTGACTTTAAAAGACCATGTTTGCCAATTTATAAGAAAATTAGATGGGAAGCATATCCCCGACCCATAGAGGGCGTTGAAGCCGTTTCTAGACGTAAAACAAGAGGAAGATGTTAGCTACAATCACAACTACCAGTAAATATCCTTTTATTTTTATTATCTTTTTCCTTCTGTATTTAATGTCTTTTGTAATTATTGTTGTTTACTTTTGATTTTTGAACCATTTGGATCTAATATCATTGACAAATACACCGCCCTATACATATCGGTGTATTATTGTGTTACCTTTTTGGGATCTATAAATACAAGCATTTGTTTTCCTTTTTGCTTTAAGCACTCATAAACAATCGAAAGGAAATTTCAGAGAGTGCATTAATGGTGTCACCTTCAACTAAACGATTCACAAACATTTGTGTGTTTGGTGGCACCAATTATGGGAAATACAGAGAGTTTGTTGATGCTGCAACTCATCTTGGTAAGGTTTTCGCTGAGCGAAAAATACACCTAGTGTATGGAGGAGGTAACTTGGGATTAATGGGGTGTGTTTAACGAGCTGCACAAGACGGAGGTAGTCAAGTTCTGGGTATTGTCCCAAAACCTATGGCCGCAACAGACATCATCGGAAAGACAAATGGTGAAGAGCTAGTTGTTTTAGGTATGCCTGAAAGATTGACTGCTATGTTACATCATGCTGATGCGTTTATAGCTTTGCCAGATGGTTTTGGAACCTTAGAAGAAATCTTCACAATGGCATCATGGGCGCAACTACACATCCATGAGAAACTCATCGGTTAGTTGAATGTTAATAAATTTTATGATGGTTTGCTTTCATTTCTTGATCATACTCAGAAAAATTATTACATTCCACATTCAATCCGAAAATCTTTATCTCTGCTTCAAGTTCTCATGAGCTGATTGACCACTTACAAGCTTTTAATTATGAGCCATATCCTTCAACCTCTAAAATTGATTGGTCCATTGATGAAGAGAACAAGAAACGCAGAAATGATCTGAATCTCAGTTTGTGATTGTCCCATGGTTTTTATGCATTTTATTTTTCCTTTATTTTGTATTTCTTTTGTTGTTTTACAGGATTTTGTTGTCTTTCAAGTTGTTCAGGTGATATCTTCTAAACCTTAACTCTTTCTAAAGACATTAGGGACAATGTCTCGTTCTGGTTGGGGGGAAGGGATAGTTGATTAAATAACTTTAGTTTTTTTTTTTAAAAACTAACTTATGACTATTTTTTTGTAAAGATAATCGAGTAAGGAGATCTTTTAGATACTTCTGAGACGCATATTTGTAGTTCTGATGATTTTTTTTCCTCTCTTCTGACTATTCAAATTTACAAACCCTCCATTGTGATATCATTGACTAATCATTTTGTTCATTAAGTCATCTTGAGAAATTTTTCGAACTATTCTGGACACACGCACATTGACCGTGATTATGTGCAGTAAGTTGAGATTTTATGATATTTAGTTCTGAAACATCATTCAAGGGTAACAACAAAAGACAATGGTCTTGTTTCAAAAAATATATAGTAATAATAATAATAATAAAGACAGTGATCCAATTATGGTAAGTTTATTATTTTAATGCTTTCTCTCCTCTGATCTTTGTGGATTTTTTGACTCACTGTAGTCAGACAGATATTGCCTAGCACAGTGAGTACTTTTACCCATATTTATTAGAGAGTGGTTTCTCCCCTCCGATTTTTGTGGAGTTTTTGACATACATTAGACAGATAGATATTGTCTAGCACAATGGGTATTTTACCCATATTTATCAGAGAGTGGTTTATTCTCTCTAATCTTTGTGGAGTTTTGACTCACTGTAGACAGACAGATGTTGTCTAGCACAGTGAGTACTTTTACCCACATCTATCAGATAGTGGTCAGTGGAGTGGAATACCCTCCCATTAATCTGGACTAAATTTGAATTATTGGATCATATTTGAATTATTTACAGTGGATCCCTTAGCCCCAGTTTTAACTTTAATTGATTTACATTTTATAACAAGCTTAGTAATTAATTTAGATAATTAATTCTACAAGGACAAGTGAACAACCTCCCTGTGGTTCGACCCGGTCTTACTAGTTAATTTATTACTTTGACACTCTTATACTTGAGAGTAAGAACAGTTCTTTAGGATGTGTCAACTGTCACTGCAGAACGAGGGAGAAAGGAAGATCAGAGATCGCTGCCTCTCTCTCGTCGCCTTTGTTCACACCAGAAAGAGACAAAACCAGAAAGAGAGAGAAAGGAAGAGAAGTCACCAAAAAGTGAAACCGTCGTTGTTGTTACTGATGTCGTCATCATTACAGCTGTCACCGTATCTTTGACCTTCACTGACCTCTTGTTGTTGAACACATCTCGCCGTCGCACACCTCAGGTCTCAGGTTTGGTAATTTTGCAAACTCTTATTTTGATTTTGATTTGTGTCTTAAGTTTGATTTGTGGTAATTTTGTCATTTGGTATCCCATATTTTTCAGCCCTATAAATCCAACATTCTATGTACATTAAAAACCAGTAAACATAACCAGTTGATTAGACAGCGTACCGACACTCTGGTTTTTTTTCTTGAAGAGATTATTGGTGACTGGATTTCGAACAATTTCCTAGAATAGATACTTCTAATTTAAGTGCTGTGTATTCATTCTGTGGGTCTGCCTAGTCTCTAGATTTTTACAATCGCATCAAGGTCGCTAGCTGTAACAATATTCATACATGTATTTTCATTGTTTTAGCTAATAAAATGCTGTTTTTTTTCGTAAATCTTTCCATCTACTCATCAATCCATGTATTTTTGAAAGCATATCTCTACTTGCACATCTTAGTCAAATAATCAAATCATTTTCTTTTTCATTTTTTCTATTATTGTTTTATTTCTTTCCATTTTACTTGGGCATTTATTTAATTAGAACAATGTTGATGCACTGGATAAGTCAAAGCAGTATGCAGCGCCTGGATTGTAGTTCACTGGAAGCAAGAATTAGACTCCGATGCTAATGATCAACCATTAAAGTTAAAACTTGTAAGTTTCGTACATCTTGCTAGCCGAAACTTTCTAGACCAAGAAGATGAGGGAGTTGAATGACGTTTGAGAAATAATCTTCTCTTCCATGACATATAAAGTTGTGAATGCAGGAATAAATTTAATTGATTCCAAGTTCTAGTTGCTTGTAAAGACCAACACCCAGTTGTGGCTTCATATTCTCATCAAAGGAACTCACACATGGAGCAAGTGAATGACAAGGTTTGTTTAACAACTCAATCATTGACCTTTTGTTTCAAATTCAATTACTTTGTGCTATTTTCTTGTTTGTTATTACCCTCATATGAGCATCTGATCTCTTTCCACTTAAAGATATTTCCATTAGATTCTCTACAGCCAATTCCAAACATTACTAGTGCAATTTTTTTTTGTTTTTATCACCTCAAAGAATCTTATTTTTTCTTTTTAGTGTTTGCATCTCTAGATGGAGTAAAACTCAGTCTCACCCTTTCTAATGAAATTGAACCACATTAAAGTAGTTTCATTTTAATTATACACGACTTCATATATGGCTCAAGCTTTGATATTACATTTGAGGTGGATCATTATTGGTCTAAACCTTAAATTTACATGTCTTCGCTTTGTATTAAGACTATTGGAATTGAAAAAATGGAGTTTGTATTATTGTCTTGCTTTTAATGGGTTTTTGAGATTGTTTTTGACATACGTAGTGATCCGATAAATTTTTAGTGTGAATTTCAAAATTACAGAAAGTGTACCGGCAGAGTGACTGAATTTCGATATTGCAGACAGTGTACTCGCAGATTGATAGGTTTGTTGATTATGCATTATTGTTTTGGAATTTGTTCTTTGTCATGTAACTTCATTATCGACTGTAATTGATTACTTTATTGATGTATCATCGTTGTTTTTGAAGTTCATGATGTAGGGAAAAATCGGTTCAAAACGCCACGGAAGTGTAGAATGGGGGTTTGGTATATTTTATTTAAAAATTCACTGTAAAAGAAAGAAATTTAACCATAGATTAATTGATATATATTAAAAATATCTTACCTCTTATATCGTGATGATTGAACTAGTATCGAATTGAATCCGTAAGATCTTCCAATCCAATCACGAAAGTGAATCACCTAGGAGTGTGGGCTTCATTTCTTTTAATTGTATACCTGTGGATGGAAACAAACAAAATCTTCTTCTTTGTTAGTCACAATAATCCTCCAAGAAGAAAAAAAAAAGAACGTTAGGTCACTTATGAATTATCAATCAATTTGATTGAAACTCGCGTGAACCTAGATTCGACGTTGTACACAAAAACTTTTAATGTAAAAGCTACTAGTGTACTATCGAATACAAAACATTCTTTCTTCCTTTTCCACTTTGCAGAATTTTCACACACCAATCTTAATAGTTGACCGAATTTATCTAGAGCAAGAACCAAATTCTCTACGCTCAAAGTTCTCTCTTGGCCGAATTTTATACACAATATCTATGAGTTGGACAGAGTTTTATTTTTTTTTATAACTAAAAAAAACAAATAAAAAATAATTTCTCACATCAATTATTAGGTCTTGGTCGAAAATCTATATAGGAAAATATATAGGTGGCCGAAAATCCTCATAGAAAGATGATTTCTAATTTACCAAGATTCCTATCAAAACTTGGATTCAATCCTCTTAAAAATATGATTTCTTTTATACACCAAGACACCTAATCCAACTCAAATAGTGTATTTATTCAATAACCAATTATTGAATATAAATTAAATTGTGACTAAATCAAAATCTTTCTAATTTGACCAATTGTCAATTAGAGTCCCAATAGAAATCAAATACATCCTAATTTGACTAGATAGATAAATTCTTTTTATTTATCTATTTATCAAATATAGTATTTGATACTTATCATATTACCAACAATTATATGACAATAGGAGACCTACTCTTACTAGGAAAAATATTTCGACTTTTAATTAAATAATTAATTAATTAACAAATTAATTAATTTCTATTTAATTAAATAATAAAATAAAAAAAAATATAATAAGCTATTATATATAGCCTTAGCCGCCCAAGCCAATATATATGGGCCAATGTTGTTTTTTCTATTTTATTAAATCCATTGGACCTTAATAAAAAGTCCACATGTGAACTAGACTCATTCTTACTAAAAGAAACAAGTCCACATGCCTTAATACAATTGTAGATGGACCCATAAACTGGTTCGGTAAAATATATCAAATGATCCATGCAAGTTAGTGTGGATTGTGAATCTTGGCGGGCTATCTAAATTTAAGCTCCAATAGACATAACCTAATCACAATCAACAAATGATTCGCTTAGGTACGATCTATTAATTTTAGTTCATTCCACTAAAGAACTCAAATTGAATTCTTAAATAAAGTTATAAAAAGTTAATATTTCTCATTTATACCCTAGACAATCTTAATGGAGGAAGTTTATCCTCGTGAGGAATACCAGCAATCGCCAAGAGCTCATAGACCGCCAATATCTCTCCAAGTTACCATATTTACTCATATGACCATATTTTAAACTTGGATATTTTGACTTGTCCAGAAGCCATATTTCAATAGACACTATTGAAAACTTAACGTTAAAATTTAATATCAATACCTCAAAACATCCATATGATGATATTCTACCCTCATTTAATAAATGAAGCCCTCTATCGGTTAACAAATGAATATCACCAAACTATCGAGGATAGACTATACTATATAATTATACTCATTTATAGCTCAAATGATAACACCTGCAACCATAAGTCTATCATTTTTCTTAGGATTAAGATAGACTCTCCGATTATCTTCAAGTTAAAACTTTTATCCGTTGATGGTTCTTAGATAAAGTATTTCACCGTGATCCTATTCAATGCACCCAGTGCACTAGGTTCTTTTGCCCAAAGATACAACACTTTGATGATTTTAGACTCATCATAACACATTTGATCCCACTCAAATGCTAACATAAGAATCTATAATTTTGACAAGATAAAGGCGCCCAACCTTTATCTTAAGTTGTGACTATCATTCAAAACTAACTAAAGAATATACTCCACTTCCAATTCTTCAAACCTTCGAGTCTTCGATACTTGAATGTATTACAGAAGAAAGAATTATAAAAAAATTTAAAAAAATACTGCAATTTTTTTTATTACAATAGTGCAGTTTTTTTTATTACACTAGTGCAGTTTTTTTTTATTACAGCAACAAAAATAAAAAAACTTAGCAACTACCAAAAAGGAAATTATGACGATGATAGACCACTCTTCTTGTTACAATCCCAAAACAAAATACATTGAAATTCTAGGACCAAAATTGGGCAATAACTCACCACATATAAAACATATAAATATCCATACATTCCAATGTAAATATATTTGCGAATACCTAGAGTGCCATCTCTTTCTAAAAAATGCATATATACAAAAAAAAAAAGATTCACGAACACATACATAAATTAATCAAGGGTACAACCAGGCTCTGATACCAATTGTAGGGAAAAACGGGTTTAAAACGCAACGGAAGCGTGATAAAATTAGAAAATTAGGGTTTGCGTATAAATAAAATTTTTCCCTTTTAATAACAAGAACCTTAACCCTAGATTAATTGATGTATATAAAAAGTATTGTACCTTTTTTTTTCATGACGATTGAACTAGCGTCGAATTGAATCAGCAAGATCTTCCAATCCAATCACGAATGTGAATCACCTAGGGGTGTGGGCTCCCTTTCTTTAAATTGTATACCTAAGGATGGAAACAAACAAAATCTTCTTCTTTGTTAGTCACAATAATCC
Organism: Dipteronia dyeriana; assembly: GCA_032871835.1. Classification (NCBI taxonomy): domain Eukaryota; kingdom Viridiplantae; phylum Streptophyta; class Magnoliopsida; order Sapindales; family Sapindaceae; genus Dipteronia; species Dipteronia dyeriana. Next base: position 84,022,405 of record CM065296.1, on the reverse strand, counting down.
TCCAAGAGAAAAAACCAAGAACGTCCGGTCACTTGTGAATTATCAATCAATTTGATTGAAACTCGCGTGAACCTTGATTCGATGTTGTACATAAAACCCTTTTGATGGAAATGATACTAGTGTACTATTGAAAACAAAAACGTTCCCTATTTTCTCTATGTTTGGCCGAATTCTTCACACGATGAGTTGAACAAAGTTTTTTTTTATATATAACAATAAAAAACAAATAAAAAACAACTTCTCACACCAAAAAATTCATGCTTGGTCGAAATTTACTAGTATATATATATAGGAGACCAAATTCTCTCTTAAGAAGATTTTACTTGGTGGTTAAGAATCCTATCCTTAGGTGGATTTACTTGGTGGTTAAGAATCCTTTTCCAAATGGAATTCTTTCCTACACCAAGACTTCTAATCCAACTCAATAGTGTATTTGTAACCGTATTAAAGACTTCATAATTTGATTAGATAAATAGTTCCTTTTATTTATCTACTTAACAAATATAGTCTTTAATATTAATTATACTACCAACAATAGTATAATATTACGAAACCATCTCTAAATAGAATTTTTTTTGACTTTTAATTAAATAATTAATTAATCAACAAATTAATTAATTTCCATTTAATTAAATAATAAAATAAAAATAATATAAGTAAGCTATTCTAAATAGCCTTACAGCCCAACACATATATATGAGCCATATATTATTTTTCTTATTTTATTAAATCCATTGGACCTTAATAAAAAGTCCACATGTGAACTAGACCTATTCTTACAAAAAGAAACAAGTTCACATGCCTTAATACAATTCTAAATGGACCCCTAAATTGGTCCGGTAGAATATATCAAGTGATCCATGCAAGTTCGTGTGGATTGAGGATCTTGGCGGGCTATCTAAATTTAATCCCCAATAGACACAACCCAATCACAATCATAAAATGATTCACTTAGGTCCGATCTATTTAATTTTAGTTCATTCTACTAAATAACTAAAATTGAACTCTTAAATAAAGATAGAATAAGTTGATGTTACTCATTCATACCCTAGACAACCTTATTGGAGAAAGTGTATCCTCGTGAATAATATCAGTAATCGCCAAGAGCTCATAGACCGCCTATAGCTCTCCAAGTTACCATATTTACTCATATGACCACATTTTGAACTTGGATATTTTGACTAGTCCAGAAGCCATGTTTCTATAAACACTATTGAAAACTTAACGTTAAGATTTGTTGACGTCGATTTCTAGTGTAAGAGAAAAGCCAACAAGGATTGGATTTTAGCTATGATTTCAAAGAGAAAGAGAAGGAGAAAGTAATCGGACACAAGTTTTTTACGTGGTAAAACTCCGATGACCGGAGAAACATCCACGGGTGGTTGAATGATCAACCAAGCCAAAATCCACCATGAAATAATATAATTACAATTCTCGATCTTTCTTTTTTCTCTCCGTATTTTTCTATGATTGCTGTATATCTTTGTGTGATAAGATTATGGGTCTATTTATATGTTTATAGAACCCTAATCTTCTTTGTACAAGTAATAAATGATCTCTGTATTTAATTACGATTGTTTGCTTGTTCAAAGTAGTTTTTCTTCTTTCCTATTTCGGAGACTTGTATTGAGATTGAATGAGACTCTAGTAATATAATCCAATTAGGACTTATTTCTTTATGAGATTGTAGTCTTTTTGAAGAAATAAAATTGTTGCCTGATTAGGAACCCTTCCTGCTTGATAATTCTGTTCTTCTTGGAATTCCTCTTTGATATGGATAACTTCGTGTATTTTAATGACTTGATTCATGTGAGCTACACGCTGGGCTTTTTACTTGGTTTTCTTCATGTTTGTCCCGAGTAGAAAACGATATCATCTGGTCCCGAGTGACGTAATCTGATCCCGAGTAGACAATGTCATCAATTAGCCTCGAGTAGTATATGGCGCTAGTTAACCCTGAATAGGTCTTGTTCAATACTTGTTTATTCGGGCTTCTCTTCTTTGGTGATGCCTTCCAGGATGCCTATTCGGACGTCCACCTGACAAATTTATCCTCTTTGTTAATGACGTGTATATCTGATAAAATTTACATACGACAATATTTAATATCCAATACCTCAAAACATCCATATGATGATATTCTACTCTCATTTGATAAAAGGAGCCACGATGTCCATATCTATAAATGAAGTCCTCTATCGATTAACAAATAAATACCACCAAACTATCGAGGATGGACTATGCTATATAATCGTACTCATTGATAGCTCAAATGATAACACTTGCAACTATAAGTCCATCATTTATCTCAGAATGAGATAGACTCCCTGATTGTCTTCAAATGAAAACTTTGATGATTTTAGACTCATCATAACACATTTGATCCTACTCAAATGCTAGCAAAAGAATCTACAACTTTAATAAGATAAAGACGCCAAACTTTTTATCTTAAGTTGTGAATATTATTCAAGAATAACTAAAGAATTGTGTCTACCTCATGCATATCTAGATGTATGAACAATTCTTCTTTTCTTATAGTCTTTTGACCTTATGATTATTTACTTTTGAGAATTATAATAATTAAACTATAAATGCTATAAGATTTGTTAAACTAAAAATCACTTTATTAATAAGAAAAGATTGTCAAATACATTATTATACTCTTGCTATCGAGCATAATCCTAACATTTACCTCATATATATCCAGATGTATGAATAATTTTTCTTTTCTCAAAGTCTTTTGACTTTATGATTATTAAATTTTGACAATTATAATAATTAAACTATAACTGTTATAAGATTTGTTAAACTAGAATTACTTTTATTAATATGAAAAGATTATAAAATACGTTATTACACTCTTGCTATCGAGCATAATCCCAACAATCTCCCACTTGCTCTATAGCAAATGTGTCATATCTCTTATCCCCATATTCTCTAGGTGCCCATCAAAATTCTTTTGTGGAAGAGCTTTTGTGATGGGATCCACTAGATATTCTGCTGACGTGATCTTCGTTATCGTCACGTCTCCCCTATGCACAATTTCACTTAAAAGGTGATACTTTCTTTCAATGTGTTTCCCTCTCTTATGACTTATTGGTTCTCTCGAATTAGCCACAGCTCCACTACTGTCACAATATATAGTTATTTGCTTATTCGCATCTGGAACCACTTCCAAGTCAATCAAGAATTGGCAAAGCCAGACAACCGCTTTAGCAGCTTCGCATGCGGCAACATACTCAGCTTCCATGGTGGAGTCAGCAATACAAGATTGCTTGATACTCCTCCATATGACTGCCCCTCCTCCAATTGTAAACATAAATCCTGATGCTGATATTCTGGAGTTAGAATCCGATTGAAAATCAGAATATGTATACCCAACATGAATTAAATCCTCTCTGTATTATACAAGCATATAATCTCTTGTCCTCTTGAGATACTTAAAAATATGCTTGACTGCCGTCTAGTGATCAGGACCAGATTTCGATTGAAACCTGCTAACTATGCCAATAACAAAACAAATATCTGGTCTAGTGCAGAACATTGCATACATGAGACTCCCAACTGCCAAGGCATAAGGAACCTTACTCATGAATTGCTCTTCATACTCATTCTTAGGAACTTTTTCCTTAAAAAGTTTTATTCCATGTCTAAAAGGTAACATACCTTTCTTGGAATCTTGCATGGAAAACCTAGAAAAAATTTTATCTATGTATGGGGCTTAGGATAAGGCAGTCGTTCTATTCTTTTTATCCCTTACGACTTGGATACCGAGAATATAACCTGCTTCTCCTTAGTCCTTCATATCAAATTGTTTTGCTAACCATTCTTTTACTGATGTTAATACACCTACATCATTTCCGATTAGTAGTATATCATCATCGTAAAGAACTAGGAAAACCAACTTGTCACCTTTAATCCTTTTGTATACACAGGGTTTATCAAGGTTTTGAAAAAATCCAAAACTTTTCTTGGCTTAACAGAACCTTATGTTCTAGGATCTGGATGCTTGCTTCAATCCATATATAGATCTTTGCAACTTGTATACGCTTTCCTCTTGACCTTTTTCAATGAATCTTTCTGGTTGCATCATATAGATGCTTTCGTCAAGACTTCCATTAAGGAATGCTGTCTTAACTTCCATTTGCCAAATCTTTAGGTCTAGAGATTCCGTAATGGATAAGAGTATCCTAATGGATTTAAGCATGACCACATGAGAGAATATTTCCTCATAATCGATACCTTCCTTCCGTGTGTAACCTGTAGCTACCGATCTAGCTTTAAAGGTTTCCACCTTTCCATCCATTCCTCTTTTTCTCTTGTATACCCACTTGCACCCAATGGGTTTTATCCCTTTAGGCAAGTCTACAAGAGACCAGACTTTGTTTTTGAACAGATTTTCAATTTCGGATTACATTGCCTTTTGCCAATGGCAACAACACATCTTCCATTGCTTCCTTATACTTATGGGATCATCGTCGTCTAGAAGATTCTCTACAGATTCTCCTAGACTGATGTATCTCTCGGGTTTTCTACTAACTCTCCCACTACGATAAGGTATGGTAGATTGTTGATCTTGTGTTGGTACAGAACTTACAATTGGGCTAGGTTGTGAAACATCTTGTGGAATTGTATCTCCTGAAAGCTCATTCAGGACAATTCTACTTTTAGGCACAAAATTATTCATATAGTTCTCTTCTAGAAATTTAGAATTTGTCGAAACAAATACTTTAAGATCTAAAAGATTATAGAAATCATATCATTTGATTCATTTTGGATACCTTACAAGTATGCAATTTGTATGTTTCTGAACGGGACTCCATCTTTTCTGTCTTTCCTTTTAACACGTGCGCAGGACATCCAAATATCCTCAAATGTTATAAACTAGGCTTTCGCCCGGTCCATAACTCATGCGGTTAGGAACCGTCTTAGATGGTACATCATTTAGAATGTATATAACAGTTTGTAAAGCATGTCCCTAAAACGATTGAGGAAGCATTGAATAACTCAGTAGGGATCTAACCATGTCCAAAAGAGTTCTATTTCTCCTTTTTGCGACCCTATTTTGTTGAGGTGTACCTGGCGCATAAAACAAAGAAAATGTCCCATTATCAATAAGATATTGCTGAAACTCACCGGATATATATTCTCCACCATGATCAGACCTCAAGATTTTTATGTGTTTCTCTAGTTGATTTTCAACTTCAGCTTTAAATGCTTTGAACATGTCAAATGCATCCGACTTATGGCTCATGAGATACACATAGCAAAATCTCGAGTAATCATCCGTGAAAGTGATGAAGTACTCATATCCATGTCTAGCTTGAATGCTCATAGGACTACACACATCAGTATGTATCAACCCTAAACATTCGGTAGCTCATGTGCCTTTTGTCGTGAACGACCTTTTGGTCATCTTACCTTCCAAACAAGATTCACAAATGAGAGATATTACTATGCAATTAGAATAAACTATTTTCCAATGTACCTTTGCAAATAAATTTGTTATTCTTACTAATAATAAAATTAAAAGTAACCGAATATCCAAATTTATTTAAACAAGAAACTGAAATTAAATTCTTCTTGAATTAAGGTACTAATAAACGTCTATTAAATCTAAATGCCTACAGGAATCTAAATTGATTCTAATATCTCCCACTACTTTAGTAGACATCAGTGCTCCGTTGCCTAAATGCAAGTTGAATTCATTCTCATTCAGTCTATTCCTTTCCCGGAACCCCTTCTAGTTAGGCCCAAGTTGTTTTTTCTTCTATTGTTTCTTGACCTTTTTACGGGTCTTAATTGTAGCAACTTTACTAACCGCTTGAATCTCTTAACCCTTACCTATCACAAGGATTTTATCGGTGCTTTGATCATTTTGCATCAGGCCCTACAAGGTGCACTCCTTATTATTCAAGGTGTAGTCCAACTTGAACAGATTAAAGGAATCTGACAGTGAGTTGACCATCATGTCAATTTTTGTCTCCTATCTCAGCACTATTTTGTTCAACAATGTTGAGATGTGCTCTAACTTTCATCATGTGATCTTTCACAGCCTGTCCAGGTTTCATCCTAAGATTCATGAAAGCAGTCACTGCCTCTCTTTTAGTTGTCCTAGATTTCATAGCAAACATCTCTTCCAGAGACATCATTATATCGACAACATACTTTATTCCTTCATGTTGTTGTTGTAACACGTCAGAGATGGTGGCCATAATGTAACAATTAGCCATCTCATCTGAAGTTACCCAATGCTGATACTCGTCTCTTTGCACCTCATTAGATTCATCAGTAAGAGTTGGTGGTTTAGGAATAGACAAAATGAACTTATGTTTTTCAGCTTGCAATAACAACCCAATTTTCCTTTTCCAAGTGACTTAATTATCATAAGTTAAAGTATTATCTTGTAGGATTTTGATTAGGGATGGGGTCATGATTTATTTATAATAACAAAATTTATATAAGTAAACAATCACGATAAAGAACTTTCGAATATTTATCTTGAATAAAATAAAATAAAATAATTCAATCGTAAAATTCAACGGCGATCGAACAACCATAAATGTGACGGCTCTTTTGGGAGTTTGCACCATTTACTAGTTGGACTAGGTCCTACCTAATTGTTAACATAACAACCATCGTTTTCAATTTTAGCTTTGTGATTTTATTAACAAGAACTCTTGGGAGGATATTAATAAAATCACATTGAGTGTGTTACCAAGTTATCGACCTTCAATATATTCCCTCACAAATATCCCTCATTCGGAAGTAGATATTGTTTGGGTTAATTGTCTAGTCTACCATTGTAAGGAAGTATCTTGCTAAATTCCATTCATGAATACCTCTTTGGGGGTTATTACACGAAACATAAAGCTCAACTAAACTTGGAGGCCATAGGTGTTCCAAAACACCTTCTCCCACTCAATTGTTTAAGGCGTGTAATCGAATTCCATAGAATGATTTACCAAGTTATCTAGATGCCAATTAGATACCAAAACCACTCAATGCATGTCCATACCAAAAGAGATCTATGAGTGGCACTCCTATTCTATATGACATGTTATCAAACAATGACAAACATTGCAATATTTACAAAAATATAAATAGCTACAATTTTTGTCCATCCTAGAAAAACAAATAAATTACATATGTTTTGGAATACAAAAAAGCTCATTTCTTGGTGAACAAGTCTTCACTCGACCATCGTCCTTTTGGACACCCTTGGCTGCCTCCCATGGGCGTGCACATCCCTTAGCTCAATAAAGGGCTGCCGTGCGCAGCCCATGGGATCCATAGGGATGCCATGCGCAGTCCATGGGATCTATGGGGCTGCCGTATGCAGCCCATGCCACAACAATCGAGGCCGCACGCTCACGAGGCCGCACGTACGATTGTTGCTATGACATGCATGGTACCAAAGTTGTTCCGGTTGCTCCCAATTCTTCAATTCTTCAAATCTTCAATACTTGAATATATTACAACAGTATTTTGAACAAAAAAATGCTGCAGTTTTTTTTTAATAATTACAACAATAATAAAAAGAAAACTTAGCAACTACAAAGAAGGAAATTATGGTGATGATAAGCCACCCTTCTTGTTACAATTTCAAAACAAAAATACATTGAAATTCTAGGATCAAAATTGAGCAATAACAAACCACATAAAAACATATATATATATATGTATATATATATATATATATATATATATATCCGTACATTCCGTTGTAAATATATATGCGAATACCTAGAGTTCCATATCTTTCTAAAACATGTATATTTACAATAAAAAGAAGTAGATTCACGTACATATACATCAATTAATCAAGGGTACAACCTGGTTCTGATATCAATTGTAGAGAAAAATTGGTTCAAAACACGGCGAAAGCGTAGAATGAGGGTTTGGTATATTTAAATTTTTTTCCTTTTAAAAGAAAGAACCTTAACCCTAGATTAATTGATATATATTAAAAGTATCATACCTTTTATATCATGACAATTGAACTAGCGTCGAATTGAATCCGAAAGATCTTCCAATCCAATCACGAACGTGAATCACCTAGGAGTGTGGGCTCCCTTTCTTTTAATTGTATACCTGAGGATGGAAACAAACAAAATCTTCTTCTTTGTTAGTCACAATAATACTCCAAGAAGAAAAAACAAAGAACGTTAGGTCACTTGTGAATTATCAATCAATTTGATTAAAACTCGCGTGAACCTAGATTCGATGTTGTACACAAAACCTTTTAATGTAAAAGCTACTAGTGCACTATTGAATACAAAATGTTCTTTCTTCCTTTTCCTCTTTGCCAAATTTTCACACACCAATCTTAAGAGTTGACCGAATTTATCTAGAGCAAGAACCAAATTCTCTAAGCTCAAAGTTCTCTCTTGGTCGAATTTTATACACAATATATATGAGTTGGACAAAGTTTTTTTTTTCTATAACTATAAAAAAACAAATAAAAAATAACTTGTCACATCAATTATTAGGTCTTGGTCAAAAATCTATATAGGAAAATATATAGGTGGCCAAATATCTTCCTAGAAAGAGGATTTCTACTTCACCTAGATTCCTATCAAAATTTGGATTCAATCCTCTTAAAAATAGGATTTCTTTTACATCCCAAGACTCCTAATCCAACTTAAATAGTGTAATTATTCAATAACCAATTATTGAATATAAATTAAATTGTGACTAAATCAAAAACTTCATAATTTGACCAATTGTCAATTAGAGTTCTAATAGAAATCAAATATTTTCTAACTTGAATAGATAAGAAAATTCTTTTTATTTATCTATTTATCAAGTATAGTATTTGATACTTATTATATTACCAAAAATAATATGACAATAGGAGACCTACTTCTACTAGGAAAAAGACTTTGGCTTTTAATTAAATAATTAATTAACTAACAAATTAATTAATTTCCATTTAATTAAATAATAAAATAAAAAACAATATAAAAAGCTGTTACATATAGACTTAGATGCGCAAGCCAATATATATGTGCCAATATTGTTTTTTCTATTTTATTAAATCCATTGGACCTTAATAAAAAGTCCACATGTGAACTAGACTCATTCTTACTAAAAGAAACAAGTCCACATGCCTTAACACAATTCTAGATAGACCCATAAATTGGTTTGGTAAAATATATCAAGGGATTTATACAAGTTAGTGTGGATTGGGGATCTTGGCGAGCTATCTAAATTTAAGCTCTAATAGACATAACCTAATCACAATCAACAAATGATTCACTTAGGTCCGATCTATTAATTTTAGTTCATTCCACTAAAGAACTCAAATTGAACTCTCAAATAAAGATAGAATAAGTTAATATTGCTCATTCATACCTTAGACAATCTTAATGGAGAAAGTGTATCCTCGTGAAGAATACCAATAATCACCAAGAGCTCATAGACCGCCTATAGCTCTCCAAGTTACCATATTTACTCATATGACCACACTTCGAACTTGGATATTTTGACTTGTCCAGAAGCCATATTTCAATAGACACTATTGAAAACTTAACGTTAAGATTTAATATCCACGATCTCAAAACATCCATATGATGTTATTCAACTCTCATTTAATAAATGGAGCCACGATGTCCATATCTATAAATGAAGTCCTTTATCGATTAACAAATGAATACCACCAAACTATCGAGGATAGACTATGCTATATAATCTTACTTATTGATAGCTCAAATGATAACACTTGCAACCATAAGTCCATCATTTATTTTAGGATTAATATAGACTCTCCGATTATCTTCAAGTGAAAACTTTTATCCATTGACTGTTCTTAGATAAAGTATTTCACTGTGATCCTATTCAATGCATCCAGTGCACTAGATTCTTTTGCCCAAAGACACCACGCTTTATTGATTTTAGACTCTTCATAACACATTTGATCCCATTCAAATGCTAGCAAAGGAATCTACAACTTTGACAAGATAAATGGGCCCAATCTTTATCTTAAGTTGTGAATATCATTCAAGACTAACTAAAAAATTGTGTCTACCTTATACATAATCAGATGTATGAACAATTCTTCTTTTCTCATAGTCTTTTGACCTTATGATTATTTACTTTTGACAATTATAATAATTAAACTATAAATGCAATATGATTTGTTAAACTAGAAATCACTTCTATTAATATGAAAATATTGTCAAATACATTATTACACTCTTTCTATCCAGCATAATCCCAACATATGAAATGAATCATACTGGAATTTTGTTTTGAATAGGCATGTGACTTCATTATCAACTGACATGCAACTTCATTATCAGCTGATATGTAACTTCTAGCATATAATAATTCTGGAAGTGTATTTAGAAATCAGTCTTCAAAATATGGTAATGAAACGAATTGACATTTAACTTCATTATAAGAAGCAAGTAACTTCTTGAAAGTACAAACATGGTTAAATGCTTAAGGCTAACCTATAGGGGGGGGGGGGGGGGGTGGTGGTGGTGGTGAATAGTTTAGACACTTTTTTCGACTCCCTTGAAACAAACAAATGTTTGTCCCTCTGTAGTGCTTGTATCATAATATATATATATATATATATATTAATTGAAGCTAACTAATATATGTATATATATATATATATATATATATATATATATATATATATATATAAGCATACAAAATGTGATACAAACAAACATACATAAAGCATATACCAACAATTTTAAGGTAAGGAAGTCAACTTACATATAAAGTTCTATCCGTAGTATTCAAATAACAAATACAAATATAAGAGAGACAGGGATAGAGAAAAGTTGACACAAGAAATAACGTGGTAAACCTCCGAAGAGGAAACATCCACGGGTTAGTAACCATCGACAAACAAAATCCACTAGTAGATAAGAAAAGTACCATCTCTCAAATGACCCCTTCACCTAGAAACTACCCTCTTATCCTACTCATGAATATGTCACCCTCTTGCTCAACATTCTGAGGCCTCATACCTCTGGTCAAGACTTCCTCGCTCACCCTTTCGGATCCTCACGACCCTAGGAAAGACTTCCTTGCTCATCCTTCTGGATCCTCATGACCCTAGGCAAGACTTCCTTGCTCACCCTGTCGGATCCTCACGACCCTAGGCAAGACTTCCTTGCTTGACATTCCCAGGTCTCCCACCTCATGCCGAGACTTCCATGCTCAACAACATAGGCCTCACGCCTATTGTCAAGACTTCTTTCTCACAAGGCATCTAAGTGATCATGAATGCAAAACGCAAACAAACAAGCAACATATAATAAGATGATCAACAAATTTTTTGGAAAATACTAGACATATGCATGAATGCACACAACAAATGTAGTCTAGTCAATCAAGCATGTTTAATCCATATAGATCATGTAAGATATGTTCAACATTAATTACAACCTAGATACAGGCATAGATCTAAAACTTGAATCATAAGGTATGATCAATTAACGCATAATCAAGTTTAAATCTCATATACCAAAAAAATGCTAAAATCATATGACAAAGTCATTTAGATTAAAGCAAGAGTTCTAGAGCATATTATCTATTCACGAAATCAACTAAGCACAAAAATAGCTCAAAAGAGCACAATCACATGTATCATAGTGATACTTCGGCCAAAGAGAGACTAATACAAGTGAGGAACTATTTTTTCACAAAATCAATCAATTAAAGATCATCAAATAGTCATAGATTCAAAGCTAGCACAATACAATCCCAAACATGTGAAAACATAGGCAAAATCAAAACCTAACTCAACATGTGAGATTTCAATTGAAACTCAATCTAGCTTTAAATGAGTTTAAAACTCAAATCTAAACAATCACAAGACACGAATATATAGAAGAGAAGAAAACCCAAGGCAATTGACCAAGTTTTAAAAGAAAACTTTGAGAGAAAATCAATACCTTAGTTGATTTGGTGCAGTCCTATTTTTGTGAGGTTAGACTCCAAAAACAACAATAAAACTAACTCAAACCTTTAGAGAAAAGATGGAGGATGAATAGAAAAACACTCTCAATCTCGAATTACTTAGATCGGAGTTCAAATGAAGAAGTTATGGTGTTTGGAAGGTGAGAAGATTTTGGGAGAAAATTTTGCACTCAAATTTTGAATTTCTTCTTAGAATGAAATGTGAGAGAGAAGGGAAATATAAAGGAGAGGGAAAGATATTATGTGAATTGACCAAAAGGGACAAAAAAGCAACCAAGCTTGCTTGCTTCCGAGATGGTGCATGGGCATCTCGGGGCAGCAAGCCTTTTTGCCCGACATGGCCACGTGCCATCTCGGGAAAGAAGAGCTTGGTGTTGTCTTTATTTTCCTTTAACCTCCCTTCTCGTTCTTCGACCGTTCTCCGGCCTCCGAACTCAGAATTTGAATCTGTTTATGGATTACAAACCTTAACGCTCTCATGGACATGGACATATAAGATACTCAACTCAAAAGATAAGAATTCGACTCGATATATGAAGACGAAGACAATGTACGTAACATGACTGGAAAGTATCATATCTTTTGACTTAGAACTTGAAATTAGGAGTACGAGTAACCAAAATGTTTTGAACTCAATCAAGAATGGTTTAAGACTAAAATCAAGTTCATTATCCATATTTTACAAACATATACACATACAAACACATTTCACACTAGAATGCAAACTATATAGAGATAGTCTCCAATCATGCATTTTCCAAAACATGTCATTTTCATACCAATGCATGTGCATTCATCTTCAAGTGGGCGAATGTGTTATAAATGAGGCACAACGATTCAGGGACACATATGTATGATTTGTGTGTGTGTGTGCCTTAATGCTGCACAACTATGCAGGGACACAAATGTATTAATTGTGTGTGTGTGCCTAAGCCTTTTAAGAGAAAGATAAGGTCTTAATGTACCTTTGTAGAACCATACACCATCCTTTCTCTTTTAAGACTTTGTACTTTCTTTGACTAGTTGTTCGTTCTTCTTTGAAGCTTGAATCATCATGAACCTAAACAACTAAATCATTAAAAGTAAACATTATTTTGATATGGAATTAATGCCAACATAATCTAAAACCTAACAATCTCCCCCTTTGGCAAATTCCATGTCAAAACACCTATACATGTACTACAAATATAAAAATGAAGATAGGCCACAAAATCACTCCCTCACATTACAATGAGTAAGATTCCTAGAACTAATCTTCATCAACTCTTGAACTTCATCTTGATTTTCTCTTGAAGCAACCTACAAATCATCTCAAAACACAATGCATATACAAGAGAAAACAACAAATGGCAACATATAACATGGATAATAATATACAATTAAAGTCCACAAATACATGTATCTCCTCATAACCAAATCTTAAAACGAATTATTACAAGCCATTAAGTTCAAAAGTTAATAAAAAACAACATATACTCTTTCTCCCCATTTTTGACATGAAATGACGCCCCAAAAGGTCAAGAAATGTACCTCAAATATCAAATACTAGCCACTTGTACCACCAAAGAAAGTCGTGCGAGTAGTCGATCTAACATAATGCTTGAGTGGTGGTCTTGAGCTTGAAGCAATGCACTCCTCAAACACTTTGATCCTAGCATCTTGTTGAATAACTATTGCACCGAGTTCATCAACCTTCTCCTTCAATTGTATAGCCCAATCCGGAAGAATACTTGTGCTAATCACATGACTATCAACTTGAGAACTACTAAATAGTCCAAAAGTATCACAAGTCTTACCCTTATCACAATATTTTTCCAAGGGTTGAACTAACACATCATCTTCACTACATTTAATCCCACGAGCTAAACACAATGAAGTAATAAACCCCGATAATGCAAAATTTTTATCACCTTTAGTATAGAAAGACACACTATCAATGTAATACATGAGAAGATCTCCAATATTAATTAGTTGATTTGTTACCAAGGCATATACTATTTTGATCTTGTCCTTATTTAAGTCGGTTGAATTCGAAGATCCAATAATGTTAATGCAAATGAATAGATGCCAAAATGCACTAGCCTTAGTTAACTCATGTTGACTAATGTATGCCCTATTTTTCCACTCAAAGGAAGCATTGCCATAAAGAGTTCTACCCGATATTTAGATTCTCAATAACATCCACATCTAGAAAATTAGAATCTATATCATTAGATAACCCAAGAAACTTGTTAATGTTCTCCGGGTTAACTCTAAACATAATACCCCTAATTTCCATCAAAGCATCTAACAAGGTGGTCATGATAAAACTCTCTAACAAGAGTATCTTTTACAACTTCTAACATGCTCTCCCAAGATTCTCATTTCCTATCTTTTAAGCACTTATGAACATAAGAATCTTTACACTTACCAAAGTCAATGTCTCTCTCTTGAAATATCTTATTTGTTCCAAAGATCCCTAAATCTTTTGTCCTTGAAGTTTAGGATCCTTTTGAGGTAGATTTGGCTTTCACAACGGGATTAAATTGATTTCCACTTTCGGTAATCTTAGTTCTTCTATTTTTCTTGTGTGATAAGATTCTATACACATACAACCAAAATGAGTGAAAACAAAAACAAACACATTAGTCACAAAAATATATAAACAAAGACATAAGACTTAAGAATGAATCATCATGTAAGACAAAGATAGTGAGTAATATCTTACAAGTATCATTAAGTCAAAATATGCCAACATGTAACAAAATGAAGCACGTGAACACATCATAAAAGAGAAAAATGTCTAGCATACAATGCTCCCCCATGATAAATGCCATAACTAAAATCAATGATAGCATAAAGTTCACAAAGATATTCACACAATCACACATTCAAGTAATTTGAAGAAATCTCAATAAAATAAGCTTCATATGCTAGGAGAGATACATAAAGATTTTCAAGTTCTCTCATAATTATTCAACAATTGCTAAAATATCAACTTACTCATAACCAAAGTGGATGTGTGAGAGATATGCTTCAAATATATATCAAGAAGTAGTTTGATAATCAACATGCAAACAATTTTCAACATCTATTCATCTTAAGCTTTTTCCATAAAAAGTCAAACCGATTATCATCCATAATTTTTTTCTTTTAAGAGAATAGATTTCAACATATGAGCGTGTATGTGCATGTGGCTCGTCATCCAATTTCTGTTTTTCAACCCCGAGCTCATTTGATTTTTCAACTATATTTCCTTTTTTAAGCCTTCTTCCTTTTCTTTTTAGGCTTTGAATCAAAGAATTTTCTTTTCATGATTCCAATTCAACACTTCTTTGATTTTTCCAAACATAAAAAAAAATTCACTTCATGGCAGCTTTCAATCATCACAATGTGTAGTTTTTTTTCCAACATTGGGTAACTTTCACAACCAATGTGTGTAGCCCTTTCCATGAAGGTGCTCGTTGAGTTCTATGTATTTACCGAAGCAAAATGGATACTAACCGTAGGTCATTTTAATTGTACTTAAGCACAAAAACTTCAAGGTGTATCCAAAGTTTACATATTAGTAAACTCAACCTATTAGCAAAACATATAAGAGAAGCAACGAGCAATTTTAGAAAACCAAGAATTTATGGCTCATAAGCACATTATGTAAAAGTAATAAGTAGAGACTAATTCAAGATCATTACTTCTTTAATGAGTAGCTTTCAAAGAATATGAAGCTTATATTTTCAAAAATAATGCCACTCAATATACTATACATAAACAATCATCAAAGTTAAGATCAATGTGAACAATATCACTATTAGATCCTAAAATAACAAATGTCAATGAGAATCATATCTATGCTATACAAAATTCCCTAATATGACATGCTATGATATGTATATCAAAGATTGAGTCAAAAAATGAACATCTAAGAGAAAATGAATTAGAGTATAGAGATACCTTTTGCACATTATATTCATCAAAACTCATAGTTCCGTTCTTTTTATGAGCATTCTTGCCTTGAATGTCCTCATGACACCAAGTTAAAGATGTTTCACAACAAGAGTATAAAAAGCATAATATCTCAACTTAACCAACACATATATCAAAAGAACTTCTCAAAAGTTAACTAATAAATTTCGACCATCATAACAAACATGATGTGAGATAACCAAGTTCATATCAATACATGGAGTATTCAAAGCTATCAAGCTAGAATTCTCAACACATTTGATATATTGCCTCAAAGTTAACTCAAATGTACTTCTTACATTAGTGGTAAGAGCACTCACCCTTGAACCACTTGTTCTTGGGTGTATCTACACAAACATTTCCAATATCATCATTGACAACAAGGTTAAATCTAGAGTAAAGTCCTTCAATGACTTGATTAACAAGAATATCATTAACTCACTCTTTCTTAACATTTTCAACACAAGCGTTGTCAAGTTGAACAAGATTAGAATTCTTTCTACTCCATAACTTTTTCTCATGCTTAGCAAAATTATCATGTTTCTCAACTTTCAAGGCCTTAACATGTTCAAGTTGAAGTTTAATCTCCTTATCCCTAGATTCATTTCCTAATTTACATTTTTCAATATATTTATAACACCTAGGCTTATTGTGACCTATTGTGTTGCAATAATGGCAAATTGGAATAAAATATGAGATTGTACCTTTTGGAAGTGACCTTGCTTCATTAGGAGTTTGTAAAGATAACTTGTTTGCCAACTTCTTCTTGGCTTTTGATCTTCTCTTCTTGTGTGGTTTCTTGTCAATCACGACTTCATCCAAGTGAGTAGGAAGTGGTGCTTTCAAGAGCTCCTCTTTAACTACTAAGTTTTCTTCACCAATATGAGAGTTAACAAGATTCCTAACTCTAGACACACTTACCGAATCATTCACTAAGTCCTTGATGATCTCTTTAGCAATGTTTATCTCTTCCATTAATTCTTGTTCTCTCTTCTTCAAAGAAGATATCATTCCATCATTCTCAAGGTTTATCTTTTCAAGTTCTCTAAACTTTTTTATAATATCACCTTTCTCACCAAGAAGTTTGCGAGTAACAATCACAAACTCATCTAGTTGTTTCTTGATCAAATCATCCTTCTCAACTACCTCTCTTAGAGCACTATCTCCAGCTTCTTCAAGTTTCTCTATCTTGGCCGACAACTCAAGATTGGTAGGAATGGAACTAGAGCTTTCATAATGATTTGTATCAAAGTTCTTGTTCAAAGATATTGTTGTTAAGTTTTAGTTTGTGTTGGCATGAATTCCATATCAAAATGATGTTTACTTGTAATGACTTAGTTGTTTAGGTTCATGATGATTCAAGCTTCAAGGAAGAAGAAACAACAAGTCAAAGCAAGTTCTAAGTCTTCAAAGAGAAAAAATGCAATTTGTTTCTACAAAGGTATACTAAGACCTTATCTTTCTCTTACAAGGCTTAGGCACAAACACACATATCATACATTTGTGTCCCTGCATAGTTGTGCACCTTTATAGGCATACACACACATATCATACATTTGTGTCCCTGCATCATTATGCACTTTTATAGGCACACACATACAATTTATTCATATGTGTCCCTGCATCGTTGTGCACCATGTATAACACATTCACACACTTTAAGATGAATGCTCCTGCATTGGTTTAGAAGTAACATATTTTGTAATATGCATGACTGGAAACTATCTCTATGTAGTTTGCATTCTAGTGTGAATTGCGTTTGTGTGTGTATATATTTGTATAACATAGATATTGAACTTGGATCTAGTCTTAAATCATTCTTGATTAAATTTCGGTCATTTCGGTTACTCATACTATTGATTTAAAGTTCAAAGTCAAAAGATACTACACTTTTAACTCATGTTTCATACATTGTCTTCGTCTTCATATATCGAGTCGAATTATTTATTTTTGGGTTGAGTATCTTATATGTCCATGTCCATGTGAGAGTTATGGTTCGTAATCTATAAACAGATTCAAATTCTGAGTTCAAAGGCCGGAGAACGGTCGAAGAACGTGAGGGAAGCGCGATGGGAATGCACCATGGCCAAAAGGCCATGGAGGTGTGCATGCCCTATATGGCGCGTGGCCATCTCGACCGCACAACCTTGCTACCCTGAGATGCCCACGTGCTATCTCAGGGAAGCACTTCTAAAGGAGGGCAATTTGGTCTTTCTTGCTTTCTTCTTTCCACTCCTTTATAATCTCTCTCCATCTCACATTTCATTCCACGAAGAAATTCAAATCAAGTGTGTAGAATTTTTCTCTCTAAATTTTCTCTCCTTCCAAACACTATAACTTCTTCATTTGAACTCTGATTTGAGTGATTCAAAGTTAAAAGTGTTCATCTATTCATCCTCCATCTTTTCTCTGAAGGTTTGAGTTAATTTTACTGCTGTTTATGGTGTCTAATCATACAAAAACGGGACTGCACCTAGATCAACTAAGGTATTGATTTTCTCTCTGAGTTTTCTTTTAAAACTTGGTCAATTGCCTTGGGTTTTCTTCTTCTACATATATTTGTATATTGTGAGTGTTTTGATTTGTGTTTTGAACACTTTCAAAGCTAGGTTGAATTTCAATTGAAATCATACATGTTGAGTTAGGTTTTGATTTTGCCTATGTAATCACATGTTTGGGATTGTATTGTGCTAGCATTGATTCTAGGACTTTTTTGTGATCTTTGATTGATTGATTTTTAGAAAAATAGTTCCTCACATGTATTAGGCTCTATTGGCCGAAATTCTCACATAATACATGTGTTTATGTTCTTTTGAGCTATTCATGTGATTTGTTGAATCTATGATTAGAAATATGCTCTAGAACTTATGCTTAGATCTATTTGACATTGTCATATGATTTTAGCATGTTTTAGGTTTTTGTGATTTAAACTTGATCTTATGATTTGTTGATCATATCTTGTGATTCAAGTTTAGATATATGCATGAACCTAGTTTGTGATTAATATTGATCATATCTTACATAATCTAGATTGACTACTCATGCATGATGAACTAGACTATATGTGATTTGTGCATTCATGCTCATGTCTAGTATTTTCCATAGGATGTTTTGATCATAGCATTCTATGTTACGTGCTTGTTTGCGTTTTGCATTCATGATCACCTTGATGCCTTGTGAGAAGGAAGTCTTGACAATAGGTGTGAGATCTATGGTGTTGAGCAAGAAGTCTTAGCAAGAGGTGTGAAGCCTCGGATTGTCGAGCAAGGAAGTCTTGGCTAGAGGTGTGAAGCCTTTGATAGTCGAGCAAGAAGTCTTGCCTAGAGTTGGGAGAACTCGGATAGGTGAGCAAGGAAGTCTTGACTAGAGTCGGGAAGACTCGGATAATTGAGCAAGAAGTCTTGCCTTGGGTTGTGAAGATCCGGATAAGGTGAGCAAAGAAGTCTTGATAAAAGGTGTGAAGCCTCAGATTGTTGAGGATAGGGCGACAACTTCTAGAGTAGGATATGAGGGTAGTTTCTAGGTGAAGAGGTCACTTGAGAGATTGTACTTGTCTTATCTACTAGTGGATTTTGTTTGCCGGTGGCTGCTAGCCCGTGGATGTTTCCTCTTTGGAGGTTTACCACGTTATATCTTATGTCAACTTTTCTCTATCCCTATCTCTCTAATATTTGTATTGTGGATAGAACTCTTTATGTATGTTGACTTCCTCTTTATAATATAGATTGTGTATGTGTTGCAATTACTTGTTTGTATCACACTTTACTTGTGTTTATATATTGATTAATTGTCTTTTATTAATATATATATTGTGATACAAGCAATCTAGAGGGACAAACTTTTATTTGTTTCTAAGGGAGTCGAAAAAGGTGCCTAACCTATTCACCCCCCTTCTAAGTTAGCCTTGAGCTTTTAACCATGATTGTTATTTCAATTGTACCATCAACATTTATTGAAGAATGAGAAGCCCTTAGAGCTACAACTTTACTCACCAACTCTTCATCACTTGAGGACTCACTACTAGAGCTCTCACCAACACTAGAGTCATCATCATTCCAAGTAGCCGCCAACACTATGCCTTTCTTGTCTTTCTTAGATGACATCTTAGTGCACTTACTAGCAAAGTGACCGAATGAAGGGAAAATACGCGTAACAGAAGCGTGAAAAAATTTAAAATTGGGGTTCCGGTATAAATAAAAAATTTCCCTTTTTAATAACAAGAACCTTAACCCTAGATTAATTAATGTATATAATAAGTATCTCACCTTTTTCTCGGTACGATTGAACAAGTGCCGAATTCAATCCGCAAGATCTTTCAATCCAATCAAGAACGTGAATCACCAAGGAGTGTGAGCTCCCATTCTTTAATTGTATACCTGAGGATGGAAACAAACAAAATCTTTTTCTTTGTTAGATACAATTATCCTCCAAGAGAAAAATCCAAGAACGTCTGGTCACTTGTTAATTATCAATCTAATTGATTGAAACTAGCGTGAACCCGATTTGATTTTGTACATAAAACCCTTTTGATGTAAAGGATACTACTCTACTATCAAAAACAAAACGTTTCCCCTTTTTTCTCTTCTTGGCCGAATTCACACCCTATATCTTAGAGTTGATCGAATTTTGTCTAGAGCAAAAAACTAACATTTTCTCCCTCACAATTCTCTCTTGCTAGGCCAAATTCTCTCTTAGAAAATCACCTTGCTTGGCCAAAATTCTGCTCATAAAATCATAGGGCTAGCCGAATTTATCAAGGTGGTATTTATAGGATTACAAATATTTTCCTAAGAAGGATTTACTTGGTTGTTAAGAGTCCTTTCCTTAGGTGGATTCATTTGGTGGTTAAGAATCCTTTTCAAAGAAGAATTCTACCCTTAGGTAGATTTACTTAGAGACCAAGAATCTTTTTCCAAAAAGAATTCTTTCCTTCAACAAGACTCCTAATCCAACTCAACAGTGTATTTGTAACCGTATTAAAGATTTCCTAATTTGACTAGATAAATAATTCATATTATTTATCTACTTATCAAATATAATCTTTAATATTAATTATACTACCAACAATAGTATAACATTAGGAGACCATCTCCTACTAGAAAAAATATTTTGACTTTTTAATTAAATAATTAATTAATTATCATTTAATTAAAAAAATAAAAAATAAAAAACAATATATTAAGCTATTTTATATAGCCTTGCCGCCCAACACATATACATGGGCCAATATATTATTTTTCTTATTTTATTAAATCCATTGAACCTTAATAAAATGTCCACATGTGAACTAGACCCATTCTTACAAAAGAAACATGTCCACATGCCTTAATAGAATTCTAGATGGACCCCTAAGTTGGTCCGATAGAATATATCAAGTGATCCATGGAAGTTCGTGTGGATTGGGGATCTTGGTGGGCTATCTAAATTTAAGTTCCAATAGACACAACCCAATGACAATCAACAAAAGATTCACTTAGGTCCGATATATTAATTTTAGTTCATTCCACTAAAGAACTCAAATTGAACTCTTAAATAAAGATAGAATAAGTTAAAATTCCTCATTCATACCCTAGACAATCTTAATGGAGAAAGTGTATCATCGTGAAGAATATCAGTAATGGCCAAGAGCTCATAGACCGCCTATAGCTCTCTAAGTTACCATATTTACTCATATGACCACATTTTGAACTTGGATATTTTGAACTTGGATATTTTGAACTTGGATATTTTGACTTGTCCAGAAGCCATGTTTCAATAGACACTATTGAAAACTTAACGTTAAGATTTAATATCCAATACCTCAAAACATCCATATGATGATATTCTACTCTCATTTAATAAATGGAGCCACGATGTCCATATCTATAAATGAAGTCCTCTGTCGATTAATAAATGAAAACCACCAAACTATCGAGGATAGACTATGCTATATAACCGTATTCAAGACTAACTAAAGAATTGTGTCTACCTCATACATATCTAAATGTATGAACAATTCTTCTTTTCTCGTAATCTTTTGACCTGATGATTATTTACTTTTGATAATTATAATAATTAAACTATAAGTGCTATAAGATTTAAATGAGAAATCACTTTATTAATATGAAAAGATTGTCAAATACATTGTTATACTCTTGTTATCGAGCATAATCCCAACAATCTCCCACTTGCTCTATAGCAAATATGTAATATCTCTTATCCCCATGTTCTCTAGATGCCCATCAAAACTCTTTTGTGGAAGAGACTTTGTAAGGGGATCCACTAGATTATCTGCTGACGCGATCTTGGTAATCGTCATGTCACCCCTATGCATAATTTTCCTTAGAAGGTGATACTTTCATTCACTGTGTTTCCCTATCTTATGACTTCTTGGTTCTCTCGAATTAGCCACTGCTCCACTACTGTCACAATAGATAGTGATCTGCTTATTCGCATCAGGAACCACTTCCAAGTCAATCAAGAATTGGCTGAGCCAGACAACCTCCTTAGCAGCCTCGCATGCGGCAACATACTCGACTTCCATGGTGGAATCGGCAATACAAGATTTCTTGATACTCCTCCATATGACTGCCCCTTCACCAATAGTAAACACAGATCCTGATGTTGATCTTCTGGAGTCAGAATCTAACTGAAAATCAGAATCTGTATACCCAACAGGAATTAAATTCCCTCTAAAGTATACAAGGATAAAATCTCTCATTCTCCTAAGATACTTGAAAAAATGCTTGACTGCCGTCTGGTGATCAAGACCAGGCTTCGATTGAAACCTGCTAACTATACCTACAACAAAGCAATTATCTGGTCTAGTACAGAGCATTGCATACATGAGACTTCCAACTGCCGATGCATATGGAACCCTATTCATGAATCGCTCTTCATGCTCATTCTTAGGAACTTGTTCCTTAGAAAGTTTGATTCCATGTCTGAAAGGTAACATACCTTTCTTGGAATCTTGCATGTAAAACCTAGACAAGATTTTATCTATGTATGAAGCTTGGGATAATGCAATCGTTCTATTCTTTCTATCCTTTATGACTTGGATACCAAGAATATGACTTGCTTCTCCTAAGTCCTTCATATAAAATTGTTTTGCTAACCATTCTTTTATTGATGTCAATACACGTACATCGTTATCGATGAGTAGTATATCATCAACATAAAGAATGAGGAAACCCAACTTGTCGCCTTTAATCCTTTTGTATAGACAAGGTTCGTCAAGGTTTTGAATATATCCAAAAAATTTCACGGCTTGATCTATTCTTATGTTCCAGGATCTGGATGCTTACTTCAATCCATACATGGATCTTTGTAACTTGCATACCCTTTCCTCTTGGCCTTTTTCAATGAATCCTTCTGGTTGCATCATGTAGATACTTTCGTCAAGACTTCCATTAAGGAAAGCTGTCTTGACGTCCATTTGCCAAATCTCCAGGTCTAGATATGCCGCAATGGATAAGAGTATCCTAATGGATTTAAGCATAGCCACAGGAGAGAAGGTTTATTCATAGTCGATACCTTCCTTTCGTGTATAACCTTTAGCTACTAATCTAGCTTTAAAGGTTTCCACCTTTCCATCCATTCCTTTTTTCCTCTTGTATACCCATATACACCCGATGAGTTTTATTCCTTTAGACAAGTCTACAAGTTACCAGAATTTGTTTTTTGAACATAGATTCAATTTCGGATTGCATTGCCTTTTGCCATTGGCGACAATCAACATCTTCCATTGCTTCCTTGTACGTATAGGGATCATCATCGTCGGGAAGATTCTCTATAGATTCTCTTAGACCGATGTATCTCTCGGTTTGTCTACTAACCCTCCCACTACGATGAGGTATGGTAGATTGTTGATCTTGTGTTGGTACGAAACTTACAATTGGGCTTGGTTATGAAACCTCTTGTGGAATTGTATCTCTTAAAAGCTAATTCAGGACAATTCTACATTTAGGCACAAAATTATTCATATAGTCCTCTTCCAGAAATTTAACATTTGTCAAAATAAATACTTTAAGATCTGAAGGACTATAAAAATGGTATCCTTTTGTTCCTTTTGAATACCCTACAAATATGCATGTTTCTGAACGGGACTCCAACTTTTCTGTCTTTCCTTTTAACACGTGGGCAGGACATCCAAATATCCTTAAGTGTTGTAAAATAGGCTTTCACCTGGTCCATAACTCATGCAGTGTTTTAGGAACTGACTTAGATGGTACATCATTTAGAATATACATGGCAGTTTGTAAAGCATATCTCTAAAAATAATTAGGAAGCGTTGAATAACTTAACATAGACCTAACCATGTCTAAATAAGTTATATTTCTCCTTTTGCCACCCCATTTTGTTGAGGTGTACTTGGTGTAGAAAAATGAGATATTATCCCATTATTAATAAGATATTGCTGAAACTCACCAGATAGATATTCTCCACCACGATCAGACCTCAAGATTTTTATGCGTTTCTTAAGCTGATTTTCTACTTCAGCTTTAAATGCTTTGAACGTGTCAAAAGCATCCGACTTATGTCTCATAGGATACACATAGCCAAATCTTGAGTGATCATCCGTGAATGTGATGAAGTACTCATATCCACCTATAGCTTGAATGCTGATAGGTCCACACACATCAGTGTGTATCAATCCTAAACATTCGATGGCACTTGTGCCTTTGGTCGTAAATGACCTTTTGGTCATTTTACCTTCCAAATGAGATTCACAATTTGGTAGATCATCAACCTTTAAGTCACTTAGAGGTCCGTCACTTACCAATCTTTTAATCATTTAAAGGTTAATATGACCTAGGTGCAAATGCCATAGGTAGGTTTCATCTTTTGATAATTTTACTCTTTTATGATTAGGTTCTGTTGATTCCGTGTCTAACAAGTTAGAGATATTTCCATGCAAATAGAATAAACCATTTTCCAATGTACCTTTGCAAATAATTTTGTTATTCTTACTTATAATAAAAGCTTTATTAAAAGTAACCGAATAACTAATTTATTTAAACAAGAAACTGAAATTAAATTCCTCTTGAATTGAGGTACATAATAAACGTCTATTAAATCTAAATTCCTATAAAAATTTAAACTAATTCTAATATCTCTCACTGAACTAGCAGACACTAACGCTCTATTGCCTAAACGTAAGTTGAATTCGTTCTCATTAAGCCTTCTCTTTTCCTTGAACCCCTGTAAGGAAAAACAAACTTGATTAGTGGCTCCGAAGTCTATGATCCAAGAATCCATAGAATCCGCCAAAAAACATGTTTCAAGATAATTAATATTACCTTCATCCTTTTTGCCTTAAGACTTTGGGCAATTTCTTTTCCAATGTGTCTTTTCACCATAAAGGAAACACTTCCCTTTGATCTTAGTTACTTTCTTTGTCTCCTCCTTAGTAGGTCCTAGTTGCTTTTTTCTTCTGTTGTTTCTTGACCTTCTTTTGGGTCTTAACAGTAGCAACTTTACCTACGGTATGAATCTCTTGACCCTTGCCTTTCACAATGATTTTTTTCACGCTTTGAACATCTTGCATCAGGCCTTGCAAGGTGTATCCCTTATTATTCAAGGTGTATTCCTTATTATTCAAGGTGTAGTCCAACTTGAATTAATCAAAGGAATCTAACAGTGAGTTGACAATCATGTCAATTTTGGTCTCACCATCTATCTCATCACCATTCAGTTCAGCAATATTGAGATGTGCTATGACTTTCATCATGTGATCTTTCACACCCTGTCTCGGTTTCATCTAAAGATTCATAAAAGCAGTCAATATCTCTCTCTTAGTCATCATAGACCTCATAGCAAACATCTCCTCTAGAGACATCATTATATCGGCACCAGTCTCCATTCCTTCATGTTGCTATTGTAACACGTCGAAGAAGGTGGCCATAGTGTAACATTTAGCCATCTCATCAGAAGACTTCAACTGCTGATACTCATCTCTTTGCTCTTGAGTAGATTCATTAGTAGGTGTAGATGGTTTAGGAGTGAGCAAAATGAACTTATGCTTTTCGGATTGCAACAAAAGCCCAATTTTCCTTTTCCGTATGTCATAATTATCACCAGTTAAAGTATTATCTTTTAGGATGTTGATTAGGGATGGGGTCATGATTTCTTAAAAATAACAAAAATTATATAAGTAAATAATCATGATAAAGCACTTTCGAATATTTATCTTGAATTAAAGAAAATAATTCAATCGTAAAAGTTCAACGGTGATCCAACACCCATAAATGTCATGCCTCATTTGGGAGTTCGTAACATTTACTAGTTGGACTAGGTCCCACCCAATTGTTAACATAACAACCAACATTTTCAATTTTAGCCTTGCAATTTTATTAACAAGAACTCTTGGGAGGATATTAATAAAATTACATTGAGTGTGTTACTAAGTTATCGACCTTCAATATAATCCCTCATGAATATCCCTCATTTGAGAGTACGTATCGTTTGGGCTAATTGTCTAGTCTATCCTTGTAAGGAAGTATTTTGCTAAATTCATTCATGAATACCTCTTGGGAGGTTATTACACGAAACATAAAACTCAACTAAACTTGGAGGCCGTAGGTGTTCCAAAACACCTTCTCCCACTCAATTATTTAAGGCGTGTGATCGAATTCCAAAGAATGATTTACCAAGTTATCTAGATGCCAATTTAGATACATAAACCATTCTATGCATGTTCATACCAAAAGAGATATATAAGTGGCACTCCTATTCTATATGACATGTTATCCAACAAAGACAAACATTGCAATATTTATAAAAAAATAAATAGCTACAATTTTGGTCCATCCTAAAAAACTCATTTGGACTCCCTCAACTGCAATACAAAAAAAAACTCATTTCTTGGCGAACAAGCCTTCACGCAACCTTCATCGTTTGGACTCCCTCAGCTGCCTCCCATGGGCGTGTGCACCCTTGGCTGTTACCCATGGGCGTGCGCATGCCACAACCCCATAAGGGCTGTCATCCGCA
The DNA here is from genome assembly GCA_032871835.1 of Dipteronia dyeriana. Taxonomy (NCBI): domain Eukaryota; kingdom Viridiplantae; phylum Streptophyta; class Magnoliopsida; order Sapindales; family Sapindaceae; genus Dipteronia; species Dipteronia dyeriana. The sequence continues at coordinate 83,995,546 of CM065296.1, read as the reverse complement.
GTCCATGACTTCCATAGGGCTGCCTTGTGCAGCCCATGCCACAACAAACGTGGCAGCGTGCTCTTCGCACGCACGTTTGTTGCTACGGCTTGCACAATCCCATACTTGTTCTGGTTACTTCCAATTCTTCTTCGATACTTGAATGTATTACAGAAGAAATTTATATATAAAAAATACTGCAGTTTTTTTTATTACAATATAGTGCAGTATTTCTATTACAATAGCAAAATAACTTTTTTTTAGCAACTACTAAGAAGGAAATTATGGCGATGATAGGCCACCCTTCTTGTTACAATCCCAAAACAAAATACCTAGAAATTCTAGGACCAACTTTGAGCAATAACAATCCACATATAAAAAATAAGTATACCTATACATTCCAATGTAAATATATATACGAATACCTAGAGTACCATTTCTTTCTAAAACATGCATATATACAATAAAAGAAAAAGATTCACGTACACATACATCAATTAATCAAGGGTACAACCAGACTCTGATACCAATTGACAGAAAAATACGCGCAGCGGAAGCTTGAAAAAATTTAAAATTAGGGTTTCGGTATAAATAAAAATTTTCCCTTTTTAATAACAAGAACCTTAACCCCAAATTAATTGATGTATATAATAAGTATCGTACCTTTTTCTCGTGACGATTGAACAAGCGCCGAATTCAATCTGTAAGATCTTCCAATCCAATCACGAACATGAATCACCTAAGAGTGTGGGCTCCCTTTCTTTAATTGTATATCTGAGGATGGAAGTAAACAAAATCTTTTTCTTTTGTTAGTTACAATTATCCTCAAAGAGAAAAATCCAAGAACGTCCAGTCACTTGTGAATTATCAATTTAATTGATTGAAACTCGCGTGAACCCGATTTGATTTTGTATACAAAACCCTTTTGATGTAAAGGATACTAGTGTACTATCAAAAACAAAATGTTCCCCATTTTCTCTTCTTGGCCGAATTCACACCCTATACCTTAGAGTTGATCGAATTTTGTCTAGAGCAAAAAACTAAAATTTTCTCCCTCAAAATTTTCTCTTGCTAGGCCGAATTCTCCCTTAGAAAATCACCTTGCTTGCCCGAAATTTTGCTCATAAAATCATAGGGCTGGCCGAATTTATCAAGGTGGTATTTATAGGATCACAAATCCTTTCCTAAGAAGGATTTACTTGGTTGTTAAGAATACTTTTCTTAGGTGGATTTACTTGATGGTTAAGAATCCTTTCAAAGAAGAATTCTACCCTTAGGTTGAATTACTTGAAGACCAAGAATCCTTTTCCAAAAAGAATTCTTTCCTACACCAAGACTTCTAATCCAATTCAATAGTGTATTTGTAACCATATTAAAGATTTTCTAATAACTAGATAAATAATTCCTATTATTTATCTACTTATCAAATATAATCTTTAATATTAATTATACTACCAACAATAGTATAATATTAGGAGACCATCACCTACTAGAAAAAAGATTTTGACTTTTAATTAAATAATTAAATAATTATCAAATTAATTAATTTCCATTTAATTAAATAATAAAATAAAAAACAATATATTAAGCTATTTTATATTGACTTGCTGCCCAACACATATACATGAGCCAATATATTATTTTTCTTATTTTATTAATTCCATTGGACTTTAATAAAAAGTACACATGTGAACTAGACCCATTCTTACAAAAGAAACAAGTCCACATGCCTTAATACAATTCTAGATGGACCCCTAAATTGGTTTGGTAGAATATATCTATTAAACCATGCAAGTTCGTGTAGATTCGGGATCTTGGCGGACTATCTAAATTTAAGCTCTAATAGACACAACCAAATCACAATCAACAAATGATTCACTTAGGTCCGATTTATTAATTTTAGTTCATTCCACTAAAAAACTTAAATTGAGCTCTTAAATAAAGATATAATAAGTTAATATTCCTCATTCATACCTTAGACAATCTTAATGGAGAAACTGTATCCTCGTGAAGAATATCAGTAATCGCCAAGATCTCATAGACCGCCTATAGCTCTTCAAGTTACCATATTTACTCATATGACCACATTTTGAACTTGGATATTTTGAATTGTCCAGAAGCCATGTTTCAATAGACACTTTTGAAAACTTAACGTTAAGATTTAATATTCAATACCTCAAAACATCCATATGATGATATTTTACTCTCATTTAATAAATTGAGCCACGATGTCCATAACTATAAATGAAATCCTCTATCGATTAACAAATGAAAACCACCAAACTATCGAGGATAGACTATGCTATATAATCGTACTCATTGATAGCTCAAATGATAACACTTGCAACCATAAGTCTATCATTTATCTTAGGATTGAGATAGCCTCTCTGATTGTATTCAAATGAAAAACTTTTATCCATTGACGGTTCTAGATAAAGTATTTCATTGTGATCCAATTCAATGCACCCAGTAGACTAGATTCTTTCGCCTAAAGATACCACACTTTGATGATTTTAGACTCATCATAACACTTTTTATCTCACTCAAATGCTAGCAAAAGAATCTACAACTTTGACAAGATTAATGCGCCCAACCTTTTATCTAAAGTTGTGAATATTATTCAAGACTAACTAAAGAATTGTGTCTACCTCATACATATCTAGATGTATGAACAATTCTTCTTTTCTGATTGTCTTTTGACTTTATGATTATTTACTTTTGACAATTATAATAATTAAACTAAAAATGCTATAAGATTTGTTAAACTAGAAATTACTTTATTAATATAAAAAGATTGTCAAATACATTATTACACTCTTGCTATGCAGCATAAACCCAATAACGAAACCATGACAATTGTAGCATTGAACATCTTTCTTGTTCATGGCTTCACTATTCTTCTCATTCCTTGGAGATGATGGCTTCTTAACTCCTTTTTCCTTAGAATACTTGCCTTTAGGCTTGGCATCCTTCTTTAGAAACTTCTTGAACTTAACCAAAATAGCCATCTCTTCTTTTTCTTCATCACTCTCCTCATCGATAGCATTGAGAGCTACTCCCTTACTCTTGATCTTTGGCTTCAAGCATTTCTCATAAGTTTGGAGAGACCTAAGCAACTCATCAATGTTCATGTTGTCCATATTCTTGCTTTCCTCAATGGCCGTCACCTTTGATTTAAATCTCTTAGGAAGAGACCTAAAGATTTTCCAATTTATACGCTCTCTTGAGATAGGTACTCCAAGCGATTGACATTGGTTAGCAATGTTAAGAAACCAGAATCGGAAGTCTTCAAACTTTTCTTCTTCACCCATTCTTAAACCTTCAAATTGTGATGCAAACATTTGAAGCCTTGATTTCTTCACCGCTAAGGTTTCTTCATTAGTGACTTGGAGAGTATCCCAAGTCTCCTTTGCGGATTCAAGATTTTGAATGTAGGAGAATTGATGCCCATCAGCTCCTCCAAAGATGGCATTCATAGCACGATGGTGCCATTTAGCAACCTCAAACTCATTCGTTGTCCATTCACTCATTGTCTGGAGTTTATTCGTTCCATCCTCTTGAACTTTGGTAGGAGGACTATAACCTTCTTCCACTACCATCCATGCCCTTTCATCAACTGAGCGGATGTAGGCTTTCATCCTCAACTTCAAATATCCATAGCTAGTGCCCCGAAGTAACAGTGGCCTAGTATTTAAGGCTCTTTCCACCATTACATCATCTTGTAAACCCATGACATCAAAAGCATCGCAAAAACTGTGAATGTATCACCTGGATACTCACTAAGTACAATCTAGTGTCCTGCTCTGATACTAATTGAAAATACAAACACAGTTAAATGCTCAAGGTTAACCTAGAGGAGGGGGGGGGGGGGGGGTGAATAGGTTAGACACCTTTTTCGACACCCTTAAAACAAAAAAAATGATGTGATACAAACAAACATACATAAATCATATACCAACAATTTTATAGTAATGAAGTCAACTTACATATAAAGTTCTATCCGTAGTATTCAAATAATAAATACAAATATAAGAGAGAAATGGATAGAGAAAAGTTGACACAAGATATAACGTGGTAAACCTCCGAAGAGGAAACATCCACGGGTCAGCAACCACCGGTAAACAAAATCCACTAGTAGATAAGAAAAGTACAACCTCTCAAGTGACCCCTTCACCAAGAAACTACCCTCCTATCCGACTCATGAACATCACCCTCTTGCTCAATATTTCGAGGCCTTACACCTCTTGTCAAGACTTCCTCGCTCACCCTTACGGATCCATATGACCCTAGGAAAGACTTCCTTGCTCACTCTTCCGGATCCTCACGACCCTAGACAAGACTTCCTTGCTCACCTTTTCAGATCCTCACGACCCTAGGCAAGACTTCCTTGCTTGACATTCCAAGGTCTCCCACCTCTTACCAAGACATCCATGCTCAACAACATAGGCCTTACACCTTTTTTCAAGACTTCCTTCTCACAATGCATCTAAGTTAACATGAATGCAAAATGCAAATAAGAACTCAACATAGAATGTTATGATCAACACATTCTACTGAAAATACTAGACATATGCATGAATGCATGTAACAAATGTAGTAAAGTCAATCACACATGTTTAATCCATCTAGATCAAGTAAAATATGTTCAACATTAATTACAACCTAGATACATGCATAGATCTAAAAACTTGAATCATAAAATATATTCAACTAATACATGATCAAGTTTTAATCATATAAACCAAACATTTTCTAGAGCATATTATATTCATAAAAGCAATCAAGCAAGCATGTGAATAGCTCAAAGAACAAAACAACATGTATTATATAGAGAAATCGACCAAAGAGAGCATAATACATGTGAGGAACTATTTTTTCTCAAAATCAATCAATCAAAGATCATCAAATAGTCCTAGAATCAAAGCTAGCACAATATAATCCCAAACATGTGAAAACATAGGCAAAATCAAAACCTAGCTCAACATGTGAGATTTCAATTAAAACTCAATCTAGCTTTAAATGAGTTCAAAACTCAAATCTAAACAGTCACAAGACACTAATAAATAGAGAAGAAGAAAACCCAAGACAATTGACCAAGTTTTAAAAGAAAACTTTGAGAGAAAATCAATACCTTAGTTGATTTGGTACAGTCCCATTTTAGTGAGGTAAGACTCCAAAAACAGCAATAAAACTAACTCAAACCTTCAAAGAAAAGATGGAGGATGAATAGATAAACACTCTCAACTTTGAATCACTCAGATCAGAGTTCAAATGAAGAAGTTATGGTGTTTAGAAGTTGAGAAAATTTTGGGAGAAAATTCTGCACTCAAATTTTTAATCTCTTCTTAGATTGAAATGTGAGCGGGAAGAGAAATATAAAGGAGAGGGAAAGGTATAATGTGAAATGACCAAAAGGGAAAATGAAGCAACCAATCTTGCTTGCTACTCAAGATGGCACGTGGGCATCTCAGGGCACCAAGCCTTCTTGCCGAGATGGCCACGCTCCATCTCGGGAAAGAAGAGCTTGGTGCTATCTTCTTTTTCCCTTGACCTCCCTTCGCGTTCTTCGACCATTCTCCGACCTCTAAACTTGAAATTCAAATCTGTTTATGTATTAAGAACCGTAACTCTCTCATGGATATGAAAATATAAGATACTCAACTCAGAAAATAAGAATTCAACTTGATATATGAAGATGAAGACAATGTATGTAACATGACTGGAAAGTATCATATCTTTTGACTTAGAACTTAAAATTAGAAGTATGAGTAACCAAAGTATTTGGAACTCAAACAAGAATGATTTAAGACTAAAATCAAGTTCATTATCCATGTTTTACAAACATATACACATACAACCACATTTCACACTAGAATGCAAACTACATAGAGATAGTCTCCAATCATGCATTTTCTAAAACATGACATTTTCTTACCAATGCATGAGCATTCATCTTCAAGTGTGTGAATGTGTTATAAATGGAGCACAACAATGCAGGGACACATATGTATGATTTGTGTGTGTGTGCCTTAATGCTGCACAACTATGCAGGGACACATATGTATGAATTGTGTGTGTGTGCCTAAGCATTGTATGAGAAAGATAAGGTCTTAATATACCTTTTAGAACCATATAAAATCCTTTCTCTTTGAAGACTTTGTACTTTCTGTGACTAGTTGTTACTTCTTCTCTGAAGCTTGAATCACCATGAACCTAAACAACTAAATCAATATAAGTAAACATTATTTTGATATGGAATTATTACCAACATAATCTAAAACCTAACACTTCTAGCATGTAACTATTTCAGAATTGTATTTACAAATCAATTTGAAAATATGGTATTTAAATAAACTGGCATGTAACTTCATTTTCAAATAGGATGTAGCTTCATTATAACCAGTATGTAACTTATAGCATGTAACATTTCTGGAATTATATTTACAAATCAGTTTCAAAAATGGTAATTAAATAAACTGGCATGTAACTTCATTATCAACTGGCATGTAACTTCTAGTAGTTGAATATGACGATGATTTTTAAATCATATGACCAGAAATCACTATCGTCCATTCAACATCATCACCATCAGCTTAGCCATAAGTATATCTAATAGCTTAGTCCATTCACTTATTATAGGCATGTGACTTGAATTGGATTTACTCTTCTGTTTTACTCTTCTGTGTTGTATCATTATTTTGTATTCATTTTTTTTATAACTGTCATAGACATTAATGCATTTTTTTTATGTGATTTTGTTGATGGATAGTATAAATTGTGAACATTTTCTTATAAAACCCTGGAATTCATGGATTAAAAAAGCCACTACCAACGTATATTGAAATTTTAATAGCCTCCCGGATATTGTAAAGGTTCTCCGGATATAGTGTACTGGTAGTATGAACTTACATGTAACTTAAGAATCAATCGGCATGTAACTTAAGGACCAACTAACATGTAACTTTTTAACCGACATTGGAATGTATCAATGTCGAAATTTTATTTTGACGGAATTTTATTTTGAAATCAATGTCTTTCCAAAAAAATCATCGTTATTTTATTTTGATGAATCATCGTTGTTTTTGGGAATGGGGAACCAAAATCGTCTTCGGGTTTATGGAGGATATGACACTAGAAATTTTTACAAATAGTTATAGTCATGTAACATTCGAAATAACTAGCATGTAACTTAATAAAACACTAACATGTAACTTTTTAACCAACACTAGCATGTAACAATACTGGATGTTATCTTCAAATCATTCTTTGAAGTATGGAATTCAGTATGATCTGGCATGTAACATTCAAAATAATTGGCATGTAACTTGATAAATCCCTGACATGTAACTTTGTAACCGACACTGCCATGTAAAATTACTAGAATGTTATCTTCAAAATAGTCTTTGAAGTATGGAAGTAAATATGACCTGGTAGCTAACTTAAAAAATAACGTCATTTAACATTCGACATAACCGGTATGTAACTTCGTATATAACTTGCATGTAACTTAAGATACAATTAGCATGTAACATTTGAAATAACTGGCATGTAAAATTTTTAATAACTGGCATGTAACTTTAAAAATAAATGGCATGTAAAATAACTGCTAGTTAGCATTCGACATAACCGATATGTAACTTCGTAAATAACTAGCATGTAACTTAAGATACAATTGACATGTAACATTTGAAATAACCGGCATTGGTAAATAACTGGCATGTAAAATTTTTAATAACTGGCATGTAACTTCAGAAATAACTGGTATGTAACATAACTAGAATTTTATCTTCAAAATAAAATCATTCAATACTGCAATGTACATATTCAACATGAATTCATTCAATACTTGAATGAAACTGAAAAAAGTTTACAATACAAAATTTAGTATTTCACCCAAACATATACCTAACTTCAATACAAAATTTAGTATTTCACCCAAACATTTACAAAATTTGATTTCCAAATTACATGTCATTTGATTTCCAAATTACAAACCAATTGACTAACCAAATCGTATGTATAGGGTGTAATCATATCAATTACTCAAAGTTACATTAAATACACTTGAGTGTGTATTGTAAAATAAATTACTCTTAAAAAAGATAAATAAGAGTTTGAAACAACAAGAGATGAAGTTATCTAGGCCTTAATTGAATTAGTACCAGCCCTCTTAACACCACCTTTATCCAGAGTACCTCATAACTACCTAACAAAACACAAACTATTGAGTATTAACTTGAAGGAATTTGGAAGGAAGCATTTATACAATCATATATGATAAATACCATAATCACTCAAATTGTCATATATATAGTTGAGATCATGCATGCATCAATACCAAAACTCGGATCAAAGCACAAAACTTAAACTTCAATTGCCACTCAAAATGAACACATAACAACGAATACCACATAAATGAACAAACCTATTACAAGAATTCACCATCTAATAGACAATTGATAGACCCTACATTCTCATCTCAATAGTTAATATCATGTGAAATACTTAAAGGAGAACATTCAGTCCAAATTGCATCTTTGTTTCACATGCATGCTAATAAATTGAATACCAAATAAATATCCAAAAATCGACAAATTCTTAAATTCTCATCCAACTATTTTTAAAGAACAATATCCGGACTTCAACATCTTATGTGAAATATAACCGAATGCTACTCACTTTAACATTTAAAGCCACTTTAGACACCTCTTATTCAACAATAAATCCAGCCAAATACCACAATCTCTCGAACAAACAAGCAAGATTTTTAAAATGAGAGCAACACATGTAATCAATAGAGAAAGAAAGCAGACATGAGATCATTCAAAAATATTTCACAGCTAGACTTGAGCTAAGTCATATGGCTACAATTAGGCACCATTATACATTGAACCAATTATAACCCATGTCTAGCTTGAAAAATTATAGTTTTCTTTTAATCAAAACCTTCGATTCCATACTCAGGCCCATCATTAAACAACGAGACAGTAATAAACAGCTCAATTAGAAGCTCAATTCTCCACATAAAATCTTCTAACTCAAAAAGTTACAGTACATGACTTCTAAATCATAACAAAATCACCATTCAATGAATGACCATAAAATTCAAATCATCAAAATTACTAATTTACAAAAAAATGATATATATGTCCAATATAAAAACAATTCCAATAAAAAAAATTCTCAATCGAAGTCACCGAAAATGCATAAAAAAAACCAAAATGCCCACAACAGATATGCCTCATAGAAGAAAAAAAAAACTCCAATAAAACAGAAAATCCCTCTCGATGTTAAATAACACTACCATTGTAAAATTGAAGTTTAATTAGAGTTGGCAAACATAATAATTAAGAAACTAGTTCATTGACATACACACCTATGTAATAACTTATTCATGCAAAAAACAGTATATAGAGTTACACAAACATGAAAAGGTGAAACATGTTTACTTCAAATTCTTTTTCAAGCTAAATTCCGACTACTTGCATATTATATCAAAATTTGGAAAAACTGATTATTTGATTGAAGGATTACCTGTCTCAAACACAAAAGCTGTAAGATTTTCTAGGTCTTTAGGTGTATCGGTTGATACTGAAAATTACTAAAAATTCCAACAATTATAAACAACATTCGAGCACCAAAAAAGAAAAAGAAATTAACAAAAGAAACATAACAGTAAAAAGCAAACACACCTACGAAGCTCTCTTCTTCTTCGCAGCTTCCAACTCCTGCTTCTTAGATGAATCTCTTATGTTTCTTCAACAATGACTCCAGAACCACATCAACTTCACCCATTTCTGCTCCTAAAACAAACACACTAAATTATTCAATAAAATAAAAATGAAAACGATGAGAGAAACACAAAAACGAAATGGGTTTTACTTGGTTGGAGAGATTCGGTCTTCAATAATGACAAGAAGAAGAGATGTTGCTGATTGGGTTGAGCAGAACGATGAGCAGATCTGGGTTGCTGAGTTGAACGAATAGAGAGAGAATATCTGACTCTATCTTTGCTGCAGAATCTAGAAGAATGCGTTTGTTCTTGTCTACTAGGCTTCTTCTTAAGCTTGTTTTGAATGGACTCTAGTTTGATTTTTTTCTGGAGATCGGAGGTTGTGGTTGGACCTGATGCTTTCATGAAGTTGTTGAGGAAAGAAGAAGAGGATGCTTGTTTAGTAGGTACGGTGTCATTTTTGGGACTTGAAGAAGAGAAACCGAGACCTTTTTTAAATCTAGCAGCTTTTTTGCCCTTACGAGTCAACTCATCGTAGTAAGCTGCCGCTTTCTCTTTCTCTATTTCTCGGTGACGCTGCTGGGTTAGTCGAATGTTGGAGGAGAAAAATTTGGTTTCTGGGTTGAACAGAGAGAGAGAGAGAGTTAGAGAGAAATACGAGAGAGAAATTGGTTTCTGATTTTGAAAAGTTGGGAAGAAAAATTTGAGGGCTTCAAGACTCTAGAGAGGGAAATTTTGGGTAAAGCAAAGACAAAACTGAGGGCATCCTTGTTTGTTCAAGTCTAAAAATGATAACTATAATAAAAAAAAAATATTTATGGCCAAAAACAATAAAACAATAATTTTTTTTGATCATTTCTTACAATTTCCTCTCTCTTTATATATATATATATATATATATATATATATTAAAAGGTTCTTCTAACAATACTTCAAAATATATGATTGATTGTAGTTGAAGTTATAAATCTCACCTCAACTTTTTCCTCACCCTTCTTGGAACATGTGATTGATTGTTAGGGGCTGTTTGGTTTGGAGTAATCAATTTTTTTGATTCATGGGAAAGTTAAACACAATAATGTGTGTACTTGTGTTTGGTTGTGCATAATGATATTATATTAGATTCTTATGGATGTCAAATATCTATATTTGGGTGCACATGATTTTTTTATTTTGAATGAATTTTTAATTGTTAATAATTTTTTTTTTCAATTATATTAAAAATTCAATTATACAAGACGGTTAAATTGTCTATAGCTAACCTAGAGGGAGAATATGTTTTTGCACAATTTTCAAACCCTTGAAACAAATCAATGTTTGTCCCTCTAGATAGCCTCTATCACAACATTTAAAGCAAATAAAAGAACACATAGACTATTGACAAGCATTCACAAATAACTAGGTCAAGTCAAAAGTCTAAAACTTGCAAGTGAAGTAGAAATACTCATAACACAAATCAACAAGTACTTGTATACATATATACATTACTAAGAAGAGCAAGTACTAAATAGTAACGTATCATGTACACAATGTTTAATTTACAAAATAAAGATATATACAACTATGATTAAATGAGTTGTTTGCATATCGTACTTTTTCAAATCTTGTTATCCAAAGATATCTAGAAGAAATGATTCAAACAAGATTCATACAAACACATATAGAAATAAAAAGAGATAGAGATAGAGGCATTTGACACATGATTTTTACGTGGTAAAACCTTTGAAGCGGAAACATCCACGGTTGAATCCACAACCATCGGTAAACCATTATGATGAATAAAATATAAGCACTGAAAGAAGTGACCAACCCTATGATACACTTTCCAAGCTATCAATTACTATTTTACCCTCGGGCCTAGTGAATCACTTTGCCTACTTCCTATCCATGATGTGACTATCACACATCTAGGAAGCAACTTCCTATTCAAGATGCTCATGCCTGTAGGAAGATTCCATGCATGACTATTCGGATCCTCCCGATCCTAGTCAAGATTTCTTGCTTAGCTATTCAGATGCTCTCGATCCTAGCTAAGACTTCCTTGCTTTATTATCTAGATCCTCCCGATCCTAACGAAGACTTCTTACTTAGCTATTTAGATCCTCCAGATCCTCCAGATCCTATCCAAGACTTCATGCCTTTTACAAGGACTTTCTAAATGTGATCATGAATGCAAAGCTCAAACAAGCACACAACAGAGAACATGATGATCAACATATTCTATGGAAAATAGAATTAAACAATGAGCACACAATTTATGATTTTATAGTTTGCAATCCTAAACAATGCAATCTTTCAAATGATGCATGTACATATGAAATGTATGGATTAAGTACACTTCATGAGAAACTAGACATAGGCATCAAAGTACACAAATCAAAGTTGTCTAGTTACTATATATGAATATTATTCTAGGACATGTGAAACACCAAAAACACATTTAATTCCTAGATATATTCATGCAACTAAAACTTGAATCAAAGTATATACATTAAGCATTAAGCACATATTCAAGGTTTTAGTAACAAACAAAAACATGCTAGATTCACAAGTTATGTTCAATTAAAATCTAGCACATATTTAGAGCATATTTTTTTTCACAATATTAAATTAAAATAAAACAGGCTCTAAATACACAATCAAATGTGCAAATCTTATATATGTTCAACTAAAAAGACCTATCACATGTAGAGACTATTTATAATCGAAAAATCAATCAAGTGAAGCAAAAAAGGTCCTAGATTGATAGCTAGCACAATATAAAACACTAGCTTATGAAAACATAGGTTTTAAGAAATCCTAATTCAACATACATGTTTCTAATAAAGCTTATCTATCTAAAAGAGAGTCTGTAACTCTAATCAATGTTTACACAAATAACATACATATATAGAAGAAGAAAACCCAAGGTAATTGAAGGCTTTGAAGATCAAAACTCAAGAGATGAATCAATACCTTAAGAAAAACGTGCAGTTTCAGATTTTGGTGAAAAGCCACAAGAAATCTTGAACAAATGACCTCAAACTCTCTTGGAGATGATAGATGACTCTCCTACAAAGATTCTCTAACTTGAATCACTCGAATCTACAAAGAATTAGGTGGGCCCTAGTTCAACTAGTAAATGGTGCGAACTCCTAAAGAATGCATGATATTTATGGGTGTTGGATTGCCGTTGAATTTTACAATTGAATTATTTTATTTTATTCAAGATAAATATTTGAAAGTGCTTTATAATGATTGTTTAATTATATATTTTTTGTTATTATCAAGAAATCATGACCCCATCCCTAATCAAAATCCTAAAAGATAATACTTTAACTGATGATAATTATGTCACATGGAAAAAGAAAATTGGGTTGTTGTTGCAAGCTGAAAAACATATGTTCGTTCTGCCTATTCCTAAACCACCAACTCCTACAAATAAATCTACTGAGTAGGAAAGAGACGTGTATCAGCAGTGGAAGTATTCATATGAGATGGCTAAATGTTATATTAGGGCTACCAGCTCCGACGTGTTGCAACAACAACTTGAAGGAATGGATACTAAGTATACTCGGCGAGACCCTCCTCAAAACTAGATCTCCAAGTTGGAATCTCCTGATTCGGACATGTGAGTTATAGTACCTAACAACACTTTGCTGATAGGAGGCGGTCCTTACCCTCGACATATCTCTTTTTTCTTCCAACTCGTCTAAGTTCTATTATGGCATACCAATGTTCGATTCGGGTTGAAAGAGATACACCCTTGGTGAGTTATGAATTACTTCAACTAGGATCACTACCTCTGTCCCGAACACCAGTGAATAATCCCCTATCGAAGTCCTTTCTGTGGTTCGAAATGCCCATAAACTTCATGCAGCTTGTCTGCCCAGTTGCCTTTCCTAGTGTCTAGGTTTGCCTTCAAGGTGTGTTTGATTATCTTGTTTACTGCTTCTATCTAGCCATTGGTCTGATGGTGAGCAGGTATGGCATAATCATTTTTGTGCCAAAATCCCAACACATGTTTTTGAAATTGTCACTATCGAATTTAGTTTCGTTGTCCATAATTATCGTGTCTTGGATTCCTAACCGGTAGATGACATTTTTCTTGATGAAACTCATCGTAAATGTCTTAGTCATATGCATAAACACTTCTACCTCGACCCACTTAGTGAAGTAATCTACGACCACAATGACATGCTTTGCCCCAACTTTGGTTACAGCAGGCATCGGGCCAATCAAGTCTAACCCTCACATGGTGAACGACCAAGGTGAAGGCAAGCTCTTCAACTACTCGAGAGGCCTTTTTTATTAGGATTATGCTCGATAGCAAGAGTATAATAATGTATTTGACAATCTTTTCATATTAATAAAGTGATTTCTAGTTTAACAAATCTTATAGCATTTATAGTTTAATTGTTATAATTATCAAAAGTAAATAATTATAAGGTCAAAAGATATGTATTAGGTAGACACAATTCTTTAGTTAGTCTTAATAATATTCACAACTTAAGATAAAGGTTGGGCGCCTTTATCTTGTCAAAGTTGTAGACTCTTTTGCTAGCATTTGAGTGGGTTCAAATGTATTATGATGAGTCTAAAATCATCAAAGTGTGGTGTCTTTGGGCAAAAGAATCTACTGCTCTGGGTGCATTGAATTGGATCATAGTGAAATACTTTATCTAGAACCGTCAATGGATAAAAGTTTTCACTTGAAGACAATCGGAGAGTCTATCTCAATCCTGAGATAAATGATGGATTTATGGTTGCAAGTGTTATCATTTGAGTTATCAATGAATACGATTATATAGCATAGTCTATCCTCGATAGTTTGGTGGTATTCATTTATTAATCGATAGAGCACTTCATTTATAGATACTGACATCGTGGCTCCATTTATGAAATGAGAGTAGAATATCATCATATGGATATTTTGAGGTATCGGATATTAAATCTTAATGTTACGTTTTCAATAGTGTCTATTGAAACATGGCTTCTGGACAAGTCAAAATATTTAAGTTCAAAATATGGTCATTTGAGTAAATATGGTAACTTGGAGAGGTATAGGCGGTCTAAGAGCTCTTGGTGATTATTGATATTCTTCACGAAGATACACTTTCTATATTAAGGTTGTCTAGGGTATGAATAAGAAATATTAACTTATTATGTATTTATTTAAGGGTACAACATTAGTTTTTTAGTGGAATGAACTAAAATTAATAGATTGGACCTAAGTGAATCATTTGTTGATTGTGATTGGGTTGTGTCTATTGGAGCTTAAATTTAGATAGCCCATCAAGATCACCAATCCACACGAACTTGCATGGATTACATGATATATTCTACCGGACCAATTTAGGGGTCCATCTAGAATTGTATTAAGGCATGTGGACTTATTGTAAGAATGGATCTAGTTCACATGTGGGTTTTTTATTAAGGTCAAATGGATTTTATAAAATAAGAAAATAATATAATGTCCCGTGTATATGTTTTGGGAGGCAAAGGTATATAGTTTAGCTTAATTATATTATTTTCATTTTATTATTATTTAATTAAATGGAAACTAATTAAATTGGTAATTAATTAATTATTTAATTAGAAGTCAAAATCTTTTTCTAGTAGGAGAAGGTCTCCTAATATTATACTATTGTTGGTAATATAATTAATATTAAAGATTATATTTGATAAGCAGATTAATAAAAAGAATTATTTATCTATTCAAATTAGGAAATCTTTAATATGGTTACAAATACACTATTTAAGTTGGATTAGGAGTCTTGGTGTAGGAAAGAATTCTTTTTGAAAAAGGATTCTTGGTAACCAAGTAAATTCTTCTTAGGAAAGGATTTGAAATCCTAATATATTCCAAGAAGGAATTTCGGCTAGCCCTATATATATAGAAAGGGAATTTCCGACAGCTATATAGAAATTCTATAAATAAATTCGGCCAGCCCTAGTTCTTTTTAGAGAGAGAATTCGGCCACCAAATGAATTTTGGGAGATTTTTTTTTTGCTCTAGACAAAGTTCGATCAACTCTAAGAAATAGTGTGAGATTCGGCAAAGAAGAAAAAGAAGAAAGAACGTTTAGTTTTCGATAGTACACTAGTAGCCTTTACATTAACAAGTTTTGTGTACAACAACAAATCAAGGTTCACGCAAGTTTCAATCAAATTGATTGATAATTCACAAGTGACCTAACTTTCTTTGTTTACTTCTTGGAGGATTATTTGACTAACAAAGAGAAAGATTTTATTTGTTTTCATCCTCAGTTATACAATTTAATGAAAGGGAGCCTACACTCCTAGGTGATTCACGTTCGTGATTGGATTGGAAGATCTTACGGAATCAATTCAGCGCTTGTTCAATTGCCACGAGAAAAATGTACATCACTTTTATATACATCAATTAATCTAGGGTTAAGGTTCTTGTTATTATAAAGGGAAATTTTTTATTTCCTCTGAAACCCTAATTTTGATTTTTCACGCTTCTGCTGCGCGATTATCCCTTCAATTGATATTAGTGCCTGGTTGTACCCTTGATTAATTGATGTATGTGTTTGTGAACCTTTTTCTTTTTATTGTATATATGCATGTTTTAGAAAGAGATGACACTCTAGGTATTCGCATATATATTTACATTGGAATGTATGGATATATATATGTTTTATATGTGGTTTGTTATTGCTCAATTTTGGTCCAAGAATTAATGTATTTTGTTTGGGGATTGTAAAAAGAATGGTGGCCTATCATCGCCATAATTTTCTTCTCGGTAGTTGCTAATTTTTTTTATTTTGCTATTGTAATAAAAATACTAAAGATATTGTAATAATAATAAAAAAAACTGCAGTATTTTTTATTTAAATTTCTTCTGAAATACATTCAAGTATCAAAGATTCGAAGGTTTGAAGAATTGGGAGCAACCGGAACAAGTTTGGGATGGTGTGAGACATATTAAAAAATGTGCTTGCAAAGAGCATGTGACCACGTTTGTTGAGGCATGGGCTGCGCACGGTAGCCCTATGGAAGCCATGGGCAGCACATGGCAGCCCTTTATGGGGTTGTGGCATGCGCACACCCATGGGTAGGGGCCAAGGGTGCGCACGTCCATAGAAGGTAGCCAATGGAGTCCAAATGACGAAGGTCGCGTGTAGACTTGTTCGCCAAGAAATAAGTTTTTTGTATTCCAAGACATGTAATTTACTTGCTTTTCTAGGATGAACCAAAATTGTAGCTATTTATATTTTTGTAAATATTGCAATGTTTGTCGTTGTTTGATAACATGTCATATAGAATATGAGTGCCACTCATATATCTCTTTTGGTATGAACATGCATTGAATGATTTAGGTATCTAATTGGCATCTAGATAACTTGGTAAATCATTCTATGGAATTCAATCACACGGCTTAAGCAATTGAGTGGGAGAGGGTATTTTGGAACACCTATGGCCTCCAAGTTTAGTTGAGCTTTATGTTTCATGTAATAACCTCCCAAGAGGTATTCATGAATGGAATTTAGCAAGATACTTCCTTACAAGGATAGACTAGACAATTTACCCAAACGTTATCTACTCCCAAAGGATGGATATTCGTGAGGGATTATATTGAAGGTCGATAACTTGGTAACACACTCAATGTAATTTTAATAATATCGTCCCAAGAGTTCTTGTTAATAAAATTGCAAGGCTAAAATTGAAAACGTTGGTTTTTATGTTAACAATTAGGTGGGACCTAGTCCAACTAGTGAATGGTGCGAACTCCCAAAGGAGGCGTAACATTTATGGGTGTTGGATCACTGTTGAATTTTACGATTGAATTATTTTATTTATAATTCAAGATAAATATTTGAAAGTGCTTTATCATGATTATTTACTTATATAATTTTTGTTATTGTTTAGAAATCATGACCCCATCCCTAATCAACATCCTAAAAGACTGTACTTTAACTGGTAATAATTATGTCACGTGGAAAAAGAAAATAGGGCTTTTATTGCAATCCAAAAAGCATAAGTTCGTTCTGTGGACTCCTAAACCACCTACTCATAATGAGATGAGCATCAGCAGTGGGAGTCTTCAGATGAGATGGCTAAATGTTACATTATGGCCACCATCTCTTACGTGTTGCAACAACAACACGAAGGAATGGAGACTATTACCGATATAATGATGTCTCTAGAGGAGATGTTTGCTAAGAGGTATAGGACGACTAAGAGAGAGGCAGTGACTGCTTTCATGAATCTTAGGATGAAACCTGGACAGGCTATGAAATATCACATGATGAAAGTCATAGCACATCTCAACATTGTTGAACTGAATGGTGCTGAGATAGATGGTTAGACAAAAATTGACATGATTGTCAACTCACCATTAGATTCCTTTGATCAATTCAAGTTGGACTTCACCTTGAATGATAAGGAATACTCTTTGCTTGGCCTGATGCAAGATGTTCAAAGCGCCAAAAAAATCCTTATGAAAGGCAAGGGTCAAGAGATTCATACCGCAGGTAAAGTTGCTGCTGTTAAGACCCGTAATAAGGTCAAGAAACAACAGAAGAAAAAGCAACTAGGACCTACTAAGAAGGAGACAAAGAAAGTAACCAAGATCAAAAGGAAGTGTTTCCTTTGAGGTGAAAAGGGACATTGGAAAAGAAATTGCCCAAAGTCTCGGGACAAGGAAGAAGTTAATATTAATTATCTTGAAACATTCTTTTTGGCGGATTCTATGGATTCTTGGATCATAGAATCCGGAGCCACAAATCATGTTCGTTTTTCCTTACAGGGGTTCCAGGAAAGGAGAAGGCTTAATGAGAACGAATTCAACTTGCGTTTAGGCAATGAAGCGTTGGTGTCTGCTAGTTCAGTTGGAGTTATTAGAATTAGTTTAGATTCTTATAGGCATTTAGATTTAATAGACGTTTATTATGTACCTCAATTCAAGAGGAATTTTATTTCGGTTTCTTGTTTAAATAAATTTGGTTATTTGGTTAGTTTAAATAAAGCTTTTATTATTAGTAAGAATGACAAAATTATTTGCAAAGGTACATTGGAAAACGGTTTATTCTATTTATAAAAAAATATCTCTCACTTGTTAGACACGGAATTAATGGAACCTAATCATGAAAGAGTAAAGTTATCAAAAGATGAAACCTACCTATGGCATGTCATATTAACCTTAATAGGATTAAAAGATTGGCTAGTGATGGACTTTTAAGTGACTTAAGGGTTGATGATTTACCAACTTGTGAATCTTATTTGGAAGGTAAAATGACCAAAAGGTCGTTTATGACCAAAGGCACACGAGCCATCGAATTTTAAGGATTGATACACACTGATGTGTGTGGACCTATGAGCATTCAGGCTATAGGTGGATATATGTATTTCATCACTTTCACGGATGATCACTCAAGATTTGGCTATGTGTATCTCATGAGACATAAGTCAGATGCTTTTGACATGTTCAAAGCATTTAAAGCTAAAGTAGAAAATTAGCTTGAGAAACGCATAAAAATCTTGAGGTTTGATCGTGGTGGAGAATATCTATCTGATGAATTTCAGCAATATCTTACTGATAATGGGATAATTTCTCAGTTTTCTGCACCAGGTACACCTCAACAAAATGGGGTGGCAGAAAGGAGAAATAAAACTCTTTTGGACATGGTTAGGTCTATGTTGAGTTATTCAACGCTCCCTAATTCTTTTTGCGGATATGCTTTACAAACTGCTATGTACATTCTAAACGATGTAACATTTAAGTCGGTTCCTAAAATACCGCATGAGTTGTGGACTTGGCGAAAGCCTAGTTTACAACACTTAAGGATATTTAGATGTCTTGCACACGTGTTAAAAGGAAAGACTGAAAAGATGGAGTCCCGTTCAGAAACATGCATATTTGTCGGGTATCCAACAGGAACAAAAGGATATTATTTCTATAGTCCTTTAGATCTTAAAGTATTTTTTTCGACAAATGCTAAATTTTTGGAAGAGGACTATATGAATAATTTTATGCCTAAAAGTAGAATTGTCCTGAATGATCTTTCAGGAGATACAGTTCCACAAGAGGTTTCACAGTCAAGCCCAATTATAAGTTCCTTACCAACACAAGATCAACAATCTACCATACCTTGTCATAGTGGGAGGGTTAATAGACAACACGAGAGATACATCGGTCTAGGAGAATCTGTTGAGAATCGTCCGGACAACGATGACCCCTATACGTATAAGAAAGCAATGGAAGATGTTGATTATCGCCATTGGCAAAAGGCAATGCAATCCGAAATTGAATCTATGTTCAAAAATAGATTCCGGTCTCTTGTAGACTTGCCTAAAAGGATAAAACCCATTGGGTGCAAATTGGTATACAAGAGAAAAAGAGGAATGGATGGAAATGTGGAAACCTTTAAAGCTAGATTGGTAGCTAAAGGTTATAAACAGAAGGACGGTATCGATTATGAAGAAACCTTCTCTCATATGGCCATGCTTAAATCCATTAGAATACTCTTATCCATTGTGGCATCTCTAGACCTAGAGATTTGACAAATGGATGTCAAGACAGCTTTCCTTATTGGAGGTCTAGACGAAAGCATCTATATGATGCAACCAGAAGGATTCATTGAAAAAGGCCAAGAGGAAATGGTATGCAAGTTGCAAAGGTCCATATATGGATTGAAGCAAGTATCCAGATCCTGAAACATAAGTTTCGATCAAGTCGTGAAAAGTTTTGGATTTATTCAAAACCATGATGAACCATGTGTATACGAAAGGATTAAAGGTGACAAGTTGGTCTTCTAGTTCTTTATATTGATGATATACTACTCATCGGAAATGATGTAGATGTATTGACATCAGTAAAAGAATGGTTAGCAAAATAATTTGATATGAAGGACCTAGGAGAAACAAGTTATATTCTTGGTATCCAAGTCATAAGGGATAGAAAGAATAGAGCGATTGCATTATCCCAAGCTTTATACATAGATAAGATATTTTCTAGGTTTTTCATGCAAGATTCCAAGAAAGGTATGTTGCCTTTCAGACATGGAATCAAACTTTCTAAAGAACAAGTTCCTAAGAATGAGGATGAAGAGCAATTCATGAGTAGATTTCCATATGCATCGGCAGTTGGAAGTCTCATGTATTCAATGCTCTGTACTAGACCAGATATTTGTTTTGCTGTGGGCATAGTTAGCAGGTTTCAACCCAAGCCTGATCCTAATCATTGGACGACAGTCAAGCATACTTTCAAGTATCTCAAGAGAACAAGAGATTATACGCTTGTATACTCTGGAGGGGATTTAAGTCCTGTTGGGTATACAGATTTTGATTTTCAGTCAGATTCTGACTCCAAGAGATCAACATCAGGATCTGTGTTTACTATTGAAGGAGGGGCAGTCATATGGAGGAGTATCAAGCAATCTTGTATTGCTGATTCCATCATGGAAGCAGAGTATGTTGTTGCATGCGAGGCTGCTAAAGAGGCAGTCTAGCTCCGCCAGTTCTTGATTGACTTGGAAGTGGTTCTTGATACGAATAAGCAGATCACTATCTATTTTGACAATAGTGGAGCAGTGGCTAATTCGAAAGAACCATGAGGTCATAAGAGAGGGAAACACGTTGAAAGAAAGTATCACCTTCTGAGGGAAATTGTGCATAGGGGTGACTTGACGATTACCAAGATTGTGTTAGTAGATAATATAGCGGATCCCTTTACAAAGGCTCTTCCACAAAAGGGTTTTGATGGGAATTTAGAGAACATAGAGATGAGAGATATGACACATTTGCTATAGAGCAAGTGGGAGATTTATGGGATTATGCTCGATAGAAAGAGTATAATAATGTATTTGACAATATTTTCATATCAATAAGGTGATTTCTAGTTTAACAAATCTTATAGCATTTACAGTCTAATTATTATAATTGTCAAAAGTAAATAATCATAAGGTCAAAAGACTATGAGAAAAGAAGAATTGTTCATACATCTAGATATGTATGAGGTAGACACAATTCTTTAGTTAGTCTTGAATAATATTCACAACTTAAGATAAAGGTTGGGCACCTTTATCTTGTCAAAGTTGTAGATTCTTTTGCTAGCATTTAAGTGGGTTTAAATGTGTTATGATGAGTCTAAAATCATCAAAGTGTGGTGTCTTTAGGCAAAAGAATCTAGTGCACTGGGTGCATTAAATTGAATCACAGTGAAATACTTTATCTAGAATCGTCAATGGATAAAAGTTTTCACTTGAAGACAATCGGAGAGTCTATCTCAATCCTGAGATAAATGATGGACTTATGGCTGTAAGTGTTATCAATTGATCTATCAATGAGTACGATTATATAGCATAGTCTATCCTCGATAGTTTGGTGGTATTCATTTGTTAATCGATAGAGGACTTCATTTATAGATATGGACATCGTGACTCCATTTATGAAATGAGAGTAGAATATCATCATATGGATGTTTTGAGGTATTGGATATTAAATCTTAACCTTACGTTTTCAATAGTGTCTACTGAAACATGGCTTCTGGACAAGTCAAAATATCCAAGTTCAAAATATGGTCATATGAGTAAATATGGTAACTTGGAGAGCTATAGGCGGTCTAAGAGCTCTTGACGATTACTGATATTCTTCACGAGGATACAGTTTCTCCATTAAGATTGTCCAGGGTATGAATAAGAAAATTAACTTATTCTATCTTTATTTAAGAGTGCAACTTTAGTTATTTAGTGGAATGAATTAAAATTAATAGATCGGGCATAAGTGAATCATTTGTTGATTGTGATTGTTTCTATTGGTGCTTAAATTTAGATAGCCCGTCAAGATCACCAATCCACACGAACTTGCATGGATCACATGATATATTCTACCAAACCAATTTAGGGGTCCATCTAGAATTGTATTAAGGCGTGTGGACTTGTTGCAAGAATGTGTCTAGTTCACATGTGGACTTTTTATTAAGGTCCAATGGATTTTATAAAATAAAAAAAGTAATATATTGTCCCATGTATATGTGTTGGGCGGCAAAGCTATATAGTTTAGCTTAATTAAATTATTTTTATTTTATTATTATTTAATTAAATAAAAATTAATTAATTATTTAATTAGAAGTCAAAAACATTTTCTAGTAGGAGATGGTCTCCAAATATTATACTATTGTTGGTAGTATAATTAATATTAAAGATTATATTTGATAAGTAGGTAAATAAAAAGAATTATTTATCTAGTAAAATTAGGAAACCTTTAATATGGTTACAAATACACGATTTGAGTTGGATTAAGAGTTTTGGTGTAGGAAAGAATTCTTTTTGGACAAGGATTCTTGGTAATCAAGTGAATCCTTCTTAGGAAATGGTTTGAAATCCTAATATATTCCAGTAAGTAATTTCGGCAAGCCCTATATATATAGAAAGAGAATTTCGGCCAGCTATATAGAAATTCTAAGAAGAAATCCGACCAGCCCTATTTAATTTCAATGAGAGAATTTTGGAAAAGAAATTTGTTTTTGCTCTAGATAAAATTTGGTCAACTCTAAGAAATAGTGTGAGATTCGGTAAATAAGAAAAGGAAGAAAGAACATTTAGTTTTCAGTAGTACACTAGTAGCCTTTACATTAAAAGGTTTTGTGAATAACATCAAATCAAGGTACAAGCGAGTTTCAATCAAATTAATTGATAATTCACAAGTGACCTAACGTTCTTTATTTTCTTCTTGGAGGATTATTTTGACTAACAAGGAGAAAGATTTTGTTTATTTCCATCCTCAGGTACACATTTTAAAGAAAGGGAGCCCACACTCCTAGGTGATTCACGTTCGTGATTGGATTGGAAGATCTTACGGAATCAATTCGGCGCTTGTCCAATCGTCACGAGAAAAAGATACGACACTTTTATATACATCAAATAATCTAGGGTTAAGGTTCTTCGTAATATAAAGAGAATTTTTTTATTTATACCGAAACCCTAATTTTGAATTTTTACGCTTTTACTGCACGATTTTCCCTTCAGTCATTTGAGTAAATATGGTAACTTAAAGAGCTATAGGCGGTCTATGAGCTCTTGGCAATTACTAATATTCTTAACAATAATACAATATCTCCATTAATATTGTCTAGGGTATGAATGAGCAATATTAACTTATTCTATTGGAGCTTAAATTTAGATAGTCTGTCAAGATCCCCAATCCACACGAACTTGTATGTATCACTTGATATATTTTACCTGACCAATTTATGGGTCCATCTATAATTGTATTAAAGCAGGTGAACTTGTTTCTTTTAGTAAGAATGAGTCTAGTTCACATGTGGACTTTTTATAAAAGTCTAATGGATTTAATAAAACAGGAAAAACAATATTTAGCCCATGTATAGGTGTTGGGAGGCAAGGCTTTATAAATAGCTTTTTACATATTTTTATTTTATTTTATTATTTAATTAAATGGAAATTGATTAATTCGGTAAGTAATTAATCATTTAATTAAAAGTCAAAATCTTTTTCCTAGGAGGAGAAGGTCTCATGGTATTATACTATTGTTGGTAGAATAATTAATATTAAAGATTATATTTGAAAAGTAGAAATGAATTATTTATCTAGTCAAATTAGGAAATCTTTAATATGGTCACAAATACACTAATGGGTTGGATTATGAGTCTTGGTGTAGAATAGAATTCTTTTTAAAAAAAGGATTATTGGTCACCAAGTTAATCCACCTAAGGAAAGGATTCTTGCCCACCAAGTAAATCCTTCTTAGAAAAGGATTTGTGATCCTATATATATAACCTCTATAATTTCGGCCAACCCTAGTTTTTTATGTGTAAAAATTTCGGCCAAGCTAAGGATTTTCTAAGAGAGAATTTGGCCAGAAAAATTTAGTTTTTTGCTCAAGATAAAATTCAATCAACTCATAGATATAGGGTGTGAATTCGGTCAAGAAGAGAAAAAAAGTGGAACATTTTTGTTTTCGATAGTACACTAGTATCCTTTACATCAAAAGAGTTTTGTGTACAAAATCGAATCGGGTTCACGCGAGTTTAAATCAAGTAGATTGATAATTCACAAGTGACCGGACGTTCTTGGATTTTCTCTTGGAGGATTATTGTGACTAACAAAGAAAGAGATTTTGTTTGTTTCCGTCCTCAAGTATACAATTTAAAGAAGGGAGCCCACACACCAAGGTGATTCACTTTCGTGATTAAATTGGAAGATCTTACGGATTCAATTCAACGCTAGTTCTATCGTCACGAGAAAAAAGTACGATACTTTTATTACACATCAATTAATCTAGGGTTAAGGTTATTTTTATTAAAGGGGAAAAAACTTAAAATATACCAAACCCTAATTTCACGCTTCCGTTGTGTAATTTTCCTTACAATTGGTATCAGAGAGTGTTTGTACCCTTGATTAATTGATGTATGTGTGTGTGAACCCTTTCTTTTTATTGTGATTACACACGTTTTAGAAAGAGATGACACTCTAGGTATTCTCGTACATATATATTTACATTTGAATGTATGGATATATATATGTTTTATTATGTGGATTGTTGTTGCTCAATTTTGGTCATAGAATTTTAATGTATTTTGTTTTGGGATTGTAACAAGAAGGGTGGCCTATCATCGCCATAATTTCCTTCTTGGTAGTTGCTAATTTTTTTTTTTATTTTGTTGAAATAAAAAAAAATTGCATTATATTGTATTAAAATACTGTAATATTTTATTTTTTAAAATTCTTCTATAATACATTCATGTATCGAAGACTCGAAGGTTTGAAGAATTGGAAGCAACCGCAACAAGTTTGGGATCGTGCGAGCCATAACAACAAAACGTGCGTGCGAAGAGCACGCGGGAACAATTGTTGTGGTATGGGCTGCGCACCGCAGCCTTATGGAAACCATGGGCTGCACATGGCAGCCCTTTATGGGATTGTGGGCTGCGCACGCCCATGGGAGGAAGCCAATGGTGCGCACGCCAATGGGAGGCAACCGAGGGAGTCCAAACGACGAAGGTCGTGTGAAGACTTTTTCGCCAAGAAAGAAGTTTTTTGTATTCCAAGACATATGTAATTTACTTGTGTAGGGAAAATAAAACACACACAGCGGAAGCGTGCGAAAATTAGAATTAAACCAAAAATTAGGGTTTGCGTATAAATAAAAATTTTCCCTTTTTTAATAACAAGAACCTTAACCCTAGAATAATTGATGTATATAGAAAGTGTCGTACCTTATTCTCGTGACTATTTAACAAGCGCCGAATTGATTCCTCAAGATCTTCCAATCCAATCACGAATGTGAATCACCAAATCGTATACTTGAGGATGGAAACAAACAAAATCTTCTTCTTTGCTAGTTACAATAATCCTCCAAGAAGAAAACAAAGAACGTTAGGGCTTTTTTTGAATTATCAATCAATTTGATTGAAACTCGCGTGAACCTTAATTCAATGTTGTACACAAAACCTTTTGATGTAAAGGCTACTAGTGTATTATCGAAAACTAAACGTTCTTTCTTCCTATTTCTTCTTTCCCGAATCACACACTATTTCTTAGAGTTGATTGAATTTTGTCTAGAGTAAAATCAGATTTTTTTGCCAAAATCTCTCTATGAAATATTATGGGCTGGCAAAATTTCAAACATGCACACACAACACACACACACACACACACACACACACACACACAAACACACACACACGCACACACACACACACACACACACACACACATATATATATATATAGGATGATTAATCCTCTCCTAAGAAGGATTTACTTGGCTGTCAAGAATCATTTCCTTAGGTGGATTTATTTGGTAGTTAAGAATCCTTATCTAAAAGGAATTCTATCCTTTTATATATGTATATAGGCTGGCCGAAATTTCTATAGAATACAATTAGGTGAATTTAATCTTTTCCTAAGAAGAATTTACTTGGTAGCTAAGAATCCTTTCCTTAGGTGGATTTACTTGGTGGTTAAGAATCCTTTTCAAAAAGGAATTCTATCCTACACCAAGACTCCTAATCCAACTCAATAGTGTATTTGTAACCATATTAATGACTTTCTAATTTGATTAGATAAATAATTCATTTTATTTATCTACTTATCAAATATAGTCTTTAATATTAACTATACTGCCAACAATAGTTTAATTTGAGGAGACCATCTCCTACTAGGAAAAAGATTTTGACTTTTAATTAAATAAATAATTAATCACCAAATTAATTAATTTCCATTTAATTAAATAATAAAATAATATAATATAATTAAGCTATTCTAGATAGCCTTGCCGCCCAACACATATAAATGGGCCAATATATTATTTTCTTATTTTATTAAATCCATTTGACCTTTATAAAAAGTCCACATGTGAACTAGACCCATTCTTACAAAAAGAAACAAGTCCACATGCCTCAATACAATTCTAGATGGACCCCTAAATTGGTCTAGTAGAATATATCAAGTGATCCATGCAAGTTCGTGTGGATTGGGGATCAAGTTCGTTTGGATTGGGGATCTTGGCAGGCTATCTAGATTTAAGCTCCAATAGACACAACCCAATCACAATTAACAAATGATTCACTTCGGTCCGATCTATTTAATTTTAGTTCATTCAACTAAAGAACTAAAATTGAACTCTTAAATAAAGATTGAATAAGTTGGTGTTACTCATTTATACCCTAGACAACCTTATTGAAGAAAGTGTATCCTCGTGAAGAATACCAGTAACCATATTTACTCATATGACCACATTTTGAACTTGGATATTTTGACTTATCCAGAAGCCATGTCTCAATAGCCACCATTGAAAACTTAACGTTAAGATTTAATATCCAATACCTCAAAACATCCATATGATGGTATTCTACTCTCATTTAATAAATGGAGTCATGATGTCCATATTTATAAATGAAGTCCTCTATCGATTAACAAATTAATACCACCAAACTATCGAGGATAGACTATGCTATATAATCGTACTCATTGATAGCTCAAATGATAACACTTGCAACCATAAGTCCATCATTTATCTCAGGATTGAGTTAGACTTTTCGATTGTCTTCAAATGAAAACTTTTATCCATTGAAGGTTCTAGATAAATCATTTCATTGTGATCCAATTCAATGCATGCACTAGATTCTTTTGCCTAAAGACACCACACTTTGATTATTTTAGACTTATCATAACACATTTGATCCCACTCAAATGATAGCAAAAGAATTTACAACTTTAACAAGATAAATGTGCCCAACCTTTCTCATTAAGCCTTCTTCTTTCCTTGAGAACGAATTCAACTTCTGTATAGGCAATGGAGCGTTGGTGTCTGCTAGTTTAGTGGGAGATATTAGAATTAGTATAGTTTCTTAAAGGCATTTAGATTTGATAGACGTTTGTTATGTACCTCAATTCAAGAGGAATTTAATTTCAGTTTCTTATTTAAATAATTTTGATTCGGTTACTTTTAATAAAGTTTTTATTATTAGTAAGAATGATAAAATTATTTGCAAAGGTACATTAGAAAACAGTTTATTCTATTTGCATAGAAATATCTCTAACTTGTTAGACACGGATTCAACGGAACCTAATCGTAAAAGAGTAAAATTATCAAACGATGAAACCTACATATTGCATTTGTGCCTAGGTCATATTAACTTTAATAGGATTAAAAGATTGGTTGTGACAGACCTCTAAGTGACTTAAAGGTTGAGGATCTACCAACTTTTGAATCATGTTTGGAAGGTAAAATGACCAAAAGGTTATTCACGACCAAAGGCATAAGAGCCATCAAATGTTAAGGATTGATACACACTGATGTGTGTGGTCCTATGAGCATTCAAGCTAGAGGTGAATATGAGTACTTCATCACTTTCATAGATGATTACTCAAGATTTGACTATGTGTATCTCATGAGACATAAGTCAGATGCGTTTGACATGTTCAAAACATTTAAAGCTGAAGTAGAAAATCATCTTGAGAAATGCATAAAAATCTTAAGGCCTGATCGTTGTGGAGAATATTTATCTTGTGAATTTCAGCAATATCTTATTGATAATGGGATAATTTCTTAGTTTTCTAGACCAGGTACACCTTAACAAAATTGGGTGGTAGAAAGCAGAAATATACTCTTTTGGATATGGTTAGGTCTATGTTGAGTTATTCAACGCTTCCTAATTCTTTTTGGGGATATGCTTCACAAACTGTCATGTACATTCTAAATGATGTACTATCTAAGTCGGTTCCTAAAACACCACATGAGTTGTGAACTGGGCGAAAGCCTAGTTTACAACACTTAAGGATATTTAGATGTCATACACACGTGTTAAAAGGAAAGACAGAGAAGATGGAGTCCCATTCAGAAACATGCATATTTAAAGGGTATCCAAAAGGAACAAAAAGATATTATTTATATAGTCCTTCAGAACTTAAAGTATTTGTTTCAGCAAATGCTAAATTTCTGGAAGAGGACTATATGAATAATTTTGTACCTAAAAGTAGAATTGTCCTGAATGAGTTTTCAGGAGATACAATTTCACAAGAGGTTTCATAACCTAACCCAATTATAAGTTTTTCACCAACACAAGATAAACAATCTATCATACCTCATCGTAGTGGGAGGGTTAGTAAAGAACCTGAGAGACACATCGGTCTAGGAGAATCTGTAGAGAATCTCTTGGATGATGGTGATCCCTATACGTACAAGGAAGTAATGGTGGATGTTGATTGTCACCATTGGCAAAATGTAATGCAATCCGAAATTGAATCTATGTTCAAAAACAAAGTCTAGTCTCTTGTAGACTTGCCTAAAGGGATATAACCCATCGGGTGCAAGTGGGTATACATGAGAAAAAGAGGAATGGATGGAAATGTGGAAACCTTTAAACCTAGATTGGTAGCTAAAGGTTACACAAAAAAAGAAGGTATCGATTATGAAGAAACCTTCTCTCCTGTGGCCATGCTTAAATCCATTAGAATACTCTTATCAATTGCGGCATCTCTAGACCTAGAGATTTGGCAAATGGATGTCAAGACAACTTTCCTTAATGGAAGTCTTGACGAAAGCATCTATATGATGCAACCAAAAGGATTCATTGAAAAAGGCCAAGAGGAAAAGGTATGCAAGTTGCAAAGATCCATATATTGATTGAAGCAAGCATCCAGATCCTAAAACATAAGGTTTGATCAAGCCGTGAAAAGTTTTGGATTTATTCACAACCTTGATGAACCATGTGTATACGAAAGGATTCAAGGTGAAAAGTTAGTTTTCCTAGTTCTTTACGTTAATGATATACAACTTATCGAAAACGATGTAGGTGTATTGACATCAGTGAAATAATGGTTAGTAAAACAATTTGATATGAAGGACTTTGGAGAAGCAAGTTATATTCTTGGTATCCAAGTCATAAGGGATAGAAAGAATAAAATGATTTCATTATCCCAAGCTTCATACATAGATAAAATCTTATCTAGGTTTTCCATGCAAGATTCCAAGAAAGGTATGTTACCTTTCAGACATGGAATCAAACTTTCTAAGGAACAAGTCCCTAAGAATGAACATGAAGAGCAATTCATGAGAAGGGTTCCATATGCCTCGGCAATTGGGAGTCTCATGTATGCAATGCTCTGTACTAGACAAGATATTCATTTTGCTGTTGGCATAGTTAGCAGGTTTCAATCGAAACCTGGTCCTGATCACTGGACGACAGTTAAGCATATTTTCAAGTATCTCAGGAGATTGAGAGATTATATGCTTGTATACTCTGGAGGGGATTTAATTCCCGTTGGGTATACAGATTCTGATTTTTGGTCAGATTCTAACTCTAAGAGATCAACATCAGGATCTAAGTTTACTATTGGAGGAGGGGCATTCATATGGAGGAGTATCAAGCAATCTTGTATTACTGATTCCACCATGGAAGTTGTGTATGTTGCCGAATGCGAGCCTGCTAAAGAGGTTGTCTGGCTCCACCAATTCTTGATTGACTTGGAAGTGGTTCTTGATACGAATAAGTAGATCACTATCTATTGTGACAATAGTGGAGCAATGGCTAATTAGAGAGAATCAAGATGTCATAAGAGAGGGAAACACATTGAAAGAAAGTATCACCTTTTAAGAGAAATTGTACATAGGGGTTACGTGATGATCACCAAGATCGCGTCAGCAGATAATCTAGCGGATCCCTTTACAAAAGCTCTTCAACAAAAGAGTTTTGATGGGCATCTAGAGAACTGGGGATGAGAGATATTACACATTTGCTATAGAGAAAGTGGGAGATTATGGGGATTATGCTCGATAGCAAGAGTATCATCATGTATTTGACAATCTTTTCATATTAATAAAGTGACTTCTAGTTTCACAAATCTTTTAGCATTTATAGTTTAATTATTATAATTGTCAAAATAAAATAATCATAAGGTTAAAAGATTATGAGAAAAGAAGAATTGTTCATACATCTAGATATTATGAGGTAGAGACAATTCTTTAGTTAGTCTTGAATAATATTCACAACTTAAGATAAAGGTTGGGCACCTTTACCTTATCAAAGTTGTAGATTCTTTTGCTAGCATTTGAGTGGGATAAAATGGGTTATGATGAGTCTAAAATCATCAAAGTGTGGTGTCTTTGGGAAAAAGAATCTTATGCACTGGGTGCATTGAATAGGTTCACAATGAAATACTTTATCTAGAACCGTCAATGGATAAAAGTTTTCACTTGAAGACAATCGAAGAGTCTATCTCAATCCTAAGATAAATGATGGACTTATGGTTATAAGTGTTATAATTTGAGCTATCAATGATTATGATTCGATATCATAGTCTATCCTCGATAGTTTGGTGGTATTCATTTGTTAATCGATAGAGGACTTCAAGATATAGACATAGTGGCTCCATTTAATAAATGTGAGTAGACTACCATCATATAGATATTTTGAGGTATTGGATATTAAATCTTAACGTTAAGTTTTCAGCAGTGTCTGTTGAAACATGATTTCTGGACATGTCAAAATATCTATATTCAAAATGTGGTCATATGAGTAAATATGGTAACTTGGAGATCTATAGGCTGTCTATAAGCTCTTTACGATTACTAATATTCTTAACGATGATACAGTATCTCCATTAAGATTGTCTAGGGTATGAATGGGCAATATTTACTTATTCTATCGTTATTTAAGTGTCCTATTTTAGTTCTTTAGTGGAATGAACTAAAATTAATAGGTCTGACCTAAGTGATTCATTTGTTGATTGTGATTAGGTTATGTCTATTGGAGCTTAAATTTTGATAGCCCGCTAAGATCCCCAATCCACACGAACTTGTATGGATCACTTGATATATTTTACTTGACAAATTTATGGGTCTTTCTAGAATTGTATTAAGACATGTGAACTTGTTTCTTTTAGTAAGAATGAGTCTAGTTCAGATGTGGACTTTTTATAAAAGTTTAATGGATTTAATAAAATAGGAAAAACAATATTTATCCCATGTATAGGTGTTGGGCGGCAAGGCTATATAAAATAGCTTATTATATATATTTTTATTTAATTATTTAATTAAATGGAAATTGATTAATTTAGTAATTAATTAATCATTTAATAAAAAGTCAAAATCTTTTTCCTAGAAGGAGAAGGTCTCCAAGTATTATGTTATTGTTGGTAGAATAATTAATATTAAAGATTATATTTGATAAGTAGATAAATAAAAGGAGTTATTTATCTAGTCAAATTAGGAAATCTTTAGTATGGTCACAAATACACTAATGAGTTGGATTATGAGTCTTGGTGTAGAATAGAATTCTTTTTTAAAAAAGGATTCTTGGTCAGCAAGTAAATCCACCTAAGGAAAAGATTCTTGCCCACCAAGTAAATCCTTCTTAGGAAAGGATTTGTGATCCCATATATATAACCTCTATAATTTTATGCCTTCCCTTTATGAGCTTTTGGTTGAGGGAAGTTAACTTGAGGAGCCCTTCAAACCCAATCCCCTTCTTGTCACTTGGCCTCTTTCCAACATCTAGCATGTGGTCAAGTTTCTTGGTCCTAGAGTTCTTCTTGGCCAACAACTCTCTAGCATCTTCAAGCTCTTTCTTCAACCCTTATTTACTCCTCTTAGATCTTTCCAACTCTTTATTTAGTTGGTCAACTTGAGTTGAGAGAACATTGTTGCTAAGCAACATCACACGGGCCATTTATTGAAGAACCCTATTTTTCCTCTCAACAACTCCATTTTGTTGAGGTGTCCTAGGAGCCGAAAACTCATGAGAAATGCCTAGACTATTGCAAAAGTTTTCAAAATGGGCATTCTCTAATTCCTTCCCATGGTAACTCCTAATTCTCTTAATGCTTTTAATCTTGGAGTTCATTTCATTTTGAATTTTAGATCAAAGCATTTTAAACTTGTCAAAAGTTTCAGATTTTTCTCTAAGGAAATAGGTTCATGTGTACCTAGAGAAGTCATCTACACACACAAAAATGTATCTCTTTCCATCTAAACTCTCAGTTTGCATAGGACCCATAAGATCCATGTGGAGAAGCTCTAGAGGTTCTTTGGTGGTTATATACTTGCTCTTTTTGTGCATACTTTTGGCTTGCTTCCCTTGTTGGCAAGGTCCACAAACACTATTAACCTTTTTCCCAAGCTTGGGAAGGCCTCACACAACATTGAACTTATCTAAGATTTTGAGATCCCTAAAGTTCATGTGACCAAGTCTTTCATGCCACAGCTCTATTTGTTCATCCTTGGACATATTACAAGACACACTTCTAGCCTCAAGACAATAGCAATTGTCACTAGACCTAATACGTTTTAACAAGGTTTGTCCATTAGGCAATAGGATAGAACAATCACTTTTCCTAAACAAAATGGAGATTCCATCATCACTAAGATGTGAAATGCTTATCAAATTGGCTTTTAGACCATCAACATACAAACCATTGGAAAAGGAAGGTAATCCTGGAATGGAAATGGTTCCCTTTCCTTTGACCTTCTTTTTGGATCGATCACCAAAGGTGGCATTTCCTCCCTCCTCCATCACAAGATTCTCAAAGAAACTCTTATTTCTAGTCATGTGCCTAGAGCACCCACTATCCAAATACCATAAATCACAAGAATGAGCTTTCAAAACAATTTGTGCAAGATGTCAAAAGTGTTCATCCTTTCTAATCCACCTAGCTGCAGTATTTTTCTTCCTAGTGGTCAATGGTACATGGGCTCTAAATATCCTAGGATCATGCAAAGGTGTTCCACTTTTCCTAGTGACATGCATCATGGCTTTGGGTTTCTTAGGATCATGCATCATGGCTCTAGATGTCCTAGGATCATGCTTCATAGCTCTAGCCTTTTTATTTTCTATCATGCTTTCAATCCTACACAATTTGATATACCTAAAGCAATTTGGTCTAATGTGACCATCAATACCACAAAAATTACATGTAGGTAAAAAGTTAGGAATTATACCATATCCTTGAGGATGCATTGGAGCCTTCCCATGTCTTTGTGGTTGTCTTGCTTGTTGTTGATGAGCTTTCCTTCTTTGTTGTTGAGCAAGACTTGATTGCTTCCTTGGTTAAGCTTACATGATAGGTGCCTTCCCTTTGTGAGCTTTTGGTTGAGGGAAGTTAATTTGATGAGCCCCATGTAGGATGAGCTTGAGGTGGGCTTCTTGGTGCCACCTTTACTTGAGAACTACTTGAACACTCTCCTAGATCAAGCTTCTTCCTAGGAGTTTGATAAGGAGATGACCCATTGAAGTTCATGCTTCTTACAAAAATGGTCTTGCTTGGAGTGGAGGACATCTTGTCATCTTCAAACACAACCCCCTTCTTGTCACTTGTCCTCTTTCCAACATCTAGCATGTGGTCAAGTTTCTTGATGCTAGAGTTCATCTTGGCCAACAACTCTCTAGCATCTTCAAGCTCTTTCTTCAACCCTTCTTCACTCCTCTTAGATCTTTCCAACTCTTCATTTAGTTGGTCAACTTGAGTTGAGAGGTCTAGATTTTCTTCTTTTAATCTCTTGATCTCATTCCCGTTCTTTAATCTTGAGCCCTCAAACTTGGCCATATAGTCCTTGAGATCCATTCTATCTACACTTCCATTTATGGATTGTGATGAAGATCCATCATCACTTGAGTAGTCTTCATATTGACTATCATTCTCTTCTTTACTAGCATCTTTGCTCCTAAGAGAGGATGTAAATGCTATGAAGTTAGCCATGAGTTCTTCATCATCCGAAGACTCATCTCCTTCATTAGAGTTATCACTTTCACTCCATGTGGCAACCATCACTTTTCCCTTCTTCTTGTTCTTGTGATTTGTACATTCCGGGGCAAAGTGACCTATTCCACCACATTCATAGCATTGGACTCCTTTCTTCTCGGTCTTCACTTGCCTAGGCTCAAACTTCTTGAAGGGAGCCTTTTTCTTCAAGTCTTGACCCTTGGATCCAAAGCCTTTCTTCTCGGACTTGTAGAATTTCTTGAACTGCCTCATCAGCAAGGCCATCTCTTCATCCGAGTCATCACCTTTCTCCTTCTCAACTTTTGAGGCTTTCAAAGCAATATCTTTTTGCTTCTTTGATATTGTGGGGTTAGGACATTTCCTAGATTCATATGCTAGAAGCCTCCTAATCACTTCACCTGGCTTCATGTCTTTGTAACCACTATTTTCTTCCTAAGCCGTCACCTTAGACTCAAATCTATTGGGTAGATATCTCATAATCTTCTGCCAGATCTTCCTATCCGAATAAGGATCACCAAGTTGATGACTTTGGTTCACAATGTCCATCAACCTTATTTCAAAGTCATTGAAGCACTCGTTCTCATCCATCTTGAGCAATTCGAATTACGTTTGGAGAACTTGAAGCTTCGATTCTTTAACCATGTTGGTTCCCTCATGTGCAACTTCTAGGATGTCCCATGCTTCCTTAGCTATCCTAGTGTTTTGAATCAACTTGTATTGGTTATCATCCATTGCACAAAGGATGACAAGCATTGCCTTCCTATTCCATTTTAAAGCCTCAAACTCTTGTGCATTCCACTGAGCCTTTTGTTTGAGTACATCATCTCCTCTATTTGTAGGAGTCATCATGGGTAGAGTGTAGCCATCTTCAACTACCATCCATGCTCTATCATGAATTTGGCAGGTGTACGACTCCATCTTGCCTTTCCAAGAGGCATAATTCAACCCGGTGAGGAGTGGAGGTCTAGTGCTGGAAGCTCCCTCATTGCCACTGTTTCCACTCATTGTGTTTATGAATGAATGATATGAATGAAAGTGTATGAATGGTCAACACAAACACAGAAAATGCAACACACACCAAAATAAGCAAGGATCACCTATGTATGTCTAGGAACCTGCTCTGATACCAATTGAAACAAATAATTTGGTGTGTAATATTCATCTAGAGGGGGGTGAATAGATTTTAATTAACTTTTACCCAATTTTCGTTAAGATTCAAGTTGACAAAAATTCCACTATCTAGTTATAAAGATACCACAAGTGTAAGAAATAGAAATGCGGAAATAGTAAAAACACTTGAGATATACGTGGAAACCTCCAAATGGGAAAAACCACGGGCTGATGAGTGCGCCACACTAGAACCTCGAGTCCACTAATGAAAAAGGAATTACAACCTATTCCTGGTTTAATCCTCCACCACTACCTAATCTCGGCATAAGTGAACCTAGTTCATCATGCTTGTGCTTTAAGCTACCTACTACAGGAAGCAACACAAGTCTTACTTCTCAATGAAGAGATAAAGTGTCCTAAGAGAATATATGATGATATTTAATGAACAAACAAGGCTAGGAAACCCTATATGCTTATCTAGGATAATGAGATGACAATTAATGCAATCCTAGATATCAAGTGCTAAATGACATGTTCAAATAGCTTAGCTAAACATAGATCAAACAATCTTATGAAGCTATCACAATACAACACTCAATCATGTCATCATAACAATCTCTAATTTGTATCTAGAAATATTCTAAGAGAATACAATTAATTAAAGAGATGGTTTAGTAAGCAAAACACTTAACTTGTAAGAAGATAGTGAAGAACTTACCAAACAAGATGTGATGAAGCAACTCTATCCATAGATACACTCTAGATGAACTTAGATGATGCAAGATGAAGATTTAATGCTAATGGAAATGCTTTGAGTGATTAAAAATGAGTTCTTGGAAGTGTTTTTTCTTTGAAATGTGTTCTAAGGAAGAAATGTAATATTTTGAACTCATACATGACCTTAAGGTATTGAGTTATATATATATATATAAGATCCAATCAAAGTAAGGTCGTTTTGGAAAAAATGTTCCAGCTTTCTCTGTGTTCGCTGGTGACTTGCGCTGGTCAAGTAGCGCACCACTAGCGCACATCCTATTTTTAAAACAGGCGCTGGTCGAGTGGCGCATCCTAATAGCACAATACAAGCACATATTCTCTGGGAAGTTTGCGCTAGTGAGGCTGTGCTAGACGAGTAGCGAACCACCAGCGCACGCCCACATTTTTCAACTGAGCACGGGTGCAACATCGCAGCTCAATGGCACATGACTAGCGGCGGTCAGCTGTGAAAGTTATGCTGGTGAGCTGCATTGGTCGAGTAGCACACCACCAGCACATGTCCACATTTTTCAACTAAGCACGGGTGTAGAAGCGCAGCTCAGTGGCGCATGATTAGTGGCAATATACTGTGAAAGTTGCGCTAGTGAGGTGCGCTGGTCGAGTAGCGCACCACCAGCGCAAGACCTATTTTTTCAACACTCAAAAGCACAAAAGCAATAAGTTCAAGAGTGACGAAATTGCATCCTAATTTAATGCCTAGCATGACATACAACTTTCATAGCAAGATGAAAATAGGTCAACAAGAGTCATATAAACTAAAATGCACACAAGAGAACACTCAACATATAAGATCAAGAGTTATGCATGAATATGTGAGTGTATGCAACTATCTCTTCAAAGTAAGTAAGCACACGAATTTTACCTTTGATGTTTCTCCTCTTGAGGTCTTGAGAGCCTAAGCTGCCCTTACATGAACCCCAACAATATGGTTGTTCACAAAATAAGCCAATCAACAAATGAGGACTTTTCAAATTCGGCCAAGAAGAGAAAAAAAGGGGAACGTTTTTGTTTTCGATAGTAGACTAGTATCCTTTACATCAAAAGGGTTTTGTGTATAAAATCAAATCGGGTTCACACAAGTTTCAATCAAGTAGATTGATAATTCATAGGTGATCGGGTGTTCTTGGATTTTCTCTTGGAAGATTATTGTAACTAACAAAGAAAGAGATTTTGGTTGTTTCCATCCTTGGGTATACAGTTTAAAGAAAGGGAGCCCACACTCCTAGGTGATTCACGTTCATGATTGGATTGGAAGATCTTATGGATTCAATTCGACACAAGTTCCATTGTCACAAGATAAAGGTACAATATTCTATTAATAGGGAAAAATTTTATAATATTTAAAGCCCTAATTTTTATGCTTAAGTTGTGCAATTTTCCTTAGATATTTATATCATTAGCTATCCTTTGGCAACCCTCACATTGATCCGTGTCAGCCTTAGTGTCTTGGAATAGGGTCGGCTAGTAGAATCCTTGTCTAGGAGTTTTATGTGGTAGACTTTTACCTCCTGTGTGATTTCCACATACTCCTCCATAGATGCTTTCTAATATTCGTTTTCCTTCCCCAGGGCAGACACATCTCTATAAGTCCTTCGGGAATCCTCTCATGTACAATTGTCCCCTGACCATCGAGTACCTGGTAACTCTATACCTGAGACATTTTGCTTTAGTTACTTCTGTTTGTAGTATTCCACCTCTCTAGGTATTCCCTGATCGGGGTTATCCAAGTTGTCTACTCTCCTTCAATCGCTCATATCTCCAATGTTTTTTCTTGGTCCTCAATGCTTGGCCTTTTAAGATAAGCACCTGGGATGGTCTTTGGTTGTACACCACCAGTAGCTGACGCCAATTTTAACAAAGCGTTCACCTTCTCATTCTTCTCCCTCAGGATCTGTGTGATCCTATACGTCTTGAACCTTTCTTGTAGCGTTTTGGCTACCCCTAAATATATAGCCATGTTTTGGTCCTTAGCTTGATACTCTTTAAAAATTTGGTTTACCACCACTTGCGAGTCACTGAATATTTCTAGCTCATTCACCTCTAAAGCCGTACAAACTCTGAGTCCAGCCAAAAGTGCCTCATACTCGGCCATGTTGTTATTGGATTTAAAGTCAAACTGCAGGGCACATTCTACCTGATCACATTCTTGAGTATATATGACTATCCCAACTACCGTGCGTGTTTGATGACTTATCTATGTGCAACTTGCATGCGAACTCATCATTCTCCTTCAACATCCCGGTCACCTCGTTGTTTGATTCGGTGAACTCTGTGATCATGTCAGCCACAACTTGCATTTTTATTACGGCCCTTGGTAAATAGACTATCTCAAACTCGCTCAATTCCACAACCCACTTGGTCAATCTCCCGGACACTTCAGGTTTCAGTAGATTTTTTTTCATGGACAGTTTGTATAGATCTCGATCTTATGGGCTTGAAAATATGGCCTTAGCATTCTTGCTGCAGTCATAAGGGTTAGTGCCATATGTTCGGCTGATGAATACTTTATCTCAGCTGGTAAAAAATCCTTGCTTGTGTAATATATTGGCTTTAGTACCCTCTCATCTGACCTAACCAGTACTGAACCTGTCACTACAGACGTTACTGACAGGTAAAGGTAAAACACTAATTCTTTAAAGGGTTTGGATAGGATTGGTGCTTTTCCTTGATATTTCTTAATCTTTCTAAATGCCCGCCC
The DNA here is from genome assembly GCA_032871835.1 of Dipteronia dyeriana. Lineage (NCBI taxonomy): Eukaryota > Viridiplantae > Streptophyta > Magnoliopsida > Sapindales > Sapindaceae > Dipteronia > Dipteronia dyeriana. The sequence continues at coordinate 83,956,060 of CM065296.1, read as the reverse complement.
ACACTCATCGTTCTATTCTACCCCCTTACCATTTATAATTCCTTAAAAAAGGGAAGACACCTACCAGATGATTTGCTTATGAATCGATTCAGAGATGCCAAGCTAGGGTTAGCATTTGGATTTCCTTTAATGTTCTTGGAGACCACATTTCCTCCAACGCTTTTATTTTCTCTGGGTTAACTTTAATTCCCCTCTGGTGAACTTAGAACCATAGGAATCTTCCCGAAGGTACTCCAAAGACACTTTTTTGGGTTGAGCTTCATGCCGAACCTTCGTGGTGCTCCGAATGTTTTCATGAGACCTCTTGCATGTTCCACCGACGTTATGATTTTTGTCAGCATATCATACACATGTACTTCCACGTTTCTACCAATTTATCGAGCGAACATCTTATTTACTTCTATGTTTCTACCGATTTATAGAGCGAAAATCTTATTTACCAGTCTTTGGTAAGTTGTCCCGACATTTTTGAGACCAAAAGGCATGACTATGTAACAGTATAGCCCTTGGTCGGTGGTAAATGATGTTTTGTCTTCGTCAGGTTTGAACATCCAGATCTGGTTATATCCTGAGTATGCATCCTTGAAGCTCAACAATTCATGATTGGCTGTTGCATCCACTAACTGATCAATCCGAGGTAGAGGGAAGCAATCCTTCGAGCATGCTTTATTAAGGTCAATGAAATCCACACACATCCTCCATTGGTCATTCTCCTTTTTAACCAACACCACGTTGACAGCCCATTCATGGTGCTTTACTTCCCTTATAGATCTTGCTGCTAGCAGTTTCTATACCTCATTTTTGATCACATTGCTCCTCTCCGAGTTAAACCGTCTTCTTTTCTAAATAACCGGCTTATGGTTGGGGCCAAATGCTAAACAATATGAAATCATCTTCGAATCGATTCCTGGTATATCCTCATGTTTCCATACAAACATGTCTTTATATTCCTTTAGTAGACTAGATATCTCATCCCGCACTTGATTTGTCAGCCGAACCTCAAGCCTTACAGTCTTTTTGGGACTATGGTCATTAACTGTAACCTCTATGGTCAATTCATCTTCCTAGCTTTTTCCATTTTCCGGAGGTGTCTCCCTTGGGTCCATTTCAAACCGGGTCGGAGTTTCCACTCCAACCTCCACATCATCTATCTCTTGGTCTTCATACTTCCCGATGGTGTACACTTGAATTAACCCCAACTCTGTTTTCTCTCTATACACGACCAAATTTGCCTTTCTCGTTCACTCCTACGAGCTTGTCATGACTCCCACTCCTGCCTCCATAGGAAACTTCACTGTTAATCCATAGGTGGCGGTCACAACCTTTGTCTTGTTTAGAAAAGGCCAACCCAGTATGGCATTGTATGGCCAATTCTCTACATTTACGATCACAAAGTCCAGTAATACTGTCTTGGTACAAGGAAAGCTTTTGATCTCCACAGGAAACTTCACTGTCCCTAACGATCTTACCTCTACTCCTCCAAAGGCTCAGAGTGGGACTTTAAGTGGTTGGAGGTCTTTTCTTTACAACCCGAGTTGGTCAAACACTTCCACACTTAGGATGTCCACAGAGCTTTCATTGTCAATCAGAACCCTTCTTACTTCCCTATGCTCTATACGAGCCAACACCATGATCGCGTCGTTCAGTTTTACTTCAGATGCATGTGCATCAGCTTCAGTGAAAACTATTGGGTCGCAAACTTGTTTAGATTTCTTCTTATCGGGTCCTAACAGATTCACCTCCAGGTTTCTCTAACCATCCATAGCTTCTCTAACTTTGGATATCCTGTCTTGACTGTTGTTCCCAGTGTATGGCCCACCAAATATTGTATTGATTTCTCCATTATTTGAATCTCTCCTAGGGCTCCTACGACATCTATCTCGCTTCTTGACTCTGAAATTCTTACACCGGTCATCCCCACTTCTGAGGACCATGTATTTGAGGTGTCCTTCTTTGATTAGCATTTTTATATAGTCTCTCAGCTGATAGCACTTTAAGGTTTCATGGTAATTCTCCTGGTGAAACATGCAGTATTTAGTGGTGTCTCTTCTGGTAAAACTCGACTGCTTTGGGGGTTTCTTGTACAAATTCTTATCTTTTATGAAATTCAAGATTTGTTTCTACCCTCTGGCTAGTGGAGTGTAATTAGTGTATTGTTGGTTGAATTAGCTGCCACCTTTGTCGCCATCTTTTCGTTCGTCCTTACCCTTTCCTCTACTGCCGTTCTACTCCCTTTTTCCAATATTCTTTGGGTTACCGTATGTTAGGTTTTAGATTATGTTGGCATTAATTCCATATCAAAATGATGTTTAGTTATAATGATTTAGTTGTTTAGGTTCATGATGATTCAAGCTTCAAAGAAGAACTAGTCAAAGCAAGTACAAAGACTTCAGAGAGAAAGGATGCTATATTGTTCTACAAAGGTATACTAAGATCTTATCTTTCTCTTACAAGGCTTAGGCACACACACACACATTTCATACGTATTCGTCCCTGTATAGTTGTGCACCTTTTAAGGCATACACACAAATCATACATATGTATCCCTGCATCGTTGTGCCCCATTTATAACATAATCACACACTTGAAGATGAATGCTCATGCATTGGTTTGAAAATGGCATGATTTGAAAAATACATGATTTGAGACTATCTCTATGTAGTTTGCATTCTAGTATGAAATGTGTTTGTATGTTTATATGTTTGTAAAATATGGATAATGAACTTGATTTTAGTCTTAAATCATTCTTGATTGAGTTCTATATACTTTGGTTACGCATACATTCAATTTCAAGTTCTAAGTCAAAAGATATGATACTTTGCAGTCATATTTCATACATTGTCTTTGTCTTCATATATCGAGTCTAATTCTTATTTTTTAGATTGAGTATCTTATATGTCCATGTCTGTGAGAGAGTTATGGTTCATAATCCGTAAACGGATTTGAATTCCAAGTTTAGAGGTCGGAGAATGGTCGAAGAATGGTCGAAGAACGTGAAGGGAGGTCTAGGGAAAAAGAAGACAACACCAAGCTCTTCTTTCCCTAGATGGCCCTCTTCTTTCCTGAGATGGCATGTTGCCATCTTGGGCAAAAAGGCTAGCTGTCTTGAGATACCTACACGCCATCTGGGGCAGCAAGCTAGATTGGTTGCTTCTTTGCCTCACAAAAATGGGACTGCACCAAATCAACTAACGTATTGATTTTCGCTCAATGTTTTCTTTTAAAACTTGGTCAATTGCCTTGGGTTTTCTTCTCTTCTATATATTCGTGTCTTGTGATTGTTTAGATTTGAGTTTTAAACTCATTTAATGCTAGATTGAGTTTCAATTGAAATCTCACGTGTTGAGTTAGGTTTTGATTTTGCCTATGTTTTCACATGTTTGTGATTGTATTGTGCTAGCTTTGAATCTATGACTATTTGATGATCTTTAATTGATTGATTTTGTGAAAAAATAGTCCCTCACATGTATTAGGCTCTCTTTGGCCAAAGTCTCACTATGATACATGTGCTTGTGTTCTTTTGAGCTATTCTTGTGCTTAGTTGATTTCATGTATAGATAATATGCTCTTGAAATCTTGCTTTAATCTAAATGACTTTGTCACATGATTTTAGCATGTTTTTGGTATATGAGATTTAAACTTGATTATGCATTAATTGATCATATCTTATGACTCAAGTTTTAGATCTATGCATGTATCTAGGTTGTAATTAATGTTGAACATATCTTACATGATCTAGATGGATTAAACATGCATGATTGACTAGACTTTATTTGTTGTGTGCATTCATGCATATGTCTAGTATTTTCTAAAAAAATTGTGAATCATGATCACTTAGATGCCTTGTGAGAAGGAAGTCCTGACAATAGGCATGAGGCCTATGTTGTTGAGCATGGAAGTCTTGGCAAGAGGTGGGAGACCTTAGAATGTCAAGCAAGGAAGTCTCGCCTAGGGTCGTGAGGATCCGAAGGGTGAGCAAGGAAGTCTTGCCTAGGGTCGTGAGGATCTAGAAAGTTGAGCATGGAAGTCTTGCATAGGGTCATGAGGATCAGGAAGGGTGAGCGAGGAATTTTTGACAAGAGGTGTGAGGCCTCGGAATGTTGAGCAAGAGGGTGACATATTCATTGGTAGGATAGGAGGGTAGTTTCTAGGTGAATGGATCACTTGAGAGATTGTACTTGTCTTATCTACTAGTGGTTGCTAACCCGTGGATGTTTCCTCTTCGGAGGTTTACCACGTAAATATCTTGTGTCATTGTTTTCTATCCTTATCTCTCTTATATTTGTATACATTATTGGATATTGTGGATATAACATTTTATGTAAATTGAGTTCCTTACTATAATATCATTTGTGTATGTGTCATGGATATTTGTTTGTGTCACACTCTACATGTTTTATATATATATATATATATTGATTAGTTGTCTTTAATTGATATATATATATATATATATATATATATATATATATATATATATATATTGTGATACAAGCAATCTAGAGGGACAAACTTTTGTTTGTCTCAATGAAGTCGAAAAAGGTGTCTAACTTATTCAGCCTCCCTCTACGTTAGCCTTGAGCATTTAACCGTGTTTGTATTTTCAATTGGTATCATAGCATGACACTAGATTATACCTAGTGAGCATCTAGATGATACATTCACGATATTTTCAAAGCTTTTGAAGTCATGGGTTTACAAGATGATGTAATGGCGGAAAGAGCCTCAAATACTAGACCACAATTACTTCGAGGCACTAACTATGGGTATTGGAAGTTGAGGATGAAAGCCTACATCCGCTCAATTGATGAAAGGGCGCGGATGGTAGTGGAAGAAGGTTATAGTCCTCCTACCAAGGTTCAAATATACTCAAGCCAATGAGTGAATGGACAACGAATGAGTTTGAGGTTGCTAAATGGAACCACCGTGTTATGAATGCCATCTTTGGAGGAGTTGATGGGCATTAATTCTCCTACATTCAAAATCTTGAATCTGTAAAGGAGGCTTGGGATACTCTCCAAGTCAGTAATGAAGGAAACTTAGTGGTGAAGAAATAAAGGCTTCAAATGTTGGCATCACAATTTGAAGGTTTAAGTATGGGTGAAAAAGAATAGTTCAAAGACTTCCAATTTTGGCTTCTTATCATTGCTAACCAGTGTCAAGCACTTGGAGTACCTATCTCAAGAGAGCGTTTAAATTGAAAAATCCTTAGGTCTCTTCCTAAGAGATTTAAATCAAAGGTGACGACCATTGAGGAAAGCAAGGATGTGGATAGCATGAACATCGATTAGTTGCTTGGGTCTCTCCAAACTTATGAGATGTGCTTGAAGCCAAAGACCAAGAGTAAGGGAATTGCTCTCAATGCTATTGAGGAGGAAAGTGATGATGAAAATGAAGAGATGGCTCTTTTGGTTAGAAAGTTCTAAAAGTTTCTAAAGAAGAATGCCAAGACTAGATGCAAGTCTTCTAAGGAAAAAGAAGTTAAGAAACCATCATCTCCAAGGAATGAGAAGAATAGTCAAGCCATGAACAGGAAAGGTGTTCAATGCTACAATTGTCATGGTTTCAGTCACTTTGCTAGTGTGCACCAAGAATCCATGTAAGAAAGATAAAAAGGGCAAAGTTTTACCGGCTACTTGGAGTGATGATGACTCTAGTGATGATGAGGGCTCTAGTAGTGAGTCTTCAAGTGATGAAGAGTTAGTGAGCAACTTTATAGCTCTAACAGCTTCTCATTCTCCACTAGATGTTGATGGTACAATATCTTTGAACAAGAACATTGATGCAAATCATCATGGAAGCACTAGTTCCATTTCTACCAATCTTGAGTTGTTGGCCAAGATAGAGAAGCTTGAGGAAGCTAGAGATGATGCTATAGGAGAAGTAGTTGAGAATGATGATTTGATCGAAAAACAACTAGATGAATTTGTGATCGTTACTTGTAGACTTCTTGGTGAGAAAGATGATATTAGAAAGAAGTTTAGAGAACTTGAAAAGATAAACCTTGAGAAGGATAATGTGATATCTTCTTTGAAGAAGAGAGAACAAGAATTAATGGAAGAGATAGACACGGCTAAGGAGACCATCAAGGACTTAGTGATTGATTCGGTAAGTGTGTCTAGTGTTAGGAATCTCGTTAACTCTCATAGTGGTGAAGACGACTTGGTTGTTGAAGAGGAGCCCTTGGAAGTACCACTTCATACTCACTTGGATAAGATTGTGATTGACAAGAAACCACACAAGAAGAGAAGATCAAAAGCCAATAAGAAGTTGGCAAACAAGGTATCTTTGCAAACTCCTAGTGAAGCTAGTTCAACTCCAAAAGGTACAATATCATCTTTTATTCCAATTTCACATTATTGCAACATAATAGGTCATATTAAGCCTATATTTTATAAATTTATTGAAAAATTCATATTAGGAAATGAATATAGAGATAAGGAGAATAAACTTCAACTTGAACATGCTAAGGCTTTGAAAGTTGAGTACAAGATAATATTGCTAAGCATGAAAATAAGTCGTGGAGTAGAAAGAAAGCTAATCTCGTTCAACTTGACAACGCATGTGTTGAAAATATTAAAGAAGAGTGTATTAATGATATTCTTGTTAATCAAGTCATTGAAGGACTTTACTCTAGATTTAACATTGTTGTCAAGGATGATATTGGAAATGTTTATGTAGGTACACCCAAGAACAAGTGGCTCAAGGGTGAGTGCTCTTACCACTAATGTAAGAAGCACAAGTGAGGTAGCTTTGAGGCAATATATCAATTGTGTTGAGAATTCTATCTTGCTAGCTTTGAATACTCCATGTATTGATATGAACTTGGTTATCTCACAGCATGTTTGTTATGATTGTCGAAATTTGTTGGTTACTTTTGAGAAGTTCTTTTTATATATGTGTTGGTTGAGTTGAGATGTTATGCTTTTTATATTCTTGTTGTGAAACATCGTCAACTTGGTGTCATGAGGACATTCAAGGCAAGAGTTCTTGTAAAAGAGGCGGAAGTAAGATATTTGGTGAATATAATGTGCAAAAGGTATATCTATACTCTAATGCATGTTATCTTACATATTCATCTTTTGACTCAATCTTTGATACACATTTCATAGCATGTCAGATTAGAGAATTTTGTATAGCATACATATGATTCTCACTGACATTTGGTTTTTTAAGATCTAATAGTGATATTGTTCACATTGATCTTAACTTTGATGATTGTTTGTATATAGTATATTGAGTTGCATTACTTTTTAAAATATGAGCTTCATATTATTTGAAAGCTACTCATTATAAAAGCAATGATCTTGAATTAGTCTCTACTTATTGCTTTTAGATCATGTGCTTATGAGCCATAAAATCTTGGTTTTCTAAAATTGCACTTTCCTTTTCTTAAATGTTTTGCTAGTAGGTTGAGTTTACTAATATGTAAACTTTGGATACACCATGAAGTTTTTGTGCTTAAGTACATTTAAAATGACCTATGGTTAGTATCCATTTTGTTTCGGCAAATACATAGAACTCAACGAATACCTTCATGGAAAGGGCTACACACAATGGTTGTGAAAGCTACTCAATGTTGGAAAGAGCTACACCATTATGATGAGTGAAAGCCGTCACGAAGTGAATGTTTTTGTTAAGTTTAAAAAAATCAAAGAAGTGTTCAGTTGGAATCATGAAAAGAAAATTCTTTGATTCAAACCCTAAAAAGAAAAGGAGGAAGGCTTAAAAGGAGTATAATTGAAAAATCAAATGAGCTCGGGTTGAAAAACAGAAATGGAATGACAAAACCACATGCACACACACGCTCATATGTTGAAATCTATTCTCTTAAAAGCAAAAAATTCGGTTGATAATCGGTTTGACTTTTTATGGAAAAAGCTTAAGATGAATAGATGTTGGAAATTGTTTGCATGTTGATTATCAAACTACTTCTTGATATATATTTGAAGCGTATCTATCTCACACACACTTTGTTTATGAATATGTTGATATTTTAGCAATTATGGAAGAATTATGAGAGAACTTAAAAATCTTTGTTTATATCTCTTAGCATATGAAGCTTATTTTGTTGAGATTTATTTAAATTGCTTTAATGTGTGATTGTGTGAATATTTTTGTGAACTTTATGCTATCATTGATTTTTGTTATGGCATTTATCAAGAGGGAGCATTGTATGCTAGACATTGTTATCTTTTATGATATGTTCACATGTTTCACTTTGTTACATGTTGGCATACTTTGACTTAATGATACTTGTAAGATATTACTCACTATCTTTGTCGTGCATGATGATTCATTCTTAAGTCATATATCTTTATTTTTATTCCTTTTTGACTAACGTGCTTGTTTTGTTTTTCACTCACTTTGGTTGTATATGTATAGCATCTTATCACAAAAAAAAAATGGGAAGAACTAAGATTACCGGAAGTGGAAATCAATTGAATCCCATTGTGAAAGCCAAGTCATTCTCAAAAGGATCCAAAACTTCAAGGACAAAAGATTTAGGGATATTTGGAATAAAGAAGATATTTTAAGAGAGAGGCATTGACTTTTGTAAGTGTAAAAATTCTTATGTTCTTAAGTGCTTAAAGGATAGGAAATGGGAATCTTGGGTGAGCATGTTAGGAGTTTTAAATGATACTCTTGTTAGAGATTTTTATCATGAATATAAGGAAAGTGCCACCTTGTTAGATGCATTGATGGAAATAAGGGGTATTGTATTTAGAGTTAACAAGGAAAACATTAACAAATTTCTTGGGCTATCTAATGATATAGATTCTAATTTTCTAGATGTGGATGTCATTGAGAATCTAAATATCATGGGTAGAACTCTTTGCTACAATGCTTCCTTTGAGTGCAAAAATAGGGCACACATTAGTCAACATGAGTTAACTAAGGCTAGTGCATTTTGGCATCTATTCATTTGCACTAACATTATTGGATCTTCGAATTCAACCGAGTTGAATAAGGACAAGATCAAAATAGTGTATGCCTTGGTAACAAATCAACCGATTGTTAGGTTTTAGTTTGTGTTGGCATTAATTCCATATCAAAATGATGTTTACCTTGTAATGACTTAGTTGTTTATGTTCATGATGATTCAAGCTTTAAGGAAGAAAAAACAACAAGTCAAAGCAAGTTCTAAGTCTTTAAAGAGAAAGGATGTAATTTGGTTCTACAAAGGTATACTAAGACCTTATCTTTCTCTTACAAGGCTTAGGCACACACACATATTATACATTTGTGTCTCTGCATCGTTGTGCACCATTATAGGCACACACACACACATCATATATTTGTATCCCTACATCGTTGTGCACCATTATAGGCACACACATACAATTCATTCATTTGTGTCCCTGCATCGTTGTGCACCATTTATACACATTCACACACTTGAAGATGAATGCTCATGCATTGGTTTGGAAATAACATGTTTTGGAATATGCATGATTGGAAACTATCTCTATGTAGTTTGCATTCTAGTGTGAATTGTGTTTGTGTGTGTATATATTTGCATAACATGGATATTGAACTTGGATTTAGTCTTAAATCATTATTGATTGAGTTCCGGTCATTTCGGTTACTCATACTATTGATTTCAAGTTCTAAGTAAAAAAGATACTATACTTTCAACTCATGTTTCATACATTGTCTTCGTCTTCATATATCAAGTCGAATTATTATTTTTTGGGTTGATTATCTTTATGTCCATGTTTGTGTGAGAGTTACGGTTTGTAATCCGTAAACGAATTCGAATTCCGAGTTTGGAGGCCGGAGAACTGTCAAAGAACACGAAGGAAGGTCGAAGGAGAAAGAAGCAAGCATATACTTCTTTCCCGAGATGAGGTGTGGCCATCTCGGGGAAGAAGGCTTGCTGCCCCGAGAAGCCCACGCGCCATCTCAGGCAGCAAGCTTGCTTGGCTTCTCTTTGCCCCTCTTGGTCATTTATCTTGTCCAAGTTTCCTACTCCTTTATAATCTCTTTCCCTCTCACATTTCATTCTAAGAAGAAATTCAAATCAACTATGCAGAATTTTCTCTCTAAATTTTCTCACCTTCCAAACACCATAACTTCTTTATCATAACTTATTTATTTGAGCTCCGATTTGCATGATTCGAATTTGAGAGTGTTCATCTATTCATCCTCCATCTTTTCTCTGAAGGTTTGAGTTTATTTTGCTGCTGTTTTTGGTGTCTAATCATACAAAAACGGGACTGCACCTAGATCAACTAAGGTATTGATTTTCTCTCTAAGTTTTCTTTTAAAACTTGGTCAATTGCCTTGGGTTTTCTTCATCTACATATATTTGTATATTGTGAGTGATTTGATTTGTGTTTTGAACACTTTCAAAGCTAGGTTGAGTTTCAATTGAAATAATTCATGTTGAGTTAGGTTTTGATTTTGCCTATGTTATCACATGTTTGGGATTGTATTGTGCTAGCTTTGATTCTAGGACTATTTTATGATCTTTGATTGATTGATTTTGAGAAAAATAGTTCCTTACATGTATTAGGCTCTCTTGGCCGAATTTCTCACATAATACATGTGTTTATGTTCTTTTGAGCTATTCATGTGATTTGTTGAATCTATGATTAGGAATATGCTCTACAACTTATGCTTAGATTTATTTGACTTTGTCATATGATTTTAGCATGTTTTTTTGTTTTTGTGATTTAAACTTGATCTTGTGATTTGTTGATCATATCTTGTGATTCAAGTTTAGATATATGCATGAATCTAGTTTGTGATTAATGTTGAACATATTTTACATGATCTAGATTGACTACTCATGCATGATTAACTAGACTATATGTGATTTGTGCATTCATGCTCATGTCTAGTATTTTCCATAGGATGTGTTGATCATATCATTCTATGTTGCGTGCTTGTTTGCGTTTTGCATTCATGATCACCTAAATGCCTTGTGAGAAGGAAGTCTTGACAATAGGTGTGAGACTTATGGTGTTGAGCAAGAAGTCTTGGCAAGAGGTGTGAAGCCTCGGATTGTTGAGTAAGGAAGTCTTGGCTAGAGGTGTGAAGCTGTGGATAGTCGAGCAAGAAGTCTTGCCTAGAGTTGGGAGAACTCGGATAGGTGAGCAAGGAAGTCTTGACTAGAGTCGGGAAGACTCGGATAGTTGAGCAAGAAGTCTTGCCTTGGGTTGTGAAGATCCGGATAAGGTGAGCAAGGAAATCTTGACAAGAGGTGTGAAGCCTCGGATTGTTGAGCATAGGGCGACAACTTCTAGAGTAGGATAGAAGGGTAGTTTCTAGGTGAAGAGGTCACTTGAGAGATTGTACTTGTCTTATCTACTAGTGGATTTTGTTTACCGGTGGCTGCTAGCCCGTGGATGTTTCCTCTTCGGAGGTTTACCACATTATATCTTGTGTCAACTTTTCTCTATCCCTATCTCTCTAATATTTGTACTGTGGATAGAACTCTTTATGTATGTTGACTTCTTCTTTATAATATTGATTGTGTGTAACAATTACTTGTTTGTATCACACTTTACTTGTGTTTATATATTGATTAATTGTCTTTAATTAATATATATATTGTGATACAAGCAATCTAGAGGGATAAACTTTTGTTTGTTTCTAAGGGAGTCGAAAAAGGTGTCTAACCTATTCACCCCCCCCTCTAGGTTATCCTTGAGCATTTAACCGTGATTGTATTTTCACCGATAAACCTTAGAGATCTTCTTATATATTACATTGATAGTGCGGCTTTCTCTACTAGACGTGATAAAAAGTTTGCATTACCAGGGTTTATTACTTTATGTTTAGCTCGTGGGATTAAGAGTAGAGAAGATATAGTGTAACTTTATCCTTTGGAGAAATATTTTGATAAGCGTATGTCTTACATGTCTTATAAGAATAAGTGTATGACTTGTGATACTTTTGGACTATTTAGTAGCTCTCAAGTTGATAGTCATGTGATTAGCACAAGTATTCTTCCAGATTGGGCTATACAATTGAAGGAGAAAGTTGATGAACTCGGTACAATAGTTGTTCAATAAGATGCTAGGATTAAAGAGTTGGAGGAGTGCATTGCTTCAAGCTTAAGACCACCACTCAAGCATTATGTTAGATCGACTACTCACACGACTTTCTTTGATGGAACAAGTGGCTAGTATTTGATCTTTGAGGTACATTTCTTAACCTTTTGGTGTCATTTCATGTTAAAAAGGGGGGAGAAAGAGTATATGCTAGTTGCTTAATTTCTTTTTATGTTATTTGTGGACTTTAATTGTATATTCTTATCCATATTAGATGTTGCCATTTGTTCTTTTCTCTTGTATATGCATTGTACTTTGAGATGATTTATAGGTTGCTTCAAGAGAAGATCAAGATAAAGTTCAAGAGTTGATGAAGATTAGTTCTAGGAATATTACTCATTGTAATGTTAGGGAGTGATTTTGTGACCTATATGAATTTTTATATTTGTAGTAAATGTATAGGTGTTTTGACATGCAATTTTACCAAAATGGGAGATTGTTAGGTTTTAGATTATGTTGGCATTAATTCCTTATCAAAATGATGTTTACTTGTAATGATTTAGTTGTTTAGGTTCATGATGATTCATGCTTCAAAAAAAAAATAACAACTCGTCAAAGCAAGTACAAAGTCTTCAAAGAGAAAGGATGCTATACGGTTCTACAAAGGTATATTAAGACCTTATCTTTCTCTTACAAGGCTTAGGCACAAACACACATTTCATACATATTTGTCCTTACATAGTTATGCATCTTTTAAGGCACACACATACAAATCATACATATGTGTCCCTGCATCATTGTGCCCCATTCACTCACTTGAAGATATATGCTTATGCATTGGTATGAAAATGACATGTTTTTGGAAATTGCATGATTGGAGACTATCTACGTAGTTTGTATTCTAGTATGAAATGTGTTTGTATGTGTATATGTTTGTAAAACTTGGATAATGAACTTGATTTTAGTCTGAAATCATTCTTGATTGATTTCCAAGCACTTTGGTTACTCATACTTTCAATTTCAAGTTCTAAGTCAAAAGATATGATACTTTGCATTCATGTTGCTTACATTATCTTCGTATTCATATATCGAGTCAAATTCTTATTTTTTGGGTTGAGTATCTCATTTTTCCATGTCTGTGAGAGAGTTATGGTTCATAATCTGTAAACGGATTTGAATTCTGAGTTCGGAGGCTAGAGAACGGTCGAAGAACGCGAAGGGAGGTCGAGAGGAAATAAAGACATCACCAAGCTCTTCTTTCCAGAGATGGCGCGTGGCCATCTCGAGCAAGAAGGCTTGCTGCTCTGAGATGCCCACACGCCATCTTGGGCAAAGCAAGCTTGGTTGATCGTTTTTCCTTTCGGTCATTTCACATGATACCTTTCCCTCTCCATAATATTTCCATTCCCTCTCACATTTCATTCTAAGAATAGATTCAAAATTTGAGTGCAGAATTTTCTCCCAAAATTTCTCACCATCCAAGCACCATAACTTCTTAATTTGAACTCCGATTTGAGAGATTCAAAGTTGAATGTGTTTTTCTATTCATCATCCATCTTTTCTCTAAAGGTTTGAGTTAGTTTTATTGCTATTTTTGGAGTTTAATCTCATAAAAATGGGACTGTACCAAATCAACTAAGGTATTGATTTTTTCTCAAAGTTTTATTTTAAAACTTGGTCAATTGCCATGAGTTTTCTTCTCTTCTATATATTAATGTCTTATGATTGTTTAGATTTGAAATTTAAACTCATTTAAAGCTAGATTAAGTTTAATTGAAATCTCGCATGTTGAGTTAGGTTTGATTTTGCCTATGTTTTCACATGTTTGGGATTTTATAGTGCTAGCATTGAATCTAGGACAATTTGATGATCTTTAATTGATTGATTTTGTGAAAAAAATAGTTCCTCACATGTAATAGGCTCTCTTTGGCTGAAATCTCACTATGATACATGTGCTTGTGTTCTTTTGAGCTATTCTTGTGCTTAGTTGATTTCATGAATAGATAATATGCTCTAGAACTCTTGCTTTAATCTAAATGAATTTGTCACATGTTTTAACATGTTTTTGGTATATGAGATTTAAACTTGATTTTGCATTAATTGATCATATCTGATGATCTAGATGGATTAAACATCCATGATTGACTAGACTACATTTGTTGTGTACATTCATGCATATGTCTAGTATTTTCCATAGAATTTGTTGATCATCTTATTCTATGTTGCGTGCTTGTTTGCGTTTTGCATTCATGATCACTTAGATGCCTTGTGAGATGGAAGTCTTGATAATAGGCTTGAGGCCTATGTTGTTGAACATGGAAGTCTTGTCAAGAGGTGGGAGACCTCGAAATGTCAAGCAAGGAAGTCTTGCCTAGGGTCGTGAGGATCTGGATAGGTGAGCATGGAAGTCTTGCCTAGGGTCATGAGGATCCGGAAAGGTGAGCAAGGAAGTCTTGCCTAGGGTCGTGAGGATCTGGAAGGGTGAGCGAGGAAGTCTTGACAAGATGTGTGAGGCTTCAGAATGTTGAGCAAGAGGGTGACATATTTATTGGTAGGATAGGAGGGTAGTTTCTAGGTGAAGGGGTCACTTGAGAGATTGTACTTGTCTTATCTACTAGTGGATTTTGTTTGCTGGTGGTTGCTAACCCATGGATGTTTCCTCTTCGGAGGTTTACCACGTAAATATCTTGTGTCAATGTTCTCTATCCCTATCTCTCTTATATTTGTATACGCTATTGGATATTGTGGATAGAACATTTTATGTAAATTGACTTTCTTACTATAATTTCATTTGTGTATGTGTTATGGAAGTTTGTTTGTATCACACTCTACATGTTTTATATATATATTGATTAGTTGTCTTTAATTGATATATATATATATATATATATAAATATATACATATTCTGATACAAGCAATCTAGAGGGACAAACTTTTGTTTGTTTCAAGGGAGTCGAAAATGGTGTCTAACCTATTCACCCCGCCCCCCCTCTAGGTTAGCCTTGAGCATTTAACCGTGTATGTATTTTCACCATCCTTGTGCTTTTGACAGCTTTCGGGCCATCTCCCCGTGTATAAGCTCTCCACCATAGGCTAGTTGTTCTTCCTTTGCCATGGCGTACCCTCTGACATGGTCAATCATGCTTTCGTACGTGGTTGGGCCCATTTGCCTCATGCTTAAGGTCAGATGATTGTGCTGTAAACTGTTGATGAATACTGACATTACTGCAACATCATTGGGATCTTGCACTTCTAACACCTCTTGCGAGAATCTAGCCAGGTAGTCTTTCAACTTCTCATCTCTTCTTTGTTTTAGGATCGATAAGGCTGATATCGATTTCCTTCGCTAGATGTTTCCCATGAACTGCTTGGTGAACACTTGTACTAATTCTTCAAATTTCCAAATGGAGCCTGTAGACAACCCTCCAAACCATTTGGAACACTAATGTCCCATTGTTTGTGAGAACATCCGACACATGAGGGCTTCATCAAAATCATATTGCCCCATCGCACTCTAGTACCTCCTTACATGCTCTTGTGGGTCAGTATTGGTTTTGAACTGCTCCACCTGTGGCATTCTAAATTTCTTCAAAAAACGGATAAAGCTCCCGATCAGTGGGTTTCCTAGGTTCTGCCTTCGTTCAAGGGCTTCTATCCTCTTAAGGAGAACCTTTCACTCCCCTTCAACCTCTTCATGCTCATCAAGCATCTAACGGATGGTGAGCCAGTATGGGTCCTTAGGGACCCACTCACTGATTTAGGAACCGAAGGAGTCACGTCTGTCTATAGGGGTTGGCTCCCTACGCCCTCTCGGGGCTGTTTCATCGTCACTTGAATGTGAGCAGGATCTTTTCCGTTGGCCATCATATCTGTGTGCTTGTTCGTGCTAGCTTTTCGCTCCATTGTACCTCTCTACATCTTCCAGCGAACTAGACTCCCAGTGTTCCCTCGCTTTCCAATCTTCTCGGCCTCCTCTTCTGTACGAATGCACATTTTTTCACGATGCTCTACCTTATCCCTTCTTGATTTTCGTGAGCACTCCTAGAGAGGCCGCTACTATCTTGGAGCATACCTTAGGATCCTGGGCCACGATCGGCGTGGAAAGTTGATACGGTGAACTTAGGTTAGCCATGGCTGATATGCTGATCCATTGGTTAATGACATCCTTAATGACTTTTCATAAGGACTCCTGGATTTACATTAATGCTTCCGATGAGATACCGACGGCTACACCTATGGATGTATCAGTGTCGGGTCTGATGGATGGGTCTTCTCCTATAGTGCTGACATCAATAGGATTAGAGACTTTAGCACCACGCGAAGTGTCAACGTTACACGGAGAAAGACTTCTATCTCTATCGGTGTCCACGGTATTGCCTTTTGCTTACTTTCTTCAAAAATCGATCACCTAAACCAAATACTTACGGAGTTTCAGCCCCTTGTTCTAGTGCCAGTTGTTGACGGTGATTTCTGGATTAACCTCCCGTCACACAAGTAATGCATATTGATAACGGATTGCAGATTAAAGTGAATGAAAAATAAATAAGACAGTGTTTTACATGGTAAAACCCCAATGTGGGGAAATGTCCATGGTTGTCGATAATCGGCGAGAAAATTCACCATGTTAATGGAAATTACGCACTTGATCAATCTTACCTTCTCGCTAGTCAATTTGTGTTCCCCCTTTATGGGTATTATTAAGGTTTATTTATACATGCATAGAACCCTAATTCTTAACGTACAAGTAATGAGAGTTTCCAATATTAAATGAAACTCTAACTTATTGAAGTCGTGTTTTCCTTCTTCCTTATATCTCATCCATTGTGTTTCGATTGTATTGGATCTCTTGAATAATCTGGACTCTAATATCTATAAGGAAGTTTGTTTCCTTATCAAAGTATAGTTCCAGGCATCTTATTTCATTATGATTCGTTCTTCACTTACTTTGAGCCGTGACTTCGTTAAATATGAACTTTATCCACATGTCATGCAACCGACCATCTACTGAACTCGACCAGACCCGTTTTTCCTCGATCGATGATCTTTCCCGATCATAGTCTTTACCCCGACCATCTTGACAACCCTGATCGGGTACTTTAGCCCGATCATTTACGTCGTCTTGGTAGGGGGGTTTGGTTAGTGCTCTTTGGTCGACTTGGGTTGACTCATTCTGATTGCCTTCCAGTGATGTGGCAACCCTGACCTGACATGTCATGTAGCCTAGGATTTGCCAATAAAACATAGAATCCTAATTCTTAATGTACGAATAGTTGACAAGATTTGGTAGAACTATAAATTGTTAGAGTCGACTTTATCTTCGTTCTTGTTTCGTATATCTTGCGCATTAAATGAATTAAATCATTTACTGGATTTGAACTCTTACATCTCTAAGGAAATTTATTTCCTTATTAGAGTTGTTGGCCAAAAATTTGCTCTGGGTAAGGAATCTCAGCTAACACCCTCAGGACCATAACCTAGGTAGATCGCAGTCAGGGTAGGTACCCTCGGTACTAGTTTCACGTGAAAGAATGGATGAAATGCAAGAAGAAGATGTTAGTGAACTGAATGATGTTATTTTATTCTAAAATTCAAAGTGTACAACTGTTTGGATTAACTCTCAGTCTCTCTTTTTCTCTAACTAATCAGAGGTGGCGAATTCGTACATGTCGATAAGTGGACATAACTAACAATAGTGATGGCTAGGGTTAATGCTGACTACAGAATTAACCGATAGCTGTTAAGTTTCTTTGGAGTCAATTTTTATTCCTCTTCTTCTTGCTATTATCCCTATATTTGAACATGAAGTCACCAGGGTTTTTTTTCTTGGTGTACAAGCCGAAGATCACTGGTTTGATCTTGTTCCTCATTTAGTGGGATTTTCTATTTAATATGGTTGACCCTGAAGAATCAGTTGGCGAAGGATATTCTGAGACAATCATGTTGGTTTCCTTTTTAGACTCTTTCATTATAGTTGCACATGCGTGGAGCTTGTTATGGTTTGGAGAATAATTCTGATTTCATCTGTTTGTGGCGCAACACCTCAAAGTATAGACCTTATAATGTGGCTCTCGTTCATCGTGATGGCGAGGTACCTCAATGTGCTAGTCTGATGGCGAGGTACCTGGAGGTACTATTCTAACAACATGGCGTTTGATTTACCCGATGACGAGATACCTACAGGTACCATTCTCACAACGTGGAACTTGATCAATCGCGTTGGAGCTTTATGATCATTTAGAAGCCTTATGGACATATTCTATCCTGCTCAACGGTTAAGATATGTACCTCAACGGGGTAGTGCATCATTGTCACGGTACTTGGGTACCAGTTAGGTGGTTCGTGAAGGTGTAAGAGGTTCATCTCGCTTCTACAAGGATGCCCAGATACCTCGGTTGTGTGAGACCTGGTTCTTCAAGGTAAACCATTACGTACAATACCTACTTGGTGTATAGAGATGTCTCCTACCAGCTGCCAGCTAGGTAGAAATGGCTATTAACAGAAGTCCCCTCTGACTTGAACACCGGTGATTGATTTGGGGTTGGAGTTAGATTTCCTATTTTGTTTGGGAAATTATCCATTTTTGGCCGGTTACCAAATCTGGGAGGAAATCATTGTATTAAATGCAATGTCCATGTGTCAAGCGAGGGTGAGATACCCATTTTAAAGAGAAGAGATTTTTGACGGCACACCCGCTTCGAGGTCAAAAATCTCTCCTTCTCGATCACGTTTACGTTATTGTTTACCGTTTCATAGTGCCTATTTAAACCCAGTAATCCCTTTGTTCTTATCACATTTCCAGAATTCCTCTTCTTTCAAATTTCAAAAATTCCAAAGCACTTTTTCATTTTCTTTGGGCTTTTGCTCTTCTCCTTCAGTTTTTAAACCACAAATCCATCGATACCCTGTCGAACTCTGAAATGATAGCGTTGATAGGCTATAGAGGGTAAGTCACTGAGTCTACCTCCTGGGAAAAAAGCTCGTAAGGAGGACAATGAAGAAAGCGACTTCCCCTTCATCTGTGTCATCATTTAAGCCGAAGTTTAGCCATCGAGGCCGATTTATCGAGTAACCAAGATGCCTCTCTACAAATAGTTATAGGGGATTTGGGTAAGGAATTGGGCAACGACGAGGCTGGTAGAGATGAAACTGAGGGTGTTGTTATTGCACCAAGTAAGGTACTATCCCTTCTTCATGACTTCAGGATCATTCCTGACTCCACCGTTACGGCTGAATCTATCAATCGTCTAAGGGAGAGATTAGACATTCCTGATAGCATCACAATCGCCATCCCCCATAAGAGGTACGATACGTACAATCTTCCTTCCAAAATGCTCCCTGTTCATACTGTTACTTTCAAAAGCGAGGTAAGGTTACCTCTCCATTTATCCCTCCGCAGGTCGCTTCAAGCCCTTCAGCTCACTCCCCTCCAATTGACACCAGAGTTTTAGAGGCACCTGATAGGTTTCCTCATTTTATGAAAAGAGCAGTACGAGAAAGACAATGTCAATTGGGAACTGGGATTATATGTTCTAGATTACTGCTCTAACTCCTGGTCTGAAGTGACAGTTCTATGCTCGGGTGAAGAGGAACTTGAAGTTCATCGTACCAGGTGCTACCAAGAAAGAAGCCGCTTAGAGAGAGGAACGAAGCTCAGTTTACATTAGAGGGACGGAGTTCCAAGTCCCTACCTGGCTTAATGACAAACCATTCTGGGGCAAGGCTTCTCTACTCGCTGAATCCAGGGCACTCTTGGAGGTGATCGTTGACCAGAAGTACGCAACCTAAAGTATCTCACCTAATACTTATGATCCTAGCAGGGTGAACCGGTACTTACACATTTTTGCTGCTTTTCTAGGTACGATGAACCTCTCTATTTCAGTTGATGAGTGTTTTCTGCTTGAAGATTCACATCCTCCTCTGATTCCTACCCCTCCTGGATCCCCTATTGCCCAAATTGCTAGGACTCCTCCTCCACCTGTCACGGCGAGGGTGGTGGGAGCATACCTGTTGGGATTCCCAAGGTACCTCTATCCTTTTCTCCCCGACCTACATCTCAAAGGGATATATTCGTATCCCGATTGATTAGGGTGAGAGGTCAGGATTTTGCTGCTCTTGCTACCGCTTCCTCTACCACTTCTATCACTGCTGCTACTAGTACTACTGCCACTGCTACTATTCATACTCCCTCATCAACTTCAATACCTTCTTGAACAAAGGAGGGTCCAAAAACTACCACTACCACCATTGTTGCGATTCCTCAAGAGCGAACCCGATCCCGACCAAGGGCTCCTGGTCACAATGAGGTCATGGATCGGCACATTGTTTCCTATCCTGGAGGAAGTCTTGCTCCAATGACCTTGATGCATTCTGATATTTCTTCTCTTCAAGGGTTCTTCCCTCATTGCTGAGGTAAACGAAAGACAAATCCTTTTTTACTGCTTCTCTAATACATTCATGACTAGCACTTGGGTAGTAGCTAACTTTTTTTCTATGATTTATAGACTTTCAAATATAAGGTTGTTGTGAGCCATTAAATGACTTTATTGAGGAGGCGTGCTAAAAAAATTGAGGCCCAACTTGAAATACCCAGGCTGAGCTCACTCAGTTATAGATCAATAACCAGGGTTCGAGCCAGGCTCTTGACCAGACCAATAAATCCTTTGAGAACGCCCAAGGTAGCGCATAATGAAACAAACACACATTTGATACCGAGGTCCTCGAGTTAAAACGTTGTGCCTTGGAGAGGGACCTCGCGAGGGACAAGGTTCGAGAGCTATAAGGAGAGATCTAAGCCCTACGTGATAAGGTGGCAAGCTTGAGGGCTAAGGTCAATTCTTCTTTTGGTGATGGCTACTTCTATGTTGCATTCCATGTACCCCAGGCTCTACCTCATCCCTTTGATTTGGCTATCATCACGAACTAAAATAGGGAAGAGATCATGAAGAAGGCCAGGAAGATGTCAGACCAAACTATTGATAAAATGTGGTACTAATGATGTCGAGGATCAACAAATTATTTTCTCCCCACTACCTGGTTTGGGAGCCACAGGGGCGGACCTTTCCTTAAAGTCCCCAGTTGAAGCTGTGCCCCAAGTTGAAAAGAGAGTCCTAGTCTTGCTTGCTACTCCAACCAAACAAGCTGAAACAATAGAGAATCAATATGCTTTTAAGAAGTTGGGGGCTGTTCAAGCTACTTCAAAATAGGTAATTGAGCAAGCTGGAGTTGAGACTACATCTCAGGATATCACGGTAAGGGTTAATTCTGATCCTGCTCAGGTTTTAGCTTCAGCGGAGGTAGTGTGAGTGCTGGTGGAGGTGCATGCTATCCACACGACCGTAAAGGGAGCAGAAGGGCATGTACTAGGAGATAGAGTAGAAGAAAGAGGCCATCATGGAGGAATTGATATGTGACCCAACCATCTAATTCATTTGATACCGAGGTCCTCGGGTTAAAACGTTGTGCCTTGGAGAAGGACCTCGCGAGGGACAAGGTTCGAGAGCTAGAAGGAGAGATCTAAGCCCTACGTGATGAGGTGGCAAGCTTGAGGGCTAAGGTCGATTCTTCTTTTAGTGATGGCTACTTCTATGTTGCATTCCATGTACCCCAGGCTCTACCTCATCCCTTTGATTTGGCTATCATCACGAACTAAAATAGGGAAGAGATCATGGAGAAGGCCAGGAAGATGTCAGACCCAACTATTGATAAAATAGGGCCGAGCTACTGACGCTGACGTGGTACTAATGATGTCGAGGATCAACAAATTATTTTCTCCCCACTACCTGGTTTGGGAGCCACAGGGGCGGACCTTTCCTTAAAGTCCCCAGTTGAAGCTGTGCCCCAAGTTGAAAAGAGAGTCCTAGTCTTGCTTGCTACTCCAACCAAACAAGCTGAAACAATAGAGAATCAATATGCTTTTAAGAAATTGGGGGTTGTTCAAGCTACTTCAAAATAGGTAATTGAGCAAGCTGGAGTTGAGACTACATCTCAGGATATCACGGTAAGGGTTAATTCTGATCCTGATCAGGTTTTAGCTTCAGCGGAGGTAGTGTGAGTGCTGGTGGAGGTGCATGCTATCCACAAGACCGTAAAGGGAGCAGAAGGGCATGTACTAGGAGATAGAGTAGAAGAAAGAGGCCATTAGAGAGGAATTGATATGTGACCCAACCATATGATTCATTTTCTATGTTACCCTAAAATAGGGTGGGCTCCCTGCATGATCAAGAGCACAGAAAAAACCACTCTTGTTATTTTCCTATTGTATCCCAATAGCAGGGATAGACTCTCTATTTTAGATGAATATAAATAGTCTTCCTTTTTTCCTTTTACTTGTATCTGGTTGATCACTAGCTTGGTTGAATCCGTCTTGCTTCATCTGCTACTTGATCTAGAATCTAGTCCCTCATATATACCTGACTTAAACAATATCTGGTAATATATGAAAAGATTAAAAAATTTGAAAAGTGTAGAAGATCAAAATTGACCAGGTAACTGGTACCTGTCCCTGGCACTTAATCAACTTTTATGATACGTCAAGTTCTCTGTTTGATCAATCTTCTGGTCCCTTTAGGATGGATTATCTTCGTATCTGGACTTAGGCAAAATGGTATATAGCAAATTTTTGGGTACCAAGAACATCCCTTTGTCGTGGCACCCTTGTACTTAGATGATAACTTGATTGTGGTGTTTACTACCATCACTTCAAGTAACTAGTGCATGTATGGTCTAAATGAACCCTGACCGTACTGTAAAACATATGAAAATTTTGGTCCAACTAATCTAGGTACCCTCTTCCTTGCACTAGGGAGGTATCATATCACGGTGATCTTGATCTAGCGGGCAGCTATACACTTACACTTAGATTTTTCTTGGGGGTGGTTGCCCGGCCAAGGCATTAGGAAAACCATTTTGGCTATCCTGGTTTTATGATCTAGCAAGTAACTATGAACTTACGCTCAAACCCTTTCTGAGGGGGTCGGCCGACCAAGGGTATCAAGAGTGCTATTTGTTGAGGTTTATGCCCTAAAGATGTAACTTATAAAAGAATTTCTGAAATAAAAATAGGAAAAGTTCAATTCATTCTTGTTGTGTTGTTTATTTTATAACTTGTGAATATATTTAACATCCAAGAGTGTCATATGTAATCTCGAACTGTGTATATGAGTGTCATATACGAATGGATACTGTAAGAGACGTGCAATCTAAAGAGTCCATAGATAGCAAATAAAGCATGGTACTTAATTTGTGGTTAATCAATAGTTGTGGTCCATTCCGTAATGTACAATGATTCTATCCTGAATCATTCGTATGAGATATGAGAATAGAGGCACCTTGTATTATGTGATCATATAGGACTGGGCCATGATCTATATGAATCTCTCACTAAGATCCGTTTATTGACGAGATTCATATATATCAACTAATGATGGCTATATGTGGGTGATCTTAATATTGAGTGTCTTATCGACTCTTTCAGGTGAAATCGTGGTCTTTGATATACCATGGGTGAGGTCAGAAGAATTTCCTGATCAATATGCTCCGTATGTTGGGATTGCGGTTTGGCTTTTGTACACAATAATGAAATCCACCCTTTCTTGTGAGAAATAGATGGCAGTTCCCTTAAAGGTTGATTCGGGGCTTGGACAATATGAGCGTTCTCCTAATTCCCTGAGGAAATAGGATTTATTGTTCATTAAAGAATCAATGGTACTTAAAGGATATATGTAATTAGAAGGGTATAACGGACATTATGACCCAACTCTAATTATGAACTATTGTGGAGGATCACACCATATGTAATAGCTATATCGACGAACACCGAGTTGTATCGGTTTGTGTAAAAGCATCTAAAGTTGAGAGAGTGCAGCTTCGAGTTTTTAGTGGAATAACACCGAAGTTAATAATCAAGGAATATTAATTAAAGAGTTTAATTAATGATTCCGATGATTATTAGAGCTCAAAATACCGTGGGACCATTAGGTCCCCTTTCTAGGCCGATCGATTTAGGTAACAAGGGTACGGTTAATTAATTGGATTGTCCAATTAATTGTGTTACGAAAGTGACACATGTTTATTCGAGAATTAATTGAATAATGAGATTATTTAATTAATGAATATTAATGATTCTGTAATTTAAATAATTAGACTATTTAATTGTTTAATTAATCATTAGTTGGAGGATGTTGATTGATATTTATTTTTTCAAGATAAAATAATTTGATTATTTTATTTTTATTAAATTAGATATTTATTTTTGAATTTAAAGAGTTTGAATTCAAAACAAATTGATTAATATCTTTAAATGTATGAGATATTTTAAAAGATTTAAATTGACTAGTTTTATCAATATATATATATATATATTTAAAAAGAAGATAAAACAATGCACATATATCATTGTTTGTATAGGATACAAACACATGTGTGCTTGAATCAATAATAAAAAGAGAAACAATAAAATAGAATTTGCATGTGATACAAATTGGTACACGTGCAACTTAATTTTTTTTGCATTAGATGCAAATGCGAATAGTGTGTCAATAAAAATTTATACAAAAGTGTAATTTTGTTTTTTGGTGTGTACCTGATAAAAACGCAAAGGGAAAACGAAAAACAAAAACAAAAAGGGTTTTTGGTGTATAATGTGCAGTATGCGTACTGGTCACACAAAAAGAATATATATATATATATATATATATATATATATAATTACTAGAAGTGTACTAAGTAGTTTTCTCTCTTTAGAAGAAACAGTTTCTTCAAGGTTTCTCTCTGAATCCTCCATTCATATTCCTGAGACCGTGATGTGCTCACACGCAGTTACCAGTCCCGGGAGATAGCGCGGAAGATCGAGTGGTTCAGACAGGAGCATATTATAAAGTGAAAGAGCCTCCAAACGTTGGTATGATTTTCTTCTTCTGATTATATAGATTTCAATATCCTGTGCTTACATATTGTATGTATTAGTTTCGAAAATTAATTACAATCCCAAGTTCATTGGTCCACGATACAGATTACGATATGTATATAAAAATTTTAAAACCTAGTTCCGCTACGTAAGGTATCAGAGCCAGATTATTTTTCCAAACAGAAAATTGTTTTCGATGCTCCTGTATGTATGAATGTGTAAGCACCATCTGTATGATTGTATGAATATTTATAATTAAATTGTTTAATTTAAACATGGTTGATCGTAATTTTTTATGGTACTGTGGATTTAGGGTTTATGGGTTGTATAATTTTTTTTTTTTACAGTTATTGTATTGTAAATAAAAAAAATTGTAACATGTAAACGATGAACTAGAAATGCGCGCGACGGCGGTACTATTCACCGAACATTGTTCAACGCGGTACTGTTCACCGACACTATTCACCGACACTGTTCATCACGGGTACTGTTCATGGACACTGTTCACCAAGGGTACTATTCACTAGACACGGTTCATGTGTACTGATCATACGGTACTATTCACATCTTGCACGGTTCTGTTGGCAAGTGTTGCCTAGTGTGTTCCGTGCAGATTTCCCATTTCAGATTCATGAGATGAATCAGAGTGACCTAGAGAGTCTGTAAGATTTCTGAAGTTACAAGAAGACCGAAGAATGCCTTGAGGGATTTTTTGTAATTTTAGATTCCAAGTTTTTAGGTTAAATAATCCACAGTACTCGGCATGTATGCTTTATATTATGTGATGATAAAAGCATTGTCATGCATACATATGTCATTTAGATTAGATGTACCTACACTAATATATTTGATATGTCATACATGTATCATAGCCTAATACTTTATGCATATATTTTTTTAATATGATTAAAATGGGTAAATACATAAATGGCTATAGATAATGAGATTAGTTTTTTAATCGTTAGAAAACTTGGTAATTCTCATTAATATTAATCTAGTTATTAAAGTGTTTAAAATATTAGACTAATAGGGTCATTTATTAGGATTAAATTGATTAATAACCTAATAATAAATTATCCGAATAAAGTGTTAGGGTTTTAATAGTTAAAACTTGGTAAACACTAACATAATAATCTGACTTTAATAAATAGTTTACAAAGGCTTAGATTATTCACTAATAGATTAGATTTTTCATTGTTAAAAATCATTAATAATTTATTAGTTAATTAGAATGTGTTTCTAATTAGTTAATGCGCAAGATAACTTGATTAAAGTTAGTCGTTTAATCCTGTAGAGTCTATGTGCATTAACGGTTAAAAGAAAACCCTAATTTTAAAATAGTGAGTGGGAGAGAGATATATGACATATGTATCCCACATTCTCCATCATTAGTTCAACATCGTGAGATCCAAGTGGGGTCTCGTGATGGCTTTGCTTTCGTCCTCCCTAAGGAGGATTTCCACAAAGGTCAATACTAAGGTTGACTTCCTAACGGATAGGATTTCTGAGGGTATTTCGAGATTGACCGACCCTAAGACGGTAATTCTCGAGTTAAGCTCGTGAGATCTAAAATGGTGGGTTACACTCACAAAGTTTTTGATTAAGTTTGATAATTAAAAACCTGACTGAATAAACGATGGTTGAATGATATGGAATAAGAGTTATTCTAAAATATAATTTGATTGAGAATGTCTTGATCCAACATGCAAAGACTTGACAGACCCTAAGGCGGCACTTCTTTGTGGTATGTTAGATTGTCGTGGTATAGTAACTAGTTTTAGGGTAGTTCTAGTTTGTTAAATGTGTTCATGCATCATGTTTAAATTTATGCCAAAGCATTCACACTTATTTTAAGTAAATGACTGAATGAATGTTTTATTTATTTCAGCAATAATGTCTTTTGCATTACATCAAATTCTCGTAAACGACAAATTAAATGGCGATAACTACACTAAGTGGAAACTTAACATTAATGTAATATCGGTCACCAAAAACCTCAAGTTTGTGCTTAGCGAGGAATATCCTCCAATGCCTGTTGTCAATACCACACGAACTGTTCATGAGGCATACGAGCGATGGGTCTCATCTGATGAGAAGGCTCGAACATATCTATTGGCTTCTATGATAGACGTGCTTGTTACAAAGCATGAAGCAATGACTTCAGCATTCGAAATCATGGAGTCATTGCAAGCTATGTTTGGGCAGCCCTCTGAACAAAAGCAACATGAAGTTGTTTGTTCCGCTATGCTTGCTCGTATAAAGGAAGGTACTTTAGTTTGAGAACATGTCCTGAGCATGATGTCCTACTTCAATAAGGTAGAAGTCAATGGCGGGGCCATTGACGAACCCAGTCAAGTGAGTATCTTACTGATGACTCTTTCGAAGAGTTTCGATCGGTTTAATAGTAACTACGAGATTAACATGTTAAGGTTTAATATCACAAAGTTGCTCAATGAGCTCACTACCTTTGAGTCATTGACTAAGGACAACAAGGGAATAACTGGTGAGGCAAATGTTGCCGAACCATCTTCCTCTAATAATAAGAGGAGGAAGAGGTATGTTGGGAAGGCGAAGGGTAAGCCCAAACCCAAGAAAGCCCAAAGAATGAAGAAGTCCAAAAAAGGTAAATATGATTTACTTGTTCTTGAGTCATGTTTAGTAGAAGATGATTCTTCACCCTAGATAGTTGATTCAAGGGCCACTAACCATGTTTTTTCTTCTTTATGATGGACTAATTCTTGGACATAGCTAGAGGAGCAAGCCTTCTTAATACGTGTGAGGTTAGGAGATGTCATGTCGGTACAAGCAGTGGGCGTAATTAGATTATGTTTTTGTTATAATTATATATTATTAGACAATGTATTTTATATTCCTGGATTTACACGGAATTTGATTTCCATTTCTAAGTTGTTAGAACAAATTATTATGTTTCTTTTAGTAATAAGTCTGTTATTAATGGAAAGAATGGTTTGAATATTTGTTCGAGAATTAACGAAAACAATTTGTATATGTTAAGACCGTTAATACATACTACACTGTCCAACATCAAAATGTTTAAGGTTGAAAAACCAAAAATAAACGACATAAGATTTCTCTAGATAATGACACGTATATCTGGCATCTAAGGCTTGGACATATCAACCTTGACCGGATAGACAGACTAGTAAAAGGTGGACCTTTAAGTGAGTTAAAGGTTGGCACATTACCTGTCTGCTAATCTTGTCTGGAAGGTAAGACGACTAAGAGACCTTTTACTGGAAAAGGGTTTAGAGCTAATATATACAGACGTCTATGGACCGATAAATGTTAAAGCTAGGGATGATTATGAGTATTATGTCACCTTTATAGATGACTACTCAAGATACAGACAAGTCTACCTAATGCAACGGAAGTCGAAAAAATTTGAAATGTTCAAAGAATTCCGAGCTGAAGTTGAGAATCAATTAGGTAGGACTATTACATCACTATAATTGGAGGTGAGTACCTTGACCAAGAGTTTGAAGACTTCATGGTCGAGCATGGGATAATTTCCAAACTCACAGATCCAGTTACACCTTAGCAAAATGGTGTAGCAGAGAAGAGAAATAGAACCCTAAAGGAAATGGTGAGATCTATGAGTAGTTTCTCATCATTACCAAATTCCTTCAGGGGATATGCATTACAAACAGCGACATACATTTTGAATGTGGTGCCATCCAAATATGTTCCGAAGACTCATTTAGAGTTGTGGAATGGCCGTAAAGATAGTTTATGACATTTTCGCATATAGGGTTGTCCAGCACACGTGCTGAAGAACATAGTTGGAAAGCTAGACTCCAAATCTATGGTCTGTCTGTTTGTATTATAATTCAAGGAGACCAGAGGTGGTCAATTATATAGTCCCAAAGATAACAGAGTATTTGTATCGACAAATGCAATGTTTATTGAGGACAATTATATTAGTGACCATAAACCTCGTTCTAAGATTGTACTGAATAAGTTGGAGCCTAGTGAGACTAGTGCTTCATCAACAAGAGTTTCCACTAACATCTAAGAGTCAGATGGTTCCTGATCAGGATTGTTAGGATTATGCTCGATAGCAAGAGTATAATAGTGTAATTAAAAAACTTTTTCATATGAATAAAGTGATTTCTAGTTTAACAAATCTTATAGCATTTATAGTTTCATTATTATAATTGTCAAAAGTAAAAAATCATGAGGTCAAAAGACTATGAGAAGGGAAGAATTGTTCATACATCTAGATATGTATGAGGTATACACAATTCTTTAGTTAGTCTTGAATAATATTCACAACTTAAGATAGAAGGTTGGGTGCCTTTATCTTGTTAAAGTTTTAGATTCTTTTGCTAGCATTTGAGTGAGATCAAATGTGTTATGATGAGTCTAAAATCATTAAAGTGTGGTGTCTTTGGGCAAAAGAATCTAGTGCACTGGGTGCATTGAATAGGATCAAAATGAAATACTTTATCTAGAACCGTCAATGGATAAAAGTTTTCATTTGAAGACAATCGGAGAGTCTATCTCAATCCTGAGATAAATGATGGACTTATGATTTTAAGTGTTGTCATTTGAGCTATCAATGAGTATGATTATATAACATAGTCTATACTCGATAGTTTGGTGGTATTCATTTGTTAATCGATAGAGGACTTCATTTATAGATATGGACATCATGGCTCCATTTATTGAATGAGAGTAGAATACCATCATATGGATGTTTTGAGGTATTGGATATTAAATCTTAACGTTAAGTTTTCAATAGTGTCTATTGAAACATGGCTTCTGAACAAGTCAAAATATCCAAGTTCAAAATGTGGTCATATGAGTAAATATGGTAACTTGGAGAGCTATAGGCGGTCTATGAGTTCTTGGCGATTACTGGTATTCTTCGCGAGGACAAACTTTCTCCAATAAGGTTGTCTAGGGTATGAATGAGTAACATCAACTTATTCTTTCTTTATTTAAGAGTTCAATTTTAGTTCTTTAGTGGAATGAACTAAAATTAAATAGATTGGATCTAAGTGAATCATTTGTTGATTGTGATTGGGTTGTGTCTATTAGAGCTTAAATTTAGATAGCCTGCCAAGATCTCCAATCCACACGAACTTGCATGGATCACTTGATATATTCTACAGGACCAATAGGGGTCCATCTAGAATTGTAATAAGGCATGTGAACTTGTTTCTTTTTGTAAGAATAGGTATAGTTAACATGTGGATTTTCTATTTAGGTCCAATTGATTTAATAAAATGAGAAAATAATATATGGCCTTTATACTAGGTATGGGCGGCAATGGCTATGGATAATAGCTTTAATATATTATTTTTATTTTATTATTATTTTATTAAATGGAAATTAATTAATTTGTTGATTAATTAATTATTTAATTAAAAGTCAAAATCTTTTCCTATTAGGAGATGGTCTCCTAAAACTATACTATTGTTAGTAGTATAGTTAATGTTAAAGACAATATTTGATAAGTAGATAAATAAAAGGAGTTATTTATCTAATCAAATTAGGAAGTCTTTAATATGGTTACAAACACACTATTGAGTAGGATTAGGAGTCTTGGTGTAGGAAAGAATTCTTTTTGGAAAAGGATTCTTGGTCACCAAGTAAAACTACTTAGTGGTAGAATTCTTATTTGAAAAGGATTCATAACCCCTAAGTTAATCTACCTAAGGATAGGATTCTTGTCCATCAAGTAATCTTTATTAGGAGATATTAAACACTCATAATCTACTTCAAACAAGGGAATTTCGTTCATCACATGTATAATATAGGACAGGATAGATTTCCTTCTAGATAAGGATTCTAGCTACCAAATAAATCCACCTAAGGAAGGGATTCTTGCCAACCAAGTGAATCCTTCTTAGGAAAGGATTTATGAACCTATATATATGTGGATGATAAATTCAACCAGCTCTAAGGCAATGAGAGGTGAATTTCGGCCAAGCATATATTTCTAAGAGAAATTCTAGGCCACCATAGGAATTTTGAGGGAGAAAAATCTGATTTTACTCTAGAAAAAATTCCATCATCTCTAAACAATAGTGTGTGAATTCGGCCAAGAAGAAAAAAAAGGGAAACGTTTTTGTATTCGATAGTATACTAATATCCTTTACGTCAAAAGGGTTTTGTGTACAACATCAAATTAAGGTTCACGCGAGTTATAATCAATTGATTGATAATTCACAAGTGACCAGACGTTCTTGGATTTTTTTCTCTTTGAAGATATTTGTAACTAACAAAGAAAAGATATTTGATTTGTCTCCATCCTTAGGAATACAATTTAAAGAAAGGGATCCCACACTCCTAGGTGATTCACGTTCATGATTGGATTGGAAGATCTTGAGGAATTGATTCAGCGCTTGTTCAATCGTCACGCGAAAAAGGTACGATACTTTTATATACATCAATTAATCTAGGGTTAAGGTTCTCGTTGCATAAAAGGGAATATTTTTTTTATTTATACGCAAACCCAAATCTCATTTTTCTCACGCTTCCGTTGCGTTTCTAAACCGTTTTTTCCCTACAAGGATACACTACCACCTAGACATAGTGAAAGGGTTGTGAGATAACCTGAACGCTGTTTAGGTATAGGTGATGGACAAGGTGTTGTAGGTGATCTTAATCTTGAGTGTCTTATCGACTCCTTCAGGTTATATCGTGGTCTTTGATATACCATGGGTGAGGTCAGATTCATTTCCTGATCAATATGTTAAGTATGTTGGGATTGAGGTTTGGCTTGTGGCTGGGAAGGTTTTTACACAATAGTGGAATCCACTACTTCTTGTGAGAAATAGCGGGCAGTTCCCTTAGGGGTTTATTCGGGGCTTGGACAATATGAGCGCTCTCCTAATTCCCTGAGGAAATAGGATTTATTGTCCATTATAGAATCACAGTACTTAAAAGATATATGTAATTGAGAGGTATAACGGATATTATGACCCAGCTCTTATTATCAACTACTGTGGAGGATCACACCATATGTAATAGATATATCAATGGACATCGAGTTGTATCGGTCTGTGTAAAAGCGTCTACAGTTGAGAGAGTGCATTTTCGAGTTTTTAGTGGAATAACAACGGAGTTAATAATTAAAGAATATTAATTAAAAAGTTTAATTAATGATTTCGAGGATTACTAAAGCTCAAAATACTATAGGTCCACTAGGCCCCCTTGCTAGCCCAATCGATTTAGGTAACAAAGGTCACTGTTAATTAATTGGATTGTCCAACTAATTATGTTACGAAAGTGACACGTGTTTATTCGAGAATTAATTGAATAATGAGATTATTTAATTAATGAATAATAATGATTACGTAAATTAAATAATTAGATTATTCAATTGTTTAATTAATCATTAGTTGGAGGATGTTGATTGATATTTAATTTTTCAAGATAAATAATTTGATTAATTTATTTTTATTAAAATAGATATTTATTTTTGAAATTAAAGAGTTTGAATTCAAAACAAATTGATTAATATCTTTAAATATATGAGATATTTTAAAAGATATAAATTGACTAGTTTTATCAATATATATATATATATATATATATATATATATATATATATTTAAAAAGAAGATAAAACAATGCACATATATCATTGTTTGTATAGGATACAAACACATGTGTGTTTGAATCAATAATAAAAAGAGAAACAATAAAATAGAATTTGCATGTGATACAAATTGGTACACGTGCAACATAATTTTTTTTCCATTAGATGCAAATGCGAATAGTGTGTGAATAAAAGTTTATAAAAAAGTGTAATTTTGTTTTTTGGTGTGTACCTGATACAAACGCAAAGGGAAAACAAAAAACAAAAAACAAAAACAAAAACAAAAAGGGTTTTTGGTGTATAATGTGCAGTATGCGTACTGGTCACACAAAAGAATATATATATGTATTAATTACTAGAAATGTACTAAGTAGTTTTCTCTCCTAAGAAGAAAGAGTTTCTTCAAGGTTTCTCTTTGAATTCTCCATTCACGTTCCTGAGACCGTGACGCATCCACACGTAGTTACCAGTCCCAAGAGATAGCGAGGAAGATCGAGTGGTTCAGACAGGAGCATAATATAAAGTGAAGGAGCCTCCAAACGTTGGTATGATTTTCTTCTTCTGATTATATCGATTTCAATTTCCTGTATTTACATATTGTATGTATTAGTTCCGAAAAATAATTACGATCCCAAGTTCACTGGTCCAAGGTACAGATTGCGATCTGTATAAAAAAAATTAAAACCTAGTTCCGCAGCGTAACCGGTGAACGGGGTTCCAACACTATCTAGCTATCCTGGTATCGATATCTGGTTGGTAACTATGCAATTACAATCAGACCCTTCTCAGTGGGGCTGATGCTCGGTTGAGGCATTGGGGTAGCCATATGGCTTTCCCGGTTCATAAAGATTATAGTGAGTTACCGTTATCGAAAACATAAATAAATGGAGATGGAGAAACAAATGGAGACTTTATTGATGATCAAATTAGGAGTACGTTGCTTTGCGAGGTACCTATACTAGTACTTATCCTAGTTTGATTAGGAGCCTCCGTCCTTCTACGGGTAGAACCTCTGAAAGTGGTATGCATTCCAAATATAGGCAATAGAACCCCTATCCATGTCTTCTAACTTGTAGGCCATATTTCTAACGATTACCTTCACCAGGTAGAGACCTTTCCAGTTTAAAGCTAGTACCCTGTCTGACCGGGTCTTGGTGTTCTGGGTCACCTTCCAGAGCACTAGGTCCCATTCCTAGAAACTTCAGGCTTTAAATTTCCTGTTAAAGTACCTTAAAATCCGATTCTGGTAGAGCGCTAACTTTTCTGCTACCCTTTCTTGTTTTCCCTAAAGCAGGTCTAACTTGGCCATGAGCTTGACCTCGTTGCTTTCTGGCTCAAAATGTTGAACTCTAAATGAGGTTAGCTAGTGCTTGATCGGTAGGATCGCTTCTACCCCGAAAGTCAAAGAGTAAAGGGTTTCCCCGGTCGCGGTCGTAGTAGTTGTATGGTATGCTCAGAGTACATCATGGAGCTCCTCGACCCATTTATCCTTCTTTCGTTGTAGCTTCTTCTTTCAAAGATTCTTGATTGACTTAGTTCTAGCTTTTACCAGGCCATTCGTTTGGGGGTGAGCTACCGATGAAAAACGGAGGTCAATTCCTAGGTCTTCATAGAAATCCTTGAGCCGCACGTTATCAAACTGGTTGCCAAGATCAGTAATAATGGCCATTTGGGTACCAAATATGTAGAAAACATTTTTGTTAATAAAGTTGGTTGTGTTTTCCTCTGTTATCCTAGAGAGCAGCCTCGATTCCACCCATCAGGTGAAATAGTCGATCGTAACTATAGCATGCTTGGCATGACTATGAGCAGTAGGGAGCGGTTCGATCAAGTCAATCCCCTAGATAGCAAAGGGATATGGTGAGCTGATTGAGGTGAGTCCGGAGGTATATGGTTCAAATTAGATGTCCTCTAGCAAGGTCCATATGACTGTATGAATTGCCTCATATCATGGTGCATGGTTGGCCAAAAATGGCCTATATGAAGTACTTGGTAGGCCAATGCTTCTCCTCCGGTATGGTTACCACATTCCCTCGAATGAACCTTCTTGAGCACCTAGCTAGCATCATCGTGATATATGTATCGGAGTAGGGGTAAAGACTTCCCTCTACGGTAGAGGTGCCCATCCACCAGAAAGTAGTAAACAAAGGTTTTTTTAGAGTTTTAAAGCTTAATATGGGTCCTCTGGGAGCTTTCCTTGTTGAAGGTAAGCAACCATCGGGTCCATCCAGTATGGGTGACTATCAACCTGGCTAACATTTTTACCTGCGGCTATGCTGGATTAGGAAATTACTTGGAGAGGTACATCTTTTGGTAGGGTCTGTCCCCCATTAGCAACTATCTTAGCCATGATGTCTACTCGATGAATCTCTTGACGAGGAATCTGCTCTATCTTAAATCTCCTAAACTGAGCTTTGATCTGTTGAACCAATTTGAGGTAAGCCGTCATATTGTCACCTTTCGCCTGGTACAATCCGGTGACCTGGTTGACGGCTAGTTGGGAATCACTCTTCACGTAGAGGTAGTCTACCCCCAATTCAATAGCTACTCTTATCCTAGATAGGAGGGCTTCATACTCTGCTTTATTATTGGTGGCCTTGAACTTAAACCTGAAGCAACTGCAGCACTCTATTTTTTCCTAATTAATTAGGACAGTGCCCGTTCCACTTCTTGCTTGGCTAGATGCCCCATTAGTATAGAGGATCTAGGCTTCTTGGTTAGCTGGCCAGTCCCCGAGCTCTTGATCTTTTTGAGGAAATATGTCCAGGTTTATGGAGGTATCAGGGTCATGAAGAACTGAGAATTCAGCCACAAAATCTGCTAACGCTTGGACCTTGATGGTAGTCCTCACATTGTTCATAATGTCAAACTAAGTGAGTTTGAGAGCCTAGAGTACAACCTTCCAGATATGTCAGGCCTTTGTAAAAACTAGTAGAAAGGTTTATCGGTTACCACTTTGATCATATGAGCCTGGAAATAAGGATCGAGCTTCCTCGTCAAGGTTCTCTGTCTTGGTCAAGGCGTGGCTCACATAGCAGATAGGCCATCGAACCCCATATCACATCTTTAACAAAGGCTCCACTCATTGCCCTCTTACATACTGGTAGGTAGATCTATAACTCCTCTCGGGTATCGGTTTGACTAGCAATGATGGGTAGGCTAGGTATTTCTTTAATGCCTGGAAAGCCTACTCACTATCTTGGTCCCACTTCAGGTTTTCCCCTATTTAATTACCTTAAAAAAAATGAGGCAATTGTCGATAAATAGTGATATGAAACAATTGAGTGTTACAACTAGACCGGTCAATTCCCTTACCTGTTCGAGGGAGTTGGGGGATTCTAGGTGATCTTCTTTGGGTTCGTTTCAATGCCCCTCTTATGGACCATAAATCCAAGAATTTCCATGCAGTTACTCAAATGACGCACTTGGCAGAGTTCAACCTCATCTGATTCTTTCTATTGATTTGGAAAGTTAGACGGAGGTGGTCTTGGTGCTGGCTGGCCACCCATGACTTAGTGATCGTGTGATCTAAATAAACCTCCACTGTCTTCCCTATCTCGTGCTTGAACAACCGGTTGACTAGTCACTGGTTTATGGCTCTTACATTCTTGAGACCAAAGAACATGACCTTGTAGCAGTAAAGGCTCTGGCCGGTGATGAAGTTGGTCTTATCTTGATCTGTGGGGTGCATCATGATCTGATTATACCCTGAGAATGCATCTATGAAGCTTAAGAGCTTGTTCCCTACTTTGGAGTCTACCAGCTAATTGATCTTTGGTAGCAGGAATCTATCTTTTGGATAGGCGCGGTAGAGGTCAGTGTAGTCAACGCACATATGCCACTTTCTATTGGCTTTAGAGACCAAGATCATGATGGCGATCCACTCCGGGTATCGAGATTCCTGGATGAACCCAGTTTAAATTAGCTTGTCAACCTCTTCTTGTATTGCAGCATTTCTCTAGGGATTGAAATGTCATTCTTTTGTTTAGCTAGCAGGCTTGAATCTAAGGTTAACCGCTAGCCGATGAGCTGCCTAATAAATCAGGATTCCTTGCATCTTGTCACGACTCCAAGTGAAGATGTCATTATCCTCGCAGAATAGCTAGTTCAATCCTTCCCTCACTTTCTCTTCCAACGTGGCTCTAATTTTGACTACCTTAGAAGGATTATCTTCCCTGATTGGTACTTATTCATCAATCAGATGGCCACTGGCCCACCCTCCATCTTCATTTATAGCTTTTTCTGGCAAGATCTCTGACTCAAGCTCTTTTATTGCTACTTCAGCCTCCCGCATGATGTCCGAGGTATCGAGATCCTCCTCTGTCAGTACATGTTCCTGTATAACTGATATAAACAAAAATTATTTGGCTAAGGCCACTGTTTCAGGTTGAATTTCTCTGAAGTGTCCTTGAAGAGGATGTCCACGTTGTTACCTACATCAATCAGCACGCGGTGGACTAGGCATTTGTCAATTTGCACCGTGACCACCATGGGGTCATCGTGTGGTTGTACGACATTGTATATGTCCTCTTTAGTAAAAATAATCTGAGCTGACTAGGAGGTCACTGCCGAGCTTCGATCGACCTTGATGATACCTTGTACTTCTTTGATCCGGGGTACCTTCATGGTGTTGTTCTTTCTAGAATTGATGGAGGCCCCTACCATGGTAGGTCCCCCAATGATGGTGTGTATGATAAGGATTTGTTGCATCAAGTCTTTCTATTCTTCTCTTCTCTACTCTACATCTTCTCGGATCTTGGCATGTAATTCCTTGTCTGTGTAGATGCTGTCTCAGACTTGCTGTAAGAATTCTACCAAGCAGCCACCCCTCACTAACACCCTTGATCTGGTTACATAAGCTAAAGCACTCTGAGGTGTTATGCCCCATATCCTCATAGAAGTAACAACACTTATACTGGTTCCTCGTGTCAGTTAGTGCTTTTATGAGACTAGGTTTCCTAAGCAATCTTTTATAATGAATGACCAAGTAGATCATCTTACGGGATGCGTTCAGCGGGGGTAATGACTGTACCCCCCTCTCATCCTAGTCTATGAGTAAAAAACAAATATTATGGTGTGCTTAATATTAATCTAGAGTGGGGGTAAATAGATTTTAAACAAATTTCCCTATTTTCGTTAAAGGTCAAGATTACAAAAATGCCCCTAGCTAGTTACAATAAAATAACAAGTGTAAAAATGCGGAAATATAAACGACACTTGAGATATACGTGGAAACCCTCCAAATGGGAAAAACCACGGGCTGATGAGTGCGCCACACTAGAACCTCGAATCCACTAATGGCAAGGAATTACAACCTAATCCCGGTTTAATCCACCACCACTACGTAATCCCGGTATAAATGAACCTTGTTCATCTTGCTTGTGCTTTAAGCTACATACTCCCGGAAGCAACACAAGTCTTACTTCTCAATGATGAGATAAAGTGTCCTAAGTGAATATGTGATGATATTCAATGAACAAACAAGGCTAGGAAACCCTATATGCTTGTCTAGGATAATGAGATGACAATTAATGCAATCCTAGATATCAAGTGCCAAATGACATGTTCAAATAGCTTAGCTCAACAAAGATCAATCAATCATTTGAAGCTATCATAATACAACACTCAATCAAGTCATCACTAAAATCTCTAATTTGTATCTAGAAATATTCTAAGAGAATACAATTAATTAAAGAGATGGTTTAGCAAGCAAAAACACTTAACTTGTAAGAAGATAGTGAAGAGCTTACCAAACAAGATGTGATGAAGCAACCCTATCCTTATATGCACTCTAGATGAACTTAGATGATGCAAGATAAAGATTTGATGCACATGAGAATGCTTTGAGTGATTAAAAATGAGTTCTTGGAATTGTTTTTCCTTCGAAATGTGTTCTAAGGAAAAATATATGATATTTTGAACTCATACACGACCTTAAGACAATGAGATATATATATATATATATGAGATCCAAACAAAGTGATGTCGTTTTGGAAAAAACGTTCCAGCTTCTTCATTGTACGCTGGTCGAGTAGCGCACCACCAGCGCACTACCAAAAAATTTCAATAGGCGCTGGTCGAGTGGCGCACATCAGTGGCGCAACACAAGTGCAAAACCACTAGAATGTTTGCGTTGGTGGGGCTGCGCTAGTCGAGTAGCGCACCACCAGCCCACGCCCACTTTTTGCATCTTTGCACGGGTGCAGCAGCGCAACCCAGTGGGGCAACACTAGCGACAGTCCATTGTGAATGTTGCTCTGGTGAGGTGCGTTGGTAGAGTAGCGCACCACCAACGTAATTCCTACTTCAACATTCAAACAACCATACAAGCAACAAGTACAAGAGTGATGAAATTGCATCCTATTTTAATGCCTAGAATGACATAAAACTTTCATAGCAAGATGCAAATAGGTCAACAAGAGTCATTTAAACTAAAATGCATACAAGAAAACACTCAATACATATGATCAAGAGTTATGCATGAATATGTGAGTGTGTGCAACTATCTCTTCAAAGTAAGTAAGCACAAGAATTTTACCTTTGGTGCTTCTCCTCTTGAGGTCATGAGAGCCTAAGGTACCCTTACATGAACCCCAACATAGTGGTTGTTAACGAAATAAGCCAATCAATAAATGGGGACTTTTCAATCTCCCCATTTGGCTATTTTGTGACAAAACAAAATAGAAAAACACAGGGAAGATATTCTACATTACAAAGAGATAAAAAAAAACTTCTAGTCTTCAATCTCTTGTAGAACTATCAACACTACACACTAGGCAAGCACAAATACGCTTTCCAAACCAAGTGCATGTGAGATGATCAAGTGAATCTAAAGCAAAAGTATTTGCATTTAAGAATATGAATATGATAACATTCAATGTATGTGAATGCAATGCTCCCCCTCAATGGGTTACTCCCCCTACATGTAATCTCTCCCCTTACATGTAAACTCCCTTTTCAAACTAACCTATGCTACTCTCCATTAGCCAACACTACTCCCCCTTTTTGTCATGACATAGTCAAAGGAGAAGTCCCCAACCGGGTCACTAAAGGCAAAGAAAGAAAAGAGCAGTCAAGATTGTTGCATAATTATATAAGCCACATTTATGCAATCTCAATTGATAGGAGAGAAACAAGGAGATTTATTTCAAAGAAAATGTGTGAATCAAAAAATGCTTTGCATACAAGACATGTTGCATTCAAGTCCAAAAAAAATTGTATTTGGCAAGCAAATGACAAAGGTTTCCAATATAATTCAAACCAATTTCACCATTTGTCATGAGAAAAGAAAGGATATAGAGTTCTTATAGATATCAAGTTTTAAAGGCACTTTATCCAACTTTAAAAGCTAAACATGGCATGAGCAACTTTGCACCCTATTTGATTTTTCCGGGAGGATACCCGTATGATAATAGCCATGTTCAACTAATATAGAAAGAGAGACATTGATTAAACATTTTAGTCACACTAGTATGTTTCACACAATGTGTTGCATTTTACAATTGCAATCAACAAATCATGCTTTATCATTTTTCATTAGCATGTCATTTAAGAATCATCATGTCATGGAGATAATTATAGGTCATTTAACATGTACTTCCAATGTATATCTCCTAGTCCAAAAATGCATGTTTGAACATAAATATGACATGGATTGTAGTCAAAGCAAAGTTCACACTTATTTAAGAAAATACAATATACCATAAGTGCAACCAAGCTACTTAAGCAATCAATAGAGAGGCATAAACATATTTTTTAGAAAAATTGCATGCAACAAGTATACAATAGCTCTCTTTGCTTGAGTTCCCCATATGGGGTCAAAGACCGTAACACATCACTCCATTAAACAAATCCCAATAGATCTACTAAGAGTCTTGAATCTAGTAGCATCTAAGGGTTTAGTAAATAGATCCGCTAGTTGATCCTTGGTACCTACATGTTCAAGTACAACGCATTTTCTCTCAACTAGTTCTCTAATGAAATGATGACGGATGTCAATATGCTTAGTCCTAGAATGCTGAACTGGATTCTTTGAAATATTAATTGCACTCATGTTATCACAAAAGAGAGTAAGAGTACCTTGATTGAATCCATAGTCGACTAGCATTTGCTTCATCCAAAGGAGTTGTGTGCATCCACTTCCAGTAGCAATGTATTCGGCCTCAGCAGTGGACAAGGAAATCTAATTTTGCTTCTTGCAAAACCAGGAGACAAGGTTGTTCCCAAGGAAAAAGCAACCGCCCGATGTACTTTTCCAATCATCACAATTTCCTGCCCAATCTGCATCACTAAAGCCTACAAGACTAGCATTAGTGTCAAATGAGTACCAAATCCCATAGTTGGATGTCCCATTCACATAACGAATGATTCTCTTAACAGAAGAGAGATGGGACTCTTTAGGATCCGCTTGGTACCTAGCATATACACCCACACTAAAAGAGATATCGGGACTACTTGCTGTCAAATAGAGCAAGCTACCAATCATGCCATGATATAAAGTTTGGTTCACACTTTTACCACTAGCATCCTTGCTTATCTTCAAAGTGGTACTCATGGGTGTATCACAATGTTTGGCACTTTCAAGGCTAAATTTCTTCACTAGGTTTTTGGCATACTTAGCTTGAGATATGAAAATCACATCATCCATTTGCTTAATTTATAAACCTAGAAAGTAACTTAACTCACCAATAAGATTCATCTCAAATTCATGAGACATGACATCAACAATTGTTGGACTTTGGTGGAGCCAAAGACTATATCATCAACATAGATTTGAGCTATAAAGAGCTCATCTTTATTTTTCTTGATGAATAGAGTCTTGTCAACACTACCCCTAGTGTAACCATTATCTATGAGATATTAGGTGAGAGGCTCATACCAAGCCCTTGGTGCTTGTTTCAACCCATATAAAGCATTGTTGAGGTGATAGACATGATTTGGGTGGTGAGGATCCACCCCCTTGGGTTGCTCAACAAACACTTCCTCTTGCAAGAAGCCATTGAGGAAGGCACTCTTAACATCCATTTGATATAACTTACTAGATTTGTTCCTATATACTCATTTGGTGCCCATCATATTGGTGTTCTTAGGCCTTGGAACTAAAGTCCAAACCTCATTCCTTTCAAATTGGTTACGCTCGTCTTGCATGGCAAGAACCCAAAATTCATCTTTTAAAGCTTCATCAATTTTCTTGTTTTCTATTTGAGAGGTGTAACAAGTGTATCAAATTAGATTAGCCATTTGATGCCTAGTCCTAACACCCTCACTAACCTCACCAATAATGTCATCTTTGTCATGAAGTTTTCTAACCCATGGAGCAGGTTCTTTTGAGTCCAAGTGAGGAATCCTATCACTAAGTTGTGCCATGTCATCATCAAGATTAGCCTTTTCAACATTAAAGATATCAACTAATTTCTCCTAAGGGGAGTCATCAACTAAATCTACCTTCTCCTGATGGTCATTAGTTTTGAGCCTAGTATCATTACTAACAACATTAGATGATTCCATTACGGTCCTAGTTTTTAGATTAAAAACTCTACAGGCTCTACTATTAAAGGCATAGCCAATGAAGATACCCTCATCACTCTTAACATCAAATTTTCCAAGTTGATCACGGTCATTAAAAATGTAGCATTTGCTTCCAAAAGTGTGGAAGTAGCTAACATTTGGCTTCCTACCTTTCCATAACTCATAAGAGGTTTGCCTAGTGTGGGGCCTAAGGAAGACTCTATTTCCTATGTAGCAAGCCGTATTGATGGCCTCAGCCCAAAGATCCCTAGGGACATTATTGTTAAGCAACATCACACGGGCCATTTCTTGAAGAACCCTATTTTCCTCTCAACAACTCCATTTTGTTGAGGTGTCATAGGAGCCAAAAACTCATGAGAAATGCCTAGACTATTGCAAAAGTTTTCAAAATGGGAATTCTCAAATTCCTTCTCATGGTCACTCCTAATTCTCTTAATGCTTTTAATCTTAAAGTTCATTTCATTTTGAATTTTAGAGCAAAGCATTTTAAACATGTCAAAAGTTTCAGATTTTTCTCTAAGGAAATAGGTCCAAGTGTACCTAGAGAAGTCATCTACACACACAAAAATGTATCTCTTTCCACCTAAACTCTTAATTTGCATAGGACCCATAAGATCCATGTGGAGAAGCTCTAGAGGTTCTTTGGTGGTTATATACTTGCTCTTTTTGTGCCTACTTTTGGTTTGCTTCCCTTGTTGTCAAGGTCCATAAACAAAATTAACCTTTTTCCCAAGCTTGGGAAGGCCTCGCACAACATTGAACTTATCTAAGATTCTTAGATCCCTAA
Organism: Dipteronia dyeriana; assembly: GCA_032871835.1. NCBI lineage: Eukaryota > Viridiplantae > Streptophyta > Magnoliopsida > Sapindales > Sapindaceae > Dipteronia > Dipteronia dyeriana. The sequence continues at coordinate 83,913,268 of CM065296.1, read as the reverse complement.
AGTTCATGTGACCAAGTCTTTCATGCCACAACTCTGTTTGTTCATCCTTGGACACATTACAAGACACATTTCTAGCCTCAAGACAATAGCAATTGTCACTAGACCTCATACCTTTTAACAAGGTTTGTCCATTAGGCAATAGGATAGAACAATCATTTTTCCTAAACAAGACGGAGAGTCCATCATCACTAAGATGTGAAATGCTTATCAAATTGGCTTTTAGATCATCAACATACAAAGCATTGGACAAGAAAGGTAATCTGGGAATGGAAATGGTTCCCTTTCCTTTGACCTTCTTTTTGGATCCATCACCAAAGGCGACATTTCCTCCCTTCTCCATCATAAGAGTCTCAAAGAAACTCTTATTTCCAGTCATGTGCCTAGAGCACCAACTATCCAAATACCAAAAAATCACAAGAATGAGCTTTCAAAGCAATTTATGCAACATGGCAAAGGTGTTCATCCTTTCTAATCCACCTAGGTGCAGTATTTTCTTTCCTAGTGGTCAATGGTACATGGGCTCTAAATGTCCTAGGATCATGCAAAGGTGTTCCACTTTTCCTAGTGACATGCATCATGGCTCTAGATGTCCTAGGATCATGCATCATGGCTCTAGATGTCCTAGGAACATGCATCATGGCTCTACCCTTTTTCTTCTCTATCATGCTTTCACCTACACAATTTGATATACCTAAATCAATTTGGTCTAATGTGACTATTAATACCACAAAAATGACATGTAGGTAAAAATTTAGGAATTTTACCATATCTTTGAGGATGCATTGGAGCCTTCCCATGTCTTTGTGGTTGATTTGCTTATTGTTGAAGAGCTTTCCTTCTTTGTTGTTGAGCAAGACTTGATTGCTTCCTTGGTTAAGCTTGCATGATAGGTGTCTTCCCTTTGTGAGCTATTTGTTGGGGGAAGTTAACTTGAGAAGCCCTTGTAGGATGAGCTTGAGGTGGGCTTCTTGGTGCCACCTTCACTTAAGCACTACTTGAACACTCTCCTAGATCAAGCTTCTTCCTAGGAGTTTGATGAGAAGATGACCTATTTAAGTTCATGCTTCTTACAAAAGTGGTATTGCTTGGAGTGGAGGACATCTTGTCATCTTCAAACCCAATCCCCTTCTTGTCACTTGACCTCTTTCTAACATCTAGCATGTGGTCAAGTTTTTTGGTGCTAGAGTTCATCTTGGCCAACAACTCTCTAGCATCTTCAAGATCTTTCTTCAATCCTTCTTCACTCCTCTTAGATCTCTTTAACTCTTCATTTAGTTGGTCAACTTGAGTTTAGAGGTCTAGGTTTTATTCTTTCAATCTCTTGATCTCATTCTTGTTCTTTAACCTTGAGCTCTCAAACTTAGCCATGTAGTCCTTGAGATCCGTCATATCCACACTTCCATTTATGGATTGTGATAAAGATCCATCATCACTTGATTAGTCTTCCTCTTGACTTTCATTCTCTTCTTCACTAGCATCTTTGCTCCCAAGAGAGGATGTAAATGCTATGAAGTTAACCATGAGTTCTTCATCATCTGAAGACTCATCTCCTTCATTAGAGTTATCACTTTCACTCCATATGGCAGCCATCACTTTTCTCTTCTTCTTGTTCTTGTTATTTGCACATTCCAGGGGTAAAATGACCTATTCCACCACATTCATAGCATTGGACTCCTTTCTTCTTGGTATTTTCTTGCCTAGGCTCAAACTTTTTGAAGGGAGCCTTTTTCTTCAAGTCTTGACCTTTGGATCCAAAGCCTTTCTTCTCGGACTTGTAGAATTTCTTGAACTTACTCATTAGCAAGGCCATCTCTTCATCCGAGTCATCACCTTCCTCCTTGTCAACTTTGGAGGCTTTCAAAGCAATATCTTTTTGCTTCTTTGATGGTGTGGGGTTAGGACATTTCCTAGATTCATAAGCTAAAAGCCTCCCAATCACTTCACTTGGCTTCATGTCCTTGTAACCACTATTTTCTTCCAGAGCCGTCACCTTAGACACAAATCTATCGGGTAGAGTTCTCATAATCTTCTTCTTGATCTTCCTATCCGAATAAGGATCACAGAGTTGATGACTTTGGTTCACAATGTCCATCAGCCTCACTTCGAAGTCATTGAAGCACTTGTTCTCATCCATCTTGAGCAATTCGAATTGCGTTTGGAGAACTTGAAGCTTTGATTCTTTAACCACATCGGTTCCGTCATGTGCATCTTTTAGGAAATCCCATGCTTCATTAGCTATCCTAGTATTTTAAACCAACTTGTATTGGTTATCATCCATTGCACATAGGATGGCATGCATTGCCTTCCTATTCCACTTTGAAGCCTCAAACTCTTGTGCATTCCACTGTGCCTTTGGTTTGAGTACATCATCTCTTCCATCTGCAGGAGTCATCATGGGTGGAGTGTAGCCATCTTCAACTGCTATCCATGCCCTGTCATGAATTTGGCATATGTACGACTCCATCTTGCCTTTTCCAAGAGGCATAATTCAACCCGGTGAGGAGTGGAGGTCTAGTGCTGGAAGCTCCCTCATTGCCACCGTTTCCACTCATTGTGTTTATGAATAAATGATATGAATGCAAGTATATGAATGGTCAACATATACACACAAAATGCAACACACACCAAAATGAGCAAGGACAACCCATTGTAAGTCTAGGAACCTGCTCTGATACCAATTGAAACAAATATTATGGTATGCTTAATATTATTCTAGAGGGGGGTGAATAGATTTTAAACAAATTTACCCAATTTTCGTTAAAGGTCAAGATCATGAAAATGCCCCAAGCTAGTAACAATAAAATCACAAGTGTAAATATGCGGAAATATAAACGACACTTGAGATATACGTGGAAACCCTCCAAATGGGAAAAACCACGGGCTGATGAGTGCGCCACACTAGAACCTCGAATCCACTAATGGCAAGGAATTACAACCTAATCCCGGTATAATCCACCACCACTACGTAATCCCGGTATAAATGAACCTTGTTAATCTTGCTTGTGCTTTAAGCTACATACTCCCGGAAGCAACACAAGTCTTACTTCTCAATGATGAGATAATGTGTCCTAAGTGAATATGTGATGATATTCAATGAACAAACAAGGCTAGGAAACCCTATATGCTTATCTAGGATAATGAGATGACAATTAATGCAATCCTAGATATCAAGTGCCAAATGACATGTTCAAATAGCTTAGCTAAACATAGATCAATCAATCCTATAAAGCTATCATAATACAACACTCAATCATGTCATCACAACAATCTCTAATTTGTATCTAGAAATATTCTAAGAGAATATAATTAATTAAAGAGATGGTTTAGCAAGCAAAAACACTTAACTTGTAAGAAGATAGTGAAGAGCTTACCAACCAAGATGTGATGAATCAACCCTATCAATAGATGCACTTTAGATGAACTTAGATGATGCAAGATGCAAGATGCAAGATGAAGATTTGATGCACATGGGAATGCTTTGAGTGATTAAAAATGAGTTCTTGGAAGTGTTTTTCCTTTGAAATGTGTTCTAAGGAAAAATATATGATATTTTGAACTCATACACGGCCTTAAGACAATGAGATTTATATATATATATATATATATATATATATATATATATATATATATATATATGATCCAAACAAAGTGATGTCGTTTTGGAAAAAACATTCCAGCTTCTTCATTGTGCGCTGGTGAGGTACGCTGATCGAGTAGCATACCACCAACTCACTACCTAAAAATTTTAATAGGCGCTGGTAGAGTGGAGCACTTCAGTGGCGCAACACAAGCACAAAACCATTAGAATGTTTGCTCTGGTAGGGTTGCGCTAGTCGAGTAGCGCACCACCAGCGCACGCCCATTTTTTACAAATTTGCACTGGTACAGTAGCACAACCCAGTGGCGCAACACTAGCGACAGTCCACTGTGAATGTTGCGCTGGTGAGGTGCCCTGGTCGAGTAGCGCACCACCAGCGCAATTCCTACTTCAACACTCAAACAACCATACAAGCAACAAGTACAAGAGTGATGAAAATGCATCATATTTTAATGCCTAGCATGAGATAAAACTTTCATAGCAAGATGTAAATAGGTCAACAAGAGTCATTTAAACTAAAATGCATACAAGAAAACACTCAACACATATGATCAAGAGTTATGCATGAATATGTGAGTGTGTGCAACTATCTCTTCCAAGTAAGTAAGCACAAGAATTTTACCTTTGGTGCTTCTTCTCTTAAGGTCTTGAGAGCCTAAGCTACCCTTACATGAACCCCAATAATGTGGTTGTTCATGAAATAAGCCAATCAACAAATGAGGACTTTTCAATGAGAGCTAACACTCTCGGTAAAGGTGATGCTCGAGGTGGAGTTTACCTTGTTAGGTACTGCTCCCGCTGAGGTTAGGAATGTGGGGAGCAGTATGTAGACTGGTTAAAAGGTCTACTTTTATCCTTCTGTACCGTTGTAGGCTTGGGTGCCTCATTCATTTGACGCTGGGCAATTCTCATGTCATCATGCTAGATCTTGACTCTGAGTTGCTTATCTATCTCTATTTGCTTAACGAATCTATCGTAAGCCTCTTAATAGTTCTCTGGTGAACATTCGGTGATAGACTAATATATCTACCCCTAAATTTCAGTGGAAGTTGGCTAGGGTCTCTTTCTTAGCGAAAACCCTCATCTAGATCACCATATTATGGAACCTCTCCATGTAAGACTTGAGCACTTCACCTTGCTCTTGGATCACATACTTCTAGTGGATCGAGTCTTTTAGTCTTGTCTTAATCCCTTGAACTGTGAGCAGAAATCACTAAACAGTTTAGTAAAGCTGTCCATGCTACCTGTGGGTAACTTTCTAAACCACGTCTTGGTATATTCAGTCAGTATGGTTGGGAACATCCTGCATATGGCTACACTGGTCGTATTCTGGATGTCTATCTGCTAGACATAGCTCTCTAGGTGGCTTAAGGGATCCTCAGTTCTAGAAAACTTGTCAGCCAACATTTTGAATTTCAGTAGGAGTTCAGCTTCTCTGATCCTCTAGTAGAATGAAGCATTCATCTTGCCTAAGGGGTCCTTTTAAATATCCTTATTCTTGCCTTTCTTCAACTCTTGGATCTCCTTCTACATCTAAGATGGCTGATCTCGCAAGCGTTTGTTTTCGATGTTCTTAGATTCAACCACGAAATCTTCGTTATCATATCCCTCTGACGAGATAGAGACCTTGCCCTAGTTATCCTCTTGAGGAGGATTTTCTCGGGCACTTTTTCTGCTACCACTCACATCTGATTATGGTTCTCTTCTAGTGGCCGCTGATTGTACGGGGTGGCTGGGTTTCCTTGATAAGACATCAACAACTGATTTCACCTGTCAAAGTTGGTAACTGGCTGGCCTACATGGATCCTGGGGCATGGGCTCTAACCGATCTCGAACTAAGGGCAAGGGCCCTAACCTGTCGCAGATCGATACCGTTGATGGTGGTCCCAACCTATTGAAAGTGGTCATCCTAGCTTCTGGTCTATTGGGATCCTCACGGGTACTAGGGTCTACCAGCTGAGAGGTAATACCTTTCGTAACCAACAAAAGATTGTCGCATTCTACAAAATCCGCGACCTGTTGCTCCAAAATGGCCTAGTCGATCACTAGGGGAACTAGAGCCTGAGCGATCCCAATCGATATTGGAGCAAGATTTTGGTGTTTCGATCTCTTACCTTTCCTTTGAGCCTTCCAGGTGGAAGCTGTAGATTGGTGCTAAGATGCTTCGGGTTGCCCCTAGGAAGATCAAAGCCACATGACGTATTTACACCAACAACTAAAAATCAAACACGTGATTCAAAAAAGAGGTGTGGAGTCTTCCCACGGACGGTGCCAAAAAATGTTTGCCAAAAATTAGGAATCTCAACAAACATCCTCAGGACCGTAACCTAGGTAGATCGCGGTTGTGGTAGGTACCTTCGGTACCTGTTTCACATGATAGAATGGATGAAATGCAAGAAAAAGATGCTAGTGAACTTAATGATGTTATTTTATTCAATAATTCAGAGTGTACAAGTGTTTGGAATAACTCTCAGTCCCTCTTTTCTCTCAAACTAATCGGAGGTGGCTAATTAGTACATGTCGATAAGTGGACACAATTAACAGTGGTGATGGCTAGGCTTAATGTTGATTGTAGAATAAGCAAAAGTTTTTAAGATTTTTTGGAGTCAATTTTTTTGTCCTCTTCTTTGCATTATTATCCCTGTATTTATACACAGAGTCACTAGGGTTTTTCCTTGGCGTACAAGCCGAAGATCAATGGTTTGATCTTCTTCCTCATTTAGCGGGATTTTCTACTTAATGTGGTTGACCCTGGAGAATCAGTTGGTGGAGGATATCCTGGAGAAAATCATGTTTGTTTCCTTTCCGGACTCTTTCATTATGGTTGCGCGTACGTGGAACTTGTTACAATTTGGAGAATAATTCTACTTTCATCTGTTTGTGGCGAGACACCTCAAAGTATAGTCCTAGCGACTTGGCACTCGTTCATCCCGATGGCAAGGTACCTCGAGGTGCTAGTCTGTTGAGAAGGTACCTTCAGGTGCCATTCTAACGATGTGGCGCTTGATTAACCTGATGGCGAGGTACCCCGAGGTGCTAACCTACTGGTGCAGTATCTGGAGGTAAAATTTTCACAACGTGGCCCATGATCAATCACGCTGGGGCTTTTTGATCATTTAGGAGCCTTAGGCATCTCCCATCCTACTCGACGGGGTAGCAGATCAGTGTCAGGGTACTAGGGTACCTACTGGGTGGTTCGTAAAGATGTAAGAGCTTCATCTTGCTTCTACAATGATGTCAGGGTACCTCAGTTGTGTGAGACTCGTTTCTTCGAGGTAACCATTGCGTCCAGTACCTACCTAGTGTATGAAGATGTCTCTTGCCAGCTGCTTGCTAGGTGGAAAATGTTCCTTTGACCCCTTACCAAAAATGGCTATTAACGAGAGTGTACTTCACGATTCTTTATTTGAGTAAGACTCTTTCTCAGTGTATTTGAGTTGTGGTTATTTTAGGCTGAGTATCTTCCATATGTTTCTGATCGACCAACAATTTAACCTGATCGGATTTCATTTACCCTAACCAAAGTATGACCCGATCGATTAGCTTAAACCGATCGACCTATCTTTACTAGATTGATTTAGTTACTTCGATCGGGTTACCTTTACTCGATCGCTTAGGTAAACCTGATTGAGTCTTGATATCATATACTAGTCAACTTGGGTTAGTTTCTTTTGGTTGACTTTTATCGACGTGGTAAATCTAATTACCATGTTTTCTGGTATTAATGTTAACCCATCTGTCCTTCAGATTTTTCTAATAACAATACCCCCTTAAATATTTGAACCCAACACTTCTCTTAACATTCAATGCAGATTTGCTCTGTGATATATTTAACTCTGTCTTCATTTTAGTCTTTTAGTTCATTAATGCTAGCTTTGTGTTAACATCTAAGAATTTATTTCTAACCACAACATTCGAGTTGTCCGGTCGTTGTAACAGGACGGTTGGATTTACGTTAGTCGATTTTCCTCTTTTTACGGTATCTGCCAAACCCTTAATGGGTGCGTGAGTAGCAGCTTCCGGATCGTGCACTAACCTCCACTCACACACATATCAATCCCAGATGTGGAATGATGTTAGGCTCTTTTATAAATTTTGAAAACCTTTCATTTTCCCTCTACCCCAAACTTTTTACGTAAAAAGCCATACCCTAGTTTATGTGCCTCTCTTTCTTTCCGTGAAGTTTCTTGATTCGGTCATTACGGAAATCTCAAATTGACAACAAGATTGACGCTTTCTTCTTTATCATCTTCAACTTAATAAGTTAGTTTTCATGGATCCTATCACTTGCCATCACTTTGTTGAGTTATTGTTTCGTGCTATTGAGATTGTTAATAAATAAAATGCCGAATGAATTGAGTATATATTAAGAAGTCACCCCTAAGCTTTTATTCCTCAAACTCAACCCATATCTTTCAGAGTCGATTATACTTCTGCACTTCTTGAGTTTCAGCCTTCTTATACTAACCCCTCTATTTCTTATAATGAACACTACCTAGAATGACAAGATCAATACGTACTGGCTAAGGTAGCAAGCCTGTTGCTAAAACTCTTCCCTGGATCGTCTTAAAGATCCCTTCTCAACTTATCAAGTTGGAAAATATTCTCAAAAATAACTGTACACATCTGTTGAGGTTCTTTACTGTACATCTATTAGCCTTAGATACCGAGGTAAACGCAGTTACCAATCGGGATATTGATGAATATGCCAAGAGGTTTGATACCCCTCGCTCAGTTAGCTATTTCTTGATAATAGCCAAGCCATTAGGAACCCTAATTCGGTCATTGTTGCTATATATGGGTCATGCTTACTTCTAAGGTAACCTTTGTTAGGTTTCAGATTTGTGTTGGCTTGATTCCATAACAAACTCACTTTATTTGTAATGATTAGTTGCTTAGGTGGTTCGTGGTTGATATGAACTTTAAATATTGAAAGCAACTTCTCATATGCTTACTTAGATGCTAAGGTATCAATATTCTTTCTCCTCTTACAAAGTGTAAGTGCACACACAAACATTGCATACATTTGTGTCCCTTCGTTGTTGTGCTAAATTGGTATAACAAATTCGCACACTTTTATTGTATGCATTAGCATTAGCTTTAAATTGACAATCATTGTAAATTGCATGTTCTAGGACTATATCTAGGAAATGGCATACTTGTGTGTTCATATATTAGTTTGTACATGTTTTTGTGATATCAGACTTGAATATGTTCTCATATTATTTCATATTGAGTTTAAGTCCATTCGGTTACTCATTCATTAGTTTTCGAGTTCCGAGTTTGAAGTTACAAAACTTTATGTGTCATTATCGTACATGGTTTTCGTACTTATATATCGAGTCAATTTCCATATCTTTTGTGAAATTTTTATACACGTCCATGTTTTTGAGAGAGTCACAATTTGTAATCCAAAAACGGATTTGAAATCGGAGTTTGAAGGCCGAAATACGATCAAAGAACGGGAGAGGAGTGCAAATGGGTGTTGGGGTTTTTGCCCTAATGCTTGTATTTTTGTAAATGATGATAAATTATAAATAAAAGAAGTAGTATTTTCATTCTAATTATATGTCTCATACTTTAATATCATATGTGCTTAACATCCAAGATTGCCGAATGTAATCTCAAACTGTGTATATGAGTGTCATATACAGAGGAATTTAGTTTGAGACATGCAATCTAAAGAGTCTGTAGAGAGGAAATAAAGTCGGGTACTTTTTTTGTAATTAATCTACAGTTGCGGCCCATTCCGTAATGTACAGTGATCTTATCCTGGACTACTCATATGGTGATATGAGAATGGAGGCACCTTATATGATGTGATCATATAGGATTAGGCCACGATATATATGAATATCTCACAATATCCGTTGCAATAGGAGATTCATATATATCGACAAATGGTGGTTGTATATGGGTGAGATCGATGTAGAATTCCTAATCAATATCTCTGTATCTTGGAATCACGTTTTGGTTTTTGGTTGGGAAGGTCTGTACACAATAGTGGAATCCACTCCTTACGAGAAGTAGACAGTAGTTCCGTTAAGAGTTGATTCGGAGCTTGAACAATACTAGCGCTTTTCTTCTTTCATAAAGGAAGTTAGGATTTATTGTTCAATAGAGAATCAATGGTATTTAATGGAAAAGATATAATTACTGGGGTATAACGAATTTTATGACTCAGCTCTAATTATAAATTACTTGTGGAAGATCATACCATATGTAATAGATATATCAATGGTTATTGATTTTTTTTGTTTATGTAAAAACATCTACAGTTACGAGAGTACAACCTCGAGTTTTTAGTGGAGTAACTCCGAGGTTAATAATCTTGAAAATTAATTAAAGAGTTTAATTAATTTTTTCTAAAGATTATTGGAGCCTAAGACCGCGGGTCCATTAGGTCCTCTTGTTATCTTGGAACGTTTATGGTAACAAGGGTCACAATTAATAAATTGAATAGTCCAATTCATTATGTTACGAAAGTAACAAGGATTTTATTCAGGCAATTAATTGAATAATGTGATTAATTAATTAATTAATTAATAATTAATTAAATTAAATAATGTGATTATTTAATTGAATTAATTATTATTAATTATTAATTAAATTAATTTTTTGATGTAGGTCAAGGGTTCGTACCAAGACCAAAACAAAGATATAAAATAATATTGATTATTTAATCTTTAACAGGTCATAGGTTCGAGTCACAGTGACAACACTGAAGTAAATAGGATTTAGAATCCTATTTAATCTAGGTCACTTGTAACCCTATCATGATATAAGATATCAAGATATTTTATTTTTATTATTTGATTTTAAAAACAAGATAATCTTATCATTTTAAATATTAGGGTAATGTTTCTTAATACAACTCTTATTAGTTAAATTAATAAAAGAGAGTCGTTTAGATATACAAAGAAGAAAGAAAAAGGGTGGTAGTGCAACCAACTAGAAAAATAAAAGAAAAAAAAAAGTTTTTTGTTTCTTGTCTTTGACATAAGGTGGCCGAACCTCTCATACACAAGGCAAGTGTTGTTTTGTGTATCTTCTTCTACCTCCATTCCACCTCTTGAAGCCCGTGACGCGACCACATCCAGTTGCCGAAACCTGGGAGATAGTGAGGAAGATCCAGTGGTACAAATCGAAAAGTTATATCAAGAAGTGAAAGAAAGATGGAGTTAGCCTGTAGGTATGATTTCGAATCTTACCTGTAATTTATTCTTATATATCGTATATGGTTATTAATTCGCTTAAAATATTTTTTTAAAAAGTTTTGAAAATTTCTTCCGCTGCACGACTCTAGAGCTTACAATGGGAACAATGGAGAAGTGGGATGGCAAATATGCCAAAACCACCGCTCTTCCGTGGAGGTGCGTGAGCCCCATGGGAAGAACTTCCATCTACTCCCGTGAGGCCCATGCACCTCTACGGGGTTTTGATGATGAGAGTTGTTGTTGGCCATCGAAATTGGCTTCTTCTCCACGCCATTTCCCTATATATATATTTAAAATGTTTGAAATTTTGAATAACATTCAATTTCGTTTTTGTGAAATCTCTCTCAAATAAACTCCGTTATTGGTCTTCGAGAGTATAACAAGTCCTAAGCTTTTTAAAAGTGAAATGGTGACCGTATCTTTTGTTTTGATCTTATCTTTAACATGTGTTCATCATTTTGTAAGTGAATCATCTTCTCTACATTTTTCTTAAGATCAACTTGATTGAATCTCTTTATTTGATTGTGAAATTTATTTATACTGATTTTGATTCCATTTTGAGGCTTGTTTGAGAAAGATTTTGAAATTAGCTTGTGTATTTTTGATTGAATATTATTTTAGCTAATTTTGATGAACATGAACTTGAATCTGAAATACTTTGTGTTTTTGTTCTTGATTGTTGATTTCTAGATTTTAGTCACATATTCTAGAGCAAGAATATTCTTGATTGAGACTTCTATTCTTCAAATACAGTTCTTATATGAGTGAATATGATGAATATTTCAAGTGTTAACTTGATCACTCGATTTCAAAGCTAGATTTGAGCTTTTTGTTGACAACTTATTATTCTAGCTTTGATTGACATGTTTAGGTTTTTAGATATTTTTGTGAATGATTTTGAATTCCTAATCTAGATTTCTTATCACATGTTCATCAGAATTAGTTATATTTTTTTGTGAGCTTGATTTATGTCATACTAATTCTTCACTGAGTGTGTTTGATCAATATACTCTATTTGTTTGTGTTTTACATTATAATTGCATATTTGTACAACACTAAGATAATTTTCCTTGCAAATGGTAGAAGTCTCGTGTTGAGATGTGAAGCTTAATTTGAGCAAGAAGTCTTGACTAGGATTGTGAAGATTAGGTTAGTTGAGCAAGGAGTCTTAACTAAGATTGTGAAGATGCGGTTAGTTAAGCAAGGAAGCTTTATAGAGGCATGTGAAGTGTCTTAGATAGAAAGTAGGCAAGTCTCTCATTAGTTAGGATAGAGTGAGACATTCCAAGAGGGTGGCTCAAGTGATTTGATTGCTTGTGGTTGTACATTCTACAATCTGTTGAAAGTTTGTTTGGCGGTGGTTGTGGAATCAACCCGTGGAAGTTTCCTCATTTTGAAGTTTTACCAAGTTAAAAAAACTCATGTGTTGATTTCCTTGTTTTAACTTTCCACTTACTTTGACTTGTGTTGCTTCAATACTTGCTGGAATGATATCTTAATTGTCTTGTTCAAACAATTTACTTTTAGGAGTTCTTAAGTGTGTAAAATCTTTTGTGAGAAAAAGAAGTGGAAGAATTTTAGTATATACCTATTCACCCCTCCCCACCTATAGGTATATTGAACACTATAAGTGGTAAGGGAATTTCAACCTAGTCTATCCAGAATTGTATTGCCAGGTTATTGGTAGAGGCTAGAATTACATTGCTCAACTGATCCCTAATTCTTGCAGGATACTGATCGGGTTGTGGCACTTATTAAAAAAGATCGTTTCAAAGAACCAGCCGACCACCCAAGAGATCCACCATTTCTATACCTTCGGCCGATCAAATGATGGAGGTACCTTCCATCTTCAATCCAACTTTGTGAACCACTGGATTCCTAAAGGGTTTAAATAAAAGAGTCATCCTCGTTTCACAAAGATAACAAAGGCTTCATTTAGGAGTTTTTTTTTTGTCGAACAAGTTTTGGAAGAACAACTGGTTCTTCGTCTAGAGCGATTAGGGTGAGGTAGTACTCATCGACGATCATCAAGATCTGACCATGAATAGTGTCCTGAGTCAATTTTTTATCCCAAACATCTGGTCCAAGTCTCCCCCTGTTCTAATCTTAAAGGAAACTGATCGCGTGGTTCTTGTTGCAATTCAATACTAAGAAAACATGGATTACCGCTAGTTGTTAGTGGAGAAGGATTTGATTAAGTTAGGATGTTTCCCAACGATTTCGTTAAACCGTAAACGTTGTAAGCCCATATCTCTCTTGACCTGTTTTGTGCCTATTTATATCTTTATTATTCTAATCATTATTTGGGATTGTTCCCAGTATTTGACAATGACATAGTGACTGATGAGCAAACAAAGAAAGCTAAGGGCATGGATTGAGCCAACAAAAGAGAAGCAGATGAGTAGATAGCTTAAGTGATGGATACTCCCTCGGAACACGATATTGTGGAACACACCTATGTCCCCGATCCTAGTGTTTATTTAGCACTCAAGCGAAAGTGGAGGAAGTCTATATGTTGTCGGGATTATGTGCGGTAGTAAGAGTATAATAATGTATTTGACAATCTTTTCATATTAATAAAGTAATTTCTAGTTTAACAAATCTTATAGCATTTATAGTTTAATTATTATAATTGTCAAAAGTAAATAATCCTATGGTCAAAAGACAATGAGAAAACAAGAATTGTTCATACATCTATATATGTATGAGGTAGACACAATTCTTTAATAAGTTTTGAATAATATTCACAACTTAAGATAAAGGTTGGTCACTTTTATCTTATCAAAGTTGTAGATTCTGTTGCTAGCCTTTGAGTGGGGTCAAATGTGTTATGATGAATCTAAAATCATCAAAGTGTGGTGTCTTTGGGCAAAAGAATCTAGTGCACTAGGTGCATTGAATTGGATCACGGTGAAATACTTTATCTAAAACCGTCAATGGATAAAAGTTTTCACTTGAAGACAATCGGAGAGTCTATCTCAAATCCTGGGATAAATGATGGACTTATGGTTGCAAGTGTTATCATTTAAGCTATCAATGAGTACGATTATATAGCATAGTCTATCCTCGATAGTTTGGTGGTATTCATTTGTTAATTGACAGAGGACTTCATTTATGGATATGGACATTGTGGCTCCATTTATTAAATGAGCGTAGAATATCATCATATGGATGTTTTGAGGTATTGGATATTAAATCTTAATGTTAAGTTTTAATAGTGTCTATTGAAATATGGCTTCTGGACAGTCAAAATATCCAAGTTCAAAATATGGTTATGAGTAAATATGGTAACTTGGAGAGCTATAGGCGGTCTATGAGCTCTTGGCGATTACTGATATTCTTCATGGGGATACACTTTCTCCGTTAAGATTGACTAGGGTATGAATGAGCAATATTAACTTATTCTATCTTTATTTAAAAGCTCAATTTTAGTTCTTTAGTGGAATGAACTAAAATTAATAGATCAGACCAAAGCGAATCATTTGTTGATTGTGATTGGGTTATGTCTACTGGAGCTTTAATTTAGATAGTCCGTCAAGATCTCCAATCCACGCGAACTTGCATGGATCACTTGATATATTCTACCGGACCAATTTATGGCTCCATCTAGAATTGTATTAAGACTTGTGGACTTGTTTATTTTAGTAAGAATGAGTCTAGTTCACATGTGGACTTTTTATAAAGTCCAAAGGATTTAATAAAATAAAAAAACATATTTGGCCCATGCATAGGTGTTGGGCGGCAAGGCTATATAAAATAGCTTATTATATTATTTTTATTTTATTATTTCATAAAATGGAAATTAATTAATTTGGTAATTAATTAATTATTTAATTAAAAGTAAAAAAAAAAATCCTAATAGCAGAAGGTCTCCTATTATTATACTATTTGGTAGCATAATTAATAATTAATATTATATTTGATAAGTAGATAAATAAAATGAATTATTTATCTAGTCAAATTAGGAAATCTTTAATATGGTCACAAATACACTATTTGAGTTGGATTAAGAGTCTTGGTGTAGGAAAGAATTCTTTTTGTAAAAGGATTCTTGTTAACTAAGTAAATCCACATAGGAATAGGATTCTTGTTAACTAAGTAAATCCACCTAAGAATAGGATTCTTGCCTACCAAGTAAATCCTCTTTAGGAGAGGATTTGTGAACCTATAAATATAGGTTGTAAATTTCGGCCAAGGCATAAGAATTCCTTACTCTAGAACTCGGCCAAGGCATAGGTGGAGACTTGTGTAGACTTAAAAGAAGTTTTTTTTTTATTTTTGCTTTTATAGTTATAAAAAAAAACTTCAGTTATAAGAAAAAACTTCATCCAACTATAGTGCGTAGAATTCTGCCAAGGAGAAGAGAAAAGGGGAAAGTTTTGTTTTCGATAGTAAACTAGTATCCTTAACATCATAAGGGTTTTGAGTACAAAATCGAATCAGGTTCACACAAGTTTCAATCAAATAGATTGATAATTCACAAGTGACCGATGGTTCTCGGATTTTCTCTTGGAGGATTATTGTGACTAACAAAGAAGAAGATTTTGTTTGTTTCCATCCTCAGATATACAATTAAAAGAAAGGGATCCCACACTCCTAGGTGATTCACGTTCATGATTGGATTAGAAGATCTTACGGATTCAATTTGGTGCTAGTTCAATCGTCATGAGAAAAAGGTACGATACTTTTAAGATACATCAATTAATCTAGGGTTAAGGCTCTTTCTATTAAAAGGGAATTTTTTTAAAATATACCAAATCCTAATTTCACGCTTCTGTTGTGTGATTTTCCCTACAATTGGTATCAGAGCCATGTTGTACCCTTGATTAATTGATGTATATATACATGAATCTTTTTCTTTTTATTGTATATATACTTGTTTTAGAAAGAGATGACACTCTAGGTATTCACATATATATTTACATTGGAATGTATGGATATATATATATATATATATATATATATATATATATATATATATATGTGTGTGTGTGTGTGTGTGTGTGTCTGTGTGTGTGTGTGTTTTATATGTGAATTGTTATTGCTCAATTTTGATCCTAAAATTTCAATGTATGTTGTTTTGGGATTGTAACAAGAAGGGTGACTAATCATCGCCATAATTGTTGTGGCATGGGCTGCGCATGGCAGCCCTTTATGGGGTTGTGGCATGTGCATGCCCATGGGAGAGAGCCAAGGGTGCGCACGCCCATGGGAGGCAGTCGAGGGAGTCCAAACGACAAAGGTCTCGTGAAGACTTGTTCGCCAAGGAAGGAGTTTTTTGTATTCCAAGACATATGTAATTTACTTGCTTTTCTAGGATGGACCAAAATTGTAGCTATTTATATTTTTATAAGTATTGCAATGTTTGTCATTGTTTGATAACATGTTATATAGAATAGGAGTGCCACTCATATATCACTTTTGGTATGAACATGAATTGAATGGTTTAGGTATCTAATTGGCATCTAGATAAATTGGTAAATAATTCTTTGGAACTCGATCATACGTCTTAAATAATTGAGTGGGAGAAGGTGTTTTGGAACACCAACGGCCTCCAAGTTTAGTTGAGATTTATGTTTCATGTAATAACCTCCCAAGATTTATTCATGAATGGAATTTAGCAAGATACTTCCTTATAAGGATTGACTAGATAATTAACCCAAACGATATCTACTCCCAAAGGAGGGATATTCGTGAGGAATTATATTGAAGGTCGATAACTTGGTAACACACTCAATTTGATTTTATTAATATCCTCCCGAGAGTTATTGTTAATAAAATTGCAAGGCTTAAATTGAAAACGTTGGTTGTTATACTAACAATTAGGTACGCCCTAGTCAAACTAGTAAATGGTGTGAACTCCCAAAAGAGGTGTGACATTAATGGGAGTTGGATCACCGTTGAATTTTACGATTAAATTATTTTATATAATTCAAGATAAATATTCGAAAGTGCTTTATCATGATTGTTTACTTATATCATTTTTGTTATTAAAAAAAATCATTACCCCATCCCTAATCAAACATCATAAAAGATAATACTTAAACTGATGATAATTATGTCAAATGAAAAAGGAAAATTGGGTTGTTGTTGCAAGTTGAAAAACCATAAGTTCGTTCTATCTATTCCTAAAACACATACTCTTATTAATAAATCTAATGAGGAGCAAAGAGACAAGTATCAATGATGTCTCTAGAAGAGATGTTTGCTATGAACTCTAGGACGACTAAGAGAGAGGCAGTGATTGCCTTCATGAATCTTAGGATGAAACCTGGACAGACTGTGAAAGATCACATGATAAAAGTCATAGTAAATCTCAACATTGCTGAACTGAATGGCGTTGAGATGGATGGTGAGATGAAAATTGCCCAAGTCATCCAACCCACTAAGCATGCTCCTACTTATCGCCCTGCCAAGTGCCCTAGTAAGGCTCATATGAACTTCACAGTGAATTGTTTGTTAGGTTTTAGATTTGTATTGACTTGATTCCTTAATAAAACTCTCTTTCTTTGTATTGCTTAGTTTCTTAGGTGGTTCGTGATGGATTTGGGCTTAAAATAAAAAAGCAATTTTGCATGCAAAGTTCGTCTTCAAGAGGATTGGTGCTTACTTGGATGCTAAGGTAACAAGATTCTTCTTCCTTTTTTAAGGCATAGGCACACACCCATTGCTTCCATATGTGTCCCTACATCATTGTGCTCATTTTGTATAACACATCCACACATTTGATTTAGAATGCTCATGCATTGGTGTGAAATTGACAAGTTTAAAAAAATGCATGTTTGTGGACTATGTCTTTAAAATAAGCATTCATATGTGATATGTATTTGTATGTTTATACATTTGTATAACATGGACCATTGGACTTGAATTAGGTCTTATATTGTTCCTTATTGATTTCTTATCATTTTGGTTACTCATACATTTGATTTCAAGTTTCGAGTCAAGAATTACAAAACTTTCCGGTTATGTTGCATGTATTGTCTTCATCTTCGTATACCGAGTCAAATATTTATTTTCTAGGCAGAGTTTCATAGATTTCCATGTGCATGTTAGAGTCCCAATTCGTAATCCAAAAACAGATTCAAATTCAGAGTTCGGAAGCCGGAGAACGGTAGAAGAAAGCATAGGGAGCGAAAAGGAGAAGTGGGGATGGCTGAAGCCATCAAGCCACACCTCCCCGAGATGGCACATGGCCATCTCAGGAGGGACAGCCCTCTGCCCAGAGATGTCCACGCACCATCTTGGGGTGGTTATGCCATTTTCTTTGCCTTTTAATTAGTTTCCCTCTATTTTTTCTCGAAGGTTCAAGAGTTGAGGTTGTTGAAGTTGAAGAACACTTGTGTGCAAAAAATTCTCTCAACTTTTAATTTTTTGTTTTTGTGATATCTTCTTCAATTCTACTCTGATTTACATGAATCAAAAACCGAAATTGAGTGTCTCAAGAAAATATACAAAATCCAATCATTTTCAGAACCAAAGGAATTATTGAATTTTCACATTGATCAGATTTCTACTAGAGATTTCATCTTTTGGTAGTAAATCATCTTCTTCTTGGTTTTCTTCCTTGATCCTCTCAATGATTTTTCTTATTTGATTAAGAAGAATGAATAGAATGATTTTGATTTTATTTTTTGGTTTGTTTAATTGATTTTCAAGTTTAGCTTGTGCTGTGTTCATTTGAGAATTTTTAAGCTAAACTTGATTAACATGAACTTGTTTCTGGAAATGCTTTTGTATTCTAATGATTGATTACTAGTTTCTAGATTTGATTTAATGCTCTAAGAACTAGATCATATTCAACTGATATTTCCATTTCTCCTAACCAATTCTTAGTTGATAACATGCTTAGGTTTCTAGATATATTTGTGATTGATCTTTGAGAGTCTTATATAGTTATCTTGTTGCATGTTCACAGAGTCTTGTTTGATCAACATTCCCAGTTTGCTTTTGATTGCATCATGATTGCATGTGTGCACATCACTTAGATGATTGCCTTGCAAGAGGTTAAAGTCTCTTGTTAGAGTGGGTGAAGCTTTTATTTGAGCAAGGAGTCTTGGCTTGGACACGTGGTTTGGATAGCCAAGCAAGGAGACTTGTCTAGGATCGATAGATCTGGATAGGCAAGCAATGAATCTTTCTAGAGGGATGGGAGCCTTGGATAGAAAGTTTCTTCCTAGAGGTGTGTTTGTCACATCTTGGATAGGAAGTAGGCAAGTAATTCACTATGCCTTAGGGTAGAGTAGGAGTTACAGTTTGGAGTGCATTTCATGTGTTGATTGCTTGAGTGTGTAACTCTTATTGGTCATAGTAGATTACAGTTTGTCGCTGGTTGTGGTATCAACCCGTGGATGTTTCTTCTTCGGAGGTTTTACTACCGAAATATCTTTTGTTGATTCTTAGAATTTTAATTCCTTTGCTTAGTTGATTTGGATTGCTTTAACATTTTCTATATTGTCATTCAAATCATATTGTTAAAGTGATCATATTGAAAATTGCTCTATGTATGAATTAAAATTGCTTGTGTTTTAAAGGAGTTTAAATTTTGAGCCTATACCTATTAACCAACCACCCCCCTCCCCACCCCCCCCCCCCCCCCCCCCCCCCTCCCCCCACCCGCACCCCCTCTAGGTATTTTTGCACTATAAAGACAAGGGAATTTTCAATTAGTAGTCTTATTTTTGTGATTAATCATGATTAAGGAATTATATTCCTATATGGATTCTTTTGTTAAAGGTGAGCCTATTGACTTGGAAGATCAAAAGATAAAGGATCTTATTCAAGAAAATGAAATAATCTCCAAAATCAATAGGTTTCTTAACAAGAAGTTAGAAAATCATGAACTTTGCTAGAAAGATATTAATTATTTTAAAAGCAAAATTCTTAATCTTGAGAAAAACTTGAATGATAGTAATGATAGATTAAGAATTTTGAAACAAGAGATTGATTAAAGAGATGATTCTCTTGATTATGCTAAGAAACTTGAAAATGAACTTAGAGTCAAAATTAGCAAGCATGAAAGTGAAGAGAAAATCCTTAGTGACAAGCTTGATGAATTCAATAAGATGATGAGTAAAATGTCATATAGTGATAATAAAGTAGAAAATCTCATCAAGAGTGGTAAACATCCTAGTGATAAAAGAGGTTAAGGTTATATGAATGGAAAGATTACATCTTCTTCTAACAAACGTACTTTTGTCAAAGCTAGTGGTAAAGTTTGTATAGGTACACTCTATAACGGTAAAGCCATGAATGTTATCGGATGTGCTTCAACATCAACAATGGAGGTTAAGGAAAAGACTCAACAAGGCCAAAGACAAAGTGAAACTTCATGAGATGCAAAAGGCAAGGCATCATGTGTTGCACACCAAAGAGGTAAAATGGTAAGAGAGCAAAATGAGTTGAATGCTCAAGCAAATGGTAAATCTCTCAAATTCATACCTATTTATCATTATTGCAATGTGGTTGGGCATACAAGACCTAGATGTTTTGCTTATATTCGTAAGTGTAAACTTGAAAATGATTTGCATGATAAGTCTTTGTTGAAGGTCCTAGACAATCATCAATGTATGAAGTAAGGCCTAGATCTAAAAAGACCTTTGTGAAGCGTGTTGAGAATAAAGTTATTGATGATTTGCTTGTGAAACATTGTGTTGTATCTCGCACTACTATGCATAAAAAGGTTGTTGATGCTTTATTTGACTTGTTTGAAAAAGTGACTAATAAAGTCAATGTGCTTGTTAATGAGTCAAAGCATGTTGTTAAGAATAGTAAGAAGCATGGTGTCAAGAAAATATGGGTTAGAAAAGACTCATCTCAATGTTTGGTCTCACCATATGCACTTAAAGCCAATAGTATAAACAAAGGCAAGGTATCTTCTCAAACTCCCACTAGTATTTCTTCTCATCCTAAAGGTGTTATCTCTATATTTATTCCTATTTGTCATTTTTAGAATACCTTTGAGCCAAAATGATATAAGTATATTATGTATTGCAAAATAGGAGATGCATGTAGAGATATGGAGGTTAACCTTAAATTGAAACATGCTAGGGTGTTAGAAGTTGATAAGAATGATGTTGTTTCAATGCATGTTAAAAAGAATTGGGTGAAGAAGAATGTTAATCATGTGAAACTTGACAAAGCATGCATTACTAGCAATGTTGGGAAGATGTGTATCAATGATTTCTGTGTTAATGCACCCAAGACTAAATTTGTCAAGGATGAGTGCTCTTACATTTAGTGTAAGATGAACATGTGAGTTAGCTTTAAGATTAGTGTCAAGTTGTTAAGAAATTAGGCTAGCAAGCTTTGTTTCTCTTTACCTTGACATGAACTTAGCTATCTCACAAATTCACTATGATAGTCAAAATTTGTTGATTAACTTTAGAGAAGTTGTATTCTTGAAGTCTATATGTGATGAATTTTGTTAAAACTGTTAGAGAAAGTCATTTTTATATGGGTTTGAGTTCAAGTGTTTAGTCTTTGTTCTCTTGGAAAGACACACCAATAATGTGTTGCGATGAGGACAAACAAGCCAAGATAGCTCATAAAAAGAGCAAAGACTTTGCATTTGATGAAAAAGCTTGCTAAGGTATTTCTATATCTTAATGCTTGCTTTCTAGCTTTTCATCTTTCGACTTTATGTTTGCGTTGCATCATGTAGCATGTCATATTAGAGAACTAATATATCATTCATATGGTTTTTGTTGACATTTGCTCTCGAAAGATCTTTTAGTGATGTGTTCACAATGATCATATTCAAGATGCTCGAAATGCTTGTTTGGTTGTTGAGTGACAATTTTTTTTTAAATATATATATGAGCTTCATATTCTTTGAAAATTACTCTCTTGAGAAGTAATGATCTTGAGTAAATCACTTTATATTGCGCTTAGATCATGTGCTTGTAAGCCATAAAACTTGGTTTTCAAAAATGCACTTTTGACCTAAGCAATACATCTTGAAGTCTTTTGACTAGTACATTTAAGATGACCTATGGTTAGTATCCATTTTGCTTCGGAAACTACATAGAACTCAATGAGTACCTTCATGGAAAGGGCTACACATAGTGGTTGTGAAGCCGCCCAATGTAGGAAAGGTCTACACCATTATGATGAGTGAAAGCCGTCATGAAGTGTATATGTTTATGTTATAAAAAAATCAAAGAAGAGTTGAAAAGAATCAATAAAAAAAATCTTTGATTCAAAGCCTATAAAGAAAAGTAAGAAGGCTTAAAGAAGTATAGATGAAAATTAAAAAGTGCTCGGGTTGAAAAATAGAAATGGGTTGACAAGCCACATGCACACACACGCTCATATGTTGAATTCTATTATCTTAAAAGCAAAATTTCGGATGATAATCGGTTTAACCTTTTATGGAAAGGCTTAAGATGAATAGATGTGGATATGATTTGCATGTTGATTCTCAAATTACTCCTCTACATATATTTGAAACAAAATTCACACACACTTTGTTTACAAGTATTGGATCTTTTAGCAATTTTAGATGAATAATGATAGAGATTAAAAATCTTGATGTATCTCTCATAGTTTATGGAGCTTATTTCGTTGGATTTCTTTAAAATTGCTTGAGTATGTGATTGTGTGAATTTCATTGTGAACATTATCTATCTTGATCTTAGAAAGAGCATTTATGAAGGGGAAACATAGTATGCTAGACTTTGTTCTCTTTCATGATATGTTCACATGTTTCAAGTTGATAAATGTTGGCATATTGTTGGCTTGTAATGGTGAATCTTGAAGATGCAATTTATATTCCTTGTTATGCTTGATAATTCTTTATAATATTATATGCCTTTGTATTTTTTATCACAATAATGATCACAATAATGCATGAAACTTTTTTGTAATAATTGTATGATTGTTAATACAATTATAGAACTTGGTAGAAATGACCAATGTGTTTAAGAGTAAATTTTATGTCTATGTGATTCATCATACCTTGATGAGTTTGTTGTGTTGTATAGATTTAAGTAACCTTTGCTAGGTTAACATAGAGAACAAACAAGAATCAAGGGAGAAGATAAAAGAGCTAAACATAAAGATGGTTGAACAAGATGTAAAGATCAAGAACTTGGAAGAAAGCATTTCTCCAAGCAAAGCGTTCACCTCCAAAACTTTTTGTGAGATCAACAAATCATTCAACATTCTTTGGTAGCACAGGTGGCTAGAAAAGCTTAATTGTGATCTCAAGGTAGCATTTATTTTTTCCTTTTGACTTCATTTTATATATATATATAAAAAAAAGAAATATGATATTGTTTTAGCCTATCTTTTTGTGTATTTGTCCAAGTATTGAACTTCATATGGTATGTAATATTTTGGATGAGATATCTTTGATGGATATGCATGTATTTAGAGGGAGCATACCTGTATCCATTTAAACTTAATTGCCATATTCTTGCCAAGTATATTGTCATATTTTCTCTTGACTATATTCCTGTGCATCAAATTTATTTTAGGTGATATCAAGAGAAGCTAGAAGCATTCCACACTCACACGTATTTTGCTTCATGTGTAAGCTAGAAGCATTCCGCACACACATATTTTGCTTAATGTGTTTGATTCATTAGCAATGAGAGATTAATTTTGAGAGATTAATGAAAAATCTATGATTCTCTCTTTGATTTTGAACAAGTAATGGTATAATTTCTCTTATTGCTTGATATGTGTGATTTTGTGATTCCCTTGTGAACAAGTCTGCTAGTAGATCAATGTGTGCGGCATATGTTAAGGGGAAGCTTAGTTTGTTTAACTTAGGTATCTATATGGCTTGTTTGCTTAATAATGTTTCTCATACTTCCCTTGTCTATTCCTTGACAAAACTGGGGAGAAAATGTGATGAAGAAAATGTGTACCTCACCATGTAATCATGTATTTTTGTCTAAGGAGGAGAATTCTTGTCTTAAGAGGGAGTATTGTCTTAAGGGGAGAAATATTTTCCTTATATGAGATAAGGGAGTCTTGTATATATTTGTGTATTCTATATTTTTGTGATGTTTATCTCACCCACAATCTTTTTTGTAGGAGATTTCTCATTTGTTTGGTTGTGTTTGTCTCACAGATGATTTGATGGTTAAAAGAAGAGGTTCTTAAAGACTTATGAATACTTGAAGACATTCTAGTTTTGGTATCTCTTGTAATGTGAGGATGTGAGAACGCAATCAACCATAAGTGATCATTGTATGGTGAGTTTGAAGTTTTGTCATGGAAAAGCCAAATGGAGAGATTATTAGGTTTTAGATTTTTATTGTCTTGATTCCATGACAAAACTCTCTTTCTTTGTATTACTTAGTTGCTTAGGTGGTTCGTGATGGATTTGGGCTTCAAAGAAGAAAAGCAATTTCGTATGCAATGTTCATCTTTAAGAGGATTGGTGCTTACTTGGATGCTAAGGTAACAAGATTCTTCTTCCTTTTGTAAGGCGTAGGCACACACACACATTGCATCCATATATGTCCCTGCATCGTTGTGCTCATTTTGTATAACACATTCACACACTTGATTTAGAATGCTCATGCATTGGAGTGAAATTGACAGGTTTAGAAAAATGCATGTTTGTGTACTATGTCTTTGAAATAAGCATTCTTGTGTGATGTGTTTGTATTTTTATATGTTTATATGTTTATATGTTTATATAACATGGACCATTGGACTTGAATTAGGTTTTATATTGTTCCATATTGAGTTCCGATCATTTTGGTTACTCATACATTTGATTTCAAATTTCAAGTCAAGAGTTACGAATTTTTTTGGTTATGATGCATGCATTATCTTCGTATTCGTATTTCGAGTAAAAATTTTATTTTCTTGGCAGTTTTTCATAGATAACCATGTGCGTTAGAGAGACTTGATTAGTAATCCGAAACAGATTCGAATTTGGAGTTCGAAGGCCAGAGAACCATTGAAGAAAGCGTAGGGAGCGAAAAGGGGAAGTGGCGATGGCCGAAGCCATCAAGCCACACCTCCCCGAGATGGCACGTTGCCATCTCGGGAGGGACAACCCTCTGCCCTTGAGATGTCCATGCACCATCTCGGGGTGTTTATGCCCTTTCCTTTGCCTTTTAATTGGTTTCCCTCTCTTTCTCTCAAAGGTTCAAGAGTTGAGGTTGTTGAAGTGGAAGAACACTTGTGTGCCGAAATATTTCTCTCAACTTTTGATTTTTTGTTTTTACGATATCTTCTTCAATTCTACTCCGATTTACTTGATTCTCAAACCGAAATTGAGTGTCATGAGAAGATCTACAAACCCTAAGCATTTTCAAAACCAAAGGATGTCTTGAATTTTCACAATGATTAGATTTCTACTCGAGATTTCATCTTTTGGTAGTAAATCTTCTTCTTCTTAGTTTTCTTCTTTGATCCTCTTAATTATTGTTCTTATTTGATTAAGAAGAATGACTATAATGATTTTGATTTCATTTTTTGGTTCGTTTAATTGATTTTCAAGTTTAGATTGTGTTGTGTTCATTTGAGAATTTTTGAGCTAAACTTGATTAACATGAACTTGTTTCTAGAAATACTTTTGTAATCTTGTGATCGATTGCTAGTTTCTAGATTTGATTTCATGTTCTAAGAACTAGATCATATTCATTTGATATTTCCATTACTCCTAACTAGTTCTTAGTTGATAACATGCGTATGTTTCTAGATATATTTTTGATTGATCATTAAGAGTCTTATCTAGTTATCTTGTTGCATTTTCATAGAGTTTTGTTAGATAAACATTCTCTACTTGCTTGTGATTGCATCATGATTGCATGTGTGCACATCACTTAGATGATTGCCTTGCAAAAGTTTGAAGCCTCTTGTTAGAGTGAGTGAAGCTTTAACTTGAGCAAGAAGTCTTGAATAGGACACGTGGTCCGGATAGCCAAGCAAGGAGACTTGTCTAGGATCGGTGGATCTGGATAGGCAAGCAATGAATCTTCCTAGAGGCAAAGGTGCCTTGGATAGGAAATTGCTTCCTAGAGGTGTGTTTGTCACATATTGGATCCGAAGTAGGCAAGTAATTCACTAGCCCCGAAGTTAGAGTATGAGTTATAGCTTGAAGAGCATTTCACGTGTTGGTTGCTTGAGAATGTAACTCTTATTCGACATAGTGGATTGCAGTTTGTCGGTGGTTATGGTATCAACCCGTAGATATTTCCTCTTCGAAGGTTTTTACCACGTAAATATCTTGTGTTGATTCTTAGCATTTTAATTCCTTTGCTTAATTGATTTGGATTGCTTTAACATTTGCTATATTGTCATTCATGTCATATTGTTAAAGTGATCATATTGAAAATGCTCTAAGTGTGAATTAAAATTGCTTAGGCTTAAAGGAGTTAAAAATTTGAGCCTATACCTATTCACCCCTCTCTAGATATATTTTCACTATAAAGACTAGAGAATTTTCATTGTTCAAGCTTCCAAAAGGGCTGGTTACAGAGATTCATCGGTTTGGCGCAAGGTTTTGGTGGGGGGAGATAAATAAAGGCAGCAAAAGGCATTGGTGCAGTTGGTCTCAGTTATCTTTGCCAAAAAATATTAGGGGTCTGGGTTTTAGAGATTTAATCATCTTTAACAGAACTTTATTGGCAAAACAGTTTTGGCAGCTTTTTAAGTATCCAAATTCCTTAGCTGCGAGAGAGTTAAAAGGATGTTAGTTTCACAAAACCCCTTTTCTAGAGGCGGAGTCTAAAGCTTCTAGCTTGTTCCTATCGCAGAGTTGTTATTAGAGATGGGTTTAATGTGGAAGGTGGGTGATGGTTCTAAGATTGTGGTTTATAAGGATAGGTGGGTTTCGAAGCAAACTTCATTCAAAGTTCTGTCTCCGATGGTGCTTGGAGAGAATACTATTGTTAATCAGTTGATTAATTCTAACGGAGGATAGAATGTGAGTTTGATTAAGGCAGGCTTTATGAAGGAGAATTCACAGGTTATTCTTAGTTCTCCAGTGGGGATTTCGAGGGCAGAGGATCCACTTATTTGGTATTATGATCAACATGGAATTTACTAGATTAAGAGTGGATATCGGGTTAGGCATGGTTGAATGGGTCTCCTAGCTCTTCGGATTTGAGTGGCATAGAGGCTTGGTGGAAGTTTTCGTTGAGGATTGCCATTCCTTTGAAGGAAAAAAATGTTTATTTGGCGAGCTTGCTTTGATTAGATTCCAGCAAAAGGTAATCTAGTTGGTCATGGAATTCCAATGGTGGCTGGATGCCCTCTATGTAATCTAGCGAGGAGATTTCACTGGCTGTAAGTCATCGGTGACTGTGTTTCCCTCTTCCTCGACCATGACTTAGACCTCAGTGAAATATCCGACATCGATGACCCTTCCACGCTCAGAAAATACCCTCTCTAGAATTGTGACGGGATTGCGGCATCGTTGCCATGAAGATGCAATACGTCCGATTGTTTGGTGATTGAGATGGATATTGGTATGGATGTGGGGATTTTGAATTGATTTTTTTTATGTGGATTTACACGTTGGAATATGGTGAATGGAAGCGAGAAAATTAACACCTGATTTTGGTTTCAGTTTTTTATTTATTTTGTAAATGGAAGAGAGAGGTGACGGTGAGATTGAATGAGTGAGAGAAAAGAGAAATAATGTGAGGAAGAAGAAGAGGAACAGAGGAGACTAAGGGATTGTTTGTTTTTTCCATTTAAAACTTAATAAGTATGAATCATAATTATTAAGTTGTTTTGTTTATTTTTTTAAGTGGTCAAACAACGTAAAATAAAAAGTAAAAAATCTTAACTTTTCACTTAATTGTAAGTTACTGAATTGCATTTATTAATGCAATTCAATATCTTTTCTTCCGATACTATCCCCCATATATAACATATTTCAAATTTCATCATAATTATATATGGTGTAGAAATCTTTATTTCAATATATTGCTTATTTTAAATAGCTTTAAAAATAAAAAATAACTCTAATCACTTCTCATATTGGTATTTAATATCAATACGTTATTATGATATTATGGTGATGTATTTATATATTATTATTTTTAGAGTGTTTTGTGTGAGTTTTCCTAATGCCCCTTTTATTTATTAAAAAATAAACCATTTCTTTTTTCTAGTAAAATTGAAGTTTGTTTGTAATCGAAGATGAAGATCATAATCATATTTGTTTATATATAATTATTGTTTTTTTGATTGTTTTTATTCCATATTATATGTATAATTATTTAACATTGGTACAAATGTAAAATTACTTATTTTCAAACAATTTTACTTTTAAAAAACAAATGTGTAGACAATTCATTCAGATGTGAAGGAAAAAAACATATCATTCAAGTTAGATTTCAGTATCTATTCGGTCTTTAAAAAAATTCAGTATTGTTCAGTTTTCGTATAAAAAACAAACGACCTTTAAGTTTTTTAAAATAATTTGCCACGGTCAGTACATAATTGGAGAAAGGAAAATATAAAGTTTAATTAGAATGGTTGTGCCACTTGACGTGTTTTAATTGGATATGCCTTACCAACATTAGATATGAGATCTTACCAACATGTGATATGAG
Organism: Dipteronia dyeriana; assembly: GCA_032871835.1. NCBI lineage: Eukaryota > Viridiplantae > Streptophyta > Magnoliopsida > Sapindales > Sapindaceae > Dipteronia > Dipteronia dyeriana. The sequence continues at coordinate 83,884,919 of CM065296.1, read as the reverse complement.
ACGGACCCATGACAGAATTTCTCCTTGTCTAGCTGCACACACAAGTTTGTGCCTAGAAAGGCTAATAATGTTGCACATAACTTAGCAAGGTTAGCTTTGTCCTGTGATGAGGACCTCGATTGGCTAGAGGAATTCCCTCCATGTGTTAGGTAAAATTCGCTGGATGATTATCCTGGTTAGTGGTGTAATTCTAGACCAGGCCCGGCCCATTAGGCACGGCCTGCCGAGGCCTGTTTTCGTAAACGGGTCGGGCCTGGTCCGTCACGCACTGGTGTGCGTTCCGGACCAGGTCTAACCCGTTTACAAAAATGGAGGCACAACACGGCCCGGTGGCCTGCTTCAGACGGGCCGTGCCTACAAGCCCTATCGGACCGGTCCACGGGCCTGATCCATAGATGTTTTCGAAACCAATTTTTAAAAATTAATTTTTTTAAAATTTTAGGTTTAGGGTTTAGGGTTTACGAAAAATAAAGTAATATAGAAAAAAATTGCTTGTTTTATCAATTTAACAATTCAATTATATAAATGTAATTTTAAAATTAATTTGTTTATCTCTTGAAATAACTAATATGAAAAATAATAATTCAGTAAAAATAAAGTAATACAAATAATAAAAATATATGTAATTACGAAAGTATGAAATAAACAATTTTTTATTTATTTTTACTTATTTTTCACTTATGGAATTCAGTATTGCATATTTACATGATTGCCTCATTAAAAATCTTACCAAGAAAAACCCAGTGGGATAAAAACTTGGTAAGGAAAAAAGAGTGCAATCGTATTACAACTTACAAGTAAATACTAAATACATATGTAAAAGTATAACCTAGTTCTGGCCCTAGCAACTACCTGCAGGTTCATCAATATATAGATTGTTGAAATTTAGAATAAGCTCTTTATCTACAGTTTGATTTTGAAACCTTTTTTAGCATGCTCCCAATCCCGAAGGCATGTTAATACCTTCACCATCTCCGGAGACAAACAACTTCTTCTTGGTTCAATTATGCATCCACTGGTGCTGAAAGCTTGTTCTAAAGACACCGTTGACACGAGAATAATTAGTACGTCACGTGCTAAGTGTGACAGAACTGGATACCTGTACGTATAGGTCTTCCACCATAACAACAAATCAAACTCTTCCTTGTATTCAACAGCATCGAACTGTGCTTCAAGGTACCTAATCTGTTTGGTATAAGAAGACGGGTCAGATATTTACCCTGAAGAAGTACTTGTTGATTTGTCCTTTTTTCACCGTTTTAGAAGGCTCCAACTTGTTTGCTTCGGCTCTGTCTCCGGTTGTGTTGATTGGGGGGTGTCAATATTGCCAAACCTACTCTCACAAATATGAAAAATCTCGAACAACAGGTTTCGAATGTTGGTAATTTGTTTTGAATAATCTATTGATAAATTAGTACCAATAAACTCAAGCAAAACTTCTAAACTAGATAATTTAACCCTAGGATCTACTATAACACTTAAGGCATCTAGTAGAGGAATGTTAGCCCAATATTTTTTCAACTTTGTCTCCATGGCAACAACTACAGCATCTAGATGTTCATATTCTCTATAACTATTTAACACTTCAAACATTTCCACAATCTGATGGATTGCCTGAAAAGATGTGGGGTAATAGACCCCGAAAAGAGTCACGGTGGTATTGTAAAAAATCTTTAAAAATTGAACAAAAACCCTTGCCACATACCAATCATCTGTGGTAAGTGTTTTTCCTTCAGGACGATCTGTTTCGGCCAATTTCATGTTATAAAAATATGTAATGGTTGTATCATATTCCAAACAATTTTCCAACATTAAATAAGTAGAGTTCCACCTTACCTGCATATCAGTTTGGAATCATTGGAGTTTGAGACCGTTTAATTTACAGTGTCTCTTGAATTCACTAAATCTAGGATTAGAACTGTAAATCCAAGAAATGGCATCTCTGATGCGATCTATTTGGTCCCTTACCTGCTTTGAACCAGCCTGTACAACTAAATTTATAATATGAGATGCACACCGTTGATGGAAGAAATAACCTTCATCTTACAGGATATTTCTTGCAACAAACATTGCAATCGAGCTAGTATTTGCAGATGCATTATCTAATGTTATCGAAAGGATGCGATGCGTTATTTCATAAGTTTCTAAAACAGAAAGAATGACATTAAAAATGTTTTTTACGGTATGTGCCAAATCCATAGGACGAAAACCAATAATTCTTTTTGTTATCCTCCAGTCAGAATCTAAATAGTGTCCCGTTACACATAAATAGTCATGTTTGGAACATGCATTCTAAATATCAGAAGTTAATGCAACAGAGACACTTAAATGTTGTATTTCAGCAATCAAGTAATCTATTTGGGTTTCAAACAATCTTATCAAATCATTTCTAGTGGTGGTTCTAGAAACAGGTTCAGATTGGGGGTTATATGCAGATGTAATTAATTCTTTATAAAATGGACTCTCACCAACACTGATCGGTTGATCAGTTTGTGCAATGTATCATGCCAAGCACTCTCTGGCGTACATGGCGTCGAACTGCCACGTCGTAACAGACCCGTCTGGGAGCTGTTGTAGTTGTGTCCGGGTTATAGTGTCTGCATGTCTATGTGCAAACATACATTTGGACATATGCCGTCTCAAATGTCCTGTTCTCTTCCTACTTGTGTCATAATCCTTATGACAAAACTTACATTTAGCTTTGGGCCCGGACGTCCTGTATGGGAGTGTCATTTGGACTATGTTGAAACACTGTCACACATTTGATGTTAATTTTCTAGGACATGATGTTGGTGTAACGATGGAACCACAAGGTCCCACTTGAGTATGGGTCGGCTTTGAAATATCAAATTCATCGTTGAGCATGTTCAAACTGTCCGGAAAATAAGGCTGCTAGCTATGATCCATTTTCTAAAGTAAAAATATGAACACTATAGTCATTAATAGTGAAATTAAAAATCAATATATGCTAACAAAATATTTTTAAATTAATTACTACCCTTAACAATCTTAATTTACTAACAATCATTAATAAAAATAATACGACACTTAAAAATATTATTTTACTTAAAAAAAAACTATACTAAAAATTCATAATCTACTAAAAAAAATATTAAATTCACTAATATAAATTAAATTGATAAATTTACTAACAACAAATATTAAATTAAAATACTACACGTAAAAAACTTAATTTACTAATAAAACTTATTAAAATTAATCACTACACTTAAAATTCATAATATACTCAAAAAATATATTAAAATAAACAACTACACTAAAAATTCATAATTTATTAACAACAAATATTAAACTTAACTACTACACTTAACATTCATAATTTACTTATTAAAAAATTTAAATTCAATAATACAAATTAAATTTCTAAATTTACTAATAACAAATATTAATATTACTACTAAACTTAAAAATCTTATTATACTAAACAAATAATATTAACCTTAATGCACAAAAATTGATAAACTAACTAACTAAATAAAAATGTTTTCATTTAGTAACTACAGTCTAAACATAAAATTATAAATTTACTATCAGAAAATGTTTCAACAAAAGTAATAAGAAAGTTGCACCTTTGAAAAAATTAGAGAATTTTGTAGAGAGAGTGATAATGAAATTGAATGAAAAAGTGTAGAGAATTAGAGAATGTAGAGATTGAGATTTGAGAGAATGAGAGATTGAAAGAATGATAGAGAGAATGAATGGAAAATGAAATGGATGGAAGTATTTATAGAAAAATTTGATTTGTGGGTCAAAATTAAATTTGGAAGACTTTAGGGTTTTTTTTTTGTAAATTTCAGAGCCTCCAACGGCTGGAACTCAAAATCTAGCCGTTGGAGGGAATATTTTTTTTAAAAAAACAAAAAACAAAAAAAACGATCGAATACGCTGGACCAGAGTGCCGGCCCGGCGTGTCTGTCCACGGGCCTAGCCCACCGGCTAGGCGTGCCATGAAGGGCCGGCCTGCTGGACCTGGTACCAACGGCCCGGCACGGGCCGTGCTAGGCCACGTACCGTGCTTCGACCTGGTCTGCCTCCTTCACGGGTCATGTTTAGCATGGCCCATTTTGCTTCGCGGACCACACGAACTGGTCTGTCTTGGGTCGATTCATAATTACAGCGATAATTCTAGTCCAGTGTAATGTTTCTCTGTAATAAAGTTTAAGTTGTCAAAAAAAAAAAATTTACTTTATCATAAAATTATTGATACGTGTGACGGTTTTAGATATTTTCTTCTTGATGTTACACGTGGTATTACGTGACCATGATTTCATTCCCCTTATAAAAAAGTTTTTATCAATTTAATGTGTATGTTGAACTAGTTTTATTAATAATTAATTTGGGGGTGTTCATGTTTTATTTAATTGATGTATCTGGTCCTGAAAGAAGAAATTAAATGAAAATGAGATAATGACATTTGAGCAATGGTAGATGAGGCTGGTTGTTCAAATGATTGGGAATTTGTGGAAGGTAAAAAGTGGATGATTGTTATCATTTTTAATTATTAAATATTAATTACTTTATTGCTTTTTATAACTATTTATTTTTCTTTTATCTTTTATATATTTTGATATTATTTAAAGATACAATGGTTTGTGATATTTTTTTCTTTTAGATCAATCTAATTTTATTAAAAAATATTTTACATTTTATCGTATGTAAAATTTATCAGACATACACGTTGTCATATGTGAATTTTATCGTACATACACGTCATCAACAAACAGGATAAATTGCCAGGTAGACATCCGAATAGGCATTCAGAAAATATCCTACAAGACATCATCGAAGAAAAGAACCTGAGTAAGTAGAGGTTGAATAAAACTTACTCAGGGTCAATCGACGCCATATACTACTCGGTGTCAGTTAATGACAATCGGGATTGATTAAATGACATTTCTACTCGGGATCAAATGATGTTACTCAGGACCAGTGGGTATTGTCCTTACTCGCGAAAAATATGAAGAAAACTGAATAAAAAGCTCAGCGCATAGCTCACACGGATTAAGTCATTAAAATACATGAAGATATCCATATCACAAAGGAATCCCATTGAGAACAGAATACTGAGCATGAAGGGTTTCCAATCAGGCAACAACTTTATTTCTTTAAAAAGACTACGCTTTTATAAGGAAATAAGTCCTAATTGGACTACATTACTAAAGTCCCATTCGATCTCAATATAAGACTCCAAAACAGGAAAGAAGACAATCCACTTCAAACAAGTAAATAATTATAATTAAATACAAAGATCTATTACTTGTACAAAGCAGATTAGGGTTCTATAAACATATAAATAGACCCATAATCTCGCCAAAAGAAAAGAGATATACAACAATCATAGAAAAATACAGAGGGAATAAAGAGAGATCGAGATTGTAATATTTTTTCATAGTGGATTTTGGCTTGGTTGATCATTCAACCACCCATGGACGTTTCTCCGGTCATCGGAGTTTTACCACGTAAAAAACTCGCGTCTGACTATTTTCTCCTTCTCTTTCTGTTTGAAATTACAGCTGAAATCCAATCCTTGTTGGCTATTTCTCACACATCCAGAAATCAACATCAAAAATTGGCGCTAGAAGGAGGGGCTGAACCTCCGATTTAATTAAGGATAATGACAGGAAGCAGAAGCAGTTTTGGAGATGTCTAAAAATCACTAGATAATTTCCATGTTGGCAGCAGCTCGCGAGATCTCGCTGCAACCACGGAGAACCAACCTACATTCCTGGCAGGGATCCAGCAAGTTCCTCCAACCAGTGGAGACCTAACACAACGTTTCTGAGAAGCGTTGCAACAATTGGTGGCAGATGCAGCAAAGGAAGGACTTGATCTACTGGCTGCAGATGCAAAAACTCCTAACCTCCCGCATGTAAGGCTTCGTTCGGTTGTGGTAGGGCCAGAACTAAATGCATTGGAAGCCGGAAGGAACTCTGTTCCAATCAATCAGGCTGAACGTGAAACACTTGAAGTGGAATGACCACGCCAAAAGCAGAACAGGATTAGACAGTCCGTGCTAGACATCGTAAACATGACCGGCACAGGGATTGGTCGTCATCAGAAGATAGCGATCGGTACCATCGCAAGCGTCATCACGGAATTATACTTGAAACCCGGTATCAAAGTGAAAAGCCAGAAAGAGGAATGACAATTACTCATCGGTTCAATCATCAGGGAAGTCCGGTGGGAGACAGAGATGTCGTGATCCAGAGCCTAACTCGAGAAGTTGAGAACAATAGGCGTCAAATGGACGCACTGGTCAGACGTTATGGGTACAACGGTTTATCTGACGAGGATTCTGATAGCCCGTTCACTAGGGACATCCTACACACTTCATTCCCAGAAAGATTCAGGATGCCACACGTGGAGCAGTTCAAGAAGGATACAGACCCGAAAAAACATGTCAGATGCTATAAAAGTGCTATGGCTTAGTATGCCCATAGCGATCCCTTACTATGCCTCAACTTTCCACAAACTCTAGGAGACATGGGCTCAAAATGGTTCGAGAGATTGCCCACAGCAAGTATCGTAAGTTTCAGTGAACTGAGCAAGAGTTTTTCAAGGCAATTTCTGAGCAATGTTCACAGGAAAAAATCAGTGGCTTACCTTTCTCAAATAAAACAAAGGAAAGATGAGTCGCTGAATAAATACTTGGGAAGATTCGGCCAAACAGTATCAGAAATCGGCAGTGTAAACGATAAAGCAATAATTGCTGCATTCATTAATAACCTACAGAATGGACGGTGGTCTTTTGACTTAAGAAGAGCCCGTCTGACCAAATATGCAGATAAGATGGACATGGCAGGAGGATATGCACTAGCCGAGGAGGAAGAGTTAGCCACGAGAGGATGTTACAAGCATGAGGGAAAACCCGAGAAGGACGTTGAGTCCAAGGTGTAGAACCAAAAAGGAAAACAGAAAGGAAACAACAAAGAAAAGAGCAAGGACAAAGGAAACGGGCGTAATGCCAAACAGATCATGAAAAAATAACGAGGCAGATAAACCAACTACACCCCTCTTCGAAAAAAGTTGGAGGAAATCGTGGCCATTCTAGAAACAAAGAATATGGTACCAGAGCCACGACGACAGTCTCAGTTCACCCGAAAAGATACAACAAAATATTGTCGATTCCATAAAAAAACCGGACATAAGACATCCAAGTGTTACCAGCTCAGAGATTACATAGAAACCCTCATTCGGGAAGGATATCTACAGGATGTAATCTTGAAAAATGATAAGAAATTAGAAACAAAGAAAAAGATCAGGGCCGATCACAACTCTGGTCGAAGCCAAAGGGTCAGTCCAGAGGCCAATCATGTAATACATACGGTCTTTGGCGGACCATCTACTAGGAGAAGTAACCGAGAGCAAACACATGAAATTAGAGAAGCAGTAGAAGCAATACATAACTTTGATGCAAACTCGGTGGAGCCAGACCCGAAAAAGGTAAAGGAAGGATGAGACCTAATAACATTCACAGAAGCAGACTTATATGGGGTCGACGTTCAGCTAAATGACGCCTTAGTCATAAGTGCTGGGATTGGTCACCGAGAAGTTAGGAGAATCTTGATAGACAATGGAAGTTTGGCAGACATTCTCAATGTAGCCGTCTACGATCAACTCAGGTTAGACCGAAAGGACCTACAACCTTTCCACACTCTACTCAGAGGATTCGGGAGAATTGAGGTTTGGTCACTCGGGACGGTAAAGCTACTTGTGAAGATCGGAGTAGCACCTTGTCAGAGAACTGTATTGCTCGACTTCGTGGTCGTAGACTTAGACAATTGGTAGTATAATGCATTATTGGGTTGCCATTCTTAAATAAAATTAAGGCCGTAACAGCCACTTATGCCTTAATGATCAAGTTCCGGACCGAACAGAGGGTTAGGGTAGTCAAGGGATCCCAAGAGATGGCCCGAAGAGCTAACCTGTCAGCATACAAGGACAAGAATGAGCAGGTTTGCACTATAGCACTGCCAAGTCAGAGCAAAGAGCCACTGTCATTCTAATTCGATCCAAGGGAAGAGCCAAATGAATCCAAAACTGAACCAGTCGAAGAAATCATCTTGAAAGAAGATGAACCGGATAAAAAGATCAAGATCGGGGCCAACCTAGAAGGAAAAGTCAAACAAAGCCTGATTGATCTACTTAAAGAATATAGGGATGTGTTCGCTTGGAGTCATGAAGACAAGGTCGGGATAGATGCCCGAACAATATCTCACAATCTCACAGTAGACCCGAATGCAAAACCGGTGATACAAAAGAGAAGATCATTCAATATCGAGAGAAGTTAGGCAATCAAACAGAAAGTAGGGAAGCTACTCATTGTAGGATCGATTAGAGAGGTCAATTACCCTCAATGGGTGGCTAATGTAGACCTCATCCAAAAGAAGAATGGACAGCGGAGGATAGGCGTAGATTCCATAAATTTAAACAAGGCACGCCCGAAAGACAGTTTTCCACTTCCGAGGATAGATCAGTTGGTGGACGCTACATCAGACCATGAGTTGCTCAGTTTCATGGATGACTAATCGGGATATAACCAAATCCGGATGAACAAAGATGACTAAGAAATGACAGCATTCACAACAGATCAGGGTTTGTACTGTTACACAGTGATACCCTTCGGATTAAAAAATGCATGGGCAATATGAAAGTTCCCTAAAACGTGTGTGTCTACAACCTATAAGGGGGTGAATAGGTTTTAATTGAATCAATTACCGATTTTTCGATTAATCAATATTAACACAAATTACCCCGAGTAAACAAGCATTCAATAAAATCAATTATGCTTAAAACAATAACAACACAAAATATTTATGTGGAAACCCTCCAAATGGGAAAAACCACGGGCTGATATGTGCACCACACTAGATCCTCAAATCCACTATTGAATGAAAGTTTACAACCTAGGTTGACCTCCTGTCACACCCTCCAATTACTAACCCTTTCACTCTACCCAATGAGCCTTAATAGTGATTCTTGATCTATTTGCTTGTGCACTAACCACTTAGTCACAAGACTTAACCTCAATGAAGATTCAAATACAACCTAAGTGAATATGCAAGAATATTCAATATGCAAAAATGCTGGGTCAAGACATTCATGCTTATCTAGGATTAATAATGACAATTAAAGCAAATCCTAGATATCAATGTTCTAAATGCAAAGGCAAGAAGAATTAGCTAGAAGGGTAAAATCGTCCTAAATGCTAGCTATCATGAAAGCATATATCTCAACCAACAAAAAACTACTCAAGCATGTTATAAATGCAATAAAACTTAAAACCATACAATCAATGAGTAATTAGTGCTATTTCTAGGTAAACATAGCCTAGTAATGAAACAATTAATTCTAGGTCACGTAGAGATTACATAGTCAATGAAAACAAGAAGAATCCATGCTTGGAAGATGCAAGAAGATGTTAGATGCTCATGGATTGATGGTTGGATGAGCTAAGATGAGTTCTTGGAAGCTTTCTCTCTCTAGGAGTTACTTTTCCTCTCAAAGATATGATTTTTGGCTAATTGGTTCGAATGAAGGAGAAGATGATACATAAATATGAGCCCTAAATGAAACTATGTCGTTTTGACAAAAAAGCCAATAAAATTGCCTTGTGGGCTGCTCGAATAGCGCACGACCAGCGATAACTCACTGGACAAGTTGCGCTGGTGAGATGCGAATGACGACCAGCTCACCACCAGCGACAAGCTACTGGAAAGCTACGCTGGTGTTGGCGCTACTCTAGTAGCACATGGCTCACTTAATTCACAATTATACACGAATTATGCAAGAGAAAATAGGTAAAGGGAATGCATCCTAATGCCTAACATGACATGGCATTTTAATCACAAGATGCAAAAATTTAATCAAGCAAGAAATAACAAAAGTTGGCACACAACAAGACAATTAAGCACACATGCTAAGTGGTCAAAAACATGCATAAGAGTGGGTGTGTGCACTAAATCTCTTCAATGAAGGTTAAGCAAGTGATTTTTCCTTTGAAGCTTGAAAGAGCACTTGAGCAATGATGACCTAACAACCCTTGCACATTAAACCCCAAATATGGTTGTCAATGAAATGAGCCAATCAAAATCGAGGAACTTAAACAATATATCAAAAGCTGGTCAACAGAATATTTGCACGGCAAATAGGAAGGAACATTGAAGTATACATTGAAGACATGTTGACCAAGAGCATCATGGCAGACAAGCATACTCCAGACCTGCGAGAGATATTTGATGTCTTGAGGAGATACCAAATGAAGCTAAATCCAAACAAGTGTTTGTTCGGAGTTCTTTCGGGAAGATTCTTAGGTTTTCAAGTCCACCAAAGAGGAATCGAAGTCAACCCCGAGAAGATCCAGGCCCTATAGAAAATGACTTCACCAATAGCATTGAGAGCGAATTCTTTTCTCTTAATCTTTGGCTTCAAGCACATCTCATAAGTTTGGAGAGAACCAAGCAACTCATCGATGTTCATACTGTCCACATCCTTGCTTTCCTCAATGGCCTTCACCTTTGATTTAAATCTCTTAGGAAGAGACCTAAGGATTTTCCAATTTAAATGCTCTTTTGAGATAGGTACTCCAAGTGCTTGACATTGGTTAGCTATGTTAAGAAGCCGGAATTGGAAGTCTTCAAACTTTTCTTCCTCACCCATACTTAAACCTTCAAATTGTGATAAATGAGGATTAGGGTTCTGTGTACATATAAATAGACTCATAATCTCATCATAAAAATATGTAGCAAATACGGAAAGAAAAAAGAGAGATCAAGAGTTGTAAATTTTTTTCAATAGTGGATTTTGGCTCGGTTGTTTATTCAACCACCCGTGGACGTTTCTCCGGTCATCGGAGTTTTACCACGTAAAACTTGTATCCAGTTACTTTCTCATTCTCTTTCTCTTTCTCTTTGAAATTATAGCTAAAATCCAATCTTGTTGACTTTTCTCACGCATCCAGAAATTGACGTCAATACCTTTTAATTTGTAAATATTTATGTTGCTTTGCATATATATATATAATGCTTTTCTTGTTCTGGCAGGTGGTTTTCGTGGTTACGTTGGGAGATAAGGAAGAAATGTTGCCTAATGTTAGGAGGAATGGACTCATCATTCAATGACTTAAAGTTGTAGTAAGGTATTGTTTGTTCAAATTAGACTAAAAGATGTTTATATAATAATTGAAGTATTTTTTTATCCCATTCTCTCATCAGCCCTGAATTAATTATAATAATTAAAAAAAAGTTATATTTTATTGTATTTAATTTATATAAATAGCTATTATTGGTGTTCAAAATGTAACTTAAATTTTGTTTCAAAATTTATATGAAATAAGACTTCTTCCAAATTTTTTATTTTAAAAAAAATATACCATTGTTAGTGGTGCTTCTAAATGGCATAGTGCCCGCCTTTCAGTTTACCTTTTACTTATATTTTGGAAAATTAATTATTCAAAAAAATCTAATATATTTTGTTGTGGAATTGCTAAATAGCAAACACCAATCAATAATAATATGAGTAATTTAACAAGATTAGATTGAACTGGACTACTAGTGGTATTATCCCTCATACTTAAACTAAAAATTATGGGTTGTCCCTTTTCTCTCCCAAGATTCTAAATTAATTGTAATAGATAAAAATAAATCTGGGTAATTAAATATGGTATTTATAATATGTTCATTACTAAAAAAAAAAACCTTTAGACATAAAAATAAATAGGGTATTATCATTAAAGTCCCTACTTTTTAACGAATTGTCACCTTTTTAAATGTTTTTATCATATTAGTCACTTTAGTCCCTTGTTTTTTTAAAAATACATCACTTTAATCAATCTAACCAAAAACTAACGATCAACTATAACATAATATGTAAAAATACAATTTCATCCTTATTGTTATTTTCAAACCAAGGTTAAACCAAGATTTGTTGATTTAAATGTAAATATATAGTTATATAATTTGTTTAAACTAATTTAAATATATTTATATAATTGAAAATAAACTCATATATATATATAATTTAAAATAAAATCATATTTAATAATAATATATAAAAACATATTTATGAAAATGAAAAAGAAAACAACAAAACAAAAGGAAACCCAGAAAATCCAAAAAATCAAAGCCCGTATCAACCCTCATGCATGTTTTGTTAATCTTGCATTTGTATTGATATTGTTTATATATGTGCAACTCTTCACAATCACACTTGCACTTCATTCTTAGTCTTAAGTGTGGTTGTTGTGTGTTTAAATTTGTTATCCGTTGTTTGATCGGAAACATTCATGCTTGCACGATGGTGTGCTTGTTTTATCGCGTTGAGTGACCATATGAGAAGGTCTCAATCTTCTCTTGGTTTGGTTATATAGATTAATGTGTTTAGTTTCAAAAGAGTGTATTTCAATGACTTAAATGTTTTTCAAAACTGACCTTTGTATGGTCTTGTAACTATATCTTTTTATACAATGATTAAAAATGAGTTTTGAATTTTTCTGCACAAGCGCACCTCACCAGCGCCCCTGGATAGTAGGTGTGCGTTGGTGTGGCGCTTGTCGACTAGCGCACTGATTAAAATTCTGGGCATTTTCAAAACGATGTAGTTTTGTTCTAGGGCTCATATTTACATGTCATCTTCTTCCTCACTCGTTTTTCAGAGCTTCCAAACTATTTTTTTGTGTGAGAAAGTATTTTCTTTGAAAGAGAAGCTCCAAGAGTGGTTCCTTAACTCTCCAAACCCAAAACCCATCTTCCTCTTGCATCATTCTTCATTATATGAGCATGGGTGTTCTTGGTTTCATGACTAGGTAAGTAAGAACTTCATTGAACATCTTTTATTGTTCTTCTTACGCTAGATTAGGTGTTTATTGCATGATTAAATACCTAGACTCTAGTTTATTGCATATATTTTTTAGTCTTGATAACATGATTGGGTTTGTTTGTTGATAGCTTGAATTTAGGACATATTTACCCTTCTTGCTAAGTCTTTATGCATTTCATTTACACATTATTGATTAGGACTCATTGATTACATTTTGTGATTGCATTATAGTCATTGCCATGCTTAATGATAACTTGTGTTGATATGGCTTTTGTGATAGCTAGCATTTAGGTCATTGTTGCCTCTAGCTAATTAGGTCATATTGATTGCATTTTGATGATTGCATTTAATGACCATGCCATGCTTAATGACAAATATGTTGAAATGGATTTGTTTGATAACTAGGATATAATGTTGCATAACTATATCTAGTTAAGTCTTTATGAACATTCATTTAGACATTGATTCTAGGAATTGTACTTAGTGACATTCTTAAATTCCTAGATAAGCACTTAGTGTTTTGCCTAACATTATTTGCATGTTTTAATATTTCATCATATTCACATAGGTTGTTGAACTCTTCATTGAATCAAGTCTTGTGGCTTCGGTGTAAAGTTACACAAGAAAGAGAAGTCTTGCAACCAAGGGTAGGTTGGCAAGCAATTGGTCGGGTATCCACTGTAAAAGGCCCGAGGGGTAGAGTAGGAGGTGCTCATGCCAAGAGTAGTGAATCAGGGGATATCACTAGGTATTGAACCAAAAGTGGTGAGTGGTGAGTGGTAGTGGCCATAGCCTGAGGTTGTCGAGAGTGAGAGTTCGAGTATCACTTGAGGGTGTAACTTTTTAATCATACAGTGGATTTCTACGATCGAGTGTGGCTCACTTAACAGCCCGTGGTTTTTCCCATTTGAAGGGTTTCCACGTATACATCTTGTGTTATTTATATTTCCGCACTTTACAATTGATGTTGTATGTTTGATTTATTTGGTGAATTTTTAATATTGACTAATCAAGAAAAATAGGTAATTGGCTTGATTAAAACCTATTCACCCCCCTTCTAGGTTATTAGACACACGCGTTTATTAGGGACTTTCAGTGACTAATATGATAAACACGTTTAAAAAGATGACAATTCGTTACAAAGTAGGGATTTTAGTGACAAGAGATGAAAACAAAAAAAAAACGAGAAAAATAAACAATAACAACAAATTTTTAAAAAACTCTAAGGGCCCATTTGTTAAGATTATGCTCGATAGCAAGAGTATAATAATGTATTTGGCAATCTTTTCATATTAATAAAGTGATTTCTATTTTAACAAATCTTATAGCATTTATAGTTTAATTATTATAATTGTCAAAAGTAAATAATCATAAGGACAAAAGATTATGAGAAAAGAAGAATTGTTCATACATCTAGATATGTATGAGGTAGACACAATTCTTTAGTTAGTCTAGAATAGTATTCACAACTTAAAATAAAAGGTTGGGCGCCTTTATCTTGTCAAAGTTGTAGATTCTTTTGCTAGCATTTGAAGGGGATCAAATGTGTTATGATGAGTCTAAAATCATCAAAGTGAGGTGTCTTTGGGCAAAAGAATCAAGTGCACTGGGTGCATTGAATAGGATCACAATGAAATACTTTATCTAGAACCGTCAATGGATAAAAGTTTTCATTTGAAGACAATCAGAGATTCTATCTCAAGCCTGAGATAAATGATGGACTTATGGTTGCAAGTGTTATCATTTGAGCTATCAATGAGTACGATTATATAGCATAGTCTATCCTTGATAGTTTGATGGTATTCATTTGTTAATCGATAAAGAACTTCATTTATAGATATGGACATTGTGGCTCCATTTATTAAATGAAAGTAGAATACCATCATACGGATGTTTTGAGCTATTGGATATTAAATCTTAACTTTAAGTTTTTAATAGTGTCTATTGAAACATGGCTTCTGGACAAGTCAAAATATCCAAGTTCAAAATGTGGTCATATTAGTAAATATGGTAACTTGGAGAGCTATAGGCGGTCTTCGAGCTCTTGGCGATTACTGGTATTCTTCACGAGGATACACTTTCTCCAATAAGGTTGTCTAGGGTATGAATGAGTAACATCAACTTATTCTATCTTTATTTAAGAGTTCAATTTTAGTTCTTTAGTGAAATGAACTAGTGAAATGAACTAAAATTAAACAGATCGGACCTAAGTGAATTATTTGTTGATTGTGATTGGGTTGTGTATATTGGAGCTTAAATCTAGATAGTCTGCTTAGATCCCCAATCCATACGAACTTGCATGGATAACTTGATATATTCTACCGGACCAATTTAGGGGTCCATCTAGAATTGTATTGAGACATGTGGACTTGTTTCTTTTTGTAAGAATGGGTCTAGTTCACATGTAGATTTTTTATAAAAGGTCAAATGGATTTAATAAAATAAGAAAATAATATATTGGCCCATATATATGTGTTGGGCGGCAAGGCTATTTAGAATAGCTTACTTATATTATATTATTTTATTATTTTATTAAATGGAAATTAATTAATTTCGTGATTAATAAATTATTTAATTAAAAGTCAAAATCTGTTTCCTAATAGGAGATGATCTCCTAAAATTATACTATTGTTGGTATTATAATTCATGTTAACGACTATATTTGATAAGTAGATAAATAAAAGGAATTATTTATCTAATCAAATTAGGAAGTCTTTAATATGGTTACAAATACACTATTGAGTTGGATTAGCAGTCTTGGTGTAGGATAGAATTCCTTTTGAAAAAGGATTCTTAACCACCAAGTAAATCTACCTAAGGAAAGGATTCTTAAATACCAAGTAATCCTTCTTAGGAAAAGAATTAAGTCTCCTAATTAAAACCTATGATTTTCGGCCAGCCCATGTGTATATAGGTGAGGATAGAATTCCTTTTAGATAAGGATTCTTAACTACCAAATAAATCCATATAAGGAAAGGATTCTTGCCAACCAAGTAAATCTTTCTTAGGAGAGAATTTATAATCCTATATATATCTCTTGTGATTTTCGGCCTGCCCTAATGCATTCTAATAGTGAAATTCGGCTAGGCCTAGAATAATTTTAAGAAGAGATTTCGGCTAGCTTAGTTTTTCTAAGAGAGAAGAATTCGGCCATCATAGGAATTTTGAGGGAGAAAATATGATTTTACTCTAGACAAAATTTGATCAACTCTAAGAAATAGTGTGTGATTCGGGAAAGAAGAAATAAGAAGAAAGAACGTTTTGGTTTTCGATAGTACACTAGTAGCCTTTACATTAAAAGGTTTTGTTTACAACATCGAATCAAGGTTCACGCTAGTTTTAATCAAATTGATTGATAAATTCACAAGTGACCTAACGTTCTTTGTTTTCTTCTTGGAGGATTATTGTAACTAACAAAGAGAAAGATTTTGTTTGTTTCCATCCTCATATATACGATTTAAAGAAAGGGAGCCCACACTCCTAGGTAATTCACGTTCGTGATTGGATTGGAAGATCTTATGGAATTGATTCGACGTTTGTTCAATCGTCACGAGAAAAAGGTACGACACTTTATACATCAATTAATCTAGGGTTAAAGTTCTTGCTAGTCAAAGGGGAAATTTTTATTTATACACAAACCCTAATTTTTTTTTTCTCACGCTTCCGTTGCGTTTTGAACCGTTTTTTTCCCTACACCATCCTGTAAGCGTTTTTCAGTAACTGTTTTTTGAAAATAAAAATGAAAATGAAAACAGTGTTTTTGGTTTCAGTTTTGAATTTTGAAAATGCATCCGGTAGCATATACTGGAAGTTGTATTATAAAAATGAAAACGGAAAAAACACGTCTAGTAGGTTAACCGAAAACTATCAAAAAACTGAAATATCAATTTTGGTATTTTGTTTAATATTATTACAACTATAAACATATTGATTACATAATTAACCAATATACTTTTTGTTTTGTAATTTTTAAATTAAACAAAGTAACACATTAAAAATTGATTCAAAAAAACATATTAAAAAATGAATTAATCAAAACTAAAGTCTTAAATATAAATAAATAATTACAATATATATTATATAATAAAAATATAACTGTATATATTATATTATATAAAATATATATTAAATATTATTACATATATTATAATATATATTATAATAATATTACATATATTATAATTTGTATTATAATAATACACAATATATTAATATTTAATATTATATATATAATATAATATAATATATTATTGTATATCATAATATCGTAAATATATATATATATCATAATATATATATTATTAATATATATATATAGATATATTATAATAATATATATAGAATATATATAATATATATAATATTTTATTATAATATATAATAATATATAATATTTAATCATAATATATAATAATATATAATATATTATTATATTTAATAACATATAATATCATAATATTATATATATTATAGAATATTGAGATACTAATTATGTAAATATTATAATATTTTATATTTTATATAATAATAATATATAGTAATATATATTATATATAAAGCAGAATTACTATTGAATATATATAAGAGGGGCACTTTGGTCATTTAAAAATCTTGTCCCGTCTTGTCATAGCCATATCAAATGCATAACAGTACAATTAATAATTAAAAATGTTATATAAAAAATTAAAAAAAAAATGAAAAAAAAAACAAAAAATAAGTATTTTGTACTTTTCAAATCTTTCACTTTTAACATTGGTTTTATTTTTTATTTTTTATTTTTTTTTTGAAAATAAAATGAAAAACGGTTAACGAACGTGTTTTCAAAATCATTTTTAAAAAATAAGAATTTAAACGGACTGAAAAACAGCTGTAAGACGGGACCTAAGTCATGGATCATCATATGTCTCGACCAAAGGGGTCACCTTTGGTCGAGGCTTATTTCTAGATGTTTTCCAAGTCTTTTTTATTTCTTCACATTTATTTTCTTTCTCTTTTCATTTTACTTTATTCCTCACATTGGTTCATCTCCAACATTCTCTCTTTTATTTGTAGTTTCTTCTTCATGTCGGTTCCATATCTACGTTTCATTCTCTTGTTTCAAATCACATATTTTAAATAGTTTTTTTATATGGTGTTTTTCTCTTTAATTTTCCACTATCCTATTTCAAACAACAATCAAATAAGTTTTTTTTTTAAATAAGAGATTTACTGTTGGAAATTTGATACTAAAACAATAAATATTGAGTAATGCTACACATCCCACCGTTTTCATTCCAACACATGTTGCAGCTGAGTTGTCATTTGATGAGAGAATACACATTAATTGTTGAGTGGATACATGTTTGAGTGAGATAAATTACAATTAATGTGTATCCACTCATCAAATGACACATGATGGGACACGTCGTTGCAGTGTCGTCAAATATGAACATTTATGTTCGGCCTTGCAAGGGCGCAAGTCACAGAGACTAGCGCAACGGCAAGCAAGGGATCGATCCATAGGGAGTTGAGATTCACCGACCGTCTCTAGTTCTAGTTATTATTACAATACTCCGAGCGGACTCGTGTATTGCCTGTGCGTAAAAGTGAATAATAATATAACTAAATAACTTATATAAATAATATATACAATGATAGATGGAATGGAGATATGCATGAAATGTGGTTATACTAGGGAAACGACTCAGCCGTGACAATCCTCCTAATTACGTTCTAGACTCACCTAATCCTCAAATGTGCAAGTATATCATAGGCTCGTATCCTCTTAATTAATCTCTAATTTCTCTCGATGTCTTAGAGATAGTATCCATATATACCCAAAATCTCTCTCGAGCAATCAGGACAATATATATGAACCCATTAAGCACGTGGAATACAAATCGAACCCTATACGCTAGCCTAGTGGTTCTAGCAGTTTCTAGTCAAGCATAGTGAATGTTTATCTAAACATTGTCAAACGCGTCTCTTCTCGGTACATAACATCTAACCATGGATCAATTACAAAGTGATCAATTAAGCAAAGACTTTAAGCACTTAAAACATCCATAAAACAGCACAAGCACAAAAGAAATGTCGATGGACTTTACTTCTATGTCAAAGATTTGGTTTAGTCAACTCCCTAGGATGGCTAAACATGGGAAACAAGTTTACCTAACATCTTAATGCAACAAAGTGATTGTTATATCATTAAGAACATTCAATTTATGTTAAAGGTTCATCCTCTTGATTAGGAAATTTTCCCACAATCCATTCATTACCCAATCATGTCACGTGGATGGATAATCATGTCTTAATACAAAGACCCTTTAAGAACAAGGATATGAACCAAGGTCAATTTAGCAACTAAAAGCCTGAACTGAAACTTTTTCTACTCTTTGGGGCTAAAATCCCTATTACTCAAATTACTCAATACATGGAATTTCAAGTCATCCATCAATCAATCAACAATCATGGGTATCTAATTTATACTCTAAATTACAACTACTCCTAAACCCAATCATGGACACATATTGATTTCTACTAATTCATACACATACATATCATATTAAGAGCATAAAAACACATATATCAAAGAGTAAAACAAAGCCCAAATGAATTTAATTACAAAAATACATAAATAGCACATGTGAAAGGTGTACAAATTTCAAAATTCAGTGTTACACATCAAAGACAACAAGAAATACAAAGAAATGAGTAAATAAGAGCAAACCATTGAAGACAAGTCCTCCAAAGATGCTCCTAGCCTTCCTAGCTCAAATTTGGCTCCTAATTCCTTTGTAATCTACTCTAAGATGGATGGAGAAAGTGTATAGTGATGAGGTGGAGGTGTATGGTGAGCTCCCATGGAGGAAAAACCTCAATGGAAGCAAGAGATGAAAGAAAATGGAAGAAAATGAAAGAGAGAAGAGAAGAGAAGAGAAGAGGCATGAGAGGGGAAAAGAGGGGAAGAGTGATCTCAAGAATGAGGATAAAAGGGGGTATTTATAGTGTGGGAGGTTAGGACAAGACTTTTGGGTGAAAATACAAGAATACCCCTCTAAAAATGGCTAAAAAATGTATTTTTACCCAGATGTGCGGTTCGATGTGCTGTAAGCATCAACACAGCGTACCGCACATCACTTTTTGGTGCTTGCTGCCCAAAAATACGGTACAAAACACGGTACACAACTTGGTCTCGCGTGGTAGCATACCGTACTTCTCTGCGCACCGTTACGAAAACGGTCATAACATACTTCAAAAACCTCAACATCATGATCTGTAAAATGAGTTGGAAAGAAGACTTATGGGGCTATCCGAAAAGTTTTTATGGGAAATGTAGTTCGATTGGAGGAGAGAGATATGACCTTCCGAAGTTGTTGTATTTGCACAAGCTATTCCAAATTCTGCCCTTTAACCTCAAAAACTTTTCAATTAAGCTCAAATACCTTCCGTAGGGAACATGTACTTACATAAGGCTCACAAACACATCGAATAACAAAATAACCTCGAAAATAAGAAAAAAAACTAGAAAATGGGGACCTCAAAAGGTATATAAATCGCTCCGATCAACACATCAATTACCATATGTGTTGGGATGAAAAAAATGGGATAGTAGGTGGAATGTTTAGCATTACTCGTAAATATTTAATGTTTATTTGATTGAGAAATCATATTTTTGATATGAATGAAAAATTGTTTCCTGCAATTAAAACCACCTGAATATAAAATGAATATAAAAGGTTTAATATGTAATGAAAAGATATGTCTTTTTTGTACAAACACTAAATTTCAAGGAGAAATGTCTTTTGAAATGGAAAAGACACAATCCTGAATTGATGCAAATTTTCATTTAAATCATGACATTTCCTACAGGCACTTTGCATCTATAAATATTAGAAGTCATTCATTCAATAAACATCCAGAAAATTTTTATATTACATAAATTAGTACATAAAAGCATTGAGTCTTGTTATTGAGAGAGAAGTCTTCATATTCAATTCGCTGAGCGTTTGTGGTTTTGAAGTGCTACTACCACGTGACAGAGAAGTCGTTGTATCCTAAAAGGCAAGCGTCGATTGACCTATAGCACCGATGGGTGGGCGTAAATCATCTTAAAGACATAATCCTCGACTTCAAAGAGAACTACTGATAAAAATCCTGTAAAGTGTGAAGGTTTTTCTATAAACTAAAACTATTGGGTTCATAATTTTATTCTTTGTTTACTTTGTTTCAATTTATTTATATATCAATTTACACAACTTTTTTTTTCAACATTTATAAAGTAGAAATTTCCAAGAAAGAGATCGAATTATTGAAAGTCTCAAGGTGAGAGAGCCTTAACAAGATAGAGGAAATAATGAAAAAGAGAAACAAAAAATGGAAAGGAAAATGGATCTTAAAATAAGTTAAAGAACATTTTTATTACTTCGATGCTATTAGAACTATAGTTAATAAGGTATGTCCTTCATACCTATACCATGAGGTTGTGAGTTCGGGTCGAGTTCTCTCTCCCCGTTCTTCCTCCAAACCTCGAATTATTGTATTTTTAAAACAACAATGATGTCAAGCCTACAATTTCAGCTGAAAATGGTGCTATTTATGCTCATTTTCACATGATATTGAATAGTATTACTCCATTTATAAAGCCTAACCCATGACCCATTACTCATTACTCATTACTCATTCATAAAAAGTCTCTCACATATTTATTAATATTTCAAAAAATGATAAAAAAGTCTAGCCAAATTTAAAAATAATTTGTAACTAATGAATATTATCATATTAAATTTAAGATTAAAAGATGAGGTTGGTCTAGTGGTTTGCCCCTAACACGCCTAAAATGGTTGTAAAAAATGGAACCTAAAAATACGAGTGTGTTTGTTTATCCGCAAGTGCACGGATCTTTTGAATGATCGTATAGCAGCAAGTATGGTTCGTTCCCATAGGATGGGTCATCGTTATTGTGTCATTTCTAGTTAAGGCATTATTAAAAGCAATGTAAATAGAACACAGAAGTGGTGAGAATAGTGTAAGTGAAGTGTGATGCATAATGCAGTTTGTGTGTGAGGATGTGAATGAAATAAACCTAAAACTCAAACATAAAAGTAATCAGGTGCCTGCCTTTTAAAATTAAACTAATCCTAAGCTAACTTAAAGAACTCCTAAAGGCAAGACACCCTTAGTTACAAAAACAAATATGGCTTGGAGAGATGCAAGATAGTGGACACACAATAGAAAATGAGTTCACCAAACAAAAATGCATATTAAGCACATTCAATTCAAGTAAAGGGTTCATTCTCTTTATTAACGAATCCCCGAAATCAATTCATCACTCTTCAATGGTTTTGGTAGAGCAGTTATGTCTTTGGTCAAAGAATCATTAACAGGAACATAGAACCAAACCTATTCTAGCAAGCTCATGCATAAAACAAACTTTTTACATTCTTTAGAGTTAATAGTCAAGATTCTGCCTGAAATGGTCATCCAAAGACACAACCCTAACTCTCATTCACTCAAATCATTCAAAGCATGAAATTTCTAATCATCCATCAACATACATACACAAATGAGATATTAAATTACACTACTCCTAAATTAAGTTTTACTACTTATAATCTCATTCATGAATACACATCAATTTCTAATCCTCCATACATATGCATTTAACAATAATTGATTGATAACATCATAAATAAAGAATGAAACAAGACCAAAAAAAATCTCGAACAAATAATACAAAAATAGCACAAATGTAGGTTATAAATATTTCCAAGTGGGGATTACACATTGAAGAAAATAAGAAATACAAATAAGAATGAGTTATAGAGAAAACCCTTGAAGAAATCTCTTCTGAACCTCTCTATTTCCTTTATTGTTTCTTGGCTCGAAATTAGTCATGAGATCTCTCTTTTCATCTTTTAATTTACATTAAGATGGGTGCAGAATGTATAAAGTGTGGATGATGATGCATCCATAGATGAGAACCTCCATGAATGCCTTTGAAGGCTTCTCTTTCTCTTTTTTTTTGTGATGGGAAAATTATATAGGGTTGCAAAGAAGGTGTATTTATAGTTAGGGAAAATTTGGGTACGATTTGAGGTGGAAAAAACCAAGGTTACCTAGTAAAAACACGTGTTTTTCAGAGATGATTTGGTTAGTGCAGGTTTGCAATGTGGATTCACTCTAGCACTAGGAAGTAACGCATATTGACTAGTGCGTGTTCTATCTAGCACTAGGAAGTAGCACTAGGAAGTAGCACTGATTTATGATGTTTTGGTACGGTTTCTTCAATGTGGTTTGTAGCCCACACTCTTCATCCTGCACATTTCTCTTGAATTGTGTGCGACTTCTTCGGTACAGCTTCTTGGATGCATTATCATCCCGCACCTGGCTTTATCTTTGACTAATTTCCCTTTTTGTCCTCTTTTATTCATTTGAAGCATAAACACTATCTTTAGGGAATATTTACCTACAAATGGCTCAAACACACGTTATAAACACAAACACGCTCGAAAACAAGAACAAAAACTAGGCAAAAAGAGCTTTAAATTTGAACATTTGTAGAGCGATTAGCTCTCCCACACCTACACCATAGGGTTATGGGTTCGAGTTTTTTTCCCTCTCCCAAATCCTGAATTATTCTAATATTTCAAGAAATGAAAATAAAATATAGGATTAGTTGCAATAACATAAGCCTATATTTCCTTATTAAGGCTTTATATTCAAAAATTCCCATTAATTGCTATAACCCTCCGTATCAACAATCAACTTCTGTTACATTTAACAGTCAACTAAGGTATGTATGGAAAAAGTTAAAAATACCCCTACACTTCATTGAAAAAATCTTAATTGTCATTTACTCTTAAAATAACCAATTTATAATTAATAAATAAAAATTAAAAATGAATAATAAAAATATATAATCATTTTTTTAATAAAAAGAGAGGCCACACCGGCGGCCTCCATTAATTTTTATGTTTTTATGAATTAGATAATCATATTTATGCTATAAAATGATGATTTCCCCTTACAAATCCAATCAACTGTTAATTCTAACGGACTCTGACTAACGACTTCGGGTTATTGCGCCAAATTTGTTATATGTTTTGGCCTTTGTCTCATTTTATGAGTTTTTAAGTGTCTTATGATTCTTTTGATTTGTTTACAAGAAATTAGGTACATTTTGAAAGAAAGATGGAAAGCGTGGAATTGTGAAGAAAATAGGCCAAATCAATGAAGTAAAGATGCATCAATGCGTGGGTGGTGCGCGAGTAGTGCGCCGGTACTATACGGATCTATACTCGTGCACTACCTGTGCACCGAGAGATGGAATTTGAAGAATGGCAACTACGTAGGAACTTACCCTTGCACCACCAACGCACAACCCATGCACGTGAACAGACCTGAGAAGCAAAACACGGGCATCAGGTCTATGCGCGGGTCTCCACCAGCACACAACCCGTGCATCTCACCAAAACAAGAGAAGAAAATTAGAAGCATCAGATCATTGCATAAGTACTGTTTGGGTTCCTACCCACGCATTTCATGCGTCAAGATTAGCCACATCAACATTTCAAACCTAATTTTGGAAACCCTATATATACATCCTTTTTTTGACTCCCCCATTTTCTTTCAACACTCTCTTCTTTATCTATAAACCCTTACATCACTAACCATTAACCTTAGATCTAGGAGTCTTCCTTCACAAAACCCAAACCATCTTATATCATCTTCATCATCTCTGTTCAAGAAGGACATTTGGAGATTGGATTTGAGCTTGAAGAAAGGAGGTCTTCACATGGGTCTTCTCTATCTCTTTTCTCCTTGTTATTTGTTTATATTTGTTATAAGTAGCTAAACCCCTATATGGGAGTGATGTAATCATACATGAGTATTGAGTATTCCATCATTTATTGAAGCATTTGATTATTTAGTTTTATTCAATGGCTTTTAATGCAATTAATTACTTTTTGGATTAAGTAGATATGCCATCTCTTAGGTCATGATTAGTATCAATTTATTTTGAGTTCTTAAACGGAATTTATATCTTCTTGGATTGGGTAGATATGCCTTCTCTCAAACCAAGTTAGTACCCACTTTTAAGGTGATTAAAACTAGATAAATTGAAATGAATTTATGTGTAGTGAATATGTCATTCCTATGCATTTAGGCTTCAATGGAAAGGGGTAGATTGTGAATATGTCATTTCAAACCATCCCTAACCATTAGAATCTACCTAAGCCTAAACAAGGACTCTCTCATAAACCAACCAAGTATTTGTGTAGTAAAGAGTTGATATGATAAGAGTATTTATCTCTCCAAATCCGAACAAGTAGACGCGAGTGAGAGTTACTGATTATAAGTCACCTTTAAAGGTAGATTAGCCTTTAATAATCGAATACGCTCTTCAAAGGCTAAATCGATTGCCCATTATTCATGTTTTGATTACATTGACTCCCACATTCACATCTCATATCATATCTCACCATTTGCATTCTAACTAAATTAGTTGCATTTAATATATTTTAGTTTAATTGCATATTAGTGTTAACCTTTCAAAATAACCATTGATCTTTACTTTTTCATGATATGCTTTAGTATAATATTAGTTAACTTGTTTTAGCTATTTAATTACTCTTTCCCTATGGACGATACCCTAACCTGTCATTATACTTGTTGATACATTTTAAGTACATTGTTAAGGACTTTATAAATATTTTTTACAGACCTTTTCTAATGATAAAAATGTACTCTTTAGGGTGGAATGCAACAATTAATAGGATTTGTTAAATACTAAGCCTCTGTTTAAGGTAAAGTCAGTTTATTGACCTCAATCCACCATATTCTAGAAGCAATGAGAGGTGTTTCTCTCTCATATGGGTGGCAAGGTGCCATGAAAACTTGAGAGGTGTCACCATGCCATAGAGTCAGGTGGCATGATGTTGCAAAATATGTCACAATGTGGCACTATATAGATTGAATGGTGGAGACATGAATGCTAAGTGTCATCCATGGGAGAACATCTTTTGCCTATAAATACAAAGGCAAGGGATGCTCTCAAATTACTCCTCCAACTCAAAGAAAATCTCAATCTCTTGAATCTCAGTTCTATAATCTCTTGTAGTTTCTCTGGTTCTAAGTTATTCATGAGGTATTTTCTCTTATATTGAGAGAGAGAGAGAGAGATAGCTTGTATGGTTCTCTCATTAATATAGAGAGAAGTTTGTATACCGTTTTCTCATAGGGAAATCCTTTAACACGTGTTCGTAGATATTTTCCTCACACTAAGAGTTTTACAACCTAAATATTGTGTCAACTTCTCACTTTTAATCTCTATTTTGAATTTATATTGGAAGTGGAAATTCATCAGTTTCCTAACAGTGGTATCAGAACATCGGGTTTTACAGTTGTTGGAATTAGAAATGGTGGTGTGAAAGAATATGTTTAGGAAAGTTCTTTCTTTGGAGACTTGTATTTAAGTGTGCTCGAAGTGACCCTCAACTATTTTCTGGGAACTATTCTGGTTTACAGTACATTTAATGGGAAATGTCTTGTGTGAATTTCACAAAGTTAGATGCGAAATTTGAATTTGAGAAATTCAATATGAGTAATTTCTAGTTATGAAAAATGAAGATATAGGAAATATTGATGAAGGATAATCGCTCAGTAGCAACTGGTGAAAGGCCAATAGATTACACTTATTATGGCGAGTAAAACAAGATGAATGGCAACACAATTGCCAATTTACACCGAGCACTGGCCGATGAAGTATTATCAGGTGTGGCTGAGAAGAAAACGATAAAGGAGATATGAGATACTCTGACAAAGTTATATAAGGCCAAATCATTACACCATATGATCTTCTTGAAAAGGAAGTTTTACACCCTTCGAATGACAAATTCCTCATCGACGACTGATCATTGCAAAACAATAAATACATTATTTTCTTTGCTTATAGTTTTTAGTTATAAAACAGATGAGAATGAACATGCAGAACTTCTAATTCAAAGTCTACATGAATCATATGATCAACTTGTAGAACAATATCCTTACGAATTATCTACTCTTCGTTAATATTTAATCTAGTCTTCAATAACATTGTAGCTGTAGTTTTGGAATAAGAAGACACTTGCTACAATTGCGGCAATAAAGGGCAAGTTAAGTTGGAGTGTTAGCAAAACAAGAGGTGTGGAGGCCATAAAGCTCAAGAGTTACCATGTTCTCAGGCATGTGTTACAAATACCTCGGATGATGGTGAAGTATTATATAGGGAGGCAACAATTGCTGTTGAAGGTAGAAAACGGTTTACTAATAATGTCTGGCTTTTAGACTTCGAAGCCAAAAATCATAAGACCTCTTGAAGAGAATGGTTTCACATATATGAACCCGTTTTTAAAGGATCTATATTTATGGGTAATAATCATACCTTGAAGATCATTGGTGTTGGCACCATTAAGATAAAAATGTATGACGGTAGTATTAACACCATTCATGCAGTACGACATGTGGATGGCATGAAGAAGAATCTATTGTCTCTAGGACAGTAGATGATCTTGGATGTATGACTCATATAGAAAACGATATCTAGAATATTATCATAGGTGAGCTTGTAGTTACGAAGGCAGACAAGATATGTTTCGAATCTATACATGTGTAAGGGATAAACAAAGTAGAATGGTGATGCATGTGTTGAATCAACTAGTCATGGAGAAGAGTCAACAATGATGTGACATCACAAACTAAGCTGACTAGAAGCTGTTTTCAGAGCTCAAATCTGTAAATCTATTTTGTATCTATATCGTACATATTATTTTATTAGACTAAAATAATAAATAAGTTAATCTAACACATAAGTTTAAAAAAAAACAAATAAATTTTTAAGTTGAATAAATAAATTTATCAGTTATAAAAATTAACTTTTATATAATTTTCTTAAGGTTTTTTTTTTAAAGGTTGGCAAGACCTTTTAATGGGTCATGACGGTAGGCTGTACTGTGCCTAGCTATTGGGTTAACGTGTCAGTAAGGTACAACCCATTTTTCTATTGTGCCATATCGGGATGACACGTTTAATGGAATGATATGGTCAGTGTTAAGCCGTGTCGACATGTTATGACACTATTAAGACAGAAAAGATAGGAAGTGTTGGCTTTCTCAGAAGTACTACTTGAGAAGTGTTTTGTGGAGCTTCAACATGCAAGATTGTAAGACCTTTTCTACCCTTTTTCCTGTCAAATTATCCTAAGGAATGAGCCTAACATTAAAGTGGAAAGGATGAAAATATCTCAAATGCGGTATGCACCAACAATGGGAAGTTTATTGTTCGCTATGGTATGTACAAAACCAAACAATGAAAAATTAGTAGAAATGGTTAGTTAGTAGATGGCGAAGCTTGGTAGAAAACATTGGATTAATGTGAAGAGGATTCTAATTTACATCAGAGGAACCTCAGATGAAAAATGACTTTAAGTGGGGACTTGTTGAAAATAATGCTTTTATCCACTTAGAGCCACCATTATTCTAGAAGCAACGCGAGGTGTCTTCCTCTTATTATGCAAAGCAGAGAGGTGTCACCATACCATACAATGAGGTGGCTTGATGTGATAAGATGTGTCATAAGGTGGCACTACATAAATTGAATCGTGGACACGTATATGCAAAGTGTCATCCATGTAGCGGTGTAAAAATGGACTGGCCCGACTCATTAGGCACGGCCTGGCCAGTCCATTTATGGAAACATGCCTGGCTGGGCCTGGCACGTGACTGTGTCGCAGGCCGACCCGGCCCGACCTATTTCTAGAGAAGCAGGCCCGACACGGCATGTAGGCCTGCCTCAAGCGGGCCGTGTGTGAGTGCTGTGCCAGGCCTGCCCGCCAGGCCCCTCTGGCGGGTTAGTTTTTTGGTCCAATTTTTTTTTTCAAATTACTCTTTTTTGGATTTAGGGTTTAGGGTTTAGGGTTTATAGTTTATGGTTAAGGGTTTAGAATTTAAAATGAATGAAGAGAACGAACAATTATTAGGATTTGAAATGAATAAAGAGAACGAACAATTTTTTAATTATTTATTTATTTTTCACTTATGAAATTCAGTAATACATATCTACATGATTGCCTCATTAAAAACCTTACCAAGAAAAATACAACGGGATAAAAACTTGATAAGAGAAAAAGAGTGCAACCGTTTTACAACTTACAAGTAAATAATAAATACATATGTAAAAGTATAACCTAGTTCTGGCCTTGGCCACTACCTGAAGGGTCATCAATATATAGATTGTCGAAATTTTGATTAAGTTCTTTATATACAGTTTGATTTTGTAACCTTTTTTTAGCATGCTCCCAATCCCGAAAGCATGTTAGTACCTCCACCATCTCTGGAGACAAACAGCTTCTTCTTGGTTCAATTATGCGTCCACTGGTGCTGAAAGCTTGTTCTGAAGACACCGTTCACACTGGAATAACCAGTACGTCACGTGCTAAGTGTGACAGAACTGGATACCTGTACGTATAGGTCTTCCACCATAACAATAAATCTAACTCTTCCTTGTCTTCAACAGATCGAACTGTGCTTCAAGGTACCTAATAAGTTTGGTACAAGAAGATGGGCTAGATCTTTGCCCTGAAGAAGTACTTGCTGATTTGTATTTTTTTTCATCGTTTCAGAAGGCTCCAACTTGTTTGCTTCGGTTCTGTCTCCGGTCGTGTTGATTGGGGGATGTCAATGTTGCCAAACCTGGTCTCATAAATATGAAAAATCTCGAACAACTTGGTTCGAATGTCAGTAATTTGTTCTGAATAATCTATTGACAAATTAATACCAATAAACTCAAGCAAAACTTCTAAACCAGATAATTTAACCCTGGGATCTATTATAGCACTTAAGGCATAAAGTAGGGGAATGTTAGCCCAATATTTTTTTAACTTTGTCTCCAGGACAACAACTGCAGTGCCTAGATGTTCATCTTCTCTATAACTGTTTAACAGTTCAGACATTTCCATTATCTGATGGATTGCCTGGGAAGATGTGGGGTAATATACCTCGGAAAGAGTTACAGTGGCATTGTTAAAAATATTTAAAAATTGAACAAAAATCTTTGCCACATACCAATCATCTGTGGTAAGTAATTTTGACTAAGTTTTTCTGTTTCGGTCAATTTCATGTTATAAAAACAAGAAATGGTTGTATCATATTCCAAACAATTTTGCAACATTAAATAAGTAGAGTCTACCTTACCGGCATATCAGTTTGGAATCGTCGGGGTTTGAGACCATTTAATTTACAATGTCTCTTGAATTCACTGAATCTAGGATTAGAACTGCAAATCCAAGAAATGGCATCTCTGATGCAATCTATTTGGTCGCTTACCTGCTTTAAACCAGCATGTACAACTAAATTTATAATATGGCATGCACACCGTTGATGGAAGAAATAACCTCCATCTTGCGGGATATTTCTTGCAACAAACAATGCAATAGAGCTAGTATTTGTAGATGC
This sequence comes from Dipteronia dyeriana, assembly GCA_032871835.1. Lineage (NCBI taxonomy): Eukaryota > Viridiplantae > Streptophyta > Magnoliopsida > Sapindales > Sapindaceae > Dipteronia > Dipteronia dyeriana. The sequence goes on along the minus strand of CM065296.1, from coordinate 83,854,611 downwards.
ATTATCTAATGTGATTGAAAGAATGCGATGCGTGATTTCATAAGTTTCTAAAACTTCCATTATGACATTAAAAATGTTTTCTGCGGTATGTGCAAAATCCATAGGACGAAAACCAAAAAATTCTTTTTGTTATCCTCCAATCAGAATCGAAATAGTGTCCCGTGACACATAAATAGTCCTGTTTGGAACATGCATTCCAAACATCAGAAGTTAATGCAACAAAGACTTAAATGCTGTATTTCAGCAACTAAGTCATCCCTTTGGGTTTCAAACAATCGTATCAAATCATTTCTAGTGGTGTGGTTCTAGAAACAGGTTCATATTGGGGGTTATATGCAGATGTGATTAATTCTGTATAAAATGGACTCTCACCAATACTGATCGGTTGATCAGTTTGTGCAATGTATCATGCCAAGCACTCTCTAGCGTGCATGGCATCGAACTGCCACGTCGTAACGGACCCGTCTGGGTGCCGTTGAAGTTGTGTCTGGGTTGTAGTGTCTATCTGTCCATGTGCATGCATACATTTGTGCATACACCGTCTCAAATGTCCGGTTCCCCCCATACTTGTAGCATAATCCTTATGAAAAAACTTACATTTAGCTCTGAGGCCAGACGTCCCGTTTGGGAGTGTCATTTGGAATATGTTGAAACATTTCCACACATATGATGTTAATTTTCTGGGATATGATGTTGGTGTAACGCCGGAACCAGAAGGTCCCGCTTGAGTATGGGTGGGTTCTGAAATATCAAATTCATCGTTGAGCATATTCAAACAGTCCGGAAAATAAGGTTGCTGGTTAGGATCCATTATCTGAATAAAAATATGAGAACTATAGTAGTTAATAGTCAAATTAAAAATCAATATTTACTAACAGAAATCTTAATTTACTAACAATAATTACTATAACTAATACGGCATTTACAATAATTAATTTACTTAAAAAACAAATTAAATAAACAAAATAATCATAATCTACTAACAATTTTTTTTTAATTCACTAGTTCACTACTATAAATAAAATTGATAAATTTACTAACATAATATACTAACATAAAATTGATGATTTGAACCACTACTCTTAAATTTACTAACATAATCTACAAATGAAAAATTTTAATTTATGAAAAAAACAATATCAAACGTAATTACTACACTTAACATTCATCATTTACTTATTACAAAAATTAATTTCAGTAATACAAATTAACTTTCTAAATTTATTAATAACAAATATTAAAATTACTACTAAACTTAAAAATCTTAATAAACTAAACAAATAATATAAACATTAAAGCCCAAAAATTGATAAACTAACTAACTAAATAGATAATGTTTTCGTTAAGTAACTCAAATCTAAACATAAACATATAAATTTACTATGAGAATATGTTAGACCAAAAGTAATAACAAAATTGTACTTTTAAAATTTGGTGTGTTGGTGGAAAATGACGAGAATTTCTAGAGAGAGTAATAACCAAATTGAATGAAAAATTTTAGAGAATTGGAGAATATATTAGAGATTGAGATTTGAGAGAATGAGAGATTGAAAAAATGATAGAGAGAGTTAATGGAAAATGAAATGGATGGAAGTATTTATAGAAAAATTTGATTTGTGGGTCAAAATGTTATTTAAAAGATTTTAGGGGGGGTTTGTAATTTTTTTTTCCTCCAACGGCTAGAAAAAAATTCCAACCGTTGGAGGATTTTTGAAAAAAAAATAAAAAAAATAAACCGAACGGACAGACGGATCTGTCCAACATGCCGGTCCGACAGGCCTGGCACGTCGGATTGGCATGCCAGGCGGGCCGGCCTGTCGGGCCTCCTCCCTGCTGCTCTGCAAGCGGCCCGTCCCGGGGCAGGCCATGGCCTGGCCCTCTTACTTCACGAGCCGTTCCCAGCACGACCCGTGAACTTCCTGGGCCGGCCAGACCGGCCTGTCACCGGACGGCCGGCCGGCCCATTTTTACACCACTACATCCATGTGAGAATATGACTTGCCTATAAATACCAAGGCAAGTGATGCTCTTAAATTTCTCCTATTCAAAGACAGTCCCAATCTCCTGAATCTCAGTTCTAAGATCTCTTGTAATAATTTCTTCAGTTTCAAGTTATTCTTGAGATATTTTCTCCTATATTGAGAGAGAGAGCTTGTGTTGTTCTCTTCTTATTATAGAGAGAAGTTCATAAGTCGTTTTCTTATAAAGAAATCCTTTCACATATGTCTATGGATACACACTAAGGGTTTTACTAAGTGAATATTGTGTCAATTTTTTTTTTTGATTCACTATTTTAAATTTATGCCGGAAGTGGAAACTCATCGATTTTCTAATCGCCTTTATTCAAAAATTTAGATTTTGGGTACATTATTGCAATTAATCCAAAAATAAATAGAGATATATCAACGATCTCAAAGAACATTTTCAATTCAAACTCTATATGTCGAAGTCAATTTAACTATTAACACCAACTAGTTACAAAATGAAGTATTCCATGATGTTCTGATCTTATGAAGAGTTTTTAAATAAAGGCTTAATATTCAACTGTTTGAACTAATTGCTGTAGCCCCTCGCCACTAGTCAAACTTCATTAAAGAAAACGGTTGACTAGTTTTGTATGGGTAAAATTGTTATTGACATCTCAGGTTTTTTAGGCATTTCACCGAGAATAATTCGTAATTAATTTTCATGATCTCATTTCCTGTTTCAATATAGGGCAATCACCTTTCCTGATCTTATTTCGTATTTTATTGTAGATTCAATTCTCCATATGCCTATATAAAGGTTTATTGTGTAAGCATTCAATATATACAGATAAATATGTTCATAGAATTGTTTTTCTCTCATTCTCCTCTTCTGGTTTGTATTATTATTTTCTATGGTTTTATGATTTGATTTATAACATGTTATCAGCACGAATGCTTTTATTATTTATTTGATCTCTTTTTCTTCTGCTTCCTTTCTTATTAATAAAGGTTTACAATAAGAAGATTGCATTCAATAATAATAACCTGAAGTTCTAGATTCAAAAATAAGAACCAGAAGTTTTTGAATCGAAAAAAAGTAACAAGAACTAGAAGTTCTTGATTCAAAAATAAGTATAATATCAGAAGTTATTGATTTGAAAAGAAGAAAAGCAGTACCAAAAGTTATTGATTCGAAAAGATGAACCAGAAGTTAAAAAAAAACAGAAGTTATTGATTCAAAAATCAAAACAAGAGGTCCTTGATTAAAAAATAAGAACTAGAAGTTCTTGAACAAAAAAAAAGAACCTGAATTTCTTTAATAGGAAAATCGAAAAAAAGAACCAGAAGTTCTTGAACCGAAAAAACAAGAAGTTCTTGATTTGAAAAAAAAAATATCAGAACCAGAAGTTCTTGATTTGAAAAAAAATATCGACAAGAAAGTTCTTGCTTCGAAAAAAAAAATCAAAACCAGAAGTTCTTGATTCAAAAAAGATCTATATTCCAAGTCAATTTGAACCTAAAGTTCTAGATACATATGGATACAATTTTAGTGAGAACTCAAAGTTCTGTAAGCATAGTTTTTGATCCAATGTTTGGAAAATTAAATGAATGAGAACTTGAAGTTCTGTATTTCAATTTAATCAGTCAGAACCTGGAGTTCTAGATCCCAAGTTAATCGATCAGAACCCGAAGCTCTGTATTCCAATTTAATTATTTAGAACCCGAAGTTCTAAATCTTGAAAACCATTTAGAACCTGAAGTTCTAAGTCCTTAAAACTAATTAGAATCTGAAGTTCTAAATCTTGGAAATTACTTAGAACTTGAAGTTCTAAACTCTTGAAATTATTTAGAACCTAAAGTTCTAAATTAGATTTCTCTTTTCAGGAATATGGATGAATGGTGGAATATCGCATATTATTCTTCGAGATTGAAAATGCTTCTGGAATTTAACCTTGATCAAAGCCAAGGTAAATAATATATCTAGTCCTCTAGACCTAATAGAAGGCTATAGAAGAGCCACAATTATTAACAAATGGTACAAAAATAAGCATGAATGTTGCTTTATATTCCAGTAGATCCAGAAAAAAAATCTGCTTAGTTCTAAAGATATATGCAACAATGGATATCATATTGAGACTACAAGTGAGGATAATAGAGAGTACCTCTATATTACATCACATGTCTTGAGCCAGAAGCTCATTTTAGAAAAGTTCAATGCTTATTCATCTGGATTATATTATATAAATATAAAACCAATTGAAACCTCACAATTATGAACCAGAAGATCACAAATCCAAAAACATTTTTACTTTGGCATAATCGCCTTGGTCATCTAGGATCTACTATGATGCGTAGGATAATTAAGAATTTTCATGGACATCGATTAAAGAACCAGAAGATTCAACTGTCCAATGAAATTATGTGTACCGTTTGTTCACAAGGAAAGTTAGTGACCAGACCATCAATTACAAAGGTTGATTTTGAATTCCCATCTTTCTTATAACGAATTCAATGAGACATATGTGGGCTCATCCACCCAGCGAGTGGACCATTTTTATACTTTATGGTATTAATTGACGCATCTGCACGATGGTAACATAGTTGCTTATTGTCTACACATAATACTGTCTTTCCTAGATTCTTGACGCAGGTTATTAGAATTCGAGCATATTTTCCGGATTATCCAGTTAAAACCATATGAAGAACAGTGCCTTTGGTTGTGTAGATATCGAGATTTTCATTTGTGAATTCTTTTCCAAGTTCATGATCACCTTATGATCAATGAAACAACCATTAGATGATTCTGTTTCAGCCATAAAATTTGAATTTCTCAGTGAACAATTAATGATGCAGGCTATCAGGCTTCGAGCATATTTTTTGGATTATCCAATCAAAACATACGAATAACAGTGCCTTTGGTTGTGTTGATAGCATGATTTTCATTTGTGAATTGTTTTCCAAGTTCATGATCACCTTTTGATCGATGATACAACCAGTAAGTGATTCTGCTTTAGCCATAAAATTTGAATTTCTCGGTGAACGGTATGTAATTTGAAGAATGCTTTGCATTATATATAGAATACCAATAATATATATTTTCTTTTATACATTATACATATCACATTGGTTAATTGTCATATATTCAAGGTTTGCATTGACGTCATTAAATTTGCTATGCCTATTACACTTGAAAATGATTATGTGGGGATATTATATTTTTTATTTTGTACCCGAACAAAATCATTTTTCTTGCCCGGTTAGATTGATTGATATCATATATTCCCTGAAGTGAATGTTAAATCATCTAATTGTTCTGAAGAAAATTTTGGTCAGTTAAAATTATTATGACATCGATGATCATATTAAGAAAATCTAGCCACCAAAAGTGGAGTCACACCAAAACAAAGTAAGAAAATGTTAGTTATCTGTGATGAAAATAGTGGTGTACCTGAAGTATACATAAATATCTTGTTGATATTTTGCCAAGTATATATAAATGTTCTGGGAGAGCTAATTGTATGTTACAAAGTGAAAACAAAATGACATATATATATATATATATATGTATATATATATGACATTTTGTTATTATAGATCCTGAAGAATCTATTTAGTTATAAAAATATACATCATAAATAAATGTTGTATTATTTTATATTGTCCCATGCTGAAAACACACAATTCTATTCTTACAATTGAGTATATTATATAGAATATGTAGATTCTTTAGTGAAAGTCCTTAAAGGACAATATGATAGTACTATATATCATTGAAGAATCATATGACAGTATAAATAAGTTTGAAAATTATATTTTGATGATGCAAACAAATCCATGAAGGATAACAAGATAAGACCAACAATCATATAAATTCACGTCGTTAGAGGGAGAAAGATACAATTTGAAAAATTAACAACGTGAAATTCAGTTGGCATATATCATCTTTATCTTATCTTGATCCTTATTTGAAGTTCAAAAGATATTTTACTTGTAAATTGCATATTCGAATGAATTCATTAATTGCCAATATATTAACCCCGTGTGATTGTTCCTGAAGAACTATTGTTGTAAATGACAACAGATAAATTATTCGTGGCACATTAGAAGTGTGAAATGTAACTTTTATTTTAAAGTTATTATCCCCTGAAGCGAATATGAAAAATCATGATCATGTTACTTAAAACTAATGATCGAGCTATATGTAATCCTCATCATGACTCCCGAAGAGTTAAATGTCCTTGAAGGGACAAAAACCTCTTTGAAGAGGTATACAGTAATGAAATGTGATCTCCCTCTCTGAGACTTATAAATTAAAGGGATCTCAAATTTTCTATGCAAAGGCACGTATGCTGGAAGTACACAAATATTACGTTCCCCACTGTAAAAATCTTACAGTAACCATTGAAGATGCATATGTACTGTAAACCAAAAATGAGATCTTCTATAGTGTTTCTCTGTATGTTATGAATTGCCGAGGATCTTGAACCATAAATTATGGGTGAATGTCGACATAATATTATTGTCCAAAAAATAGAGCTATATTAATGAAAATATAGTATAAACGCTTGAAGACGTCAAACGTTTTTGTTAAAACGAGTATTTGTACAAAAAATAAGATAGTGTGATATTGCTTATACCTCAAGACAAAGGGTTTTTTTTTATAGAAACCTAGTATTTGATCATACGCAAATATTTTGTTGCAAATATTTTGTTGCAAAGATATTTCTATAATCAGAATAATCTCTGAAGGATTCAAAATGCTAAAAGCATATAATTCAAATTCTGGTAACTTATATTAAGTAAAGTTATAATGATTTTTATATGTTTTGAAGCAATACGGAAGAATGTGATATGATTGTTTTGGAAAAAATATCGTAAATGGGCATATAAATTAAAGTTTCTATATGCCTCATGTGTATTCATAAACATAATGAAATCCGGATTTGCAATTGAAACAGTATATGTCGATGACATGAGTTTAAATTGGAGCTTCTGAAGAGCTTCTAAAACTATCGACTATTTGAAATAAGAATTTGTGTTGAAAGGTTTGGGAAAAACAAAATATTGTTTGTCTGAAGATCGAGCATATTTTAAATGGATTACTTGTTTCAGTCTCAATATGGATGCGTCTTATTCTTTGAGCATCTCTATGGTTGTCTGATATTTTGATCTTAAGAAAGATATATTTCGATATAAAGATAATGATGAAATGATACTTGGACCAGAAGTATCATATTTTATTGTTGTTGTATTATACTTATCACAATGCAGGTGTTTCCTTATCTCAATATATGAAGATAATGCTACTTATATTGCACAAGTCAGAGGAGGGTACATCAAAGGAGATAAAACCAATCACATATCACCGAAGTTCTTCTACACTCATGAACTTCAAGAAAGTCGACAAATTGATTTCAAGCGGATAAGGTTTACAAATAACTTTGCAGATTTATTTATAAAGACCTTACCAGTGACAACATTAGAGAAATTGATATCTGGCATTAGGATGCATCGACTTAGCAAACTACAAGATTGAGAATGAAGCACTTTTTAGGGGGAGAACATTCTTCATTTTTGGACATTTGTGCATTGTACCCTTTTTCCCTTAATTAGATTTTGTTCCATTGAGTTTTCCTGACAAGGTTTTAAATGATGTAGTATTTAAGCACGTCCAATATATTTTTTGGAAGAATCTCATCAATTATTATCTATGTGGCGTACGCCTAAGAAGGAGTGTTGTGAAATAATTGACTTTCACCACCCAGAGAATAATTTGTAATTAATTCTCTTGATCTCATTTTCTGTTTCAATATATGTTAATAACCTCTCTTAATCTTATTTCCTATTTTATTGTATATTCAATTCTCCATATGCCTATATATAGGTTTATTTTGTAAGCATTCAATATATACAGATAAATATATTCATAGAATTGATTTCGTCTCATTTTCTTATCTTGGTTCGTATTATTACTCTCTATGCTTTTATGTTTTGATTTATAACAACTAACGAATAATTTATTTTTAAATTAAAAATAAAACAGAAAAAAAAATGAAGAGATCATCTCGTCGAGATCTGGTTCTTCTTCTCCAAAACTGGAGAAGTGGATCTCCATTAATGGAGATCTAGTTCCCATATTATTTCTCCAATTGCAAGGGTAACCTGGCCATCTATTTATAACCCGATGAACCACAAATTAGTTCACTTGCGATCCAAATCTTCATAGCTATTTTTTTCTGAATCAATTCTCCTTCATCAGAGAAAACAAGAATCACACGCTACAATGCTTTGAAAGGTAAAAATCAAAAGTGAATCAGAGTATTGAGACTATATTTCATCGCAATGTCAACAATGTTCAGAACCCTTGACCTGGCCATGATCTTCACAAATACAAAACTGCAATAATGAACCCCACGAGTTCAGAGAAACTAAAACAGAGGAGGGAAAATATGTGATAGATCTTTTTGTTCCCAAAGTCTTTCAAATCCATAGCAACAAAAAGTAAATAGCATAATTGGAAAAATTGGATGAGATCTGGAAGTCTGCAACTGATATTGCTTTTTTTTTATTATTATTATTGTTTCTTTTAAAAAAAAATTCTCAAGCTTTTTATCTCTTAAATTTTTAATGCTTTTTAATAGAAGTTTATCTATTACTTATATGAGAGAAAATCAAAACTAGCCACTGAAAATATTTGAATTTCGTTTACAACCACACATGAAATTTTAATTGTTAATAACCACATTTATGAGAAATTACCTTAATGGCCGTATATAAAAACCCAAAAGCCAAATCAACATTGGATAAACATTAGGGTTTTGGGTTTTCTCTCAAGTCAAAAACAGAGAAGGCGTTGTCGGTGCCGTCGCAAGAGCTGTTGGAAGAGAGCGTCGCCGCCGTCGTCATTGTTTTTCATACAATTTCTAGATTTTTTAAACATTTCACGTTTTCTACGATATAAACTTGAAATCATGCTTTAAATCTCTGTAAACTTTCAAAGATTTCAAGTTTTATCAACATTTTGAATTTTTATATCAGATTTCAAGTTCTGTTTTGAGTTTTTGTAGAAGATTTAAAGTTTTCGAACAAGTGAAACTTGAAATGTTCTGGAAAAAACGTGAAATTTTAATTCATTCGATTATTCACAAAACACACAACAATAATGCAATAACGTTAAAATCATGTTAAACTAACTGATCTCAAGTCTAAAACATCATTGTCAACATTTCAAATTTTTATATTAGATTTCAAGTTCTGTTTTAAGTTTTTATAGAAGATTTCAAGTTTTTGAACAAGTGAAACTTGAAATGTTCTGGAAAAAACGTGAAACTTTAATTCATTCGATTCTTCACAAAAACATACAATAGTAATGCAATAACGTTAAAATCATGTTAAACTAACTGTTTTGAACTCAATTAGTTGAGAAATGGAAGATATTTACACACCTTCAACCAATTTATAGCAAATCGGAAAACTTTTTATTTAACACTTCAAACCTTAAAATCTTCAAATCTTCACCTCGACATGCAGGAATAACAATGGTGTGCTTCTATTCGATTTGCAAGATACAACAATGTCCACTATGTTCGATTTGCAGAAGAAGAAGAAGACGGTCAAAGAAGAAGATGAGAAAAAGACGGTCAAAGAAGAAGATGAGAAAAAGACGATCAAAGAAGATCATAAAAAAAAAAGAAACCAAATTAGAAAAATAATTTTAGGGGTATTTCGGTATTTTAAGGATATACAATGAAATTATTTTTAAAAAGTGGTTATTAACGAATAAATTTTCGTTTGTGGTTTAAAACGAATTTTCTATATTACATGTGATTATTTTTGGCAATTCCACTATTGTTATTATTTAATATTTTAAAATTGGTTATTTGAAGGGTACAGGGCAATTAAGACTTTTTAAAATAAAATGTAGGGGCCGTTTTTACATTTTCCACTCAAACCCAATCAATCGTTAAATGTGGTGGGACTCCACTGTTGATATGCGGTCTGCAGCAATTTAGATAATTAGTTGGATATTAAGCTTTTTAGTAAAAGCTTAAGGTATACTATTGCAATTAACCCAAAAGAAAAAAAAACAATGATATTGACTTTAGTGGAAAGGGAAAACTAACTGTTAACGTTAAAATCATGTTAAACTAACTGTTTCGAACTCAATTAACTGAGAAATAGAAGATATTTAAACACCTTCAACCAATTTATAGCAAATCGGAAAACTTTTTATTTAACACTTCAAACCTTCAAATCTTCTTATCTTCTCCTTGACATGCAGGAATAACGATGGTGTGCTTCTATTCGATTTGGAAGATACAACAATGTCCACTGTGTTCGATTTGTAGAAGAAGAAGAAGACGGTTAAAGAAGAAGATGAGAAGAAGATAATCAAAGAAGATGAGGAAAAAAATGAAACCAAATTAGAAAAATAATTTTAGGGGTATGTCGGTATTTTATGGATATACATTGATTTTTTTTTAAAAAAGTGGTTATTAACGAATAAATTTTCGATTGTGCTTTAAAACGAATTTTCTATATTACATGTGATTATTTTTGGCAATTTACACAATTGTTATTATTTAATATTTTAAAATTGGTTATTTGAAGGGTACAGGGCAATTAAGACTTTTTGAAATAAAATGTAGGGGCCGTTTTTACATTTTCCACTCAAACCCAATCAATCGTTAAATGTGGTGGGAGTCCACTGTTGATATGGGGTCTGCAGCAATTTAGATAATTAGTTGGATATTAAGCTTTTTAGTAAAAGCTCAAGGTATACTACTGCAATTAACCCAAAAGAAAAAAAACATTGTTCCTGACTTTAGTGGAAAGGGAAAAGATTGTTTTGCCCCAGACGTTTGTCCTATTATAAACATAAGGAGGACATGGTTAGCGTATTGTTGGCAGAAATCGCAAGTGTACGAATCAGACAAATAGTTTATAAGTAAGTAGAGTATCGTTCCCACGAAGAATGACTAATTTATTAACTACCGAATATAATTAACCCAAAACTTTATTTGAACAATCGAATGTTGAGACTTGAGATTTATATTTACTAAAGAAAATAAATAAAAGAAGCAGTCAAAGGTGTAGAGAAATTCAATAGATTAAAGTACTAGAGCTTTTGATTTTACTGTAGCCAATTCCGCTCAATTCCTTTAGCATGTTAATCCTAATTATTCTGCATGTTGACAGTTGATTTTCCCTAATTTATTTAATACTCCATTCCTGACAATATCGAAAGTATTCCTAATTACAAACCCACTCTATTACTAGCAATGGAATTAAGATAATAAGTACCCATTAAATACTTTGGAAAACCTTCAAGAAACTACACAATTCATACTAATACATTCCTGTCAAGTCATGTAAATTATGGTATCTATTACAAAAAGCAATAATCTAAATTCCAGATTCCTGTCAAAATCTAGCATCGAATCAATTAAATGTTGACCAAATATTCAAAAACATTAAGCTCAGTAATAGACACTCAACATGGAAGAATATTGTTAACCGAAAATTCCCATTGTGTGAAAAATCTCAATTAACACTCTCAACCCAGCTACCTGGTAGGCAGCGGGGGGTAGGTACCTCGTACCTTGGTGATCTTGTATGAATATGAAGGATGGTGCGGTAGGTAGAAGACGAGCCATCCCACCCGTCAGGCTTCGTGCATATGGAGGAGATTTAAGGAGCTCGAGGTTCCCTTGTTGGGGTAAAGAGGCTGATCCTGATCCTTGGTCCCTGGTTTTCGGTCTTCTCTATAGGTATCCTCGATCCAAGTAGCGAACAAGGAGGTAGGATTAGTTCTCATCGATGATGTAGATGTGTTTGTTAAAAAGTGGACCACCCGGTAGTGATTCTTCGCCTCTAGGCGCTTTCGGTTAGGGTCGAAACCCGTCTTGGTACCCGGAGCTTAGTCTTGGATCCCGATTTCTTCCTATAGTTCCCCGATCTATACAACGAGTAAGAAGAGGGGGCTTGTCTGGCTTCTGTGATGGATTCTTGTTTACTCCCGTATAGAGGGTGCATGAGAGCTCATCGACTCCTATCAGATGGGTCTGGATAGTTTCTTCCCATCTTGGTATTCGACTTTGGCATGTAGATGGGAGGATAAGAGCACTAGGTCCATCGGGGTAGGAATCTAGCTCATACACATACATGCATAATACAATAAATTAATAGGAGAAAGACAAGTCTTATGCAGAGGGAGGTGGACAGACCAAGGGGGAAAAAACATCACAAATGATCACATGCTGAAAAACCCCTAGACAGTATCTGGAGAAAGGAGAAAGGAGAAAGACCGTTCCTTGTATATATATTATATACAAAGCGGTGCTCCTAGGGCCTTGAAACAATGGTGAAATAAGATATCCATAGTGCTCCGGAGAGCTTACAATATTAATTGAGTGTTATCCGATACCGGTATGTTGTTGGTAAAGGTACACATACAATGATGATATATAGAGAACTTAGATAAAGTATGTAGACTTGCCTCTTGCTGGTCGATTTCGGGATTAGAGATGAGGTATCATTTATGAGATGTGTAGTCGATGCTATTACAGTTGTATTTATACATGGTGTAACTATCTTGGCGTGCAAGTCCAGGATTCTTGAATTGTTCTCCTCTCTTTATTAAACACGATTCTTCATTTAATGTAGTTGATCGATTTGTAGCTAATATCTTGAAAAAGATGTGTTTGTTTCCTCTTTGGACTCTTCCTTGTTTTCCACTCCATTAATTTAGCCAGTCAGTTATTAATGACGTTATTAAGGAGTTGACAGATTTAATGCCGTTGATTATCTCCTTTAATAGGATTGACTATCTCCATTAATATGGTTGACCTCATTAATAGGGTTGACTACCTCTATTAATATGGTTTGACCTTATTATTAGGGTTGATTACCTCCATTAATATGGTTTGACCTTATTAATTGTATCGTAAATGTCATGAAAGTCAACCCTCTCTTCCTACACTGTTTGAGGAGACCTCTTGTTTTGTATATCACTTTGGCGAGGTACTTTATGAAGGTTACCTGAGGTGATTCTTGGCCTATCTAGTGTCAAGGTATACTCGAGTACTGCTTTTTCTACTGGAGAAATGATTTAACCATCCCGGGATCTACAGTGGATCTTGCCCTAATCGTGTTGGGGTTTTTTTGTGATACTAGAGCTTTACGGGCTTCTTCCTTTTATGCTCGGGCAAGTTAAGACTATACCTTGATGAGGCAGGAGGGCATTTGGAAGATAAGTTTGGCACCCTGAAGGTCTTTCGGTGATAGTAGAGATGGTAGTATGCTCTAGGAAAGTGTCGTGAGATACCCCGGCCTTGAGGAACCCAGATCCTTCCACGCCGACCTAGCTTCGGGCTTCTATCCTGGCATAGAGAGCTTGACGTGGTCACATCGGGTTTTATTTGGCAAGCCTGGTTGCATGCAAGATGCTCAGATGGTATAGGCGGCCAAGCCTTGCTTCTGTAGTATCACGTGGTAGCTCGACCTTGAGGACCTCGATATAAGCCCGAACTTGGACCCTTGCATGAAGGTTGGGAAGTGAAAAATTCTCCTTTGGTCCTTAGCCATATAACTAAAATAATTGAGTATTCATGGCTAGGCAACATCATAGCCCTAGCAAAGAAAGTTAGTTCCTTATAGTCATTGTTACAATCCTATGAAAAAATATAAAAGAAAAAAAATGATAAAACCCGGAAAGTGCTGCCCAAGAAAATCTTCAATTCTTCAATCCACTGCCTCTCTCTTCAATATGATCTCAATGATGATGGATTTCTCTCTCTTAAATAGGCAAAAGTTAGATCTCCGTGAGGTGTCATAATCTGCCTCCAATAAGTCCAAGTTAAAGCGATCCTAAATAGGATATACCATCCTACCAGTTTCAGGAATATTAACGCAATTACAACTAATCATTGAGTGATTAAGATCAGCTATTTAATTGAATTAAAATATAAATTTAGGCATTCATTAATGGTCAAAACATAATGAAATCGTCCAAGACCTTCTCCCCAAGATTAGCAGCCCGTAACGGATGGTTTCTCGAATTCACGTGCAGAATTTCTAGACTGACCTTTGGGTTGTAAAATCACCATAACTCACTCTAGAAAACTCAAAATAGCGACCCGTAAAATTTCCCAGAAAGCTAACATCCGTACCTTTCCAACCATCTAAGGCTCGATACCCAATTCTGCTTGTTCTGGTACAATTTATTCTTCAAACTTGACTCATCTACAGAGGTTGACTTTTCGGGATTGATCGGAAATCTTCCATTTTCTTCCATTTAACTGCTACGACTCGATTAACTGAAAACTAACAAAAGACATGAAAAAAGCACAAGTTTAACTAAAAAAAAGCAAGTAAACATGAATGAAAGGGTATAAAATATATGCAATACTAACGTTATCAAATACTCTCAAGCCTAGCTTTTGCTAGTCCTCGAGCAAAACTATAATAAAAACAAAAACTAAAAATAAGTAAAAATCTAAAAATAAAACCTAAGTTAAGCCAATTTCTTAGGGAACACGATAGCATTGAGCATATGCTATAAGCCTTTAAACCTCTATGTGTCCCTAGTAGGAGGACTGTTGTCTCTTGAGGTTTTACAGCTATGCTACCCACAAACATAATTCTATAAAAAACCAAATAATCAAGATGCAAACTCACATGTACCATTCAAAGCCAATGCATGCTAAAGCCACTGAGTAAAAACTAAAATTATACAACAAATTTGAATGCATGCTTAGTTTTAATGAAATGCATGAACTCAAGATACTCAAGCTTCGAAGACACATTCGTCAAACGCCATAGATATAATTCACCTCAACTCTCGTTGTCAAGAGATGTCACTCATTAATTTCAAGCAGAATCTAGGCAAATACACTCATCAAGCATATGCGAATGAAGTTATGCAAAAGAAAATTCAAATTATAATCGCATATGAATATATAATTGAAAGAACGTGATAACCAAAAACTTGCTCCAGTGAGAAATTCTAGTTAATGCCCTCTAGACCACTACCACAAAGGTGGTGGCTGGGGTTTGGTACCTAGAGTACCAAGGATCGTTTTGAACAAGAGTGATGGTGGGTGTAAGACTAATGTGCATGTGAATGTTGTAGACAATGATAACCCTGATTTATTATTGAGATTGGGATTACAACACTCTAATGGGTAACACTAAATCCCTGGCAAACAAATGGAGATGGTGATATCGTTCGTGTCGAGAAGTAGAAAATAACAATGACCTTGATCTGATTATAGAAATTAGGACGGAGTCTCCCCCGTCTTCCTTCACGTTGGGCTTCTTTATACATGGTACAAGTAGGCTAAACTTATGAATCTACTGTCATGATTCTCTAAATCTATTCCTTCCTTATCGGGCGGGATATTTTATTTGAAAGTCATTGACTTCAAATTAATAACAGATTCGAGAGTATCTTTGGTGGAGATAAGTTTGTTTCCTCTTTAGACTCAATCTCTTGCCTTACACATACGCAGTGATTTAATGTTCGTTGGAGTTTAGATATGATCTCGTGTGTATTCATAAAGTGATTCTTCATAGAGGTCATCGAGTACGGTGTTCGTTGTTTCATATGGTGTGGTAGATCCATGCCCCGGTCTTGGTACTAGAAGCTTGGTCGATTCTTTCCAGGTCTCTTGGAGCTGAGGATAGCTTCGTGGGCACCATTTAGGGGTAGCAGGGCTTATACGGGCTCCCTCATTCTTATCCAGATAGGTTCGAAACTTCCTTTAGCAAAGTGGAGCAACATTGTAGCATGAACCTGATGTCTTTTTATGTCTGAAAAGGATGGTGGGCTTCCGAGGAGGTTGCGAGGTAGTTTCGATCCTGGGGAGCCCAGATAGTCATGCGTCGGGTTGTCCTTAAATTCTAGCTGTGGTGTAAGGAGCTCGATCCGATTGTGTCGGGCTCCACCACTGATGGTTCTGAAGCTCGATGACCTTTCCTCGCTTCTGTAGGGTCCCGGGGTTCAATGATGGGTAAACTTGGGCCTGGATCCAAGCTAGGAGAGTGGAAAATTTCTCTTTAGTCCCTAGCCAAATTTGGCTATTAACTGAAGTCCTCTCTAACTTGAACACCAATGTTTGAGTTGGGATTAGAGTCAGATTTACTACTTTAATTGGGAAATTTTTCCTCCTTTATCATTACCAAAGATCTCAGAGGAAACCTTCTCATTAATTGTACAAATGACGTGGCGAGCATTGACCGTTGTACTCCCTGAAACAATCCAGCTACGTTATGACTATTCCCGCTATTTGAGGCAATCCTACTAAAGATTTCATCAATGTCACTGCTCCCTTAGCTTCTATTTATACCCAATCACTTCACCTCCTTCCTCACGCTTTCTTTTAAACTTAAAAAAAAAAACCTCTCATTTGCTACCTTCCTCAGCCATACCTCTATCTCTCCTTTATCTGGCTCTAAAACTTGTTCCATTATGCCAAAAGTCAGTAATGACTTTGTCGATTCCCTAGTCGATGGTGAAGAAGTTTCTAGCCTTTCCCTTTGGAAATGGGCTCCAAGAGATTTTGACGGTGGTGATTCTTCCCCAAACCTGTAACGTCGCCGGTCAAATAGGAAAGTGTCCATTGGAACCAGGTTTACTAACCTACCAGATTGCCCCCTAAACTTAGTCGATAAAGACTTCAATAAAAAGGACAAGGATGACGCTGATGGGAGGGGGTCAAGTTACAGTCACCGGTCCTCCTCAGGTGAGGCCTCTTCATTATGACTTCAAAGGCATTCCAAACTCCATTGTTGACCTGAACTCGATCGATCATCTGAGGTCCAAATATGGTATTCCTGACAGTGTCTCCCTCGTTGCCCCTCACAGAAATTATGCCATCTTCAATCCGCCTAAAGACGTGCTCCCTATCTATATAGTGGCCCTCGAGAATGGGGTTAGGCTTCCCCTCCATCCTACTCTTAGTCAGGCTCTTAGTACCCTACAACTAGCTCATCTTCAGCTGACGCTTGGCTTCTAGAGGCATCTGATTAGCTTTCTCATGCTGTGGAGGGAATAGTACGAGCAGAGCAAGGTCGCTAGGGAGCCCGGAGCAGAGGAGTTGGCTTTCCTCTTTAAAATCATGAACCTAACCGGAGTTCCTAGAGGTCAGTTTTATGTGAAGGCCAAGAACAAGCTCAATTTTATCATTCCTGACACTTCTAAGAAAGATCTGCCTTGGATGGAGGAACAGATCCTAGTGAGGGATGATTGGGGAAGCTCAATTTTCATTGGTGGTCATGAGTTCACGGTTCCAATGGCTTTAAACGACAAACCATCATGGGATCGGGATTCCTTGCTCGCTGAACTGAAGCCGTGTTGAAGACCATCCTTGCTAGAAGATACCTAAACCCGAAGTTCCTGATTATCGATCCCTTTGACTCTCATAGGGTGCATCAATGCCTGCGAATCTCTTATGCTATTCCTCGTATGTTACCATAAACCACTATGCTTTATTTCATTGGTTAGCTTGGTTCTGACGTCTCTCTTCTCTTCTCTTCTCTTTTTAACAGTTTTTGTTGTTGCTCTAGCTCCTCATGAAGCTCGGCAGCCCGGGCAAGCTCGCACTCCTCTTCCTTCTGCTAGACCAGAGCGGGGGTTTCTTCCACTCCTCTATTTGGGACTGCACCCATTTCTGCTCTATCCCCTTCCCAGCCAAGGTCTAGGATGTCCATCCTCGCTTCGTAAGCATCTAAGGCACTAAACCAGGAAAAGTCCTTTACCTAGGTTATTGATTCAATCATCCCCGACCTCTATTCCTTCTGCTGCTACTGCTACTGCTGTTTTTCTAATAGTTTCCTTACCTGATGTCTCTGCTACTCCATCTATGCTCCAAGCTCCTTAAGATTGGACAGACCTCGAGGCTAGTGTTCCAAAGGTTCTCCCTGCCTGCTCCCACCATCAGTCGAGCTCGGTGGGGCAAAATGAGGTCTTGGAGCGGTTCATCACGTGGTGGGCTTTCTAGGATGACTTCAAGACCCGTGGATATCTTGTTTACTAAGGGGTCCATTCTTTTAGCTGAGGTAACTCTTTTTTTACTCTTTTATTTACGGTTCGTTAGCTCGGTTAGTGTCAAACCTTGGCTTTACATCATGTAGGCCTTTAAATTCAATGTCGCTATGAGCCACTCGGTAGCCTCCCTCCGTGATCGTGCTGTAAAAGCTGAGGTCGAAGCTGAGAAGGCCATGGGGTTGCTTGAATGAGCTCAAGCTCTGGTTCAGGAGATGACATCCAATCAGAAAGAGATGGAGAGGGAGCTTTTTGACCTTCAGTATGACAATGAAACGCTGAAGTGGTCCCTCTACTTAGAAACTATTCAATCTGAGCGTCGAGATGAGCGGAGGAATTCCTGGCAGGCAGAAGCCAAAATGCTTGATATTGAAAAGCAGAGTATGCATGCCCAGGTGGCCAAACGGTAGGTCGAGATGGACGCTTCCTTTAGCGATAGGTATTTCTATGCCTTCTTCAAGGTTGTAGAAGCCCTCCCACTTCCTTTTGACCTCTCTAGTATCACTGGCTGGGACAGGGAAGAAATTATGACCAAGGCTACGGAGATGTCTCACCCCGAAGGTGATGGAGCGGGTCTTTCTAGTGGGGCCAAAGCTAGGAAGCAACTAGCCATGCTAAAGCTTTCCCCTCTTATTCCAATCTTCCCAGCATTAGGTCCTAGAGAATCCTCAAGGGGGTTCAGCTTACAGAGCTCGAAGAGGCTAGCCTGAATCTCTGGACTCTGGTAAAGAATCTTTTAGAGAAGAGTCAGAGGTGGGAAAGAGCAGGATGAAGTCAATGGATACCCCTCTTGATGCGGCCATCCTACCAGAGGTTATGACGGTGGTTAATGAGGTCTTGGAGGAGGACTCTGCTGAGCAGCAGGCAATCGGGAAACCTCTAGAGGAAGGGGTAGTAGAAATGGTCAACCAAAATGAGCAACCACCGGATGAAAGAGCAAGGGGCGATGACCACCAGGGAGGAGGAACAACTAGAGGGAACACAGAGGAGGAATATACGATCTATTTACCCCTCGTTGTTGTCACCCGAAAATAGGGGGGTGGGCACCCCGCTTTACTCATGCCCAGTTTAGTTAGCTTTCTCATCATTATCATTTTTTTGTAGCCCAGAACCGAGGGGTTGGGCTCCCTGCTTGATGATTGTAGCCTTACAAGAGGATATACTCCTATATTATCAATGAAAACTTACTTAAGATTTCTTTCATACTGGTTCAATGAACTTTGACCTGACTAGTGTCTCCCTTCTTCATTCCTGATCCCGTCATAGACGCTACTTCCAAAATAACTTGACTTACTCGAATTAGGTAAAAATGAAGGGATCTCTAACTTGTTTCTAGTGTATAAGAGATAACTTGCTCGAGCTCCCAGATCTCAGCAGAAACTTGTAGCTCGATGACTTTAGTGAGTAGTCCCCTTATAAGATTTTTGGCTAGCTTGCATCTTTCAAAGCCTAAGTCCTTCTCGGGGGCTATAGCCCGACCGAGGCATCAGGAAAGCTTGATAGCCATCCTAGTCTCGAGAAGATTATTGTCGACATATTATGACTATCCTCCTTGTAGGACTGGTCCAGACCAGGGTATCATGAGATCTGGATGGAAACTATACTCTTATACTCAGACCCTTTTTGAGGGAGGTCACCTGACCAAGGCAATAGGAAAGCTTAGCTAGCTGTCATGGTTTTGAGATCTGGATGGAAACTATGCTCTTATACTCAGACCCTTCTTTACGGGGGATGGTGCACTGCCGAGGCAGTAGGGATGGTGAGGGGGTTTCCCCGACTAGTCCCTGGTCTTGAGGCGATCATTGTTGACATATTATAATGATCCTCCTGGTAGAACTGATCAAGACTAGTGTACTAAGGAAGCTATCTATCTTTCCCTGGCTCATGGTGATCATGGTGAGTCTCATTCGTGGAGAAAGCATAGCACAATTGGAGATGGAAAGAAAAATATTAGGCTTTATTGATGGCTGAAATGAAGTACATTTTTTTATTTTCTAACTTATTGATATCTAAAGGAAGGTAGCCTGCTGTAGGAGTCCCATGTCTAAGGATAGAATCTCCTTAAATGGTCTACATTCCAAGTGTGATCAATGAGTCAACCATCAATGTCTTCTAGCTTGTAAGCCTCATTTCGAATCACCACCTTGATCAAATATGGACCTTCCCAGTTGGGTACTAGAACCCCATTTGACCTCACCCTAGTATTCTATATAACTTTCCTCCATTCCTTAAAGCTCATGGCCTTCACTCTTTTGTCAAAACACCTCACAATCTTGCTCTGGTAGATTGCCACCTTCTTTGCCACATGTTCTTATTTTTCTTCCAAGAGGTCTAGACTAGCTCTAAGCTTGACCTTGTTGCTTTCTGGTTTAAAATGTTGTACCCTGAACAAGGTCAGCTTATGTTCTATAGGGAGCATGGCTTCAACCCCGAAGCCTAGAGAATAAGGTGTTTCCCTGGTTGTTATTCTCCTCGTGGTCTGATAGGCCTAGAGGACCTTGAGAATCTCTTCAACCTATTTTCCCTTCTTCTGTTGCAGCATCCTTTTAAAAAGCTTATTGATGGTTTTGTTAGTTAATTCAACCAATCCTTTGGTTTGTGGATGAGCTACCGATGCAAAACGAAGGTCGATACCTAACCTCTCTCAACAATCTCTGAACCTTGCATTATCAAACTGCTTTTCCGAGTCAGTAATTATGACCAGCGGGGTACCTAACCTGCATACCACATTCGTCTTGATGAACTTGGAAGTATTTTCTTTTGAGATTTGGGAAAGGGGGCCTGCCTCGACCCACCGGAAGAAGTAATCAATAGCGATAACTGATCGAGGATAGTCGTGTAGGAGGTAGATGACTTAGGTTTGAGGTTCTTTAGCATGGCCCGCAAGATTGGATGACCCCTTTGCATCCTGGTGGATAGTCGGCCAATAGTACCCCATACGAAGCGCCTGGTAGGCCAGAGCCTCGCCACCAATATGAATTTCACAGTCCCCAGCATGAACCTCTTTAGACGCCCATCCGACATCATCGAAATGCAAGCATTGAAGCAAATAAATGGACTTGCCTCTTCTGTAGAGTTACCCACCCGTTAGGCAGTATCAGACCGAAGCTCTTTTGATTTTCTGGGCTAAGTTGGGCTCCTTTGGGAGCTTTCCTTCCTGGAGGTAAGCAACTATGGGATCCATACAGCATGGTTGCAACTCTAAAGGACATATTTCTCCACTCACTGCTATACTTGGTTGGGAAATCACCTAAAGAGAAACTCCATATAGTAAGGCATGGCCTCCATTCACAGCTATCTTGGCCAAAACATATGCTCGATGATTCTGTTGTCGAGGTACTTGTTCGATCTTGAATCCCTTGAATTTACGCTTGAGCTGCTGAATTTGCTTCAAGTAGGCAATCATATTATCTTCTTTTGCCTGGTATACCCCGAAAACTTGATTGACTACTAGTAATGAATCACTTTTAACATGTAGATAACCGCCTTCAAGCTCAATGGCTACTTTCATCCCTGCCAGGATAGCTTAATACTCTGCCTCGTTGTTGGTAGCCTTGAGCTCGAATCTAAAGCAATGGTAGATTTCAATCCTCTCTAGATCTGTCAAAACTATATCGGATCCTCCCCCAGCTTGCCCAGAAGCTCCATCAATGTAGAGGATCCATGTTTTGCAATCTTCTGGGAGACTGTTTGGCTCGGTGAGCTTCCCAGAAGCAAGATTTAATACTGTGAAAGTCCCTTGGTTTGGGAGCATAGAGAATTCTGGCACGAAGTCAACTAAAGCTTAGGCTTTGATCGCAGTTCTAATGATTCAAGCTTCAAGGTAGAAGAAACAACAACTCAAAGCAAGTTCTAAGTCATCAAAGAGAAAGGATGCAATTTGGTTCTTCAAAGGTATACTAAGAAAATATCTTTCTCTTACAAGGCTCAAGCACACACACACATATCATACATTTATGTCCCTGCATCGTTGTGCATCATTGTGCATCTTTATAAGTACACACATACAATTCATTCATATGTGTCCCTGCATCATTGTGCACCATGTATAACACATTCACAAACTTTAAGATGAATGTTCATGCATTGGTTTGGAAATAACATGGTTTGGAATATGCATGATTGGAAACTATCTCTATGTAGTTTGCATCCTAGCGTGAATTGTGTTTGTTTGTGTATATATTTGTATAACATGGATATTGAACTTGGATTTAGTCTTAAATCATTCTTGATTTAGTTCCGGTCATTTCGGTTACTCATACTATTGATTTCAAGTTCTAAGTCAAAAGATACTACACTTTCAACTCATGTTTCATACATTGTCTTCGTCTTCGTATATCGAGTCGAATTATGTATCTTTTATGTCCATGTTCGTGTTGTTAGGTTTTAGTTTGTGTTGGCATGAATTCCATATCAAAATGATGTTTACTTGTAATGACTTAGTTGTTTAGGTTCATGATGATTCAAGCTTCAAGGAAGAAGAAACAACAAGTCAAAGTAAGTTCTAAGTCTTCAAATAGAAAGGATGCAATTTGGTTCTACAAAGGTATACTAAGTCCTTATCTTTCTCTTACAAGGCTTAGGCACACACACGTATCATACATTTATGTCCCTGTATAGTTGTGCACCATTATAGGCACACACATACAATTCATTCATATATGTCCCTGCATCGATGTGCCCCATGTATAACACATTCACACACTTGGAGATGAATGCTCATGCATTGGTTTGGAAATAACATGTTTTGGAATATGCATGATTAGAAACTATCTCTATATAGTTTGCATTCTAGTATGAATTGTGTTCGTGTGTATATATGTTTGTATAACATGGATATTGAACTTGTATTTATGCTTAAATCATTCTTGATTGAGTTCCGGTCATTTTGGTTACTCATACTATTGATTTCAAGTTTAAAGTCAAAAGATACTACACTTTCAACTCATGTTTCATACATTGTTTTTGTCTTCGTATATCGAGTCGAATTATTATTTTTAGTGTTGAGTATCTTATATGTCCATGTCCGTGTGAGAGTTACGGTTCATAATCCGTAAACGGATTTGAATTCCGATTTCGGAGGTCGTAGAACGGTCAAAGAACGTGAGGGAAGCAAGAGGGGAATGCACCATGGCCAAAAGGCCATGGAGGTGTACATGCCCGAGATGGCGCAAGGCCATCTCCCATCTCAGTGGCACATCCTTGCTGCCCCGAGATGCCCACATGCCATCTCGGGGGAGCACTTCCAAAGGAGGGCAAAATGGTCTTTTCATCTTTCTTCTTTCCCACTCCTTTATAATATCTCTCCCTCTCACATTTCATTCTAAGAAGAGATTCAAATCAAGTGTGCAGAATTTTCTCTCTAAATTTTCTCACCTTCCACACACCATAACTTCTTCATTTGAACTTTGATTTGAGTGATTCAAAATTGAGAGTGTTCATCTATTGATATTCCATCTTTTCTCTCAAGGTTTGAGTTTATTTTGCTGCTGTTTTTGGTGTCTAATCATACAAAAACGGGACTGCACCAAGATCAACTAAGGTATTGATTTTCTCTCTAAGTTTTCTTTTAAAACTTGGTCAATTGCCTTGGGTTTTCTTCATCTACATATATTTGTATATTGTGAGTGTTTTGATTTGTGTTTTGAACACTTTCAAAGCTAGATTGAATTTCAATTGAAATCATACATGTTGAGTTAGGTTTTGATTTTGCCTATGTTATCACATGTTTGGGATTGTATTGTGCTAGCTTTGATTCTAGGACTATTTTATGATCTTTGATTGATTGATTTTGAGAAAAATAGTTCCTCACATGTATTAGGCTCTCTTGTCCGACTTTCTCACATAATACACGTGTTTATGTTCTTTTGAGCTATTCATGTGATTTGTTGAATCTAAGATTAGGAATATGCTCTAGAACTTATGTTTAAATCTATTTGACATTGTCATATGATTTTAGCATGTTTTAGGTTTTTGTGATTTAAACTTGATCTTGTGATTTTTTGATCATATCTTGTGATTCAAGTTTTGATATATGCATTAATCTAGGTTGTGATAAATGTTGATCATATCTTACATAATCTAGATTGACTACTCATGCATGATTAACTAGACTATATGTGATTTGTGCATTCATGCTCATGTCTAGTATTTACCATAGGATGTGTTGATCATAGCATTCTATGTTGCGTGCTTGTTTGTGTTTTGCATTCATGATCACCTAGATGCCTTGTGAGAAGGAAGTCTTGACAATAGGTGTGAGACCTATGGTGTTGAGCAAGAAGTTTTGGCAAGAGGAGTGAAGCCTCGGATTGTCGAGCAAGGAAGTCTTGGGTAGAGGTGTGAAGCCTTGGATAGTCAAGCAAGAAGTCTTGCCTAGAGTTGGGAGAACTCGGATAGGTGAGCAAGGAAGTCTTGACTAGAGTCGGGAAGACTCGGATAGTTGAGCAAGAAGTCTTACCTTGGGTCGTGAGGTTCCGGATAAGGTGAGCAAGGAAGTCTTGACAAGAGGTGCGAAGCCTCAGATTGTTGAGCATAGAGCGGTAACTTCGAGAGTAGGATATAAGGGTAGTTTCTAGGTGAAGAGGTCACTTGAGAGATTGTACTTGTCTTATCTACTAGTGGATTTTGTTTACCGGTGGCTAATAGCCCGTGGATGTTTCCTCTTCGGAGGTTTACCACGTTATATCTTGTGTCAACTTTTCTCTA
Source organism: Dipteronia dyeriana (assembly GCA_032871835.1). Classification (NCBI taxonomy): domain Eukaryota; kingdom Viridiplantae; phylum Streptophyta; class Magnoliopsida; order Sapindales; family Sapindaceae; genus Dipteronia; species Dipteronia dyeriana. The sequence continues at coordinate 83,829,891 of CM065296.1, read as the reverse complement.
TCCCTATCTCTTTAATATTTGTATTGTGGATAGATCTCTTTATGTATGTTAACTTTCTTTCTATACTATAGATTTTGTATGTGTTACAATTACTTGTTTGTATCACACTTTCATTGTGTTTATATATTGATTAATTGTCTTTAATTAATATATATATTGTAATACAAGAAATCTAGAGGGACAAACTTTTGTTTGTTTCTAAGGGAGTCGAAAAAGATGTCTAACCTATTCACCCCCCCTCTAGGTTAGCCTTGAGCATTTAACTGTGATTTTATTTTCACAAATCGACAATATTAACCTTTCGTATATATCAGACCTCTACCGAAACTAGCGGAGAGGTTGATCCGTTACCACCATAACCGAGTGAGCTTTGAAGTAAGGCCAAAACTTCCTAGTTGAGGTGATTAGGGGGAAAGCAAGCTTCTCTAGGAGGATGTATTTTTTGCTCTGGCTTGTTTAGCGCACGACTCACGCAGTAAATGTGTTGTTGCACTCTTCTCCACACTCCTTAACCAAAGCTCCACTTACTGCTGTTTTAGAAACAGCCAGGTAAATTTTGAGCTCATCACCGGGGATCGATTTGACTAACAGCGGTGGGTTGGCCAGATACTCCTTTAAATCTCAGAAAGCCTGCTCACTTTCCTGATCCCATTTCAAGTTCTTTTCTTGTTTGATGATTCTGAAGAAATGGAGACACTTATATGTCGAAAGAGAAATGAATGGATTGAGAGCTACACTTCCCCCTTTCATCTGCATTTGCTTCAGTGAAGTCGGGGAATCCAGATCCAGGATGGCTCTGATTTTTTTCTTATTAGCCTCAATACCTCTCTCGTTGACTATAAAGCCTAAAAAATTTCCTGCAGTTACCCCGAATGCACATTTGGAGGGGTTCAAGTGCATCTGGTTTTCCCTTAAGATCATAAAGGTTCTGCGAAGGTCTTCATGATGCTCTTCTGCGGTTTGGGACTTGGTGATCATGTCATCGATGTATACTTCCATTGACCTTCCAATTTTGAGCTTGAACAGTCGATTGACCAGCTGTTAATATGTAGCTCTCACATTCTTAAGCCCGAACGACATAACCTTGTAGTAGTATAGACCTTGCCCGATAATGAAGTTGGTCTTGTCTTGGTCGGTGGGTACATCATGACCTGGTTATATCTTGAAAATGCATCCATAAAGCTCAGGAGCTTGTTTCCTACTGTGCAGTCAACTAGCTGATCAATTTTGGGAGAGGAAAACTATCCTTCGGGCATGCCCGATTGAAATCAGTGTAATAAACAGCCATTTGCCATTTCCTATTTACCTTAGTGACCATTACCACATTGGCAAGCCAGTTGGGATATAGTGCTTCCCTATTGAAACCGGCCTTGATCAACTTTTCAACCTCCTTCTGGATTGTGGCGTTCCTCTCTGTATTGAAATGTCACCTTTTTTATTTGACAGGTTTGATGGTGGGATCAATCGCTAACCTGTGGGATGCCGACGATAAGGGGATCCCTGGTATCTCATCATGGCTCAATTTAAAAATATCGTTAAACTCCCAAAACAACTTGATCAATCCCTCTTTTAACCCAGCTTCAAGTGCAATCCCGACCTTTAGCACTTTTGTCAGGTCATCTTCTCCGACCGGGACTTCTTTCAACTTATCAACAGGTTGTCTGCTGGCCCATTCTCTCGCTTGCTCTTCTTTCGTGAACTGGAAATCACTTTTTGGATGATCAGTAGGCTCTGAATCCTCTTGGTTCATCCCTTATACTTTCTGGTTTTAGATTCCTAATACTTGTGAGAATTGTCTTGACAGTACTGTCGGGTTAAAAGAGACCGTATAACATTTTCAAGCAGCTAACTTGTTACCATGTACCTCGCCTACTTGGTTCCTGTTAGGTTTTAGTTTGTGTTGGCATGAATTCCATATCAAAATGATGTTTACTAGTAATGACTTAGTTGTTTAGGTTCATGATGATTCAAGCTTCAAGGAAGAAGAAACAACAAGTCAAAGCAAGTTCTAAGTCTTCAAAGAGAAAGGATGCAATTTGGTTCTACAAAGGTATGCTAAGACCTTATCTTTCTCTTACAAGGCTTAGACACACACACACATATCATACATTTGTGTCCCTGCATCGTTGTGCACCTTTAAAGGCACACACACACATATCATACATTTGTGTCCCTACATCGTTGTGCACCATTAAAGGCACACACATACAATTCATTCATATGTGTCCCTGCATCGTTGTGCACAATGTATATCACATTCACACACTTAAAGATAAATGCTCATGCATTGGTATGGAAATAACATGTGTTGGAATATGCATGATTGGAAACTATCTCTATATAGTTTGCATTCTAGTGTGAATTGTGTTTGTGTGTGTATATATTTGTATAACATGGATTTTGAACTTGGATTTAGTCTTAAATCATTCTTGATTAAGTTCCGGTCATTTCGGTTACTCATACTATTGATTTCAAGTTCAAAGTCAAAAGATACTACACTTTCAACTCATGTTTCATACATTGTCTTCGTCTTCATATATCGAGTCAAATTTTTTTTTTCTGTGTTGAGTATCTTATATTTCCATGTCCGTGTGAGATTTATGGTTAGTAATCCGTAAATGGATTCAAATTCTGAGTTCGGAGGCCGAAGAAGAGTGGAAGAACGCGAGGGAGCGTTAAGGGAATACACCATGGCCAAAAGGCCATGAAGGTGTGCATACCCGAGATGGCGCGTGGCCATCTCAGCCGCACAACCTTTCTGCCCCAAGATGTCCACACGCCATCTTAGGGGAGCACTTCCAAAGGAGGGCAAAAATTTATTTTCATCTTTCTTCTTTCCCACTCCTTTATAAACTCTCTCCCTCTCACATTTCATTATAAGAAGAAATTCAAATCAAGTGTGCAGACATTTTCTCTTTAAATTATCTCACCTTCCAAACACCATAACTATTTCATTTGAACTCCAATTTAAGTGATTCAAAGTTGAGAGTGTTCATATATTCATCCTCAATCTTTTCTTTAAAAGTTTGAGTTTATTTTGCTGCTGTTTTTTGTTGTCTAATCATACAAAAACAGGACTGCACCTAGATCAACTAAGGTATTGATTTTCTTTCTAAGTTTTCTTTTAAAACTTGGTCAATTGACTTGGGTTTTCTTCTTCTACATTTATTAGTATATTGTGAGTGTTTTTATTTGTGTTTTGAACACTTTCAAAGCTAGGTTGAGTTTCAATTGAAATCATTCATGTTGAGTTAGGCTTTGATTTTTCCTATATTATCACATGTTTGGGATTGTATTGTGCTAGCTTTGATTCTAGGACTATTTTGAGATCTTTGATTGATTGATTTTGAGAAAAATAGTTCCTCACATGTGTTAGGCTCTCTTGGCAGAAATTCTCACATAATACATGTGTTTATGTTCTTTTAAGCTATTCATGTGATTTGTTGAATCTATGATTACGAATATGCTCTAGAACATAAGCTTAGATCTATTTGACTTTGTCATATGATTTTAGCACTTTTTAGGTTTTTGTGATTTAAACTTGACCTTGTGATTTGTTGATCATATCTTGTGATTCAAGTTTAGATATATGCATGAATCTAGTTTGTGATAAATGTTGATCATATCTTACATAATCTAGATTGACTACTCATGCATGATTAACTAGACTATATGTGATTTGTGCATTCATGCTCATGTCTAGTATTTACTATAGGATTTGTTGATCATAGCATTCTATGTTGCGTGCTTGTTTGCATTTTGCATTCATGATCACCTAGATGCCTTGTGAGAAGGAAGTCTTGACAATAGGTGTGAGACCTATGGTGTTGAGCAAGAAGTCTTGGCAAGAGGTGTGAAGCCTCGGATTGTCGAGCAAGGAAGTCTTGGCTAGAGGTGTGAAGCCTTGGATAGTCGAGCAAGAAGTCTTGCCTAGAGTTGGGAGAACTCGGATAGGTGAGCAAGGAAGTCTTGACTAAAGTCGGGAAGACTCGGATAGTTGAGCAAGAAGTCTTGCCTTGGGTTATGAAGATCCGGATAAGGTGAGCAAGGAAGTCTTGACAAGAGGTGTGAAGCCTCGGATTGTTGAGCATAGGGCGGTAGCTTCTAGAGTAGGATAGGAGGGTAGTTTCTAGGTGAAGAGGTCACTTGAGAGATTGTACTTGTCTTATCTACTAGTGGATTTTGTTTGCCGGTGGCTTCTAGCTCGTGGATGTTTTCTCTTCGGAGGTTTATCACGTTATATCTTGTGTCAACTTTTCTCTATCCCTATCTCTCTAATATTTGTATTGTGGATAGAACTCTTTATGCATGTTGACTTCCTCTTAATAATATTAATTGTGTATGTGTAACAATTATTTGTTTGCATCACACTTTACTTGTGTTTATATATTGATTAATTTTCTTTAATTAATATATATATTGTGATACAAGCAATCTAGAGGGACAAACTTTTGTTTGTTTCTAAGGGAGTCGAAAAAGGTGTCTAACCTATTCACCCCCCTCTAGGTTAGCCTTGACCATTTAGCCGTGATTGTATTTTCAATTGGTATCAAAGCAGGACACTAGATTGCACTTAGTGTAAGTCTGGGGTGATACTTTCACGGTTTTTGTAAGGCATTTGAATCCATAGGCTTACAAAATGATGAAATATTGGAAGGATCCTCAAATACTAGGCCATCATTACTTTATGGCACTAACTATGGGTATTGAAAGTTGAGGATGAAAGCCTACATCCGCTCTATTGATGAAAGGGCTTGGATGGTAGTGGAAGAAGGTTATAGTCCTCCTACCAAGGTTTTAGAGGATGGAACCATGATACTCAAGCCAAGGAGTGAATGGACAATGAATGAGTTTGAGGTTGCAAAATGGCACCATTGTGTTATGAATGCCATCTTTGGAGGAGTTGATGGGCATCAATTCTCCTACATTCAAAATCTTGCTTCCGTAAAGGAAGCTTGGGATACTCTCCAAGTTACTAATGAAGGAATCTTAGCGGTGAAGAAATCGAGGTTTCAAATGTTGGCATCACAATTTGAAGGTTTAAGTATGGGTGAGGAAGAAAAGTTGAAGACTTCCAATTCTGGCTTCTTAACATAGCTAACCAATGTCAAGCACTTGGAGTACCTATCTCAAAAGAGTGTTTGGTCTCTCCAAAATTATGAGATGTGCTTGAAGCCAAAGATCAAGAGTAAGGGAATTGCTCTTAATGCTATTGGACAGGAGAGTGATGATGTAAATAAAGAAATGGCACTCTTGGTTAGAAGGTTGAAGAAGTTTCTAAAGAAGAGTGCAAAACCTAAAGGCAAGTATTCTAAGGAAAAAAAAGTCAAGAGAACATCATCTCTAAGGATTGTGAAAAATAGTCAAGCCATGAACAAGAAAGAGGTTCAATGCTATAATTGTCAAGGTTTTGGTCACTTTGCTAGTGAGTGTACCAAGAAGCCATCTAAGAAAGACAAGAAAGGCAAAGTGTTGGCGGCTACTTGGAGTGATGATATGTCTAGTGACAATGAGAGCTCTAGTAGTGAGTCTTCGAGTGATGAAGAGTTGGTGAGCAACTTTGTAGCTCTAACGGCTTCTCATTCTTCACTAGATGTTGGTAATACAATATCTTTGAACAAGAACCTTGATACAAATCATGATGGAAGCTCTAGTTCCATTCCTACTAATCTTGAGTTGTTGAAAAAGATAGAAATGCTTGAAGAAGCTAGAGACAATGCTCAAAGAGAAGTAGTTGAGAAGGATGATTTGATCAAGAAGCAACTAGATGAGTTTGTGGTTGTTACTCGTAGACTTCTTGGTGAAAAAGGTGATATTGTGAAGAAGTTTAGAGAACTCGAAAAGATAAACCTTAAGAAGGATATTGTGATATCTTCTTTGAGGAAAAGAGAACAAGAATTGATGGAAGAGATAGACACGGCTAAGGAGGCTATCAAGGATTTAGTGAATGATTCGGTTAGTGTATCGAGTGTTAGGAATCTTGTTAACTCTCATAGTGGTGAAGATGACTTGGTAGTAAAAGAGGAGATCTTGGAAGCACCACTTCCTACACACTTTGATGAAGTCGTGATTGATAAGAAACCACACAAGAAGAAAAGATCAAAAGCCAAGAAGAAGTTGACAAACAAGGTATCTTTGCAAACTCCTAATGAAGCTAGTTCAACTCCAAAAGGTACAATCTCATCTTTTTTTTCCAATTTGCCGTTATTACAACACAATAGGTCACATTAAGCCTAGGTGTTAAAAATATATTGAAAAATGCAAATTAGGAAATGAATCTAGGGATAAGAAGATTAAACTTCAACTTGAACATGCTAAGGCCTTGAAAGTTGAGAAACATGATAATTTTGCTAAGCATGAGAAAAAGTTGTGGAGTAGAAAGAATTCTAATCTTGTTCAACTTGACAAAGCTTGTGTTGAAATTGTTAAGGAAGATTGTGTTAATGATATTCTTGTTAATCAAGTCATTGAAGGACTTTACTCTAGATTTAACATTGTTGTCAAGGATGATATTGGAAATGTTTGTGTAGGTACACCCAAGAACAAGTGGTTCAAGGGTGAGTGCTCTTATCACTAATATAAGAAGCACATGTGAGATAGCTTTGAGGCAATATATCAATTGTGTTGAGAATTCTTGCTTGCTAGCTTTGAATACTCCATGTATTGATATGAACTTGGTTATCTCACATCATGTTTGTTATGATGGTCAAAATTTGTTGATTAACTTTGAAGAAGTTCTTTTGTTATATGTGTTGATTGGGTTCAGATATTATGCTTTTTATACTCTTGTTGTGAAACATCGTCAACTTGGTGTCATGAGGACATTCAAGGCAAGAGTGCTCATAAAAAAAGGCAGAAGTATGATATTTGGTGAAGATAATGTGCAAAAAGGTATCTCTATACTCTAATGCATATTCTCTTAGATATTCATTTTTTGACTCAATTTTTGACATACATCTCATAGCATGTTATACTAGAGAATTTTGTATAGCATACATATGGTTCTCATTGACATTTGCTATTTTAGGATCTAATAGTGATATTGTTCACATTGATCTTAACTTTGATGATTGTTTGTGTTTAGTATATTGAGTGGCATTACTTTTGAAAATATGAGCTTCATGTTCTTTGAAAGCAATGATCTTGAATAAGTCTCTACTTATTGCTCTTAGATCATGTGCTTATGAGCCATAAAATCTTGGTTTTCTAAAAATTGCACCTTGCTTCTTTTATATGTTTTGCTAGTAGGTTGAGTTTACTAATATGTAAACATTGGATACACCTTGAAGTTTTTATGCTTAAGTACATTTAAAATGACCTATGGTTAGTATCCATTTTGCTTCGGCAATTACATAGAACTCAATGAGCACCTTCATGGAAAGGGCTACACACATTGGTTGTGAAAGCTACTCAATGGTGGAAAGAGCTACACCATTGTGATGAGTGAAAGCCGTCATGAAGTGAATTTTTGTTTATGTAAAAAAAATGGAAAAATTCAAAGAAGTGTTGAAATGAAATCATAAAAAAAAATCTTTGATTCAAAGCCTAAAAAGAAAAGCAGGAAGGCTTAAAAGGAAGTTTAGTTGAAAATCAAATGAGCTCGAATTGAAAAACAGAAATGGAATGACGAGCCACATGCACACACACGCTCATATGTTGAAATCGTTTATCTTAATAGCAAAAAAATTTGGATGATAATCGGTTTGACTTTTTATGGAAAACGCTTAAGATGAATAGTTGTTGGAAATTGTTAGCATGTTGATTATCAAACTACTTCTTTATATATATTTGAAGCATATCTCTCACACACACACTTTGTTTATGAGTATGATGATATCTTTGCAATTGTTGAAGAATTATGAGAGAACTTGAAAAATCTTTGTGTTTCTCTCTTAGCATATGAAGCTTATTTTGTTGATATTTCTTCAAATTGCTTGAATGTGTGATTGTCTGAACTTCCTTGTGAACTTTATGCTATCATGAATCTTAGTTATAGCATTTATCAAGGGGGAGAATTGTATGCTAGACATTTTTCTCTTTTATGATATGTTCACATGCTTCATTTTGTTACATGCTGGCATATTTTGACTTAATGATACTTGTAAGATATTACTCACTATCTTTGTCACGCATGATGATTCATTCTTAAGTCATATGTCATTGTTTTATATATTTGTGAATAATAAGCTTGTTTTGTCTTTCACTCACTTTTGTATGTTAATAGCATCTTATTTCATAAGAACAAACGGGAAGAACTAAAGTTACCGGAAGTGGAAATCAATTGAATCCCATTGTGAAAGCCAAGTCAAGCTCAAAGAGATCCAAAGCTTCAAGGTCAAAGGATTTAGGGATCTTTGCAACTAAGAAGATATTTCAAGAGAGAGGCATTGACTTAGGTAAATGTAAAGATTCTTATGTTCTTAAATGCATTAAGGATAGAAATTGGGAATATTGGGTGAGCATGTTAAGAATAGTGAATGACACTATTGTTAGAGAATTTTATTATGAATATAGAGAGAGTGCCACCTTATTGGATGATTTGATGGATGTTAAGGGTGTTGTGTTTAGAGTTAACTCGGTAAACATTAACAAGTTTCTTGGGCTATCTAGTGATATTGATTCAAACTTTCTAGATGTTGATATCATTGAGAATCTTAATATCATGGGTGTAACTCTATATGACAATGCTTATTTTGAGTGGAAAGGTAGAGCATATATTAGTCAACATGAGTTAACAAAGGCAAGTGCATTTTTGCATCTTTTCATTTGCACAAATATTATTGGATCTTCGAATTCAACCGAGTTCAATAAAGACAAGATCAAAATAGTATATGCCTTAGTAACTAATCAACCTATAAACCTTGGGGATTTGCTTATGTTTTATTTGGATAATACGGCTTTCTCAACTAGAGGAGATAAGAAGCTTGCATTACCGGGGTTTATAACTTCTTTGTGTTTAGCTTTTGGTGTTCAAAGTAGTGGAGATGATTTGTTGGTACAACTCTTGGAGCAGTATAGTGATAAACGTGTGTCATACATATCATATAAGGATAAGGGTAAGACATGTGATACTTTTGGACTATTTAGTAGTTCACAAGTTGATTGTCAAGTGACTAGCATGAACATTCTTCCGGATTGGGCTTTACATTTGAAGAAGAAGATTGATGAGCTTAGTGCTATAGTTGAAAAACAAGATGCTAGAATAAAAGAGTTGGAGGAGTGTATTGTATCAAATTCAAGACCACCTCTCAAGCATTATGTTAGGTCAATTACATGCACATCTTTCTTTGGTGGATCTAGTAGCTAGTATTTGAGTCTCATGGTTCGTTTCTTACCTTGCGGCATCATTTCATGTCAAAAAGGGGGAGAAAGAGTTGTTATGAATTGCTAGTTACTTAGTTTCCTTTTTATGTTTTTTTTGTGAACTTTTGAACTTTCAATGGCTTGTAATAATTAGTCTTAAGATTTGGTTAAGAATTCTTGTATTTGGCATGTATTGAGGGGGAGATACATGTGGTCATGGTCACGAAGGCGAATGAGAAGTAACCTATATATGTTGACTACACCGACCTCAATCGAGCATGTCCAAAAGATAGATTTCCTTTACTGAAGATCGATCAGCTGGTTGACTCCACGTCCGGAAACAAGCTCATGAGCTTTATGGATGCATTCTCGAAGTATAACCATATTAAGATCCATCCAGCCGACCAAGATAAGACCAGTTTCATTACCGGATAGGTCCGTTTTGTTACAAAGTGATGTTGTTTGGTCTCAAGAACGCTGGGGCTATATACCAACCACTAGTAAACTGAATGTTCAGACCCGAGATTGGAAGGTTGATGGAAGTATACATCGACGACATGATTATGAAATCACAATTTGCAGAAAGACATCAGAATGACCTTCGTAGAACTTTCATGATCCTAAGGTAAAACGAGATGAGATTGAACCCCTCCAAATGTACCTTCGGGGTAACTACGGGAAAGTTTCCTGGCTTCATGGTTCATGAGAGAGCAATAGAGGCTAACCCAGAAAAGATTGAAAGAATGTGTACAAGGTTATACTAAACAACCTAGAGGGGGGTGAATAGGTTGTCTCTCACTTATGACAAATCTTTCGATACTAGTGACAAAACCTTTGATAAGCATACAAATTAACATTCAACATGATTGTTATGATAAAACAATATATTCAAGTATGCTCAAATCTCCACTTTTAGTCTACAAAACATACAACAAGAATCAATGTATCTTATGAACAAATATATTCAATGTAGATAACATTCCATAAGTTGTACTTAGAGTATTACAATGTGATACTTTACAACTTGAATAAAATATCACAAGATTCAAAGTTATCTAACATACACAAACAATATTGTATAAGGAAGTCAACTTACATATAAAGTTCTATCCACATTATTCAAATAACAATTAGCAATATAAGAGAGATAGGGATAGAGAAAAGTTGACACAAGATATAACGTGGTAAACCTCCAAAGAGGAAACATCCAAGGGCTAGCATCCACCGGTAAACAAAATCCACTAGTAGATAAGACAAGTACAATCTCTCAAGTGACCCCTTCACCTAGAAACTACCCTCTTATTCTACTCTAGAAGTTGTCACCCTATGCTCAACAATCCGAGGCTTCACACCTCTTGTCAAGACTTCCTTGCTCACCTTATCCGAATCCTCAAGACCCAAGGCAAGACTTCTTGCTCAACTATCCGAGTTTTCCCGACTGTAGTCAAGACTTCCTTGCTCACCTATCTGGATCTTCACGACCCTAGGCAAGACTTCTTGCACGACTATCCAAGGCCTCACGCCTCTAGCAAAGACTTCCTTGCTTGACAATCCGAGGCTTCACAACTCTTGCCAAGACTTCTTACTCAACACCATAGGTTTCACACCTATTGTCAAGACTTTCTTCTCATAAGGAATCTAGGTGATCATGAATGCAAAACGCAAACAAGCACACAACATAGAATAAGATGATCAACAAATTCTATGGAAACTAGAATTAATCAATGAGAACACAAAGTATATTTTCTAGTTTATAATTTAAAAGTTACACCACACAAGATGATGCATAAGCATATGAAATGTATAGATTAGGTACACTCCATGAAGATCTAGACATAGACAATAAAGTTCATAAAACAAGATTGTCTAGATCTTATGCGTGAATAAAAATCTAGAGCATGCCAAATTTCCAAACACATACTTTAAACCTAGATTTTATTCATGTTACTAAAGCTTGAAATAAACATGTTCATGAAGTACAAATTCAAGACTTTAGTACTAACACAGAAATGTTAGAAACACAAGATATGATCAATCAAATCTCTAGCAATCATTTAGAGCATATATTCACAAAATAGTCAATTAAACTCTAATAAACTCTAAATATAAAATCAAATGTGCTAATCCTAGATATATTCAACAATTGAGTTCTACCACATGATAAGACTATCAATCATGAAAATAAAGTCAATCAAAGTACAAATAGTCCTAGATAAGATGCTAGCACAATACAACTCACAATAAGGTGAAAACATAGGTTTGATTGAAACCTAACTCACAATCAAGTATCTAATTAAGCACAACTAGCATTTAATTGAAGGTCTATCTCTCATCAACATATGTTCAAGTCAATAACACACAAGTAGGAAGAAGACCCAGGTATTTGAACATTAGAATCAAGGAAATCAAAAGATAAACAACTACCTTGACAATTTCGAGTGCAATCACAAAAATGGTGCGATCCACCAGAAAACTTGAACAAATGACTTTAAGGTTGCTTGGAGATGATATAGGACTTCAATATGAAATTCTCCAACTTGAATCACTCAAATCGGATAAGAAATGAGAGAGATATGGTGATTCAAAGTTGAGAGAAAAAACCTGGAAATTTTCTGCACTACATTTTCTTCTTCCTTGAATTCAAATGAGAGAGAGAAGAGATATATCAAGGAGATGGAAGAGATATATGTGAAAATACCAAAAATACACCTTCAAGATGCTTCCCCGAGATGGCGCGTGGGCATCTTGGGGCATCAAGGAGTTACAGCTGAGATGGCCACGTGCCATCTCGGGCCTGCACCTCTTGTTGGCCTTCAGCCATGTTGCAACTCCCATGAGCTTTCAGCCAGGTTGCAACTCCCATGAGCTTCCCTCGCTTTCTTTGACCGTTCTCCAGCCTCCAAACTCGGAATTCAAATCCGTTTGAGGATTACAAACCACAAATCTCTCATGGACATGGACATATAAGATAATCAACCCAGAAAAAAATATTTTGACTCGATATATGAAGACGAATACAATGTACGCAACATGAGTTGAAAGTGTAGTATCTTTTGACTTAGAACTTGAAATCAATAGTATGAGTAACCGAAATGACCGGAACTCAATCAAGAATGATTTAAGACTAAAATCAAGTTCAATACCCATGTTATACAAACATATACACAAACAAACACAATTCACACTAGAATGCAAACTACATAGAGATAGTCTCCAATCATGCATTTTCCAAAACATGTTATTTCCATACCAATGCATGAGCATTCATCTTCAAGTGTGTGAATGTGTTATACATGGTGCACAACGATGCAGAGACACAAATGTATGATATGTGTGTGTGTGCCTAAGCCTTGAAAGAGAAAAGAAAGGTCTTAATATACCTTTGTAGAATCATGAAGCATTTTTCCCTTTGAAGACTTGAACTTGCTTGAATAGTTGTCATTTCTTCTTTGAAGCTTGAATCATCATGAATCCTAGACAACTAAACAGTACAGAGGAAATGTTGTTTTGATATAGAATAATGCCAACAAAACTCACAAACCTAACAATCTCCCCCTTTGGCAGATTCTATGTCAAAACACCAATACAAATACTAAAACACATAAAATGAAGATTAGTCACAAAATCACACCCTCACATTACAATGAGTTAGTTTCTTAAGACTAATCTTCAACAAGTCTTGAACTTCTTCTTGATCTTCTCTTGTAGCCACCTAAAATCAACTTAAAGCACAAAGCATATCCAAGAGAAAGACACATATGGCAATATACAATTATGGCAAGAATTAAACATTTAAATCCAAAATGAATCATGTATCTCCCCTTTAATACATGCTATCTCAAAGATTTTCTTATGTCCAAAATGAATCATGTATCTCCCGCTTAATACATGTTATCTCAAAGATATTCTTAACCAAATGAAATCACAATATTACATGCCATAAGAAGTTCAATACTTGAGAAATATTCAAAGAATATATGATAAAACAATATCATTTTTATCCCCCTATTTGACATAAAATTATGCCAAAGAAAAAAATGATATCTTGAGATCAAATAATGAAACAATTGGTGATCTCACATAATGTTCGGAGATGGATGCCGTACTTGAAGAATTATTCTAGTTTGCTTTTCCATGTTAACCTATCAAAGGTTATTCAATTCTATACACCACAACAAACTCATCAAGGTATAGTGAATCACAAATGCATAAATTTTTACTCTTAAGCATATAGGTCATTTCTACCAAGTTCAACAATTGCATTAACAATCATATTAACCCCAAATATGAAGGAATTGGTATCAACGACAATCATATCAACCTCAAACAAGAAAAGATTTGATTACAACCACAACTACTATCATTCAAAGTAAGGAGGAATTTTCTGCAATTACAATCAATTAAATTGATTAAAACCACAATTATTATCACCCTATGCAAGGAGGAATTTTCTGCAACTATAACCAATTGGATTGATTACTACTACATTTACTATCGACCCCAAACAAAGAGGAATTCACTGTAACTACAATCAATAGAATTAATTACAATTACAATTACTATCGACTCCAAAACAAAGAAGAATTCAGTGCAACTATTCTCATTTCAATTTCAAGAATGAAGGAATTGATTGCAATCTCAACTACTATACAACCCCAAATAAGGAGAAGTTGACTGCAAATACAATCATACAATTATTACAAAAATGTTTCATGCATTATTTGTGATCAACAATACAAAGGCATATGACAATACAAAGAATCATCATGCAAATCAAGAAATATGAAATAGCATCTATAAGATTCATTATATCAACCAATGAATATGCCAACAAATATCAACTTGAAACATGTGAACATATCATAAAAGAGAACAAAGTCTAGCATACTATGCTCCCCCTTGATAAGTGCTCTATCTAAGATCAAGATAGAATAATGTTTACAATAAATCCACACAATCACACATTCAACCAATTTTAAAGAAATCCAACAATATAAGCTCCACAAACTATGAGAGATAAAACAAGATTTTCAATCTCTCTCATAATTCTTCTAAAAATTGCTAGAATATCAAAATACTCTATAAGCAAAAGTGTGTGTGTGAATTTTTGCTTCAAGCATATATAAAAGGAGTGATTGTGATATCAACATGCAAACCACTTCAACACCTATCCATCTAAAGCTTTTTCAATCAAGGTCAAACCGATTATCATCCGGATTTTTTACTTTAAAGAGAATAGATTTCAACATATGAGTGTGTGTGTGCATGTGGATCGCCATTCCATTTCTGTTTTTCGATCCGAGCAATCACAATTTTCAACTATACTCCATTTTAAGCATTCCACCATTTCTTTTTAGGCTTTGAATCAAAGATTTTTCTTTTATTGATTCTTTTTCAACACTTCTTTGATTTTGCATATATAAACATAAATTCTTCATGATGGCTTTATCTCATCACAATGGTGTAGCCCTTTCCTACATTGGGCGGCTTCATAACCAAAGTGTGTAGCCCTTTCCATGAAGGTGCTCGTTGAGTTCTATGTAGTTACCGAAGTAAAATGGATACTAACCATAGGTCATCTATCATGTATTAAGCAATAAAATTTTAGATGCATCCATAATTTACACATTTTTAAACTTAACTACTCAAACTTAAACATATAAGAGAAGCAAAGTGCAATTTTTGAAAATCAAGTTTTTATGGATCAAAAGCACATGATCTAAGAGCAACAAGTAAAGACTTATTCAAGATCATTACTTCTCTAATGTGTAGCTTTAAAAGAATATGAAGCTCATATTTCCAAAAAGTATGCCACTCATCATTCAAGCAAGCATTTCAAGCATCATGAGTAAGATCTTTGGGAACACATCACAAAAAGATCTTTAGAGAGCAAATGTCAATAAGGACCATATGAATACTACACTAGTTCTCTAATATGACATGTTATATGATGCAATGCAAGCATAGAAATGACTTTCTCCAAAAGTCTTAACAAGATAATCACCAAATAGATTTCATAGGAGTAACTTCTCAAAAGTTAATCAATGGATTTTGACTATCAAAACAAAGCTAAGTTAGATAGCTAAGTTCGTGTCTAAACGTAGAGTATTCCAAGCTAGCTAGCTAGAATTCTCAACACGCTTGACACTTAGCCTTAAAGCTAACTTATATGTGCTACTTACACTAGAGGTAAGAGCACTCACCCTTGAACTATTTGTTCTTTGGTGAATTTTCTCACAAAAATCATGATCATTTCTCATGGCAAAAATATATCTAGAAGATAAATCGTTAACTATCTTCTCTATAAAGATAATACTCATGTAAAACATATCATTATTGCCATCAACAAAGATATTATCAAGACTATACATATGATCATGTGAAACACTCATTTTCACCCAAATCTTCTCAACTATTTTCTTCACATGATTATCATTATCACACACAAAATTCAAAGTGTTATCATGCAAGAAACATTCATAGAAGATTTTCACATCTCATTAGCATGCATCACATTCCCTAGTTTGCATCATCTAATATACTGACGACAATATAGCAAAATTAGTAAACCAGAATAAATTTTGAGATGTTACTATTTAGGTGAGAGTGTACCGATGGTGAAGACTCCTTATTTTGCACTTGACCTTTGAAGACATGGCCTTTGAAATCTTCTTGTTCCTTAGTGACTTGCCTTTAGTTGTAGGAGACTCCACTTGCTCATCTACAATGCTTAAGTCACTTAAATCTCCATAAAGATTACCAAACTCTTTGGCCTTCATGATTGCCAAATCCTCTTCCTTGCCTTTGATCATTACCTTCAAGAAATAAAAGCAAATTATTAGCAAAATCATTTGTTAATCTATCTAACATATGAGCCTCTTCAACCATCTTCTTTTCTAGACATTTGATCCCTTCATTCTTCACTTCAACTTTCTTTAACGCTTCATCTCTTTCCTTGCAAAGAGTTTGAACTCTTGCCATCAAGTAGAAGTTGGTGGTCTTTGACATGCAATTCTCTTCATTGAGTTATAAAGACAAGTAATCATGTCTAGGTCGATCATCCTCCGGAAAAAGCTTCTTCATCTTTTCTTTTGTCGCTAACTTTCTTTTCAAGCTTATCAACAAAATTGTTAGTAGACAAATGAAATATAAAACAAGAAGAACCTTTTTCACAACCAACAAAGGAGGACAACCAAAAATAAACAATTGTAGACTAAAGGTTGATATCCATGATTAATAAATAACCTTGTAGATCCCGAATCACACTAACTACTTTAAGTGACCCACTCTGATACCAATTGAAAGAATGTGTACAAGGTTATACTAAAAAACCTAGAGGGGGGGTGAATAGGTTGTCTCTCACTTATGACAAATCTTTCGAGACTAGTGACAAAACCTTTGATAAGCATACAAATTAACATTCAACATGATTGTTATGAGAAAACAATATATTCATGTATGATCAAATCTCCACTCTTAGTCTACAAAACATACAACAAGAATCAATGTATCTTATGAACAAATATATTCAATATAGATAACATTCCATAAGTTGTACTTAGAGTATTACAATGTGATACTTTACAACTTGAATAAAATATCACAAGATACAAAGTTATCTAACATACACAAACAATATTGTATAAGGAAGTCAACTTACATATAAAGTTCTATCCACATTATTAAAATAACAATTAGCAATATAAGAGAGATAGGGATAGAGAAAAGTTGACAGAAGATATAACGAGGTAAACCTCCGAAGAGGAAACATCCACGGGCAAGCATCCACCGGCAAACAAAATCCACTAGTAGATAAGACAAGTACAATCTCTCAAGTAACCCTTTCACCTAGAAACTACCCTCCTATCCTACTCTAGAAGTTGTCACCCTATGCTCAACAATTCGAGGCTTCACACCTCTTGTCAAGACTTCTTTGCTCACCTTATCCGGATCCTCACGACCCAAGACAAGACTTCTTGCTCAACTATCCGAGTCTTCCCGACTCTAGTCAAGACTTCCTTGCTCACCTATCCAGATCTTCACTACCATAGGCAAGACTTCTTGCTCAACTATCCAAGGCCTCACGCCTCTAGCCAAGACTTCCTTGCTTGACAATCTGAGGCTTCACACCGCTTACCAAGACTTCTTGCTCAACACCATAGGTTTCACACCTATTGTCAAGACTTTCTTCTCACAAGGCATCTTGGTGATCATGAATGCAAAACGCAAACAAGCACCAACATAGAATAAGATGATCAACAAATTCTATGGAAACTAGAATTAATCAATGAGCACACAAAGTATTTATTCAAGTTTAAAATCCAAAAGTGACACCACACAAGATGATGCATGAGCATATGAAATATATGGATTAGGTACACTCCATGAAGATCTAGACATAGACAATAAAGTTCATAAAACAAGATTGTCTAGATCTTATGCATGAATAAAAATCTAGAGCATGCCAAATTTCCAAACACATACTTTAAACCTAGATTTTATTCATGATACTAAAGCTTGAAATAAACATGTTCATGAAGTACGTATTCAAGACTTTAGTACTAACACAAAAAGGCTAGAAAC
This sequence comes from Dipteronia dyeriana, assembly GCA_032871835.1. Lineage (NCBI taxonomy): Eukaryota > Viridiplantae > Streptophyta > Magnoliopsida > Sapindales > Sapindaceae > Dipteronia > Dipteronia dyeriana. Next base: position 83,812,005 of record CM065296.1, on the reverse strand, counting down.
ACAAGATATGATCAATCAAATCTCTAGCAATCATTTATAGCATATATTCACAAAATAGTCAATTAAACTCTAATAAACTCTAAATATAAAATCAAATGTGCTAATCCTAAATATATTCAACAAATGAGTTCTAGCACATTATAAGACTATCAATCATGAAAATAAAGTCAATCAAAGCACAAATAGTCCTAGATAAGATGCTAGCACAATACAACTCACAATCATTTGAAAACATAGGTTTGATTGAAACCTAACTCACAATCAAGTATCTAATTAAGCACAACTAGCATTTAATTGAAGGTCTGTCACTCATCAACATATGTTCAAGTCAAATACACATAAGAAGGAAGAAGACCCAAGGTATTTGAACATTAGAATCAAGGAAATCAAGGAAATCAAAAGATAAACAACTACATTGACAATTTCGATTGCTGTCACGAAAATGGTGCGATCCACCAGAAAAATTGAATAAATTACTTCAGGGTTGCTTGGAGATGATAGAGGACTTCAATACAAAACTTCTCCAACTTGATTCACTCAAATCGGATAAGAAATGAGAGAGATATGGTGATTCAAAGTCGAGAGAAAAAACCTGGAAATTTTCTGCACTACATTTTCTTCTTCCTTGAATTCAAATGAGAGATAGAAGAGATATATAAAGGAGATGGAAGAGATATATGTGAAAAGACCAAAACTGCCCCTTCAAGATGCTTTCCCTAGATGGCGTGTGGGCATCTCAGGGCAGCAAGGAGTTACAGCCGAGATGGCCACGCGCCAACTCGGGCTTGCACCTCTTGTTGGCCTTCGGCCATGGTGCAACTCCCTTGCGCTTCCCTCGCGTTCTTCCACCGTTCTCCGGCCTCCGAACTCAGAATTCAAATCTGTTTACGGATTACGAACTATAAATATCTCACAGACATCGACATATACGATACTTAACCCATAAAATAATAATTTGACTCAATATATGAAGAGGAAATGTATGATATGTGTGTGTGTGCCTAAGCCATGAAAGAGAAAAGAAAGGTCTTAATATACCTTTATAGAATCATGAAGCATTTTTTCCTTTGAAGACTTGAACTTGCTTGAATAGTTGTCATTTCTTCTTTGAAGCTTGAATCATCATGAATCCTTGACAACTAAACAATACAAAGGAAATGTTGTTTTGATATAGAATAATGCCAACAAAACTCATAGACCTAACAAAGATCAAGTCTTACATAGATCTAGACTCCCTCACGTCACTTAAACAGGTTAAAGTCTTGACCGGGCAGATAACAACGCTCAATAAGTTCATTTCTCGGTTTACCGATAAATGTTTCCCTTGTTTCAAAGCTATCAAGCAGGGAAGGAACATGAAATGGGACCAGGAGAGCGAGCAAGATTTTCAAGCCTTGAAGAAGTATCTGTCAAGCCCTCTATTACTGGACACGCCAAGTCCTGGAAAGGAGTTACAAATATACTTGGCCGTTTCAAAAACTACGGTGAGTGTGGCCTTGGTCAAGAAATGTGGAGATAGGGTCCAACGGCCTATCTACTATGTGAGTCACTCCCTAACCATGCCAGAAAAGAATTATACCCTTTTTGACAAGCTCGCCTATGCCTTGGTGATCTCGGCAAGGAAGCTCTTTCCCTACTTTCAAATTCACTCAATAGCAGCAGTAACGGACCAACCTCTCTGTCAATTCTTGCAAAGGCTGGATGTTTTCGGAAGACTAGTTTTGTGGGCCCTGGAGCTCACCTAGCTTGATTTAAGGTATAAAACCAGGACCACAATCAAAGCCCAGGCTTTAGCGGACTTTATGGCAGAGTTCTCAGTGCCCTCAGGCCAAGCGACCTCCACAGTGGTAAATATAGCTCCTGAGAAGTTTCTAGAGTTCGGCAGTTGGTCGGAGGATAGTAAGTCTTGGATCCTCTACATAGATGGAGCATCCGAACAAGCCGGGGGAGGTGCTAGCATAGTGATAATTGACTTAGAGGGGGCTGAATGTTGCTAGTGTTTCAGATTCGAGTTTAAGGCCACCAACAATGAGGTGGAGTATGAAGCCCTCCTAGCAGAGTTGAAGGCAGCTGTCTACCTCGGGGTTGGTTACCTGCAGATCAAGAGTGACTCATTACTCATAGTCAATCAGGTTTCTGGGGTGTATCAGGTAAAAGGACATAACATGATCGCCTACTTGAAGTTGGTTCAACTGCTTAAGAATAAATTTAAAGGATTCAAGATCGAGCAAGTACCATGACAACAGAATCATCGAGTAGATATCCTAGCCAAGATAGCTGCAAATGGTGGTCAGGCCTTACCTCAAGGAGTTCCCCTCTAAGTGATCACCCAACCAAGCACAGCAGCGGGCAAGAAGATTTGTACCCTAGATCTTCAGCCATGCTGGATGGATCCAATTGTGGTTTATCTCCAGGAAGGAAAGCTTCCCGAAAATCCCTACCAAGCCAGAAGAATTAAAAGGCTTTCAGTCCGATATTGCCTGGTAGATGGTTGCCTCTATAAGAGGGGCAGGTCATTTCCCCTACTTCGATGTTTGCATCTTGATTATGCCAAATGAGCGTTAAGAGAGATTCACTCTGGAGAATGCGTGAACCACGTTGGTGGGGAAGCTCTGGCATATCAGGTACTCCGCATGGGGTATTACTGGCCAACTTTCCATCAAGATGTAAAGAACTTTGTACAATCTTGTGTACCATGCTAGAAAACCTTTAACTTGAGCCACCTCTCACTAGAGCGTCTGTCATCTCTTAGCTAGCCTTACCCTTTTTCTAAGTATGGAGTCGACCTGATCGGACCACTTCCAACAGCACCTAGACAAGCCAAACATGTTATTGTGGCAATTGACTATTTTACAAGATGGGTCGAAGTCAGACCACTCTTCCAGACATTGGAAGAGTATATGACAAGGTTCATAAAAAACAATGTAGTTTGCATGTTCGAGACCCTTCTTATCATTATAGTCGACCTCGGTAAGCAGTTTGATAATGGCCAATTCAAGGACTTTTGTGAAGGCTTGGGAATAGACCTTAGATTCACCTCAGTAGCCCACCCTCAGACTAATAGGCTGGTGGAATCCACCAATAAGACTATCAAGAAGCTATTGAAAAATAAGTTACAGTAGAGAAATGACAGATGGGCTGAGGAGCTTCCTGAGGTCCTCTGGGCTTACCGTACAATAGAAGAACAACCACAGGAGAAACACCCTGTTCTTTAACATTTGGAGTTGAAGCAGTTCTTCCCATCAAGCACAAACTAACCTCCTTCAAAGTTCAACATTTTGAACATGGAAGAAATGAGGATAAGCTCCGAGCTAGCCTAGATCTCTTAGAAGAGAAACAAGGCCAGGTAGTTGAGAAAGTAGCAATTTACCATAGCAAGATCGCTAGGTACTTTAACGGGAGAGTTAAAGCTCGAAACTTCAAGGAAGGGACATAGTTCTTAGGATTGTAACCTTGAATACTAGGAAGAGGTCAGACAGGGTCCTAGGGCTCAACTGGGAAAGACCTTATTTGGTACAGATAGTGGTCCGTAATGGGGCATATAAGCTCAAAGACATGGATGGCCGACCCATCGATCACACCTGGAATGCAGATCACCTGAGGAAGTATTACCCTTAGAAATGTGACTCGTGAGCAGACTGCCTCAATTTAGGTTTCAATAAAATCTCCAACAACAATGTACTTTATTCTTTATCAATAAAGTATGTTTTCTCCATCTTCGACTATATTTTATAGTAATTTCTCCATATCCAATTAGGGTCTACACGAGTGAGTTCAACATAAGCACCTCAAGGTCGGGGATTAGCCGGGGAAGCCCACTCGCTATCCTTGATGCCTCGGGAGGGCACCACCCTCTCCAAGAAGGATTTGAGTATACGTGCATAGCTGCCATCCAGATCTCGAGACCAGGAAATAGTGGATAGCCCTCCTAATACCTTGGTCGGACTACCACCCCAAGATCGGTCTATGTAAGAGCATAGTTGCCATCTAGATCTCGAGACCAGGAAATAGCTAGATAGCCCTCATGATGCCTTGGTCGGGCTACCAACCCCAAGAAGGGTCGGCGTGTAAGAGCATAGTTGCAATCAAGATCTCGAGACCAAGAAATAGATAAATATCCCTATTGATGACTTGGTAGGGCTATCACCCCTAAAAAGGGTATGTGTGTAAGAGCATAATTGCCATCCAGACTTCGGGGCCAGGAAATAGCTAGATAGCCCTCCTGATACCTCGGTTAGGCTATAACCCCCGAGAGGGACCTAGGCTAAGACAATTTTCCTACCTAAACTCTAGTGACCAAGTTACTTTTATTTACTAATCCTCCATGTGCATATGATTGCTTGCTGTGACAGGTGCAAGCTAGCCTAAAAACATATAAGGAGACTACTCACTAAAGTCATCAAGCTAAAAGTTTCTACCGAGAGCTTAGAGCTTGGGCAAGCTATCCTTTTATACAATTAAAACAAATTTGGGATCTCTTTATTCTTACCGAGTTTGATTAAGTCAAGTTATTTCGGAGGTCACATCTAGGTTGAGATCAAGAATGATGCAAGGAGATGTCAGTCAAATAAAAGTTCATGTGAGCAGGTATGAATGAAATCTAAAGTCAGCTTTCATTAATGGTATAGTAGCCCATCCTTTATAAAGGCCATAGTTATAAAGCAGGGAGCCCAAACCCCAGTTTCAGACTACAAAAAGAGAAGAATGATGAAGAAAAAGGTGAATTAGACATGTCCTAAGCGGGTAGCCCACCCCCCATTTTTTACGGGCAACAAAATCAAGTGTTCGAGGTTAGACTGTATCAGGCTTCTGCTTCCTCCTGGTTCCCTCCCCCTATCTCTCCCTCGGACAGTTGCTTGCCATGGCCGCCTTCGCCCACTACCCCCTCTTTCGGGGGATCCTCTATTACATGTTGCTCAGCAGGGTCCTCCTCCAAAACCTCATTAACCACCGCCATAACCTCATGGGGGATGGCGGCATCAAGAAGCTTTGCCAAAGAATTTATCAAGTTTTGTTCAACCTTTAGTTCTTTTTTAGAGGATTCTTTTGGATGGTTATGGACCTCCCTCCAGGCTTCTAGTAGGTCCCCCTCGGGTTGTGCTGGTCGAACCCCGCTAAAGGTTTTCCCAGGACTTGAAATTGGTAAGAATGAAGGAGGAAGATAAGGATCTGTTACAACTGCTTGTTTCCTAGCTCCAGCCCTATCACCCTTAGGACAAGACATCTCTGCAGTCTTGGTCATAATCTCTTCCCTATCCTATTTGGCATTAAATGATAGGTCAAAGGGGAGAGGGAGGGCTTCAGCAACCTTGAATGAGTCATATAAGTACCCCTCGCTAAAAGAAGCGTCCACTTCGGCTTGCAACTTTTTCGTTTGAGCACGAAGATCCTGGACCTCGACCTTTATCATTCAGGCTTATATTTCTAGGAATCCTTCTGTTTGGCCCACCGTTTAGATATAAGGGTTTCCATGTCAAGGGAGCATTTCATTCTCTCATGATCGCACTGAAGCTAGGCCAGTTCTGTTTCCATTTACTTCTGACTGGAAGTCATCTCCTGTAACAAAGTTTGAGCTTGCACAAGTAGCCCCAAGGCCCTCTTGGCTTTGGCCTCAACTTGTGCAGCTTGGTTACAAAGAGATGTTACCTGATGGACCATCGCCATATTGAATTTAAAGGCCTACAGGGTATAAAACCAAGATTAGAGAATGATTTGTGCCCACAGTCACAAGAAGGATAAAGAAAAAATTACTTCAGCCAGAAAAGAGGACCCCTTGGTAAGAAAGATGTCCACAGGCATTGAAGCCATCCTAGAGAGCTTGCCACCCAGGCAGGATGCGACGAACTACACAAAGACCTTATCCTACCCCACCAAGCTCTACTGATGGTGGGAGCGGGCAGGTGGGAACCTTTGGAACACCTGCCTCAGGTCCGCCGAAGCTTGAGGAGCTTGGGGCGTAGATAGAGCAACAGAAGCAACGGGTAACTAGGCTGAAGGGGCAGTAGTTTTAGTAGGGGCCACCAATAAAGGGGTAGAGGTTGTAGTATCAGCAGCCTGGAAAGCAGGCCTCCCTTGGTTTAGAACTATAGTAGCTCGCGATGCAAGAATAACCATCTTGGAGCTAACTTGGGAAGGTGATAGAACTGAAGCAGGCGAAAACCCAGTTGGATCAGCATGCCCTCCTTTTTTCGAGGTAGCCAAGGAGGCTCCCAGGGTAGTCTTGTGCGAGGAGGAGGGGTACGAGCCTGCTGGACCTCACGAGAAGCTAGAGCAACAACAAAAACTGTTAAAAAAAACGAAAAGAAGAAGGAGAAGAACGCCATCAGAGACGAGCTAATCAACGAATCAAAACAAGATGGCTCAGTGTTACTTATGAGGAGTAGCATCAAAAATTCACATATAATGATTTACTCAACGACAATCGAACGGGTCGGTAGTTGGGAACTTCATATTCAAATAGTTCCTAGCGAGGATGGCCTTCAGTACAACCTCAGAGTCGGTAGGCAAGGAATCCCGGCCCCACAAGGGTTTATCGTTGAAAATGGTGGAAAATGTAAACTCTTGCTCGTCAATTAAGGTCTAGTTTCCCCAACCATTTCCCGATAGGATCCACTCCTCCTTCAAAGTAGGATCTTTCCTCGAAGCGCCAGGGATGATGAAATTGAGCTTGTTCTTTGCCTTAGCATAGAACTGACCTCGTGGATTCCTAGATAGGCTTCCACTCCGAAAGAGGTATGCTAGCTCCTCAGCTCTGGGCTCCTGAGTAACCTTGCTTAGCTCGTATTGTTTCCCCCACAACACGAGAAAGTCAATCAGATGCCTTCAGAAGCTAGGTGTCAATTGGATGGGTGTTAGCTGTAGGGCGTTGAGAGCCCGTCGAAGAGTAGGATGAAGAGGAAGCCTGACCCCATTCTCAAAGGCTACCAAATGGATGGGGAGCATGCCTTTGGGCAGATTGAAGACATTATAGTTTCGGTGGGGAACTGAGAGGAAGATGCTGTCATAAATGCCATATTTGGACCTGATATGACTAATTGACTGCGGATCAATGGTAGAGTCTAGAATGACCTTGAAGTAATAAGGAGGAAGCCTCTCTAGAGAACGACCGACAACTGTGACTTGGTCCTTCAAGGAGTGTTGTCCCTATTTTCTTGCTAGAATCTTCATCAACCAAGCTTAGGGGATTATCTGGTCGATTAGAAAACCCAGTCCCGATAGCTACGTTTCTGTTCGACTGACGACGCTGTGGGGTCGGAGGTGAGCCGTCTCTGTCAAGGTATCATCGAGCCCGTTTTCTGTGGGCAAGACTGGAAAACTCTGCACCATTAATGAGGGAATTGACAGAGTCATGACTGACTTTCGACATGATAGAATAGGGTTTGGAGGCTGAGAAAAAGAGAAAGGACAGAGGGGTAGCTGAAAAGGTTTGCAAAAGATAGGGATTTTTGAAAATTTACAGTTTGAAAGTGAAGCGTAAGGAAAGTGATGAAGAAGCCGGGTTTAAATAAGGGTTGAAGAGACAGAGACATCGAAAAAATCTTTGTTGGGATTGCCTTGAATCGCGGGAACGACCTTAACGTAGCTGAATTATCTCGGGGAATACACTGGTCTTTTCCTGCCACGTCACTGGCATAATTAATGAGGAGATTCTACCCAGATTTGGTAACGATAAAAGAGGGAAAATTTCCCATTTAGAATAAGGAATCTGAGTCCAACCCCAACTCAATCATCGATGTTTAAGTTAGAGGGGACTTCTGTTAATAGCCAAATTTGGCTAAGGACCCAAGAGAAATTTTCCACGCTCCCAGTCCAAATCCAAACCCGATATCACCTATCTTGGGACCCCGGTTCTTGGGGTCTAACTTCGGAACCACCCTGTAAAAGCAAGAAAAGGTCACCGAGTTCAGGAAACATCTAAGGTGAATCCTAACATAAATGAATCGAGCTTCTTCCATCAAATCAAGGCTTTCTAAGGTCGAAACTACCTTGCAGTTTCTCTAAAAGCCGGTTGTCCTCCCCAGGCACAAAGAGAGACCCATTATGTACCCATCTTGTACTACAGTACTGCATCGTCTTCTCGAAGAAAGATTCAAACCATCTGGACCGGTGGGACGAAGCTCCATTACCACCAAAAAGCTTATGCGCGGCCACCTCATGTTCTAAGGGATTCAGAAGGATCTAGCCAAACTTATATTACTAAGACCAGGGTATGAATCTACCCCATACAATGAAATGTTGAACGCTATGCACGATGACCTCCATGAGGAATCACACCATGAAGACACACAAGATCATATCCACACTCTATCAAAACACCGTGTACGTACATGGCAAATGTTTGTGTCTAAGGAGGAAATAAACTTACCACTAAAAGATATTCTAAACTCCGTCATTAGATCAAAATCAACAACATTCAAAATAAAAAATTTCGCCCGATAAGGAGGGATTTGTTTCAGAGAATCATGGCGGGAGAATCACCAAATTAACCTATTTGGACTGTGTATAAATACGCTTAAGTATGCACGAGAAAAAGGAGCTAGAAAAGAGAGGGTTAGTAAGAAAGGATTCTTGGCCTAAATTTTGTAACCGGAACATGGTCGTTGTTGTATTCTACTATTCGACATGCACGAGGTTGCCACTCTACTGCATCTCAGCGAAATTGTGAGATTGTATATGAGAGCTTTTCGTATTATATACTAGATTTATAATAAAGTGCTATATTCCCATCTTTATTGCATTTATATTTACACTTCTAACTTTATTCAATCAGGTTAGGTACCAACCTCGGACACCACATACATGGTAATGGTCTCGAGGGTGTTAACCAGAATTTCTCACCTCAGGTAAATTCTCCGTTAATAGATATAATGGCCGAACCCCCTTTCATCTTGGGTTACGGAAGCTACCCCTTTAGAAGCACAGGATGCCCGGAGAGGAGCTTTCCTTACTGGAAACCGATCCCGTTAAGGTTGAAACGGGGGAGGATGGTATGTCGACCTGTTAGGGGGTTTATTCTGAATCCTCTTAACCGGTGCCGGCCTAGGCTCTTCATTCTTTTTACGCTTCACCGCTCTCATGTTGTCATGCTCCAACTTGACTTTTAGCTGTTCCTCAATCTCTATCTGCTCCAGAGCTTGATCGTATGCATCTTGATAGGTTTCTGGATCTTGCTTGGCGAATGATCGAAAAATTTTTCGTACCCATAAATTTCTGTTAACGTTGGCTAGAGTCTATTTCTCTGTGACGACTACCATTTGGATAACCTCCTTGTGGAACCGCTCTAAATAAGCCTGGAAGGTTTCTCTTCTTTCCTGAATCACATATTACAGATGGATGGGATCCTTTGATCTGGTTTTGACACTTTAGAATTATGAGCAGAAATCCGTTGACAGCTTCGTGAAGGAGTCCACACTTCCAACGGGTAACTTTCTGAACTAGGTCTTGGCATAGTCAGTCAGAGTGGTAGGGAACATCCGTCACATGGTGGCTCTGGTTGTGTTTTAGGACTCCATTTATTGGACGAAACTTTCTAAGTTGCTTAAAGTGTGCCAGAGAACTTATCTGAAGGCATCTTAAATTTTGGTGGGACTTCCTCTTCTCGAATCCTTTTGGTTAAGGGAGTGTTCATCTCATCCAGGGGGTTCTTTTTGACCTTCTTACCTTTTTATTTTTTCAATTGATGGATCTCCTTCTGTATTTTAGTCAGCAGGTCCCCCGGACGCTTAATTTCATACTTATTGGAATCAACGTCGGAGCTCTCACTGTCAGATCTCTCTGTTGAGCTAGATACTTCCACTTTATCCTCTTCGAGGGTGGGCTCCACGTGTGCAGTTCACCAGCTACTACCAGCCTCAGCTCGAGGTTCTCTTCAGGAAATCGCCCGCCGAGGGGGTGTGAGGTACCTTGGCGGGGTATTTGTTATTGACTTGACTTGCATGGGTTGGTAGTAGGTCGGCCTATCAATGACTAAGGGCATGAGTCCTAGCCTATCCTGAATGGAAGTTATAGGCCATATCTTGTTGTAGGTAGGGATCAGTGGAGGGGAGCCTAGCCGATCGAATGTAGGCTACCTAGCAACGGGTCTGGTAGCCTCTCATCGGGCTCCAAGATCTGCCAGTTGAGGATCAATTCCTTCTATAGTTAGATGAGGGTGGACGTTCTCGACGATGGCCACTGCATGCTGGTTGATCATAGCTTGGTTCACCGTTAGAGGGGTTGGAGCCCGCTCCACGTCTAGTTGACGTGAGGTTGGCTTGTGGTGCTTGGACTTATTTTCCTTTTTCTGCCTTTTCATGGCCGAGGAGGTAGACTGATGTCCCGAGGTCTCGGGCAGTCTTTGAGAGGAGCAAAGCCTTATAGTCAATGTAAAATAACAAACATGTAAATGTAAAAAAAATGGTATGGGGTTCCCACATACGGCCCCAGAAAGTGTTAACCAAAAACTTGTTGGGGGTGAGAAATTTCAGTTAACACCCTCGAGACCACTACCATGGAGGTGGTGGTCGGGATTTGGTACTTAGAGTACCAAGGATTTTTTTTAACAAGAGTGATGGTGGGTGTAAGAATAATGTGCACGCGAATGTTGTAGACAATGATAACCCTTTTTATTATTGACATAGGGATTACAACACTCCAATGGGTAACACTAAATCCCTAGTAAACCAATGGAGATGGTGATTTTGTTCGTGTCGAGAAGTAGAAAATAATGATGACAGTGTTCTGATTACAGAATTTAGGCCAAAGTCTCCCCCATTTTCGTTCACATTGGGCGTATTTATACATGGAACAAGTAGGTTAAACTTGTGAATCTTCTGCCATGATTCTCTGAATCCGTTCCCTCCTTACGGGGGCGGGGGGATATTTTATTTAAAAGCCATTGATTTTGAATTATTGACGGATTCAAGAATATCTGTGGTTGAGATAAGTTTGTTTCCTGTTTGGACTAAATCTCTTGCTTTACATGTACGTAGTGTTTGAATCTTTGTTGGAGTGTAGATATGATCTCGTGTGTATTCATGGCGTGATTCTTTATGGAGGTCATCGTGCACGATATTCGTTGTTTCATATGGTGTGGTAGATCCATGCCCCGGTCTTGGTACTAGGAGCTTGGTCAAACCTTTCCAGGACTCTTGGAGCTGAGGATAACTTCGTGGGCACCCTTTGGTTTTAGCGGGGTTTAGACGGGCTCCCTCCTTCTTGTCCAGATAGGTTCGAAACTTCCTTTAGCAAAGTGAAGCAACGTTGCAGCCTGAACCTGATGTCTTTTTACATCTGAGGAGAATGGTGGGGCTTCAGGGGAGGTTGCGAAGTAGTTTTGATCTCGGGGAGCCCGGATAGCAATGCGTCGAGCTTTCCCCAAATTCTAGCTTTGGTGTAAAGAGCTCGATCTGATCACGGTGGGCTCCACCCCTGATGGTTCCAAAGCTTAATGACCTTTCCTCGCTTTTGTGGGGTGGCTTCGTGGCTAGCTCCTAGGGCCCGACGTTCAATGATGGGTAAACTTGGGCCTGTATCCGGGCTAGGAGAGTGGTAAATTTCTCTTTGGTCCCTTAACCAAATTTGGATATTAACAGAACGCTTACAAAAGATCTTATGAAAAGAATCAAACATTATGAACAAGATAAACACTTGATTCACCTCTACTTTCATAGCAAGGATAACCAACAGATCAATTAGACTTTCAGTTGTAATGGGGCCATGGGTGAAGGTTAAGGAAGAAAGGGAATAAAGGAGTTCAAAAACTTATGACCATACCATGAGAGTCTTCAATTACCTTATTCCTTCACACAAAGCTCTTTGGTATTCATTGTAAATGGAATAATGCCACTCACCACTTGTCCAAGTCTTTGAAATTACCATCCACTTTCTTGTCAAACTCCTTTTGCGTAGATATAAACTTTGAAGTTTATTAAATTCATTGCATTCACATACAATCTATTCTCTAATTCTCTTAACACACCATTTAATTTGGTGGCATCTTTTTTTTTTCTCTTTTTTTTTCAAATTGAATATTGAGAGTTAGAGAATTACATAAAAAATAAACAATTTTCAGCCATACATTTTTTTATTGAATGTCTCTCTTTCCTTCATCGGCCTCTGATAGAACATTGCTCAAAAATTAAGTGCATAACTATCACATCTTCTTCACATTCGCAAAGAATAATCACAAGCTATAATGTATGACTATAATACAGGCTTATAGGTTATAGTAAATGAAGTGAAGAAAAAAATAAAGCTTATTAGTGTTTGGCTTCAAACAGGGCTATAGAGCACACACACAAGGGTAGGAAATATTTAAGACAGTTCAAGCACACATAGTATAACATCACTTCCATTGGTTCATCTTACTGAAGATCAAAATTAACATGTGAAACCTTTATGATAAATGTTCTATAATGCTCAATGTACAACCTATATAGATCGGATCTAATGCTAAGAACCTACTGAGCGTTTAAAGAGTAGAAACAAAAAAACCCTCATATAATGTAAAAAATGACATGCTTTTTGGTTTAACGAACGCACAAGGGTAGTCTACAGTATTAATCATGGTTATCGAACTAAACATCCTATCCGCTATCACATCAAGAACAAGTCATAAATTTTGTAAAATGCAATGTATTACTCTAAGTAATAAGACTTTAATCTAAACTCAATGAATAAAGCATATATTACAGCTCTAAAAGCACACAAAAGAAGCCTCTAAAAACGGATGACAAAAATTTCAAAAACTGGTGACTTTTAAAATCAACCTATACCTGTTCTTTAATGAATATCTCTCAAATGACTCAACAAAAGTTAACTAAATTTTAACACAAGAAAATAGACATGCAAATAAATAATTTTCATCTAGAAAACATTTCAAAATTTGAATTGCAAAAGTGAGAAAACAGACGTCTAAAACAGTGTAAGTGCAGAATTTCAAAACAGGGTATCGTCCTTGACCTTTGGTCGAAGAAATAATCATAAATTTTATGTTCTTTATACTGTTGTATTCATGTCAAAAAAACAAAAATACATCAAGGATAGAAATAATTATTTTCTCACCAATCAATGCAATTTTAATGAAACTTTTTCCTCAAAAAATTTCAAAACAGGGCATTTTCTCCACAGATTTGAAACAATCAAGAATTCACACCCCAAACCTAATCTAAACATTGTCCTTAATGTTTACAAGAAAATAGAATGCATGCAATGCATAGACTAAGCATGGAAGGCAAGAAAAAAAATGACAATAAAAAGTATGAAAAGAAGTTACTTAGGTGGGTTGCCTCCCACCAAGCACTTTATTTTACATCTAGGCAAGACGGCATGCACATATCATCATTGAGGGGCAGCAACTTTTAGGACTCCAATGTTTGTCCCTTGTGATTCCTCCCAACATGGTTTTAACCACTGACCTTTTATCTTGAATATCGACCCATCTTTTAGGTTATTAATCTCCACCATTCCATGAGGCAAAGCTTTTTGTACTCAAAATGGACCAATCCACCTAGATTTTCTTTTTCCTAAAAAGAGATGCAAATGTAAGTTATCAAGAAGAACTGTTATACCTGGTTTGACATCTTGCTTTTGAATGGAATTGTCATGGCAGAGTTTGGTCCTCTCCTTATATGGCTTCACATTTTGGTAGGCATAGTTCAAGTGTGTTGACAAAGGTTGTTGTTCAAACCATGGAGAAACTTCAATTGGCAGTGAAACCTTGGTCGTGGCTAGTCGTAAAGCTTCAGTATTATTCTTATCTCCCACTGATTTCAGCAAGGGTTTTGAAAAACGTTCAAAAACCACTTGCTTCACGATGTCAACTTGGAAACACTCTTCTTTAGTAGTTGGGTTCTATGTAGCTTCAAAGACTTTGAACACCACTTGTTTGTCATGAACTTTGGGAGTTAGTAAGACTTTTTAGACTTTTGAACATGAATCAAAGCTCCTCCCATAGCTAGGAATGGTCGGCTCAAAATAATAGGAGTTTTAGCATCTTCTTCCATATCTAAAATTAGAAAATCAGCTGGAAAAATAAGCTTGTAAACTTTAACTAAAACATCCTCAATTATGCCTCCTGGTATGTGATTGGCATGTCCGCCATCTGCCAATAAACTGTGGTTGGTTTAATCTCCCCCAAACCAATATGTTTAGCAGTAGAAAAAGACATCAAATTAATACTAGAACCTAAATCACATAAATATTTTTCAAAATATATGGTTCCAATAGTGCAAGGTATAGAAAAACTCCCTGGATCCTTTAGATTCGGTGGCAGTTTACTTTGCAAAATAGAACTACACTCTTCAGATAATTTCACCATCTTATGTTCAACTAATTTCTGTTTCATTGACAAAATATCCTTCATGAATTTAGTACAATTCCGTATTTGCTCCAAAACATCAACAAATAGAATATTTATTTATAATTTCTTGAAGATATCAAGAAATTTTGAAAATTGTGCATCCATTTTATTTTTTCGAAGACGCTGCAGAAACGGAATTTGCCGCACATATGGCTTCACAGGGCCAACAAGTGTGAGTGGCTTTTTAGCAGCACAATTTTCAGATTTTGCAGAAAAATCTGCAGATTTTTCTATGGTGGTTTCCGTTGTGGCAGCTTTCGAAGGCAATGATGGTGCTATAAACAGTTTTTTGCAGCAAAATTTTCTGTAGGTTTTTGTTGTGCTCTCTTCTCTTCATCCAAGTCCACAATTGCTTTTATTGGCCTCCCATTTTGAAGAATTAACGCCATCACATGTTCCTGATTTTTTCGGTTAACTTCAGTTTAGCTTGGCAGAGTTCCCTTTTTCTCTTCCTATCAATGCATTAGCTAGTTACCCCATTTAAACCTCTAAATTTTGGATAGAAGCGGCTTGGTTTTGAAGAGTCGTCTTAGTTTTGCTCATAAATTGATTTGTATTGATGGAGAGAGTGTTTACATTTTTGGCAAGCTGAGTAATTATGTCCTTTAATCCATTCTTCTTCTCTTGTGATGGAAAATATGGTAAAGGTCTCTGAACATTCTGGTTATTGCTCCATGATAAATTTGGGTGGTTCCTCCATCTTGGGTTATAGGTCTTGGATTAAGGATTATTCCATTGCGGTTAAAGTTAGAAACTTGGTTCACTTGCTCAGAAGGTGCTGCAAATGGATTCCTTACGCCACACTCACTGCTAAGGTGATGTCCTGTACAAAATTCACAACTTAGTAGATTGAATAGCATTCTCATTAAAAGTACCAAGTTGTTTAGAAAGTACAGAAATTTGATTTGATAATGCGGATATAGAGTCAATTTCATGAATTCCAGCTTTCTTTGGCATTGATCTATTGCAAGGCCATTGGTAGCTGTTAGATGCCATCACTTCCAGCAAGCATCAGTCTTTGTTTTTCCCATTAACGCTCCTCCAACTGTAGCATGAATTATTAATTTATATGTATTGTTCATCCCATTATAGAATGATTGAAATTGAATCCATGTGGGTAGCTCATGACGTGGACATTTCCTAAGCATCTCCTTGTATCTTTCCCACGCTTTATAAAAAGATTCCATGCCAAGTTGAGCAAAAGACATGATTTCATTCCTAAGTTTTGCAGTCTTCAATGGAGGAAAGAATTTAGACAAAAATTTCTTAGCTAGGTCATCCCATGTAGTGATTAAATTGGGTGGTTGAGAGTTCAACCATGTATTTGCTTTATCTTTTAATGAGAAATGAAAAGGGCTCAAGCGAATAGCATCGATAGTCACTCCATTGTACTTGAATGTGTCGTAGATCTCCAGGAATGTCAAGATATGACTATTTGGATAATCTTGAGGTAAACCACAGAAGGTGGATGATTGATGGATCATCAAAATTATGGCTGGTTTGATCTCAAAATTATTAGCCTCAATGGTTGGACGATGAATGCTCGATGGTGATGCTTCAACAGAGGGCGTGGCATAGTCCCGTAATAGTTTCAAGTAACTCTTGGTCATCTGTATTTGATGATTCTCCCAAGATTTCCTTCTTTGTCTTTACTTGATTTAGCCTACTAAACTTATGAAGCGTTCATTCGATTTCAGGATCTAATGGTATAAGCTGAAGATTCAACGAATGTCTACCAAAACTCATGCACTGGGTAAAGTACTTGGAAAAAAGAAAGAAAGAAAAATCAAAAAGAATAAATAAAAATAAATTAAACAAAAAGAAAAAGAAATTCAAATTAAAATCTGAATCAATTTATATCGATATTAATAAAAATTAAAAAACTCTCCGGTAACGGCGTCAAAAACTTGTTGGCAGATTTTGCAATTGTCCGAATCAGACAAATACTTTAAAAGTAAGTGGAGTATCGTTCCCACGAAGAGTGATTAAATTATTAACTATTGATTATAATTAACCCAAAACTTTATTTCAACAATCGAATGTTGAGACCTGAGATTTTGATTAACTAAAGAAAATAAATAAAAGAAGCAGTCAAAGATGTAGAGAAATTCAATAGATTGAAGTACTAGAGCTTTTATTTCACATTAGCCAATTGCACTCAATTCCTTTTGCATGTTAATCCTAATTACTCTGCATGTTGACAGTCGATTTTCCCTAATTTGTTCAATGCTTCATTCTTGGCAATATCGAAAGTATTCCTAATTACCAACCTACTCTGTTCCTAGCAATGGAATAAAGATAATATTACTCCATTCCTGACAATATCGAAAGTATTCATAATTACCAACCTACTCTATTCCTAGCAATGGAATTGATATAGGACAACTAGCCTTGGAGTTTGAAGAAGAGTTGGATAGAAAATTGACAAAGAAAGAAATAGGCACGACTAAAAGAGCTGGTTCGAAGAAACGGACATAACTTTTAGCTCGATTGTCCGATTGCCTAATATAATATGTTTTCAGAAAAGGATTTTGGCGATCTACATCATTGCAACAAGAGTATCCTGTTTGAGGTCATTTATACCCTCAAAATAGCTGATTAAGGTATGTTTTCAGGCATTTGAAGTTTTATTTTAATTTTTTAGTTTTTTTGCTTTAGCTTCTATTGGTTTAGTGAATATCCAATTTGGTATTTTTTTCTCTTAGTTAGGGTTTTCAGAGGCTATTTAAACCTCTTGTTCTTTGTTTTGAGGAGCATAATAAAAGTTTTAGTTGAATTTCGAATATCTTTTTTCTGGTGGATTCTAGTTTTACGTTCTTATGGCTTACGTTGGTAAACCCTTATACTTCCGTTCTACATCAAGTGGTATCAGAGCAAGGATTTTGCCTTGATCAATGTCAAACAACAAAGTTAGAAAAGCTAACCCTGACGACGCTGGTAGTAGGGATGATGATGTTTGGGCAGCGATTGATGAGCAACGACAATCAATAGCGAGGTTGAAAGCCATGTTTCAGCAACTGTTGGAGCAGCGATCTAATCTCAACACCCCTACTGCCAATGCCCATGCCCCTGCCAACAGAGATGGAGTCGAGGGAGTTGCCCTTGGCCGCCCTGGAGGTGGACATTCGCTTATAGTGGTGAGACACAAGCAGTTCAAAGATCTGAGTGAAGAAGACTCTGATGAGGATTTTACAGGTTTCCAAGGGTTTCATCAACCAAACCGGAACAAAATTCAACTTGATTATAAAATGCACATAAAAATATCATTGTTCCAAGGTAAACTGCAGATCGAAGAGTTTCTAGACTGGATTTCTGAGGTTAAGAGGTTCTTTGAGATGACTGAAGTTATAACAGATCTACAAGTCAAACTGGCAGCGTATAAGTTGAGAAGTGGGGCTGCTGTTTGGTCGGAGAAGTTACAGATGGATATGAGACGACAAGGCAAGACTCCTGTACGAACTTGGAGGCAAATGAAACTACTCATGATGAGCAAGTTTTTATTACCCCCAGATTATGAGCAATTTATTTTTCAGAATTATTAGAATTTTGTGTAGGGTGACATGACATTCACAAATTATATTGAGGAATGATCGATGTTGTTAGTTCGTAACAACCTGAATGAGACCGAGGGACAGCAGGTTTTGAGATATTTGACAGAGTTGAAGTCTACCATTCGAGAAAAAATTGGACTGCAAGTTGTTTGGACAGTGGATGAAGCGCATAATATGGCCTTGAAGGCAAAGGTAATAGAGAAAACATCCAATTGATTTTCCCATTACAAGAAGGACATGGTTGAGACATCCAATGCAGCTGCGAATAAGAGCAGATTTTCACCGAGCGATGGACAGAATCAGTCTAAAACTACAGGAAATTAGACTCAAAGGGGCTCTATTCCTAGTAATAACCCTATTGAGACACGTTCAATAGCAGCAGCAAAGAAAGCCCCTCGGATGGCACCAAATCTGTATGCTACACTAGAAGGTTTGAAGTGCTACAGGTGTGGCCAACCAGGCCATCAATCGAATGAGTGCCCTGCCAGAAAACCAGTGAATTTTATGGGTGCTGAAGAAGATGATGAGTTATTGGATGGTGCAGAAATTGTAGAGGAACATGGAGAGTATGTAAACTGTGTGATTCAGCGAGTCATGTGTTCAACGAAACTGGAGGATTTCACTCAAAGAAGTAATATTTTTAAGGCTTGCTGCAGCGTCCAATGGAAGGTATGTGATTTAATCGTTGACAGTGGGAGTTGTGAGAATTATGTGTCTAGAAAACTAATGGAACATCTAAAGTTGTGGGTAGACAAACATCCAAATCCTTATACTATTGGGTGGATTCAAAAAGGGCTAAGGGCGAATGTGGTAGAAGTGTGTCAAGTTCCTATTTCAATTGGCCAGTACTACCGAGATGAGGTTATCTGCGATGTAGTCGATATGGATGCAAGTCATATGTTATTGGGATGCCCATGGCTATTTGATATGGATGTCACCTACTGAGGACACTACAATATTTGTGTTTTTAATTAGGAAGGCAAAAAGATTGCAGTGGTTCCAAAACGTATTGAAGGTGGTGACTCAACTAAGGCCACGGTAGGAGAGCAATCATTAGTCTCTTTAGTCACGTCAGTAACTGATTTAGAATATGGAGTTAAGGAGGCACAAGAGGTATATGTTATGGTTGTACGTGCTCTAGTGATAGAAGGCAAGGAATAGCAGAGAGTTGAGATACCTAAGAAGGTGCAGTCCTTGTTTACCAAATTTAGTGAGTTGGTGTTAGAAGATTTACTAGATGACCTTCCACCATTAAGAGATATTCAGCACCATATTGATTTACTTTCGGGAGCAAACTTACCAAATCTACAACACTATCGGATGAATCCTAAGGAGAATCAGATTTAACAGGAAAAGGTGGAGGAATTAATGAAGAAAGGGTTTATTTTAGAGAGTATGAGTCCATGAACTATTCCCGTGTTACCGGTCCCAAAGAAAGATGACATTTGGAGGATGTACGTTGATAGTCATGCAATTAACAAGATAACAGTCAGATATAGCTTTCCGATTCTGAGATTAGATGACATGCTAGATATGTTGGAGGGTTCATAGTTGTTCTCCATAATTGATCTGCGAAGTGGGTACCATCAGATTCGGGTAAAGCCTGGTGACAAATGGAAGATAGCTTTCAAAATAAGGGATGGGCTCTACGAGTGGATGGTTATGCTTTTCGAATTGTCCAACGCGCCTAGCATATTTATGCGGCTCATGAACCAGGTATTGCGACCTTTCATTGGAAAAATTGTAGTCGTTTATTTCGATGAGATACTGGTTTAAAGTCGGAGTGAAAAAGAACATATGGATCATCTTCAAGCTGTGTTGGAAGTGTTGTCCAAAAACAAGCTGTTTATTAATTTTAAAAAGTGCAGTTGCCTGATGGGAAGATTGTTATTTCTTGTGTATGTGGTCAGTTCCAAAGGAATATTGGTTGATGAAGAAAAGGTGAGGGCCATTCGTGATTGGCCCACACCAAAGACGGTAGCAGAGGTAAGGAGTTTCCATGGTTTGGCGACATTTTACCGTCGATTTATTAGGGATTTCAATAGTATTAAGGCTCCTAATACTGAATGTTTAAAGAAGGGTAAGTTCCAATGGGGTGAAGCAGCTGGCACAACTTTTGCAGTAATAAAAGAAAAACTTTGCACTACTCCTGTTCTGGCTTTACCTAGCTTTGAGAAATTATTCGAGGTGAAGTGTGATGCTAGTGGAATTGGGATTGGAACAGTTTTGTCCCAGGAGAAGAAACCAGTAGCATTTTTTAGTGAGAAACTCAGTGATGCACGCCGAAAGTGGAGTTCCTATGACCAAGAATTTTATGCTATTGTCCGTGCTCTAAAGCATTGGGAGCATTATCTGATTTAGCGAGAATTTATCATGTACACTGATCACCAAGCTTTGAAGTGTCTGAACAGTCAGAGGAGTTTAAGTAATATGCATGCACGTTGGGCAACCTATCTGCAGAAGTTTCCCTTTGTTCTGAAACATAAATCTGGGGTTCTGAATAAGGTGGCAGATGCATTGAGTCGGCGTGCAAATTTACTTGTCACTATGCAGCAAGAGATTGTTGGGTTTGAGTTCCTGAAAGAATTGTATTCGGATGATAAAAATTTCATTGAGGTATGGGAAAAATGTAGTCTTAAACAAACAGAGGGAGAATTTCATGTGATCGATAACTACCTGTTCCACAAAAATCAATTATGTATCCTCGGAGTTCTTTGAGGGATAAACTGATTCGAGAGTTGCATGGTGGAGGTTTGAGTGGTCACTTAGGACGTGACATGACTATCAGTGGGGTAGCGGAGCGGTATTACTGGCCTTAGTTGAAACGTGACATGGGTAATTTTGTTCGCAAGTGTTATGTTTGTCAGACTTCTATGGGGAAAGCTCAGAATACAGGCCTCTACATGCCTCTTCCTGTACCGAGTGCCATATGGGAGTATTTGTCGATGGATTTTGTTTTGAGTCTTCCACGGACTCAGCATGGGGTAGATTGTGTGCTTGTTGTGGTTAACAGGTTCTCCAAAATGGGACATTTTATACCTTGTCAGAAGACATTTGACGCGTCACATGTTGCTCAACTATTCTTTCGGGGCGGTGGCTCGTTTACATGGAGTACCTTAGTCTATCACCTCTGAAAGGGATTCAAAATTTCTTAGCAATTTTTGGGTTACATTGTGGCGACGGATAGATACTACTCTAAAGTTCAGTAGCACTGCGCATCCGCAGACTAATGGGCAGACTGAGAATCTGAATCGAACATTGGGGAATTTAATTTGGAGCATTTGTGGTGATAAGCCTAAATAGTGGGCCGTGGCACTTGCACAAGTTGAGTTCGCATATAATAATGCAGTTCATGCTGCTACAGGCACATCTCCATTTGCTTTAATGTATCGGAAGCTTCCTAAGCATACTTTAGACCTGGCACATCTTCCCATGCTTGCAGGAGCAAGTGTTGCAGTCGAGAATTTGGCTGAGCAAGTCAGAGATGTTCAGGCTGAGGTGAAATCTCGGTTGGAGGAGAAGAATGCGAAGTACAAAGGTGCAGCTGATGTCAAGAGGCATGAGAAATTGTTTGTTGAGGGTGATCAGGTTATGGTGTTTTTGCATAACGAAAGGTTCCCAGTTGGTTCCTATAAGAAGTTGAATCCAAGGAAGTATGAGACGTACAAGGGGATCAAGAAGATCAATGATAACTCCTACGTGATCGACTTGCCTACTGATATAAATATCTCTCGAACTTTCAATGTAGCTGATCTATATGAGTTTCATGACGATTTTCTTCTTTATCCAGAATATAACTCGAGGTCGAGTTTTTCACAAGTGGGAAGGACTGATGTAGGACAACTAGCCTTGGAGTTTGAAGAATAGTTGGATAGAAAATTGGGAAAGAAAGAAATAGGCACGACTAAAAGAGCTGGTTCAAAGAAATAGACATAACTTTTAGCTCGGTTGTTCGATTGCCTATTATAATATTTTTTTGGAAAGGGATTTTGGCGATCTACATCGTGGCTGCCAGAGTTTCCTAGTTGAGGTCACTTGCACCCTCAAAATAGCTGGTTAAGGCAGGCCGTCGGGCATTTGAAGTTTTATTTTAATTTTTTAGTTTTTTCGTTTTAGCTTTTATTTGTTTAGTGAATGTCAAATTTGGTCTTTTTTTATTTTAGTTAGGGCTTTCAGATGCTATTTAAACCTCTTGTTCTTTATTTTGGGGAGCATAATAAAAGTTTTAGTTGAATTTCGAATATCTTTTTTCTGGTGGATTCCAGTTTTACGTTCTTAGTGCTTACGTTGGTAAACCTTTATACTTCCGTTCTGCGTCAGTAATTAAGATAATATGAACCCATTAAATACTTTGGAAAACCTTCAAGAAACCACACAATTCATACTCATACATTCCTATTAAGTCATGTAAATTATGGTATCTATTACAAGAAGCAATAATCTAAATTCCACATTCCTGTCAAAATCTAGCATCAAATCAATTAAATGTTGGTCAAAATTTCAAAAACATTAAGCGCAATAATAGACACTCAACATGGAAGAATATGAATTAACATTAACTAAAATAATTGAGCAGTCATGGCTAGGCTATATCATAGCCCTATCAAAGAAAGTTAGTTCCTCATAGGTTACAATTCTATGAGAAAACATAAAAGATAAAAAATGATAAAACCCAGGAAGTGTTGCCCAAGAAAATCTTCAATTCTTTAATCCTCTGTCTCTCTCTTCAATATGATCTCAATGATGTTGGGGTTTTCTCTCTTAAATAGGCATAAGTTAGATCTCCTTGAGGTGTCATAATCCACCTCCAATAAGTCCAAGTTAAAGCGATCCCGAATAGGAAATACAATCCTACTAGTTTCAGGAATATTAACTCAATTAAAACTAATCATTAAGTGATTAAGATCAACTATTTAATTGAATTAAAATACAAATTTAGGCATTCACTTACAGTCAAAACATAAAGAATTCGTCCAAGGCCTTCTCTCTAAGATTGGCAACCCGTAACAAATGGTTTATCAAATTCACATGCAGAATTTATGGAATGACCGTCGGGTAGTAAAATCGCCATAACTCACTTTAGAAAACTTGAAATTGCGAGCCGTAAAATTTCCCGGAAAGCTAACATCTGGACCTTTCCAACCATATAAGGCTCAATACCCAATTCTCCCTGATCTGGTACTGTTTATTCTTCGAACTTGACTCATCTGCAGAGGTAGACTTTTCGGGATTGATCGGAAATCTTCCATTTTCTTCCATTTAGCTCATACGGCCCGATTAACTGAAAACTAACAAAAGACACGTAAAAAACACAAGTTTAACTCAAATAAAAGCAAGAAACTATGAAAGAAAGGGTATAAAATATATGCAATTCTAACATTATCACCTATATTGGCCGATCTCCTCCTTGAAATCGAAATAATGTTCAAAGAACCCCTTCTGTTAACTTTTTCAATGGAAAAGCTAACTCTGACTGCGAACAATGGATTAAAAGACGATTTTCCCTTCAATGCTATTCAAAAAATGATCAATTAACCCTCAAGATATGTATTAAATAAAAAAAAAATAAGAAAAAGAAAATCAAAAAGAAAATAAAAAAATTCATAATTGAGAAAAAATATTGATCTCCATCGTCCATCTTGAAGATGGATGGTGGAGATATCTTTTATTATGATTAATTTAATTTTAAAAATAAAAATTAAACAATTTTTTTAATAATAATATACTCATTTAATAACATAGTTAATAATAATATGCTCATTTTTTTTAAAAAAAGCCTCCTCTACACAGAAATTAAAATTCAATGAATGTCTATTTTTTTTTTATAAAGGATTATCAATTAGGGTTCTTTTTTTATATGAAACTTTTTTCCAAGGCCATTGATGGAAAAGTCACCAAGTTAATAAGTCTTATGGAAATAGCACCAATTAATGTGTTATGTCAAAATTGGCCATTTGTTTTTCACTTTTTAAATTTCTTTCCCTCTCTTTTTTTTTCAAAGACCTCCATTGATGGATTAATGGAGGTCAAACAAACCTCCAATGGAGGTCGTTGAAACGGTCGACTCCATTAGAGGGCGTTTTGGCATCCTCCAACCTTCATTGAAGGTAGTTGAAACAACCTACGTTGAAAAACAAATCTGGAAATAAGTCTCGGTTAGCTGGAAATAAGTCTCGGAACATCTAAAAATAAGTCTTGGTTAACCGTCAATAAGTCTTGGATAACTGAAAATAAGTCTCGGGTGGCCTACCCAATAATTATTATCGAGACATATTTCTAGATTTAGTTTTTTTATTTTCTTCTTCAGCGACCACCAACAGAGGTCAAGGTCATTTCGACCTTCAGCGGAGGTCTTTTCCACCTCCATTTGAGGTATGTCCGCCCTCCATTGATGGATCAATTGTGGTCTTTGATAAAAAAAAACAAAGGAGAGAGAAGAAGAAAGAGAGAGAGAAATTTAAAAGTAAAAGAATAAGTGAAGGTATTTTAGTCTCACCACATACTTTGGTGCTAAAAAATATATAATTAATAACTTTGTGATATTCTCACAAAACCAAACACATTTGGTGATATTTCCCCCTATTCCCTCTTTAATAATTATCTAATAATTTAAGAAGACAAAAACGAATTAACATATCAATTTTCTAAAAGACTGATCATCTGAAATTGAATCATTATCATCACTTTACACCGGATTAATCAATTTTTTTCAAACAAAATCTGATTGATAACCATCAATTTACCTAGTCATCATCACCTTTTTTTTTCATCTCAAACGAAAACTACAAACCAGATCTCACCATCATTTTTTTCAAACGAAACATGCTATCCTTTTTTTTTCATCACAAAAGAAAGAATACAACATATCTGTTTTCATTTTCATTTTTTTTTCACCAAATTGAATGAAGTGTTCTATCATAGATGAACAACAAATCCGTAAAAAAAAAACCCAATGAAAACTCAAAACCTAACTGAAATTGAAATGAGATCAGGAAAATTTGAGTCACCCATTCACTGCTGACCAAAATTTGTCGTCGTGAATCACCTATCACTGTCGACATAGAAAGCTTCACTAGTCACCGATTACAAAACCTTGACCATTAACGCTGTCGATCTATTCACCAGAAACAACCAACGAAACCCGTGAAAAAAATAATCTTTGTTGTCCAGATTCATCGCAATCCATCGTGATTCAAGCCGTGTTGGCACCACCATTATATTCGTGGAAGTCTTGAAATCGACTGCTCCACACTGCCAATCTAATCACGTTGGAGATCCCATGAACCGTACAAGACGTGAACTAATGGTGTTTTTTTTTGTGTTAGTGTTCTTGTGTTCTTGGTTTGGATTTCTGATTGAGTGTTCTTGGTTTGGGTTTCAGATGGTGTTTGTGTTCTTGGTTTGGTGATGATGATATTTGGATGATTGTGGTTTGGACTTTGAGGTTGATAGATCTGGTCTTGGTGGAGAGACCTGGCATTCGAGAATTCCTAATGGGTGGAGGAGTGACCTGGCATGATCTCCTCTACTCATTTGTGTTTTTTTTAATATATTATCAATTATATATATCCTAATTACCTTCCTATCCCCACTAATGAGTTTATAAATTTGCCCCCCTTCATTAACGGTCAACGTTGCTTTTAGATGGAACTGCTAACAGAAGGGGTTCTTTGAACATTATTTTTCGGGGGGATTAACAACTGATATGGACAAAACCTATCCTCACCTTTCTAATAGGGCAAACGTCAGGGGGCAAACGATCTCATTCCTAATGGAAATCACGAAAAACAATTTTGTTTGGCTTTACCGAGGAATCATAGCTTCATAGGTCATAATCCAAAGTTTCCGGTATTTGATTAACTGATTTCGATGTGACATCATATTAGATATATATATATAAGTCTGTACGAACTAATATAACTTTATCAGTGCGTTGAATGTGGATCATTAGATTTACATACTTTGATTCAAAGTGTACGCACTTGTCAAAACTTATCTATAATCAGTAGTCCACATACAACGCATTGATATAAGTTATGTCAATGTGTACTGATGAGAAAATGACTATATATATATATAATTTTTCCAATCAATGCCCCTTATTTTCATATAATAAACACCTTTGATGAAATTGCATACAATTGAATGTTTTTTAAAGCGATTTTTTGTAAACATCCTAAGAAAAATAAATTACACATTTAGTACAAATTTAGAAATTTTTGGACTTGAGAATTATTTTTTCTTATAATTTTCAGTTTTCAAATGTATTATCTTCAAAAAAAAAGTCGAAAAAAATTAGTTTTTGTTACCGAAAGTTTTTCAATTTTTTCCTAGAAATATATTTCAATGTTTTTATCGTTCACACAAAAAATCACATTAAGATTCAATATATTTCATTAAATTTCATTAAAGGTGCTTAAAGTGTACTTTGTAAAAAGTTATCATTAGAACATTTCTTTCTATATATAGCAGTTATCGACATGAATTTGTCATGCGGAAATTCCACTAGTGAAAGTCAGTAATCCTATACAAAAAATTCATACAGGATCCCTAACATAATAATTTATGTATATATATATGTACACCAATAAACCATGCAACTTTAAAAATTTGTACATGATCATGACCTTTTTGGTGTGATCACATAAAACTCACATGCGACCACAATAAAATGCGACCACAATAAAATTAATTTGTGATCATATTTGACTCATCTGCAATAACATTATATATATGCGATCACATTCTTCTCACATACATCACATGCAACAATATTTTGATGCACCATATACCGATGTTCTAATATATATATATATACGGTCATTCTACAGTGCAACGTTGCACGATACAATGGTATTTCATCAAATATGATTGCATCTGATCGCACACACACACACACACACACACACACACACACACACATATATATATAAAGTTATCGCATATGAAATGCATGTGATCATACAAATAATTATTGTGATCGCATGTTAGGGCATGTGATCACATATTTGTTGATGTGATTGTAACGAGTAAAATTATTTTAAGTTGCACCATGCATCGTTGCACACAAGGGCATCATATATATATAGTCAATCTTTGGTGCAACATTACACGATGCAACTGTATGTGATCACATATTATTACATGTGATCACAAATATATATATATATATATATATATATATATAATGTTATCGTTGTAGGGAAAATCGCACAACGGAAACGTAAAATTAGGGTGTGAAATATTTCTTAAAAATTTCCTTTTTAATAGAAAGAACCTTAACCTGAGATTAATTGATGTATATTAAAAGTATCATACCTTTTCCTCGTGACGATTGAACTAGCGTCGAATTGAATCCGTAAGATCTTCTAATCCAATCACGAACGTGAATCATCTAGAAGTGTGGGCTCCCTTTTTTAAAATTGTATACCTAAGGGTGAAAACAAACAAAATCTTTTCTTTGTTAGTCACAATAATCCGCCAAGAAGAAAAATGAAAAATGTTAGGTCACTTGTAAATTATCAATCAATTTGATTGAAACTCGCTTGAACCTAGATTCGATGTTGTACACAAAACCTTTTAATGTAAAGGCAACTAGTGCACTATCGAATACAAAACATTCTTTCTTTCTTTTCTTTGTTATCGAATTTTATACTATTTCTATGAGTTGACCGAATTTTGTCTAGAGCAAAAAAAAAACAAAATTTTCTCTCTCAAAATTCTTATGTTAGCCGAAATCTCACTAAGAAGAAAAATCTTCTCTTTGGCCGAATCGTATAAGCCATATATATAATGGTCGAATGCCTTTCCCTAATCTATTTAGGGTTGGCCAAATTCAACTTGTAATTACTTTTGGTGACCTAATTCTCTCCTAAGAAGGATTTACTTTGTGGGTAAGAATCCTATTGTTATGTGGATTTTCTTAGTGACCAAGAATCCTTTTCCAAAAAGAATTCTTTCCTACACCAAGACTCCTAATCCAATTCAAATAGTGTATTTGTGACCATATTAAAGATTTCTTAAGTTGACTAGATAAATAATTCCTTTTATTTATCTACTTATCAAATATAACCTTTAATATGAATTATACTACCAACAATAGTATAATATTATGAGACCTTCTCCTATTATGAATTTGTTTTTGACTTTTAATTAAATAATTAATTAATTAAAAAATTAATTAATTTCCACTTAATTAAATAATAAAATAAAAAACAATATAATTAAGCAAATATATTTAGCCTTGTCGCCCAAGACCACACATGGGAATATATATTATTTTTCTCATTTTATTAAATCCATTGGAGCTTAATAAAAAGTCCACATGTGAACTATACCCATTCTTATAAAAAGAAACAAGTCCACATCCCTCAATACAATTCTAAATAGACCCGTAAATTGGTTCGGTAGAATATATCAATTAATCCATGCAAGTTCATGGGGAGTAGGGATCTTTGCGGGCTATCTAAATTTTAGCTCCAATAGACATAACCTAATCACAATCAACAAATGATTCACTTATGTCCGATTTATTAATTTTAGTTCATTCCACTAAAGAACTAAAATTGAACTCTTAAATAAAGATAGAATAAGTCAATATTCCTCATTCATATCCTAGACAATCTTAATCGAAAAAGTGTATCCTCGTGAAGGATATCAGTAATCACCAAGAGCTCATAGACCGCTTATAACTCTCCAAGTTACCATATTTACTCATATGACCGTATTTCGAACTTGGATATTTTGACTTATCCAGAAGCCATATTTTAATAGACACTATTGAAAACTTAACGTTAAGATTTAATATAAAATACCTCATAACATCCATATGATAATATTATACTCTCATTTAATAAATGGAGCCATGATGTCTATATCTATAAATGAAGTCCTCTATCAATTAACAAATGAATACAACCAACTATCGAAGATAGACTGTGCTATATAATCGTACTCATTGATAGCTCAAACGATTACACTTACAACCATAAGTCCATCATTTATCTCAAGATTGAGATAGACTCTCCGATTATCTTCAAGTGAAAACTTTTATCCACTGACGGTTGTGGATAAATTAATTCATTGTGATCTTATTCAATGCACCTAGTGCACTAGATTCTTTTGTCCAAAGACACCACACTTTGATGATTTTATACTCATCATAACACATTTGATCCCACTTAAATGCTAGCAAAAGAATCTACAACTTTAACATGATAAAGGCGCCTAACGTTTATCTTAAGTCTTGAATATTGTTCAAGACTAACTAAAGAATTTTGTCTACCTCATACGTATCCAGATGCATGAACAATTCTTGTTTTCTCAGAGTCTTTTGGCCTTACGATTATTTACATTTGACAATTATAATAATTAAATTATAAATGCTATAAGATTTATTAAACAAGAAATCCCTTTTATTAATATGAAACAGTTGTCAAAAACATTATTACACTTTTGCTATAGAGCATAGTCCTAACAATTTCTCACTTGCCCTATATCAAGTGTGTCATATCTCTCATCCCTATGTTCTCTAGATTCCCACCAAAACTCTTTTATGAAAATGCTTTTGTAAAAGGATCTGCTAGATTTTCTACTGATGCGATCTTGGTAACCGTCACATCACCCCTATGCATAATTTTCTTCAGAAGATGATACTTTCTTTCAATGTGTTTCCCTCTTTTATGACTTCTTGGTTCTCTCGAATCCGCCACTGCTCCACTATTGTCACAATGGATAGTGATCTGCTTATTCACATTATGAACCACTTCCAAGTCA
The DNA here is from genome assembly GCA_032871835.1 of Dipteronia dyeriana. Classification (NCBI taxonomy): domain Eukaryota; kingdom Viridiplantae; phylum Streptophyta; class Magnoliopsida; order Sapindales; family Sapindaceae; genus Dipteronia; species Dipteronia dyeriana. The sequence continues at coordinate 83,782,338 of CM065296.1, read as the reverse complement.
ATCAAGATTTGGCAGAGCCAGGCATCCTATTTAGCAACTTCGCATGCGGTAGCATACTCAACTTCCATGGTGGAATCAATAATACATGATTGCTTGAGACCCCTCATATCCACTAATATTAAACACAAACCCTGATGTTGATCTCCTAGATTCAGAATCTAATTGGAAAACGCAATCTGTATATGTTGGAACCCCGTTCACCGGTCGCGCAGCAGAAATAGGGTTTTAAATTTTTTATATATACAGATCGTAATCTGTATCTAAGACCAGTAAACTTGTGATCGTATTTATTTTCGGAACAAATACATATACTAATTATTACACTTAATATATATATATATATATATATATATATATATATGTAAATATAGGAAATTGTAATCAATAATAAAAAGGAAGATTAAATTAATCATACCAACGTTTGGAGGCTCCTTCACTTTTTGATTTGCTACTGGTCTGTACCACTGATCTTCCTAGCTATGTCCCAGAACTGGTAACTGCATGTGGGCGCGTCACGGCCTCAGGAACTTAGAATGGAGGATGTAGGAAAACTAAGAAACTCTTTCTCAATTTTTATTATGCAACACTTGCATTGTTTGCATCTCATGCACTTAAAACTTTTCTCTCTTTGATTTCATGCACACAAACACGTTCAAAGACAAGAGACCAATTGTTAAAAGAAAAATGTGAGAGTTTCACTCACCCTTTTTCTAAAAAAAAAACAAAAGTCAAGCAAATTTTTTTTGTTTTTAATAATCACAACCGCACCGTTGCTTGCATTGTACCTTATATATATATATAAGTAAAAGTGTTGTGCTGGAACTCACGCGCCTTTTTTTTAAAAAAATTTAATCAAATCTAATTTGATTTTTTTAAAAAAAATCAAATAAAAATATCTCATATCTTTTATTTGATTTTTAAAAAACTTTCAAATAAAAAATATCTCATATCTTTTATTTGATTTTAATTTTTGAATTCAAACTATTTAAATTCAAAACTAAAATATTTAATTTAATAAAATAAAATAATAATATTATCTTATTTTTTTCAAAAATAAATATCAACCTACACCCTCCATTTAGTGATTAATAACATAATTAAATAATCTCATTATTTAAGTTATTTAATCAACATTATCTATTAATCAAATAATCTCATTATTCAATTAATTCCCGAATAAATACGTGTCACTTTTGTAACACAATTAACTGGACAATCCAATTAATTAACCGTGACCCTTGCTATCTAAATCGATCGGGGTAGCAAGGGGACCTAATGGACCCACCGTATTTTGAGCTCCAATAATCCTCGAAATCATTAATTAAACTCTTTAATCAATATTCCTTGATTATTAACTCCGGTGTTATTCCACTATAGAAGTGTCCACCTCTGGTCTCCTTAGAGTATCCTACAAACACACAGACAACAGATTTGGAGTCTAACTTTCCAGTTCTATTCTTCAGCACGTGTGCTGGGCACCCCCATATGCGAAAATGTCGTAAACTAGCTTTACGACCATTCCACAACTCTAGGGGAGTCTTAGGAATAGATTTGGATGGCACTACATTCAAAATGTAAGCCACTGTTTGTAATGCATATCCCAGAAGGAATTTGGTAACGATGAGAAACTAATCATAGATCTCACCATTTCCATTAGAGTTCTATTTCTCCTCTCCGCTACACCATTTTGCTGAGGTGTACCAGGAGCTATGAGTTGGGAAACTATCCCATGCTCGACCATGAAGTCTTCAAACTCTTGGTCAAAGTACTCACCTCCACGATCCGATCGTAGTGACTTGATAGTCCTACCTAATTGATTCTCAACTTCAACTCGAAATTCATTGAACTTTTCAAATGTTTCCGACTTTTGTTGCATCAGGTAGATGTATCCGTATCTTGAGTAGTCATCTATAAATGTGACATAATACTCATAACCACCCCTAGCTTTAACATTCATCGGTTTGTAGACGTCTGTATGTCTAAGGTCTAGTGGTTCTTTAGCTCTAAGCCCTTTTCCAGTAAAAGGTCCCTTAGTCATCTTACCTTCCAGACAAGATCCCCAGACAGGTAAGGTGCCAACCTTTAACTCACTTAAAGGTCCACTTTTTACTAATCTGTCAATCCGGTCAAGGTTGATAAGACCAAGCCCTAGATGCCAGAGATACGTGTCATTATCTGGAGAAATCTTATATCCTTTAGTTTTTGGTTTTTCAACCTTAAACATTTCGGTGTTAAGCAGTGTAGTATGTATTAACGGTCTTAACACATACAAATTGTTTTCATTAATTCCTAAACAAATATTCAGACCATTCTTTCTAATAATAACAGACTTATTATTAAAGGAAACAAAATATTTTTATTCTAACAACTTAGAAACGGAAATCAAATTCCGTGTAAATCTAGGAATATAAAAAACATTGTTTAATAATACAAAACTATTATTATTACAGAATTGCAATCTTATTGCTCCCACTGCTTTGGCTGATATGACATCCCCCGACCTCACACGCATTGAGAAGGCTTCCTTCTCTAGCTGTGTCCAAGAATCAGTCCACAGCAAAGAAGAACAAACATGATTAATGGCCCCCGAATCAACTATCCAGGGTGAAGAATCATCTTCCACTAAACAAGATTCATGAACAAGTAAATCATATTTACCTTTCATCTTTTTCTTCTGGGCTACCTCCTCCAGATACTGAGGACAGTTCCTCTTCCAGTGCCCGACCTTGTTACAATGGAAACATTTTCCTTCGTCTTGGTCAGTGGAGGTGCCCTTCTTTTTGATTTGGGCTTTCTTGGGTTTGGGCTTTCCTTTTGCCTTCCCAGCGGACGTTTTCCTCTTCTTATTATTAGAGGAAGATGGTTCGAAAACATTTGTCTCACCGGTCCTGCCTTTGTTATCCTTAATCAAGGACTCAAAGGTAACGAGCTCATTGAGCAATTGTGTAAGACTGAACTTTAACTTTTTCATCCCGTAGTTGCTTTTAAACTGATCGAAACTCTTCGGAAGAGTCGTCAGTATGATGCTCACCTTTACTGGGTTCATCAATGGCCTTGCCATTGACTTCTGCCATGTAGAAGTAGGACTTCATGCTTAGGACATGTTCCCGAACTGACGTTCCTTCCTTCTTGCGAGCGAGCATAGCGGAACGAACAGCTTCATGTCGCTTTTGCTCGTTGGGCTGCCCGAACATAGCTTGCAATGACTTCATGATTTCGAATGTTGAAGTCATTGCTTCGTGCTTTGTGACAAGCACGTCTGTTATAGATGCCAACAGATATGTTTCGGCCTTCTCATCAGATGAGACCCATCGCTGGTATGCCTCACGAACAGTTCGTGTTGCATTGGCAGTAGGCGCTGGAGGACATTTCTCCATAAGCACAAATTTGAGGTCTTTGGTGACCAAAATTGCATTAATATTAAGTTTCCACTTTGTGTAGTTATCACCAGTTAATTTGTCATTTGCGAGAATTTGAAGTAATGCAGAAGACATTGCTGAAATAAATAAAACATTCATTTAGTCATTTATTTAAAACAAGTGCGGGTTCTTTGGTATAAATTTAAACATGATGCATGAACATGTTTAATGAACTAGAACTACCCTAAAAATAGTTACTATACCACGACAATCCAACATACCACAAAAAAGTGTTGCCTTAGGGTCAGTCAAATCTTTGCATGTTGGACCGAGACATTCTCAATCAAATGATATTCTAGAATAACTCTTATTCCATATCACTCAACCATCGTTTATTCAGCCAGGTTTTTAATTAACAAACTTAATCAAAACCTTCGTAAGTGTAACCCACCATTCAGATCATATGAGCTTAACTCGAGAATTGCAGCCTTATGCTCGGTCAATCCCGAAATACCCTCAGAAATCCTATCCAATAGGAAGTCAACCTTGGTATTGACCTTTGTGGAAACCTTCCTTAGGGAGGAAGAAAGCAAAGCCGACACGATGCCCCACTCGGATCTCACTGTGTTGAACTAATGATGGAAACCGCAGGATATATATGTCATATATCGCTCTCCCACTCAATATTTTAAAACTAGGGTTTTCTATTATCCGTTAATGCACCTAGACTCTACAGGATCAAACGGCTAACTTTAATCAAGTTATCAAGTGCATTGACTAATTCATTATTAGAAACAATTTCTAATTAACTAATAAATTATTAATGATTTCTAACAATTAAAAATCTAATCAATTAGTGAATAATCTAAGTCTTTGTAAACTATTTACTAAGCTCAGATTATTATGAAAGTGTTTACCAAGTTTTAACTATTAAAACTCTAACACAATTTTCGGTTTATTTATAATTAGGCAATTAATCAAATTAATCATAATTACTATAAATGACCCTATTAATCTAACTTATTAAACTCTTTAATAACTAGATTAATATTAATGAGAATTACCAAGTTTTTTTGACAATTTAAAAACTAATCTCATTTTCATAGCCAATTTATGTATTTATCCATTTTAATCACATTAAAAAAATACATCAAATATAGGCTACGATTCATGTATGACATATTAAATATATTTGTGTAGGCACTTCTAATCTAAATGACATACGTATGCATGACAATGCTTTTTATCATCATATAATATAAAGCATACATGAATTGATCGAGTACTGTGGATTATTCAATATAAAAGAAATTGGAATATAAAATTACAAAAATACCCCTAAGGCATTCCTTGGTCTTCTTGTAATTTCCAAGTCTTCCAGTCTCTTCAGGTCACCTCGATTCATCTCATGAATCTTTCTTCGCGATTTTTCCAGGTCTTCAACATAGGTTACAAATTTTTAATTTTTTTTACAATACAATAATAGTTTAAAAAATATATAATAAAACAAAATTATACAACCCATAAACCCTAAATCCACAGTACCATATAATTAACGATCAATCATGTTTTTGTAAATTAAGAAAAAAATATACATACAAAAACATAATACAGTCAATTTAAATAGTGCCTACACAATCATACATACAAGAGCATCGAAAACAATTTCCTGTTCCGAAAATAAACCTGGCTCTTATACCAATTGTTGGAACCCCGTTCACCGGTCGCGCAGGAAAATGGGGTTTTAAAAAAAAATTATATGCAGATCGTAATCTGTATCTGGGACCAGTGAACTTGTGATCGTATTTATTTTCGGAACAAATACATATACTAATTATTACACTAATAAAATATATAGGTAAATACAGGAAATTGTAATCAATAATAAAAAAGAAGATTAAAATAATCATACCAACGTTTGGAGGCTTCTTCACTTTTTGATTTGCTACTGGTCTGTACCACTGATATTTCTTGCTATTTCCCTAGACTGGTAACTACGTGTGGGCGCGTCACGGCCTCATGAACTTAGAATGGGGGATGTAGGAAAACTAAGAAACTCTTTCTTAATTTTCACTATCCAATACTTGCATTGTTTGCATCTCATGCACTAAAAACTTTTCTCTCTTTGATTTCATGCACACAAACACATTCAAAGACAACAAACCAATTGTTAAAAGAAAAATGTGAGAGTTCCACGCACCCTTTTTCTAAACAAAAAACAAAAGTCATGCAATTTTTTTTTTTTTTTTAATAATCACAACCGCACACCCTTGCTTGCATTGTACCTTATATATATATATATATATATATATATATAAGTAAAAGTGTTGTGCATGAACTCACGCACCTTCTTTTTTTAAAAAAAAAAAATTTCTAATCAAATCAAATTTGATTTTTTAAAAAAACTTTCAAATAAAAATATCTCATATCTTTTATTTGATTTTAAAAAAAAATTCAAATGAAAAATATTCCATATCTTTTATTCGATTTTAATTTTTTGATTTCAAACTATTTAAATTCAAAAATAAAATATTTAATTTAATGAAATAAAATAATCATATTATCTGATTTTATCCAAAAATAAATATCAACATACACCCTTCATTTAGTGATTAATAACATAATTAAATAATCTCAATATTTAAGTTATTTAATCACCATTATCTATTAATTAAATAATCTCATTATTCAATTAATTCCCGAATAAATAAGTTTCACTTTCGTAAAATAATTAACTGGACAATCCAATTAATTAACCGTGACCCTTGTTATCTAAATCGATCGGGCTAGAAAGGTGACCTAATAGACCCACAGTATTTTGAGCTCCAATAATCCTCGGAATCATTAATTACCCTCCTTAATTAATATTCCTCGATTATTAACTCCGGTGTTACTCCACTAAAAACCCGAAGCTGCACTCTCTCAACTGCAGACGTTTTTACACAGACCGATACAACTCGGTGTCCATCGATATAGCTATTACATATGGTGTGATCCTCCACAGTAGTTCATAATTAGAGCTGGGTCATAATGTCCGTTATACCCTTCTAATTACATATATCCTTTAAGTACCATTGATTCTCTAGTGGACAATAAATCCTATTTCCTCACGGAATTAGGAGAGCGCTCATATTGTCCAAGCCCCAAATCAACCCTTAAGGGAACTACCATCTACTTCTCACAAGAAGGAGTGGATTCCACTATTGTGTACAAACCTTCCCAGCCACAAGCCAAACCAAAATCCCAACATACGAAGTATATTGATTAGGAAATGCATCTGACCTCACCCATAGTATATCAAAGACCATGATCTAACCTGAAAAAGTCGATAAGACACTCAAAATTAAGATCACCCACATATAGCCATCATTAGTTGATATATATGAATCTCATCGGTAAACGGATCTTGATGTGAGATTCATATAGATCATGGCCTAGTCCTATATGATCACATCATACAAGGTGCCTCCATTCCCATATCTCATATGAATGATTCATGATAGAATCACTGTACATTACGGAATGGACCGCAGCTATAGATTAACCACAAATAAAGTACCCAGCTTTATTTGCTATCTATGGACTCTTTAGATTGCACATCTCTTACTGTATCCATCCGTATATGACACTCATATACACAGTTTGAGATTACATCCGGCAAACCAGGATGTTAATATGTACACAAGTTTATAAAATAAATAACATAATAAAATGAATTGAACATTCCTTTTTTTATTTACTTCATAAATCCATTTGCAAGTTACAAGTTTAGGGCATAAACCCTAACAGTATACCCAACGGGAATTAAATCCCCTCCAAAGTATACCAGTATATAATCTCTCATTCTCTTGAGATACTTGAAAATATGCTTGACTGTCGTCCAGTGATCAGGACCAGGTTTCGATTAAAACCTGCTAACTATGTCAACAGCAAAACAAATAACTAGTCTAGTGCAAAGCATTGCATACAAGAGACACCCAACTGTCGAGGCATGTCGAACCCTACTCATGAATTGCTCTTCAAGCTCATTCTTAGGAACTTGTTCCTTAGAAAGTTTGATTCCTTGTCTGAAAAGTAACATACCTTTCTTGGAATCCTGCATGGAAAACCTAGACAAGATTTTATCTATGTATGAAGCTTGGGATAATGCAATCGTTCTATTCTTTATATCCCTGATGACTTGGATACCAAGAATATAACTTTCTTCTCCAAAGTACTTCATATTAAATTGTTTTGCTAACCATTCTTTTACTGATGTCAATACACCTACATCGTTTCCGCTGAGTAGTATATCATCAACGTAAAGAGCTAGGAAAACCAACTTGTCGCCTTTGATCCTTTTTTATACACAAGGTTCATCAAGGTTTTGAATAAATCCAAAAATATTCATGGCTTGATCGAACCTTATGTTCCAGGATCTGGATGCTTGCTTCAATCCATATATGGATCTTTGCAACTTGCATACCCTTTCCTTTTGGCCTTTTTCAATAAATCCTTCTGGTTGCATCATATAGATGCTTTGGTCAAAAATTCCATTAAGGAAAGCTGTCTTGACATCCATTTGCCAAATCTCTAGGTCTAGAGATGTAGCAATGGATAAGAGTATCCTAATGGATTTAAGTATGGCCATAGGAAAGAGGGTTTCCTCATAATCGATATCTTCCTTCTATGTGTAACCTTTAGCTACCAATCTAGCTTTAAAGGTTTCCATCTTTCCATCCATTCCTCTCTTTCTCTTATATACCCACTTACATCCAATGGGTTTTATCCCTTAAGGTAAGTCCACAAGAGACCAGACTTTATTTTTGAACATAGATTCATTTTTGGATTGCATTACCTTTTTCCATTTGCCAATAACGGCAATCAACATCTTCCATTGCTTTCTTGTACGTATAAGGATCATCATCGTCTGGGAGATTCTCTACAGATTCTCCTAGACCGATGTATCTGTCGGGTTGTCTACTAACCCCCCACTACAATGAGGTATGGTAGTTTGTTAATCTTGTGCAAGTGTGGAACTTACAATTAGGCTAGGTTATGAAACCTCTTGTGGAATTGTATCTCCTGAAAGCTCATTCAGGACAATTCTACTTTTAGGCACAAAATTATTCATATAATCCTCTTCCAGAAATTTAGCATTTGTTGAAGCAAATACTTTAAGATCTGAAGGACTATAGAAATAATATCATTTTGTTCTTTTTTGGATACCCTACAAATATTCATGCTTCTGAACGGGACTCAATCTTTTGTCTTTCCTATTAACATGTGCCCAGGACATCCAAATATTCTTAAGTGTTGTAAGCTAGGCTTTCGCCCGGTCTAGAACTCATGCGGTGTTTTAGGAACTGCCTTAGATGGTACATCATTTAGAATGTACATGACAGTTTGTAAAGCATATCCTCGAAAAGAGTTAGGAAGCGTTGAATAACTCAACATAGATCTAACCATGTCCAAAAGAGTTGTTTCCTTCTTTCTGCAACCATATTTTGTTGAGGTGTACCTCGTGCAGAAATCTGAGAAATTATCCCATTATTAATAAGATATTGTTGACACTCACCAGATAGATATTCTCCACCATGATCAGACCTCAAGATTTTTATATGTTTCTCAAGCTGATTTTCAACTTCAGCATTAAATGCTTTGAACATGTCAAAAGCATCTGACTTATGTCTCATGAGATACACATAGCCAAATATTGAGTAATCATCCATGAAAGTGATAAAGTACTCATATCCACCTCTAGCTTGAATGCTTATAAGACCACACACATCATTGTGTATCAATCCTAAACATTTGGTGGCTCTTGTTACTTTTGTCGTGAATGAGTTTTTTATCATCTTACCTCCAAACAAGATTCAAAAGTTGGTAGATCATCAACCTCTAAGTCACTTAGAGGTCGTCACTAACCAATCTTTTAATCCTATTAAGGTTAATATGACCTAGGCGTAAATGCCCTAGGTAGGTTTCATCGTTTGATAATTTTATTCTTCTATTGTTAGGTTCCGTTGATTCCGTGTCTAACAAGTAAGAGATATTTCTATGCAAATAGAATAAAGCGTTTTCCAATGTACCTTTGCAAATAATTTTATCATTCTTACTAACGATAAAAGCTTTATTAAAAATAACCGAAAAACCAAATTTATTTAAACAAGAAACTAAAATTAAATTCCTCTTAGATTGAGGTACATAATAAACGTCTATTAAATCTGAATGTCTATAAGAATCTAAACTAATTTTAATATCTTCCACTGAACTAGCAGACACCAACGCTTCAGTGCCGAAACGCAAGTTGAATTCGTTCTCGTTAAACTTTCTCCTTTCCTTGAACCCCTATAAGGAAAAATAAACATGATTAGTGGCTCCGGTGTCTATGATCCAAGAATCCATAGAATCAGCCAAAAAACATGTTTCAAGATAATTAATATTACCTTATTCCTTCTTGTCCTGAGACTTTGGGCAATTTCTTTTCCAATGTCCATTTTCAACACAAAGGAAACACTTCCCTTTGATCTCGGTTACTTTCTTTATCTCCTTCTTAGTAGGTCCTAGTTGTTTTTTCTTTTGTTGTTTCTTGACCTTCTTATGGGTCTTAACAGTAGCAACTTTACCTACGGTATGAATCTCTTGTACCTTGCCTTTCATAAGGATTTCCTAGTCACTTTGAACATCTTGCATCAGACCTTGCAAAATGTATTCCTTATTGTTAAAGGTGTAGTCCAACTTGAACTGATTAAAGGAATACGATAGTGAGTTGACGATCATGTCAATTTTCATCTCACCATCTATCTGAGCACGATTCAGTTCAGCAATGTTGAGATGTGGTATAACATTCATCATGTGATCTTTCACAGCCTGTCCAGGTTTCATCTTACTCATCCTAGACCTCATAGCAAACATCTCCTCTAGAGAAATCATTATATCGACAGTAGTCTCCATTCCTTCATGTTGTTGTTGCAACAAGTCGGAGATGGTGGACGTAATGTAACATTTAGCCATCTCATCTGAAGACTCTCACTTCTGATACTAATCTCTTTGCTCCTGAGTAGATTCATTAATTTGGCGGTTATGGAACAGGCAGAACAAATTTATGTTTTTTTAGGTTGCAACAACAATCCAATTTTCCTTTTCCATGTGACATAATTATCATCAGTTAAATTATTATTTTTAAGGATGTTGATTAGGTATGAGGTCATGATTTATTTTTAATAACAAAAATTATATAAGTAAACAATCACAATAAAGCACTTTCAAATATTTATCTTGAATTAAATAAAATAATTCAATCATAAAATTCAACGGTGATCGAGCACCCATAAATGTCACGCATTCTTTGGGAGTTCGCAACATCTACTAGTTGGATTAGGTCCCACCTAATTGTAAACATAACAACCAACATTTTCAATTTTAACTTGCAATTTTATTAACAAGAACTCTTGAGAGGATATTAGTAAAATCACATTGAGTGTTTTACCAAGTTATCGACCCTCAATATTATCCCTCACAAATATCCCTCCTTTAGGAGTAGATATCGTTTGGGTTAATTGTCTAGTCTATCCTTGTAAGGAAGTATCTTGCTAAATTCCATTCATGAATACCCTTTGGGGGGTTATTACATGAAACATAAAGCTCAACTAAACTTGGAGGTCGTAGGTGTACCAAAACACCTTCTCCCACTCAATTATTTAAGGCGTGTGATCGAATTCCATAGAATGATTTACCAAGTTATCTAGATGCCAATTAGAAACCTAAACCATTCAATGCATGTTCATACCAAAAGAGGTATATGAGTGACAATCCTATTCTATATGACATGTTATCAAACAATGACAAACATTGTAATATTTACGAAAATATAAATAGCTACAATTTTTGTCCATCCTAGAAAACCAAGTAAATTACATATGTCTTGGAATACAAAAAACTCCTATCTTGGCAGACAAGTCTTCACGCGACCTTCGTCGATTGGACTCCCTCGGCTGCCTCCCATTAGCATGTGCACCCTTGGCTCCCTCCCATGGGCATGCGCAGCCCACTATAAAGGGCTGCCATGCACATCCCATGGTTTCTATAGGGCTGCCGTGCGCAGCCTATGCCACAACAATCGTCGCCACGTGCTCTTCGCACGCATGTTTGTTGCTATGGCTCGCACAGTCCCAAACTTGTTCTAGTTGCTTCCAATTCTTCAAGCCTTCGAGTTTTCGATACTTGAATGTATTACAGAAGAACTTTAAATAATAAAATGCTGCAGTATTTTTAATACAATATAGTGTAATTTTTTTTTATTACAACAACAAAATAAAAAAAACTTAGCAACTACCAAGAAGGAAATAATGGTGATGATAGGCCACCATTCTTGTTACAATCCCAAAACAAAATACATTGAAATTCTAAGAGCAAAATTGAGCAATAACAATCCACATAATAAAACATATATATATATATATATATATATATATATATATATATATATATATATATCCATACAACCCATGTAAATATATATGTGAATACCTAGAGTGTCATCTCTTTCTAAAACATGCATATATACAATAAAAGAAAAATATTCACCTATATATACATCAATTAATCAAATGTACAATCAGGCTCTGATACCAATTGTAGGGAAAATCGTACAACGGAAGCGTAAAATTAGGGTTTGATTTTTTTTTTTAAATTTTCCCTTTTAATAGAAAAAACCTTAACCCTAGATTAATCGATGTATATTAAAAGTATAGTACCTTTTTCTCAAGACGATTGAACTAGCATCGAATTAAATCCGTAAAATCTTTCAATCCAATCACGATCGTGAATCACCTAGGAGTGTGGGCTCTCATCTCATTAAATTGTATATCTGAGGATGGAAATAAACAAAAAAATTTCTTTGTTAGTCACAATAATCCTCCAAGAAGAAAAACAAAGAAAGTTAGGTCACTTGTGAATTACCAATCAATATGACTGAAACTCGTGTGAACCTAGATTCGATGTTGTACACAAAACCTTTTAACGAAAGGCTACTAGTGCACTATTGAATACAAAATGTTCTTTCTTTATTTTCTTTTTTATCGAATTTCACACTATTTCTATGAGTTGGCCGAATTTTGTCCAGAGCAAAAAAAAAAAAAAATTCTCTCTCAAAACTCTTATGGTGGCCGAAATCTCTCAAAGAAGAAAAATCATCTCTTTGGCCGAATCGTATAAGTCATATATATAATGGCCGAATTCCTTGGCCTAATCTATTTAGGGTTGGCCAAATTCAACTTGTAATTAGTTTAGGTGACTTAATCCTCTCCTAAGAAGGATATACATGATGGGCAAAAATCCTATCCATAGGTGGATTTTCTTAGTGACCAAGAATCCTTTTTCAAAAAGAATTCTTTCCTACACCAAGACTCCTAATCCAACTCAAATAGTGTATTTGTGACCATATTAAAGATTTCCTAATTTGACTAGATAAATAATTCTTTTTATTTATCTACTTATCAAATATAATCTTTAATAATAATTATACTACCAACAATAGTATAATATTATCAGACCTTCTCCTATTAGGAAATTGTTTTTGATTTTTAATTGATTAACAAATTAATTAATTTCCATTTAATTAAATGATAAAATAAAAAACAATATAATTAAGGAAAAATATTTAGCCTTGCTACCCAAGATCACACACGGGCTTATATATTATTTTTCTCATTTTATTAAATCCATTGGACCTTAATAAAAAGTCCACATGTGAACCAGACCCATTCTTACAAAAAGAAACAAGTCCACATCCCTCAATACAATTCTAAATGGACCCATAAATTGGTCTGGTAGAATATATCAAGTGGTCCATGCAAGTTCGTGTGGATTAGGGATCTTGGCGGGATATCTAAATTTAAGCTCCAATAGACATAACCTAATCACAACCAATAAATGATTCACTTAGGCCCGATATATTAATTTTAGTTCATTCCACTAAAGTACTAAAATTATAATCTTAAATAAAGATAGAATAAGTTAATATTGCTCATTCATACCCTAGGCAATCTTAATGGAGAAAGTGTATCCTCGTGAAGAATATCAGTAATCGCCAAGAGCTCATCGACCGCCTATAGCTCTCCAAGTTACCATATTTACTCATATGACCACATTTTGAACTTGGATATTTTGACTTGTCCAGAAGCCATGTTTCAATAGACACTATTGAAAACTTAACGTTAAGATTTAATATTCAATACCTCAAAACATCCATATGATGATATTTTACTCTCATTTAATAAATGGAGCCACGATGTCCATAACTATAAATGAAATCCTCAATCGATTAACAAATGAAAACCACCAAACTATCGAGGATAGACTATGCTATATAATCGTACTCATTGATAGCTCAAATGATAACACTTGCAACCATAAGTACATCATTTATCTTAGGATTGAGATAGACTCTCCGATTGTATTCAAATTAAAAACTTTTATCTATTGACTGTTCTAGATAAAGTATTTCATTATGATCCAATTCAATGCACCCAGTGCACTAGATTCTTTTGTCTAAAGGCACCACACTTTGACGATTTTAGACTCATCATAACACATTTGATCCCACTCAAATGCTAGCAAAAGAATCTACAACTTTAACAAGATAAAGGCGCCCAACCTTTATCTTAAGTTGTTAATATTATTTAAGACTAACTGAAGAATCGTGTCTTCCTTATACATATCCAGATGCATAACAATTCTTCTTTTCTCATAGTCTTTTGACCTTATGATTATTTACTTTTGACAATTATAATAATTAAACTATAAATACTATAAGATTTGTTTAACTAGAAATTACTTTTACTAATATGAAACGATTGTCAAAGACATTATCACACTCTTGCTATTGAACATAATCCTAACAATCGTATATTAATTGCATTTGATCACACAATTAAATTATTGTTATCTCAAGTTAGAACATGCAATCATATATTAGTTGATGTGGTTGTACCAAAGAAGACATGATCACAGTTAAACGTTTTTATCTTGCACCATGTAACGCTGCACCCCATGGACAGCCCATGTATATATATATATATTTATATTTATATATATATATATATGTATGTATGTATGTATGTATGTATGTATATACATACCTAAATTTTAATATGGTCATATGTGAGTTGTATGGTGCATCCTAAAAATATTTGACTGTGATCATGTCTTTTTTGGTACAATCACATCAACATACTATTACATAACTTAATTTTGTGATCACATACAATTCATATGCGATAACGTTATATATGTATGTGATCACATGCAATCATATACGATCACATAATGTTGCACGGCTGTTGTATCGTGCAATGTTGTATTGTAGAATTACATCTCTCTCTCTCTCTATGTATATATATATATATATAATTGGTTCTCTCATAAGGGATCCCTTATAAAGTAAGGACCGTCTTGAACTTCATTGATTTTAGTGAATTTTGATAAAAATATATTTTATAGATGATAAGTTCAATGAAATCTAAATGTCAAAAATTTAGAAATTGTTTCAAGAACTACAACTAACTTTTTCAGATTTTATTGAAAGTCGAGCATTAGAAAATGTGAGAAAAAAAATAGTTGTAGTGTTTGAAAATTTTTCAAAAATTGGTTTACAAGTGTAAAGTAAGGACCGTCTTGAAATTTATCGAATTTAATGAATTTTGATAAAGTTTTTTATTTTTTATGGATAATAAGTTCAATGAAATCTACATGTAAAAAAAATGTAGAAATTTTTTCAAGAACTACGACTCTATTTTCCCGATTTTATTGAAAATCAAGCATCGAAAAATGGGACAAAAAAAAAGGTTGTAGACTGTAGTGCTTGAAAAAAAAAAAATTTGTGTACAAGTAAATTCTATTTAACTTATCACCCACAAACAAATTTAGATCAAAATTCATTAAAATCATATATTTCAAGACGGCCATTACCTTTTGTTAAAATAAGAGATATTTTAAGGGAGACTCACTATATATACATATGTATATATATATATATATATTAAATTTGATGCCGAACATGTCTGCCTTACAGTAGAAAGATATCTACTCTTCATAGTACCAGAAAGAAAACTCTTTATACATATTTTTACAATCCGTATGATTAAATTGTTTTTGTTTTTATTTCTAAAAATGAAGTTGGATATCCGTTCTGCAATTTTGGAAAATAAAGAAAATAATAAATAATTTAAAATTTAAAAATTCAAAAATCAACTAAAACATGATTTGTGTTTTTCAACTTTAGAAAAAGACACAATTTTTTTTCTTTCTATTTGTCCTTTGTCTTTCCTTCTCCCTTTTGCCTCCTCCAATGCCGGATGAGGAAATAAACGAGGATCTTACCTCCTTCATCCTTAAAAGAGGCAGACATCGAATAATTTGTAAAGTTAAACACAGTACAAACTTGATATTATAACTTTTTTATTGATATTTTTAGTTATTTCATCAATCACTTTTTTACTGTTTTTTTTTATTTTCAGTATACTGCTTTTTCCATATGTTACCAAAAGTGTTTTACAGATTTTGAAAACCAAAACCAAAAATATGGTATTCACTTTCATTTTTGTTTTCAAACAACAATCGGTGAAATTGATAACAGACACATCCTATAGTTTCATTCTCCCTTTTTCAACTTACATTTTTAATATTTTTTTAGAATGACAATTTGACACTAGGGATGGGCGCCTACCCCAATTCCTCTACCCTCTCCCACCTCACCCCAAAATCTTATTTGGGGGAACTGGGATAGCAGTGTTTGGGGGGGTGTTCTCCCACCCTTATCCCTATCGCTCATTCTCTCATTTCCTTCCATTTTCAATCCAAAATTTCAATTTGAAATCGAAAATCAAAATTAAGATTCAAAGTTTCCCCAACCCCCAAATTTGCCCTCAAATGAGATGGGGCCACATAGGGGAAATCCCTACCCTATCCGACACCGTTAGAGATGCATATTTTTTCCCGGAGCCCCAATTCCCTGCGTCCCTATCTCCATTTGGGGAATGGGGATGGAGTGGGGGGGGGGGGGTTGGGTGAGGATGAAAATCATCCCCAAATTGAAAATGGGGATGGTATGGGGGAATCCCTCCACATCCCCATTTACCCATTTCCCCCAAACATATATAAATAAAATTATAATATATTTTTAATATCTTTGTTTATTCTTTGAAACCCTAAGTATATATACACATTTACTCTTTTTACTGCATTAATGAATTTTATTTTGTATTTGTAATGGAATGTTTATTTTTTTAGTTTAATTTGTAATTTTTAGTTAAATGGAAAAATGGGGAACCGAGAAAAACGGGAAAAAGAGAAAAAAACAGAGAAAATGGGAAAAATGGGGAATTCGGGTTGGGGATGGATATACCTCCCCCGAAAATTCCCCATCCCCATTTTCCCCAAATGGGGAAATGGTAGGGGATGGGGGAAGGGTCTAGGATGTGGGGTTGGGGATAAGGGGACCTATATCTATCCCTATTCCCCAAACGTGCATCTCTAGACAACGTTACTTATTAGATTTTAGTCGACGAGTGACTTGAAGATTTTCAACGTTTAAAGAGTTTAAATTATGAATTAATCATTTATTATTTACTTCATGTTTTTATTCCCTTTTAAATCTTGTTCATGTAAAAAATATTGGTTTTTTATAAAAAAAATTATAATAATTTTGTTTATATATGTTATATTTTTTTAGTATTACACTATTATATATATTTGGGGGGTTTTTGAGAGGAAGAAAGACTTGAACCCATAACCACGTGATGTAGGTGTGAAGGGTTTATAACCAGACCAATCTCATCTCGTATATATTTTAACTTCTATAGATTTTTAAAGATACTAAACCATAGCACATTTTTTTAAAGAACTTTTATATTGGGTTAGAGGTCTATTAGGACATGGCAAGATCAAAGTATGATATGAATTGCAATTCTCATTAAATAGAGGGGTTTCCCTACTGATGTAGGACACTTCTGGAATTTCCATGTTTTTTTTATGTTTTAGACATTATTTAGGGGATTTAGGAAGATTTCTTTCTTTCGGTTTGTTTAGGGATCTTTAGATTTAGGAAATAAATCAAAGATTTGATCTTTTCTTTTCAATCAAGGTAGAGCATCTCCAAAGCAAAAATGGTTGCATATCAATAATCGTTGACATGACAACAATGCTAAGATACTTGTTTCCTATACGGCATAAAAATAAACTTGATAGATAATCAACTAAAAATTTGGTCACCAATGTTTCTGTCGAAACACATTTTTTTTAATGATGTGTTCAGTTTTTCTCCTGTTCAATTTTTTATTTTGTTTCCTTCCTTAAATTAGATGAAAAATTAAGGTCATATTTAAATATTGTTGGGTCAATCGTAAAAATAGTTGTCCAACAGACTGTATGAAAGTAGACGGCTATATTGACAATGTATAATACTTTTTTTACCACATCAGTTTGAGGTTGAATATACACAACTGCATCAGAGAAATATTTATTAACAGTATGTCTATTAATCTTACATGTCATCTCTTTTTTAGTAAGTTACTCTTGCATTGGAGATTCTCTTAGGAGTCCAGAATCCTTGAGGATTAAGGTTTGTTTTATTTTATATTTAAGCAAGAGTCAAGAATAATTAGCACATCTTTTGATTATATAAGTAAAAAACTGTTTCTTTGGAACAAAATTCTAGTTTTGGATTCAACGGTAGTCGTGGGTTCGAATAACCTATCGCTTTCGTTTCGTCACCTACACACTAGAATTTAATCGGCAAATAAGAAGAAGTGCCCAAACATTTTTATAATTATTTTCGAAAGCTAATATTAAATTTCAAAGGTGTATTTCAAAGGGTTCAAAAATTAAATGGCACTTTTTGGAGATGGCATTTCAACACTGTCACTACTTTAATAACATATGTTTAAAAAACACCTATTATGGTGAACGGACATAAATACTCTCAATAGTTATTCCACATCAGATTTCTTTTGAAACAAATATTATAGTGTGTATAATATTAATCTAGAGGGAGGTGAATAGATTTTAAAATTTTTTACCCAATTTTCGTTAAAAATCAAGTTGACAAAAATGCCCCTAGCTAGTTACAATAATATCACAAGTGTAAAAAGTGCGGAATTAGTAAAGACACTTGAGATTTATGTGGAAACCCTCCAAATGGGAAAAACCACGGGCTGATATGTGCGCCACACTCGAACCTCGAATCCACTAATAGCAAAGGAATTACAACCTAAACTCGGTTTAAAATCCACCATCACTACCTAATCCCGGTATAAGTGAACCTAGTCCATCTTGCTTGCAATTTAAGCTACCTACTCCCAGAAGCAACACAAGTCTTACTTCTCAATGAAGAGATAAAATGTCCTATGTGAATATATGATGATATTCAAAGAACAAACAAGGCTAGGAAACCTTATATGCTTATCTAGGATAATGAGATGACAATTAATGCAATCCTAGATATCAAGAGCTAAATGACATGTTCAAAAAGCTTAGCTAAACATAGATCACACAATCCTATGAAGCTATCACAATACAACACTCAATCACGTCATCACAACAATCTCTAATTTGTATCTAGAATATGTTCCAAGAGCATACAAATAATTAAAGAGATGGCTTAGCAAGCAAAACACTTAACTTGTAAGAAGATAGTGAAGAACTTACCAAACAAGATGTGATGAAGCAAAACTATCCATAGATGCACTCTAAATGACTTTAGATGATGCAAGATGAAGTTTTTATACACATAGGAATGCTTTGAGTGTTTAAAGATGAGTTCTTGGAAGAGTTTTCCTTTTGAAATGTGTTCTAAGGAAAAGATATGATGTTCTGAACTCTTTTTTGACCTGAACACAAAGAGTTATATATATGTGTGTTTCAACCAAAGTGAGGTCGTTTTGGAAAAAACATTCCAGCTTCCGCTATGTGTGCTGGTGAGGTACGATGGTCGAGTAGCGCACCACCAGAGCACAACCTAATATTTTCAATAGGCGTTGGACGAGTGGGACATCTCAGTGGTGTATTACATATGACAATCAACTGGAATGTTGCGTTGGTAAGGCTGCGCTAGTCGAGTAGCGCACCACCAGCACACTGCCCACTTTTTCAACATTGCGGGAGTGCAGTGGCGCAGCTCAGTGGAGCATGACAAGCGGCGATCCACTGGAATGTTGCGTTGGTGAGGCTACGCTAGTCGAGTAGTGCACCACCAGCGCAATGCCCACTTTTTCAACACTTTAACACACAAAATCAACAAGTCCTAGAGTGATGAAAATGCATCATATTCTAATGCCTAACATGACATAAAACTTTTAATAACAAGATGCAAATGAATCAACAAGACTCATTTAAACCAAAATGCACACAAGTTTAAACACTCAACATATATGAATAAGAGTTATGCATGAATTTGTCAGTGTGTGCAACTATCTCTTCAAAGCAAGTAAGCACAAGAATTTTACCTTTGGTGCTTCTCCTCTTGAGGTCTTGATAGCCTAAGCTACCCTTACATAACACCCCAAAAATGTGATTTGTTCACAAAATAAGCCAATCAATAAATGAGGACTTTACAATCTCCCCCTTTGGCTATTTCGTGACAAAACCACCACCCACATTGATCCTTACAAAACAAATTAAAACACCGGAAAGATATTCTACATTACAAAGAGATTTACAAAAAAAAAATCAAATCTTCAATCTCTTTTAGAACTATCAAACCTACACACAAAACAAACACAAATACACTTTCCAAACCAAGTGCATGTGAGATGATCAAGTGAATATAAAACAAAAGCATTTGCATTTATGAATATGAGTACGACATTGTGTAATGCTCCACATCATGCAATGCTCCCCCTCAAAGGGTCCCCTAAATGTAATCTCCCTTAAAACAAGTACTACTCCCCTTAAAGCCAACACATGCTACCACATGCTACTCCCCTAACACCACAATGCTACTCCCCCTTTTCGTCATGATATAGGCAAAGGAGAAGTCCCCAACCGGGTCACTCAAGGCAAAGAAAGAAAGGAGCATACAAGATAATTGCATAATTCTATAAGCCACATTTATGCAATTCAATTAATAGGAGAGAAACAAGGAGATTTATTTGAAGAAAATGTGTGAATCAAAAATGTTTTACATACAAGACATGTTGCATTCAATTCCAAAAACAATGGTATTTGGTAAAGCAAATGACAAAGATTTCCAATATAATTCAAACCAATTTCACCATTTGTCATGAGAGAAGCAAGGATATAGAGTTTTTATAGATATCAAATTTTAATGGCACTATATCCAACTTTATAAGAGAAACATGGCATGAACAACTTTGCACCCTATATGATTTTTTCGGGTAGGAAACCCGTATGATAGTAGCCATGTTCTACTAATAAAGAAAGAGAGACATTGATGAAACATTTTAGTCTCACTAGCTTTTTTCACACAATATTTTGCATTCAACAATTGCAATCATCAATTCATGCTTTATCATTATTCATTAGCATGTCATTAAAGAATCATCATGTCATGGAGATAATTAGAGGTCATTCAATATGTACTTTCTATGTAGATCTCCTAGTCCAAAAATGCATGTTTGAACATAAATATGACATGGATTGTAATTAAAGCAAAGTTCACACTTATTGAAGAAAATACAATATACTATAGTATAAGTGCAACCAAGCTACTCAAGCAATCAATAAAGGAGAAGAAACATTTTTAAAAAATTTGGATGCAACAAGTATACAATAGCTCACTTTGCTTGAGTTCCCCTTATAGGGTCAAAGACCATAACTCATCACTCCATTAAACAAATCCCAATAGATCTACTAAGAGTTTTGAATCTAGTAGCATCTAAGGGTTTAGTAAATAGATTCGCTAGTTGATCATTAGTACCTACATACTCAAGTACTACGCATTTGCTCTCAACTAGTTCTCTAATGAAATGATGACGGATGTCAATATGCTTAGTTCTAGAATGCTGAACCGGATTCTTGGAAATATTAATTGCACTCATGTTATCACAAAAGAGAGTAAAAGTACCTTGATTGAATCCATAGTTGACTAGCATTTGCTTCATCCAAAGGAGTTGTGTGCATCCACTCCCAGCAACTATGATAGAGAAATCGAATTTTGCTTCTTGCAAAACCAAGAGACAAGGTTGTTAACAAGGAAAAAGCAACCACCCGATGTACTTTTCCTATCATCACAATTTCCTACCCAATCTGTATCACTAAAGCCTACAAGACTAGCATTAGTGTCAAAAAAGTACCAAATTCCATTGTTAGATGTCCCATTCACATAGCGAATGATTCTCTTCACAGAAGAAAGATGGGACTCCTTAGGATTCGATTGGTACCTAGCACACACACCCACACTAAAAGAGATATCGGGCCTACTTGTAGTCAAATAGAGCAAGCTACCAATCATGCCATGATACAAAGTTTGGTCCACACTTTTACCACTAGCATCCTTGCTTAGCTCCAAAGTGGTACTCATGGGTGTATTACAATGTTTGGAACTTTCAAGGCCAAATTTCTTCACTAGGTTTTTGGCATACTTAGCTTGAGATATGAAAATCCCATCATCCATTTGCTTAATTTGTAAACCTAGAAAGTAACTTAGCTCACCAACAAGACTTATTTCAAACTCATGAGACAACAAATTGTTGGACTTTGGTGTTATTAGTGGAGCCAAAGACTATATCATCAACATAGATTTGAGCTATAAAGAGCTCATCTTTGTCTTTCTTGATGAATAGAGTCTTGTCAACACTACCCCTGGTGTAGCCATTTTCTATAAGAAATTGAGTGAGACGTTCATACCAAGCCCTTGGTGCTTGTTTCAACTCATATAAAGCTTTCTTGAGATGATAAACATGATTAGGGTGGTGAGGATCCATAAACCCTTTGGGTTGCTCAACAAACACTTCCTCTTGCAAGAAACCATTGAGGAAGGCACTCTTAACAACCATTTGATATAATTTGAACTTGTGCAAACAAGAGATGGATAAAAGAAGCCTAATGGACTCAATCCTAGCAACGGGAGCAAATGTCTCCTCAAAGTCAATACCCTTAATTTGATAGTACCCTTGTGCTACAAGCTCACCCTTGTTTCGCATAATGTTGCTATCCACATCGGATTTGTTCCTATATACCCACTTGGTGCCTATCACATTGGTCTTCTTGGGCCTAAGAAATAGAGTCCAAACCTCATTCCTTTCAAATTGGTTAAGCTCTTCTTGCATAGCAAGAACCTAAAATTCATCCTTTAAGGCTTCATCAACCTTCTTGGGTTCTATTTGAGAGGTGTAGCAAGTGTAGCTAATTAGATTAGCCATTTGACGATTAGTCCTAACACCCTCACTAACCTCCCCAATGATATCATCCTTGTCATGGAGTTTCCTAACCCATGGAGCAGGTGATTTTAAGTCCAAGTGAGGAATACTATCAATGGGTTGTGTTATATCATTATCAAGATTAGTATTTTCAACATTAGAAATATCAACAACCTTCTCCAAAGGGGAGTCATCAACTAGATCTACCTCATCCTCATGGTTATTAGATTTGAGCCTAGTTCCATCAATGACAACATTAGATGATTCCATTACGGTCATAGTTTTTAGATTGAAAACTCTATAGGATATACTATTCAAGGCATAGCCAATGAGGATACCCTTATCACTCTTAGCATCAAATTTGCCAAGTTGATCACGGTCATTCAAAATGTAGCATTTGCTACGAAAGGTGTGGAAATAGCTAACATTTGGCTTTCTACCTTTCCATAACTCATAGGAGGTTTGCCTAGTGTAGGACCTTAGAAAAACTCTATTTCCTATGCAGCACGCCGTATTGACGGCTTCGGCCCAAAAATTCCTAGGGACATTGTTGCTAAGCAACATCACACGGGCATTTCTTGAAGAACCCTATTTTTCCTCTCAACAACTCCATTTTGTTGAGGTGTCCTAGGAGCCGAAAACTCATGAGAAATGCCTAGACTATTGCAGTAGTTTTCAAAATGGACATTCTCAAACTCCTTCCCATGGTCACTCCTAATCTTTTTAATGCTTTTAATCTTGGAGTTCATTTCATTTTGTATTTTGGAACAAAACACTTTAAACTTGTCAAAGGTTTCAGATTTTTCTCTAAGAAAATAAGTCCAAGTGTACCTAGAGAAGTCATCTACACACACAAAAATGTATCTCTTTCCACCTAAACTCTCGGTTTGCATGGGACCCATAAGATCCATGTGGAGAAGCTCTAGAGGTTCCTTGGTGGATAAATACTTGCCCTTTTTGTGCATACTTTTGGTTTGCTTCCCTTGTTGGCAAGGTCTATAAACACTATTTACCTTTTTTCCAAGCTTGGGAAGACCTCGCACAACATTAAACTTATCTAAGATTTGTAAATCCTTATAGTTCATGTGACCAAGTCTTTCGTGCCACAACTCAATTTGTTCATCCTTGGACACATTGCAAGAGACACCTCTAGCCTCAAGACAATAGCAATTGTCGCTAGATCTCATACCTTTTAACAAGGTTTGTCCATTTGGCAATAAGATAGAACAATCATTTTTCCTAAACAAGATGGAAATTTCTTCATCACTAAGATGTGAAATGCTTATTAAATTAGCTTGTAAACCATCAACATACAAAGCATTGGACAAGGAGGGTATCCGGGAATGGAAATGGTTCCCTTTCTTTTAACCTTCTTTTTGGATCCATCACCAAATGTGACATTTTCTCCCTCCTCCATCACAAGAGTCTTAAAGAAACTCTTATTTCCAGTCATGTGCCTAGAGCACCCACTATCCAAATACCAAAAATCACAAGAATGAGCTTTCAAGGCAATTTGTGCAACATTGAAAAAGTGTTCATCCTTTCTAATCCACCTAGGTGCAATATTTTTCTTCCTAGTGGTCAATGGTACATGGGCTCTAAGTGTCCAAGGATCATGCAAAGGTGTTCCATTTTTCCTAGTGACATGTATCATGCCTTTAGTCTTTTTCTTCTCTATCATGCTTTCAATTATACACAATTTAATATATCTAAAGCAATTTGGTCTAATGTGACCATCAATACCACAAAAATGACATGTAGGAATGAAGTTAGGAATCATACCATAACCTTGAGGATGCATTGGAGTCTTCCCATGTCTTTATGGTTGTTTTGATTGTTGTTGAGGAGCTTTCCTTCTTTATTGTTGAGCAATACTTGATTGCTTCCTTGGTTGAGCTTGCATGATAGGTGTCTTCCCTTTATGAGATTTCGATTAATGGAAGTTAACTTGAGGAGCCCTTGTAGGATGGACTTGAGGTAGGCTTCTTGGTGCCACCTTCACTTGAACACTCTCATAGGTCAAGTTTCTTCCTAGGCGATTGATGAGAAGAGGACCCATTGAAGTTCATGCTTTTTACAAAAATGGTCTTGCTTGGAGTGGAGGACATCTTGTCACTTGGCCTCTTTCTAACATCTAGCATGTGGTCAAGTTTTTTAGTGCTAGAGTTCATCTTGGCCAACAACTCTCTAGCATCTTCAAGCTCTTTCTTCAACCCTTCTTCACTCCTCTTAGATCTCACCAACTCTTCATTTAGTTGGTCAACTTGAGTTGAGAAGTCTAGGTTTTCTTCTTTTAATCTCTTAATTTCATTCTTGATTTTTAACCTTGAACTCTCAAACTTAGTCATATAGTCCTTGAGATCCATCATATCCACACTTCCATTTGTGGATTGTGATGAAGATCCATCATCACTTGAGTAGTTTTCCTCTTGACTCTTATTTTCTTCTTCACTAGCATCTTTGCTCCTAAGAGAGGATGTAAAGGCTATGAAGTTGGCCATAAGTTCTTCATCATCTGAAGATTCATCTTCTTTATTGGAGTTATCACTTTCACTCCATGTGGCAGCCATAACTTTTCCCTTTTTCTTGACCTTGTGATTTGCACATTTAGGGGCAAAGTGACCTATCCCACCACATTCATAGCATTGGAATCCTTTCTTCTCGGTCTTTTCTTACCTAGGCTCAATCATTTTAAAGGGAGCCTTTTTCTTCAAGTCTTGACCCTTGAATACGAAACCTTTCCTCTCGGACTTATAGAATTTCTTGAACTTCCTCATTAGCAAGACCATTTCTTCATCCGAGTCATCACTCTCATTCTTCTCAACTTTGGAGGCTTTCAAAGCAATATCCTTTTGCTTTCTTGATGGTGTGGGGTTAGGACATTTCCTAGATTCATAAGCTAGAAGCATCCCAATCACTTCACTTGGCTTCATATCCTTGTAACCATTATTCTCTTCTAAAGTTGTCACCTTAGACTCAAATTTATCTGGTAGAGATCTCATTATCTTCTGCTTGATCTTCCTATTCGAATAAGGATCACCAAGTTGATGACTTTGGTTCACAATGTCTATCAACCTCACTTCAAAGTCATTGAAGAACTCGTTCTCATCCATCTTGAGCCATTCAAATTGTGTTTGGAGAACTTGAAGCTTCGATTCCTTAACCACATCGGTTCCCTCATGTGCAACTCCTAGGATATCCCATGCCTCCTTAGCTAGCCTAGTATTTTGAACCAACTTGTACTGGTTCTCATCCATTGCACAGAGGATGACATGCATTGCCTTCCTATTCCACTTTGATGCCTCAAACTCTTGTGCGTTCCACTGTGCCTTTGGCTTGAGTACATCATCTCCTCCATCTATAGGAGTCATCATAGGATGAGTGTAGCCATCTTCAACCGCCCTGTCATGAATTTGGCAAATATACGACTCCATCTTGCATTTCCAAGAAGCATAATTCAATCCGGTGATAAATGGAGGTCTAGTGCTAGAAGCTCCCTCGTTGGCACCGTTTCCACTCATTGTGTTTATGAATGAATGATATGAATGCAAGTGTATGAATGATCAACACAAACACACAAAATGCAACACACACCAAAATGAGCAAGAATCACCTATGTCTGTCTAGGAACCTGCTTTGATATCAATTGAAACAAATATTATGGTGTGTATAATATTAATCTAGAGGGGGGGTAAATATTTTTTAAACAATTTTACCCAATTTTCGTTAAAGGTCAAGTTGACAAAAATGCATTAGCTAGTTACAATAATATCACAAGTGTAAAAAGTGCGGAAATAGTAAAGACACTTGAGATTTATGTGGAAACCCTCCAAATGGGAAAAACCACGGGCTGATATGTGCGCCACACTCGAACCTCGAATCCACTACTAGCAAAGAAATTACAACCTAATCCCGGTTTAAAATCCACCATCACTACCTAATCCCGGTATAAGTGAACCTAGTCCATCTTGCTTGCGATTTAAGCTACCTACTCCCGGAAGCAACACAAGTCTTACTTCTCAATGAAGATATAAAATGTCCTATGTGAATATATGATGATATTCAAAGAACAAACAAGGCTAGGAAACCGTATATGCTTATCTAGGATAATGAGATAACAATTAATGCAATCCTAGATATCAAGAGCTAAATGACATGTTCAAAAAGCTTAGCTAAACATAGATCAAACAATCCTATGAAGCTATCACAATACAATACTCAATCATGTCATCATAACAATCTCTAATTTGTATCTAGAATATGTTCCAAAAGCATACAAATAATTAAATAGATGGCTTAGCAAGCAAAACACTTAACTTGTAAGAAGATAGTGAAGAAATTACCAAACAAGATGTTATGAAGCAAAACTATCCATAGATGCACTCTAAATGACTTTAGATGATGCAAGATGAAGTTATTTTGTACATAGGAATGCTTTGAGTGTTTAAAGATGAGTTCTTGGAAGAGTTTTCCTTTTGAAATGTGTTCTAAGGAAAAGATATGATGTTCTGAACTCTTTTTCGACCTGAACACAAAGAGTTATATATATATATATATGTTTCAACCAAAGTGAGGTCATTTTGGAAAAAATGTTCCAGCTTCCGCTATGTGCGCTGATGAGGTGCGCCGGTCGAGTAACTCACCACCAGCGCACATCCTAATATTTTCAATAGGCGCTGGACGAGTGGGGCAGCTCAGTGGCGCATTACATACGACAATCCACTGGAATGTTGCATCGGTGAGGCTGCACTAGTCAAGTACCGCACTGCCCACTTTTTCAACATTGCACGGGTGCAGTGGCACAGCTCTGTGGTGCATGACAAGCGGCGATCCACTGAAATGTTACGCTATTGAGTCTGCACTAGTTGAGTAGCGCACCACCAGTGCAAAGCCCACTTTTTCAACACTCAAACACATAAAATCAACAAGTCCTAGAGTGATGAAAATGCATCCTATTCTAATGCCTAACATGACATAAAACATTTAATAACAAGATGCAAATGAATCAACAAGAGTCATTTGAACCAAAATGCACACAAGTACAAACACTCAACATATATTAATAAGAGTTATGCATGAATTTGTAAGTGTGTGCAACTATCTCTTCAAAGCAAGTAAGCACAAGAATTTTACCTTTAGTGCTTCTCCTCTTGAGGTCTTATGAGCCTAAGCTACCCTTACATAACACCCCAAAAATGTGATTTGTTCACGAAATAAGCAAATCAATAAATGAGGACTTTACATCTTTCATTCATTTTACAGTGACAAAGTTGTGAAGTGGAGAGAGAAAGTTCTGTTGAAACCTAGACAATCACTTAAACGACGACGGAGTGGCACTACGTAGACGCATTCGGGGTTCAAGCTACCCGGTTAGCTTGTAGTGATTGAGCTGCCCGGTCAGCTCGTGGGAGGGCAGGAGGCACCGCCCCTGGAGCTTTTTTTTTCTAGTCAATACTTAAAAGGCTCGAAATGTAGTTGCAAAAGTCATAGAGCCTTTAGTAAAAGTATTCCTTAATAAAAAACTCGGAGCCTTTATTAAAAAACTTGGAGGCATTACAAAAAAACTTGAGGCCAGCCATTACTAAAAAGCTCAGAGCCAGCCATTACATAAAAGCTCAGAGCCATTACTAAAAAGCTCAGAGCCAACTATTATAAAAAAGCTCAGAGTCATTACAAAAAAACTCAGAGTCTTTACAAAATAGCTCGGAGACTTTACACAAAGTCTCGGATAATTTACACAAAGATTCAAACTTCACAATATCAGCTTCATGTTCACACAAAGACTCGAACAACAAATCATAAGGAGTGGATAAATTGTTGAAAGACTCAGAATACCTTGTTGTGCTGAAACACGATGACTTTCAGATAAGTTGTAGAACGATTTTCAGACAAGATTATTGGAGAACGAGAGATGAGTTATTACTTTAAGTTATCAAAGTGTGGAGATGGAAGTACAAAGAAAATTAAAAATTGATTATAGGACAATTTGGGTAATTCACTATAATAGATGACTTTTAAACTTAACTTATTAAAGCAATGACATCAATGCAACGCACCGGAAAAAAAATGTGACAATTATCACCATTTCCACGTATGTCAAATCACGAATCAAATGCTCTTTTAGATTTTTCCCATAAAAGAAGTCTCCCAATTGAAATAATCTACTCCACCAACAATTAATACTGAGTGAAGAGTGATAGTGCCATCTACTATCATATATATTTCATTTTTCCAAGTTGTAATGCACTGGTTTATTGGGGTCATTTTCCATTTCATATTGTATATTTTTTTTTCAGAATTATATTATTTTTCTTGATTGGTAAGATAGAAGATATGGAAGATCCGAACCATTTAATGAGAAATTAAAGTAAGATATTATTTATAGAGCCATGATTCATGAAGGGATCGATTCATAATCACTGAATCTTCAAAGTTAAGATCTGAGTTTGTCTCCCATTTTATGTACAACATAGAACAATGTCAATTATGTCATGTCCTACCTTCTCTAATTCTCTTTTACAAACCACATATAATTTACAATGGAATTGGTTAGGTAAATTCAATTTTGGACATTTAGACAAGTCCAATCAGAAAATGGCATCCAAATAAGTCCAATATAGGTGATAATTTCCAATAACAAAAATACAAAGGACATCTAACATACTTAGTCAAGATAAAGTTTGTGTTAAATCCCATGTAGCCCTATGCTGCCTTCACTTAGGTTTAATATATTGACAAGAACAAAACAGAAATCGGCATATACAATATTGTTTTTTTTATAAATAAAAAAAGTTAAAAAAAAAATGGCAAACGAAATTATATAATGAAAACAACCAATTCAGATATTCAAGACCCTAAAACTGATTTGGTAGACTATAGCATAGTCAGAAAAGTAACTTCTAAAATATGACAGAAAGCTACAATATTTGTTGAGAAACTTTATTGTAATACTATTATGTTTATCAACAATAATAATAGCCGAGATGATAAGGTGACGGCAATTCGAACCTAAGATATTACTAAATTGAATGAGTATCATTCATCGGTCATCACGAAACCACATTGGACTATGGTAGTTGTGGTGGAAAATAGATTTTTGTATTGAGTAATGGTACTTTAGGCAAAAAATGTGACATCATTAACAAAGTAGCATTACTCTTGTGTATAAAGGCAAGGCTGGCCAAAAAAGCTAATGGTCAGTTTGGTATTCCTGTAACTCTTAAAATAATCACTGTTGGCTGTGTTGAAGAAATAATCTGCTATAAAGTTAATCAGACAACTGTTGGTTAATACTGCTGTTGAAACTGTTGTGGATTAAAAAGCAGTATTCATGCGTTTGATAAACTTTATCTTTAATTATTGTGATTTTACATAATGACTAAAACAGACATGAAATTGAATTATCAAGCAAAATAAAATATTTCTTTTCCTATCTCTCAATCTTAAACTCCCATAGCAACCAAAAATTCTACGGTTTGACAACATCAAGTCTACAAAAAAAAATAAAAAAAATTGGATGCTTCATCCTTTACCCATTTATTTTCTTTTCACTACAATATTCTTTGATTTCTTTTATTTGACATGTGGATACCTGTAATACAGCACTTCAATCATTATCACTTTTTTATATAATTTTTATTGATTGTATTTTTGGATGAGTTTGTGATGGTAAAGAAGAAAAATGGTAGAGAATAAGAAATAGATGGCAAAAAAGATGAGTTTTAGGGTTTTCTTCTAAGTTCTAAGTTTGAGTGTGTTCCGAAATTGGGTTGAGAAGATGAACAAATTGTTATTAAAAATCTTTTAATTAATATTATATTTAATCAATGATGAACAAATAAAATTGAATCATATGAAATTAAACATAAGATAGATTTGTATTTATGTTAAGTCAATATGGATAGTTTTGTCTTTATAAAGATTCATTATATCAAACAATAGATTCTATCGTAATTACTTTACAAAAGTAACCCCCACCTGCTTCTTAAAATTGTTGTCAAATCAACCCAGATTCTTAAATAATCACTTTGAAAAGTTTACCAAACATATTTTTTATGTCAAAATTATTAAATAATCAGATTTTAATTTCTCAAAAGCAATACCAAACGGGGCCTAAGTGTTAGTTTGGGATTGCTGTAACTTTTATAATAATCACTTTTTACAGTGTTGAATGAATAATCAGCTATGAAGTTAATCAGCAGATGTTTGGTTAACTGTATTTTTAAAACTACCCTTTTTTTCATTAATTATATATATTAAATCAATATTCAGGCAGAATATTTTAATTAGAAAAAAGTATTCCATAAGAACAATAAAATATTTTTAAAAGATTTTATAAATCAAATCAATATTTTTTTCAAGCTATTCTGACTTACGTTATGTCTCTCTTTAAGCTACCTAAGTCTTTGATTGAGGAGTTCACTACCTTTGTACGTGTTTCTGGTGGGGTTCGGATGATAACCAGAGGAGAATGCATTGGTGCTCTTGGTCCAAATTGTGTCTGAATAAAGACGTGGGGGGTTTGGGGTTTCATGATCTTTCAATATTTAATCAGGCTCTTCTTGCTAAGCAGTGTTGGCGTCTGATTGTTAATCCTAACACGTTAACAACTACGATTTTGAAAGGATGTTATTTTCCTTTTACTTCGTTCTTACGGATTGCAAAAGGTCTAGCTCCTTCTTAGGAAGAGCTTTGTTTGGGGTAGAGGCCTTTTGGAGGCTGGATTATGATAGTGTATTGGAGATGGATCATCGATCTTTATCTACAAAGATATATAAGTGGAATCCAAGACCTTCGACTTTTAGGATTATTTCTCCTTACACTTTAGGGGTTGACGTGGTGGTTAGTGATATGAAATTACCATTTGGTGGCTGGAATGTTAACCTTGTGCACGAATCCCTTCTTTCAGCTGATGATGATCTTATTTTAAGTCTTCCACTTTCCAATTCAGTGGTTGAAAATTCTCTGATATGGAATTTTGAGAAGTCAAACAGTTATACAGTGCGTAGTGGTTATCGGGTTGGGTGCTCTATAGTGTTGAATCAGAGCTCTTCTAGTCTTGACAAGTCGGTTTCTTGGTGGAAGTTTTCATGGTGTCTTAAAATGCCCTCCAAGGTTATAATTCTGTTGTGGAAGGCATGCAATCATTGGATTCCATCTAATGCTAACCTTACTAAATATGGATTATCGGTCGAGAGTAGTTGTCCTTTGTGCCATTTTAGGATTGAATCCTCAATCCATGTGATGTGGGGGTGCCCTACCGTGAAATCAGTCGGGTCCATATGTCTCTTTATGTGTGGTATTCCTGTAAATGATGGACTTAATTTCTTGGATTTTCTGGAGTCTTTAAGGAACAAGTTGCAGTTGGAGGATCTTTAGGTGTTTTACATTATTCTTTGGCGTGTGTGGTATAGGCGTAATAGGGTTGTACAAAAGTCAGGTTCCTTTTCTGTTAGTGATGTGGTTCCTTGGGCTTTCTCATTTTTCTTTTCAGAGTTTTATCTTACTAATTCAAAGAGCTCATATGGAGGTCACGAGTTCTAGCCAAGTAGATAATGCTGATTGGAAACCTCCTCATGTGGGTCTTGTTAAGATTAACACGGATGCGGCCATTGATGTTGAGTCTGGTAAAGTTTGAATTGGTATTATCATTAGGAATGGCGATGGGAAGGTGATTGCTATTGGTGCTCAAGTGATTCTTGTTAGGTTTTCGCCGTTGGTTGCTGAGGGTGTTTCTCTACTGAGGGGCTTACAATTTGGTCTTTCAGTCGGTGTGCTTCCCTCTATTCTTGAATCTAATGTACTGGGTGTAGTGAACTTAGTGAATGCTGTTCATCCTTTCCGGTCTGATATTGGTCTTGTGATTCAAGATGTTCTTTAGATTTTGAAGCAATTTTCAGATTGCTCTGTCATTTTCGCTCCCAGGAAGGCTAATATGGTTGCTTATGGCCTTGCTAAGTTAGGGTTATCTATTGATTCTGGTTTAGTTTGGTTGGAGGATTTTCCTCCTTGTGTGGCTTCGGTTGTTTCGGGTGATTGCCCTACCTAGTTGTCATCCTTCTTTTAATGAACGTTCTTTCTTTAAAAAAAAAATCAATATTAGAATAGAATAGAATATTTAATTTTAATTTTAAGATGAAATATAAGGTATATAAATGATTTTAACTTTATTTCATAAGGATAATAATGATATTTTAAAAGATTCACTAAATACAGAAATAACTTATTTCATAATCACTTTCAAAAAGTAACCCTCCGCCTACTTCGTAAAATCATTGTCAAAACTGGATAGATTATCAACTAATCACTTTTGGAAGTTCTACCAAACACCATTTTATGTCAAATTATAATATAATATGATTTTAACTTTTCAAAAGCAGTACCAAATTGGCCCTAAGTGTCCAATTCCTAGAGGTATGGCATCAACAATCGATTAAACTGAGGTCTATATACTTAGATGATGGGTTTAAAAGTAATGAGATACATTTTGCAATATGTAGCCTAATAAATCATTTGGAAAGCCTAGTAGGCTGATCAACATAGCATGAGATATTATAGAAGATTTCATATTAAGTCGATGGCAAATCGGGCTTAAAAATAAGGTAAAGACACAGGAGAATCCAGTGGAGGTGTAGAAGTGAAAATCACTAGGGTTGCATTCATCTTTTATTTATTTATTTATTTATTTATTTCCTATTTTTTCCTTTTCCTTTTCCTTTTCCTTCCAAAACCAGGATAGTGCTGAAATTTTACTAAGGGGCCTTTGGTATGTGGTAATCAAAATTATGTGATTCCTGGGAAACTTGTACACGTGTGTTTGGTTGTGTATGGAAATATTTCGTAGGATTCCTATAATATCAAGTAACCATGTTGGTTGTACATGGGAATTTGTTTTTTATTTTTAAAAACTAAAAAAATAAAAAATAAATTGAACTTATATGGTTAAAAAAATAACCAGATCCATTTCTCAAACATCATCACAAACGTTTTTTATTATTAAAAACTAAAAAAATAAAAAATAAAAAATAAATTGAACTTATATGGTTAAAAAAATAACCAGATCAATTTCTCAAACATCATCACAAACCCAATTCGTTCATCCTTTCCTTTCCACCTCTCTCTGTCTTTCTCTCAAAATCATCTCTATGTCGTCGTCGTCGTTGCCTCCGGCCGGTCTTGATCTTCGTCGTCGTCTTCATCAAAGCTCACCTATTAATTTCAGTGACAATGTTTTTTATGAACAATTTATCCAAAAAGCATACAACCCCCAATTTAAAGTTGTTTCTTAATACACAACTATGAGCGATTTGTTAAAATGTTTTAAGACCCAACAAGATAACATGATCACTAAATTACTGTATCTAAATGTTTCTATTGCATGAATTGTTGATATTTGGAATGCAAGTTCTAAATAGGATTATTTATGTTTCACGGGATACTATTTAGACTCCGATTGAAAGTTACAAAAAAGAATTCTTGGTTTTCGTGGTTTTTGCCCTAGGGATTTCAACATATTGTGGAAAATAATTTTCATAGTATTGTTTCTATTTTACAAACTTATGGAATAACTCAACGCATCATTTCTATCACAGTAGTTAATGCACTATTGCCTTGTTTATTAACAACAATATCCCACAATATGGGGGTTATTTCTTCCACTAATGATGTGCATGTCATATAATAAATTTTGTTATACAATATGGTATGAAGGTTGTAGGCGATCAACTAGATCGCATCAAAGATGCCCTTTCTTGGATAAGAAACTCTAATCTAATATTGAAAGATATCGACAGATATTGTCTAACTAACTCTTTACGACCCCAAAGATTTTAAACAAATATGCAGGTAAGGTGAAACTCTACTTACTTAATGCTGCAAATGTTTTTGGATTATGCTGAAACTATTTTAGGTTTTTAGAACTTGAAAATGGCAGAAATTGGTCTTCCAGTAATAACCTCAAACGATTGGTATGTGACAAAGATTTTTGTTTAGTTTTTAAAGGTTATTTACAATTCCACTTTAAGTCTTTTCGGGGTCTATTACCCCACATCTTCTCAGAAAATTCATCAGATTGTGGAAAGGTATGAAATGTTAAACATATATAAAGAAGATAATTTCTTAGGCATTGCAGTTGTTGTCATGGAAAACAGATTAAATAAATACCAACATAAAATTCCTTTCCTTTCCTTTATGCCTTATGTGTTATACTAGATCTGAGGGTTAAATTATCTGGTTTAGAAACTATCCTTTATTACATTGGTTCTAAACTGGACATAGATTTTTCCTAACATGTTACTGACATTTGAAGCAAGAAGTTCAAAGTTTTTAGTATTTATGAGTGCAAGTTTGGTGGCGTTAACACGCAACCATCAGAAGAACGGGACAAATTCCCATTGAAAAGAAGTTGGAGTATTCTCAATCACCAAAAAAGCGATGGCTTATTAAGTTCTTCTTCTTCATCCCAAGCTCCATGAGCTACTGCAATTGGAGGTGCCAAACTCAATAGGTTCCTTAAAACTCAGTTCAATTCAATTGAAAACACTAAGGGATTTGATCTACTGTTATGGTGCAAGAACTATAGCAACAGATATACAATTTTGTCACAACTAGTACGTGACATACTCGTTATCCCCGTGTCCACTGTATTTTCAGAACGTGCATTCAGTACGAGTGGACGTATAATTGAACCTAGAAGAAATTATTTATCTCCTGAGATGGTGGATGTATTAACATGCCTTCAGGATTAGGGGCATGCTCGATTGAGGATGCAACATCAAATGGAAGACTAAGAATTTAATCAAAACTTCACCAATTTATATGTCGATGAGTGTTCTGGCAGTAACCAGGTTTAGGAGTGAAGACTAAAGACTGATGAGTTATTGAATGCACTTTTTTTAAATTTTAAATTTTTATTAATACATGTACACAGTACACAGTGCAATTACTTGACTACTTAATTGTACTTCGAATGCACTATTTTTCCCTTTTCAAGTTGTTATCCCACTGGGTTTTTTCTTGGTAAGGTTTTAAATGAGACAATCATGCAATATCAAATTCAATATAAGTAAATAAAATTCAATATTTACCTATTGTTATATGTAAATCTTGTTGAAAGTACACATCATTATAAAACCACGTAAGCATGACACTTCATCAGGAAAAATTGGCAGATCAATATCCTCGATAAAGTCCAAGTCCCCATCAATGGAATACTAAGTGGAAATGTGAGTAGATCCGAGTAAGGATGAGTCAAGTGTTACCGTGTATTCAGCTCTACTCAAGATAACAAAGAAGATTCTATAAAGTTCTCTTTTCCAGTTTAAGCCACGAGACTCTCAAAGTGGTAACAAGACTACATACTTACACAAATGTAAGGAGGAATTTTAGAAGGAGACAAACATATTCTCCTCAAGATATACGTCATCATAAAAAATCTATACCATTAATGCCATTAAGTAGACAAACCCAAATAGGAAAGATCTTTTTTTTGTCAATCTTTGGCTTGCACGCCAAGAAACAAAACCCTATCTAAACATGTATAAATATCTATAGATCATGTCATAAACAGAGATAATAAAGGCAAGAGAGGCAAGAGAGATCGAGTGTTGTAATTCAAATATTTCCATATTGGATTTGACTTGGTTGCATATGCAACTATCCGTGGACGTTTCTCCTGTCATCAAAGTTTTACCACTTATTTGTGGTTTTCGTTTTCAATTTTTTTTGTGAAATTTTTACTATTACATATTGCAGAGGTTTACGCTATTGAATTTATTGACCATCAAGAAACTGACGTCAATAATTGGCGCTAGAAGGAAGGGGACTAAATTCGCTTTAAAAACACCCTTGAGACAATGGCCAGCGACGAAAACGGAGATGGTTCCAGAAACATCCGAGACTCGCTGGATGATATACACAGAGTTGATGCCTCCCAAGATCCTATAAGAATTATGATTGGGAATCAATCGATGCCTATAGTAGGCGTCCAGAAGGTCCCTCTAACCAGTGATGACATCGAGCGGTGATTCAGGGAGATGCTGCAGCAATTACTGGCATATACATTCAGGGAAGAAGTAGATCTATCCACCACAGAAAGATTGATTCCATCAGGCTAGCCGTCTCTCTTAGATTACCCACTTGGCATGCTCCAGTTGATCATAGTCAGACTAGAGTCAGACGTGCCAGGAACAGACATGAATCTAGATCCTGCCTTCCAGTCAAGGAATACACCACAAGAGCAAACCCGAACTTGTGAGGCACCCACAAAGAGCCGACATCATCGGAGAAGTAGCCATGAACCACTAGGGCATGACTAAGAACATAAACATATACGGCGGAGGAACCATTTGTCATCATCAGAGGACAATTATCATCACTGAAAATGCCACAGGGGAACTATAAGTAGACAGGGCTAGACTCGAGAAAACCAAAGGCACGAATGAGGAAGAGCTCAGAAAAGGTTTAACAATCACCCAGGGATTTAACCGCCAAGGGGAGCCTGTAGGTGAGAGAGACATTTTGATATAAAGTTTAATTCGAGAGGTTCAAAATAACAGGCGTCAAATGGACTCATTGGTTAGGCGTTACAGATGCAATGAGTTATCAGACGATGACTCTGATAGCCCATTCATAAATGACTTCCTCTAAACAACGTTCCTAGAGAGATTCAGGATGCCGTATGTGGAGTAGTTCAAGAAAGATACGGATCCCAAAGAAAACATCAGGCGATACAGGAGTGCCATGGCCCAATATGGCTACAGTGATGCCTTGTTGTGCATCAATCTCCCTCAGACCTTGGGAAACACAGGGTCCTGATGGTTTAATCGACTACCTACTGCGATCTTTGGAAACTTTGACGAACTAAGCAAAGCCTTCTCAAGGCAATTTCTTGGGAATGTACATAGGAGGAAATCAGTTGCTCATCTCTCTCAATTAAAGTAAGGAAAGGATGAATCACTAAGAAAGTACCTTGGGAGATTCAGTCAGGCAGTATCGGAGATCGGAAGCACTAATGATGAAGCAATCATTGCCATATATATAAAAAATTTAATGAACGACTGATTATCCTTTGACTTGAGGAGAGCCCGTCTCATCAGGTTTGTAGATCTGACGGACATAGCAAGTGGATATGCATTAGCCGAGGAGGGATAAATTGCAATCGGGGGTCATTTCATGCATTAAGAGCACCTCGAAGAACCAAAGCCTAAGGAGGTTGAGTCCTGGTCCCAGAATCAGAAATGAGGTAAGTAGAAGGGTATCAACAAATGCGATAAAAATAGGGATGGGAATATCGGGCGTAGGGGCATCGACCAAACAAAGGATAAGTTTCATGGAAAATACACAAATTATACTCCTCTCAGGAAAATATAGGACGAGATCTTGGCTATCTTGGAAGAGAAAAACTTGGCAAAGGAACCCCGACGACAGTCGCAATTCTCTCGAAAAGACACCATGAAATATTATCGTTTTCACAAAGAGAATAAGCATGAAACTTCCAAATGTTAACAGCTCAAGGAACACAATGAGACTCTCATCTGAGAAGGGCATTTACAAGATATTGTTCTAAAGAAGGATGAGAAGGTGAATGCTTAGCGGGACAGTAAGTCAGAGGACTGGAATAGAAAGAATAGTCCAAAAAGAACCGAGGAAGGGGCAATAAACACCTTTTTCGGAATACCTTCGACTGGTAAAAGTAACAGAGAATAAGCCTAAAAATTTGAGAAGCAATTGGGGTAAGGAAAAACCTAGATGTAAACTCAGTCTAGTCTGACCCAAAAAGGATCAAGGAAGGATGGGATCCAATAGTGTTCACTGAAGCTGATTCTCATAGGGTGGACGTTCATCCAAATGGCACATTGGTCATAAGTGCTCGGATTGGCCACCGAGAGGTTCATTGGGTGCTGATTGACAATAGAAGTTCATTGGGGGCCGTGAAGTTACCGGTAAAAATTAGAGAATCTACTTGCCGAAAAATAGTGTTACTCGACTTTATAGTAGTAGACATTGAAAATTCACCTTACAACTGTTTGTTGGGCCAACCATTCTTGAACAAGACCAAAACAGTGACAGCAACTTATGTTTTAATGATCAAATTCCCGACCGAGTGGGGGGTAGGATCCGTCAAAGGGTCACAAGAGATGGAAATAAGGGTGAATCTCTCAGTTTACAGAGACAAGGAGAATGACGGACATCACGTACTCACTCTCTCCCTGCCCGATCAAGCAATAACAGAGATGCCCTTAGAATTTGAGCTCGACCTAAGGGAAGAACTAGACACAAAAGAATGAGCCAACAGAGGAGATAACTTTAAAGGAAGATGAGCTAACCAAGAGAGTCTGGATTAAGGCAAGCTTAGATGAACGTGTCAAGAAAAGTTTCATCAACCTGCTTAGGGAATACAAAGAAGCATTTTCTTGGAGCCATAAAGACATGGTGGGGATAGATGCATGGGTAATATCGCATTGCCTAGCCATTAATCTAGGAGTTAAACTAGTTATCCCGAAGAGAACATTGTTCAACCTTGAGAGAAGTCAAGCGATCAAAAAAGAGGTAGAAAAATTTCTTCTTGTCTGATCCCTTAGAGATGTGAATATCCATAATGGGTAACCAATGTTGTGCTAGTTTAAAAAAAGTATAGGCAATAGAGAATGTGTGTGGATTTTACAGATCTAAATAAAGCATGCCCCAAAGACAGTTTTCCCCTGCCAAGGATAGATCAGTTGGTGGATGCCACGTGAGGTCATGAGTTGCTAAGTTTTACGGATGCCTATTCGGGATACAACCAAATCTAAATGAACAAAGCAGATGAGGACAAGAAAACATTCACAACCGACCAAGGGTTATACTATTACACGGTGATGCTTTTCGGACTAAAAAACGATGGGGAAACATACTAGAGGTTTCTCAACAAGATATTTGCTCGACAGATAAGAAGAAACATGGAAGTTAGACGACATGTTGACCAAAAGCATTACAGCGACAAGACATGCAACAGTCTTGAGGGAGACTTTCAATGTATTAAGAAAGTACCGGATGAAGCTTAATCTAAGTAAATGTGTGTTCGGGGTACCATCAGGAAGATTACTAGGATTTTAGGCTCAACAAAAAGGAATCAAAGTGAGTCCAAATAAGATTAAGACCCTTTCAGAAATGGCATCCCTGAGAACATTGAAATAAGTCCAGCGATTGACGGAATGCCTTGCTTCACTTGGCAGGTTTACTTCTAAATCAACTGACAAATGTGCACCGTTCTTTAAAATAATCAAAAAGGGCAAAGGGCTTGAAAGGAGCATAGAATGTGAGCAAGCATTTCAAAAGATAAAAGAATACCTAGACCGAGCACCAATTCTCTCTAAACCTAAGACGGGTGAAACCCTCTATATGTATCTATCCCTCACGGAGCTAGCGGTAAGTTCGGTGTTGGTCAGGATAGAAGATGGGATATAGAAACCAATATATTATACTAGCAAAGCCCTACTCCCAACAGAGACGAGGTACTCACTGCCAGAAAAAATGGCATTGGACTTGATTTTAGCCGTCAGAAAATTAGGGCCCTATTTCCAAGCGCATGCAGTAGAGATGTTTACCGACTGCCCGCTCAAACAGATTCTACAGAAGCTAGAGTCTTCGGGAAGATTGACGAAATGGGTGATCGAACTAAGCAAGTTCGACATAAAATATATACCTAGAGCATCATTTAAAGTACAAGCCATGGTAGATTTTGT
This sequence comes from Dipteronia dyeriana, assembly GCA_032871835.1. Lineage (NCBI taxonomy): Eukaryota > Viridiplantae > Streptophyta > Magnoliopsida > Sapindales > Sapindaceae > Dipteronia > Dipteronia dyeriana. Next base: position 83,741,898 of record CM065296.1, on the reverse strand, counting down.
AGCTGAATTCACTAAGCCTAACCTGGAGGTTAGGAGGATGTTAGAAGGAAAGAACTTATCATGGAAATTACATGTTGATGGTTTATCAAATACTCATGGAAGTGGGGTAGAGATTGTAGTGTCCACTCCAGAAAAAGATGACATTGAGTGTGCAATGAGATTCGACTTCAAAGCAAAGAATAATCAAGCGAAATACAAGGCACTACTGGCAGGCTTTAAGGTGTGCATTGCGCTCGAAGCAGATGAAGTAAAAGTATTCAGCGACTCTTAGGTTATTGTCAATCAAATTCTAGACGAATACCAAGCACGGGATGGAAGCATGATAGCTTATTTAGAAAAAGAAGTTCTTACTAAGGATCCCCTAGAGGCAAAACGCATCAGGTATATGTCAGCCAGGTACACTATGATCGGAGGAGAACCGTACATGAGAGGATTTCTAGGGCATTCTAAAGATAAGTAGCAGAAGAGGAAGCCAATCAGATATTAAAGGAAGTCCATAGTGATGTGTGCGGGAATCACATAGGGGGTAGAAGCTTAGCACACAAGATACTCAGGTAAGGATTCTACTGGCCTACCTTGTTTTTCGATGCACTACAATTCTTGGATAGTTGCAATACCTAGTAAAGAAACTGCCAATGATATTGATAGCCCCAAATACTTGAGAAGTCTCATTTTACCCTGGTCGTTTGCCGTGTTGGGTTTGGATTTGATCGGACCAATACCAGCGGAAACGTAAGGAGACACGAAATATACGATTATAGCAGTTGACTATTTCACAAAATGGGTAAAGGCAGAAGCATTAGTGCATATCACAGAGGTAAACACCACAAACTTTCTGAAGAAGAATATACTCTATCGATTTGGAGTCCCGAACACCGTCATCACTGACAACGACACTTAATTTGACAGTTAGAAATTTAGGCAACTTTGTGCAGAATATTGGGCAGGTAGAAGAAGTAAACAAGGTAATCAAACACATCCTCAAAGCAAAACTGAATGTGAAAAAATGGCAGTTGGGCGGAGAAACTACCTGAGTTTTATGGCCACACCAAACAACTGTAAGAACCCGTACGGAGGAAACCCCATTCGTTTTAGCATATGGAACGGAGGCTGTGATTTCAACAGAGACATCTTACATATCCCCTAAGGTCTAGCTATATGACGAAAGGTCCCAAGTGCGAAACGCGGCCTACCAACAAAAGGCAGCTAGATATTACAACTCGCATGTTCCGGTTAGAAAATTTCAGCTAGGAGACCTTATGCTCAGGAGAATACCCCGAACACCAAAGATAAAACGGCGGGATCCCTCACCGATAAATAGAAAAGACCGTATTTACTTAATGGGATAGCTGGACAAGGAGCATATTGGATCGCCCAACCAGGAAGAGGAGTCTTATCATGACCATGCAATGCCCAACACCTGAAGATCTTTTATCCTTGAAGGATTCTAGAAGAACCTTGAATCAGCAAATTAGCATAGTTTCAGTTTTAGTTTCAGTTTTTACTCAGTTTTAGTTTCAGTTTTTCATCGATTTTAGTTTCAGTTGTTAGTTTAAAACTAAGTGTTTCTATTCAGATTAGTTTTGTAGAAAGAATAAAATTCCTACGCCGAACCCTTCTGGAAAAATGATCAGAAATTATGAGAACTAATAATGATAAATAAAATGCTTGGTCAATTTGACAAAATTACACCCGAATAGGTGGAGAAACTTAAGATAGCATGTCAGCCGAGCAAGGTCAAATCTAAAACTTAGCAAAAAGGCAAACCCGAAGCACCAGCATGCATGGAAAACACCGTGGGCCACCGCCAGGGCAGACCTGGTGAGTTTCGTAGTTATGTTGGGTAATTCACTATCAAACGATTCGGTAAACCCTTGCACAGATACAACCAGAAAATGTCCTAGTGACTTGTGTAAGAACCCAAGCGTATGATCGTGGTGAGCTTCGATGTAACACTCGGGTAGAAACTGGGTAAGGCATAATTACGAGTTTATAAGACAACTCGATTTATTATGAAGCTACTTGATTAAAAACACTAGCCAGTTAAATGAGATACTTGACACCACAAAAATAAACTTGGCAGCCAAACACATAACAAAAGGACTTAGGTGTACTCGGCCAAGCTTACATCATCCATGGAATTTTGAACCATGAAAATTCATGTAAGATAATTCAAAAGGAATATTCAAAAAAAAAGTGTATTAATCAAATAAAAGACACAAAAGAAATATAATACAGTTAAGTCGGCACCGGGGGTTTCGAGCTACTACCACCTACGTCTGAGTCAGGCACAATCTCATACTCATTCAGAAGACTTGCGTTTGAAGGCCAAGTAATCTTATACACTTACTCATCCATCAAAGCGCTATAGTCCTTCCCGGTAATAAGACCAATGTCGGGTTCTTCCCCATCCATCCCGCCCTTCTCACTTGCATGGAAAATTAATAAAAACATGCTCAGTAGAGACTTCCATATGTATAGGGGTAAGGGTCCTTGTCTAGGCTATGACAGTAGGCTAGCCATTCTTTCATCTCTACCTGAAGAGTTTCCAAGGAACGATCGACATGATTCTTTATCGACAATTCCCAATTTGATTGTGCCTTATCAGATGCGCGGTTCTTCACTTTAAAGAATTCACCATTCGAGACCATCCCACGTTTGAACTCCCTGAGGAGCAAGGCATCATAGGCTGGAGACCTTTTAAAACGGTCGACTCTTTGAACCTCCAGATCCCATTTGGCCTCTTTGGAGAGGGATTCAATAGTTAAAGCATGGCGCTTAAGATCTTCAACTTTGCACTCATAGGACGATTTAACCACTTCAGCCTCTTGTTTAGCACGAAGCATCAATTCCTGAGTAGCAGACAACAAACTTTCAAAGGATTTTTATTTTTTCTCAATAAGTGAAGCCCTCACATCTGCTTCTAATTGCCTTGCTAATCACCTATCTGTGTGTTCTTGGCTTGTGCTAATTTCCTTCTGGTATACAGCTTTAACCCCAACACGGTTGTCCTCACTCTCTTTTAATTGTGCTTCCAAACACCTTATCTGATCAACTTATAGCTGTTGGGTTTGGAAAGCCTCAGAAACTTTGGCTACCATCTACAAAAGAAATGAAGTTATTATGAACTGATTCAAACTGAAAGGCCTATAAATGTTCAATAATGTGCAACAAAGAATACGTATGTAGGTAGAACTGTTAAAAAAGTTTTAAAGGCGCATGAATGCAGCTTAAATCCTAAAATGACTTCAGTGGTCATCTCCAATGAAAGCACGACCCAAAGACATGGCTTTCAACATGTCTTAGGGGGAAGGATCAACTGATCGACCTGATGACCCTACAGTAGCAGTATTAGCAGGAGTGTAGGGGTCTTCTTTGCCCAAGTCGTCAAACAGGTGTCCCCGAGTAAACGAACCAAGAAAATCTATAGTAATTTTCTCAGTCTAGACACCCGTAGGATCCCTTGCACCAATGTCTTTGTCACTGGTAGATTCAACAAATGCCACAACCCTATAAATTTTTAAGAAATGTGGGATTTGCGAAAAGGATGCTTTTATCTTCCCAATCTATCTGAAGCAAGTGTCAAGGTTAGTAGATGGATCTTCATCACCAACCTCCTTATCCACAGTTGGGAAAGATAAAAAAATATCGGGACATGAAGGATCAATTGGCTTGGTGGGAGATTACCAGACCTTTTCCTTTCCCTTTACAGAAGGTTGTTCGGTAGTTGCCTCAGTAGCTTGACCTTGTTCCACAGATCCTTCGCTGGCGTTCCCAAATCTCAAAGTTGTCACGCCTGTAGCATGATCCTTCTCTGCATCTTAGTCACCAGGCATTCTTTCATCCCTGCCAGAACCATCTGGACTCCTAAGCCTACTCGATTCACCTACAGTCAGTCGGAGAATTTCCTCAGGAGCATACTCTGGTGCATGCTCGTTAACTTCAACACCCTCAAAATCTTTATCCGACTCACCGTTAGGCAGAGAAATACTAGCCGCTTCCTAGCAAGCTGCTTCTTTTTGACTCGCCCGAATAACGGATTTTACTTGGTGAGCCTGAGCCTCGCAGATCATATTTGAGTCATACACTGGAAATTCGAGATTTGTTAGAGATAAAAAAAAAGGAAATATAAAATGCCAACTCATAGCATTTGTGGCGGGTAAAAATCTGAGCAAAAAGGTTGGCTTTGATCATCTTCTTCTTATTAAAGAGGTATGACCTACTTCACTTTTCCAGAGGTCGTACAACAGCTCAGGCCAGGCTGGCCAATTCCTAGTTGTAAAAGTAGAGGATGTGTGGTTCTATGTATCGGGTGAGCAAAAGTAGTGAGGGACCTTCTGAGTTACTTGAACATCATCCAAGTAAAAGTCGATCGAATGTCCCAATTCCAGTAACTGTTGGAGGTGGGAAAACCCCAAATGAAACCCTTCTTCTTGTTTTCAGTGGACGTTTCGACTGTCCCATAATTGTTTACCCCATCTAGGATCCAACTGTCAGGCTGACTAGAAAAGAGAAAGTAAGTCCATGTCCGACCAAATTGCCTCAAAGTATAGAAGGGCCTAATTTCATGAGGGGTAGGTGGGGGTAAACCCATTCTCTTCTATATGTGCCACATGCATATCAAAATCCAGTAGTTGTTCGGGGCAAGTTGAGCTGGAGCAATTCCTGCTTCAGCCTAGAATAAAGTAATAAAAGGTTAAAGAGAAAGTGTTATGCCACAACAGAGCATTGCTCCAAAAAGAGCCACCATCCCATGCAGAGGATTCCACGCGGCTCTATCCCCGACCACTTCCAGTCGGACAAAATCCGCATCCAAGTCAAGCCGACTGAAATACTTCTCAATCTCAATACACCAGCCACATTCAGCTCAACATTATAAGTGTAAACGCGCTCATTGGAAAAGTTTATACGAGACGCTCGATGCTCCTCAACTATGTCATTCTCATTCAACAACTGAACCCCAACTCGAGCATCGCAACGCTAGTCTGTGTGTTTTCCCATTCTCTTCAAAGAAAGAAAATTGTTGCGAGCAGAAACAGATGAGTCAAATTCAGAATTAGAGGTGGTGGAAACTTCATGATGAAGCCCCAAAACATCAGCGTTCAAGAAATAAGGGTGGTCATGGGGTGTATCCCCCATCAACCTATAAATGCGTGAAGTTGTAAAAGTATCGCTTTTCTTAAGAACCTTAATTGCAACAATAAAAAGACGATGTCTAGCAACAGGATCCATGAAAACTAACCTTGAGTTGTTTGGTGAGCAAACAGACGAATCTAGGAAAATCTTCAACGTATAGTAAGATGAATTTGGAGAGATCTGTAAAATTAAACTGAAGCAGAGAGAGCAGTCTAAAATTTTCTAGGGTTTCTCTCTTAAACCTAAAGGAGACAAATGACCCAAAACATTGTTTTGTGCTAGTTTAAATAGAAAAATTAGTGGTTTCAAAATTTGAAACCATAGGTTAAAGACATGGAAAAGCGGGAAACGAAAGGGCGTAAGAAGTGATGGGATGACACATCAGACAGTCAAAGAGTTGTTTCCCATTAATGCTTTCAAGAACACCAAATTGAAAGAGGACAAGTGGCATAAGGATGGGGTTTCAGGCCGCCAGAACAACTAAATGTCACAATCAACGGGATTTCGTGTGAAAGACAAAACATGCTTGCATGGATGCCATTAAGACACGTCATTAATACTTTGAAGTAACGAGGAATAATAATAATTTCCTGATTTATGAAGTATTTATGAAGGAAAAGGCAACCAATAAAGCCATCATGGTCGGGCAAACGTGTGTTAAAAACTTTTGTCAAGTGCAGAATAATTTGTACTCGGTAAAAGTATTTTAAGGGGATACTGTTATACGAAAATCTTGTTGAAAGTACACATCATCGTAAAACCACGTAAGTAAGACACTTCATCCGGAAAAATCATCAGATCAGATCATTGATGGAGTCCAAGTCCCCTTCATTGGAATACTCAGTGGAAATCCGAGTAGATCCGAGTAAGGATGAGCCAAGTCTTACTGTGTATTCAACTCTACTCAAGACAACAAAGAAGATTCCATAAAGTTCCGTTTTTCTAGTTTAAGCCACGAAACTCCCAAGGTGGTAACAACACTACATACTTACACAAATGCAAGGAGGAATTTCAGAAGGAGACAAACATATTCTCATCAAGATATAAGTCATCATAAATAATCTATACCATTAATTCCATTAAGTAGACAAACCCAAATAGGAAAGATCTTTTTTTTGTCAATAGTTGGCATGCATACCAAGAAACGAAACCCTAGTTAAACATGTATAAATACGTTCGTAAATCATGTTGTAAACGGAGATAATAACGGCAAGAGAGGCAAGAGAGGCAAGAGAGATCGAGTGTTGTAATTCAAATATTTCTTTACTGGATTTGACTTGGTTGCATACGCAACCGTCTGTGGACGTTTCTCCGGTCGTCGGAGTTTTACCACTTATTTCTAGTTTTTGTTTTCAGTTTTTTTTTGTGTGATCTTTTTACTATTACATATTGCAGAGGTTTATGTTGTTGACTTTCTTGACCATCAAGAAACTGATGTCAACACCTATATGTATATATATATATCCGACTTACACTTACACACATTTTATTAATTAAATAAATAGTTCGTCATTTCATATTTTCATCTATTTTTTATTTTCTTACATCTTTAATTTTTATTTATACTTTGAATTATTTTATTAAATATCTATTTTTTAAAATTTTTATTTATTAGGACTAAAATAGTAAATAAGATAAACAAATTAATATTAAAAATACATTTGTTAAATCATAAAAATAATATTATAACAAATAAATTTAATGTTTTCTTAAATTCTTTTTTATAAAACTTAGAACTTTAAAAAAAAAAAAAAAAAAAAAGTGGGCTAGCTTTTTAAGGCCTACCAGGCTGGCCCGACATACTAGCATGGATGGGCCGTGCCACCCTTTTCCTTAACTGGCAGTGCTTGACACAACATGTTCTGGCGATCGGGCCTTTTGGGGTCGAGCCTTAAGGTCGTACCGGTAAATTTTGATAGCTTTTCCTCCAATATGAGGAGTCATACCCTTTCCATTTCAATGGAGGTGCGACACACCTCCTCCCACCAAAATATAATAGATTCTTGGGGAATTAAACCAGATAAAATTTTAAGGGAATTTCTAAAATAACCCGCTAGAATATAGAAAAATTGTTTGTGACAACGAACAAAATTTCGATTGTTTGTAATCGTACCAAAGTTGAAATTACCCATAAGCCCTTATATAAACATAACCCCTTCTCAGTTCGCTCTCATATGGTCTAACTTGAAGTGAGAGAAACCCACTTGGGTAGAAAGAGAAACACCGATGCAGACAGAGAAAGCTTTGCTTGACCACACTACCGGCTAGGGATGACAATTTGACCCGCACCCGCGGGCACCCGCCCGAACCGGACCCTGTAGGATCGGGTCTAGATGGTGAATTTACAACCCGCAGACCCGTGAACCTGTTAAATGAAAAACCCGTTGGGTTCAAGGGCAGGTGCGAGTTGAAAAAACGAATCTACAGGTTGGACCCCCGAACCCGTATAAATAAAATACTTGTATATAAACATATATAAACATTTGAATTATTTTTTGTCGTTTTATTTTTATGGTTATTATTGTTTTGTAATGTATCAAGTAGGGAATTAGAAATGAAAATTTAATTCAATTAAGTATCCAATAGATGATTACATGTGGAAATTTACAATGACAAATCGCGGGTTCGCAGGTTCACGGGTTCTTGGGTTAAGGGTTTGTAGGTATCCCGTGGGTGAAGCATCCAACCGTGAACCCATATTGTTTCGTGGGTTCGCGGGTGAGGGTATGGGTACAACCATAACCCACGGGTTTAAACCCGTCTGTGAACCCGCTTACCTTCCCGGGTTTGAGGCGGGCGTGGGTAAAGAAAATTTTCGCGGGTGAGGGTTTGGATTTTACAAAACCCACCCGAACCCGACCCACTGCCATCCCTACTACCGACTACTCAAGTAATCATGATTTCATTGTTTTAAGTTAATTGCAATAACATACCTTGACATTTGGCATAACACACGAATATTGAACTTTTGTCTTTATTTACATGAATATACCTTTGACCAGTTTGACAGAGTTAAATTTAACATTGACTTAAATGATGGGAGGGCAAAAAAGTCTTTTTGTGCAACAAGTGGATAAAAAAGTATAGAGTGGTACTATTGACACCCCTACTACTAAACTATTTATGCCCCAACTTCTAAAATTTTAATTTAATTATATAAAATTAAACGGTTTTATTAATTTTTTTAATTTATTTCCTGAATAACCCTTTTACATATTTTCAAACTTAATACACCACATATCTTTTCAAAAAAAAAATTAGACTTTTTTAATATTTATATACAGTTTTCTCACATCCATATTTGTTTTTTTTCTTCTTTTTATCATGGTGAAGCCATCCTTATTAAACGAGGTTTTTTTCTGTAATCGATTGAACTGTTGGTGGTAGATTGTGAGTGTGATATTGATCGTTTTATGAATTTTTTTAGCGATTGAATTAGGATTTCGGTGTGGTTTTGTTTCATTAGAGATTAGGTTTTCTTTGTTGTGATTCTTGGTGTGGATACAGATCATTGAATGCATAAAAACTCTAAAAGAAAATAAACTGAGAGAAAAAAATAACAAACATGAATATAAATTTTGAAAAGAAAAACAAAACAAACATGTGGAACAATATAATGAAAAAAATATTAAACATGGGAAATATGAGATTGAGATCTGAAAAAAAAATAGTAAACAATCAATGATTTAAAATAATCTATGTTATTAGGGTTTTGAAATAAGGAAAGTGATACTAAACATTAAAAAATATGAGATTGAGATCTGAAAAAAAAAATGTATAAACAAAAATAATGAACATTCAATGATTTGAAATAATATATGTTATTAGGGTTTTGAAATAAGGAAAGTGGGGTTTTATTCGTTTTATTTTGTACAGTATTCTTTTTAATAAAAATTATATGTCTATTTAAGTAATTTTTAAAATGAATACTAAATAATTTTTAAAATAGGATGTTAATAGTTTAGTAGTGAGTGTCAATAACACCACCAAAAATATATTTTTTTTATTTATTATACGAAATAATAAAAATGAGTATTTATTTCAAAATTATTTTAAAAATGAAAAAAAAAATGTTGAAGATCGCAAAACTGATCTCACAAGATGGAAATCTTGTTAATATTTGGATCAGATCTCCATGTAAGATCTGGCTGAAAAATAACGGACATTTTCCACTATCTATGTCTCTCCTTCCACCTCCAAGTTGCATAAAACAAGATCGTCTCTCTCTCACCATCGCTTCTGTAGCCCCATCATTTGGTCGTCTCTCTCCTCCTGTCTCCTCCATTGCCTCATCACTCGACCATTTCCTCCACTCCTCATCTGTCGCATCATGTAATCGTCTCATTTTCCTACCCCATTTGCCATCTCCAATCTGACCATTTGCTCTTAATCTCTCCTCCACTTGATCCGGGACATTTTAGTGAGACTGTGAGAGTGATTTTACTTTGAGAGATGGTGAATTTCAAGCATTGTGTGTGATTTTTTATGGCTTTTAAGTGTTCACTTGGTGTTTTTGGTTAGCTTTTTAGGAGAAACATTTGAAAACATCACAAATTTTCTCTAATTTTGGTTATCATTCTTTTGCTAGCAGGTAATTGTCGTATGTGAATTTTACCAAGCATACGCGCCATCGACAAGAGGGAGAAAATTGTCAGGTGGACACCCAAATAAGCACTCAGAAAACATCCTACAATGCATCATTAAAGAGAAGAAGCCCGAATAAACTAGTATGGCAAGACCTACTCGGGATAGACTAAACTACTCCGAATCAATTAAACGTATTCGGGGTTAGCAGAAATGCATTTTCTACTCGGGCTCAAACGGCGCTACTCGGGACCAGGCAGTGTTGTTCTTACTCGGGATAAATGTGAACCAAATAAGAAACTTAGTGCTTAGATCACATGAATTAAGTTATAAAATACACGAAGATATCCATCAGGAAGGAATCCCAGAGAAAACAGAATACTGAGCTAGAAGAGTCCTCAATCAGGAAACAACTTGATTTCGTTACAAAGACTACATTCTTATAAGGAAACAAGTCCAAATTGGACTGCATTACTAGAATCCCATTCGACTTCCATACAAGACTCCGAAACCGGAAATAAGACAATCGACCTCAAGCAAGTAAATAATTCCAATTAAATACAAAGATTCATTACTTGTACAAGGCAGATTAGGGCTCTATAAACAAATAAATAGGCCCGTAATCTCGCTCAAAAAAAAGATATACACAACAAGCAACAGAAAAATACAGAGAGAAAGAGAGATCGAGAGCTTGTAAACATCTTATTTTCATAGTGGATTTTGGTTCGGTTGATCCTTCAACCACCCGTGGACGTTTCTCCGGTCATCAGAGTTTTACCACGTAAAACTTGTGTCTTGGTTACTCTCTCTAAAATTTCTCTCTCTTTGAATTAAATTGCCGAAATCCAATCATTGTTGGCTTTTCAGACACGATCCAGAAATCAACGTCAACGGTAATTAAAATGGATTACTCCCATTCCTTTAGTGATTCTTTGTTTGTTGTACTTCAAAACCTAAAAACTAAATGGTTCAAGATACAAATCTCGAGAAACATTTTATATATCAACAGTAACTAGTTTTTTTTTAGTCAATGCTAACCAGTTCAAACAACATGAGAAATTGGTGATGAGGATTGATTTTCGGTTTTTCTTTTTCTTTTTGGTTAAAATCAATGAATGATATTTGAATTTTATTCTTATTTTTGTTAATTTTTAATTTTTTATGGTTGTTAATTGATTTTTAATATTTATTTCATGAATTTATAAAAATTTATAAAACATAAAAGGAAGGACATTTTGGTCATTTCTTTGTTCAGTGTCGGTCAACTGTTAGTGAAGGCCAGTCAACTGTTAATCAATAGTACTTTCGTGTAATAAAGAAAAAGTTCAATATTTGTGTGTTACCGTAAAACGTTAGTTTATCTTAATGTAATTAACCTTTCGTTTTGGACAAATGATTTTACGTGTTCGAATGATGACAATTTCACGATTGAGATGAAATAAAACCTTATAATACAGTTATTAACAATCAAAATTTAGTTTGTGGTTCAAATTTTCGTATAATTCATTATTTCTATAAATATTATCACAATGGTTTTTGTAACCAGCGGGAATTTGGCAAATTGTACACCTTCACAATTAGTAACAAGGAATTTATATATGAACCACAGTTTGTAGAACGGGCCTAAAGGTAATTAATTTGGTAGCTGCAGCAATGAAGATTATGTGAACTCGATCCCACTGAGCGTGGAAATTAATGCCTTTATCAAAACCAATATTGGCTGACCAGAGAGTTTGCTATATTTATTTATATATAGCTAGTGATGTGTAATGCACTCCAAAATGTTTTCCCCTTTGGTTTGATCATTTTGATTTTCTTCATCATTTCTTACACTTTTCACCATCTCTTCTTTGTTCTTCCCCCACAACACACTATAGAGACCAACCACCAGCAATACAGCCCCACCAACACTGCAAATTAAAATGGACCCTTGTCAATTCTCATGTATATATAATGGGTTTCCATAGTACATTATATTATAATGAAGTTAACAAAACAGACGGTCTAGATTTACATGATCACATGATCATTTGTTAGAAGAGAAGGGATAGATATTTATGGACCTTCCCCAGTAAAGGGTTTCTTTCCAGAGAAATACTGAGAAGATTGCTGTAATGATGAGAGCAAATGGTGTGAATATTGAAGTGAAAACTGGCCCTTTTTTCTCAATTGCCCAAACTTGTAGCCAATAAGTAATGCCAGTCACAATCACACCCTGCATGTTTCACTAAATAAGTTTAAAAAAAAAAACAAAAAAATATATATATATATATATATATATATATATAAATATGTATGTATTCACATGAGTTAATTAGGATCAAACTACCTTAAATTAAATTAGAGCACATTAACAATTTATATTATTGCATCTGAAATTGTCAAAAAAAAATCTTAAAAATTAATTACACATTTATATTTGATGCAATCATGCAATAATTAAACCAAGTCATTTAATTAACAATGAACAACTTGTGTTAAATAAGTAGGCTACTCCTCATGTCTCTATTGAATTATATGTCAGAGCTAATTATGACAGTATATTAACATAATCTTTGTGTACATCAAATATTTATCAATAGAATTCTCTTCATGTCCGTATTGAGGGCACGTACATACGTGTATAACAGGTGTTCTTAGAATATATATTAACACAAATATATTGTTATGGTGATTGCGTGAGCATATATGTAACACATGTATGTATACAAGAAGCTGCCATTACTGATGTGATTTGGAGCAATATATAGAAGATGCAGGCAGCGCATGATGTTTTCACCAACAAAAGATCATCACAAGATATTGTTCTCTCTCAATATATACACTTTATAGTGGAATTTCTTAACTATTTTGGGCCAAAAAATCTCCTACACGTCTAGTTTGGACATGGTACAAATATTGTTTTGTGCCTTTGTGGTGTTGATTTGTTAGTCTGATAGAGCAATAAAGGTAACACATTGTCCAATTCAACAGAAGAAGCCAAGCTAGCTACGACGCACTTTAATTAAATCAACTCACTTTAATTTAATCAACTTTAATAAAGCCATTTCATTTATGTGTTGTTATCCTTACAGAATTGCAGTGAAGCTTAGTGATTTTAAAAGTATTTTGAAGATAAATGTTGTTTCAGTTGGATTAAGACAAGAATTTTTATTGATACTACTAGTCACTGGCATAGCTAAGTGGCATAGCTAAGGATTTAAACAGGGCTAAGCTATTTTTTCAAAACACTATTTATATTAGAAAAAAATTAAATAAACTTTCACTAAAAGAAAGAAATTGTTATTTTAAATATAAATGCGTACATCTAAGTTCTAACCTAGTATGGGAACATGATAAGCTTAACTCTCAAAGTTATGTTCTATTCTGAAAACAAAAAGTCAAGAACATGATATAGGTATGAATACCAATACGTGTTTTCATGTATAATTCCAATAAATACTAGTGTTATTTTTTTTTTCCTTTTTTATTTTATAAATCCATCAAATTTAGATGTGTATAAATATATATAATTTTTTTTTCTTTTTGTTTTTGTTTTAATAAACGTGGGATTCCGTGAACGATAGTCTTTAGGTGAATTTCTAATGTTGAAAATTACATAAATACTAGAGATAAAAATGGATGAAACTTACACAGTAGACTATAGAAAGAAGGTGAATATCCCAACCAAGCTTCCAAGCTGATGGATTTCTCTCGGCAGCCACAGCCCAAAATGTTGATTGTATGCAACTGAAGAAGCACTGTAGAGAGGTGAGACGTATTTTCGCTGGATATTCCTTAATAATGGGACCCTTTATAACCACAAAGAAAAAAAAATTAATGAAAGAGAAATATAATTAATTAATTAATTAATTAAAAACATAGATGAACACCGAAAAAAAAGAAGGTAAAAACAAAAACAACCTGCAAAATGAGCCAGAAAGACCAAGCTGTGTTGGCTGCGAGCATGATGAGAGCACCTTTTATCCAATCCTCGAAGGAGCCAACCTTTATTGATGAGTCTGTGATTTGCTTTTGACTCTCATGATTATACCACTTCATGAAGTTCAGAGGAGGCCCCTTCAAAAAAGCATACACCAGAGCCCCAAAAACACCTGTGATTGAACCCAACACCTTTGCAATTCCATGCACATGTTTTATGGAAACACTTTCCATCCTGAAAATTAAAAAAATTGTCTAATTAATTGTCTTTAAAATTTATTTAGGTTGTATATAACATTCAATGATAAATCATTTAATTTGTGTTGGATTACCTTAATAAACCAGCCATGACAATGGTAATGGAAGGAATTAGGTTGGTGGTGGCAGCAGCAAATGTGGCTGTGGTATAGTTGATTGCAACGTAGTAGAGATTTAAACTTAAGGTGAGCCTGAAAATGTTTGCACATATTATTATCTGGGAATTTATTCAATTCTTAATTTGGAGAATCAAATTGGTCAAAACAAGTTCATACCCAAAAAGGGAAATCAAGAAGATCTTGCAGAGTAAGTAGTATGATAAAGGGGAGGTCTTCTTGCTGCAAATTACAAGTTCATGAATCATGATCAGATATAAAATTAAGTGATCAGATATAAAATTAAGTGAGAATGATTGACACTTAAGTATATGTAATGGGTAATCATAGTACGTAATTAACCTTTCAAGGAAGAAAGCAAATGGAGCTATAGCAAGTGAAGCGAAAGCTTGGCGGTAGACTACAAACACGAAAGGGTTCATTCCTTTGGCAACAGCTGCCTTGGAGAATAAGGCCATGCCTGCATAAACAAACTGGACCAGAAGCATTGCAATGTAAGGCTTATAGCTCTCCACGACCACTCCAACATAGCAAAGTAAGGTCTTCATAATGTTGCACTATCTTTGGCCTATTGTGGGATTTTTAGATTGAGAACCACTTGAATATATAGAGAAGCAAAGCACTCACTCAGCATTTGTCCTAGGAACAACTTTTTCCCCTCCTTGTCTGTTACTATCAGTCCATTACTACTGAAAATGAAAGTGGAATTTTTTATTTTTTTTAAGTAAAAAGGGTATTTTAATACCACCTCCCAATGTTATTTAAGTGGTGAATGACACTTATTCAATATGATAATGTCTAAGGTTTCAATCACCTCCACTGTATGTGGTATATATATATATAATTGTCAAGATACAAATAAATAGGTAAACTAAAAGTAAAACGAAACAATAGAAATTTACGTGATTCAACATAAAGTATATGTCCACAGTCGGAGATGAAAAGAAATTCATTATGGCAATGAAGATTACAAAAGAGTGTCTCGGAATCATTCACAAAAACAAAAACCCTATATACCTAGATAACTCTCTGACAGTTCAAAAGAGACTTCTACTCTAGAAGATCATATAAGTATATAACCGCATCACATGTAATAATATAATAATAGTTTTTTTCCTACTTTTGATATAGTTATGACACGTGACAATCATAAATGTTTTTTTAATATAATATATATCATAAATAATCATAACATATATATATCATATGTCATATCATATCATATATAATAATATAATAATAACTTTTTTCTTACTTTTGATATGATTCCGATAAGTATCAACCATAAATGTTTTTTTAGTATATTATATATCTTATAATAATAATAATAATAATAATAATAGACCTTTTTTTTCTACTTCTGATGTAGTTGTGACATATGACAACCATAAATGTTATTAATTTTTTTATTTTTATTTTTTTTAACATATTATATATAATGGCAGTCGTAAAATATATAATAATAATAAAAATAATAATAATAGTAATAGATTTTGTTTTTCTAATTTTGATGTGGTTGCGACACATGACAGTCATAAATGTTATTAATCTTTTAATTTTTTAATTTTTTTAACATACCATGGTAATTGATATATATATATATATATCATATCATGATATATAATATAAAATTACTAATAATAATAATAGTTTTTTTTCCTCCTTTTGATGTGGTTATAACACAAACCCTTCATTCATGTTATTATTATTTTTATTATTATTATACATAATATAATAGTTTATCATCTATCATATATAATATCATATTTAATAATATAATAACATATATTTTTTCTATTTTTTATGTCCTTCATTCAATATTATTATTATTTTTAATTTTTTTTATAATAATAATTATATATTACAATTATATATTACATAGTATATGACATATAATATAAAAGTATATATAATATAATATGTAATAAAAATAATCATATATCATATATCATATTCTATATCATATCTGTATTCATCTCTCTCTCTTACCATATATATATATATATATATATATATATATATATATATATATATATATATATATATTACTAAGGTAAAATGAATAGACAATTGATTGCAATTATGAATTTTGCAAAATTACATCATTCTAACAAAGACAGTTTTTCATGGTCCCATTTTTCATGGTTGACCATGACAAAAAACCGCTGTGACAAGACAACTCAAACATCGTTGAAAAGTCATAATCACATTTACGGTGGATCATGACAAAGTCACAACCGTGAAAATCATTAGATAAAACTTCACACAAATTTGTTGCGGTTCTCCATGACGATACCAAGGCAGCGAAATCATGTGGAAGGATTGTCGCGTCTATTTTCTCAGTGGTCCAAGACGATACTTAAAGTATTTGACATGAAACATTTAAGCAAAAACTCAGTTATTCAAGAAGACTGCACGCTGATAAGGAAATAAGTCCTAAAGATATTATGCTACCAGAATCACACCAAGATTCAAACTCGATCTTCACAAGGCCTCCGAAACAGAAAGGAAGATAAATACAACTTCAATAAGTAACCAGTATTAAGTAAAATAAAATTCCTTTTTCTTACTTAGTACAATAAGGATTAGAGTTTTATGCACATATAAATAGGCCCATGATCTCATTCTAAAAGGTAGAGGAAAAAAATAGAGAGAAATTCAAGAGAGGAAAGAGAGATCGAGTGGTGTAATTCTTTGTTTAAATAGTAGACTTGGTTTGGTTGTGCATTCAACTACCCGTGGACGTTTCTTCGATCACTAGAGTTTTACCACGTAAACTCTTGTCATTATTGCTCCAATTACATTATCTTTCTCTTTCTCTTTTGACCGGTCATAACAAAATCCAACGTTGTTGACTTTCTCATCCATATAGAAATCGATGTCAACATATATATATTAAAATATATTACAATTCTTTAAGACAAAAACAATAAATTTGTATACTTTTTAAATTAATTATTTTCTTAAGTATAAAAGTTATGAAAAAATCAAGAATTATTTTACATAATCAATACGAAGCCTTTGATATACAATAATTGATATTTTAAAACTATTAAGCTTCAGGTTTGGGTTTGGAGATCCTGACTTGTTTTTTTTTTTTTAATAAGAATGGATTTAGTTCATATGTGAACTTTTTTATTAAAGTCCAATGGATTTAATAAAATGGAAAAATAATATATTGCTCATATAATAAGCTTGGGCGGCATGGGCTAATATAATAGCCTAATATATTATTACTTAATTAAATATTAATTAATTAATTAATTAATTAATTATTAATTAAAAGTCAAAATCTTTTTCTTAATAGAAAAATGTCTCCTAGTGTTATACTACTATTGGTAGTATAATAAGTATCAAAGATTTTATTTGATAAGTAGATAAATAAAAGAAATTTGTTTATTTAGTCAAATTAGAAAGTTTTTAATGTCTATCAAAAGTCTAATTAATAATTGGTCATATGAAGAAGTTTTTGATAAAGTCAAACTTTATTTTATATTCAATAATTAGTTATTGGATAAATACACTAATGAGTTAGAATAGGAGTCTTGGTGTGGAAAAAATTTCTGAAAGTTGGTAGGAGTCTTGGTGAAAGCAAATCCTATTAGGAGAGGATTCTTGGCCACAAAGTAAATCCTTCTAGAGAGAGGATTCGGCTATGACCTATATATATCGCCATGAAGAATTCGGCCAAGGTTAACCGAAGCCTTGAGAGAAGTTTTTTTTTTATTTGCTTATATAGTTATAAAAAAAAACTTCATCCAACTCATTGTGTGAAGAATTCGACCAAGCCTAGGGAAAAGAGGGAACATTCTTATTTTCGATAGTGCACTAGTATCCTTTACATCGAAAGGTTTTGTATACATTATCGAATCGAGTTCATGTGATATACAATTCAATGAAAAGGAACCCACACTCGTATGTGATTCATGTTCGTGATTGGATTGAAAGATCTTGCGGATTCAATTCGGTGCAACTTCAATCAACGATACTTTTATTATATGTTAATTAATCAAGGGATAAGGTCCATTGTCTTGAAAGAAAAATTTTGAAATATACCAATCGATATTTTCGCTTCTGCCGCATGTTTTTTTTTCCTACATTTTTATTGCTTCAACCACTGCCATATACTCTAACTCTGTAGTAGACAAAGCAATTGTAGACTGTAAAGTAGCCTTCCAACTAATAACATAACCCAAAAGTATGAAGACATAACCTGTCAGAGATGCCTTTTATCTAAATCACAAGAATAATCAGAATCCATATAACCAATAATATCATTAGTTGTATTATTTTTTCCAAATGCCAAACCCAAATCTATAGTACCTTTCAAGTATTGAAAAATCCATTTTATTGCTTCCCAATGAATTTTCCTAGAAAACCTATAAATCTGCTAACCATACTAATAACATGTGAAAGTTTGGTGACAAAGTTGATGAAAGTTTAAAATGTACAGCCAATGGAGTTGTCACAGGTTTAGAATCTTTCATACCAAAGCGTTCAAGACTTTTTTCAATATAATTTTTCTACAACATAAATAACTTGCCCGCTTTTATATCCTTGTGAATTTCAATACCCAAAATTTTCTTCGCAGCATCTGAATATTTCATCTCAAATTCACCATAAGCTGAGAATTTAATTTATCAGTCTTCACTTTTATTTTTCATAGCAATCAGTATGTCATCAACAAACAATAGTATATAAATAAAAGAACCATTTGAGAGTTTTCGATGATTCACACAACTAACGTAATCACTTTGAAAGTAACCATAACAAGCCATAAAAGTATCAAACTGCTTGTACCATTGTCGAGGTGACTTCTTCAAACCATATAATGATTTCTTCAACAAACAAATATGATCTTTTTATTGAACAATAAACCCCTCCAGTTGAAGCATAAAAATTTGTTCCTCAAGCTTACCATAAAGAGAGGCTATGTTTACATCATACTGTTTTAAATCCATATCAAACATTATAACCACTGTAAACGTACAGAACATGAAAGAGTTACGTTTTACCATTAGTGAAAATACTTCAATAAAGTCTACACCTTATGTTTGACTATAGCCCTTTATAAATAAATGTGCTTTGAATCTAGCAGTTTCAACTCCTAAGATTCATTTTTTTTTCTTGAAGACCCATTTACAGTCAATAATCTTTTGACCCTTGGGCTATTTCACCAATTTCCAAGTCTGATTCTTGTGAAGAGATTTAATTTCTTCACTCATTGCGTTAGCCCATTATAAAGATTCAGTACCACTGACAGCTTCCTAGTAAGTGGAGGGTTCTTAACTTTCAATAGTTTCTGTAACATTCAATACAAAAGAAACAAAGTATGCATATCCACACCGTTGAGGTGGCCTAATTTGTCTTATTTTCTCTCCCTGTGGCCATACTGTATTGCCGCATTTCTTTTTATCTATTAGCAACATATTCATACATATAACCTTGAGTTGGCTGAACTAATGTGTAAACTTTCACTTTATCAAAAGTTTCAACATCAAGCTCCACCAGCTTACTAACACCATGATCTTTATCTACAACTACAAACTTTTTTTTTCTCATGTTGCATGGTAAATTCATCAAATTTCATATATCTGCAAATTTTAATTTTTTTTAACCTGGGTTCAACACACCACAAACGATAGCCTTTCATCTAGTCTGAAATCCTAAGAATACACATTTTATAGCCATATGCTCAAGTTTACCAATATTCACATTAGCATATGTAGGACAACCACATATTTTTAAATCAGAATAATTAGCAGGCCTTTAATTCAATTGCAGTTGATGGAGATCTATCCATCAAATAGCAGAAGTAGTTTACAACTTCATCCCAAAAATCTTTTTTCAAATTAGAATTTGAAAGCAAACAACGTGCTCTTCTTTAATAGGGTTCTATTCATACTGTGAGTTTCTTGTTTTGTTATTGACTTATTTTGTTGACAAACCACATTGCAGCTTAAATTGTAAAGGCAGTCCAAGTCTTCATGTGTACGGTCAAATCTTCAAAGTCACTCTGAAGACATCAAGCTCAAGAAGGTCTCAACTTGTGCTTAACTCTTTGAAGAGAACTAGTTACACACACACACACATAAATTCATGCATGCTTTACTAATTTTCCATTTATATTTCAATCCCTCATGTGTGCTTTTTTATACTTTTCACACATGCACCTTGTTGTTAGTTTTAAGTATGACTTTTTGCACTGTAATTCGTTTTTCGGTACTTGAAAGGAAACGTCCACGCAGGCATGTTTGTGTGCCTTATCTTAGTGTGATAAGTGACCTCTTAAACTGGTCCCAGTGCATAGGTTTTAGTGTACGAGTCCCTACCCGCGCAGTCTCCCACACAAATCTCTTTAGTGGCCTCTTTCTCTTAGTGCGTGGGTTCTTAACCGCACTATCACTTGTGCATTTTCTCTTGAAGGCTTTTGTTCCCTGTGCATGGGTCCTTAACCACGTAGTCACCAGCAATGTAGCTATGGTGTGTTTCTGGTTCTCAGTGCTCGGGTCATCACCTGTAATGTCACCCGTACATTTCTCTCTAGAGACTTCATGCTCCCAATGCTCAAGTATTACACGGTTCCTTACCCGTATAATAGACCCGTGCACTGCGTCGTTTTTATCTTTGCATTTGTATTGAAATGCATTATGAGCAACACATAATGCATGTCAATACAAATGCAAAGATATGATCAATAAAAACATGCAAGAAGAGTTATCAAAACATGAATGCACACTTATATAAACACACAACATATACGAATAAGAATTATGCATGAGTTGTGAGTGTGTGCAACTATATCTCTTTAAAGCAAGTAAGCACAAGAAATATACATTTGGTGCTTTTTCTCTTGAAGTCTTGAGATCCTAAGCTACCCTTACATAAAACTCCAATATGTGGTTTGTTCACGAAATAAGCCAATCAATAAATAAGGACTTTACAATCTCCCCTTTGGCTATTTCGTGACAAAACCACCACTCACATTGATCCTCACAAAACAAAATAAATCACCGGGAAGATATTATACATTACAAAGAGATATATAAAAATAAACTTCAAATCTTCAATCTCTTATAGATCTATCAACCCTACACACAAAACAAAAACAATTACACTTTCCAAACCAAGTGTATGTGAGATGATCAAGAGAATATAAAACAAAAGTATTTGCATTTAAGAATATGAGTACAACATCATGCAATGTATGTGAATGCAATGCTCCCCCTCAAAGGATTACTCCCCCTAAATGTAATATCCCCAACTTGTACTACTTTCTCTTACCAAGTTAAGTTCCTCCTTAAACCATATGCTACTCCTCCTAACACCACAATGCTACTCCCTTTTTTTGTCATGATATAGGCAAACGAGAAGTCCCCAACCGGGTCACTCAAGGCAAAGAAAGAAATGAGCATACAAGATATTTGTATAATCATATAAGCCACATTTATGCAACTCAATTAATAGGAGAGAAACAAGGAGATTTATTTGAAGAAAATGTGTGAATCAAAAAGGATTTGCGTACAAGACATGTTGCATTCAAGTCCAAAACAATGGTATTTGGTAAAGCAAATGACAAAGGTTTTCAATAGAATTCAAACCAATTTCACTATTAGTCATAAGACAAGCAAGGATATAGAGTTTTTATAGATATCAAGTTTTAATAGCACTATATCCAACTTTATAAGCGAAACATGGCATGAGCGACTTTACACCCTATTTGATTTTTCCAGGTAGGATACCCCTATGATAGTAGCCATGTTCAACTAATAAAGAAAGAGAGACATTGATTAAACATTTTAGTCTCACTAGCATTTCACACAATGTTTTGCATTAAACAATTGCATTCATCAATTTATGCTTGATCTTTTTTCAGTAGCATGTCATTAAAGAATCATCATGTCATGGAGATAACTATAGGTCATTCAATATGTACTTCCTATGTAGATCTCCTAGTCCAAAATGCATGTTTGAACATAAGTATGACATGGATTGTAATCAAAGCAAAGTTCACACTTATTGAAGAAAATACAATATAATATAGTATAAGTGCAACCAAGCTACTCAAGCAATCAATAAAGAAGCACAAACATTTCCAAATTTTTGCATGAAACAAGTATACAAAAGCTTTCCTTGCTTGAGTTCCCCATATGGGGTAAAAATTTAAGCAAGTCATTGGGAAACATGTGATCCTATAGACTTACCAAGTCCAAATGACCTAGTTGCATCTACGGTTATCTCATAGGCATTAAGGCAAGCGGGTTTTTTCTTTCTAACCCACCTAGGTTCCACTTTCTCATTTCTAGTGGTTAAACATATATTTCTAACAACCCTAGGTTCATGCATACTTGCCCATTTTTTCTACCGATATTCTTTCATGCTCTCTATTCTACACCTCTTAATGTACTTAAAGTAATTTGGTCTTAAGTGACCAATCATACCACAAAAATGACAAGTAGGTACAAAATGAGAATTTATACCTTTGCATTGTGATCTCATCGATGCATCGCTATGTCGATGAGGTTGTCTTTAGTGATGCACCGGTTGGCTTTTTCTTAGAGATTGAGCCAATTGGTGGCACCTTTATGGTCTAGCTTGTTGAGATGGATGAGCTAGTTGAACATGCCTTCTTGGTTGAGGAAGGTTTGGAAGTGGAGCTCTTAATTGTTGAGGTTTAGCTTCATTCTTTATTGGCCCCTTCACTTGGCTATTATTGGATGTCTCTCCAAGATCAATCTTCCTCCTAGGATGTTGTGGAGATAAACCTCTTTTCTTGCCTTGAGCTTGAGGTTGCATAACCTTGGCTTTCTTCAATTCTCCAAGGCACCTCATCTCATTCTCCTTGATGATCTTCAAGGAATTGTCTTTGTTGGCAAGTTCATCCTTCATTGCCTTCATCCTTTGATGGCAATCATTAATCTTCTTCTCATACTTAGACACATCAACTATGTCCATCTTCAAGGAGTCATCTAACTTGGTCCTTAGTTGAAGATTTTCTTCCTTCAACTTCTTGATTTCTTCATTTTTCTTCTTCAAAGACCTTTGAAGACTTTTAATAAAGTCTTCGTAACCAAACTCTTCATCACTCAAATTCTTAGAGCTTTAACTTTCTTCATCAAAGCTTCTACCACTTGTTCTCTCATGGCAATCATCATCTAAACTAGCTTCTTCAATGTCAACCTTGAGCGATGGGTGTATTGTGGCCGCTTTAGAGTTGTCATCGTGTAAAGCGTACACGGCTATGTGATTCCTTTCACATCCTTTGGAACCCGAAGAGCATTCTTCACTTTTACTAGAAGAGTAGGCCTTTGATTTGCCTCTTTGACTCTTGCTCTTTGAATTTCCACAATTCGTGGAAATGTGCCCATAGTCGCCATAATCGAAACATCAAAGCTTGTTCTTCGAGGTACCAAAATTCTTGTCTTTTTCTTTCGTGGTACCTTCGTGGGTGATTCGTAGAATCTCTCAAGCTTCTCGAACATCTCGGGTGGAATGGATGAGCTTTGCTTGACTCTTACTAACTGCACGATATAAGGCACGAAGGCCCTTTAAATTCCATTCGGCAGCCTCGAGTTCGTCATTAGTCCATTTGGACTTGGGTTTAGGCATAGAAGCCCCATTCTCTTGTGTCTTTGTGGGAGGTAAGTGTCCTTCTTCCACACACATCCATACATGCTCATCAAGGTCACACAAAAAGAACTCCATCCTCACTTTCAAAGAGGGGTAGTTATCCTTGGTAAGCATAGGTGATTCAGAGATCAACGCACCCTCAAGTCTCTCAAAATCACACATAGTGTTTTGGGTAAAATAAGTGCAAATGAATGCAAATGTATGAATGATCAAAATCACACAAAATGCAAAACACACAAAAAATGAGCAAGGATCACCTATGTATGTCTAGGAACCCGCTCTGATACCAATTGAAACAAATATTATGGTGTGTTTAATATTAATCTAGAGGGGGCGTGAATAGATTTTAATCAAATTTTACCCAATTTTCGTTAATGGTCAATTAGACGAAAATACCCCTAACTAGTCACAATAATATCACAAGTGTAATAAGTGCGGAAATAATAAAGTCACTTGTGATATACGTGGAAACCCTCCAAATGGGAAAAACCACGGGCTGTTAAGTGTGCCACACTCGAACAACGAATCCACTGATGATAGAGGCATTACAACCTACTCCCGGTATATAACCCACTACCACTACCTAATCCCGGTGTTAAGTGGACCTAGTTCAATTTGCTTACGCTTGAAGCAACCTACTCCCGGATGCAACGCAAGACTTACTTCTCTCCAATGAAGAGATAAACACCCTATGTGAATATATGGTGATATTCAAACAACAAACAAGGCTAGGGTACCTTATATGCTTATCTAGGATTATGAGATGGTAATAAATGCAATCCTAGATATCAAGAGCTAAATGACATGTCATAAAGCTTAGCTAAACATAGAACAAGCAATCCTATGAAGCTATCATAAAAGCCAAATCAACACATGTTGTCATTAAGCATGGCAAGGACTATAATACAATCACTAAATGCAATCAATGAGTCCTAAACAATATCTAAATGCAAAGCATAGAGATTTAGCTAGAAGTTATAAATAACAACAATCCTAGCTATCACAAACAATCACAATGAATCAACAAATATTCTTACAATGTATTCAACATAAACTTAGTATATATTCTTGTGATTGAGACAAAGCATTTAGCCACACAATAAATGCAAGTCTTAGACCAGTGTCTATCAATAACAAACTCAATTAGTTGTGTAGAGATTTTCTAACAAACTAATTGTCACAAAAACATCACATAAACATTCAAAAGCTTAACAAGTTGATTAATGAACAATCTATCAACCTAGTCAACAATGAATCACACAAGAATGTTTATGACCTAGCTTTTAAGCAAAAATGACCTAATCAATTAAGCTATCAAAATACATCCTATGCAATAAAAATGAACTCTTGGAGTTTAAGAACAATAATCAAAGATAAAAGTTTGTTCTTACTTACCAAGTCATGAATGATGAAGACCCATGTCTAAAGATGATCAATAATGCATTAAGGATGTTGGGTTTTGGGTTTGGAGAGTTAAGGAACCACTCTTAGAGCTTCTCTCTCAAGGGAAATATTTTCTCTCACTAAGAAATGATTTTTAAGCTCTGAAAAATGAGTGTGGAAGAAGATGACACATAAATATGTGCCTTTGAACAAAACTACATCGTTTTGAAAATGACCAGAATTTTACTCAGTGCATCGGTGAGCTGTGCTGGTCAACAAGCGTCACACCAGCACACACCTACTGTCCAGGGGCGCTGCTAAGGTGCGCTTGTGGACCGGCACAGCCGCGATAGCACAAAAGCTTGAGATTCGAGCAACCCAAAACATGACCAAACGACATCCAAACCTTTCATATAATATACTGTTGAAAGGTATGGAAGTATAATTTCTACTACAATTTAAAAATTGATTTGGATGTCTGTAAAAAACGTTATGGTCATTTAAGTGACCAACGGTTTAGAAACGGACAACAACAGAGATGCCCTATTTTTGTGGTCACTTTGGAGATTTCAAAACCAATCCAAACGATCATGAAATATTACAAATAATATACCGTTGGAAAGGTATGGGTGTCTAGTTTATACAAAATTTTCAAAATTCATTTTGAATCATTTTATAAAAAGATATGGTCACAAGACCATACAAAGGTCAGTTTTGAAAAAAAATTAAATCATTGAAATCCACTTTTTGAAACTAGACACCTTACTCCACATAACCAAACCAAGAGAAGAATACGACATTCTCAAATGGTTACTCAATGCGCTAAGACAAGCACACCATCATGCAAGTGCGAACAACACACAAAACCACACTATGAATGCACATAGAGAACAATGAAGCACATATGCATAACAAATCAAATGCAAGTAAGTATGTGTGTGAGCAACACATAATGCATGTCAATACATATGCAAAGATGTGATCAATATACACATGCAAGAAGAGTTATCAAAACATGAATGCAAACTCATATAAACACACAACATATACGAATAAGAAATATGCATGAGTTGTGAGTGTGTGTAACTATATCTCTTCCAAGCAAGTAAGCACAAGAAATATACCTTTGGTGCTTCTTCTCTTGATGTCTTAAGAGCCTAAGCTACCCATACATAAAACCCCAATATATTGTTTGTTCACGAAATAAGTCAATCAATAAATGAGGCAGGAGCATGAGTGGTTCAACAACTTTCAAGTGAAGTTGATGGACATCGTCAATCAAAGCCATCAACTAGGTGACCTATATTCAGATAGGAGGATCAAGTAAAAGACCATGAGGTCTCTACCTGAAAGGTTTGAATCAAAAATGATGACACTTAAAGAGAAAAATGACTTCAAGACAATGAAGCCGAGTGAAGTGATTGGAAGGCTTTTAGCCTATGAGTTAAGGATGGTTCCAACATCTACACCTCCCACCTTGAAGACCTCTAGGATTAAGAAGGAGGAGGATGACTAGGATAAGGAGATGACTCTTAAGGTTAAGAGATTTAAAAAGTTCACCAAGTTTGAAAAAAAAGGGTTTTCGATCAAAATGGAAAGAGGTAAAGAAGAAGACTCCTTTCAAGAAGGTTGAGCCAAGTCAAGAGAAGACCCTAGGAAATTGAATTCAATGCTTTGAATATAGAGGATTTGGGTACATCTCCACGAACTGTGGAAATTTGAAGAACAAGAAGAAAGAAAATGTAATGGCCACAACGTGGAGTGATAGTGATGACTAGGAAGAGGAAGAAGGTGTAGGGAAAAAAACGGTTCAAAACGCAACGGAAGCGTGAGAAAATTTAAAAATTAGGGTTTGCGTATAAATAAAAAGTGTCCCTTTTAATAACAAGAACCTTAACCCTAGATTAATTGATTAATATAAAAAGTGTCGTACTTTGTTTTTGTGACGATTGAACTAAATTGAATCCATAAGATCTCTCAATCCAATCACGAACGTGAATCACCTAGGAGTGTGGACTCCCTTTCTTTAAATTGTAAACCTGAAGATGGAAACAAAGAAAATATTCTTCTTTGTTAGTCACAATAATCCTCCAAGAGAAAAACCAAGAACGTCTAGTCACTTTTGAATTATCAATCAATTTGATTGAAACTCGCGTGAACCTTGATTCGATGCTGTACACAAAACTCTTTTGATGCAAAGGATACTAGTGTACTATCGAAAACAAAAACGTTTCCTCTTTTCTCTATGCTTTGCCGAATTCTTCACACAATGAGTTGGATGGAGATTTTTTTATATGTAACAATAAAAAACAACTTCCCACCCCAAAAATTCACTCTTGGTCGAATTTAATAGGTATTATATATAGGAGACTAAACCTTCTCCTAAGATGGATTTACTTGGTGGTTAAGAATCCTATCCTTAGGTGGATTTACTTGATGGTTAAGAATCCTTTTCCGAAAGGAATTCTTTCCTACACCAAGACTCCTAATCCAACTAAATGGTGTATTTGTAACCATATTAAAGACTTCCTAATTTGATTAGATAAATAATTCCTTTTATTTATATACTTATCAAATATAGTATTTAATATTAATTATACTACCAACAATAGTATAATTTTAGGAGACCATCTCCAACTTGGAATTTTTTTTTGACTTTTAATTAAATAATTAATTAATCAACAAATTAATTAATTTCCATTTAATTAAATAATAAAATAAAAATAATATAATTAAGCTATTCTAAATATCATTGCCGCCCAACACATATTTATGGGCCATATATTATTTTTCTTATTTTATTAAATCCATTGAACCTTAATAAAAAGTCCACATGTGAACTAGACCTATTCTTACAAAAAGAGACAAGTTCACATGCCTTAATACAATTATAATGGATCTCTATAATTGGTCAGGTAGAATATATCAAGTGATCCATGTAAGTTCGTGTGGATTGGGGATCTTGGCGGGCTATCAAAATTTAAGCTCCAATAGACACAACCCAATCACAATCAACAAATGATTCACTTATGTCCAATCTATTTAATTTTTGTTCATTCCACTAAAGAACTAAAATTAAAGAACAAAAATTGAACTCTAAAATAAAGATAGAATAAGTTGATGTTACTCATTCATACCTAGACAACCTTATTAGAGAAAGTGTATTCTTGTGAAGAATATCAGTAATCGCCAAGAGCTCGTAGACCGCCTAGAGCTCTCCAAGTTACCATATTTACTCATATGACCACATTTTGAACTTGGATATTTTAACTTGTCCAGAAGCCATGTTTCAATAAACACTATTGAAAACTTAACCTTAAGATTTAATATCCAATACCTCAAAACATCCATATGATGATATTCTACTCTCATTTCATAAATGGAGCCACAATGTCCATATCTATAAATGAAGTCCTCTATCGATTAACAAATAAGTACCACCAAACTATCGAGGATAGACTATGCTATATAATCGTACTCATTGATATCTCAAATGATAACACTTGCAACCATAAGTCCATCATTTATCTCAGGATTGAGATAGACTCTCCGATTGTCTTCAAATGAAAACTTTTATCCATTGACGGTTCTAAATAAAGTATTTCATTGTGATCCAATTCAATGCACTTAATGCACTAGAATATTTTGCCCAAAGACACCACACTTTGATGATTTTAGACTCATCATAACACATTTGATCCCACTTAAATGCAAGCAAAAGAATCTACAACTTTAACTAGATAAAGGTGTCTAACCTTTTATCTTAAGTTGTGAATATTATTGAAGACTAACTAAAGAATTGTGTCTACCTCCTACATATCTAGATGTATGACCAATTCTTCTTTTCTCATAGTCTTTTGACCTTATGATTGTTTACTTTTGACAATTATAATAATTAAACTATAAATGCTATAAGATTTGTTAAACTAGAAATCACTTTATTAATATGAAAAGATTGTTAAATACATTATTACACTCTTGCTATTGAGCATAATCCCAACAGGAGGATCCTCAGATGAAGACCATGTGGCAAACATTATTGCATTTGCATATTCTCTCAAGAGCAAGGAAGTACCTGATGATGTAGAGGAAGAGAAGCAAATTGAAGATGACTCAAGTGATGGTGATTCCTTAACTCATTCCATCAATAGGAATGAGGAATATATGGACCTTGAAGACTTAATCAATCACTTTCAAAGCTCAAGGTTGAAAATCAAGAAGCAGATTTGAAGACTAAAAGAAGATAATCTCAAGCTATCAATCGAGGTGATTCACTTGAATGGAGAAGTGAAGATAGCTAAAAGGAATGAGGAAACGATATAAAAAGAGCTTGAAAAAGCTAGAGAAGTAATAGCTAAGAAGACTTCAAGCATGAAGAAACTTGACAACATGTTAAGAGCTGGCAAGAGGCCAACTGATAAGTGATCGAGCCAAAATTGTTATATATTTTGGCTCTAATATCCATATCTTATGTCTTATTTTTGGGTGATTTTATGTGTCTTATGGCTCTTTTGTTACAATTGCAGGCATTTGGTGAAAATCAGGGAATGGAGTCAAAAAGGACAAATTGGTGCAGAAAAGGGAAGAAATGAAGGCTCTAGTGCATGAGTACTAACCCGTGCATAACCCGTGCAGTTGTCCAAACCAAGGAGTAGACCAGATAGGAAGTCTTCACTGCATGGGTATTGTACGGGTACCAACCCGTACACTTTTCATGCATATTGCCCCAGAAAAGAAAGCAAGAAAGAGATATTAATGGTCCATTACCTGTGCACAACCCATGCACTACGTGCATCAGATGATGTCACATCAGTAAAATTAGACCTATTTTGGAACACCTATAAATATATTGGATTTTGATTTTACACACACTTCCACACACCAATTACATCATACTTTTTATCTCTCTAGATATTTAAATTCCCTACGAAGTGTATGTCTATAACCAAGAGGGGGGGGGGGGGGGGGTGAATAGGTTTTAAATCGATAGAGTACCAATTTTGTGAATAAATCAATATTAACAATTCTACCCCATTCTACTAAATGTTCAAATAAAAGACAACAAACATAAAACAATAACAACACCAAATATATACATGGAAACCCTCCAAATGGGAAAAACCACGGGCTGTTCAGAGGGCCACACTTGATCCTTAAAATCCACTATTGAGTAAAAGTTTACAACCTAGGTTGACCTCCCGTCTAACCCTTCAGTTACTAACCTTTTCACTCTACCCAATGAGCCTTAATAGTGATTTTGGATCACAAACCTTGTGCACTAATCACATAGCCACAAGCTTAACCAACAATGAAGAGATAATGGCAACCTAAGTGAATATGTAAGAATATTCTATATGCAAAAATGATGGGTCAAGACATTCATGCTTATCTAGGATTAATAATGATAATTAAAGCAAATCCTAGATATCAATGTTCTAAATGCAAAGGCAAGAAGAATTAGCTAGAAGGGTAAAACCGTCCTAAATTATAGCTATCACTAATTAATGCATCTCAACCAATAATCAATACACAAGCATGTCATAAAAATAATTAAACATACAAGCAAGCAATTAATATGCAATAAAGGCTAAAACCCTAGGTATACATGTCTTAGTAATGAAACCATAAAATTTAGAGCATGTAGAGAATACCTAGTTATGAACACATAAAAGCCCATGCTTGAAAGATGCTTGATGATTTGGATTTTAAGGATGGTTGAGTAAAAATGGCTTCTCGGAGCTTCTCTCACTAAAGAACCTTATCTCTCTTTCTCTTAAAAATAGGTTAGGAAGCTTTGAAAATGAGTTGGGAAGAAGATGGTATATTTATATGAAGCCTAAAGTGAAACTACGTCGTTTTGGGTGAAAGGCAACAAAAACCAATCAGGATCGCTGGTTGTACTATGGTCTAGGTAAGTTTCCAGAGAGCGGTGTATTGCCTGGACAACGCCGCTCTGTAGGCCACTATGTATGTAGTGTGCACAAACCTTGGTCTGGACAGCATGCAGCATCTGTGAAACTCTGCTTGGGAGACCACGGCGTATACAACAAGCACAGATCGCAGTAGACACAGCGTGCGTCCTCTGGTAAACACCGCTGTGCAGGCCGCGGCGAGGGCACTGCACAGAGAGCGGTCTAGACCGCGGTATAGAAGAAAAAAAATCCTCTTTTTAAGGCACAAACATACATTCAACACTCAAATAAAAATAAGACACACAAGGCGCACAAAATGGCAAATGAGCATGCAAGCAAGATTATTAAAAGAAAATGCATGAGTGTGTGTGTGCACTAATACCTCTTCAATAAAAGTTAAGCAAATGATTTTACCTTTGATGATTAAGCTTGGTTACGAATAATGAAGCCCTAAACTACCCTTACATATTGATCCTAAAATATGGTTGTCAATGAAATAAGCCAATCAAACACCGAGGAACTTACAGATATAAAAACCATATTCTCTCCCAAATTATCCAAAACCCATACATCATCTCCATCTTTTGTCTACTCACAGGTGCTTAGGAGAATGGAATTCAAGCATTCAGGGAAGGAGGACCTCTCAATGGGTCTACTCTCAATCTCTTCTCCTATTTATTTGTTTGTATTTAGCATGAGTAGCTAATCACCCACTAAGGGGTTAATGTGATTCATTTATGAATTTTGGGTGTTCTAATCAACTCTATCTTTTCTATCTATCTATGAAATATGTTTTGTTCATTGTTTTAATTGTTTTCAAGGATAATTTGTCTTAGATTGTACCCTTATCTCTTTGCAAATTGTTTGAGAAATTACTAGAGTAGAGAATTGGGTATACCCTCTACTTGATTCTATTATGCACATTTGACTAGAAGAATTGAACAAGAGTACCCGCGTTAAGTGAAATCCGGACATTGTAATCTCAATCTCTTCTAATCTCAAATTGGTAATCAATTCTATACCCTCTTGGTTGATTGCTTGTGATATATTAAGCACCAATACTATACCCTATAGGTTGGTGATTTTATAAAAAGATGAGTCCCTTATTTTGATAGATGTACATTCATGAACAATTACTTGTGTATGGTCAATACTATACCCTCCACATTGGAAACCCATGAAGGATATACAACCAATTCTATACCATCTAGATTGGTTACAGAAGATTAAATATACATTCAAGAGAATTCTTAATTTACCCATTGTTTGCATTGTGGATCCATCAACCTCTTAGTCCATTTGTCATCCATTCTCAGTTTTAATCTTAGTGCATTTTTACTTAGTTCAAATTTAGTTTTCACTTTAGTTAATTTCCAATCAACAATCATTTTAATTTACTTTTACTGCATATATTACTAGAGTAAATATTTGATTACAACTACATCTTGATCTCTATGGATGATACCTTAAATTGCGACGATACTTCTTTAATACATTTGAGTGCACAATGGTGGTTTTATAAAAAACAAATATTGCATATACGACAAATGCCTTGTAAAAATTGGCACCGCTGCCGGGGATCAACATATATAGTTGTGATAAGGTTTCACTTTAGTTAGTATTTTTAGTTTCTTCTATACTTATTTTTGTATTTTTGTTTCCTTTTGTTTCATGATTCATGGACTATTTCTAGCAAGATCCAATGGCAAGCTAAGGGTTGTATGACTACCAATACGATCAAGAGTGAGGAAATGGACCAGAACTTTAAGGAAACAATTATGAGATCGGAACCCTTTCGCTTGAAGATCAAGTGAAGAATTTAGTAGAATTTAACAATCGGATAGGTGAAGAGCTTATGGCATCTGACCAGAGTACCAAGCGAATTTGGCAAGCACCACAACAATCGTATTAAGAGTTCTTACTACCAAGAATGTGGTTATGCTTATCAGTTAGAAATTGTTGGGATTTTGCTCGATAGCAAGAGTGTAATAATGTATTTGACAATCTTTTCATATTAATAAAGTGATTTCTAGTTTAACAAATCTTATAGCATTTATAGTTTAATTATTATAATTGTCAAAAGTAAATAATCATAAGGTCAAAAGACTATGAGAAAAAAAGAATTGTTCATACATCTAGATATGTGTAAGTTAAACACAATTCTTTGGTTAGTCCTGAATAATATTCACAACTTAAGATAAAAGGTTGGGCGTCTTTATCTTGTTAAATTTGTAGATTCTTTTGCTAGCATTTGATTGGGATCAAATGTGTTATAATGAGTCCAAAATCATCAAAGTGTGGTGTCTTTGGGCAAAAGAATCTAGTACACTGGGTGTATTGAATTGGATCACAGTGAAATACTTTATCTAGAACCTTAAGTGGATAAAAGTTTTCATTTGAAGACAATCGGAGAGTCTATCTCAATCATGAGATAAATGATGGACTTATGGTCGCAAGTGTTATCATTCGAGCTATCAATGAGTACGATTATATATCATAGTCTATCCTGGATAGTTTGGTGGTATTCATTTGTTAATCGATAAAGGACTTCATTTATAGATATGGACATCGTGGCTCCATTTATTAAATGAGAGTAGAATATCATCATATGGATGTTTTGAGGTATTGGATATTAAATCTTAACGTTAAGTTTTCAATAGTGTCTATTGAAACATAGCTTCTGGACAAGTCAAAATATCCAAGTTCAAAATGTGGTCATCTGAGTAAATATGGTAACTTGGAGAGCTATAGGCGGTCTATGAGCTCTTGGCGATTACTGATATTCTTCACTAGGATACATTTTCTCCAATAAGGCTGTCTAGGGTATGAATGAGTAACATCAACTTATTCTATCTTTATTTAAGAGTTCAATTTAGTTTTTTAGTGGAATGAATTAAAATTAAATAGATTGGACCTAAGTGAATCATTTGTTGATTGTGATTGGGTTATGTCTATTGGAGCTTAAATTTAGATAGCCCGCCAAGATCCCCAATCCACACGAACTTGCATGGATCACTTGATATATTCTACCGGACCAATTATAGGGGTCCATTTAGAATTGTATTAAGGCATGTGAACTTGTTTCTTTTTGTAAGAATAGGTCTAGTTCACATGTGAACTTTTTATTAAGGTCCAATGGATTTAATAAAATAAGAAAAATAATTTATGGTCCATATATATGTGTTGGGCATCAAGGCTATTTAGAATAGCTTAATTATATTATTTTTATTTTATTATTTAATTAAATGGAAATTAATTCATTTGTTGATTAATTAATTATTTAATTAAAAGTCCAAATCGTTTTCTATTAGGAGATGGTCTCCTAATATTATACTATTGTTTGTAGTATAATTAATATTAAAGACTGTATTTGATAAGTAGATAAATAAAATAAATTATTTATCTAATTAAATTAGGAAGTCTTTAATATGGTTACAAATACACTATTGAGTTGGATTAGGAGTCTTGGTGTAGGAAAGAATTCCCTTTTGGAAAAGGATTCTCAACCACCAAGTAAATCCACCTAAGGATATGATTCTTAACCACCAAGTAAATACTTCTTAGGAGAGGATTTGGTCTCCTATGTATATATATATATATATATATATATATATATATATTTATAAATTTTGACCAAGCATGAATTTTTGGTGTGAAAAGTTGTTTTTTATTTGTTTTTTATTGTTATAAAAAAAAACTTTGTCCAACTCATCGGGTGAAGAATTCGGCCAAGCATAGAGAAAACAGGGAACGTTTTTGTTTTCGATAGTATACTAGTATCCTTTGCATCAAAAGGGTTTGGTGTACAACATCGAATCAAGGTTCACACGAGTTTCAATCAAATTGATTGATAATTCAAAAGTGACTGGACGTTCTTGGTTTTTCTCTTGGAGGATTATTGTGACTAACAAAGAAAAAGATTTTATTTGTTTCCATCCTCAGGTATACAATTTAAAGAAAGGGAGCCCACACTCCTAAGTGATTCAAGTTCGTGATTGGATTGGAAGATCTTGCAGATTCAATTCGGCGCTTGTTCAATCATTACAAGAAAAAGGTATGGCACTTTTTATATACATCAATTAATCTAGGGTTAAGGTTCTCGTTGCGTAAAAGGGAATTATTTTTATTTATACGCAGACCCTAATTTTTGATTTACTAAATTTCTCATGCTTATGTTGCGTTTTGAACCATATTTGTCATTACAATTGGTATCAGAGCCTTGTTGTACCCTTGATTAATTGATGTCTGTGTACGTGAATTTTTTTTAGTGTATATATGCTTGTTTTAGAAAGAGATGACACTCTAGGTATTCACATATATATATTTACATTGGATTGTATGGATATATATATATATGCTTTATATGTGGTTAGTTCTATCTCAATTTTGGTCCTAGAATTTCAATGTAATTTTGTTTTGGGATTGTAAAAAGAAGGGTGGTCTATCATCGCCATAATTTCCTTCTTGGTAGTTGCTAAGTTTTTTTTTTTTTTTGTACTAAAAAAACAACCGCACTATTGTAATAAAAAAAACTGCACTTTTGTAATAAAAAAAAATCTGCTGCATTTTTTTATTTATAATTCTTCTATAATACATTCAAGTATCGAAGACTCGAAGGTTTGAAGAATTGGAAGCAACCAAAACAAGTTTGGGATCGTGCAAGCCGTAGCAACGAACGTGCGTGCGAAGAGCACGTAGCCACGTTTGTTGTGGCATGGGCTGCGCACGGCAGCCCTATTGAAGCCATGGGCTGCGCATGACAGCCCTTTATGGGTTTGTGGCATGCGCACGCCCATGGGTAAGGGCCAAGGGTGCATACGGGAGGCAGCCGAGAGAGTTCGGACAATGAAGGTCGCGTGAAGACTTGTTCGCCAAGAAATGAGTTTTTGTATTCCAAGACATGTAATTTACTTGTTTTTCTAGGATGGACCAAAATTGTAGCTATTTTGTTTTTGTAAATATTGCAATGTTTGTCATTGTTTTATAACATGTCATATAGAATAGGAGTGCCACTCATATATCTCTTTTGGTATGAACGTGCATTGATTGGTTTAAGTATCTAAATTGGCATCTAGATAACTTGGTAAATCATTCTTTGGAATTCGATCGCACGCCTTAAACAATTGAGTGGGAGAAGGTGTTTTGGAACACCTACGGCCTCCAAGTTTAGTTGAGCTTTATGTTTCGTGAATAACCTCCCAAGAGGTATTCATGAATTGAATTTAGCAAGATACTTCAATTTAGCAAGATACTTCTTTACAAGGATAGACTAGACAATTAGCCTAAACGATATCTACTCCCAAAGGAGGGATATTCGTGAAGGATTGTATTGAAGGTCGATAACTTGGTAACACACTCAATGTAATTTTATTAATATCCTCCCAAGAGTTCTTGTTATTAAAATTGCAAGGCTAAAATAGAAAATGTTGGTTGTTATGTTAACAATTAGGTGGGACCTAGTCCAACTAGTAAATGGTGTGTACTCCCAAAGGAGGCGTGACATTTATCGGTGTTGGATCACCGTTGAATTTTTACGATTGAATTATTTTATTTAATTCAAGATAAATATTCAAAAGTGCTTTATCATGATTATTTATTTATATAATTTTTGTTATTAAAAAGAAATCATGACCCCATCCCTAATCAACATCCTAAAAGATAATACTTTAACTGATGATAATTATGTAACATGGAAAAGGAAAATTGGGTTGTTATTCCAAATTGAAAAACATAAAATTCGTTTTGTCTATTCCTTAACAACCAAACTAATGAATCTACTCAGGAGCAAGGAGATGAGTATCAGTAGTGGAAGTCTTCAAATGAGATGGCTAAATGTACGTTACATTATGGCCACCATCTCCGACGTGTTGCAACAACAACATGAAGGAATGGAGACTGCTGCCGATATAATGATGTCTCTAGAGGAGATGTTTGCTATGAGGTCTTGGACGACTAAAAGAGAGGCAGTAAATGCTTTTATGAATCTTAGGATGAAACCTGGACAGGGTGTGAAAGATCACATGATGAAAGTCATAGCACATCTCAACATTGCTGAACTGAATGGTGCTAAGATAGATGGTGATACCAAAATTGACATGATTGTCAACTCACTATCGGATTCCTTTGATCAATTCAAGTTGGACTACACTTTGAATAATAAGGAATACACCTTGCAAGGCCTAATGCAAGATGTTCAAAGCGCGGAAAAAATCCTTGTGAAAGGCAAGGGTCAAGAGATTCATATGCTTGGTAAGTTGCTACTGTTAAAGACTCGTAAGAAGGTCAAGAGACAACAGAAGAAAAAACAACTTGAGCCTTCTTAGAAAGAGACCAAGAAAGTAACCAAGATCAAATGAAAGTGTTTCTTTTGTGGTGAAAAGGGTCAAAGGAATAGACTGAATAAGAATAAATTCAACTTGCATTTAGGCAACAGAGCATTTGTGTTTACTAGTATAGTGGGAGATATTAGAATCAGTTTAGATTCTTATAGGCATTTAGTTTTAATAAATGTTTATTATGTACCATAATTCAAGAGGAATTCAATTTCGGTCTCTTGTATAAATAATTTTGGATATTCGGTTACTTTTAATAAAGGTTTTATTATTAGTAAGAATAACAAACTTGTCATTAAAGGTACATTGGAAAACAATTTATTCTACTTGCCAAGAAATATCTCTCACTTGTTAGACACAAAATCAACGGAACCTAATCATAAAAGAGTAAAATTATCAAAAGATGAAACCTACCTATGGCATTTGTGATTAGGTCATATTAACCTTAATAGGATTAAAAGATTGGTAAGTGACGGACCTCTAAGTGACTTAAAGGTTGATGATCTACCAACTTGTGAATCTTGTTTGAAAGTTAAAATGACCCAAAGGTCGTTTACGACCACAGGCACAAGAGTCATTGAATGTTTAGGATTGATACACACTAATGTGTGTGGACCTATGAGCATTCAAGCTAGAGGTAGATATGAGTACTTCATCACTTGCACGGATGATCACTCAAGATTTGGCTATGTGTATCTCATGAGACATTAGTCAGATGTTTTTGATATGTTCAAAGCATTTAAAGCTGAAGTAGAAAAGCAGCTTGACGTATAAAAATCTTAAGGTCTGATCATGGTGGAGAATATCTATCTGGTGAGTTTCAACAATTTCTTATTGATAATGAGATAATTTCTCAGTTTTTTGCACGAGGCACACGTTAACAAAACAGGGTGGCAAAAAAGAAGAAATAGAACTCTTTTGGATGTGGTTAGGTCAATGTTGATTTATTCAACTCTCCATAATTCTTTTTTGGGGACATGCTTTACAAACCACAATGTACATTCTAAATGATGTACTATCTAAGTTGGTTCCTAAAACACCGCATGAGTTGTGGACCTGGCGAGAGCCTAGTTTAACAACACTTAAGGATATTTGGAAGTCCTACGCACATGTTAAAAGGTAAGACATAAAAGATGGAGTCCCATTCAGAAACATGCATATTTGTAGGGTATGCAAAAAGGAATAAAAAGATATTATTTTTATAGTTCTTCAGATCTTAAAGTATTTGTTTCGACAAATGCTAAATTTCTGGATAATGACTATATGAATAATTTTGTGCCTAAAAGTAGAATTGCCCTGAATGAGTTTTTAGGAGATACAATTCCACAAGAGGTTTCGTAACCAAGCCCAATTGTATGTTTCGTACCAACAAAAGATCAACAATCTACCATATCTCGTTGTAGTGGGAGGATTGTTAGACAACCTGAGAGATACATCGGTCTGGGAGAATCTGTAGAGAATCTTCCGAACGACGATGATCCCTATACATACATGGAAGCAATGGAAGATGTTGATTGTCGCCATTGGCAAAAGGCAATGCAATCCGAAATTGAATCTATGTTCCAAAACAAATTCTGGTCTCTTGTAGACTTATCTAAAGGGATAAAACCCATCGGGTACAAGTGGGTGTACAAGAGGAAACGAGGAATGGATGGAAAGGTGGAAACCTTTAAAGCTAGATTGGTAGCTAAAGGTTATACATAGAAAGAAGGTATCGATTATGAAGCAACCTTCTCTCATGTGGCTATGCTTAAATCCATTAGGATACTCTTATCCATTGCGACATCTCTAGACTTAAAGATTTGGCAAATGGAAGTTAACACAGCTTTCCTTAATGGAAGTCATGATGGAAGTCTTGCCGAAAGCATCTATATAATGCAACTAGAAGGATTCATTGAAAAAGGCCAAAAGGAAAGAGTATGCAAGTTGCAAAGATCCATATATGGATTGAAGCAAGCATCCAGATCCTGGAACATAAGGTTCAATCAAGCCGTGAAAATTTTTGGATTTATTCAAAACCTTGATGAACCTTGCGTATACAAAAGAATTAAAGGTGACAAGTTGAATTTCCTAGTTCTTTACGTTGATTATATACTACTCATCGAAAATGATGTAGGTGTATTGACATCAATAAAAGAATGGTTAGCAAAACAATTTGATATGAAGAACTCATGAGAAGCAAGTTATATTCTTGGTATCCAAGTCATAAATTGATAGAAAGAATAGAACGATTGCATTATCCCAAGCTTCATACATAGATAAAATCTTGTCTAGGTTTTCGATGCAAGATTCCAAGAAAGGTATGTTACCTTTCAGACATGGAATCAAACTTTCTAAGGAACAAGTTCCTAAGAATGAGCATTAAGAGCAATTCATGAGTAGGGTTCCATAAGCATTGGTAGTTAGAAGTCTCATATATGCAATGCTCTGTACTGGACCAGATATTAGTTTTGTTGTGGGCATAGTTATCAGGTTTCAATCGAAACCTAGTCCTGATCACTGGACGACAGTCAAGCATATTTTCAAGTATCTCAAGAGAACGAGAGATTATATGCTTGTATACTCTTGAGGGGATTTGATTCCCGTTGGGTATACAGATTTTTATTTTCAGGCAAATTTTGACTCCAAGAGATCAACACCAGGATTTGTGTTTACTATTGGAGGAGGGGTAGTCATATAGAGGAGTATCAAGCAATCTTGTATTGCCGATTCCACCATGGAAGCCGAATATGTTGTAGCATGCAAGGCTGTCTGGCTTCGCCAAATCTTGAATGACTTGGAAGTGGTTCCTGATGCGAATAAGCATATCACTATCTATTGTGACAATAGCGGAGCAGTGGCTAATTTGAGAGAACCAAGAAGTCATAAGAGAGGGAAACACATTGAAAGAAAGTATCACATTCTAAAGGAAATTGTGCATATGGGTGATGTGACGATTACCAAGATCGCGTCAGCAGATAATCTAGCGGATCCCTTTATAAAGGCTCTTCCACAAAAGAGTTTTTAAGGGCATCTAAAGAACATAGGGATGAGAAATATGACACATTTGCTATAGAGCAAGTGGAAGATTGTTGGAATTATGCTCGATAGCAAGAGTAAAATAATGTATTTGATAATCTTTTCATATTAATAAAGTGATTTCTAGTTTAACAAATCTTATAGCATTTATAGTTTAATTATTATAATTGTCAAAAGTAAATAATCATAAGGTCAAAAGACTATGAGAAAGAAGAATTGTTCATATATCTAGATATGTGTGAGGTAAACACAATTCTTTAGTTAGTCTTGAATAATATTCACAACTTAAGATAAAAGGTTGGGCGTCTTCATCTTGTTAAAGTTGTAGATTCTTTTGCTAGCATTTGATTAAGATCAAATGTGTTATGATGAGTCTAAAATCATCAAAGTGTGGTGTCTTTGGGCAAAAGAATCTAGTGCACTAGGTGCATTGAATTAGATCATAGTGAAATACTTTATCTAGAACCTTAAGTGGATAAAAGTTTTCATTTGAAGACAATCGGAGAGTCTATCTCAATCTTGAGATAAATGATGGACTTATGGTTGCATGTGTTATCATTTGAGCTATCAATGAGTACGATTATATAACATAGTTTATCCTGGATAGTTTGGTGTTATTCATTTGTTAATCGATAGAGGACTTCATTTATAGATATGGACATCATGGCTCCATTTATTAAATGGGAGTAGAATATCATCATATGGATGTTTTGAGGCATTGGATATTAAATCCTAACGTTAAGTTTTCAATAGTGTCTATTGAAGTATGGCTTCTAGACAAGTGAAAATATCCAATTTCAAAATGTGGTCATATGAGTAAATATGGTAACTTGGAGAGCTATAGGCGGTCTATGAGCTCTTTGCGATTACTGATACTCTTCACGAGCATACACATTCTCCAATATGGTTGTCTAGGGTACGAATGAGTAACATCAACTTATTCTATCTTTATTTAAGAGTTCAATTTTAGTTCTTTAGTGGAATGAACTAAAATTAAATAGATCGGACCTAAGTGAATCATTTGTTGATTGTGATTGGGTAGTGTCTATTGGAGCTTAAATTTAGATAGCCCGCTAAGATCCCCAATCCACACGAACTTGCATGGATCACTTGTTATATTCTACAGGACCAATTATAGGGGTCCATTTAGAATTGTGTTAAGGCATGTGAACTTGTTTATTTTTGTAAGAATAGGTCTAGTTCACATGTGAACTTTTTATTAAGGTCCAATGGATTTAATAAAATGAGAAAAATAATATATGACCCATATATATGTGTTGGGCGTCAAGGCTATTTAGAATAGCTTAATTATATTATTTTTATTTTATTATTTAATTAAATGGAAATTAATTAATTATTTAATTAAAAGCCCAAATCGTTTTCTATTAGAAGATGGTCTCCTAATATTATACTATTGTTGCTAGTATAATTAATATTAAAGACTATATTTGATAAGTAGATAAATAAAAGAAATTATTTATCTAATCAAATTAGGAAGTCTTTAATATGGTTACAAATACACTATTGAGTTGGATTAGTAGTCTTGGTGTAAGAAAGAATTCCCTTTGAAAAAGAATTCTTAACCACCAAGTAAATCCACCTAAGGATGGGATTCTTAACCACCAAGTAAATCCTTCTAATGAGTGGATTTGGTCTCATATATATATATATATACTTGTAAATTTCTACCAAGCAT
Source organism: Dipteronia dyeriana (assembly GCA_032871835.1). NCBI lineage: Eukaryota > Viridiplantae > Streptophyta > Magnoliopsida > Sapindales > Sapindaceae > Dipteronia > Dipteronia dyeriana. Next base: position 83,699,912 of record CM065296.1, on the reverse strand, counting down.
GAATTTTTGGTGTGAGAAGTTGTTTTTTATTGTTATATAAAAAAAAACTTCGTCCAACTCATTGTGTGAAGAATTCGGCCAAGCATATAGAAAAGAGGGAACGTTTTTGTTTTCGATACTACATTAGTATCCTTTGCATCAAAAGGGTTTTGTGTACATCATCGAATCAAGGTTCACGCGAGTTTCAATCAAATTGATTGATATTTCAAAAGTGACCGGAAGTTCTTGGTTTTTCTCTTGGAGGATTATTGTGACTAAAAAAGAAGAAGATTGTGTTTGTTTCCATCCTCAGGTATACAATTTAAAGAAAGGGAGCCCACACTTCTAGGTGATTCACGTTTGTGATTTGATTGGAAGATCTTACGGATTTAATTCGGCGCTTGTTCAATCATCTCGATAAAAAGGTACGACTCTTTTTATATACATCATTTAATCTAGAGTTAAGGTTCTCGTTACGTAAAAGGTTAAAAAAAATTATTTATACGCAAACCCTAATTTTTGATTTACTAAATTTTTCACGCTTCCGTTGAAGTTTGAACCATATTTTTCCCTACAGAAATGACTCTCTTGAAGAACAAATGAGAAGTTTTGCGCAGTTAACACAACAAAAAACAGAAGAATTTCAAGATTTGGAGTAAAGAACAAGGGAGAATTCATAATTATATATCAGGGAAAATGAAAGAAGAGTGAATGGGATAGATGTTTCCATTCAAAGTATTGAAAAGTGTATAGGGCAGTTGGCAAATATTTTAAGAGAAGATAGGCAAAATTCCAAGCCAATCCAAACAAGCGAAGGCATTTATTAGAAGTGGACGTATGCTGGGGGATAGAAACAAAGAGAGCACTGTAGAAGAAAGGGGAAGAACATAAGAAGAAGACAAGGGTGATAAAATGGTAGAAAATGAAGAGAATGTTAGGTTTGTGAGTTTTGTTGGCATTATTCTATATCAAAACAACATTTACTTTGTATTGTTTAGTTATCTAGGATTCATGATGATTTAAGCTTCAAAGAAGATATGACAACTATTCAAGCAAGTTCAAGTATTCAAAGGGAAAAGTGCTTCATGATTCTACAAAAGTATATTAAGACCTTTCTTTTCTCTTTCAAGGCTTAGGCACACACACACACACATATCATACATTTGTGTCCCTGCATCGTTGTACACCTTTATAGGCACACACACACATATCATACATTTGTGTCCCTACATCGTTGTGCACCATTATAAGCACACACATACAATTCATTCATATGTGTCCCTGTATTGTCTTGGACCATGTATAACACATTCACACACTTGAAGATGAATGCTCATGCATTGGTATGGAAATAACATGTTTTGGAATATGCATGATTGGAAACTATCTCTATGTAGTTTGCATTCTAGTGTGAATTGTGTTTGTGTGTGTATTTGTTTGTATAACATGGATATTAAACTTGAATTTAGTCTTAAATCATTCTTGATTGAGTTTCGGTCATTTCGGTTACTCATACTGTTGATTTCAAGTTCTAAGTCAAAAGATACTACACTTTCAACTCATGTTACATACATTGTCTTTGTATTCGTATATCAAGTTGAATTATTATTGTCTAGGTTGAGCATCTTATATGTCCTTGTCCATGTCCGTGTGAGAGTTACGGTTTGTAATCCATAAACGGATTCCAATTTCGAGTTCGGAGGCAGGCGAACGGTCAAAGAACGCGAGGGAAGCGCGAGGCAAGTGCACCATGGCCGAAGGCCATGAAAGTGTGCAAGCCCGAGATGGCACATGGCTATCTTGGCCGCACAACCTTGCTGCCCCGAGATGCCCACGTGCCATCTCGGGGGAGCAATAACAAAGAGGGATATTTTGGTCTTTTAGCTCTTTTCTTTCCCTAACCTTTATAAACTCCTTCCCTCTCACATTTCATTCCAAGGAAGAAGAAAATGTAGTGCAAAAAAAAATTCAGATTTTTTCTCTCAACTTTGAATCACCATATCTCTCTCATTTCTTATCCGATTTGAGGGATTCTTGTTAGAGAAGTTTTGTATTGAAGTCCTCTATCATCTTCAAGCAACCTTAAAGTCATTTGTTCAAGTTTTCTGGTGGATCGTACCATTTTCGTGACTACACTCGAAATTGTCAAGGTAGTTGTTTATCTTTTGATATCCTTGATTCTAATGTTCAAATACCTTGGGTCTTCTTCCTACTTGTGTGTATTTGACTTGAAAATATGTTGATGAGTGATAGATCTTCAATTAAATGCTAGTTGTGCTTAATTGGATACTTGATTGTGAGTTAGGTTTCAATCAAACCTATGTTTTCATATGATTGTGAGTTGTATTGTGCTAGCATCTTATCTAGGACTATTTGTGCTTTGATTGACTATACTTTCATGATTAATAGTCTTATCATGTGCTAGAACTTATTTGTTGAATGGATCTAGGATTAGCACATTTGATTTTATATTTAGAGTCTATTAGAGTTTAATTGACTATTTTGTGAATATATGCTCTAAATGATGGCTAAAGATTTGATTGATCATATCTTGTGTTTCTAGCATTTTTGTGTTAGTACTAAAGTCTTGAATATGTACTTCATGAATATGTTTATTTCAAGCATTAGTAACATGAATAAAATCTAGGTTTAAAGTGTGTTTGGAAATTTGGCATGCTTTAGATTTTTTTTTCATGCATAAGATCTAGACAATCTTGTTTTGTGAATTTTATTGTCTATGTCTAGATCTTCATGGAGTGTACCTAATCAATACATTTCATATGCTCATGCATCATCTTGTGTGATGTCATTTTTGGATTATAAACTAGAAAAAATATATTTTGTGTGCTCATTGATTAATTATAGTTTCCTTAGAATTTGTTGATCATCTTATTCTATGTTGCATGCTTGTTTGTGTTTTGCATTCATGATCACCTAGATGCCTTGTGAGAAGGAAGTCTTGACAATAGGTGTGAGACCTATGGTGTGAAGCAAGTAAGTCTTGGTAAGAGGTGTGAGACCTTGGATTGTCAAGCAAGGAAGTCTTGGCTAGAGTCGAGAAGACTCGGATAGTCGAGCAAGAAGTCTTGCCTAGAGTCGGGAGGACTCGGATAGCTGAGCTAGGAAGTCTTGACTAGAGTCGGGAGGACTCAGATAGTTGAGAAAGAAGTCTTGCCTTGGGTTGTGAGGATCCTGTAAGGTGAGTGAGGAAGTCTTGACAAGAGGTGTGAGGCTCGGATTGTTGAGCATGAGGGCGACATCTTCATGAGTAGGATAAGAGGGTAGTTTCTAGGTGAAGGGGTAACTTAAGAGATTGTACTTTTCTTATCTACTAGTGGATTTTGTTTGCCGGTGGTTGCTAACCCGTGGATGTTTCCTCTTCTGAGGTTTACCACGTTATATCTTGTGTTAACTTTTCTCTATCCCTATCTCTCTTATATTGATAATTGTTATTTGAATAATGTGGATAGAACTTTATTTCTAAGTTGACTTCCTTACACAATATTGTTTGTGTATGTTAGATAACTTTGTATCTTGTGATATTCCATTCAAGTTGTAAAGTACCACATTGTAATATTCTAAGTACAACTTATGGAATTTTATCTACATTGAATATATTTGTTCATAAGATACATTGATTCTTATTGTATGTTTTGTAGACTAAGAGTGAAGATTTGAGCATACATGAATATATTGTTTTCTCATAACAATCATGTTAAATGTTAATTTGTATGTTTATCAAGGTTTTGTCACTAGTCTCCAAAGATTTGTTAAAAGTGAGAGACAACTTATTCACCCCCCCTCTCTAGGTTGTTTAGTATAACCTTGTACACATTATTTCAGAGAAAGATGAAGTAACTCAACCGAAACCGAGGCCACAAATCCATAAATCACCTCATCCTTACCCACTTATACCTTTTCCTAGGAGGTTGAAGAATTCCAAGATAGTGAAATCTTTCCAAGAAATCTATGATATTCTATCCAAGGTGAATGTCATCCTGCCTTTGTTGGATGCGATTCAAAGAATGCCCGCTTATGGGAAGTTATTTAAATACCTAAGCAAAGATAATGAGAGAGGTTTTGAAGCTATGGAATGTTGGGATCATATACCCGATTTTAGATAGTCGGTGAGCCAAATCCATGTTGTACCGAAGAATTCTGGGATTACGGTATAGAAAATTGAACACGGTAACCAAGAAAGACCATTTCCCATTACCATTCATTGATCAGATGTTAGAGAAGTTGGTCGGGCACAATTTTTATTATTTTCTGGATGGGTACTTAGGGTACAATTAGATAGTAATAGCCCTAGAGGATTAGGAGAAGACAACCTTCACATGTCCATATGGCACTATTGCTTATAGAGAAAGCCTTTCAGGCTTTGTAACGCCCTATGAACTTTCTAGAGGTGCACGACTTTTTTAGACATGGTAGGGGAGATCATAGAGCTTTTTACGTATGAATTCTAAGTTTTTGGGGATTATTTTAGTCTTTGCCTAAATAACCTGTCCTCACGTCTCAAAATTTGCAGAGAGAATTACCCAGTTTTAAATTGGGAAAAATGCCACTTCATGGTACAAAAAGGGTTTGTTTTGGGGCATATCATCTCTAGTAGAGGGATTGAGGTAGATATGGTGAAGGTTGAAGTGATAAAGAGTCTGCCTCTGTTGAGATTATGCTCGATAGCAAGAGTGTAACAATGTATTAGACAATATTTTCATATTAATAAAAGTGATTTACAGTTTAACAAATCTTATAGCATTCACAGTTTAATTATTATAATTGTTAAAAGTAAATAATCATAAGGTCAAAAGACCATGAGAAAAGAAGAATTGTTCATATATCTGGATATGTATGAGGTGGACATAATTCTTTAGTTAGTCTTGAATAATATTTACAACTTAAGATAAAGATTGGGCACTTTTATCTTGTCAAAGTTGTAGATTCTTTTGCTAGCATTTGAGTGAGATCAAATGTGTTACGATAAGTTTAAAATCATCAAAGTGTGGTGTCTTTGTGTAAAAGAATCTAGTGCACTGGGTGTATTGAATTGGACCACAGTGATATACTTTATCTAGAACCGTTAATGGATAAATGTTTTCACTTGAAGACAATCAGAGAGTCTATCTCAATCCTGAGATTACTAATGGACTTATGGTTGTAAGTGTTATTATTTGAGCTATCAATGAGTACGATTATATAGCATAGTCTATCCTCGATAGATTGGTGATATTCATTTGTTAATCGATAGAGGACTTCATTTATAGATATGGACATCGTGGCTCCATTTATTTAATGAGAGTAGAATATCATCATATGGATGTTTTGAGGTATTGGATATTAAATATTAACGTTAAATTTTCAATAGTGTCAATTGAAATATGGCTTCTGGACAAGTCAAAATATCCAAGTTCAAAATGTGGTCATATGAGTAAATATGGCAACTTAGAGAACTATAGACGGTCTATGAGCTCTTGGCGATTACTGATATTCTTCACAAGGATGCACTGTCTCCATTAAGATTGTCTAGGGTATGAATGAGAAATATTAACTTATTCTATCTTTAATTAATAGTTCAATTTTAGTTATTTAATGGAATGAACTAAAAATAATAGATCAGACCTAAATGAATCATTTGTTGATTGTGATTAGGATATGTCTATTGGAGCTTAAATTTAGATAGCCCGCCAAGATCCCCAATCCACACGAGCTTGAATGGATCACTTGATATATTCTACCAGACCAATTTATGGGTCCATCTAAATTTGTATTAAGGCATGTGGACTTGTTTCTTTTTGTAAGAGTGGGTCTAGTTCACATGTGGACTTTTTATTTAAGTCCAATGGATTTAATAAAATAGGGAAAACAATTTTGGCCCATATATATATATATATATTTGTTTAGGCAGCTAAGGCTATATATAATAGATTATTATATTGTTTTTTTATTATTATTTAATTATATGGAAATTAATTAATTTGTTCATTAATTATTTATTTAATTAAAAGTCAAAATCTTTTCCCTAGTAGAAGAAGGTCTCCTAGAGTCATATTATTGTTGGTAATATGATAAGTATCAAATACTATATTTGATAAATAGATAAATAAAAGGAATTTATTTATTTTGTCAAATTAGGAAGTATTTGATTTCTATTAGGACTCTAATTGACAATTGGTCAAATTAGGAAGTTTTTTATTTAGTCACAATTTAATTTATACTCAATAATTGGTTATTGAATAAATACACTATTTGTGTTGGATTTGGAGTCTTTGTGTGTAAAATAAATCCTATTTTTAAGAGGACTGAATCCGAATTTTGATAGGAGTCTTGGTGAAGTAGAAATCATTTTTCTAGGAGGATTTTCGGCCACCTATATATACTCCTATTTAGAATTTCGACCAAGACCTAATTTTTGGTGTGATAAATTGTTTTTTATTTGTTTTTTTTATAGTTATATATAAAAAAAAACTTCGTCCAACTTATAGATATTATGTATTGAATTCGGCCAAGGAGAAGAGAAAAGATGAACGTTTTGTTTTCGATAGTGCACTAGTAGCCTTTTCATTAAAAGGTTTTGTGTACAACATCAAATCAAGGTTCATACGAGTTTGAATCAAGTAGATTTATAATTCATAAGTAACCGGACGTTCTTGGGTTTTCTCTTGTAGGATTGTTGTGACTAAAAAAGAAGAAGATTTTGTTTTTTTCCATCCTCAGATATACAATTAAAAGAAAGGGAGCTCACACTCCTAGGTGATTCACATTCATGATTAGATTAGAAGATCTTACGGATTCAATTTAACGCTATTTCAACCATCATGAACAAAAAAGCTACGATACTCTTAATATACATCAATTAATCTAGGGTTAACGTTCTTTCTGTTAAAGGGGAAAAATTTAAAAAAATACCAAACCTTAATTTTGAGCTTCCGTCGCGTTTTGAACTGATTTTTCCCTGGAATTAGTATCAAAGCCTAGCTGTACCCTTGATTAATTGATGTATGTGTACATGAATCTATTTTTTTTTATTGTTAATACACATGTTTTAGAAAGAGATGACACTCTAGGTATTCGCATATATATTTACATTGGAATGTATGGATATGTATGAATATATATATATATATATATATATATATATATATATATATATATATATATATGATTTATATGTGGATTGTTATTGCTCAATTTCGATCATAGAATTTCAATGTATTTTTATTTTGGGATGGTAACAAGAAGGGTGACCTATCATCGCCATAATTTCCTTCTTGGTAGTTGCTAAGTTTTTTTTTTTTTGCTACTATAATAAAAATACTGCAGAAAAATATTGTACTAAAAAAAATTACAGTATTTTATTATTTAAAATTCTTCTGTAATACATTCAAGTATCGAAGACTCGAAGGTTTGAAGAATTGGGAGAAACCAGAATTAGTGGGACCGTGCGAGCCATAGTAACAAACGTGAATACGAATGAGCACGCGGCCATGATTGTTGTAGCATAGGTTGTGCATGGCAGCCCTATGGAAGCCATGGGAAGCGCATGGCAACCCTTTATGGGGTTGTGGAGTGCGCATGCCCATGGGAGGCAGCCAAGGAATGTGCGGACGATGGTCGCGTGAGGACTTGTTAGCTAAGAAAGGAGTTTTTGTATTCCAAGACATGTAATTTACTTGCTTTTCTATGATGGACCAAAGTTGTAGCTATTTATATGTTCATAAATATTGCAATGTTTGTCGTTGTTTGATAACATGTCATATAGAATAGGAGTGCCACTCATATATCTCTTTTGGTAACATGCATTGAATGGTTTAGGTATCTAATTGGCAGCTAGATAACTTGGTAAATCATTCTATGGAATTTGATCAAATGCCTTAAACAATTGAGTGGGAGAAGGTGTTTTGCAACACATACGGCCTCCAAGTTTAGTTGAGCTTCATGTTTCATGTAATGACCCCCCAAGGGGTATTCATGAATGGAATTTAGCAAGATACTTCCTTACAAAGATAGACTAGACAATTGGCTTAGGCGATATCTACTCACAGAGGAGGGATATTCGTGAGGGAATATATTGAAGGCCGATAAGTTGGTACCACACTTAATCTGATTTTATTAATATCCTCCCAGGAGTTCTTGTTAATTAAATCGCAAGGCTAAAATTAAAAATGCTGGTTGTTTTTTTAACAATTAGATGGGACCTAGTCCAACTAGTAAATGGTGCGAACTCCCAAATGAGGCATGATATTTATAGGTGTTGGATCACCGTTGAATTTTACGATTGAATTATTTTATTTAATTCATGATAAATATTCAAAAGTGGTTTATCATGATTATTTACTTATATAATTTTTGTTATTATAAAGAAATCATGACCCCATCCCTAATCAACATCTTAAAGGATAATACTTTAACTGAAGATAATTATGTCACATGGAAAAGTAAAATTGGGTTGTTGTTGCAAGCAGAAAAACATAAGTTCATTTTGTCTATTCCTAAACCACCAACCACCCTAATAATGAATCTAATGAGGAGCAAAGAGACGAGTATCAATAGTGGAAGTCTTCAGATGAGATGGCTAAATGTTACATTATGACCACCATCTCTAATGTGTTGCAACAACAACATAAAGGAATAGAGATTTCTACCGATATAATAATGTCTCTGGAAGAGATGTTTGCCATGAAGTCCTGGATGACTAAGAGAGAGGTATTAACTGTTTTCATGAATCTTAGGATGAAACCTGACAGGATGTGAAAGATCACATGATGAAAGTCATAGTTTATCTAAATATTGCTGAACTCAATGGTGCTGATATAAATGGTGAGGCAAAAATTGACATGATTGTCAACTCATTATCGGATTCCTTTGATCACTTCAAGTTGGACAACACCTTGAACAATAAGGAGTGCACCTTGTAGGGCCTGATGCAAGATGATTAAAGCACCCAGAAAATCCTTATGATAGGCAAGGGTTAAGAGATTCATACGATTAGTAAAGTTGCTAATGTTAAGACCCATAAGAAGGTCAAGAAACAACAGAAGAAAAAACAACTTGGGCCTAACTAGAAGGGGTTCCGGGAAAGGAAGAGAGTGAATGAGAATGAATTCAACTTACGTTTAGGCAATAGAGCGTTGGTGTCTACTAATGTAAAGGGAGATATTATAATCAATTTAGATTCTTATAAGCATTTAGATTTAATAAATGTTTATTATCTACCACAAATCAAGAGGAAATTAATTTCGGTTTCTTGTCTAAATAAATTTGGATATTCAGTTACTTTTAATAAAGGTTTTATTATTAGTAAGAATAATAAATTTGTTTGTAAAGGTACATTGGAAAATGGTTTATTCTACTTGCATAGAAATATCTCTCACTTGTAAGACAAGAAATCAACATAAACTAATTATAAAAGAGTAAAATTATCAAAAGATGAAACCTACTTATGGCATTTGCGCCTAGGTCATATTAACCTAAATAGGATCAAAAGATTGGTTAGCGATGGACCTTTAAGTGACTTAAAGGTTAATGATCTACCAACTTGTGAATCTTGTTTGGAAGGCAAGATGACCAAAAGGTCGTTCACGACTAATGGCATAAGAGCCACTGAATGTTTAGGATTGATACACACTGATGTGTGTGGTCCTATAAGCATTCAAGCTAGAGGTGGATATGAATACTTCATCACTTTCACGGATGATTACTCAAGATTTGGCTATGTGTATCTCATAAGATATAAGTCAAATGTTTTTGACATGTTCAAAGCATTTAAAGCTAAAAGAGAAAATCAACTTGAGAAAAACATAAAAATCTTGAGGTTTGATCGTGGTGGAGAATGTCTATCCGGTGAGTTTCAACAATATTTTATTGATAATGGGATAATTTCTCAGTTTTGTGCAACAAGTACACCTCATCAAAATTGGGTGGCAGAAAGGAGAAATAAAACTCTTTTGGACATGGTTAGATCTATATTGAGTTATTCAACACTTCCTAATTCTTTTTGGGGACATGATTTACAAACTGCTATGTACATTCTAAATGATATACCATCTTAGTCGGTTCCTAAAACACCGCATGAGTTGTGGACCGGGTGAAAGTTTATTTTACAACATTTAAGGATATTTGGATGTCCTATGCACATGTTAAAAGGAAAGACAGAAAAGATGGAGTCTCGTTAAGAAACATGCATATTTGTACGGTATCCAAAAGGAACCAAAGAATATTATTTCTATAGTCCTTCAGATCTTAAAGTATTTGTTTCGACAAATGCTAAATTTCTGAAAGAGGACTATCTGAATAATTTTGTGCTTAAAATTAGAATTGTCCTGAATGAGCTTTCATAAGAAACAATTCCACTAGAGGTTTCATAACCTAGCCTAATTGTAAGTTTTGTACCAATATAAGATCAACAATCTACCATACCTCGTCATAGTGGGAGGATTAGTAGACAACCCGAGAGATACATCGATCTAAGAAAATCTGTAGAGAATCTCCTGGACGACGATGATCCCTATACGTACAAGGAAGCAATAGAAGATGTTGATTGTCGCCATTGGCAAAAGGCAATGCAATCCGAAATTGAATCCATGTTTAAAAACAAAGTCTGGTCTCTTGTAGAGTTGCCTAATGGGATAAAACCCAACGGGTGCAAGTGGGTATACAAGAGTAAAAGAGGAATGGATGGAAAGGTGGAAACCTTTAAAGCTAGATTCATAGCTAAAGGTTACACACGTAAGGAAGGTATCGATTTTAAGGAAACCTTCTCTCATGTGGCCATGCTTAAATCCATTAGCTTTCCTTAATGGAAGTCTTATCTATTGTGACATCTCTAGACCTAGAGATTTGTCAAATGGACGTCAAGATAGCTTTCCTTAATGGAAGTCTTGATGAAAGCATCTATATGATGCAACCAGAAGGATTCATTGAAATAGGCCAATAGGAAACGGTATGCAAGTTGCAAAGATCCATATATGGATTGAAGTAAGCATCTAGATCCTGGAACATAAAGTTTGATCAAGCCGTGAAATTTTTTGGCTTTATTCAAAACCTTGATGAACCCTATGTATACAAAAGGATTAAAGGTAACAATTTGGTTTTCCTAGTTCTTTACGTTGATGATATACTACTCATCGGAAACGATGTAGGTGTATTGACATCAATAAAAGAATGGTTAGCAAAACAATTTTATTTGAAGGATTTAGGAGATGTAAGTTATATTCTTGTTATCCAAGTCATATCGGGTAGAAACAATAGAACGATTGCATTATCCCAAGCTTCATACATTGATAAAATCTTGTCTAGGATTTCCATGCAAGATTCCAAGAAAGGTATGTTACCTTTCAGACATGGAATCAAACTTTCTAAGGAACAAGTTCCTAAGAGTGAGCATGAAGAGCAATTCATGAGTAAGGTTTCATATGCCTCGGCAGTTGGAAGTCTCATGTATGCAATGCTCTGTACTAGACCATATATATATATTTTTATTGTCATAGTTAGCATGTTTCAATCGAAACCTGGTCTTTATCACTGGACGATAGTTAAACATATTTTCAAGTATCTTAGAAGAACAATAAACTATATGCTCGTATACTCTTGAAGGGATTTAATTCTCAATGGATATACACATTCTGATTTCCAATCGGATTCTGACTCTAGAAGATCCACATCAGGATCTGTGTTTACAATTAGAGGCGGGGTAGTCATATGGAGGAGTATCAAGCAATCTTGTATTGTTGATTCCATCACGGAAACTGAGTATGTTGCCGCATGCGAAGTTGCTAAAGAGGTTGTCTGGCTCTGCCAATTTTTGATTAACTTGGAACTGGTTCCTGATACGAATAAGGAGATCACTTTCTATTGTGACAATAGTGGAGCAGTGGCTAATTTGAGAGAACCAAGAAGTCATAAGAGAGGAAAACACATTGAAAGAAAGTATCACCTTTTAAGGGAAATTTTGCATAAAGAAGAGGTGATGAGAACTAGGATAGCTTTAGCAGACAATCTAGCATATCCCTTCACAAAGGCTATTCCACAAAAGAGTTTTGCTGGGCACCTGAAGAATATGGGGATAAGTGATACGACACATTTGTTATAGAGCATGTGAGAGATTGTTGGGATTATGCTCGATAGCAAGAGTGTAATAATGTATTTGATAATATTTTTGTATTAATTAAAGTAATTTCTAGTTTAACGAATCTTATAGCATTTACAGTTTAAATATTAAAATTTTCAAAAGTAAATAATCCTAAGATCAAAAGACTACGAAAAAAGAAGAATTGTTAGTACATCTGGATATGTATGAGGTAGATACAATTCTTTAGTTAGTCTTGAATAATATTCACAACTTAAGTTAAAGGTTATGCGCCTTTGTCTTGTAGAAGTTGTAGATTCTTTTTACTAGCATTTGAGTGGGATAAAATGTGTTATGATGAGTTTAAAATCATCAAAGTGTGATGTCTTTGGGGAAAAGAATCTAGTGCACTGGGTGCATTGAATTGGATCATAGTGAAATTCTTTATCTAGAATCGTTAATGGTTAAAAGTTTTCACTTGAAGACAATCGGTGAGTTTATCTTAATCCTGAGATAAATGATCGACTTATGAATGCAAGTGTTATCATTTGAGCTATCAATGAGTACGATTATATAGCACAGTCTATCCTCGATAGATTGGTTGTATTCATTTGTTAATCGATAAAGAACTTCATTTATAGATATAGACATCGTGGCTCCATTTATTTAATGAGAGTAGAATATCATTATATGGATGATTTGAGGTATTGGATATTAAATCTTAACGTTACGTTTTCAATAGTGTCAATTAAAATATGGCTTCTGGACAAGTCAAAATATCCAAGTTCAAAATGTGGTCGTATGAGTAAATACGGTAACTTGGAGAGCTATAGGCGGTCTATGAGCTCTTGGCAATTACTGGTATTCCTAATGAGGATACACTTTCTCCATTAAGATTGTCTAGGGTATGAATGAGAAATATTAACTGATTGAATATTTATTTAAGAGTTCAATTATAGTTCTTTAGCGGAATGAAATAAATTTAATAGATCGAACCTAAGTGAGTCATTTGTTGATTGTGATTAGATTATGTCTATTGGAGCTTAAATTTAGATAGCCCGCCAAGATCCCCAATCCATATGAACTTGCATGGATCGCTTGATATATTCTACCAGACCAATTTATGGGTCCATATATAATTGAATTAGGGCATGTGGACTTGTTTCTTTTAGTAAGAATGGGTCTAGTTCACATGTGGACTTTTTATTTAAGTCCAATGGATTTAATAAAATAGAAAAAAACAATATTTATCCCATATATATTGGCTTGGGAGGCTAAGGCTATATATAATAGCTTATTATATTGTTTTGTAATTTATTATTTAATTAAATGGAAAATAATTAATTTGTTAATTAATTATTTATTTAATTAAAAGTCAAAATCTTATTTCTAGTAGGAGAAGGTCTCCTATAGTCATATTATTGTTGGTAATATGATAATTATCAAATACTATATTTGATAAGTAGATAAATAAAAGGAATTTATTTATCTAGTCAAATTAGGAAGTATTTGATTTCTATTAGAACTTTAATTGACATTTGGTCAAATTAGGAAGTTTTTGATTAAGTCACGATTTAATTTATATTCAATAATTGGTTACTAAGTAAATACACTATTTGAGTTGGATTAGGAATCTTAATGTGTAAAAGAAATCCTATTTTTAAGAGGATTGAATCCAAATTTTGGTAGGAGTCTTGGTGAAGTAGAAATCCTCTTTCTAGGAGGATTTTCGGCCACCTATATATACTCCTATATAGAATTTCGACCAAGACCTAATTTTTGGTGTGAGAAGTTTTTTTTTGTTTTTTTTTTTAGTTATAAAAAAAATTATTTGTTCAACTCATAGATATTGTGTATTGAATTCGGCCAAGGAGAAGAGAAAAAGTGGAACGTTTTATTTTCAATAGTGCACTAGTATCAAAAGGTTTTGTGTATTACATCGAATCAAGGTTCATGCGAGTTTCAATCAAATAGATTTATAATTAAAATGTGACCGGACGTTCTTGAGTTTTCTCTTGGAGGTTTATTGTGACTAACAAAGAAGAAGATTTTGTTTGTTTCCATCCTCAGGTATACAATTAAAAGAAAGGGTGCCCACACTCTTAGGTGATTCACATTCGTGATTGGATTGGAAGATCTTATGGATTCAATTCGACGCTAGTTCAATCGTCACGAAAAAAAAAGGTTCGATATTTTTAATATACGTCAATTAATCTAGGGTTAAGATTCTTTCTATTAAACGGGGAAAATTTTAAAATATACCAAACCCTAATTTTACGCTTCAGCTGTGTTTTGAACCAATTTTTCCCTATAGCCTCCACCTCAATTTGTTAAGGACATTAGGTCCCTCTTGGGTCTTACGGGGTTCTACAAAAGATTCATTAGGGATTTCTCAAACATCTCCATACCATTATATTAGCTTCTCTAGAAAGATAAGGAATTTGAATTCGATGATAGGTGATTGGCATCATTTGAATCATTGAAATTGGCTCTGTCCTCAATACTAGTTATGGCACCATCTAATTGGGAATGATCATTTGAGCTGATATGCAATGTGTTGGACTATGTAGTAGGTGCAGTTCTGAGGCAAAATTTTCGACAAGGTCCCACATGTGATATACTATTTATCACAGACCTTGAATGATGCCTAACTCAATTAATCTGCAATAGAAAAGGAATTGCTTGTAGTAATGCTCGCGCTCAATTTTTTTTTACAATACTTGGTGGGGGCCAAGGTAATAGTGCATTCAGATCACACAACTCTCAAATATTTATTGTAAAAGAATGATGCTAAACCAAGGTTGATCAAATGGGTCCTACTGCTACAAGAATTTGATTTAGAGATCAGAGATAAGAAAGGTTGTGAGAATGTGGTAGCAGACCATCTTAGCAGACTGGTTCGTGAATGTCCATCAGGAGAGGAAGAGGTCTCATTGAGAGAGAACTTAACTTCCCAATTGAGTAGTTATGGGTAGTACATCGTGGGGAGCCATAGTACGCTAACTTGGCCAACTACTTGACCCACGAAGTTCTTCCACCAGAGTTCGATTCACAGGGGAGGAGACAGTTCATAGCAAAGGCTAGACAACTTTTCTGGGATGAACCATATCTGTTTAATCATGGCCCAGATCAAGTAATTAGAAGATGTGTATAGAAGTTAGAACATGAGCATATTCTCAGATTCTTCCATAAGTTACAGTGGAAAGGGGGGGGGGGGTCATTTTAGTGCAAGGAAGACCGCACTTAAGGTGCTTCAATTAGAGTTCTATTGGGATTTCTTGTTTAGAGAGGATTTCAAATTCAGTGCAACATGTGGTAGGTGTCAACATATGGGGAATATTGGTAAAAGGAATAAGATGTCTCAGCCAGGAATCTTAGTGGTGGAAATATTTGACACAAAGGGAATTGATATCATGGGATTGTTTCCCCCATCTGATGGGAAGAGTTATTTCCTTGTAGGAGTGGACTATGTTTCAAAGTGAGTTGAAGCAGTTGCTACAAAGACAAATGATAGAAAAGTTAAATTTGTGAAAGAAAACATTCTAGCCAGATTTGGGTCTCAAAGAGTGATAATTAGTGACCGAGGGAGCCATTTTGGCAACAAGAATTTTTGGAACCTAATGAAAAAATATGGAGTAACAAAGTGGCCACTCTGTACCACCCACAAACATCAGGGAAAGTTAAAGTAAGCAATAGGCACATCAAGCAAATTTTGGAAAAATCAGTTAACTCCACACGAAAGAATAAGGCTGCAAGATTTAATGATTCTCTATGGGCGTATCGGACAGTATACAATACCGCCATTGGAATGTGCTTTTATAGATCGGTGTTTGCTAAAGCATGCCATCTCCTCGTTGAATTGGAATATTTTGTGTATTGGGCAATCAAGTGTTTGAATTGGGAATATGACAAAGCAGGTAAAGAAAAAAACCTATAGTTGAACGAACTTGAGGAGTTCAAATTGCAAGCATATGAAAGTGCATGAATATACAAAGAAAAGACTAAGACAATTCATGATAAAAAAATGATGAGGATAGATTTTCACCCGGGTATGCTCATATTACTTAATGAATCTCGGTTGATGCTTTTCCCAGGAAAACTTAAGTTTAGATGGTCAGAACCGAACTGAAGCTATGATGTCTTACCGAGTGGAGTGGTAGAGCTACAAAGCTTGAAGAATGATCAGACATTTAAGGTGAACGGAAAAAGATTGAAGCAAAACATGGGTGTTGAGGCCGAATTGGAAGGAGTTGGATACTTGGTCATAAGTGATGATTGAAACACCTAACAATGTCTTGCCAAGATGATAACTAAAACGCTTATGGGAGGCAACCTATTGAAGTTTATCATTGTCAAATTTTCAATTTTATTATGTTTATTTCTAATTTTGAATATTTGTGGATGATTTTGAATGTTTGTGGATGATATTTGATTTGAGAGTTATTTGATTTTGAGACATATTCATGTGGTTGTGATAGACAAGTCGTTGCAGTGTCATCAAATATGAACATTTAAATTCCGCATCGCAAGGCCCAAGTCATAGAGACTAGCACAATGGCAATCAAGGGATCATTCCACAGGGAGGTGGGATTCACCAATCGTATCTCAGTTCTAGCCAATATTACAACACACCGAGCGAACTCATGTGTTACGTGTACGGAAAAGTGAATAATAATATAACTAAATAAATTACGAAAATAATATATACAATGATAGATGGAATCGAGATATGCATAAAATGTGGTTATATTAGGGAAACGACTCAACCGTGACAATCCTCCTAATTATGCTTTAGACTCACCTAGTCCCTCAAATGTGCAAATATATCATAGGCTCGTATCCCCTTAATTAATCTCCAATCTCTCTCGATGTCTTAGAGATTGCATCAATGCATACAAAGTACGCATGAATCCATTTAGTGCTTTGGGACACACACGAACCATGTACGTTGGTAGTCTAGTGGTTCTAGCACCTTCTGCTCATATACACAGGCATTAGTTGGGCATGTAATACGCAACCACTGGTGCCTTACTACAACTAATGATTCATCCACGTGGCTAACCAAATACGGGATGGCAACCAAGTGAAAGCATTAGGAATACGAGATACCCATACAACACGTAGGTTATACGCTCGTGTCCCCTTAATTAATCTTTACCCACTCTTGAGCGCATAGAGATTTTATCCTTGCATAAGCATGAATTCATTAAGGACAGTGGGACACACACATGAGCTCTACACGTGAGCCTAATGGTTCTAGAACTTTCTGGTCAAACATAGAGGGTACCACGTTGAGCATAGTAATATTAACCACGCGATATATAACACAACCTAAATTTCATTCATAAGGTAGCTAACTGAATGAAAGCATTAAGCCTACTAAATATCCATAATACAACACAAGCACAACAGAAATGTTGGTGGTGTTTACTTCTAGGTCAAAGATTCGGCTTAGTCAACTTCCTAGGATGGCTGAACATTGGAAACAAGTTTACCTAACAACTACATGCAACAATGTGATTGTTATATCATTAAGAACATTCAATTTAGGTTAAAGGTTCATCCTCTTGATTTGGGAATATTTCCCACAATTAATTTATCACCCAAATCCAGCCAAGGATGGATAACCGTGTATTAATACAAAAACCCATAAAGCACAAGGATATGAACCAAGGCCAATTTAGCAACCAAGAGCCTGAACTGAAACCTTTTCTACTCTTTGGGACTAAAATCCCTAACAATCAAATTACTCAATACATGGCATTTCAAGTCATCCATCAATCAATCAACAATCATGGGCATATAATCCTAGTCAAAATTAGCTACTCCTAAACCCAATCATGGACACATATTGATTTCTAACAATTCATATACAAACATGTCATAATAAGAGCATAAATCACATACATCAAAGAGCAAAACAAAACCCAAATGATTTCATGAACAATATATATATATATATATATACATATATATATATAACACATGTGAAAGATTTACAAATTCCCAAATCGGGGTTACACATCAAAGAATACAAGATATATAAAGAAATTATCAAATAAGAGCAAACCCTTGAAGAAAAGTCCTCTAAAGATGCTCATATCCTTTATAGCTCGAATTTGGCTCCTAATTCCTTATAATCTACTCTAAGATGGATGGAAAAAGTGTAAAATGGTGTGGTGTAGATGTATGGTAAGCTTTCATGGAGGAAAAACCTCAATTGGAGCAAGATCTTTCCTTATTGTGTGGAGAAGATGAAGAAAAGAGAAGAATATAAAGAGAGAGAAGTGTTTAGGCGTGAAAGAGAGAGAACAGGGGAAGAGAGGTCTAAAGAATGAGGAGAAAAGAGGGTACTTATAGTGTGGGAGGTTAGGGCATGACTTTATGGTGAAAAGATATGAATACCCCTTAGAAAATGGCTGAAAAACACAAATCTAGGCCGTCACGCAGTACGCATCGACAAGCGTACCACGGATCACTGATTTTGAGTTTTTTATCCGTTTTTGTGGTATGCACGCGGTACGAAAATTTGTCTCACACGGTACGCGTTCCATATATCTTTGTGAACATTTATAAAAATGGACATAACATCTTACAGAAACCTCGAAATCGTGATCTATGAAGTGCTTTAAAAGTACACATCTGGAGCATTCCAAAAGGTGGTTATGGGAAATGTAGTTCAATCAGAGGAGGGAGATATGACCTTCCAAATTTGGGTGTTCTGCACAAACCACTCCAATTTCAACTCTTTTAATCTCCAAAACTCTTCAATTATGCTCAAATACCTTCCATAGGGAACATGTACCTACACAAGGCTTACAAACACATCAAATACCAAAATACGCTTGAAAACAAGAACAAAAGTTAGGAAATGGGGATCTCAAAAGGTATATAAATTGCTCTGATCAATACCCCAAAACTTATCTTTGGCTCGGCCTTGAGGAAAACTAGAATGAAAAACAATAAAACATAATTAAAAACTATGCTAGGCTAGTCCACTTTTGTTGGAAACACGATGACACTTAGCACATGCCACAAGCCTTTCTACCACTAGGTGATCCCTAGATGGACAAGTTAGGTCTTCTGAGGGCTTATAGTTATGAACACCCACAAGCGTATTACTTTGCAAATAAACAGAGATGCAATCCAAACATACCAAATAAAGAATACATGCATGCTAGTATCTCAAATATACAAATTAACAACAATGCTTCACACAATTCAATTATGCCAATACTTAGGATGTTTTTTATTTACAAAACAACTACACTCTAATGCTCAAGATAAAATTCGCCTCAACTCTAATCCTTACCAAATTTCAGTTACATTTTTCCACTTAGAACCTAGGTGCTCACTCTCTAGTAAACACATGCGATTAGGAAGTTATGTTCATAGAATCTAATATATCGCATATTATTATATTCAATAAAGCACATTTTATAGTGATAGATCGCAAGGAAAGAATTGAAATTTCGTGAACGTGGAAAGAGCATGCATTGACTCATATTTCCAATATAGACTTTCTAAGAGATCAATTGAACTTTCCATCACTTGTATTGGGGCCAAGGTGATTTATGGTGGTGTTTGGGATGGAAGATATGATAGGAGTGGGAAGGATAAAGTTACTATTCATGCCAAGGTGTTTATACATATTACAATACTTTGATTAGCTCTAAAACACATTACATCACAAGTGACTAGGCACTAAACTTTACATTGCACATTTGTGCTACACTTGTACTTATTGATGAATAACTTTACATTTGAAGAACTAGAAAGCTTAAGTATTTATAATTCACACATATTTTTTTTTTCTTTTTTAAGCCCTTGCCTTTGCAAATTTACACATAATTGCCTAAGTAAACATTTATAAAATTTAGAACAAAATATACTTTCTCTAAAGCTATACACCTTAACATGATCAATAACTACAGTATGGCTTGTGTTTGGGTTGGAAGGTGTATATAGGTTTAGTGTTTGGACTCAAATTTTTACAATGTAAGCACACATATGGACGTGGGAGTGTTTGAGCTATTTATGGAGTTTAAGACACACTCAAGTCCAAAATCATTTCTAAAAGTCCATCTAACAAGGAAATATAAATCTCAACAAGCAATCCATATGAGAAAGTTCTATGGCAATCAATGCAAATTTGAAGTACAATGAGATCACAGCTAAAAAAAAATCGGAAAGTGTTTAAAGAGTAGAAGCAAAACCCACAAATTTCGCTTTTTATGCTTAAGTGTAGCTCACAGGTAGTCTCCACTATTTCATAAACTAAACAAGCAAATAATTCTATCCATCTCAACATCAAAAGATTGGTATTGTACAAGTAAATTTAATTGATGCAAGGAGATAAAAGTATACAATGCATGTCTCTACCGGCACACAAAAGAAAGCACCTCAACATGGAGGCCAAAAATTTCAAAAACTGTCGAAATTTAAATTCGTCCAATATCCACTCTTTGTTGCATATCTTTAAAAACACATAAAAAATTTGATAAAAAATTTACACCATCAAGTAGACATATAAATACACACTTTTCATTTCGAAAATATTTTAAAATTATAATTGAAAAATGTAAAAAAAGATGGTAAAAACAGTGTAAGTGCTCGAAAAACATGGCATCGCCCATGACCTTTGGTCAAAAAAATGATCATAACTTTTAACCGCCATCTAGAATTTTGAGTTCTTTATATATTCAGAACCGTAATGAAAAATCAAAGAACATAACAAGGGTGTAAAAGTTAATTTCCTCACCAATTAGCACAGTTTTGAAGAAACATTTGCCATAAAAATATTCAAAATAGGGCACTTTTTCTAGAGATTTGAAAATTTTCTAAAACAAACACCCTAAGATCTAAGCACAACACTAATCCACTCTTAGATCTAAACAAAAATGAAATTAAAATAAAATAGGCAAAGCAATCCTAACATCAAGCGCATGGACAATTCCCGTCCAAGTCGACAACTAGTCTACAAGCACTCAAATTAAAGTTCAAAATTTAAAGGATACCTCTTATGGCTGCAGCCACATGGCCTTTGTGGCACTGCCATTTCACTTGGAGAGTTGTTGCGGTGTGATAGGAGCACACCTAGCTCTCAAGAGTCATGTAGTCTTTCCAACCTGAAAGTTTATGTTCCTGGCATAAGCACAACTATAAAAGCAATCAAATTCATATGCTATAAATAAAATAACAAAACTCGACTAACAACTCCCAAACCTAGCCTAAACGTTATCGTTCACACAATGAAAGATAAGAGTAAAAGAGATACTTATTTTCAACATAACAATCTACTCCATAAAACAATAAAAAACAGTAAAATGGAAGCTAAAACTATCAACAACCAATGAATGCACTGCCTCCCCATCAGTGGCACCAATTTGATGAACAAGTCAATGTCGTCAAATACAAACATTTATGTTCGGCCTTGCAAGGCACAAGTCACAGAGACTAGCACAGCGGCAAGCAAGGGATCATTCCACAAGGAGGTGGGATTCACCGACCGTCTCTCCGTTCTAGCTATTATTACAACATACCAAGCAGACTCGTGTGCAGCGTGTGTGGAAAAGTGAATAATAATATAACTAAATAAATCACGAAAATAATATATACAATGATAGATGGAATGGAGATATGTATGAAATGTGGTTACACTAGGAAAATGACTCAACCATGACAATCCTCCTAATTACACTCTAGACTTACATAGTCCCTCAAATGTGCAAATATATCATAGGCTCATATCCCCTTAATTAATCTCCAATCTCTCTCGATGTATTAGATATTGCATTAATGCATACAAAGTACGCATGAATCCATTAAGTGCTTTGGGTCACACACGAACCATGTACAGCGGTAGTCTAGTGGATCTAGCACCTTCTGCTCATATACACAGGCATTAGTTGGGCATGTAATACGCAACCACTGGTGCCTTACTAAAACTAATGATTCATCCACATGGCTAACCAAATATGGGATAGAAACCAAGTGAAAGCATTAGGAATACGAGATACCCATACAACACTTATGTTATACACTTATGTTATACGCTTATGTCCCCTTAATAAATCTCTGCCCACTCTTGAGCGCAAAGAGATTTCATCCGTTCATAAGCATTAATTCATTAAGGACTGTGAGACATATACATGAGCTCTCACGCCAGCCTAGTGGTTCTCACACTTTCTGAAGAGGGTACCACGTTAAGCATGGTAATATGAACCACGCGATATATAATACACAGCCTAAATGTCATTCACAAGGTAGCTAATTGAATTAAAGCATTAAGCACACTAAATATCCATAATACAACATAAACACAAGAGAAATGTCGGTGGTCTTTACTTCGAGGTCAAAGATTTGGTTTAGTCAACTCCCTAGGATGGCTAAACATGGATCACAAGTTTACCTAACAACTACATGCAACTATGTGATTGTTATATCATTAAAAACATTCAATTTAGGTTAAAGGTTCATTTTCTTGATTCAGGAATATTTTCCACAATCAATTCATCACCCAATCCGGTCAAGGATGGATAATCGAGTCTTAATATAAAGATCCATCAAGCATAAGGATATGAACCAAGGCCAATTTAGCAACTAAAATCCTGAACTGAAACCTTTTCTACTCTTTGGGACTAAAATCCCTAACACTCAAATTACTCAATAAATGACATTTCAAGTCATCCATCTATCAATCAAAAATCACGGGAATCTAATTCCGACTCTAAATTATAGCTACTCCTAAACCCAATCATGGATACATATTGATATCTAACAATTCATGCACAAACATGTCATAATAAGAGCATAAATCACATTCATTAAATGGAAAAACAAAACCCAAATCAATTTATGAGAAAAATACATATATATATAACACATGTGAAAGGTTTACAAATTCCCAAATCAGGGTTACACATCAAAAACAACATGAAATACAATGAAATGAGCAAATAAGAGCAAACCCTTGAAGACAAGTCCTCGAAATATGCTCATTGCCTTCATAACTCAAATTTGGCTCCTAATTCCTTGCAATCCACTCTAAGATAGATGGAGAAAGTGCAAACTGGTATGGTGGAGGTGTATGGTAAGCTCCCATGGAGGAAAAACCTCCATGTTTCCTCCATGGGAGCAAGATCTCTCCTTATTTTGTGGAGAAGATGAAGAAAAGAGAAGAAGATGAAGAGAGATGTGTTTAGGCATGAAAGAGAGAGGAATGAGGAGAAAAGGGATTTTTATAGTGTGGAAGGTTAAAGCGTCACTTTGGAGTGAAAAGACAAGAATACCCCTCAGAAAATGACTGAAAAATGCAATTTTAGGCTATCATACGGTACGTCACGTAGTATGCATCAATAGACGTACAACAGATCACTAATTTTGATTTTTCTACCCATATTCATAGTACGCACATGGTACGGAAATTGGTTTCCTGGGATACGCATTCCGAGTAACTCTGTGCATCGTTACGAAACCGACTGTAATGTCCTCCAGAAACCTCGAAATCGTGATCTATGAAGTGCGTTTGAATGTAGACATCTGGGGCTTTCCAAAAGTTGGTTATGAGAAACGTAGTTCAATCGGTGGAGGGAGATATAGACTTCCAAATTTGTGTGTTCTGCACGAGCCACTCCAATTTCAACTCTTCTAACCTCCAAAAATCTTCAGTTAAGCTGAAATACCTTCCGTAGGGAATACATACCTACACAAGGCTTACAAGAACATCAAATACCAAAATATGCTTGAAAACAAGAATAAAAGCTAGAAAATAAGGACCTCGAAAGGTATATATTGCTCCAATCAGGTTACTAAACTTTGTGGTTAGGATGTGTGCTTTAAGGATAGGTTATTTATCTTTTGGATTAGACACACCAACAACTTGTGAGTCTTGGAGGGATGAACAATCCAAGATTGCTAATTAAACGGGTAAGAATCTAATCAAATTTGACATTACAAGAAAGCAACCACCTCGGTTTCATCTCTACATCTCAAACTCATGAACTATATTTCTCTTTATTTTTGTTTATAGACAATTATGGATAACTGGTGAATGTGGATATACTTATTGAATATAATTTTGGGTTGAATGTGTGGATAGTTGTGAAAGGAAACACATGTTATTGTTGATAAAATTTTGGTTTCCAAATTTTTGCCTTTATTCATTATTTCATTCTTGATTTGATGAGCCGAAGGCTCTTGTGGATAATGCATATGATTTACAAGTTTTCTTTTCATACAGCCCAACTCGGTTTGGGGTTTTTGAACTCATGCATATATCTTCTATAGATTTTGAGCTTATAGTGAAAATCGGTTTGTATGTCATTATTTCCCCATTTTAACAGTTTTTTGAGTGAATGCTTGAGGTGGTTAGGGCTTTGAACTCAATCTCCATATTAATATATAATGCCTTATTTTTTGATGAGCCTATTTTCAAGCCTTTTTATTTTGTTGGCATTGATTGAGTGTGATTGATGCCTAGGTTGTTGTGCTTTGAGCCAGTTTGGTGTGCACCGCTAGGCAGGACTCTCATGTCTTCAACATTAAGGACAATGTTGGATTTTTGTTTGGGGGTGTAAACGCCTTAGTTGAGTCGTCTTTTTAGTTGTTTAGAGTCATTTTTAGTTATTTTGGTCCAATTTTTTCAGTTTGTCATAATGACCAAATTTTTCAAGCTTTAACTAGGTTGGATGTGATACCTTGAGCGTGTGCTTTTGGCGAGTGTATAAATGCATTTTGAGCTTGTGCAGCAAATCATTGTCACTTGTGGGTCTTACTTGTATTGTTATTGGCTTGTCTCAACCTTAAATTGAGGGGACTCGGTGCTCTTGCACCTTAATCTAATAGTGAGGATAACCTGAGAGTTCACAAACACAAGCCATTAAAAAGCGCATTTGAGTGTATAATTTTTCTATTCTTTAAATATTTTTCTCGTCATATGTGTCACATACCATGAGACTTACATCTTATACATATAGTGGATTGCTTGATGGATGCATTCATTCATTTGACATGCTAATTGTGGAAGTGACCTTAGGCAATGTGTGTGAAATTAACCATTTGAAATGCTTAAACAAATTTCTTTATCCCTAATGTGTGCTTCAAAGCCAATTTTACGATCAAACACTTATATTTCAATTGGAACCAATATAAACTATATAGCCCTAGCCAAACACAAGCCCACCCTTTATTGCCAATCATATGGGGTGTGTGTGGTTGAAATGTATGAGCTCTAATGTTGAAATAGCATGTACTTAGGCAACTATGTAAATTGTGCAAGAAATGACTCAACATGTAAAAGTGGTAAAATTTGCATTTAAGAGTCAATTTATGAAAATGTTAAATGAAGTTGTGCAAAAACAAAAGCAAAGAAAGAAAATCAATACCTCAGAAAGTTTTTCAACCCAGCTTCCTTTCTTGGCATCTAGCTTTGCTTTGATTGTGTACTTGATGATTTTGTTCACTACTTCTACCTGCCCATTTGTTTGAGGGTGGGCAGGTGTGGCATAGTAATTGGAAATCTAGTACTCTCTGCACAGTTGTCTGAATTTCAAGTTATCAAACTGGGTGCCGTTGTCCGTGATTATATTGTTTGGGACTCCAAACCTATAAATTATGTTCTTTTTCACAAAATTTGTGGTGTTTGCTTCTATAATATGCACCAATGCTTCAGTTTCTGCCCACTTCGTGAAATAGTAAACTGCTACTATGGCGTACTTCGCTCCACCCCCTATCCCAGTTGGCAATGGGCCGATTAAATCCAAACCCCACACGGTAAATGGCCATGGGGATGTGAGGTTTCTGAGCTGCTTAGGGGGTTTTCAGATGTCATTAGCAATCCTTTGGCAAGTATTGCAACTTTCCGAACATTGTTGTGCATCTGAGAACAAAGAAGGCTAATAATAGCCTTGCATGAGTACCTTGTGTGCTAAACTTTTACCCCCAGTGTGGTTTCCGTAAACTCCTCCATGGATTTCCTGTAATATCCAATATGCATCCTCTTCTGACACACATCTTTGGAGTGTTCGGGAATACCCACTTCTGTATAGTTCTTCAACCAATGTGTACATTGTTGATCTATACCTGATACGTTTTGCTTGCAAGGGATCTTTTGGGAGCACACCTTCTTCCAGGAACCTTTTTAGCTGAGTCATCCAACCGTCTGGCGGTGTTCGAATTCTAAAATTTCAAAGTTTCTTGGTTCAGCTGTGCTCGATTTGAGGATATGTGCAACCAGAATAGTCATTGGCCTGATTGTGGTTGTTACTGATGCTAGTTTGGATAATGCGTCTGCATTTTCATTTTCCTCCCTAGGTATCTGGGCAATCTTATATTCTTTGAATTTCTGGAGGAGCTGTTTTGCAATGTCGCGGTAGGCTATCATGCCTTCTTCCTTGGCTTGGTACTCATCCAGGACTTGGTTGACAACTACCTGTGAATCGCTGAATATCTCGACCTCATCTGCCCCGAGAGCTATACAGACTCTGAGTCCAGCTAGTAGCGCCTCGTACTCGGCTTGATTGTTGGTTGCTTTGAAATCAAACCTCATGGCACATTCGATGTCATCTTGTTCTAGGGTGCATACTACAATCCCTGCCCCGCTACCATGAGTGTTTGAAGAGACATCAATATACAATTTCCATGGAATTTTTTTCCCTAACATCCTTTTTGCTTCCAGGTTCGGCTTTGTGAACTCTGCTATAAAATTTACCACTGCTTGCCCTTTAAGGGATGTCATAGGGACGTAGTGGATATCGAATTCACTTAGCTCGATAGCCCATTTGGTAAGTCTTCCTGAAATCTCTGGCTTCTGTAGAATTTGCTTTAATGGGCAGTCAGTAAGAACCTGGATTGTATAAGCCTGAAAATATGGCCTTAGCTTCCTTGCTGCTGAAACGAATGCCAATGACATTTTCTCTACCTGTGAATACCTGGCCTCGGTTCGTAGAAGTGCCTTGCTGGTATAGTATACTGGCTTATGTACTCCATCTTTTGTTCTAACTAGAATTGAGCTTGCTGCTAGTTCTGTGATTGATAAGTACAGATGGAGTGTCTCTCCCATATGAGGTTTTGAAAGGATGGGAGTCTACCCTAGGTATTCTTTAATTTTTAAGAATACCTGCTTGCACTCTTCATTCCACTCGAGTCCTTTCCGTTTTTTAATAACTTTGAAAAAGGGTGTGCATCTGTCCGTGGCCTTTGAGGTGAATCTACCCAAGGAAGCTAAGCATCATGTTAGGCACTGTACTTCTTTGAGGGTCCTCGGTGAAGTCATTTTTTACAGTGCCTAGATCTTCTCGGGGTTGACTTTGATTCCTCTTTGGTTGACTTGAAAACCCAGGAATCTTCCTGAATGAACTCTGAATAAACACTTGTTTGGATTCAGCTTCATTTGGTAACTCCTCAAGATATCAAATGTCTCTCGCAGGTCTGAAGTTTGCTTGTCTCTCATGATGCTCTTGGTCAACATGTCATCAATGTATACTTTCATGTTCCTTCCTATTTTCCATGCAAAGATTCTATTGACCAGCCTTTGATATGTTGCCCCTGCATTTTTTAATCCGAAGGGCATCACTGTGTAACAGTATAAACCCTGATCAGTTGTGAATGCTGTCTTTTCTCAGTCAGCTTTGTTCATCCGGATTTGGTTATATCCTGAGTAGGCGTCCATGAAACTGAACAACTCATGGCCTGATGTAGCGTCCACCAACTGATATATCCACGGAAGTGGAAAACTGCCTTTCGGGCATGCCTTGTTCAGATCGGTGAAATCTACGCACATCCTCCACTGTCCATTCTTCTTTTGGATGAGGACTACATTAGCTACCCATTGAGGGTAATTGACCTCTCTTATCGATCCTACAACGAATAGCTTCTCTACTTCCTGTTCGATTGCCTGACTTCTTTTGAGATTGAATGATCTTCTCTTTTGTATCACCTGTTTTGCATTCGGGTCTACTACGAGATGGTGAGATATTATTCAGGCATCTATCCCGACCATGTCTTCATGACTCCAAGCGAATACATCCATGTATTCCATTAGTAGATCAATGAGGCTTTGTTTGATTTTTCCTTCCAGGTTTGCCCCAATCTTGATCTTTTTATTTGGTTCAACTTCTTTTATGATGATTTCATCGACCGGTTCAGTTTTGGATTCATTCGGCTCTTCCCTTAGATCAAATTCGAATGACAGTGGCTCTTTGTTTTGACTCGGCATCGTTATAGTGCTAACCTGTTCATTCTTGTCTCTGTATACTGATAGGTTAGCTCTTCGGGCCATCTCTTGGGATCCCTTGACTACCACGACCCCCGTTCGGTCGGGAACTTGATCATTAAGGCATAAGTGGCTATTACGGCCTTAGTTTTATTTAAGAATGGCCGGCCCAACAACGCATTATACGGCTAATTGTTTAAGTCTACTACCACGAAGTCGAGCAATACAGTTCTTTGACAAGGTGCCACTCCGATCTTTACAGATAGCTTTACTGTCCCTAGTGACCTAACCTCAATTCCCCCGAATCCTCTGAGTGAAGTGTGGAAAGGCTGTCGATCCTTTCGGTCTAACCTGATTTGATCGTAGACGGCTACATTGAGAATGTCTGCCTAACTTCCATTGTCTATCAAGATTCTCCTAACTTCCTGGTGACCAATCCAGTCACTTATGACTAGAGCGTCATTTGGCCGAACATCAACGCTCTGTGAGTCTGCTTTTGTGAATGTTATTGGGTCCCATCCTTCTTTTTCCCTTTTCGGGTCTGGCTCCACCGAGTTAATATCAAAGTTTTATCTTGCTTCTGCTACTTCTCTAATTTTCTATGTTCGTTCTCGGTTACTTCTCCAAGTGGATGGTCCACCAAAGATCGTATGTATTATTTGATTGGCCTCTGGACTAGCCCTTTGGCTTCGACCAGAGCTGTGATTGGCCCTGATCTCTTTCTTTATTTTTTATTTCTCATCCCTTTTCAAGATTACATCCTATAGATGTCCTTCCCGAATGAGGGTTTCTATGTAATCTCTGAGCTGGTAACACTTGGAAGTCTCATGACCGGTATCTTTATGGAATCGGCAGTATTTGGTTGTATCTCTCCGGACAAACTGAGACTGTCATCGTGGCTCTTGTACCATATTCTTTGTTTCCAGAATGGTAAGGATTTCCTTCTACTTTTTCTGAAGAGGGGTGTAGTTAGTGTATCTACCTCGGTATTTCTCTATGGTCTGTACGGCATTACGCCTATTTCCCTCGTCCTTGCTCTTTTCTTTGATGTTTCCTTTCTGTTTTCCCTTTTGGTTCTTCACCTTGGACTCAGCGTCCTTCTTGGGTTTTCCTCCATGCATGTAGCATCCTCTTGTGGCTAACTCTTCTTCCTCGGCTAGTGCATATCCTCCTGTCATGTCCATCGTACATGTATATCTGGTCAGTTGGGCTCTTCTTAGGTCAAAAGACAACCATCCATTTTGTAGGTTATTGATGAATGCAGCAATTATCGCTTCATCGTTTGCACTGCCGATTTTTGATACCGCTTGGCCGAATCTTCCCAGATATTTATTCAGCGACTCATCTTTCCCTTGTTTTATTTCAGAAAGGTAAGCCACTGATTTTTACATGTGAACATTACTCAGAAATTACCTTGAGAAACTCCTACTCAGTTCACTAAAACTTACAATGCTTGCTGGAGGCAGTCTCCCGAACCATCTTAAGCCCATGTCTCCTAGAGTTTGTGGAAAGTTGAGGCATAGTAAGGGATCACTATGGTCATACTAGGCCATAGCACTTTTATAATGTCTGACATGTTCTTTTGGGTCGGTATCCTTCTTGAACTGCTCCACGTGTGGCATCCTGAATCTTTCTGGGAATGAAGTTTGCAAGATGTCCCTGGTGAATGGGCTGTCAGAATCCTCATCAGATAAATCGTTATACCCATAACGTCTGACCAGTGCATCCATTTGACGCTTATTGTTCTCGACTTCTCGAGTTAGGCTCTGGATTACGACATCCCTGTTTCCCACCAAACTCCCCTGATGGTTGAACCGCTGGGTGACTGTCATTCCTCTTTTCGGCTCTTCACTTTGATGTCGAGTTTAACGTATGATTCCATGATGATGCTTGCGATGGTGCCGATCGCTATCTTTTGATGATGACCAATCCCTGTGCCAGTCATGTTTGCGGTTGTTAGGTTTTAGTTTGTGTTTGCATTAATTCCATGTCAAAATGATGTTTACTTGTAATGATTTAATTGTTTAGATTCATGATGATTTAAGCTTCAAGGAAGAAGAAACAAGAAGTCAGAGCAACTTCTAAGTATTCAAGAGAAAGGATGCAATATGGTTCTACAAAGGTATACTAAGACCTTATCTTTCTCTTACAAGGCTTAGGCACACATACACAATTCAATGATTTGTGTCCCTGCATCGTTGTGCACTATTATAGGCACACACATACAATTCATTCATATGTGTCTCTACATCGTTGTGCACCATGTATAACATATTCACATACTTGAAGATGAATGCTCATGCATTGGTATGGAAATAACATGTTTAGGAAAATGCATGATTGAAGACTATCTCTATGTAGTTTGCATTCTAGTGTGAATTGTGTTTGTGTGTGTATATATTTGTATAACATGGATATTGAACTTGGATTTAGTCTTAAATCATTCTTGATTGAGTTCTGGTCATTTCGGTTACTCATACTATTGATTTCAAGTTCTAAGTCAAAAGATACTACACTTTCAACTCATGTTGCATACATTGTCTTCGTCTTTGTATATAGAGTCAAATTATTATTTTATAGGTTGAGTATCTTATATTTCCATGTCCGTGTGAGAGTTACGGTTTGTAATCCGCAAATGGATTCGAATTCTGAGTTCGGAGGCTGGAGAACGGTCGAAGAACGCGAAGAAGGTCGAAGGAGAAAGAAGCAAGCAATGTCTTCTTTCCCGAGATGGCGCGTGGCCATCTCGGGGCAGAAGGCTTGCTGCCCCGAGATGCCCACGCATCATCTCGGGCTGCAAGCTTGCTTGGATTCATTTTGCCCCTCTTGGTCATTTCACTTGTCCAAGTTTCCCATTCCTTTATAAACTCCTTCCCTCTCACATTACATTCCAAGAAGAAATTCAAACAAGTGTGCAGAAATTTTCTCTCTAAATTTTCTCACCTTCCAAATATCATAACTTCTTCATTTGAACTCCGATTTGAGTGATCCAAAGTTGAGAGTGTTCATCTATTCATACTCTATCTTTTCTCTTAAGGTTTGAGTTAATATTTCTGCTGTGTTTGGTGTCTAATCATACAAAAACGGGACTGCACCTAAATCAACTAAGGTATTGATTTTCTCTCAAAGTTTTCTTTTAAAACTTGGTCAATTGCCTTGGGTTTTCTTCTTCTACATATATTTGTATATTGTGAGTGTTTTGATTTGTGTTTTGAACACTTTCAAAGCTAGGTCGAGTTTCAATTGAAATCATTCATGTTGAGTTAGGTTTTGATTTTGCCTATGTTTCACATGTTTGGGATTGTATTGTGCTAGCTTTGATTCTAGGACTATTTTATGATCTTTGATTGATTGATTTTGTGAAAAATAGTTCCTCACATGTATTAGGCTCTCTTGGCCGAAATTCTCACATAATACATGTGCTTATGTTCTTTTGAGCTATTCATGTGATTTGTTGAATCTATGATTAGGAATATGTTCTAGAACTTTTTCTTAAATCTATTTGACTTTGTCATATAATTTTAGCATGTTTTTTGGTTTGTGTAATTTAAACTTGATCTTGTGTTTTATTGAACATATCTTGTGATTTAAGTTTAGATCTATGCATGTATCTAGGTTGTGATTAATATTGAACATATCTTACATAATCTAGATTGATTACACATGTATGATAAACTAGACTATATGTGATTTGTGCATTCATGCTCATGTCTAGTATTTTCCATAGGATGTGTTGATCATAGCATTCTATGTTGCGTGTTTATTTGCATTTTGCATTCATGATCACCTAGATGCCTTGTGAGAAGGAAGTCTTGACAATAGGTGTGAGACCTATGGTGTTGAGCAAAAAGTCTTCGCAAGAGGTGTGAAGCCTTAGATTGTCGAGCAAGGAAGTCTTGGCTAGAAGTGTGAAGCCTTAAATAGTCAAGCAAGAAGTCTTGCCTAGAGTTGGGAGAACTCTGATAGGTAAGCAAGGAAGTCTTGACTAGAGTCGTGAGGACTTACTTGAGCAAAAAGTCTTGCCTTGGGTCGTGAGGATCTGGATAAGGTGAGCATGGAAGTCTTGACAAGAGGTGTGAAGCCTCTGATTGTTGAGCATAGGGTGGCAACTTCTAGAGTAGGATATAAGGGTAGTTTCTAGGTGAAGTGGTCACTTGAGAGATTGTACTTGTCTTATCTACTAGTGGATTTTGTTTGCCGGTGGCTGCTAGCCTTTGGATGTTTCCTCTTCGGAGGTTTACCATATTATATCTTGTGTCAACTTTTCTCTATCCCTATCTCTCTAATATTTGTATTGTGGATAGAACTCTCTATATATGTTGACTTTCTTTCTGTAATATAGATTGTGTATGTGTTACAATTACTTGTTTGTATCACACTTTACTTGTGTTTATATATTGATTAATTGACTTTAATTAATATATATTGTGATACAAGCAATCTAGAGGGACAAACTTCTGTTTGTTTCTAAGGGAGTCGAAAAAGGTGTCTAACCTATTCACCCCCCCTCTAGGTTAGCCTTGAGCATTTTACCGTGAATTTATTTTCAGCGGTGTCTAGCACAGACTGTCTGATCCTGGTTCTGCTTCTGGCATGGTCGTTCCTCTTCAGATGTTTCACATCCAACCTGATTGACTGGAGTAGAGTTCCTTCAGGCTTCCGGTGTGTTTGATTCTGGCCCTACTACAACCAAACAAAGCCTCGCAGGTGGTAGGTTAGGAGTTTGCACCTCTACAGCCAGTAGATCAACTATTTCCTTTGCTGCGTCTGCCACCAATTATTGCAACGCTTCTCAAAAATGTTGTGTCAGATCTCAACTGGTTGGAGGAACTTGCTGGATCCCTATGAGGAATGTAGGTTGGTTCTCCGTGGTTGCAACAAGATCTCGCGAGGTGCTGCCAATATGGAAGTTATTTGAAGATTTTTGGATATCCCCGGAACTGCTTCTTGAAATTCCCTTTATCTTTATAGTGTGAATATACCAAGAGGGGGTGAATAGGTATATGCTTCAATTTTTATCTTCTTTTTAAAACAATGCAATTCTAAATGCTTAATGAAAATTGCAAACAAAGACACGATATTTACGTGGTAAAACCTCCAAAGAGGAAACATCCACGGGTTGATTCCACAACCACCAGTAAAAACAAATCCACTATTTCAAATAGAGTTACACACTTAAGCAATCACACATGCTCTACGAGCTCTCACTCTCACTCTATCTTGAACCTAACGATCTATTAAGCCGACTTCCTATCCAAGACCCCCTGTCTCTAGGAAGATTTCTTTCTCACCTATCCGGACCCTAGGCCAGACTTCTTGCTCGACTATCCGAGTCCTCCCGACTCTAGTCAAGACTTCCTTGCTCGACAATCCGAGGTTTCACACCTCTTGTCAAGACTTCCTTGCTCAACAATCCGAGGTCTCACACCTCTTGTCAAGACTTCAACTTACTTAGCTATCCAAGTCCTCCCGACTCTAGCTAAGACTTACAAATGCTCAAATCAAAGAATCACTCTAAGATATGAGACTTTCCACCTCTTCACAAGGCATCTAAGTGATCATGAATGCAAAACGCAAACAAGCACTCAACATAGAAAATGATGATCAACAAATTCTATAGACATGCAACTAGATGACTAGATTATGCTTTCAAAGATCAATCACAAATGCATCTAGACAACTTAAGCATGTTATCAACTAAGAACGTAGATATGAAGATATAGACATCAATTGAAACAAAACCTAGTTCTTACAAAAAATGAAATTAGATCTAGAAACAATCAATCAAGTATAAGAACAAAGGATTTCTAGAAACAATTTCATGTTTATCAAGTTAAGCACAAATCATTCAATATATCACAAATCTAGCTAAAATTGAAAATCAAATCAATAAACCACAAAATGATATCAAAATCATCCTAGTCATGCTTCTTAATCAAATAACATCAATCAATAAGAAGATCTAAGAAGAAAACTAAGAAGAAGATGATTTTACCAACAATGATGCAATCACGAACTGAAGATCAGATCACAACGAAATATATAGACATCCTTTGGTTCTGGAAATGCTTGGGGTTTGTAGAACTCTTCAAGACACTCGAAATTGGTTTTTGAATCAAGTGATCCGGAGTAGAAATGAAGAAGTTATCATAAAAAATTTGCACTTGTTCTTCAATTTCTCAACTTGTT
Source organism: Dipteronia dyeriana (assembly GCA_032871835.1). Classification (NCBI taxonomy): domain Eukaryota; kingdom Viridiplantae; phylum Streptophyta; class Magnoliopsida; order Sapindales; family Sapindaceae; genus Dipteronia; species Dipteronia dyeriana. The sequence goes on along the minus strand of CM065296.1, from coordinate 83,665,464 downwards.
CTTATCTTTTGAAATGAGAGGGAATGAGAGGCTTAAAAGAGTGAAAATACCAAATGACCAAAACACCCTTCTTCCTTAGTGTCTCCCCGGGATGGGGGGTGTTTATGGCTTAAGCCATCGCACCTCACCTCTTGCGCTCTCCTCGCGTTCTTTGACCGTTCTTTGTCCTTCAAACTCCGAATTCGAATTCGAATCTGTTTGAAGATTACGAACCAGGACTCCCTCACGGATATGGAAATATAAGATACTCAACCCAGAAAATAAGAATTTGACCATACAATAACCTCTACCTCACCATACAATAATCTCTCATAATCAATGTTGATTGCATTTTTACATCCTCACATTACAAAGAGATATTCCTAGACTATAATTTCTTCATGAGTCTTCATGAATATCTGCACACATTCAAAGCACCTGTGAGACAAGAACAACCAAAAGAAATCTTCTACAAATAAGATAGGTGAGATAAACAAACAATATACAAATACCAAACAAAAGATCCCTTAACACTTCTTATCTCATGCAAACACAAGAATTTTCTGCCCCTTACTTTCTCCCCCTTAAGCCAAAATTTCTCCCCCTTAATGGATTATCTCCCTTTTATATCAAAAGCAAGTAACATTGTGAGGAAACATTTTCTCCCCCTTTTTGACCAGGAATAGACAAAAACATATTACACAACCTAGAGAGAGATTAATGTCAAATGAAAATACCTACAAGGGTACAAGGGATACATGATAGAATCATGAGATAGTGAGCAAACAAGTTGTATAGAGAACTAAGTTAAACAAACTATGCTCCCCCTTAACATATGCTCCACATATTAATAAGCAAGGTAACTTGTTCACAAGGGAATCACACAATCACACATTTCAAGAAATAAAAGATAGTAAGTCAATTTTCAACATTAAACAAGAGAATCATAGATTTTCATTATTCTCTCAAAAAAAATCTCTCATTGCTAATCAATCAAGCACATTAAGTAAAAATGTGTGTGTGTAAAAAAATGCTTCAAGCATATATAAAAGAAGTTATTGTGATATAACATGCAAACTATTTCAACACATATCCATCTAAAGCTTTTCCAATCAAGGTCAAACCGATTATAATCCGGATTTTTACTTTAAAGAGAATAGATTTCAACATATGAGCATGTGTGTGCATGTGGCTCGACATCCCATTTCTGTTTTTCAATCCGAGCAATCACAATTTTTAACTATACTTCATTTTAAGCCATCCTTCATTTCTTTTTAGGCTTTGAATCAAAGAATTTTTTTATATATTTTTTAATTGATTCTTTTTCAACACTTCTTCGATTTTTCTAACATAAACATATACTCATCATGACGGCTTTTACTCATCACAATGGTGTAGCCCTTTCCTACATTGGGCGGCTTCACAACCAAGGTGTGTAGCCCTTTCCATGAAGGTGCTCGTTGAGTTCTATGTAGATGCCGGAGTAAAATGGATACTAACCATAGGTCATCTATCATGTACTAGGCAATGAACTTTAAGATGCATCCATAATCTACATGCTTTCAAACTCAATTACTCAAACTTAAACATATAAGAGAAGCATTTGTGCACTTTTGAAAAACAAAATTACAAGAACTTAAGTGCATGATCTAGAAGCAATAAAAGCTATTTTATCAAGATCATTACTTCTTACATGAGTAGCTCTCAAAGAAATAGATATACAATATAGTTTTGCTTATCAAGCCACTCATAACCACACACAAGCATTAATCAACACAAATCATGCCAATGGATCTTCTAAGAGATACAAATCTCTTTTTGTCCTAAGGCTTTGTGAACAAGTCCGCAAGTTGATTCTTAGTAGGCATATGTTCAAGAGTTACTATTGAATGTTCAAGAGTTACTATTGAATGTTCAACAAGTTCTCTAATGAAATGATGCCTAATGTCTATATGTTTTGTGCGTGAGTGTTGAACCGGATTTTTAGAGATGTTAATGGCACTCATATTATCACAATAGAGAGTCATTTTACCTTAATTTATCTCATAATCCTTGAGAATTTGTTTCATCCATAGAAGTTGCGTGCAAGCACTTTCGACCGCAATGTACTCGGCTTCGGATGATAAAAGAGAGACGGGATTTTGTTTCTTGCTTAGCCAAGCAATCAAATTATTCCCCAAGTAAAAGCAACGGCCCGATGTGCTTTTACGATCATCAATGTTTCCCGCCCAATCCGTATCACAATAACCAACAAGAATATCATTAGTATCAAAGGAATAGAATAAACCAAAATTATGTGTTCCTTTTATATATCTAATGATTCTTTTAACGGCTTTCAAGTGAGATTCTTTTGGATTAGCTTGAAACCTAGCACGTAAACCTACACTAAGAGAAATATCCGGCCTACTTGCCGTTAGGTAGAGAAGGCTACCTATCATGCTCCTATAGAGACTTTGATCAACATTTTTTCCATTTTCATCTTTGACAAGTTTTAATGTTGTACTCATAGGTGTTTCAAATGCTTTTCCACTTTCAAGGCCAAATTTCTTAACAAGATTTCTAGCAAATTTAGATTGAGACAACATGATACCATTGCTAGATTGTTTCACTTGCATGCCTAAAAAGTAATTGAGTTCACCTACCATACTCATTTCAAATTCTCTTGACATCACATTCACAAAATCATCAACCTTGGTTTTACATATAGACCGAAACACTATATCATCAACATATATTTGTGCAACAAAAATGTCATTGTTATAATGCTTGACAAATAATGTTCTACCAATACCACCTCTCCTATATTGGTTGTCAATAAGATATTGAGTCAACCTATCATACCAAGCTCTAGGTGCTTGCTTAAGGCCATAAAGAGTCTTTTTAAGCTTAAACACATGATTAGGAGAGTGTGGGTCAACAAAACCCTTAGTTTGTTCAACATACACTTCTTCTTGAAGGTATCCATTGAGAAAAGCACTTTTGACATCCATTTGAAACAATTTGAATTTCTTAAGACATGCAATGGACAACAAAAGCCTAATGGACTCAAGAGGTGCAATGGGGTGCAAAAGTCTCATCAAAGTCTACACCCTCAACTTGAGTGTATCCTTGAGCCACTAGTCTTGCTTTATTTCTCACAATCTTGCCACATTCATCGGTTTTATTCCTAAACACCTATTTTGTACCAATCACATTGATATCTTTTGGTCTAGGAACTAATGACCACACTTCATTCCTCTTAAATTGATTTAGTTCTTCTTGCATGGCATTAACCCAATATTCATCAATAATTGCTTCATTAATATTCTTAGGCTCAATTTGAGAAGTGTAGCAAGCATATGAAATTTGGTTAGCTAGTTGCCTTCTAGTTCTAACCCTTCATTCAAATCACCTATGATGTCTTGTTGGTAATGCATGTTCCTAAGTCTAGAATTAGAATTTTTTAACATCTTATTGGTCATCATTCAAACCATTTTCTAACTCTTGACTTTCTTCTCTAGCAACACTACCATTATCATCATTATAACTAGAATCACTTTCATCACAACTAGTCACATCAATAGGTGCTTTAGTGTCATTCGACAAATGTTCTTTAGGTTCATCGACGCCATGATTATCACACAAATCAAGCATGCTAAGATCATCTATTTTTACATTAATAGATTCCATAATAGTCTTAGTTTTCAAGTTGAACACTCTATATGCACGACTATTATTAGCATACCCAAGAAAGAGACCAATATCACTTTTAGCATCAAACTTTCCTAAGTGATCTTTATCATTCAAAATAAAACACTTACTCCCAAAAGTGTGGAAGTAACTCACATTGGGCTTCTTGCACTTCTAAAGTTCATAGGAGATTTGTTTTGTGCCGGGCCTTCTAAAAACTCTATTAGTGAAATAGCATGCGGTATTGACCGCTTCGGTCCAAAGCTTTGTAGGGACTTTCTTACTATTGAGCATGACCCTTGCCATCTCTTGCAAGACTCGATTCTTTCTCTCAACAATACCATTTTGTTGAGGAGTTCTATGAGCCGAGAACTCATGTGAAATCCCATAATCATCACAAAACTCATTAAATCTAGCATTTTCAAATTCACTCCCATGATCACTCCTAATGCGACATATTTTCTTGATTCCAAGACCTTTTTCATTTTGAACTTGATTACAAAACTTCTTAAAGTAACCAAAAGTTTCGGTCTTGTCCCTAAGAAAATATACCCAAGGAAACCGAGAAAAATCATCAACACATACAAAAATGTATTTCTTGCCATTTATGCTTTCGGTTTGAATTGGTCCCATTAGGTCCATATGCACAAGTTCTAAGGGCTTATTGGTAGCAAAATTAGTGTTCTTTTTATGAGACACTTTGGTTTGTTTACCCAATTGACATGGTTCACAATCACCATCAAGCTTCTTACCAAGACTAGGAAGACCTCTAACAATGTCATATTTCTCAAGCTTCTTTAAATCTTTATAATTCATTTGGCCCAATCTCTCATGCCATAATTCAAGCTTGTTTCACTCATGTGCCATATTACATATTAGTGGATCAACCTCTAAACAATAGCAATTGTCTGAAGACCTTTTGACTTTCAAAACAATTTTGCCCTTTTTATCAATTATTGTGCACACATCCTTGTTAAAGCTAACCTCATTAAAAATTTCACACAAGTGAGTGATGCTTATTAGATTAGCTTGTAGACCATCTACATACAAGGTGTCACGAAGTTTAGGCAATCCGAGGATACAAATTGTTCCCTTGCCTAGAACTTGCTTTTTGGTGCCATCACCAAATGTAACCCACCCACCATCATTCATAACAAGATTCTTAAAGAATTCCTTGTTACCGGTCATAATCCTAGAGCAACCACTATCTAGGTACCAACAATAGGATGAATTAGATCTTAAAGCATATTGTGCAACTAAACATTGTGTTGTGTTTTTCTTGACCCAAACTTTCTTGACAAGTTTCTCATTCCTACTTTTATTAACATGCTTGGACTTGTTTTTAGGCACATTGACTCCATTAGTCACATTTTCAAATAAATCAAACAAAGCATTATCAACTTTCTTATGCATAGTAGAATGAGGCACAACACAAGATTTAACAAACAAATCATCAACACATTTATTCTCAACATGTTTTTCCAAGGTCTTCTTAGGTCTAATTCTAGATCCATACATGGATGATTGCCTAGGACCATTTAAAGACATATCATGCAAATCATTGGCAATTCTACATTTACGAATGTATTCATAACATCTAGGTCTTATGTGTCCTACCATGTTACAATAATGATAAATAGGTATGAATTTGAGAAGTTTACCATTTGCTTGAGCATTCAACTCATTTTGCCTTCTCACATTTTTACCTCTTTAGCGTGCAACACTAGATGTCTTGCCTTTTGCATTTGATGATGATGTAGCTTGTCTATGGCAATGTTGAGTCTTTTCCTTGACTTTCATTGTTGATGTTGAGGCACCTCCGATAGCACTTATGGCTTTACCGTTAGAGAGTGTACCTACACTTAAATTGCTACAAGCTTTGACAAAAGTAGATTTATTAGATGAAGGAGTTGATTTTTAATTAACATATCCTAAACCTCTTTTGTCACTTGAAGACTTTCCAACCTTAATGAGAGCTTTCACTTTGTTAGAGCTAGATAACATCTTGTTAATCATCTCTTTAGCCTCATTAAGTTTGTCATTAAGCACTTTCTCTTGATTCTCATGCTCATTTAGTTTTGCTCTAAGCACATTTTTAATTCTCCTAGCACGATCAAGAGATTCATCTCTTTGCTCAATTTCATGCTTCAAAATACTTAATCTATCATTCATATCAATCAAGTTTTTCTCAAGAATAAGAATTTTGTCATTTAGATCAATAACACATTTTGAGCTACAATCAAGATTTTCTAACTTCTTAGTGAGAGACTTATTGATCTTAGAGATCCTTTCATTTTCTTGAATAAGATATTTGATAGTTTGATCATCTAAGTCAATAGACTCATTTTCAACAAGAGAAGCCACAAAAGAGTACATTTTTTTAATCATGATGAAACAAAGGAAGATAACAAACACTACAAAGAAGATCTATCTAAGTCCGTCTAGACACCTTTCTCTGATACCAATTGAAATTCCCTTTATCTTTATAGTGTGAATATACCTAGAGGGGGGGGGGGGGTGAATAGGTATATGCTCCAATTTTTATCTTCTTTTTAAAACAATGTAATTCTAAATGCTTAATAAAAATTGCAAACAAAGACACACGATAATTACAGGGTAAAACCTCCAAAGAGGAAACATCCACGGGTTGATTCCACAACCACCGGTAAAAACAAATCCACTATTTCAAATAGAGTTACACACTCAAGCAATCACACATGCTCTACGAGCTCTCACTCTCACTCTATCTTGAACCTAGTGATCTACTAAGCCGACTTCCTATCCAAGACCCTCTGTCTCTAGGAAGATTTCTTGGTCACCTATCCGGACCCTAGGCGAGACTTCTTGCTCGACTATTCGAGTCCTCCCGACTCTAGTCAAGACTTCCTTGCTTGACAATCTGAGGTTTCACACCTCTTGTCAAGACTTCCTTGCTCAACAATCCGAGGTCTCACATCTCCTGTCGAGACTTCCACTTGCTTAACTATCCAAGTCCTCCCGACTCTAGTTAAGACTTAAAAATGATCAAATCAAAGAATCAATCTAAGATATGAGACTTTCCACCTCTTCACAAGGCATCTAAGTGATCATGAATACAAAACGCAAACAAGCACTCAACATAGAAAATGATGATCAACAAATTCTATGGACATGCAACTAGATGACTAGATTATGCTTTCAAAGATCAATCACAAATGCATCTAGACAACTTAAGCATGTTATCAACTAAGAACATAGATATGAAGATATAGACATCAACTGAAACAAAACCTAGTTCTTAGAAAAAATGAAATTAGATATAGAAACAATCAATCAAGTATAAGAACAAAGGATTTCTAGAAACAATTTCATGTTTATCAAGTTAAGCACAAATCATTCTATATATCACAAATCTAGCTAAACTTGAAAATCAAATCAATAAACCACAAAATGATATCAAAATCATCCTAGTCATGATTCTTAATCAAATAACATCAATCAATAAGAAGATCTAAGAAGAAAACTAAGAAGAATATGATTTTACCAACAAGGATGCAATCACGAACTGAAGATCCGATCACAACGAAACAATGTAGACATCCTTTGGTTCTGGAAATGATTGGGGTTTGTAGAAATCTTCAATACACTCGAAATCGGTTTTTGAATCAAGTGATTCGGAGTAGAAATGAAGAAGTTATCACAAAAACAAAAATCAAAATGTTGAGAGACAAATTTTGCACTTGTTCTTCAATTTCTCAACTTATTCTTATCTTTTGAAATGAGAGGGAATGAGAGGTTTTAAAGAGTGAAAAGACCAAATGACAAAAACAACCTTCTTCCTTACTGTCTTCCCAAGATTGCATGTGGGAATCTCGAGGCAGAGCACACTTGGGGCCGAGATGCCCACACGCCATCTCGGGATGGTGCTTGTTGATGGCTTAAGCCATCGCACCTCACCCCTTGCGCTCTTTGGCCTCCAAACTCTGAATTCAAATCTGTTTAAAGATTAAAAACTAGGACTCCCTAACAGACATGGACATAGAAGATACTCAACCCAGAAAATAAGAATTAGACTCGATATACAAAGACGAACACAATGTATACAACATGAGTGGAAAATGTAGTATCTTTTGACTTAGAACTTGAAATCAATAGTATGAGTAACCGAAATGACCAGAACTCAATCAAGAATGATTTAAGACTAAATCAATGTACAATATTCATGTTATACAAATATATACACAAACAAACACAATTCACAATAGAATGCAAACTACATAGAGATAGTTTCCAATTATGCATATTCCAAAACATGTTATTTCCAAACCAATGCATGAGCATTCATCTTAAAGTGTGTGAATGTGTTATACATGGTGCACAATGATACAGGGACATATATGAATGAATTGTATGTGTGTGCCTTTAATGGTGCACAATGATGCAGGGACACAAATGTATGATATGTGTGTGTGTGTGTCTTAACGCCTTGCAAGAGGAAGAAGGATCTCGATACCTTAGCATCTAAGAATAGTACCAATCCTCTTGAAGATGAAATTTGTATCATGAGAAGTTGCTTTTCTTCCTTGAAGCTCCTATCATCTTGAACCACTTAAGCAACTAAGCATTACAAATAAATGAAGTTTTATTATGGAATCAAGCCAACGCAAATCTAGGACCAACAATCACTCCTAGGACCTAACACTTCTGCTTCCTGTCATTTATCCTTAATTAAATCGGAGGTTAAAGGCGCCCTTCTTCTAGCGCCAATTATTGACGTCGATTTCTGGATGTATTAGAAAAGCCAACAAGGATTGGATTTCAGATGTGATTTCAAAGAGAAAAAGATAATAGAATGTAATCAAGACGCAAGTTTTTACGTGGTAGAACTCCAATGACCGGAGAAACGTCCACGGGTGGTTGAATGATCAACCAAACCAAAATCCACTATGAAATTATAATATTACAATTCTCAGATCTCTTTTTCTTCTCTCTGTATTTTTCTATAATTTCTTGTATATCTCTTTTTTGGCGAGATTATGGGTCTATTTAAATGTTTATAGAACCCTAATATGCTTTGTACAAGTAATAGATCTTTGTATTTAATTATGAATACTTGCTTGAAGCGGACTGTCTTCTTTCCTGTTTCGAAGTCTAGTATTGAAATCGAATGGGACTCTAGTAATGTAGTCAAATTAATACTTATTTTCTTTTAAGAGCGTAGTCTTTTTGAAGAAATAAAGTTGATGCCTGATTGGGAACCTTTCCTGCTTAATATCCTGTTCTTATTGGGATTCCTTTTTAATGTGGATATCTTCATGTATTTTAATGACTTGATTCGTGTGGGCTACGCTCTGGGCTTTTCTACTCGGTTTTCTTCATGTTTGTCCCGAATAAGGACAATACCCGCTGGTCCCGAGTAACGTTATTCAATCCTTGGGTAGAAATGTCATTTATCCAGCCCCGAGTGTCATTAACTGATCCCGAGTAGTATATGACGTTGATTTACCTTGGGCAGGTTTTATCCAACATCTGCTTACTCGGGTTTTCTCTTCTTTGGTGATGTCTTGTAGGATATTTTCTAAATGCCTATTCGGATGTCCACCTAGCAATTTATCCTCTTTGTTGATGACGTGTACGTATGACAAAATTCACATATGACACCTCTAATGATAAGAGCAAAACGAGAAAGAATAATGAAGCTGCTAAGGGTCCAGCTCAAAAGAAACATCAGTAGGATAAAGTAGATTGTTTCTTTTGTAACAAGCCTGGACATGTGAAGAAGGATTGTACCAAGTATCATGCTTGGCGTGCAAAGAAAGGTACGTTCCTTACTTTGGTCTGTTCAGAGGTAAATTTAGCTTCAGTACCTAGAAACACGTGGTGGTTAGATTCTGGTGCTACTACTCACATCAGTGTTTCTATGCAGGGTTGCCTGAGCTACCGAAAGCCAAGCGATGCTGAAAGAAACATCTTTGTGGACGATGGAAAATCGGTAGAAGTAGAGGCAATAGGGCATTTTAGGTTGTTATTAGGAACCGGTTATTATTTGGATTTATTCGATACTTTTGTTGTACCGTCTTTTAGACGGAATTTGGTTTCAGTTTCTTTATTGGACAAGTTTGGTTATTATTGTTCATTTGGAAACAATCAATTCAGTTTATCTATAAATTCAAATGTTGTTGGAACTAGTTCTTTATGTGTATATGACAACTTATATTTGCTTGATACAATCGTTTCTTATAATGAAACCTTGCATATGGAATCACGAGGTACTAAACGCAAACTAAGCACATAAAATTCAGCTACATTGTGGCACAAACGCTTAGGTCACATCTCTAAGACTAGAGTTGAGCAGCTTATGTCTGATGGGATTTTAGATTCCCTTGACTTTACAGACTTTGATGTTTGTATTGATTGCATCAAGGGAAAACAGACCAAAATAAAAAAATAGGTGCCAACAGAACTATAGACGTCTTAGAATTTATACATACGGATATCTGTGGTCCATTCCCTACGGCTTCTTGGAATGGTCAACAGTATTTTGCATCATTCATAGACGATTACTCATGTTATGAGTACCTATTTCTTATTCATGAGAAATCAGTCTTTGGAAGTGTTCAAAACATTTAAAGGTGAAGTTGAGAACCAACTCAACAAAAGAATAAAGAGTGTCAGGTCTGACCGTGATGGTGAATACTACGGTAGATATGACTGTTCAGGTGAACAACGTCCATGACTGAAATTCCCTAGAAAGTGTGTGTCTATAACCTAAAGGGGGGGGGGGGGGGTAAATAGGTTTTAATTCGAAAGATTACCAATTTTGTGAATTAATCAATATTAACAATTCAACCCCATTCTACTTATATACTCAATTAAATGACAACAAACATAAAACAAAACAACATGGAAAATATACGTGGAAACCATCCAAATGGGAAAAACCACAGGCTATTTAGAGCGCCACCCTTGATCCTCAAAATCCACTATTGAGTAAAAGTTTACAACCTAGGTTGACCTCCCATCTAACCCTCCAGTTACTAACCCTTTCACTCTACCCAACGGGCCTTAATAGTGATTTTGGATCACTAGCCTTGTGCACTGACCACTTGGCCACAAGCTAACTCAACAATGAAGAGATAATGGCAACCTAAGTGAATATGCAAGAATATTCAATATACAAAAATGCTAGGTCAATACATTCATGCTTATCTAGGATTAATAATGACAACTAAAACAAATCCTAGATATCAATGTTCTAAATGCAAAGGCAAGAAGAATTAGCTAGAAGGGCAAAATCATCCTAAATGCTAGCTATCACAAATTAATGCATCTCAACAAACAATCAAAACACAAGCATGTCATAAAAACAATTAAACACTCAAGCAAGCAATTAATGTGCAATAAAAACTAAAACCGTAGGCATACATGTCTTTGTAATGAAAACATAAAGCTTAGAACATGTAGAGAATACCTAGTCATGTACACACAAGAAGCCCATGCTTGGAAGATACTTGATGACTTGGATTTTAAGGATGGTTGAGTAAAAATGGCTTCTTGGAGCTTCTCTCTCTAAAGAACAATATCTCTCTCTAAAAAATTGGTTTGGAAGCTCTCAAAAAAAGAGTTTGGAAGAAGATGATGTATATATATGAAGCCTAAAGTGAAACTGCATCATTTTGGGTGAAAGGCAACCAAAACACGTCAGAACCGCTGGCTGTACAGCGGTCCATGCAAGTGTCCAGACCGCTGCACAGAGAGCTGTGTATCGTCTGGACAACGCCGCTCTGTAGGCCACTGTGCATGCAGCGTGCACAGACCGTGGTCTGGACAGCATGCATCCTCTATGAAACTCCGCTTGGGAGGCCGCGGCATAGGCAACACACACAGACCGTGGTAGACACAGTGTGTATCCTCTGCCAAACACCAATGTGCAGGCCGCGGCGGAGGCACTGCACGTTAAGCGGTCTAGACTGCGGTAAAGAGGAAAAAATCCTCTTTCTATGGCACAAACATACATTCACACTAAAATAAAAAATGAGACACACAAGGCACTTAAAATGGCAAATAAGCATGCAAGCAAAATAATTAAAATAGAATGCATGAGTGTGAGTGTGTGCACTAAATCTCTTAAATGAAGTTAAGCAAGTGATTTTACCTTTGATGCTTGAGCTTGGTTACGGACAATAAAGCCCTAAACTACCCTTACATATTGATCACAAAATATGGTTGTCAACGAAATAAGTCAATCAAAAATTGAGGAACTTACAATCTCCCCATTTGGCTATTTCGTGACAAAACCTCTCACTCACAAAGTATTCTCACAACAAATAACAAGAAAAAAACAAGAGGTCAACAAACAACCATTCTATGTTACAAGAGATACCTAAAGCTAAATCTTCAAATCTTTCATCTCTTGTAGCATGATCATCCCTACAAAACAGAGAACTACACTTTCCAAGACAAGTGTGTGAGAGGGATCAAGAAAAATAAAAACAAGTGCAAGTTGCATGAAATAGAAACAAGTAACATGCAATCAACAATGCACAAAGCAAATGCTCCTCCTAAATAGGTCAACTCCCTCACAAAACATGCCAATATCAACTCCCCCTAAATCCAACACTACCCCCCTTTTTGTCACAAGATAGGCAAATGGGTATTCCCAACCGGGATGCTGTAGCAAATAGAGATATTTGCAATGAAAATGCATAATCATATACAACAACTTTATGTAGATTAATTAAGAGAGAGATAAATTCATGGAAGACTATTGATTTGAATATGTGCGAAAGGATGCCTTGAATGAAATACATGCAACATAACCTTCCAAAAGCATGGTATTTGGCAAAGGAAAAAAAATGAGGTTCCAAGAGAAGTCAAACCAATTTGCACCAAATTGACAATGGAAAACAAGATATAGTTTAACTAAAAACATAAGAACAACTATCAAACTTTACAAGTTGAACAAGACATGAACGACTATTGCGCCCTATTAGATTTTTCCGGACAAAATGCCCGTATGATAGTAGCCTTGTTCAATTAAGTAAAGAGAGAGAGACGAAAGAATGTGAAAATCCATGAAATGGATACAATACCCTTATTGAATGAAGTCTCAAAAGACACTTGCACGCAGATTTGCAATCATTTTGTAAGCATTCAATAAATTCATCATGCATAACACTTTAAGCATGTCAAGATCAAATTTTCACAAGCATAGAGATAAACTTTGGGTCAATCAAGTGTACTTCCTAATCAAATTTCCTAGTCCAAAAATTCATGTTTGAACACAAATGAGATATACATTTCAAATAAGGTAAAAACACTCTTATTGAATAAAAAGACATATAATAATATATGCAACCAAGATACTCAAGCAATTAATTAACGAGCATAAAATTGAACAATTTTTTGCTTGTGAAAATGCAAGGTCGCTCTCTTTGCTTGAGCTCCCCATATGGGGTCAACCACCAAAACCATCAATGCATATGACAAATCCCAATAGACCTACTAAGAGACTTAAACCTAGTTGAATGTAATGGTTTTATAAACAAATCAGCTAGTTGATCATTTGTGCCCACATGTTCAAGTGCAATGCAATAGCTCTCAACTAGCTCCCTTATGAAATGATGTCTAATGTCAATATGCTTAGTTCTAGAATGTTGGACAGGATTTTTTGAAATATTGATGGCACTCATGTTATCACAATAAAGGGTTAGATTACCTTGCTCAAAGCCATAATCCACAAGCATTTGCTTCATCCAGAGAAGTTGTGTGCAAGCACTCCCAGCCGCTATAAACTCTTCCTCGGCTGTGGATAATGAGATGGAATTTTGCTTCTTGCAAAACCAAGAAACAAGATTGTTCCCTAGGAAGAAGTAACCGCCCGATGTACTCTTCCTATCATCATAATTACCTGCCCAATCTGCATCACTAAAGCCAACTAAACTAGCATTAGTGTCAAAAGAGTACCATATCCCATAGTTGGATGTCCCATTCACATATCGAATGATTCTCTTCATAGAGAAAAGATGGGATTCCTTGGGATTGGCTTGGTTCCTAGCACATATACCAACACTAAAAGCTATATCGGGCCTACTAGTAGTCAAGTATAGCAAGCTCCCTATCATGCCACGATATAGACTTTGATCCACACTTTTTCCACTAGCATCCTTGCTAAGTTTCAAAGTGGTACTCATTGGTGTGTCACAATGTTTGGCATTCTCAAGGCCAAACTTCTTCACTAGGTTCTTGGCATACTTAGCTTGGGATATGAAGATCCCATCATGCATTTGCTTGATTTGTAAGCCTAGTAATTGAGTTCACCAACCATACTCATTTCAAACTCATGAGTCATGACATCAACAAATTGTTGAACTTTCAAGTTGTTGGTGGAACCAAAAACAATGTCATCAACATAAATTTGAGCTATGAATAGCTCATCTTTAGTGCACTTGATGAACAAAGTCTTGTCAACACTACCTCTAGAGTAATCATTGTCAACAAGATAAAAAGTGAGGCGCTCATACCAAGCTCTCGTTGCTTGTTTCAACCCATATAGTGTCTTCTTGAGGCGATAAACATGATTAGGGTGGTGAGGATCCACAAACCCCTTAGGTTGCTCAACAAACACTTCCTCTTGCAAGAAGCCATTGAAGAAGGCACTCTTAACTTCAATTTGATACAATTTAAATTTGTGAATACACGGTATGGTTAAGAGAAGCCTAATGGACTCTAAACGGGCAACGGGAGCAAAAGTCTCCTCAAAGTCGATACCCTCAATTTGAGAGTATCCTTGTGCAACAAGTCTAGCTTTGTTCAGTACAATGTTGACATCCTCATCTCATTTGTTCCTTTAGACCCACTTGGTGCCTATAACATTAGTGTTCTTAGGCTTAGGAACTAAAGTCCAAACCTCATTTCTTTCAAATTGATTTAGCTCTTCTTGCATAGCTAGAACCCAAAACTCATCACTTAAAGCTTCATCTACCTTTTTGGGTTCAATTTGAGAGGTGTATCAAGTGTAACTAATTTGATTTGCTAATTGATGTCTAGTCCTCACACCCTCATTCACATTGCCAAGAATATCACTCTTGTTGTGGAGATGCCTAACCCAAGGAGCGGGTTTCTTAGAGACCAAAGTAGGATCTCTATCAAGAGATTGAGTGACCTCTTTTTCAAGCTTTGATTTCTCATCACTAGAAATATCATCAATCTTCACCAAGGGAGTATCATCAACCACACTAATCTCCTCATCATGGTTACTAACCTTAGGCCTACAATCATCTATGATCACATTAGATGATTCCATAACACTTCGTGTCTTCAAATTAAAAATTCTATAGGGATTACTATTTAGGGCATAGCCAATGAAAATCCCCTCGTCACTCTTAGCATCAAACTTGCCAAGTTGATCACGGTCATTTAGAATGTAGCACTTGCTTCCAAATGAGTGGAAGTAGCTAACATTTGGCTTCCTACCCTTCCACAATTCATAGGAGGTTTGCCTAGTCCCGGGCCTAAGAAACACCCTATTGCCTATATAACAAGCCGTATTGACAGCTTCAACCCAAAGATTCCTAGGCACATTGTTACTATGCAACATCATACGGGCCATCTCTTGGAGGACTCTATTCTTACTCTCTACTACCCCATTTTGTTGAGGAGTTCAAGCAGCTGAGAACTCATGGGAAATGCCAAGACTTTCACAAAAGTTTTTGAAACTAACATTTTCAAATTCTCTCCCATGATCACTCCTAATTCTCTTAATGCATTTTATGTGAGAATCCTTCTCATTTTGAATTATAGTGCAAAGCATTTTAAAGGTTTCAAATGTTTCAGATTTTTCTCTAAGAAAGTAAGTCCAAGTAAATCTAGAAAAATCATCCACACACACAAAAATGTACCTCTTTCCACCGAGACTTTCTGTTTGCTTGGGACCCATAAGGTCTATATGAAGAAGCTCTAATGGCTCCTTAGTGACAAGATATTTACCCTTCTTATGCATACTCTTAGTTTGCTTTCCTTGTTGACAAGGTCCACAAACTCCCTTAATCCAATTTCCAAACTTAGAAAGGCCTCTCACAACTTTTAACCTCTCAAGAACTTTCAAGTCTTTGAAATTCATATGACCTAACCTTTGATGCTATAATTCAACTTGATCACAACTAGACAAATTGCAAGATTTGCCATTAGAATCAAGACAATAACAATTGTCACTTGATCTTTTGCCTTTCAATAAAACATGTTCATCTTCTCTTAGAATAGAGCAATCAACTTTTCCAAACAAAACCGAACGCCCTTCATCACTTAAATGTGATATGATAATGAGATTGGCTTGCAAGCCATCTACATAGAGAGCATTAGGCAAGGAGGGCAAACCGGGGATAGAGATGTTTCCTTTTCCTAGAACCTTCTTACGTGAACCATCACCAAAGGTGACAAATCCACCATCCTTCATCATAAGAGTTTCAAAGAAACTCTTGTTTCTGGTCATATACCTAGAACAACCACTATCAAGGTACCAAGTGTTAGAGGCTTTCGCCTTGAACGCCACTTGGGCCACATGGCAACCATACTCATTTGTTCTAGTCCACCTAGTAGCAACATTGTCATTTCTAGGAGCCTTGGGTTCATTGGCTCTAAAATTTCTAGGTGCATGCATTTTGGCTCTTCTAAGTATATTCTTCTCAATCATGCTTTCAAAATGATACAACTTACTAAATTTAAAACAATTCAGCCTTATGTGGCCTTCAACACCACAATAATGACATATAGGAGTAAAGTAAGAATTCATACCATATCCTTGTGCAAACATGGAAGACTTCCCTCTCCTTTGAATTGTCCTTTGGTGTTGAGCCGAATCTCTTCTTTGAAACATCCTTTATGGTTGAGCTACATTAGCTTCTCTTCTTGGTTGTGGGTAAAATTTCTTTGTTGAATTTGAGAGCTACTTAAAGGTTGTGGTCTTGTTTGATGAGCTCTAGGTTTTGGTGAATGTTTTTTAGCTTGAGACTTTGTTTGTGCTTGCTTTGATGATTCACCAACCTCATTTGATCTCATTTGTTGGTGTGACTCTTGAACCTCTTTGTCTTTTAGACTCTTGACAAAGATGGTCTTCTCCAAGGAAGTGGCATCCTTGCCTTCCACATATCCTAGGCCCGTTTTATCACTAGGACTCTTTCCACAAGATAGCATCTTGTCAAGTCTCTCGGTTCCGGATGTCATCTTAGCAACGAATTCTTTTGCTTCCTTAAGCTCAATCTTCAAGTTTTCTTCACTATTTTTAGTGATCACAAGTTCCAACTTTAAACTCTCTTTTAACTCTTTTCCACTCTTTACCTTCTCACTCAAGGTGGTAATTTTGAAGGTCAACTCTAGATTCTTCTTTTTCAACTCTTGAACCTCCATCTTCTTTTTCAATCTAGACTTTTCAAAAAACTTCATGAAGTCTACATAGTCCATTTTCTTATCAATCTCAAACCTAGAGTTAGAAGAGGTACTCTCATCACTAGAGTCATCTACTTCTTCCTTGTCACTCACAACTTCCTTGCCATTATGAGATGTTGTGAAGGCAATGAAGTTTGCAACTCGATCTTCATCATCTGAAGACTTTTCTTCCTCTTCTAAGTCTTCACTATCACTCCAAGTAGCCGTCATTGCCTTCCCCTTTTTCTTTTTCTTCATATTTGTACATTCTGGAGCAATGTGACAAAAGCCACTGCATTCATAGCATTGAATACCCTTCTTGGAATCACTTTCTTGAAACTTTTCAATATTCTTAAAAGTAGTTTTCCTTTTCACTTCCTTCCCCTTTGACCCAAAACCTTTCCTCTCAAACTTCATGAATTTCTTGAATCTTTTAATCATGAGGGCCATTTTTTCATTTAAATCCTCCTCCTATTCTTCAACCTTAGTGGTCTTCAAGGCAATGCTCTTTTGCTTCTTTGGAGGAGTGGGTGAGGTGTTCCATCTTGACTCATAAGCTAGAAGTCTTCCAATGACTTCACTTGGCTTTATATTCTTGTACTCACTATTCTCTTCAAGTGCTGTCACGTTTGATTCGAGACTTGACGGAAGTAACCTCATAATTTTTTGCTTGACTCTCCTATCCGAATAGGAGTCACCAAGTTGATGGCTTTGGTTGACAATGTCCATCAATTTCACTTGAAAGTCATTGAAACATTCATGCTTCTCCATTCAAATCATCTCAAACTGCATTTGAAGGACTTGGAGCTTTGAGTCCTTGACTACCTCGGTTCCCTCATGTGCCGTTTGAAGAATGTCCCAAGCCACCTTAGCAATCCTAGTGTTTTGGACCAGCTTGTACTGATTATCATCCATGGCACAAAGAATGGCATGCATAGCCTTGTTGTTCCACTTGGATGCTTCAAACTCTTGAGTACTCTAACTAGACTTGGGCTTAGAAGCTTCTACACCATCATCAGTGGTCATTATTGGAGGAGTATAACCGTCTTCAATAGCCATCCAAGCACGATCATCTATTTGGCAAAGATAGGCTTCCATCTTGCTCTTCCAAGTAGCATAATTCACCCCATTGAGCAAAGGGGGTCTTGTGCTTGAGGCTCCCTCATGACTGTTCCAGTTTCCACTCATAGTGTTTGGGGGTAATAAAAGATATGAAGAAGCAAATGTAATGCAACACACAAAAAGAAAAATACCAAAATGCATAAGGTAAGACACACACAATGCACGGATCACCTAAGTATATCTAGGCACCGGCTCTGATACCAATTGAAATTCCCTAAAAAGTGTGTCTATAACCTAGATGGGGGTTGAATAGGTTTTAATTCGATAGATTACCAATTTTATGAATTAATCAATATTAACAATTCAACCTCATTCGACTTAAATACTCAATTAAATGACAACAAACATAAAACAATAACAACATGGAAAATATAAGTGGAAATCCTCCAAATGGGAAAAACCACGGGCTATTTAGAGTGCCACCCTTGATCCACGAAATCCACTATTGAGTAAAAGTTTACAACCTAAGTTGACCTCCCATCTAACCCTCCAGTTACTAACCCTTTCACTCTACCCAACGGGCCTTAATAGCGATTTTGGATCACTAGCCTTGTGCACTAACCACTTAGCTATAAGATAACTCAACAATGAAGAGATAATGGCAACCTAAGTGAATTTGCAAGAATATTCAATATGCAAAAATGCTAGGTCAATACATTCATGCTTATCTAGGATTAATAATATAATGACAATTAAAGCAAATCCTAGATATCAATGTTTTAAATGCAAAGGCAAGAAAAATTAGCTAGAAGGGAAAAATCGTCCTAAATGCTAGCTATCACAAATTAATGCATCTCAACCAACAATCAAAACACAAGCATGTCATAAAAACAATTAAACACTCAAGCAAGCAATTAATGTGCAATAAAAACTAAAACCTTAGGCATAAATGTCTTTGTAATGAAAACATAAAGCTTAGAACATGTAGAGAATACCTAGTCATGCACACACAAGAAACCCATGCTTGGAGGATGCTTGATGATTTGGATTTTAAGGATGGTTGAGTAAAAATGGATTCTTGGAGATTCTCTCTCTAAAAAACAATATCTGTCTCTCAAAAATAGGTTTGGAAGCTCTCAAAAAATGAGTTGGGAAGAAGATGATGTATAAATATGAAGCCTAAAATGAAACTGTGTCGTTTTAGACGAAATGCAACCAAAACGCGTCAGGACCGCTGGCTGTACCTCGGTCCAGGCAAGTGTCCAGACCGCGGCATAGAGAGTGGTGTATCATCTGGACAACGCCGCTTTGTAGGCCGCTGTGCATGCAGCGTGCACAGACCACAGTCTGGAAAACATGTATCCTCTATGAAACTCTGCTTGGGAGGCCGCGGCATAGGCAACACGCACAGACCGCGGTAGACATAGCGTGCATCCTCTGCCAAACACTGATGTACAGGCCGCGGCGGAGGCACTGCACCTAAAACGGTTTAGACCGTGGTAAAGAGGAACAAATCCTCTTTCTAAGGCACAAACATACATTCACACTCAAGTAAAAAATAAGACACACAAGGCACTTAAAATGGCAAATAAGCATGCAAGCAAGATAATTAAAATAGAATGCATGAGTGTGAGTGTGTGCACTAAATCTCTTCAATGAAGTTAGGCAAGTGATTTTACCTTTGATGCTTGAGCTTGGTTACGGACAATGAAGCCCTAGGCAGGTTATGAGGTATTTGAAGAGAACAAAAGATTACATACTCACATATAGAAGATCAGATCAATTTGAGATCATAGGGTTTTCTAACTCCGATTTTGTTGGATGTCAAGACAGTAGGAGATCCACATCAGGCTACATATACCTGTTGGCTGGTGGAGCTATTTCTTGGAAGAGTGTCAAACAGACACTCATAGCTTCTACCACTATGGAGGTAGAGTTTGTAGCATGCTATGAGGCATCCAACCATGGAATATGGCTGTGGAATTTTGTCACTGGGTTGTGCATTCTGGAGGGTGTTGAAAGACAACTCAAACTATATTGTGACAATAAGTCAGCAGTGCTATATTCTAACAACAACAGGAGCTCATCTAAGTCAAAGCATATTGACATTAAGTTCCTAGTTGTGAAGGAAAGAGTACAGAGTGGACATATATCTATAGAGCATATTGGGACAAACTCCATGATAGCATATCCGCTTACAAAGGGATTACCACCCAAGGTCTTTCTTGAGCACACTGCTCATATGGGTGTTATTTTGTGTGAGGATATCACATTATAGTGGGAGTTTGTATAATTTTGTATTTTATTGCTCTATATTTTTATTTTTGATATACTTATGCATTTATGTATTTGGATATTTTTCTGATCAGAAATAAAGTATTAGGTTAATTACACTCTATTAAATTGTGTTAAGTTTTTATCTCACTAAGGTATAAAGTAGGACCAGTTGGAATAGACATGTATAGATCACATTGCATGTAATTTCCATGCTACGCATCCATGATTGATCTATGTCATTTGGTTATGTTGGTATACGTGACCATTGATGGGTTTAGTCACACTAAATGTGACGAAAATCGCTTTGATCCTATGTCGGCATAATCAATGGATGAGATTGTTCGGATATACCTTAAAATTGTGATAGCAAAATTTTGGAGCTCATCAAGTCATACACACACATTTTTAGAGTTACATATGTGGCCTAGTGGGAGATTGTTGGAAAAATTCCATCTTATAGGGCCACACATGTGAATATTAAATGTATTGTGCTATCTTTTGGTTAAGCCTAAATTAAATGATCTAATTAAGATTTAAAGTATTAAGGCTTAAGGGTATAATTGTCATGGAATTAATGTGTAGATACCAGAGTGCTATTTCTAATTTGTTGAGGGCCGAATTAGAAATAGCCATAATATAATAATTTGATTATTATATATATTTAGGGTTATGGTCCCCAAATTACACAATACTTTTGTTTTTTCTGTATCTCCATCAACAGAGAAAAATAGAACACAGTAGGGTTCATAAAAGTCGTGATAATTTGGAAGATCACAACCAGTTCACAAATCTCTAACAATGGATTCAGGTACACTTTCGATATCGATTCTTTTCCACTTTTCTCGTGAATTGATATGGGTCAATATCATACTTTATGGGTTTGATTAAGTATGTATAGAAACATGTTTAGGCTAAGTTTTTGGGATTAATTATGTATCTATACATTTTTTTATTGTGTTAATTCAAATCCTTACATAAAGCACTTAAATCAAATTGATAGAGTTTGTTTCATGAAGCATCTAATCTTTCCTATTACTCACACACGGTCATATAATGAACATTGGTAAGAATTAGTTTTTCATTAAAACTCAAAACCAAATCACACATAGCATGGTCATGGATATGGAATTTTTCTCAATTATTAAGCTTGTAGTTAAGGACTAAATGGGATGGTCACCCACATCTAACCCTCAACATCATAAATAAACTAATCCTGACACAAACATTCATTGAGGTCTCATTTGAATATAAGTGAAGGAATTAGAGCAAGTATTTCAATAAAATAGACTACCAAGATATTTAATTAAAAACCATTAGACTATAGGATTACAAAGAGTTGTTCAACCGGTTTACATTAATCTCCTAACTTAGAAATTAGTTACACATCAAGGAAAAGACATAAAACAAATAAGAGTTAAGGAAGAAACCCAAGTTGGTCATTTGAGGTTCATTGACTTGTAAGCTTCCTCTTCTTGCTTTCCAAGGTTCCAAGATGAATGCATGAATGAAAGTGTCTAAGGATTGTGATGGCAAGGTGAAAGTGTACAAAAGTTCGTGTGGCTAATGTTACATCACCAAAATCTAAGATGGCTATTTAAATGAGTCCAAAAATAGGTCAGGAATTAACCTAGAAATGCGTGTTAACGGACTGTCGCTTCCCTATATGTCTCGGTTTTCCATGACGACATGTTGCGGCCTTCCATGATGATGTGTCGCGGTCTTCCATGACGACATCGCAAGAGATACTGGCTAGAAAAGTTGTTGTCGCGTGGTGTGTCGCGATCTCCCATGACGACATCATAAGCGACACTGGTTAGAAAAGTTGTTGTTGCGTAGTGTGTCGCGGTCTTCCATGATGACACACCATGACCGTGAAATCTCGAGTCTTTTTGTCCAAGTTTCCTATTTTTAACTCTTTTGGGTCTCAACTTCACTCATATCTCCCATATGATGCCTCTCATACAAAATCCTACAAAAACACTTAATCGAGTCATTAAACATTTGATTTTACCCGAGAATTGAGTAATAAGCATAGGAAGGGGGACTCGAAATCTAGTGTTATCATGGTTTGATCAACAACACTTAGCTAAGACGTGGGTTTAAATTGTATTAACTTATGAATGATTTTTTTTTTTCCAGATATGTTCCACTATATAATTTAAGGCTATATTTTTAAAACCTCTCCTCATATTACATTTTATAAAAATATGTATTATTTAATTTTTATTATTATTTATATATTTTTTATTTTTAATCACTTTTATTTTAATTTTTATAATAATCTAATACAATACAATTCGGTTATACATTTTATGTAACTTAAATGTTATTCTAATAAAATGTTATTGTACTAGAATAAATGTTAGCATATATAAATTATATATAATATTAAACAATTGTTAAGTATTATTAAAAAATTTATGTAAATAATAATTTATGTAAAGCTTTTAATTTATATTACAACAATTATATATTTTATAATTTGTTGTTTTTATTCTATTTTTTTTTTTCAATTTATTAGATAATAAAATATTAAAAAAATAAATCACATCCTAACATTATATAATATGATAAAGTCTGATCCAATATAATTTTCAAATATAATACAATAGTACAGCTTACAAAACAAGCACTTAGTGCAGAAGTGGGAGGATCTTAGCTTATACCAATGTTGAAAGTGCTTTTCACAAGGGTATAGGCCAACATCTGTAATTCTTTTACTTTAATATCCTGTCTATAAAATATGCCTACCATATTGAAACATAAGTCCAAGAGACATGTCTATAATTATGAAATCTGGAATTGGCTTTTAAAAAATAGATGATTCCAATCTCTAGCTAAATTTTTCTCTGGGAATAGTGGGGGCTTTTGGACTCCATAATTGAATGGTTCATAAGGGAGTCAACCCAAAAGACGAGAAAAAAGTGAAAGTGAAAACGTAATGTTTGCGTCAACTATCTTTTTGTGAAGTTAAGTTACAGTTCGACAGAGAGAGTTGGGTCACTTCTATTAAACAAATAGCAAATAAAGTCTGGCTTCTTTGGTATTTTATTCGAAATTTGTCACTAATTGAGTCAGGATTGTACAAAATTTGATGAGATCGGTATTTAAAGCACAACCCAGGAGAGTTCTCACTACACTTTGGTATAATACTAGTGAAAGTATGGGTAAATAGCACCAAATGGATGGATTTTATGGGGGATAGCACATAGTTTATTGATGCAAAAATAGAGTGGCGTACCTTAAGCGTAAGTAAGGGTAGATATGGTTCGGTTTTGGGTAAAACTGTATTGAACCGATATATATTCGGTTTTTTAAAATGTGGATCGGTTTGAATCTGAAAACCGAATTGAACATATCACCTTTATCTCGGTTCGGTTCGGTTCAATTCTGTTTTGGGCTTATTGGGTTTTGAATTTTTTTTATATGTTTTTAAACTTTTTAAGCCTTTAAGTTGCATTTTTGACATTTAGGTTTAAACTTTTTTAACAAAACAAAATATTTAAAAACAAATTTTAAAACAAAATATAACCCAATTTTCGATCCAAATCTAAAATTTAATCATATTCATTCTACATATTAAATTAAAATATAAAATCATCATAATAAAATAGAAGTAAAAAAATGTAGTAAATATTGTAGTCCAAAAATAAACATCATCAATAAACAAGCCATAATAAAATTGAATCTTACAAAATAATTAATTAAGACAATTCGGTTTATTAGGTTTGGTTCAGTTTTGTATGTCAAAAACCGAAACCAGACCAAATTCAATTTCGTTTGTAAATTTCAAATCGGTTTGAACCGAATAGAGGCTATGAACTGAACCAAACACCCTTTTTCGGTTTGGTTCAATTCAGTTTCGGTTTTTGTACCCACCCCTAAAAGTAAGACTTTAACGATATGATGGTCTCATGAAACTATGGTCACCAACCATGGCGTGTGAGTGTTACAAAAACAACCATAATGTTCCACACATCAATTACCCAACGCAAAATTGATAACTCCCATTTCTACACTCGGTGTAGCCTCCATATCCTGTCAATTGCACACGTTCCTAAGTAAAAATCGAGTATTTAATGGTGTATTAAGCTCGTGCAGGTTCCTTTAGCAATCCCAGGGTAATAGTGCGAAATTGGGAAAAATTGGGGCCAAAATGGAATAACCGAAGTCATAGGTCACGGCTGGCGCAGGTGAGGTGCCACTCGACCAGCGCACAAGATCAGTGGTGTTGCGCTGGTAAGGCACCACTTGACCAGTACAACCCTCACCAGCGCATAAGATCAGTGGTGTTGCACTGGTGAGGCGCCACTCGACCAGCGCAACCCACACCAGCGCACAAGATCGGTGGTGTTGCGCTGGTGAGGTGCCACTTGACCAGCTCAACATCAGCGCATCAGTACAACTCAGCAGCACTTCTAGGGTTTCGTGCCTCATTCCTAAACATATAAATACCCTTTCTTGAGCTATTCTGGGAACCTCTTTCACGACCCTGAGCTCTAAATCCTCCCTTTACAATCCAAAACCCCAAAACACTACCTTTCACCCAAATCCCTTACCTTTCACTCAATTCCTTCACCAAATCACTTCATCAAACCTCTAATTCATGATCCAAACTTCAAATACACTCTACCAAACACTAAATACCCAATCTTCCCACCATTTTCCACTACAAAAACATAACCTTGGAGCAAGAGGGGAGCTTCAAGAGAAGGAGCAAGTCAAGCATATTCCACCAACCAATAGAGAGGACATCTACACTTAGTTTATTCTTAATCTTTGTCTCTTTCATTTTAGCACTTATATTTGCTTATGGCTTGTATAAAAATCATATCTTTTGTAGCCACTTCTTACATTATGAACTAAACTCATCTTGGTTAAGGCCAAGATGAGACCTTTACTATGATTTACTAATGAAGACCACCACTTTGTTCATATTGCTTGTGTTTATGTATATGTATTTCATGCTTTAATTTATATTGAGTGTCTAGCTAGCATTTGATGTGTATTTGGTTGGTGTGTGATGTACCGAGAGGAGAAGCACACAATGTGCTCGATGAAATGCATGATAGAGGTCTAGTAAGGTAGAAATACTCAAGGCTAGTCTCTAGAACTTACTTAGTGAACCACTAAGCTTAATGAACTTGTGTGTATTTCGGATGACCATCGAGAGATAGGTTATTGGTGCATATAAGTGTTGTCTCTATTACTCGAGAGAGAGTAAAGACTAATAGAGGGTGTCACGAGTCTATATTCATATTTGCATAATTTATTCATAATTGTGTGTCTATAAATTGGTGATGATTGGTTAGGTGGATTCAAGGTCTTAGCTTAAGTTCCTAATAGCAGTACAAACACTTGCTTGAATGTGACTTTGACTTGTTTGCTTGTAGGTTAAGTTTCATTAGTTGCATTCTAGGAGTAGTTTATAGTTAATTAGTGTTAGTAGTATAATTGAATCATCAAATATGTGCTTGTCTAAATAGTAGTCTAATTAATCAATTATGGTAATCAATTCATCAATCTTCGTGGAACGAATCTTATTTATCATTGTACCACTCTCACGACTCCGTACTATTGCGGGTGCTCATTTAGGAGTAATCAAAAATCTAGTACTAGGTTCAGTGAGAGAGAAGTGAATTAGAGTAGATAAGTGTAGAGAAAAACATCATTTGCTCCGAAGTTGTAACTGATTGTAATTAATTACGTATCCTAATGATATTCTGTGATATAAGGATATAAGGATAATATCACAGAATCAACTAATTGAATAAATAGAGATCTAATTTGAAGTTAATAACTTAGGTGGTGTTAGGTTGGATAGAATGGAATGGAAAGAAAGCGATTCCACTTGTTTGGTTTGTTTAAATACACTGGAATGAAGATTCCATTGGAAAGAGGATTCCACCGTTTTGGTGGAATGGACATTCCATTCAAAAACCAATGGATTGTCCATTCCATTTCATTAATACATTTTATCTTCCAAAAATAATCCTTTATGCCACAACCCTATTTCAAAAATACCCTTCTTTCCAAAAATAATATATTATTATATATTATAGTAATATAATATATATAAATATATACATATTATTATATATTATATCATTAATGATATATATATTACATATATTATATAATATAAATATATTTATAAATTATATTATATAATTTATACTTTTATATTTTATTATTATTATCTAATTATTATATATATATATATATATGTATTATACATTATATATTTCATATATATATATATATTATAATTTATACTTTTATATTTTATTATTATTATCCAAAATGTATAATATATTTTCTTATTATATATATTATATTATATATATATATATATATATCAATTGTATATCAATATATAATATTTATAATATTATAAATATGTTATAATATTTAAAATATGTATTATATGTAATATTATTATATATCATATATATTATATATTATAACAAAATATTTTTTATATAATATGTTTTTTTATAATAATATATATATTATTATTATTATTATTATCCATAATTCCATATCATTCAGTTGTTAACCAAACTAAATAATACTGATTCAGATATTGATTCTAAATCCCAACAAAATAAAGAATTTAGCTTTCCACTATTTTCTATTCCAATTATTATTCTCATTACCATTTTAATTATCATTCCACCACGGTAACTCAACGTCACCTTATAAGTTAGATCCTTAAAAGACTTCAAATTCAAATCCAAATCCACTGGGTGCTGTTTTATTGGTCCAGCTCATACTAAGCTCTTGATTGGGCTAAACCCACAAGCCAATGGACGAAACAATGGGGGCCCATAGGGGCCATGTCTCCTCCAACCAATGAAAATTCATTGAATTTTAAATATAAAAAAATTGTACCATCCTATTTTTTAATAAAATTAATTAATTATTTTCTTATTTGGTTTTTTTTTAAAATTCATTATTATTTTATACATTATTCATTATTGTCTAATCTAATATACAATATTATTTCATATATTTTAACTGCAAAAAGCTAAATAAATATTGAAATCATATTATTGTATTCTACAATGTTCATCTTATCTTGAGACAAATTTTTAGTTTAAAAAAAAAATCAATTTGATTTGAGATGATTTTCTTGATAAAATATAGCGACGTGTTACATTTTAGTTTTTAAAATTAATATTTTTTTTGTGACATTAACTTTATAACTAAAGGCGATCATATTTTTTTAACAACTTATTTTCTTAAATATTAATATATTTTTCTCGAGTGACATTGAATATTAATTCCCACCCCTGTGCACAAGCTCAAAATCCAACATTTATAATTTAATGTTTTTAAGCACCAAGGTATGTAATGGGACCAAAATACCATTGACTTAATTTTTCTTTCTTCTTTCTCATTCTCTTAAGAAAAATAACTTATTCCTTCAATTTTTCTCAAGAAAAATGATGAATCTCTCAAGAAAATTACAGGTGAATTGTGATTCTATCACTTTTGTAAGTGTTTGGGACTAAGAAAAGTAATCAATGAGAAGAGAGAACAAAAAAAATTTGCAAAAGAACATAAACCACAAGAAAAAACGAAGAAACAAATTAGAAATATTTTATAGAAAATAAGTCTTAGATTCAAAAAAATAGTCTTAAAGACTTATTTTGATTTTTTCGAAACTTATTATTATTTTTTTTAATATCTTCTTTATCAACCTCTATCGGAGGTTGAGTTCTGATGGAAGTCATTGGAGGTTTGTGTTGTAAATTTAAAGAACACATAATACTATCTATTTGGGGTTTGATCCGTTCGATTTTGTTGATCTAGTTATTTTAACTTATAATTATCTCACCATACCTCACTTTATCCCCGAGAATCTTCCATGCATCGAATGCTTCGCATCAGATCCACTAATGTCATGGTGCCATGACATGACTAGTAATGAGATTAAATTTCTATACCATGTGGCATGATTTGGATGGCAAAGGATGTGCGGTGGACTCAACATTCACTCCACATTATCCATCTTAATTAACCACTACTTGTGTCATGAGAGATCTTAAATTTTTGTTCTTCATACTGCAACCTCATCATGTCGTGAGACTTTGAATCTTGGTGATTGACAATATGAGAACACTAACCCTAGCTTTTGTGCTTTTGATGAAATAGTGATATAAATGTATAATTATCACATGTGATATTATTTGAGATTATATATGCATCACATTCTCAACTCAAGCATGCCAGATGATGAGTTGTACTGTACAACCAGTGACTTTCAGTTATATATGACAAGATTTCATATATGTCACATACAGTAGAATTAATATTATATTGCAAAGTCTACATGATATATAGTCAATGATAAAATCATAACAATAAAGATCACAGGCTTTGTAAGAAGGGTGAATTTTATACGGTTGCAAATTGAAATAGCTAGCATACATATCTCCAGCTTTTCTTGTATATCATTAATTTCTTGGGAATTTGACAATATGTTCTAGGACTGTGCGATAATAGTTGATATAATGACCACTGTAATAGTTTACTTGTACCAGAAAAAGTGGCTTCTTCCATATCCTCAGAAAATCAACATGTTTTAATTAAATAGCAATGCGTGGAGATGTAACCCTACCATCACAAACTACTACAGAAAACAGATCATCCTATTTCTCATCATAATCCACACACTATTCTTGTCCAATGCTATAATAACACCTGTCCACTCCCCTCTATTATGGATCGCATTACATGTGCTATAGAGAGCCACGTTGGAAAAAAAAAAGACCAAATCAATAAGATTACAAATTATTTATTGTGATCTTAATACGTGTCTCAACAAAATTTACATATGCACAATTGCACATCCCTTGAAATGCTGCTATTACCATTTCTGTTAGAAATCGGACTCTACACAACCATTAAACACCATCACAACCATGAAACCATACTCTGGAATGAGAGAAAACCAGACCTTAAACACTCAATAATTTGCTAACATACATACTAACAATTTCATTGAATTTATATATGAGTACAAGGATCAATAACAGCCATACATTGTCACCGAAAGACTAGTACTTGGACAAAGTCATCAGGTAGACAATGTCCTTAAAGACATGAACAACCATGCTTTACATCATTCAATTACCGGCTAAAGTAAACTAATACATTACAACAAACTAAAAATAAAATAAACTGTTACAACAATAGCAACTACATTCTAATAACCATAAGCTATAAAGTACCTATAAAAGTTTCAATATTTAGCATTCCTCCTTGAAACTTTTCTTAGAGACTCCAAGCTTGGTTATTAAAACCATACACTGACCACAAGGAAGTACCTTGGCAAGTATGTCTGCCATCTACTCCTCCAATCTGCAATGCAACAACTGAATATCACTATTTCTTTCAGCCTCTCTTATAGCATGAAACTTCACATTGTTGTGCTTAGTTCTCCCATGTTGGACAAGATTTTTAGCAATAGAAATTACTGACTTATTATCACATTAAAGGATAGTAGGTTCATCTTGTGCATATTCCAGATCTGTCAACACTTTTATGATCCGTATGGCTTGGTTTGATGTTGTTGCTGTAACAATATACTCAGCTTCTAGTGAGGATTGAGCCACCATCTCTTGCTTCTTTAAATTCCATGAAAACACACCACTTCCAAGTTAGAAAACATAACCAGTTGTGCTCTTGGAATCATCCACAGAGCCTGCCCAATCACTATTAACATACCCTTCCAGCTTTCAATCACCTCTGCCATACCAAATTCCAAAATCAATGGTACCTTTTAGGTACCTCAACAATCTTTTGCCAACGCCAAGATGTGTCAAACTTGGTGAATTAAAATTAAATTTGCTGGAAACATCAAGTCATGTCTGATGGCTGTCAAGTAAAGCAGACTGCCGACCAAACTCATATACTTAGTCATATCAGCTTTATCCTCAGTTTCTACCTTTGAAAGCTTCTCATTTATAGCTAAAGGAGTTGAAACTATATTGCAATTCCCCATTTTAATATTTCTTAGCATATCCATTGTATACTTACTCTATGAGAGGAAAATTCCATCATTGGATTGGTCCACTTCCATCCCCAAAAATTAATTCAGCACTCCAAGGTCTGTCAGCTCAAGGACTTGAAGCATTCTCTCTTTAAACTTAACAATCTCATCATGATCATTGCTAGTAACAAGTAAATCATCCACATATAGTGACATAATGATTTTATTTTCATTTCCACCAGTCTTCACATAGAGAGTAGCCTCTTTTTGACTTATTATGAATCCAGTTTGTAGAAAGTGATCATCTATTCTACTATTCTAGGCCCTTGAAGCCTGTTCAATTCATAAAAATGCTTTATGAAGCTTATACACCTTATCTTCATGGCCTACAACCAAGAAACCAGAAGGCTACTCAAAGTATATCTCTTTTTCCAAGATTTCTTTCAGGAAGGCTGACTTGACATCAAGGTGATAAATTTTCCAACCACAATTAAGTGGTAAAGCTACAAGCAGCCTTATGGTTTCATGCCTTGCTACTGGTGCAAAAGTGTCACCATAATCAACTCCAACCATTTGAGAATACCATTTCACCACAAGTCTAGCCTTGTGCTTGTGAATGGAGCCATCCGAGGTCAACTTGGTTCTATAAAATTATTTGATCCAAATTACTTTTCTATCTTTAGGCCTTGAAATCAATTCCCAAGTACCATTCTTGTTAATCATAGCAAATTCCTCTTTCATTACATCATTCCATATCTTCAACATTGATGTTTTTTCAAAATCGGAAAGCTCACTAATTGCAAAGCTATAATTCTCATAAATTTCTACCATGGACTTGGTTTTAAGCATTGGAGATTTAGATTTAGCTACTGGTTCTTCCTTTTCAATTTCAGCTTCATTTTGAACATTGACTACAATAGGATCAACATCAAGATCAGTCGGTTTTGAATTTCTTTGAATTTGATCATTCTCCCAATCCTAGCAAGCAACCTCACCTACTTGAACATCCTCTCTGATGATAAGCTTCTTTACTTGCAAATTGAACACAGTGTAACCTTTTGAGTTAGGTGTATAACCCAAGAAGACTCCCATCTTAGCTTTATCATCTAATTTGGACCACTTGGCATCTACAACGTGTGAGTCGCAAATTGATCCAAAAGTTTTTAGGTGCTTAATAGAATGTTTGATTCCTGACTAGGACTCAAGTGAAGTTTTTCCTTGAACAACTTCAGTTGGAAGTCTAGTCAAGAGATATACGGTTGCATGCACTGCTTCTGCCTAAAACCTTTTTGGTAACTTCTTCCTGCCGTCAAGCATTTAGCCATCTCCATGACAGTTCTGTTCTTTCTCTTAAAGAAATCATTATTCTGAGGAGTATAACTTACTGTTAATTGATGTTTTATTCCCATCTATTCATAAAAAGTACTGAACTTATTAAAGGTATACTCCTTGCCAATGTCTGACATTGACATCTTTAATTTGCAGCCACTTTCATTTTCAACCATGGCTTTGAACCTTTTGAAAACACCAAAGGTTTGTCATATAAAAACAAGAAGAAGTATGCGTTTTGACTTAATAAAAGGCACACTCATTAGACCATACAGGTCTATGTGAACAAGTTCAAGCTTGTTTTTTTCTGTTACAACATTATTTGATGGAATTGGCTTCATATGCATCTTCCGTATTTGACAAGCATTACAGACATCATCAATGCAATTAATTTCAGGCATATCACTGACCATATCATTGGACTGTAAATATTTCAAGGCATTTAAGTTGAAATGACCATATCTCTTGTGCCACAAAACAAAATTATCATGCTTAGAAACCAATGCTAAGTGATTTACTTGATCGTAGAGTGAGTATCCTTTCTTTAATAATTGAGCAACACTTAACAAATTTTGGTCTAAATCATAAATTAACAGAACATCATGTATTACCTTAGGGCCTTTACTTGTATGGATAGGAACAGTAACTTTTCCAGCAGCCTAAACATTTTGACCATTTCCATTCTTGACTTTTGTTTTGTCAGTCCTATCTAGTGAGGTAAAAGGCTCAAATCCCATGCCATGTGACTTGTACATCCACTATATCATACCAAGCATCTTTACAAGTAGAAAAGCATGGTTGAGTAGCCATGAGCAAATGATCCTCAACATGAAGTTGTTCATCAGTGTAGTTGGCTTGTTGTATAGGTTGTGACTGAGATTGGTTTTGCTTGTGTATGTAAAAAATTTCATTATGTCCATATTCTTGCAATGATTATAATGAATTTGAGGCTTGCCTTTATACCAACAATCCATTGACAAATGGTTTTTCCTTTTACAAGTTGAGCAAGGAGAAAACTTGAGTTTTGATGCAGAATCTAAAGAGGTTCCATCCAATTTTCCTTTCCTCTTTTGATCAACATTTCTCTTTTCAAAGTTCTAATTCTTATTACCTTATTCACCAGGTTGCTTCCATCTGTGCCTTCCTTGAAAATCTCCATCGGTCACGTCATCACTTCTCATGGAAATTCTTTCCTCTTGAGCTCACAGCTTGCTTATCATTTCAGAAATGGACATTTTTTTAAGTCACAAGACTCATCAATAGAAGCTACTTGAGCTTCAAGTTTTTCAAGCAAACTAATCAACATCTTTTCCACCACTTTGAAATCCTCTACTGCTTCACTATAGAGTCTCATTTGCTTCGCCAATTCTGATAACTTGAAGGAGTAATCTTTGACAGTTTCTGATTCTTTCAACTTTAATATTTCAAACTCTCTTTTGAGAGTCAATAACTTGACTGATCTCACCCTTTCACTGCCCTCATATCTTCCCTTCAACTCGTCCCATATCTCATTTGTTGTCTCTATGTGCATGATGCATGTGAGGGCATCATATGTCAAAGTTAAATGCAAACATGCAATAACCTTGTCTTTCTTCATTTTCTCCACCTCATGTTGCTTAATTTGAGCTATGGTAGAATTAGCTCTAATTGGTGGAATTTGCTTATCTTGGTCTACAAAATCCTATTAGCCAAATCAATTCAAGTATGACCTCGTTTTAACTACCCAAATATGGTATCTTTCCTTAGAAAAATGAGGAACTGGAATGGCAGTAATGTTTCCAATGGACATTTGATCACTCATTAGTGTTTGGTTCACCCAAGACAAGTGTTTTCGCTCACAAAACTCGTAATATCTACTAAAATTATACCTTACAGTCCCATAAGAATGGTACTCTGATACCGATATTAGAAATTGCTAGGTTTTGTGAAGCCATAAATAAGTCTGAGGAACGATTTCAGGCAGGTAGCGCGGCGCGGACAATGGCGGAAACAAGAAGACCAATCTGTGACATATACAACAGTGGATTCCAGTAGGTTGATGCTGTATGGACCGCGGTATGGACATAACATATATACCACGACTCATGGAGCATTGTTTTCTAGAGGTGATGTGCGGTGTTGACTACGGCATAAACATGTGCCTACACCATGGTGTTTTTAGCAGTGGAAGACAGAAGAAGAACCATGGTACATGTCGTGGGCTGCAGTCGCGGCCCAGGCCATGGTATATATGAAATTTGTACGAATTTGGGAAACTTGTGTGAAAAGATGGTATTCCTTTAAGGCTTTGGCTTACCATAGTGTTCCCACATCAATACTTTTATCTCTCATTATATTTGGATAGTGTGTAATGTGTGAGAAAAATTACTAGAGAGAGAGCAACTGTAGAGAGATTGAAAGAGAGACAGAGAGATTGTAATCAGCTTTAAAGATAGTGGATTAAGTGTGGTACACTCCGTGGACGTAGGCAATTTGTTGAACCACGTAAAATATTCAGTGTCGTCTTTTTCTTCTTATTGCTTTCATATTATTTGGTTGTGATTGGATTTGTGTGTGTTCGAGTATTTCTTACAACAGTTCGTATCATAGCTTCTAGTTGGGGTAGATTATTTTTCACACAAATCTAGGTTTTCACGAGATCAACGATTTTGTAGTAGAGATAGGACCAGAGAAGGATACACACACGGTTGAGAGATTTGATGGGTTGAATTTCAGCTTCTGAAAAATATAGATGGAGGATTATCTATACCAAAAGGATCTGCATAGCTAAATAAAAAAGATACCGAAGGATATAACCGATGAAGATTGGTCAAAGAAACGAAAATCGAAGAATATTGATGATGATGATTTAAAACTCCTGGACTGAAAAACGTTGGGAGCAATTCATCTCAGTTTGACAAAGCAGGTTGCTTTCAACATAAAGGATCAACAGGCTACCAAAAATCTAATGGATACTTTATCAGACTTATATGAACATCCTTCTACGATAAGGAAAGTCTAACTTGTCAAAAAGTTATCAAATCTGTACATGACAAAAAGTCAGAACTTTAAAAAGTTTCTAAATCAATAGAACAAAGTGAAGGATGGGTTATATTCTTTATCCATGGGTTTTGATAAGGAGTTATTGACCGTATTTATGCTCACCCAATTGCTAGAAAGTTAAAAAATGACAAGTTAACGAATTACCAACTCGTTCAGGATAGAAAAGATGAACTTCCAACAGGTTGTGAACATGATTATAAATGAAGAGATCAAGTTGTGTGAATAGGGATTAGGGGCATCTACATCTTCAGCACTGATTATGGAAGGTAGAAAAGGTAGAAATAGAAATCGGAACATGAATCAAAGGGGAAGATCAAAGTTAAAATGAAAGTCTAAATCTTGGAATTAGGTCAAATATTTTGAAAATCTGCAACGAAACAAAAATGATGTAGAGTTCTGGAATTGGGGTAAGAAAGGCCACTTCTCGTATGTGTGTAAACCTGAGAAGAAGGATAAAGGAAAGAGCAGTGTGAATTATGTGTCCGAGAAGTCAGATGAATGCCTTATTTGCTTGTTGAAATGCAAGACGAAATCCTAGGTTCTGAATTTGGGTCATTCCACACCATACCTCATAGGGAGTTGCTCGAGAACAACGTTTCTAGAAATTTAGGTAAAGTGTATCTTGGCGACGATCAAGCAGGTGACATTAACGGAAAGGGAGATGTGAAGACTTAGCTGTAAAGGTTAGTTTGGAAACTAAAAGATGTGAGGCACATACCGGATTTGAGGAAGAACTTGATCTCCAATGAGCAATTGGCCTCATATGGTTACATGACATTTTTCACAGGTAATAAGTGGAAGATTTCGAAAGGTAGTATGACAATCGCTCGAGGAAATAAGAATGGATCACTTTACACAACCACAGATGGTTGTGGTACAATCGATATGGTAGAAGATAAAGATGATCCGAACTTTTGGCAACAAATGTGTGGACACATAAGTAATTAAGGGCTGAAGTGTTTGCATTTGAAAGGAAAGTTACCAGATTTGAAGAGTGTTGAGATTGACTTCTGTGAGAGCCGTATATTAGGAAAACAGAAGCGAGTGAGCTTCAAGAAGACCAGAAGAGTACCGATAAATGAGAAGCTGGAACTTGTGCAAACTGATGTTTGGGGTCCAGCTCCAGTCTTATCAGCTGGAGGTAAATAGTATTTCATCACATTTATTGACCATCACTCTACGAAGGTGTGAGCATATTTTCTAAAACACAAGTCGAAGGTGTTTAACGCTTTCAAAAGATGGAAAGCTAGAGTCGAGAACGAGAAAGGGTTAAAGACCAAAATGCTGCATTCAGATAATTGTGGAGAAGAGATGAGCGTTTTGTTTTTGATAGTGCACTAGCATCTTTTATATCAAAAGGTTTTATGTACGACATCTCATTGGGTTCACGCGACTTTAGATCAAAAGATTGAGAATTCACAAGTGACCAAACGTTCTTCGTTTTCTTTAGGAGGGATGTTGTGACTAACAAAAGGAATTTTTTTTTTTCCATCCTCAGGTACACATTTCAAAGAATGGGAGCCCACACTCCTAGGTGATTCACGTTCGTGATTGGATTGGAAGATCTTACGATTTTCTTTTGACGCAATATCATTCGTCACGTAAAAAATGTACGATACCATTAATTATATGTTAATTAATCAAGGGTTAAGGTTCTCTCTTTTAAAAGAATTTTTTTGAAATATACAAATCAATTTTTTTCGCTTCCGAAACGTGTTTTTTCCTACAATTGGTATCAAAGTCAGGTTGTATCCTTAATTAATTAATGTATATATACATGAATCTATTTTTTTATTGTAAATATGCGTGTTTTAGAAAGAGATGACACTCTAGGTATTCACATATTAACAAGAAGGGTGGCATATCATCGCCATAATTTCCTTGTTGGTAGCTGCTAAGATTTTTTATTTTATTATTATAATAAAAAAAAGATCTATTGTAATATATTCAAGTTTCGAAGATTAGAAGAGTTGATGAATTGGAAGCAGAAAAAGTAGCAATGGCGTAACTCAAGGTAGCCTGTGTGCACCAAGGCAACAAGCGCGCAACTGCGCTTGTTATGGTGTAGCAGTGTGCGACCTTTCAAGGGTTAGGCCATGTGCGTGCCTATAGTGTGGCAGCAAAGGTGTTGTGCACGGGGCAACCGTGCAAGGCTTTGGGCGTGCAAGTGCCTTTTCACGAGACCTTTAGACAGACAGTCGTTTGATGACTTGTTTGCCAAGTTAGAATTAGGGTTTTTAGTGTTTCAAAAAAAATATAATTTACTTGCTTTTCTTGGATGGACCAAAATTGTGGCTATTTTTTTTTCGTAAATATTACAATGTTTGTCATTGTTTGATAACATGTCAAATAGAATAGGGGTTCTACACATATACCTCTTTAGGTTTGAACATGCATTGAATGATGTAGGTATCTAATTGACATATAGATAACTTGGTATATCATTCTATGGAATTCAGTCACACGTATTAAACAATTGATTAGGAGAAGGTGTTATGGAACACCTATGGCCTTTAAGTTTAGTTGAGTTTTATGTTTTGTGTGATAATCGCCCAAGGGGTATCCATGAATAGAATTTATCAAGATACTTCATTATAAGGATAGACTAGACAATTGACTCAAATGATATCTACCCTCTAAGGAGGGATTTTCGTGAGGGAATAGAAAGAAGGTCGATAACGTGGTAACACACTAAATGTGGTTTTACTGATATCCTTCCAAGAGTTCTTGTTAATAAAATAGCAAGTCAAAAATTGAAACCGTTGGTTGTTATGTTAACAATTTGGTGGGACCTAGTCTAGTTGATGGTGTGAACTCCTAAAGGATGCATGAAATTTATAGGTGTTGAATTACCGTTGAATTTTACAATTGAATTGTTTTATTTAATTCAAGGTAAATAGTTGAAAGTGTTTTATCATGATTGTTTACTTATATAAAATATTAATTTTATTCAGAAATCATGACCCATCTCTATTCAACATCCTAAAAAATAATACTTTAACTGGAGACAATTATATCAAATGGAAAAGGAAAATTGGGTTGTCGTTGCAAGCTAAAAAACACAAGTTTGTTCTATCTACCACTAAACCACCTACTCTAACTGATGAATCTACTGAGGGGCAAAAAGACGAGTATGAGCAGTGGAAGGCCTCAGATGAGATGGCCAAATGTTACATTATGACCATCATCTTCAGTATGCTGCAACAACAACATGAAGGAATGGGGACAACTGCTGATATAATGTATCTCTTGAAGAGATGTTTGCTATGAAGTCCAGGACGACTAAGAGAGAGGCAATGATTGCTTTCATGAATCTTAGGATGAAACCTAAACAGGCTGTGAAAGATCACATGATGAAAGTCATAGCACATCTCAACAATGCTGAACTCAATGGTACTGAGATAGATGGTGAGATGAAAATTGACATGATTGTCAACTCACTGTCAGATTCCATTGATTAGTTCTAGTTGGACTGTACCTTGAAAAATAAGGAATACACTTTACCGGGCCTGATGCAAGATGTTCAAAGCGTTGAGAAAATCCTTGTCAAAAGCAAGGGTCAAGAGATTCATAATGCTAGTAATGTTGCTACTGTTAAGACCCGTAAGAAAGTCAAGAAACAACAGATGAAAAAGCAACTTGGGCATACCAAGAAGGAGACCAAGAAAGTAACCAAGATCAAAGGGAAGTGTTTCCTTTGTGGTTAAAAGGGACATTGGTAAAGAAATTGCTTAAAGTTTAGGAAAAAAAAGGAAGAAGGTAATATTAATTATCTTGAAACATGTTTTCTGGCAGATTCTATAGATTCTAGGATCATAGACTCTGGAGCCATTAATCATATTTGTTATTCCTTGCAGGTGTTCAAGAAAAGGAAATGACTGAATGAGAATGAATTCAACTTGCGTTTAGGCATTGAAGTGTTGGTGTTTACTAGTGCAATGGGGGATATTAAAGTTAATCTAGATCCTTTTAGGCATTTTGATTTGATAGATGTTTATTATGTACCTCAATTTAAGATGAATTTAATTTCAGTTTCTTGTTTAAATAAATTTGGATATTCAGTTACTTTTCATAAATGTTTTATTATTAATAAGAATAACAAATTTATTTACAAAGGTACATTGGAAAACGGTTTATTTCACGTGCATAGAAATATCTCTCACTTGTTAGATACGAAATCAATGGAACCTAATCATAAAAGAGTGAAATTATCAAAAGATGAAACCTACCTATGACATTTATGCCTAGGTCATATTAACCTCGATAGGACCAAAAGATTGGTTAGTGATGGACCTTTAAGTGACTAAAAGGTTGATAATCTACTAATTGTGAATCTTGTTTGGATGGTAAACGACTAAAAGGTCATTCACGACCAAAGGCATAAGAGCCACTGAATGCTTAGGATTAATACACATTGATGTATGTGGCCCTACAACTTTGACATATTCAAAGCATTTAAAGCTAAAGTAGAAAATTAACTTGAGAAACGCATAAAATTTTTGAGGTTTGACCATAGTGGATAATATCTATCTGGTGAGTTTCAATAATATCTTACTGGTAATGGGATAATTTCTCAGTTTTCTACGTCAGGTGTGCCTCAATAAAATGGGATAGCAGAAAGGAGAAATATGACTCTTTTGGACATGGTTAGGTCTATATTGAGTTATTCAACACTTTCTAATTCTTTTTAAGGATATGCTTTACAAACTACTATGTATATTCTAAACGATGTACCATCTAAATTTGTTCCTCAAACATTGCATGAGTTACGGACTGGGCAAAAACCTAGTTTACAAAACTTAAGGATATTTGGATATCCTGCACACGTGTTAAAAGGAAAGACAAAAACTATGGAGTCCCGTTTAGAAACATGCATATTTGTGGGTTGTCCAAAAGAAACGAAAGGATATTATTTCTATAATTCTTAAGATCTTAAAGTATTTGTTTCGAAAAATGCTAACTTCCTGGAAACAGACTATGTGGATAATTTTGTGCCTAAGAGTAGAATTGTCCTGAATGATCTTACAGTAGATAAAATTCCATAAAAGGTTTCACAACATAGCCCAATTGTAAATTCCACACCATCACAATATCAACTACCTACCATTCCTCATCATAGCGAGAGGGTTAGTAGAAAACCTGAAAGATCCATCAGTCTTGGAGAATCAGTGAAGAATCTCTCAGATGATGATGATCACTACACGTATAAGAAAGTTACGGAGGATGTTGATTGTCGTCATTTTGAAAAAGGCAATGCAATCTAGAATTAAGTCTATGTTTAAAAACAAAGTCTGGTCTCTTATAGACTTGCCTAAAGTGATAAAACCCACTAGATGTAAGTGGGTATACAAGAGGAAAAAATGTGTGGATGGTAAGGTGGAAACATTTAAAGCTAGATTTGTAGCTAAAGGTTACACACAGATGGAAGATATCGATTACAAGGAAACCTTCTCTACTATGGTCATGCCTAAATCCATTAGGATACTCTTATCCATTGCAGGATCTCTAGACTTAGAGATTTGGCAAATGGACGATAAGGCAGTTTCCTTAACAGAAATCTTGACGAAAGCATAAGCATATGTACGATGCAACCATAAGGATTCATTGAAAAAAGCCTAGAGGAAAGAGTATGCAAGTTGCAAAGATTCATATATGGACTTAAGCAAGCATTCAGATCCTGGAACATAAGGTTCGATCAAGCTGTGAATTACAAACTCTGTGTGTACAAAAGGATTAAAGGCAACAAGTTGGTTTTCCTAGTTATTTACGTTGATGATATACTAGTCATCGGAAGCGATGTAGGTGTATTGACATCAGTAAAAGAATGGTTAGCAAAACACAATTTGATATGAAGGACAAATGAGAAGCAAGTTACATTATTGGTATCCAAGTAATAAGGGATAGAAAGAGTAGAACGATTGCATTATCCTAACCTTCATACATAGATAAAATCTTGTTTAGGTTTTCCATGCAAGATTATAATAAAGGTATGTTACCTTTCAGATATGGAATCAAACTTTATAAGGAACAAGTTCCTAAGAATGAGGATAAAGAGCAATTCATGAGTAGGGTTCCATATGCCTCGGTAGTTGGAAGTCTCATGAATGCAATGCTCTGCACTAAACCATATATTTGTTTTGATGTTGCCTTAGTTAACAGGTTTAAATCGCAACCTAGTCCTGATCATTGGATGACAGTCAAACATATTTTCAA
This sequence comes from Dipteronia dyeriana, assembly GCA_032871835.1. Taxonomy (NCBI): domain Eukaryota; kingdom Viridiplantae; phylum Streptophyta; class Magnoliopsida; order Sapindales; family Sapindaceae; genus Dipteronia; species Dipteronia dyeriana. The sequence goes on along the minus strand of CM065296.1, from coordinate 83,624,492 downwards.
GTATCTTAGGAGAACAACAGATCATATGCTTGTATACTCTAAAGAGGATTTAATTCCCGTTGGATATACAAAGTCTAATTTCCAGACGAATTCTAACTCCAAGATATCTATATTAGGATCTGTTTTCACTCTTAGAGGAGGCGCAATCGTATGTAGGAGTATCAAGCAATCATGTATTGCTGATTCCACCATAGAAGCTAAGTATATTGCTGCATGCGAATATGCTAAAGAGGTTGTCTGGCTCCACCAATTCTTGATTGACTTGGAAGTGGTTCCTAATACGAATAAGCAGATCATTATCTACTGTGACTACAGTGGAGCAGTGGCTAATTCGAGAGAACCAAAAAGCTATAAGAGAGGGAAACACATTGAAAAGAAGTATCACCTTCAAAGGGAAATTGTGAATAGGGGGTGACGTGATGATTACTAAGATTGTCAGCAGAAAATCTAACGGGTCCCTTCATAAAGGCTCTACCACAGAAGAGTTTTGTTGGGCAACTTGTGAATATGGGAATGAGAGATATGACACACTTGCTATAGCGCAAGTGGGAGATTGATAGGGTAATGCTAAATAGCAAGAGTGTAATAATGTATTTGACAATCATTTCATATTAATAAAGTGATTTCAAGTTTAACAAATCTAGCATTTATAATTTAATTATTATAATTGTCAAAAGTAAATAATCTTAAGTTCAAAAGACTATGAGAAATGAAAAATTGTTTGTATATCTGGATATGTATGAGATTGACACAATTCTTTAGTTAGTCTTGAACAATATTCACAACTTAAGACAAAGGTTGAGTGCCTTTACATTGTTAAAGTTGTAGATCCGTTTGGTAGGATTTGAGTGAGATCAAATGTGTTATGATGAGTCTAAAATTATCAAAGTGTAGTGTCTTTGGGCAAAAGAATCTAGTGCACTAGGTGCATCAAATATGATCACGATGAAATACTTTATCCAGAACCGTCAATGGATAAAAGTTTCCACTTAAGGACAATCAGAGAGTCTATCTCAATCTTGAGATAGATAATGGACTTATGGTTACAAGTTTTATCATTTGAGTTGTCAATGAGTACGATTATAGAGCATAGTCTATCCTCGATGGTTTGGTGGTATTCATTTGTTAATCGATAGAGGACTTTATTTATAGATATGAACATCGTTGCTCTATTTATTTAACGTGATTAAAATATCATCATATGGATATTTTGAGGTATTGGATATTAAATCTTAATGTTAAGTTTTCAATAGTGTCTATTGAAACATGACTTCTAGACCAGTCAAAATATTCAAGTTCAAAATGTGGTCTTATGAGTAAATATGGTAAGTAGGAGAGCTACAGGCGGTCTATGAGCTCTTGAGGATTACTAGATTTTTTCACGAGGATACTATATCTCCAATAAGGTTGTCTATGGTACGAATGATGAACATTGACTTATTCTATCTTTATTTAAGAGTTAATTTTTTGTTCTTCAGTGGAATGAGCTAAAATTAATAGATCGAACCTAAGTGAATCATTTGTTGATTGTGATTAGGTTATGTCTATTGAAGCTTAAGTTTAGATAGTCCACCGAGATTATAATTCCACACGAACTTACATGGATCACTTGATATATTCTACCGGATAAATTTCTAGATCCATTAAGAATTGTTTTTTGGAAAATAAAATTTTTGGAGATGTGAGGTCATGTGTGATTAAGACCCACGGTAACTCTTCAAATTACTGGAATGGGCGGCCAAGAGTGTGGGAATCCTTGGGCAGCCCTAATGGGGTGTGATTATTATTCCATTAATACATTAAGAATATGATTTACCCATTTTAATTAAATGGGCTATTAAATTTTATTAATGTATTAATTTAAGGCATGTGGACTTGTTTCTTCTTTTAGTAAGAATGAGTCTAGTTCACATGTGAACTTTTTATTAAAGTCCAATTGATTTAATTAAATAGAAATTAATTAATTAATTAAATATCAAAATCCTTTTCTAAGTAGGAGAAGGTCTTTTAGTGTCATACTATTATTGGTAGTATGATAAGTATAAAAGGCTTTATTTGATAAATAGATAAATAAATTCCAAAAAAAGAAATTTATTTATCTAGTCAAATTAGGAAGTTTTTGATATCTATCAAAACTCTAATTGACAATTGGTCAAATTAGAAAGTTTTTAATATAGTCACAATATAATTAATATTCAATAACTAGTTATTGGATAATACACTAATGAGTTGGGATAATAATGAATTCTAAAGTTGAGAGGATTTTTGGTGAAACACAAATCCTCCTTGTGTGAGGATTTTTGGCCACCTATATATACACCAATCAAAAATTCGGCCAAGACTAACGTTTTTTGGAGAGAAGTTTTTTTTACTTGCTTAAAAAAAACTTCCAACTCGATGAAAGGTGCGTGGAATTCGGCCAAGAGAAGAAGAAAAGAGGAGAGTTTTGTTTTCGATATTGCACTAGTATATTTTATATCAAAAGACTTTGTGCACAACACCGAATCGGGTTCACGCGAGTTACGATCAAAAGATGAGAATTAACAAGTGACCAAAAGTTCTTCGTTTTCTCTAGAAGGGTTATTGTGACTAATAAAAAGAGAAAGTTCTTTGTTTTCCATCCTCAGGTACACAATTCAAAGAAAGGGAGTTCACACTCAGAGGTGATTGACGTTCGAGTTTGGATTGGAAGATCTTACGATTTCAATTCGACGCAACATCAATCGTCACGTGAAAAAAGTGCGATACATTTAATTATATGTTAATTTATCAAGGGTTAAGGTTCACTCTTTTAAAGGAATTTTTTTGAAATATACCAATCAAATTTTTCGCTTCCCTCATGTGTTTTTTCCTACTAGGAGAAGAACCGCAGTACAGATCGCGGGCTGTAGCCACGGCCCATATCGTGACAAATACGAAATCTATATGGATTTGGGAAAACTTGTGCGAAAAGAAGGTATTCCATTATGGTTTTAGCTTACCCTAGTGTTCTTAAATAAATGCAACTATTTCTCATTGTATTTGGGTAGTACGTAATGTGTGAGAAAAATTGCTAGAGAGAGAGAGTAATTGTAGAGAGAGACTGAAAGAATGACAGATATTTAATCAATCTGAAAATAGTGGATTGAGTACGGTGCGTTCCGTGAACATAGACAAATTGCTAAATCACGTAAATTTTTTGGTGTCGTCTTTTTCTTGTTATTGCTTTCATATTATTTGTTTGTGATTGGATTTGTGTGTATGCTAGTTTTTCTTTACAATAGAAATCAGACTCTATACAACCATCAAACACCATCACATCCATGAAACCATGCTCTGGAAGAAAAACCAGACCATAAATACTCAATATTTTGCTAACGTACATACTAACATTTTCATTGAATTTATATATGTATACAAGGATCAATAACAGCCATACTTGTCACCAAAAGACTAGTACTTGGACAAAGTCATTAGGTAGACAATGTTCCCAAAGACAGGATCAACCATGCTTTACACCATACAATTACCAACTACAGTAAACTAATACATTACAAACAAATTAAAAATAAAATAAATTAACTATTACAACCAAAACAACTACATTCTAACAACCATAAGCTATAAATTACCTAGAAAAGTTTCGATATTTAACGATTTCCATTTCTTTTTCTTTTACATGTTTCTTTGTTCTTCAATAAAATCGAGTAGTAGTAGTTGAGCTTCAGCTAACTTGAGATCAGACTGTGACATGAAGACGTTATTGTAGCACCTTCACAGCCCATGAAAAAACGTAACGTGTTAAAAATTCAAGATTAATAAATTGTTTTCAATCAAGTGATGATCAATATAAATAGTGTAACTAAAAAAACATAAGTCAACAAGATACAAGAAACAATTGATTAACTCACAACTCTAAATAGTAAATAGAAATATATATAGCTAGAGCAGTTATGCAGGATTTTCCGTACGGAATCTTAGAGATTGGATTGATACCGGAGGTAATTCAATAGGTATCGGTAGCTATCCAATAAGTACCGTTTGCAATCGACGATTTATACAAGAAATCTCGTACCAGATAAGGATGTATGTATGTATATATATATATATATATATATATATAAAGTAGAGGAGGGAAACAACAAAGCTTTAGTGATATTGCAAGTTGGGCGAAAAACGTGGGTGGAACAAGGTACAAACCCAGAAAGGCTTGTCTACAATGGGATAAACATGTGCAAAGGAAACACTATGCACATGCTTTTGCTCAGCTATATCCTTTTATAGCTTAAAATGGAGAAAAAGAAAAAAGAAAAAAGAATCCACACAACCTCTTTCCACAATCATGCAACTTCTTTCCCTTTTATTTTTTGATCTTTAAAAATGAAAACCTTTTTGGCAGTGTGCACGCAACCTGTTCTTCTTTTGGGTTACACGAACCCCTTTCTTCCATTTATTTAACTTTTGGCTTCGGTTTCAACTTATACGTGTCTAAACAACCGCCCTGCACACACACGTTTGATCGAGAATGTGATTACTTAAGAATTATCTTCTCAATCACCCAATCAATAACTACTTAGAAAACTTACGAAAAAAAATAATAATAATTGATGCCAAAATCGACATGTTATTTATTGTTTCTCTAAGATTGAATACACGTACGTGCATGCTTAATTTGATCAAATTTTGAACAGAGTGTGACGCATACTCTTTCTTGGGTGCGTACGATAATATTTTATTAGTGTTTTCGTTGAGTTTGTAAAGTATACTTACTGTTTCATCGAGAGCTTGTTTGGCTGGACTTTTAAAAAATTTCTATTGGTAAAATATTTACTTGTAATAGATCTATTATAAATAAATTTTTTAAAAAATATATATATAATTGTTTGGTTAGTAAACTTTTTTTTAAAAAAATGTCTATTTGGAGAAATACCTCCCCATGAGCTTCTGTCTAATAGAGATTTAAACTCTACTATCCTTTACTCAATTAAAAATAGACATTCTTAAAAACTCAACCAAACAATTCTAAAAAACTCAAATAGACATTCATAAACCTTTTGAGCCAGTAGAAAACTCAATCAAACGAACACTAAGTTCAAAGGGTATTTTAAAACGTGGAAATAAAGGAAGCCAATGAAATAGCACCAAAAACTGTGTACAATAAATCAAAAATGGAAAGGAATCCGGTTCTTTATCCGTTGATTGGATGTACAAGATTTGAAATGATCATTTGCGATCGATTAATGTAAGCACTCCCTAATCGATCAGTGTTTTATATGAATTATCACCTATGCTTTTGTAATGATCTAGAACCATAATTCAAGACTGTAGCCAAGCAGAGCGACTAAAGTAGATGAGATGAAGTAATGTGAAGTATTTATAAATAGGGCTCGAAAAATCACCACTTTTCTAATGTATGTTTAACAGACACCATTTAACGTAATCAGACGAAAATACTCTGAATTATTGAAAAATAGAGAAAGTTGTCGTTGTCGTTTTCAAAGTCAGAGAAAAACAAGAGTGAGAAAGAAACTGACGAAAAGATAATCGACGGCAACGAAATCGATGATGAAGTGACTGGATCGACAGTGCACCATTCTTTTTTGCGATCGACAGAGGTAAGTTGATTTTGTTTTTTTCTCGTTTTTGTTGTTGATAACTTGCATTGTATGTTAGACTTATGTTTTGTTAATTGAAATTGTAGATTAGGTTGAAAATAGAGATCTGAGAATGACTCTGGTTTATGATAGGGTTTGAAATGTAGTTGAAAATTTGTTGAGGAAAATGGAATTCTGGATTACCAAGACTCTTTAAAGGACACTACAAAAAAAGGGCTATTAGGACGATTTTTTTTCGTCGATTTTTTTTCGTCCCAATAGCTCAAAAATTGTCCATATATACCTATTGGGACGAATAAAATTCGTCCCAAATTTCGTCGTCTCAGATGGGACGCAATAGCCTCTTTGGGACGAAAATCAAAATTCGTCCTTAAAGAGTACCTATTGGGACGAAATTATTTTATCCCAATAGTATATCTGTTGGGATGAAATAATTTCGTCGCTGTCGAGGAAGAGATTAAAAAAAAAGAAATCTAACACCTTGATCTCGTGACACATCATCACACACACACTACAACCATATTGGGATGAAATAATTTCGTCGCTGTCGAGGAAGAGATAAAAAAAAAAGAAATCTAACACCTTGATCTCGTGACACATCATCACACACACACTACAACCATACACATTACCACACACTAGTACGATCCATCCAGATTTACATCATTGTCGTTGGTGGTTTTTGAACCCATGACCAAGCATGATTTGTAGCCTTAACCGCTTTACCAATTGCTTAAATTTGTTTACTGTTGTGCAATATTTATATATGAAATATATTGGTTGTTAATTTTTTATTTATGATTTTAAATCAACCTCTTATTGAAAAAAACAATTGTTTGAAAATTTTAATTTTTATTCCACTAATCAAAATTTTTATTTCAATGATGATTGTGTACATCCCTTCCACACCTAGTAGTCAGGAGTTCGAGTCTCACATGCACATTTTACAAGCCTTCGGTTGTGAGATTTATAGTCCCTATGCAACCGCTCCATGATAATGAGAGTAGTATTCTGGGTCGTACTTGTAAAGTATAATTAATTTCACCAGGTCTCGACAATAATTATATTTGAAGAAAATAATGATAGACATATTATAAAATTTTAATTTCAATCGGGACAATTAATTTTTGTTTTTTTACATTCAATTGTGTAGAGTTCAAACCATTACACTACACAACTTCAACTATTATAAATAATGCAAAACTATTTATATATAATGTAAAATGTTATTAATTGTTTTTTATTAAAACGAAAATTGTATTGAACAAAATTTAAAAATTTATTACTGGATAATTAAAGTGGATTCCAGTAATCTTTATAATTAGTTTGTATGATATACAAATGGCTATTAAAAATATTTCTTAGATAATATTTTATCAAACTATTAGTTCAATGGTTATAAGAATGAATCAGGAATGAAACTCCCACTTCAGTAGAGATTTCTACTCACATTTACGATTTATGAGTAAATTTACCCACATTGTTTGGAGCCCTATCATTCCACTACCCACTCACCTACATCTCACTAGCTATCATCACAACCTTCCCATCGCAATCGAGCCTTATTTAATGTTTTATCCACCAGCATCGAGCCGCTAACCTGAAACTAAAGCAAAGCTTATCCACTTTGCTACTACTTCGAATTTATTAATTAAAGCATAAAATTTATACATAACCTCTACATGTTATTACATTTTTATTTCAGATTAATTCCAATAATTTCTTTTATTGTTAAAAAATGTTTATTGTAGCATTTAATTAACTTTTTTTTTAAATCACATATTGTCAGATGAAATGGTTTATTGTTAATCATATACAGATTAAAGAGACTTTCTTTACATTTTTCAATTTAATCGACAAATGTAATATTTGAATTCCTATCACAAAGGGAAGGATATGTATAACAACTTTTCTAAAAAGTAGTTTTGAATTTTAGTTTTTTGTTTATTATATTTATAAAAATAAATATATAATTTTTCATAATTTTTTGAATTCATCTATAGCAATTAATATAAAAATTGAAGCAAATTTAATTATGGTCTTTGTCTCGTAGAAAATTTTTAAAAATAAAGACAGAAAATGAAAAATATAATCTCGATAAATCATTACCAGCAATAAATATTATTTTTATCTTAATAAAATAACCTCTAAGTTTTTTTCCCTTTTCTATCCAAAAAAATTGTTAAAATTTTTAGGGACGAATGATTTATTTCGTCCCAGTACACATCCTATTGGGACAAATAATTTTCGTCCCTATAAGTCTCGTTGGGTTTGTCTTCTTTAGGAACGAAAAATTTGTTTCGTCCCAACAGACATTCTTCGTCCCTAAAAGTTTCTTTAGATTTTAAACTTTTAGGGACAAATATGATATTGCATCCCAATAGAAGTTCTATTAGGACGAATAAAATTTTTCCCAATAAATTTCGTCCCTATAGCTTAATTTTCTTGTTGTGGGAGTTCCGAGTTTTTTTGGAGTTGAGTCGAGTTTTTTTGATAGAGTTTCGAGCATTTTTTTTGGGTGAAAATAGGGTTTTGGTAATTCGAGTTTATTTTAAAAGGGATCGAGCATTTTTTACATTAGATCGAGTTTTTTTTTCATTGGATCGAGTTTTTTTTCAACGGATCGAGTTTTTTTATTTAGATTGAGCTTTCTTTCATTAAATTGAGCTTTATTTTCATTGGATTGAGGGTTTTTTTTCAATGGTTCGAGCTTTTTGTTTTCAATTTATTGTGCTTTTTATTGTGAACCCAAGCTTTTATAAAACATAATCGAGTTTTTTTTTTGGATAATTTAGGGTTGGGTTAGGTCCGAGATTATTTGTCAAATGGTCGAGCTTTCTTTGCAAAGGTCCAAGCTTTTTTTACAATTGACCGACACTTTTCATGTTTGATCCTAGCTTTTTCAGTTTAATGATGTATTATTTATGTGACATTGCAGATTAGAAATTGGTTGAGGGATTTGCTTAAAACGCTAGAAGGAGACTGGGACGAGGGCAAATTTACTCGACACAACCATTTTGATTCCCTTGGCTATATAGACGAGGTTCTGAACCGGGTCACTACAGAATTTGCTGATGAACAACGACATCGTGTTTCAAACATTTCCTGACGATGCATCGGGAGATAAAGTTTTCAGGTGGTGTTGTCCATTATTTGCTTTTGAGAGAGCTGCATCATACGATCCCAACAGATGATATGCAATTCATGTTAGGGAATAAGTTGATGAGGTTTTCGAAGGTGAAATTTTACCTTATCACCGGATTACGATTTGGAGTTGTACCGGGCACGAGCGTTTATGTAGAAGTGGATAATGGTATACATCAGAGTTACTTTCCCAGAGCCGATGAGGTTTCGCTCAAGGAAATGAGGGTTTTTCTCACCCTCGGAGAGTTTCAGAAGGCGTACGATGCTGTAAAGCTCTGCCTCATATATATGTTGAATTGGATACTGATAGAGGTGGATGAGAGATTCAAGATTCTAGTTTGGCAGTTTCGAATGGTGAAGGACCTTGATGCGTTCGATGTGTTCCCGTATGGTGCCCACGTGTATAGGCATTCCATTTACTCATTCAAGCATACGCTTAAAGAACGACGAGATGGATTCGAGAGACGCTAACAGAAAAAAGGAGCTCACGTACATACGGGTGGAGACCTACAACGATTATGGTCTATCTCAATGCCTACTAGTAAGAACTTTGAATTGCAACCTGTACTTTATTGTTGGTGTCCTAAATGTTATGGATTCTTATCGTACTTATCTTTGATGCAGATATTTTCTTTTGAGGTGATCCCTGATTTGGCTCTCTAGTTTGGCAAGCGAAGGGTTATGAATCTGTCTACCCGTATTTTGATGTGAAATCTAAGAAAACAACCGAGAGGGAAGAAGCTGGCCAAGATTTTCAAAGCTAGTGTATGTATTTAATTTGTTAATGTTTATATTAGTTACTAAGTATACATTTACATTGTTCTAACTAAGATTTCAGATGTTTGCGAGGACGAAACTGGTGCCCACACTAGTTAAGATAGAGTAATCGTATCATGTGGGGCTAAACAAGGGGGGAACCTATATATAGAGGATGACCGACCTCGGATTCCGCCTCAGGTCCCTGATGAGACTACCTTTGGCTGGAACAGTGGGACAGAGGGTGAGGGTTTCAGGGACATGACCAGTGACACTGACGGATCTGAGCCCGAGGTTGAGGGTTTCAAGGCCAGTGATAGTGAGGGATATCTGTTGGACCCTCAGCGAGAAAGGCATAGGTGGGTTCGGTTTACCACCCATGCACCATCTATATCTACAGAGAATTCCCGTGGGGGCAGTGGACATGATGAAAGTTTTGTTTTTTTATTAACACGACATGTTGATAATTTTGTACTAACAATGTCGACATGCAGCAGTCCCCTCCACCTGCCAGCATGTCGACCGAGCTTCAGAGCTCCCTCTCACCTCCACCACCCAACAAATCAATCCCACCCAACAAGTGTATACTGAAGCGTGAGTGGCAATTGCTGAGCTCTTACACAGATCCATACTAGCCGAACAGGTTGAGGACACGGCCCCAGTCTGCGGAACATATATTCGACCCCCACGGACTGGGTGGACGCCGACTAGCTAGTGGAATACGAAGCCTTCAAGAAGAACATGATTGTGGAATTGTGAGTACAACTTCATCTATGAATTTGGTTGTGTTTTTGTGTTTAAGCAATTTTTTTATAAAGCTAATCCATTTATTTTACAAGTGTGATGTGGACATGATGGCACCAGTCAACGCCAAATGGTTCATGCGGATGCAGTCCAATTTATTGGACTTAGAGGACACGATACGTACTTACGTGATTTTCAAAGTAACGTTTGTTTAAATAATGTTGTATTGATAACAATTCATAACTTTTATATATTGTCAGTATATGGACGAGTACCTTCATATTCTTCGGAAGCGTCAGCGAGGCTTCCACACTGTGTACAACCAGAGGATCAATGTATTGGATACGCAATTCTATGTATTTATACCTTATTGTTATCGCATATTGTTTTTTGTTTTTTTATTGTTGATAACTTCCTACAAATGATTGTATGTACAACCACTTATGATGTTGTAGTGGGAGAGAATGATACCTCGTGATGCTCACGGGACTGTGACCACGGTAAGGTGGAATGTCTTGCAGTCCCGATGGTTAGTTGAGGACCTCAGACGGTCCGTGGAACTACCTCGAATGGAAACAGTCCATGGCACGAGGTTGACTTGGTGAGTGTTACACGGTGTTAATGATTTTAATTAAAAACTTTTCGTATTTCCTAACACCTTCTGAATACTTTTACAGGTCTTGATACCATGCAACGTTAGGCACCAACGTTGGCTTCTAGTGACTGTTAACCTAATTCTCGAGAAGCTGGAGATACTGGACCCCTGGAGACAGGATGTCCCCGTGTATATCAAGAAGCAACATGTCCACCTATTGCAGTGGTTTTTACCGTCAATATTGAATGACGCGGGGTTCCACACTGTGCGACTAGGTGGTCATCGGTCGTTCATCAGGGAAAATAAACCCTTCACGGTCAGCGTGATGTCCACTTTTACGGTTCCCTAACAAAAACAATCATAAGACATTCTTTTTCATTATCTTACGTAGAGATTGTTTTATTGAAACCAAATTGTAACGCATGTAAATGTGTCAAATTGTAGGGGTAACTGTAGTCCTTATACATTGAGACCGATCAAGTACTTACTAGTGGATCGACGACCTTTCGATTGGTCGAAGGATGATATGGGGATCATTCAGGAGAAAATGGCTGTGGAGATTTTTTGTAACTCCAGGCCCGCCTAGAGATTGGTTGTATATTTGTTGTTGTAATTATTTAATTATTTGTATTTTTTTTTGTATAAAGACATTCTATTTCAATTATATTATTTCAAAAAAAAAATTATGTTTCTATTTGAATTGTTTTCCATTAAAAGTACGACACACATTACAAACCTTAAACAAGTGATACAATTCCAAATTATTACAATGTAATACATTTCCAAATATTTACAATGTCATCAATGGAAACGTCGCCATTCATTCCATATTACAATCCATGTTAGGGCACGTCTGTTTGTTGTGTCCAGCTGAATGATAGATGCTACACTTACAGCGGTATTCCTCGGGAACAACTCTGATTGGACCTTCATTAATTAAAGGTGGGTTAGAACACCTACTGGAATTATGACCTGATTGTCCACATCTTCTACATGATTGTGTGGATGTTCTTTTCGAAGACGAGAAATGTCGCCCTGCCCTCAGACGTCCTGCTTGTCTCATGGAGATTGGATTCAAAACCAACCGTTCAACGATATCATACGGCACTACCCATGTTGAAGGATGTCCAACCGCCATAATATGAGCAGAGTACGCATCAATAAGTGTCTGTCTTTTGTAGTAGTCCACACACAGGGATGTAAAATCCAAGTTTCGTTCTCTATAAAAACAATGAAAAGGATGAGTTTCACATTTCAGTAATATAAACCATACGATAAAATTTATAATGTACCTTACGGCAGCGAGTGCGTGAGAACATGGAAGTTGGTCCATTTGGAATTTGTTACAACTACAGGTTTTTTAGGCTAAGTCAACAGTCTACTGTTTTTCAGACCGCTTCACCGAAAATATGTTTCAGTCTACTGGATTTACGGTCTTAAAACCGCACTTCTCCACACATTTTAAGATGACAAGATGTGTTGCATCGGTCAACTGATGATGCATGGACTGTGCAGCTCGATAGCGATCGTGAAACCACCGTTGTAGCATATTCCTAATGACCTCAGCCAGAGTCAACATAGGCAGTTACCGTGTAAATTTGAGGCTTGAGTTTATGCATTATGCAGCATTTGTTGTCATCACCCTGTACCTTCTTTCGGGACAGTGTACACGGCCCACTTGTGTGGACCGACATCAATTACATAATCATATGCATAATGGTGCAAGTTTCTTAACTCTTCCATATGCCAGATATATTTCAACTCGGTGTACGCACGGGTTGCTTTGTCCATTATTACGACAACATCCTTTCTGTGATATCGCTTCTTAATATTTTCATAAAAGTGCTAGTAACGTTTGGTATGGGTTGCATAAGGGAACAATTTAGAAATCCCTACTTCAATGCTTGCATGTCTATCGGAAATAAAAACTTGATCATCAATATGACATAGGGCACCTTTCAAGCAATCCAAAAACCACTCCCATGAAAGGTTGTAATCTGAGTCGTCATACCCAAAAGCAATTGGATACACCTGTTCATTCCCATATTGTACAGTTGCAACAAACATTGTTCCCCCAAATCGTCCCTTCAAATGGGTACCGTCAACGGTAATAACTAGACGCATACACATCCGAAATTGTCTAAGTGAGGAACCAATCAACATGAAAAAGTAGAGGAATTTACCATCTTTATCGCACTGTAAGTTAGTGATTGTGTCGGGATATTTTTGTTCCAAAACATAACCGAATGATAATAGCAGTTGGAAGGTTTCCTCATGCGTTCCATAGGTCAGTGACAACGCATAATCGAGGGCTTGATATGCCTAACTGTACATGATTTGGAAGCCATACATTGTTTTCATGTCGTGATTATATCCTTTGGACGCATTAGTCGACCATCCTGTTGTTGAAGTCTAGGTGCAACCACTTCACCAATTATGACTGCACTAGCTTGTCGATGGCGCCAATGAATCTCCTCCATAGAGCAAGTGTGTTCGTTGACAAAACTTCTTATATAGAAGTATGTCCCTTTATCTCTCATCACAGCTCTTAACTTTCACGTACAGTTGTCCATCAAACAAAAAAGATCTAACGTTGTCTTATTCGACCTTTTCACCTTCTACTCGAAGTTGTGCCGCATTGCAAAATGCCTAACAAGTCGCTTCAAATCCTTCTTACTAGGAAAAAATTACCCTTTATATATCATGCATATAGGTTCACCTTATACCAAGTTTCTGCTTCCACCCATACCAAACGAGTATGATTCTACTTCTGGAATAACCCACGTCGTGGTATTATCATAATCATCTTGAGTCACATTTGCCTAGACCTTGGAGGTCTCAGCTATATCTGGTGCACTATAACTAAATCTATGTACACGTCTTGCATATCTTTCCGTTTGGACAAGTTCTTCATCTTCTTCATTATTCCCTAAATTATCTACCGGATGATAACTTGCCTCATTATCCACCTCATGAATCGGCCCAATATTTGGTTATGTATTCTGCTCATTGTTTAAGTTATTGTAGATCTCACTGTAGAAGTGGTTGTACTGCCTACCATTCATCTTAATTTGACAACCAAAGACATCGTCGAATTGAGGTCCCACTATATCAGTATGGTCTGCTACTTCCGGTGGGACACAACACATGTTTTTTCGACCGTCAATCCCACTTCTTTCTGTTAACAACTGATTGCTTTCGTCTGATGATCAAAGTGGTTAGGTGTTATCACGAGGACAGATATCTTTACCAATGATACCTCCCGCTGGACTCTCAATTGGACTAACAAATACTTGAGGGATCACCCTATCTTCCCCTAACATAAATTGAACATCATCGTCGTTTCTTATAAATGTACGACATGTAGTCCTAGGAAAGATTGATACAGATTGTAGACCAACACTGTATTTGTTCTCACCATACTTCACAACGGTTTGCACCATCGACACCAGTTCGTCGTAAGTTATATCTTTGACACATACAATCATTGAATATCGGAACCTAAAAACCTTTGATATTCATCTGGTAACTGCTCCCATCGACCGTTGTAAGATATGACTATTCTCACCCGATCCATTGTTCTGTAAAAATCATAATCACAAACCATTATTAAGAAAATAGTATTTAATATTAAATTTACAATTAATAAAAAATTCAACAACAATCTTAAGTGTAAGGGATCGAACTTTTTTTTGTAAGAGATCGAGTTTTTTTTCTACATGATCGAACTTTTTTTTTGTAAGGAATCGAGTTTTTTTTGTACATGATCGAACTTTTTTTATAAGGGATCGAGCTTTGTTTACATGATCGAGCTTCTTTTGTAAGTGAGCTTTATTTCTACATGATCGAGTTTTTTTACTAATGTATCAAGCTTTTTTGTATATGATCGAGTTTTCTACACTAAGGGATCGAGCTTTATTTTTTTATAGATGATCGAGGTTTTTATAATGGCTCAAGCTTTTTGTACATTATCGAGCTTTTATGTAAGGGATCGAGTTTTTTTCTTAAGGGTTCAAACTTTTTTTCCCAACATTATAAACTTGTTTGCACCAGTTAAAAAAAGCTAGAACCAATACAAAAAAAGCTCGAAAAATTTAAAAAATCCTCGGACCAATTACAAAAAACGCTTCAAAACATTTCAACAAAAGCTCGGACCAATGTACCAAAATCTTGAACACATATACAACGGCTCGTAAACATATCAAAAAAACTGGAGCAAAAAAAGTTCATACATGTTCATATATTGTAAAACAACATAGAAATGCATGAAAAATAAAAAGATGATTAGAAATATTTGTTACCTTCTTGTGCAATATCTTGAGACAGTTTTTTTTTTTTAGAGAGAGAAAAGTTGTAGATCGACTTTCATACAATTTTTTTGGAGAGAGAGAAAGGAGGTGTCTTTTAAAGACTAAAGAATCGATTATTTTATGGGTATTTTCGGTAGTTCACATAATAGGTGCATTTTAAACTTAAGTTATTAAACCGATGACATCATTACAACACACAATAAAAAATATGACATATCTCACCATTTTCACTTATAAATATATATAAAGTATACATAAGAACGTATTATTAAAGATTTTTAACATTTATGGTGAATGCTTTAATGAAGTATCATTTTCAAAGAAATAAGCATGTGTTCTTGATGCAGTACTAATGCTGTTGTTCGACATCAATAGTGTTGCATGAAAGCATGTCTAGCAACACTGACATTTCAACATTATGAACATGGACAGAAAGCAACCTGTAGCACCATTACAGTGTGTCTGGTTAATCTCATCCCCATACCCCATGTGACATTTAATTTCTAACGTACTAGATATCAAAAAAAGCCATTTATATATAGGTGACTTATTATATATTTATATATAAGTTGTTAGGGGCGGGATAGATGTTACAGTATATAAGCTGACTATATATATAGCGGTTTTCAGGTCAGTACATGCTGATATAAGTTATATTAGTATGTTGCATGTCGACCATTAATTATGGAGAATTTTTGACAAGTGTATAAATTTTGTATCAAAGTATGTAAATTTAATGGTTCACATCCAATGCACTAACAAATTTTTATCGGTACGCACTGAATTGAAAATTTATATACCCATATTATAAAGTTATTAGGGGCACGTGATGTTATATGTTTTAATCTTTCAGAAGTTATTAGGGGCACATGATGTTTTACGTTTTTATTTGTCAGATCTCGATCTTTAACTTTACTAAGTAAAAAATAAAGTGACGTTAGGTTTATCCTATGAATTTTGCCAACATGTTCACCTGGTCAATTAGATCGTATATATAATGATTCAACTTGCACGCAAAAAAAAAAAAAAAAAAAAAAAAAAAAAACCTTGATTCCATAGTATTGCGACCCCGGGATTGGTATGCCATTTTCAAATAACAAGATCAAAGTATAGATGAATGGATGATGAATTGCAGATCACAGCAGGAGAGTAAAATGTCGCCATCTATCATATAAATGGTCAAATTATGGATGATACTGTTATCTTCTTCATTTTCCATTATTGTTAGCAGCATACAAAAATGTGGATTAGATTAATTATGTGTCTTAGAATACTGTGTTACGAAAAAAACAACAAAAAAACTGAAATCTCTTTCCAATTTAAAGTTGTAAATGAGGCACGAATAATGGAGATGAATAATTTGACTGACCATTAATTCTAGTTCCATCTTACGTTTGGAAAGAAAAAACTGATTGGTTAACTCATAAAAACTGCTCTGCAGTGGGAAATCATTTCGAAAACAAGTTGTCAAATAATTATTAATTGCACCCGGATGATGATCAATTTGAAACCATGCCCCACCCCAACCAAGACTCAAAAATTCATAGCTAAACTCATTGCTTCTTCTATTATTATTTTGATAGTGATTGAGATTAAGCCCATACCAATTTACTGTTTCTATGATGACGTGGTGGACTTAGCACACTTGTAGTTGTATCTCCATTAGAACCATTACTCTTAGGTTCAGTATTCTAATAATTATTATTATTTTCTAGATTATCAGATTTAAATTCCCGGGTTTTATTTGGTCCAAGATGCATGAGTTGGTTGAATTTCCAAGATATTTTTTGTTGAAGTGCACCTATCAGGTAAGGGGAACACTAATATCAATAACTTCAAACACAGGTCGGAAAGTAACTCCCAAGTCCCACTCAGAAGGAAGGAATCTCCCTATATTTTGTAATTTTATAGGCAAATATGAGACAAAATGCACAACTACTTTAGCTACGAGTGAATATGCAGTGTTATAAAAAAAATTAACAACTTACGATTAATTTTTGTAAGAGGTTGCCACAGGTTAGGGTTAGGAATTTCCTAGAACTTGCTTAAATCAAATACGTTAAGTGAGGTCTATTGAATAGCTATTCTCTCACAATAAGGGATGAGTGTCCCCCCTACTGCCTACCATAGTATCTTTACGTGTAAAATTGAGATTCAAACCACCCTCAGCCAATATGGAAAAAGAAAAGCTCAACCAACTCAGTTGTAAAGAATATTTTATTTACATTCAACATAACACTATATAATAGAATGGAGTTAAGGTGCTTTTGAATTATTTGGAAGCTTACTTGAACTGTATATACCAGACATTGTTGTCGAGAAAAAATCATATACACACAAATATATCACAAAACAATATTAAGAAAGCAATAATAAGGAAAAAAACACCAAAGATTTTACGTGGTTCAGCAATTTACCTATATCCACGGAGCGCACCACACTCAATCTACTATTTCTAGAGTTGATTAAAATCTATGTCTCTCTTTCAGTCTCTCTACAACTTCTATCTCTCTCTCTAGCAATTTTATTTCACTCACTAAGTACTTTACATAATGGTAGTATTTATATGGAAGCACGAGAGTTAGTCAAATCCCGATTAGAGTTTATTTCCTTTTCCAAATTACATATATACCCAGGATTCCCTATTTCTGGCGAATTCCAAAACTATTGTTGTCTGAACCACAGTGTAGACTCGTGCCTATGTTGCGGTCCACAACGCTTGACTCACCTGGAGAACGCCGCTCCTTAGACCGCAGTATGTGCGCTATGTCCGCGCCTTCTGCACAACTTGTCATGTCTGGACACCGTCTCTGTGTGTGTCACAATCCGAGTTCCTGTCTCGGTCATGGTCTCTACCGCGCCACCTTTTGGAACCTTTTTCTCGATAGGTTTATGACTTCACATATCCCAACAATCTCCCACTTGAAGATTGAAACTCAATAGACGTTCTCCATCCTTCCTTGATGACTTAGTGGATAAATAACGGTGCGCTCATTCTCCACTTCTTCACTTTTGAAGACCCACTGAAGCTGCTGTAGGGAAAAATCGATTCAAAGCGCGGTGTAAGTATAAAATTAGGGTTTGGTATATTTTAAAAAAATTCCCTTTAAAAGAAAGAATCTTAACCCTAGATAATCAAGGTATATTAAAAGTATCGTACATTTTTCTAGTGATGATTGAACTAGCGTCGAATTGAATCCGCAAGATCTTCCAATCCAATTAAGAACGTGAATCACCTAGGAGTGTGGGCTCCCTTTTTTAAATTGTATACTTGAGGATGGAAACAAACAAAATCTCTTTATTTTGTTAGTCACAATACTCCTCCAAGAAGAAAAATAAATAACGTTAGGTCACTTGTGAATTATCAACAAATTTGATAAATATTCAATAATTAATTATTGGATAAATACACTAATGAGTTGGAATAGGAGTCTTGGTGTTGAAAAGAATTCTTCTTTGAGTGATGTTTCTTGGCTAACAAACAAATCCTTCTTTTAAGAGGATTTAAACACAAGACATAAATTCTTCTTACGAGAGGATTTGGCCATGACCTATATATTCTCTAAGTGAAAATTCGGTCAAGATAAGTTTTCTAGAATGAGAATTCGATTAAGATTAAAATCATGAAGAGAGAATTCGACCACCACCCTAGTTCTTGTGTGAGAAGTTTTTTTATTTGCTTATAAAGTTAAAAAAATAAACTTCATCCAACACATGATGTGAGAATTCGGCCAAGCATAGAGAAAAGAAAGGATCATTTTGTTTTCGATAGTGCACTAATAACCTTTACATCGAAAGTTTTTATGTACAACATTGAATCGGGTTCACATGAGTTTCAATCAAATAGATTGATAATCCACAAGTGACCAAACGTTCTTTGTTTTCTCTAGGAGGATTACTGTGACTAACAAAAGAAAAAGATTTTGTTTGTTTTCCATCCTCAGGTATACAATTCAAAGAAAGAGAGCCCACACTCTTGGGTGATTCACGTTCGTGATTGGTTGGAAGCTCTTGCGGATTCAATTCGGTGCAACTCCAATCATCACGAGAAAAATATACAATACTTTTATTATATGTTAATTAATCAAGGGTTAAGGTCCATTCTTTTAAAGGAAAATTTTAAAATATACCAATTGAATTTTTCGCTTCCGTCGCTTATTTTTCCTGAATAGTAAAGCATACAAATTGACTAAGCCAATTGGCTACTCAGACTTAAGACTAGTTAAACACTTGGTCCAGTTAAGTTAATTGAGTTGCTCAGCTTGAAACAAAAGTCGATAGTATACTCAATAGCTCACCGAGCAGATCCTTTTAGAAAGTAGATTGAGATGCTTAGCTCAAGTAAGAAGGTATTGTTATCGGTAAAAGTTGGTCGGCAGACAAGCCAGCGTTGTTATCGAAGTATCAGTAACTAAGTATGTCATGCCACTAAAAGTTAATCAAACAACTAGTCAATACCTGATCAAATATTCATCTGAGCAAGCCCTAGCGGACAAACTCAAAGACTAATCATCCATTAAAGCACAACTGATCAGTTCAATAAGATAACTGATCAACCTCATATGATCGGGTTTAATAAGAGATATGGTCAGAATAATGAGTCAAGACCCCCCGCAGTGCAAAATAAACGTTCAGGTTGCCTTGAGCCAGAAAGCCTGAATCCTTGTCCATCAGTCAAGCGAGCCTTTGGAACAATTTGTAAGAAGTACAAAAACCGAGGAGCAATTGTAGAAGAGCCAATAATGGTCGAAATCGAATACAAGTAGGTCAAAATTCTAAATTGTATTAATACATATAAAATGTCTTTTTCTTTTATAGAACTAGTAACCAGAAGGTCAACCAAAAAAAAGAAAAAGAAACCAATCTATAGGAAAGATCGGCTAAAATGAAGACCAATCTATAAGAAAGATATGTAAATGGAAGAATCTGGCCTGTGAAAGATAGAATATGTTTGACCAAAGATAGAGCTTGTTCGGTCAAAATTATGGTAAGCCAAAGATAGAATCTAGTCCATTAAAGTGTCTGGTCAGCTAAAGACTGAATCTGATTTGTAAAAAAAAAAAAATCAGCCAAGAAAAAGTTTAAAGAGGTAATAAAGATCCAGGTCAAATTCTTGGAATGTTCCGTAAAAAAATTACTTGGGCCAACAAACAAGGTAGAAAGCCTACGCAGATCAACGGAAAAAAAATGCGAGCTAATATGCCTAAAGTATGGTTCTTACCCTACACATCGACATCAACTCCTAAATGACAAACAATGCTAAGGGTGGATTATGAGCAACATGAACACCTGAAAAGAGCCCCCAACTCGCCATGAAGATGTATATATATCCTTAGATGGTGGATGTTAGGAAGCACAATCTCATTGGAGCACCATCTTACTTTTCTGAGAGCAACAACATCTACTACATATTTCTCAGCTTGTGAGGAAAGACGTTACTCAGGGAAACCTTAATCAATTCCTCTTGTGGTCTTCAACTTTAAAATTTTCAAGCAGTCTGGAGAACCTAAACCTTGAAGGATCGTCATAACTTACCTTTAAAGGATATCCTGTACGAGGCAATAAAAGCGTTAGGTGAAAAGAAAAGATTTTTTGGGTAGAAACAGTGCAAAGAAAACAAGATCAGGCTTAGTCACCCCGCCTAAAAAGGATCAGAGTGTTAGTAAGATACAAACAAAGATGGGTCCAAGAAAAGGCGAAAAAGTATACGAGTACTAGTCAGATCTGCTCAAAGATGGATCCAAGCAAAGCTAAACCAAAATGAAAGAGGATTCGAGAGCCAGTAAGATCCGCTTAAAGATGGGTTCAAGTAAGGCTAAATAACGGTAAAAGTGTAGGGAAAAATCGATTGAAAATGTGGTTGAAGCGTAAAATTAGGGTTTGGCATATTTTAAAAACTTTCCCTTTAAAAAGAAAGAATCTTAACCCTAGATTAATTGACGTATAATAAAAGTACCATACATTTTTCTCATGATGATTGAAGTTGCACCGAATTGAATCTGTAAGATCTTCCAATCCAGTCACGAACATGAATCACCTAGGAGCATGAGCTCCCCTTCTTTGAATCGTATACCTGAGGATGGAAACAAACAAAAACTTTTTCCTTTTGTTAGTCACAATAATCATCAAAGGGAAAACCCAATAACGTTTAGTCACTTGTGAATTATCAATCTATTTGAATGAAACTCGCGTGAACAAGATTCGATTTTTGTACACAAAACCCTTTTCATCTAATGGATACTAGTGTACTATCGAAAATATAAACATTCCCCTTTTCTCTTCTCCTTGGCCGAATTCTACACACAATGGTTGGATGAAGTTTTTTTTTTTAACTATATAAGAAAAATAATAAAATAAAACTTCTCTCAAGTCACCAACAAGCCTTGGCCGAATTCAAGAGTATTGAATTATTAGCTTGGCCGAATTCCTCTATATGAATATATATATAGGTGACCAAATCCTCTTTTTATAAGTATTTACTTGGTAGGCAAGAATCCTATCTCTAGGAGGATTTACTTAGTGACCCAGAATCCTTTTCAAAGAGGGATTCTTTTCCATACCAAGACTCCTAATCCAACTCAATAGTATATTTATTCAATAACCAATTATTGAATATAAATTAAATTGTGACTATATCAAAACTTCTTCTGTCAAATTAGAGTTTTGATAGAAATCAAATACTTTCTAATTTGACTAGATAAATAAATTCCTTTCATTTTTCTACTTATCATATATAGTATTTGATACTTATCATATTACCAACAATAATATGACACTAGGAGACCTTCTCCAACTAGAAAAAAAGATTTTGACATTTAATTAAACAATTAATTAATTAATTAATTTCCATTTAATTAAATAATAAAATAAAAACAATATACTAAGCTATTTTACAAGCCCTAGCCGCCCAAGCCTTTACATGGGCCAATATATTGTACTTTCTATTTTATTAAATCCATTAGACTTTAATAAAAAGTGTACAAGTGAACTAGACCCATTCTTACTAAAAAAGAAACAAGTCCATTTGCCTTAAATTAATACATTAATATAACTTGAACAACCCATTTAATAAATATGTAAATTATATTCTCAATGTATTAATTGAATGCTAATCGCACCCACAAAACAATTCTAAATGGACCCATAATTGGTTCGGTAGAACATATCAAGTGATCCATGCAAGTACGTCTGAATTGGGGATCTTGGCGAGATATCTAAATTTAAACTCCAGTAGACATAACTTAATCACATTCAACAAATGATTCACTTAGGTCCGATCTATTAATTTTAGTTCATTCTGCTAAAGAACTAAAATTGAACTCTTAAATAAAGATAGAATAAGTTAATATTCCTCATTCATACCCTAGACAATCTTAATGGAGATATTGTCTCCTCGTGAAGAGTGCCAGCAATCACAAAGAGCTCATAGACCGCCTATAGCTCTCATAGTTACCATATTTACTCATATGACCACATTTTCAACTTGGATATTTTGACTTGTCCAAAAGCCATACTTCAACAAACACTATTGAAAACTTAACGTTAAGATTTAATATCCAATATCTCAAAATATCCATATGATGGTATTCTAATCACGTTTAATAAATGGAGTGACGATGTCCATATTTATAAATGATGTCCTCTATCGACCAACAAATGAATACCCTCAAACCATCGAGGATAGACTATGCTATATAAATGTACTCATTGATGCTCAAATAATAACATGTGTAACCATAAGTCCATCGTTTATCTTAGGACTGAGATAGACTTTTCGGTTATCTTCAAGTGAATTTTTTTATCCATTGATGGTTCTAAATAAAGTATGTCACTATGATCCTATTCAAAGCACTTAGTATATTATATTCTTTTACCCAAAGACACCACACTTTGATGATTTTATATTCATCATAACACATTTGATCCCACTCAAATATTGACAAGAGAATCTACAACTTTAACAAGATAAAGGCATCCAACCTTTATCTTAAGTTGTGAATATTGTTCAAGACTAACTAAAGAATTGTATCTACCTCATACATATCCAGATGTATGAACAATTCTTATTTTCTCATAGTCTTTTGACCGTATGATTATTTACTTTTGACAATTATAATAATTAAACTATAAATGATATAAGATTTGTTAAACTAGAAATCCCTTTATTAATATGAAAAGATTGTCAGATACATTATTACACTCATGCTATTAAACATAATCCTAACAAAAAGTGGGTCTCAGATTTTCCTAGGCGAGCAAGAGTATCTGATCGTCTGTTGATAAAAAAAGGGTCAAGCTAAGGCAAATTGCGTGAAGTCGAAGTTAGTTTAACAGAAAAGTATTCATTATATACAGGGCAGTGGGATATGGCCCCACTCACAGCAAAAATACCTTGTCTAGGAGAAAAATAAAATAAAAACAAATCAAAGGAAAACTATTCAAATCTCTTTCTTCAAGTCACCAAAAACGCATCTCTTGGATTTGAGGAGGAACTGATATACGGATTTTTCGGTAGCATAACATGTCAGTAAATATACCAAATAATCTGGAATATATGGCAAACTACGTCGTAAGCTAAGAAAAACAATCTCTAGTGATCGCGAGCAGTCGGATGAACTGAACGGAAAAAATAGACCAAATCAGGTATAGTAAATCGATCAGGTAAAATAAGCACGGTTGGGTAAAGTCAACCGGTCAACATTAGTCCAAGTCACAGTTGATGTTACTAGACGAGGCAGTCATACTGAACTGATCAACCAAGATAGATCAAAACCCAATCAGCTGGTAAAATCGATCTGGGAAAGAGGACCTGGTCAGGTAGGGAAATTATCGGCCAAGAGATGCTCAGTCAAGATAGTAATACAAGTTCAACTACGACTCAAATACAAAGAAGAATCCTATCCAAACAAGGAATCTATAACCACATTCCAATAAAGAAATATTATTATTTTCTTCTGCATATAAAAGAGTCCAGATCAACCAAAAACTCTTCTCTTCTGAAAGATTACACACCATTCAGGAAATTAGACATAAAAGGACTAGTCAACCAAAGTCCAACGAAGATTCTAATTCAATACACAATATCTCTGAAATAGGAAATGAGTTAAATACTATTTTAACAAGTAACAAGTTCTGATTCAACGCCACCATATTTCCTTACTTGTACAATAAGGATTAGGGTTATATACATATATAAATAAACCTATAATCTTATTGTATCAGGGGATCGAACAATATAGGTATCAGAGAATTTATCTATTGATCTATACATAGGTAAAAAAGAATAACTACTCAAGAGAAGGAGAGATTGAGTGTGTAATCTTTCCATTCATAATAGATTTCTTCTCACTGCCATCAACAACCGTGGATGTTTGCCCGCATTAGGGTTTTACAATGTAAAACATGTTTTATGCTTTATTTGTCTTTTATTTCCTACTTTGCTATATTACTATTGAAAAATGCGAACAAATCGTACAACAACCACATGGAGAAATAGGCTTTGATTTTTCAACCTTAAAATGGTTAAAGTTGTAGGAAAATACAGGCGGCGAAAGCAGAAAAGTCAATCGGTATAATTCAAAAGTTTTCATTTAAAAGAATGAACCTTAACCCTTGATTAATTAACATGTAATAAAAGTATCATACATTTTCTTGTGACGATTGAAGTTGCACCAAATTAAATCGGTAAGATCTTCCAATCTAATCACGAACATGAATCACCTAGGAGTGTCGGCTCCCTTTATTTGAATTGTATATCTGAGGATGGAACACAAGCAAATCTTTTTCTGTTGTTAGTCACAATAATCCTCCTAGAGAAAACCAAGAACATCTGGTCGCTTGTGAATTATCAATCTACTTGAAACTCACGTGAACCCGATTCGATTTTTGTACACAAAACCTTTTGATGTAAAGGATACTAGTTCACTATCGAAAACAAATATATTCCCTCTTTTCTCCACACTTGGCCGAATTATTCACATAATGAGTTGGATGACATTTTTTTTAATCTATACAAACAAAAATAAAAAAGAATTCTCTCAAGCTTTTTGGCTAAAATCTCTCTCTTGATTTCTATGTCTTGGCTGAATTCCATAATTGTGATATATAGGAGGCCAAATCCTCTCTTTAGGGTTATTTACTTGGTGGCCAAGAACCCTCTCTCTAGTAGGATTTCCTTTCACCAAGACTCCTATCAACTTTCGGAATTATTTTCCACACCAAGACTCCTATTACAACTCATTAGTGTATTTATCCAATAACTAATTATTGAATATAAATTAATTTGTGACTTTATCAAAAACTTCCTAATTTGACCAATAGTCAATTAGAGTTTTGATATATATCAAATACTTACTAATTTGACCAGATAAAAAAATTCTGTTTATTTATCTACTTATCAAATAAAGTAATTGATACTTATCAAACTACCAACAATAGTATGACATTAGGAGACATTCTCCTACTAGGAAAAAAGATTTTGACCTTTAATTAAATAATTAATTAATTTCTATTAAACTAGATAATAAAATAAAAAACAATATATTATGATATTTTATAAGCCCTTGTCGCCCAAGCCTATTATATGGGCAATATATTATTTTTCTGTTTTAAAAAATCCATTGGACTTTAATAAAGAGTCTACATGTGAATTAGACCCATTCTTACTAAAAAAGAAACAAGTCCACATGCCTTAAATTAATACATTAATATAATTTAAATAGCCGGTTTAATAAAAATGTGCGAATTAAATTCTTACTGTATTAATGGAATGCTAATCGTATCCCATTAGGGTCACCCAAGGAATTCCACATCCTTAGTCGTCTATTCTGGGCATTTTTAAGAGTTCCTGCATGTCTTGATCACACATGATCTCACCTCTCCAAAACTTTTGGATTCCGAAATCCAAAAATAATCTAGATAGACCCAGAAATTGGTTTGGTAGAATATACCAAGTGATCCTTGTAAGTTCGTGTGGGATGGGGATCTTGACGGGCTATCTAAATTTAAGCTCCAATAAACATAACCTAATCACAATAAAAAAATGATTCACTTAGGTCCAATCTATTAATTTTAGTTTTTTCCACTAAAGTAATAAAATAGAACTCTTAAATAAAGATAGAATAAGTTAATGTTCCTCACTCGTACCCTAAGAAAATCTTAATGTAGATTGTGTATCCTCATGAAGAAAACTAGTAATAGCCAAGAGCTTATAGACCGCTTATAGCCTGCTATGATTATGCTTAATAACAAGAGTGTAAAAATGTTTTTGACAATCATTTCATATTAATAAAGTGATTTCTAATTTAAAAATTCTTATAGCA